>CP125977.1:95828522-97201363 GCA_030063025.1 Avena longiglumis | reverse complement strand
TTTGAACGAGTGTCGATCACTAAGATGATGACTAAGATGACGCCGCAGCTGGCTAGGGGCCTTGATCAGCCTGTGGCGAAACGGACACGCGCCGCTACGAAATGGCGAGACTGGAAGAACCTGCCAACGGATCTCGTCGAGGACATCTCTGGCAGATTGCTCACCTTCGACGTTGCAGAGTACCTCCGCTTCCGGGCCACGTGCAAGCCCTGGCGCGACTGCACCGACAACCCCCGTACGGGCGACGGGATGGACACCCGCTTCCGCCCACGCGACTGGATCGTTCTCTACCGCTGCAGCGACCCGTCGGGCCGCACCCTCGTGAACGTCGCCACTGGTGCTCGCGCCTACATCAACTTCCCGGAGCTCGCCACCCACGACCAACTAGGCATTGCCGACGGTCTCCTTGTCCTCGTCAACAAGGGAGGAAACAACGTCAGTCTCCTCAACCCGCTCACCGGCGCACTCATCCGGTTCCCGCCCCTCACCATCGACGCGGCCGTGAATCTGCCCTCCTTCTTTGGCCCCTCATCCTTACCAACGGAATGGCTCCCAGTTGACCCAACCGCGATCATCGGTGCGGGCATCGATGACTCGACGTCCCCGAGCACGCTTGTGCTCTGCCTCCGACCTGGGCGGCATCTGATCGTTTGCGCCAAGCCCGGCGACGAGAACTGGGCATATGGGCGCATCTCCGAGAAGCGCACCGCTGGCAAGGTCGCACTAGTCCAGTCACCGGTGACCTTCGGTGGGCGCTGCTACTTCACGACGGAGGCCGGCGAGATAATGGCGTTGGATCTGAGCCCGGGGGCTCCATGGCCCGTGTTGACATTCCTCCTTGACGAGGACCCGCTGGTGAATGCAGAAATCTCCTCCTTCCTCATCCGGTCCCAAGGCCGGATGCTCATGGTACGCTACATGTTCGGTGCCAACCTGGTGCAGGTAGGTGGCTACGACGAGACGGAGATATTCATGTGGCGCGGATGCCCATCCCGCTTGGAGGTCTTTGAGGTGGACGTCACGGGGAGGCGGCTGGTCGGTCAGAGCGGCATCGGCGATGGTCAGGCAGCCTTCGTCGGGGCGGCTCACTCTGTCATGGTTTCCACCAAGAAGTTCCCCAAGATCGCTGCCAATTCGGTGTACCTCAACTATTATATGCGACAACGTGGTCATTTTGGGGCCTACCACTTCGAGGATCGGAAGGCTACGCAGCCCAGAGCCCCCAAGGGTCGAAGTCGCAGGTTTGATCCTTGTGCTTGCCACTGGGAGCTGGAAGATTATTTGGTGGTCTGCGACGTCGAGAAGGAATACATATTGTATGTACTGGCTGATCTTCTGTAAGCTAGGTCGTCGATTCTCGACTTGTTGCATTTACATTCATTCAGTTCCTAATAGTCAAATGTTTTATGCGCGCTGCAATGTAGAAAACCCTTATAATGTACTCCATGTCAAACTCTCGGTGCCCAGGAAATCACACCAGGCAGTAGGCACCATATTTTCTGCCACTTGGCAATCGACAATTTACTTGATCTGTTCTCATATGGTATTCTAGTTTCGCAAGAAATCCTACTATAAATAAGAAAGCACTAGAAACCTGATTGACTATGGTACATGATCAAGATTGTCTGGAGAAAAAAACTGAAGGCAGGAAGCATAAGTAACTCCCACCCTTTTATTGTTAGAGGATCACATCAAGTTATAGTTTTACAAGTACATGTTTATCTACACCACTCTATGGTGGGGTTTTCGATAAATAGTCTATGGTGAGTACATGAACCAACAACAGAATTCAGTCCAGCTCAACAAAAATAACAGCAGGATTCATTCCTCTCCCACTTTTGGGAAGGAAGAATAACTATTCCCCACTCTGACTCGTGATTTCTTACTTGTCACTACATTACTATAGGAAACCGAATGTAATGTGGGTTTTCAGCATAGGTACTGCTGCGCATTGAGGCCATATAAACAATTAATCACTTACTCAAACTGTATGACTCAATATCTCCCCAATATATTTATATGGAAAGATAAATACCAGAATATCTTGACCATACCTTCTGAATCTCGAACTCCGGAATTCTACATTTTTGCCTTTGCACCCCCATGTGCTGGACTCTGTAGGGAATTATAATGACCAAAGCCATGATACAGAACTTGTATTGGATCTTCTTTGCCGTACTCTTGGCCATATTCAGCAATATTTATCAAACCACCAGCATCTTCATCATGCATGTACACAGTTATTGGCATCATGTGTAAACGTAAGTAAGGGCATTCTTACTTCTTCATATAACTTCTTAGTTCTCTAATTATAGCTATGACCATAATTTAGTCAGCTTGATTGAATGTTGTCCACTTAATCTATTTGCACATTTCTAGAAATAAAAATTGAACATTATCCCTACTGGAATCTATGGCTTGTAATGATTTGACATAAGCATAGTAGGAAAAATTCAGACAAAATCAGAATAAGAAGTACATTCTTACCCATGCCTTTTTCGTAAAGCTATATAGCTTATGGGGATATATATAGTAGCTAGCAAAACATAAGTAAACCTTGATGTTTTATTTCACATAGACACTTTCTGTACCCATAAAGAATGCATAACAGGTCGAATTACTTACTGAAGAACATGTGAATCCATGAACAATTCTGTGCTCTGGCTCACCACCCCACACATGGGGCTGCCTAATCTGAGAAATGTATGTATCGAAATCGCCTTCAACAAACCTGTCAATTTTTGTTGCAAGAAAATGCAACAGTTTAAAACGTATTAATAATAAACTATTCATGTATCAATTTTATTTTCAAACCAGAAGAACAAACATAACAGTAGAAATGTGCATCAATTAACCATTAAGTCTCTTCCCGTCTAGTGACAAATTCATCGGCAACCTGTACAATAATGAATTTATATACTCCCTCTGGTCCATATTAATGGTCTTAACTTTGTCTAGATACGAATACATCTAGTCTAAATACTTAACTACATATATACGAATCTAGATAAAGTTGAGGCCATTAATATGGACCGGAAGAAGTAGCAGCTTTAAAGAATGAAAGGCAATAGCACTAAAAACCAGAATACCTACAATCATTCCAGACATACCATTGATCTCAATTCATCAGCTAGCTTACTCTGAAGATCTTCATTAGGTATAGCTTATCTTCATTAGGTATAGCTTTCCTTGACCGGACGCATGCACCATGAACCATGGAACGGAATAAGCATCTTCCATCTCCTGGAATGCCTGGAAAATCCATCTCCTGGAATGACACGGGAGTGATTTGCAGCATTAGTCCATCCCTCTTTCTAACAACCTTTCAGCCTGATCTTTGTGCTTGATCGTGTTATCTTACGAAGATACTAAATTTCACTAACATCGCCACACATGACAGTCGCTGGGCTTATCGAACTTGTACTCGGCGTGCCCATGTTTCTTCTTTTTTCCTAAACGAACTTACACACCTTTGTCATTCAAATGATTCAGCCACTGTCACGAAAATGCTAGCCAATCATCGCGTGCAGCGCGTATAATGATCAGGGCCAGATCCAGATTCATGCACGACTTCCTTTGATGGTACCGGTCGAGACCTCTCGTACATATAAACTTGAGACGGTACCTGTCCCAAGCACATACAGGAAGGCCGATAAATCTTCTAGCCTTCTCTTCGCATGCATGGCAAACCACATGCAACACGGTAGTAACATGCTCTCCGTTCCTGAATATGACACGTACTATTATCTGTAGAACTGCGGAATGTTATATTTGCTGTCGAGACCAACTAGTCTAGAATCATCACGGTAGATCTTTTCCTGTAAAGATTTAGTCGAAATCTGAGAGGGAGAGGGAGATCGGGAGAGAGAGAGAGGGGCAAACCTTAGATGCGCCTCGGGGAGCCCGAGCCGGTGGCCATCGGGGAGGGCGACGGCGTGAGCGTGGGTGAGCGAGGCGGTGGCGTCGGTGGTGCTTCCCGTCACTCTGCGCGAGCCCTCGATCGAAAGGGCGTGGGGAGTGGCGCACGGTCAACCTCGTTAGTTGTTCCACCGGCCCCCACCTCTTTAATATACACAGAGGCGACAGGGGCCCACCAACCAGGGAGGTTGGGTGTCCCCGATCAGGACGTGGTCAAGGGTACGGTCGAGCCGTTGGGCTCGATCATGTGGAGATCAACCTTACATTCTCCCCCTTGATCTCAACTTTACTTTTAATTTTATGCTTTATACTTTACTCGTTTCATCACGGATCGGTACATAGAGCATGTTTCATCGTCTCAGCTCAATTGCCGATGGAATCATACAGCCACTACATACTTTTCTATTTTAAAATAAATCCTGTTACTTTTTGGCCTCTATAGTCCAGGAATCATAGGCTTTCCATTAAACCCATCCCGGCTATGTGTTCCTTGAACACATTGGGTGGTAAGCCTTTCGTTAGCGGATCCGCAAGCATATCCTTTGTCCTAATCGCTCTTGGTGTGGTTCAGGGCGAGTCCAATCCCATGGACGTTTATTGTGACAACGAAGCCTAGATAGCACCAAAAGAACAAACATATTCGCATGTGTTACCATCAGATTGGAGAGTTCGTTAAGGATGATAGTGTCATGATATGCAAAATACATACGGACTCAAATGTTGTTGATCCTTTTACAAAGCCACTCCCGCAGCCTGCGCATGAGGCGCACGCAAGAGAAATAGGTATTAGATACAATCTAAATTGACTCTAGTGCAAGTAGAAGACTGAAGGAAATATTGCCCTAGAGATGATTATATTTCTTATGTATCCATGAGTTATTGTATTGTTCCTTGAATATCCATATCAGGCAACTTATATTGATTGACAATTATGTGAATTGTTTGTGAAACTCTATACTTGTATGGTTATTTAAGAGTTGTCCCTAGTCGGAGTTTATGTGAGGACACACGTGAATATTAGACTAGCACATTGATTGGTTGATGACTATGTTTCGCAAGTCATAGACATGGAGATGTCAAACCAATGATGTGGACACGTGTTATGAACATGGGGTTGTACTGACCCAACTTGAGACTGGCAATTAGTTGCAGCTCTCTCTCTACACATTGTGTATGTTTTGTCCTTAGACCTGAGATTGTCGCATGTACTTGAGACGTAGATCGACATACTTTGAGGCTATCAGACGCTACTCCATAACTGGGTAGTTATAAAGGTAGCTTTCGGGTTTGTCCTGAAGCATGCTGCAAGGCATGGTCAATCAAGATGGGATTTGCCCTCTCTACTTGAGAGAGATATCTATGGGCCCCTAGAGTGATCGGATCCAGAAATGCATGGCCGTGCTACATATGGTTAAGAGTTAACCTAGTAAAGGTATTCCGAATCACAGTATCGAAAAGGGAGGTCAGCTTGGATCTAGACCAAATATCATGAGGCAAAGGAAAAGACATGTACTAAACCTTGTGATGGTTCGTCCGATATGATCTTTGTATGCGTTTAGGAGTTGGCATGTCTTGCTAGAGGCCTCTACCAACTATTGACAGAATAAGTGTATTCGTGTCATGTCTATACGTATATCAACCTATAGGGTCACACACTTAAGGGGTTGGAAGCCTAATAAGGATTGGATCCGAATTAGACCAGGCTTAGGATACTAATGGACTGCTAATGTAGAAGCCCACTAGGGACGCCTATATAAGAGAGGGTGGGGCGTGCTGACCAGGGTTAGACCATCCCACCCAGCCGCCATACCTCTCGCCTGTGTTGCACGCGCGGTCCTAGCAGTCCGGCGTTTGACGCTTCCACCCTGTATGTGTGGATACCTCGGAGGCGCTGCATCTATAGCGCTTGGACGAGCCGCACAAGGGGAGCTGCTCGCGGGACGAGAACAAGGAGGAGACGTGGATCGTCTGCACTGCCTCGACGCGCTTCATCAAGTTCCGCAACTACGGTCTAGTGGTAATCCCGTGATCTATGACAACAGAATTTCTGGTTTACGCGGTAGAAAATTTTGATTTGTGCTAGTGTAGCCTACCCGTATCCCTTCAGTGGTATCAGAGCCGATGCTGTTCAGTTATAGATTCGGGATGGTTGCATATGGTGATATGCAGATTGATATGAATGATGTGATCGTTTGTATTGCGGTGGTTCAGGATTGATCTATGATCTTGCTTTCCGTGATCGTGATTCTGAGGTTGGCGAACGACTTATCCCTACCGGTCGGCTTCCGCCATCGGGGTAGACAGTGATACATAAATCCTATTGAATTACGTGAAGATCAATATGATTGATCGAATCGGAACCTACATCTAAAATCGATGTACCATGATCAAAGGAGTTTGATCGTATTGGAACAATAGTCGGTTTATGGTAAATTTGATTTGCCGATCAAAATCCTTAAAGAAAATTGTGTAGATCCGATCTCTCATTTTTCACAGTTTTCCGGACGCCCAGAGATACCGTGAGGGGCGCTGCCCCTTCGAACCCCGCAGGGGGAGACCCCCTAGACCCCCCTAGTCGTAGCACATTTTGTATCTCGTTAAGGTAACTAGGTGCTGCAAGGTCACATGATCCGGTAGAATGCGATTCTATGCATAACTTGTTTTTGCAGGATGTATGTGATCAGTATGCCCCATATATGTATGTGATGCATGTATGAATTTTATCATGACCTGCGTGTCGTGAGTAGGGAAACACGGCTGGAGCCATATGTGTTGTCAATTATTGTAATGGCCTGCGTGCCAACTTGTGATGATCCCAATTCTATGTAATTTTGATTACTAGCTGTTAGATGTAATAGCTTGTATTAGTTCTTGGAGGACTCGTCACTTGGAGGATGGCTCACATGGAACATGAAGATGGAGATCATCATGATGGACAGGTTCTATGGCAATGGAGATCACCATGAGAAAATGGGCCATACTGTGTCATATTTATGTGAATGTTATTCTTATGCGTTTTACTACTATGCATGCTTAGATGATAGAAGTAGAACGATCCCTCACAAAGTTTAAGTTAAACCATGCCCTCCCAACCAAACCTTGCACCATCCTATGCCTTGTACAATCGTTGGTGGGCCTATGAAATTAGGGTGTCGCGGTTTTCCTTGGCTGGATGGGTTTGTATCGGATACCTACACGCATAAGGGTTGGTGAGCTTGACAAGGTCATCTTAACAGTTAAGGACCTTGGGGCATAAAGGTTGGGCGCCTAGTTTTGACATAGAGATGTCACCCAACAACAAGAGTCATATGTGATATAATTAGCAAGTGTTGCTTACCGATTTACCTTATCTTCTAGCAGTGATGCTAAAGCTCACTAGTCGACTTGTTAATTGTGGATCTTGAATCACTTAGTATCAATAGAGGGATATTGATTTAAGTGGGGGTATATGCTATTAAATTGTTTAATATGTTTTACTCTTTCATGGTTACATGGCTTAGTATTTTGCATGGTTTTTGTTGTAGATCAATGGCACCGAACACTGCATCACCTTTTTCTTTGTGTTCGATTCTTGACAAAGATAAACTAAATGGAACAAACTATACGGAGTGGGTCCGTAACCTGAGAATTTTTCTTAGGTTTGATAAAAAGGAAACGGTTCTAGATACCCCAATCTCCGATGAACCTGCTGATAATGCATCTGCTGCCCTAAAGAACGCCTACAAGAGAGCATGTGATGATTCTCTTGAGGTTAGTTGTCTTATGCTTGCATGCATGGAACCTAAACTCCAAAAGAATTTTGAGGATCAGGATGCGTACGATATGATCGTCGCGCTTAAGGACATGTTCCAAGATCAGGCAAGGACTGAGAGGTACGATGTTGCCAAGTCCTTTGTCGAATGCAAGCAAGCAGAGGGAGCAGCTGTAGGCCCCCATGTGATCAAAATGGTTGGTTACAGTCAGACTTTGGAAAAGCTTGGTTTTCCACTAGGCCAAGAATTGGCCACTGACTTCATTTTGGCGTCTCTTCCATCCAACTATGGGAAATTCATTTCGAACTACCATATGCATGGGGTGGAGAAGGGCCTTAATGAGTTATGCGGGATGCTAAAAACATCAGAAAGTGACATGAAGAAGTGTGCAGGGCATAGCCATGTGATGGCTGTGCAGAACAAGCCTAGCTTCAAGAAAAAGGGTACTTCTTGGAAGAAGAAGGGAAAGGCTAAGGATACGATCCCTAAGCCTGCACCCAAGCAAAAGGCAGGACCTGTAGAAGACACGGAGTTCTTCTTTTGTCATGAACATGGCCACTGGAAGAGAAACTGCAGCAAGTATCAGGCTTCTTTGAAGAAGAGTGGAAGTAAGAGTACTTCCCACTCAGGTACGCTTGTTGTAAATGTTGTGGACATTCTTCTCGCTGATTCCTATGTTAACTCTTGGGTATTTTATACCGGATCGGTTGCTCATATTTGCAATTCGATGCAGGGGCTAATAAGGACTAGAGAAGTGCAGAAAGGCGAAGTGGATTTTTGCGTCGGAAATAAAGCAAGGGTTCTTTGCATTGTTCGGCGTCATGCAACTTCACCTTCCGTCAGGATTTATTATGGAGTTGAATAATTGTTATTACATTCCTAGTATGGGTCAAAACATTTTATCACCTTCATGTTTGATGAGGGATGGTTATTCATTCGCGAGTGCAAACAATGGTTGTGTAATCTCTAAGAATGATATGTTTATGGCTGATGCTCCCATTGTGAATGGGTTATTTATTTTAAATCTTGATGATGCATCTGTTTACAATGTTAGTGCTAAAAGGCTTCGGCCTAATGATTTGAGTCCTACCTATTTATGGCATTGTCGTTTGGGGCATATAAGTGAAAAGCGCATGAAGAAGCCCCATGGTGATGGTCTTCTAACTTCGTTTGATTTTGAATCATACGAGACATGTCAGGCTTGTTTACTTGGAAAGATGACCAAATCGCCTTTTTGGGTTTACCCGAGAGAGCGATAGAATTGTTCGAACTCATACATATTGATGTGTGTGGACCAATGAGCACGACAGCCAGAGGAGGATATCACTACTTCATTACTTTCACTGATGATTTCAGTAGATATGGTTATGTCTATTTGGTGAAGCATAAGTCTGAAACTTTTGAAAAGTTCAAGGAGTTTCAGAATGAGGTAGAGAATCAACGTGGCAAGAAAATAAAGGCCTTGTGATCTGATCGCAGAGGTGAATATTTGAGTCACGAATTTAGCAATCATCTTAAGAGTTGCAGAATTGTTCCACAGCTCACGCCGCCCGGAATGCCTCAAAGAAACGGTGTCTCCGAATGGCGCAATCGAACTTTGTTGGACATGGTTCGATCGATGATGGGCCAGTCGGATTTACCATTATCATTCTGGGGATACGCTTTAGAAACGACAACTTTCACACTTAATAGGGTACCATCTAAATCCGTAGTTAAGACACCATATGAGATGTGGACTGGAAAGAATCCCAGTTTGTCTTTTCTAAAGATTTGGGGTTGTGATGCATTTGTCAAGCGACTTCAGTCGGACAAGCTAACACCTAAATCGGATAGGTGCATTTTCGTGGGATATCCGAGGGAAACCTTAGGGTATTACTTCTACAACCGAGAAGAGGGCAAAGTGTTTGTCGCTCGCAGCGGTGTTTTTCTAGAGAAAGAGTTTCTCACAAAAGGAACAAGTGGAAGGTCGGTGCGACTTGAAGAAGTTCAAGATGAGCCAGTCGGGGATGCTTCTACGAGTGATGCTATTGTAGCAGAACAAGTTGAGGAACCCATGGCAATAGAAGCACCACAACCACAAAGGTCGGCGAGGCTCCGCAAAACACGGGAACTATTATTGTTAGACAATGATGAGCCTGCGACCTATGCAGAAGCGATGGTGGACCCAGACTCTGAGAAATGGTTGATCGCCATGAGATCCGAGATAGAGTCCATGGGAGACAATCAAGTTTGGAACTTGCTTGACCTGCCTGATGGTTTTAAAGCCATCGAGTGCAAATGTATCTATAAGAACAAGATTGATATGGATGGAAATTTTCACATCCATAAAGCTCGACTTGTTGCAAAAGGTTTTCGGCAAGTTCAAGGAGTTGACTATGACGAGACTTTATCGCCCGTAGCGATGCTTAAATTTATACGGATCATTCTAGCCATTGTTGCACATTTCGACTATGAAATATGGCAGATGGATGTCAAGACGGATTTCCTAAATGGAATCCTAACTGAGGCGTTTATATGATGCAGCCCGAAGGTTTTGTCGATCCAAACAATGCTAGAAAGGTATGCAAACTTCTGAAGTCCATTTATGGGCTGAAGCAAGCATCTCGGAGTTGGAACATTCGATTTGATGAAGTTGTAAAGGAGTTTGGCTTCATCAAAAACAAACAAGAACCTTGTGTTTACAAGAAGGAAAGTGGGAGAGCGCTGGTATTTCTAATCTTATATGTAGATGACATATTGTTGATTGGAAATGACATTCCTATGCTCGAGTCTATTAAGACCTCATTGAAAAATAGTTTTTCGATGAAGGACTTAGGAGAAACGGCATATATTCTGGGAATCAAGATCTATATAGATAGATCAAGGATGCTAATTGGATTAAGCCAGAGTGCATACATTGACAAAGTGTTGAAACGGTTCAGCATGGAAGAGGCTAAGAAGGGGTTCTTGCCCATGTCTCATGGCATAAAACTCGGCAACACTCAGTGTCCTTCAACTACTGATGAGCGTGAGCGCATGATCAGGATTCCATATGCTTCGGCTATTGGATCCATCATGTATGCAATGATATGTACTCACCTAGATGTTTCCTATGCTCTAAGTGTTACGAGCAGATATCAGGCTGATCCAGGTGAAGGGCACTGGACAGCGGTAAAGAATATCCTTAAGTACTTGAGAAGGACTAACGATGTGTTCCTAGTTTATGGAGGTGAGGATGAACTCAGAGTAAGTGGTTACACATATGCGAGTTACCTTAACGACTTAGATGATTCCAGATCGCAGTTTGGTTATGTGTTTGTCATGAATGGTGGTGCTGTGAGTTGGAAAACTTCCAAGCAAGATACGGTGGCCTCCTCTTCAACAGAAGCTGAATATATTGCCGCCTCGGAGGCTGCAAAGGAAGCTGTTTGGATTAGGAATTTCCTAATCGCTCTTGGTGTGGTTCAGGGCGTGTCCAATCCCATGGACGTTTATTAAAATTGTGACAACAATGGTGCTATTGCACAAGCCAAGGAGTCTAGACAGCACCATAAGAACAAACATATTCATATACGTTACCATCAGATTCGAGAGTTCGTTGAGGATGGTAGTGTCATGATATGCAAAATACATACGGACTCAAATGTTGCTGATCCTTTTACAAAGCCACTCCCGCAGCCTGCGCATGAGGCGCACGCAAGAGAAATAGGTATTAGATACAATCTAGATTGACTCTAGTGTAAGTGGGAGACTGAAGGAAATATGCCCTAGAGGCAATCATAGAGATGATTATATTTCTTATGTATCTATGAGTTATTGTATTGTTCCTTGAATATCCATATCAGGCAACTTGTATTGATTGGCAATTATGTGAATTGTTTGTGAAACTCTATACTTGTATGGTTATTTAAGAGTTGTCCCTAGTCGGAGTTCATCTGAGGACACACGTGAATATTAGACTAGCACATTGATTGGTTGATGACTATGTTTCGCAAGTCATAGACATGGAGATGTCAAACCAATGATGTGGACACAAGTTATGAACATGGGGTTGGACTGACCCAAATTGAGACTGGCAATTAGTTGCAGCTCTCTCTCTATACATCGTGTACGTTTTGTCCTTAGACCTGAGATTGTCGCATGTACTTGAGATGTGGATCGACATACTTTGGGGCTATCAAACGCTACTCCGTAACTGGGTAGTTATAAAGGTAGCTTTCGGGTTTGTCCTGAAGCATGCTGCAAGGCACGGTCAATCAAGATGGGATTTGCCCCTCTCTACTTGAGAGAGATATCTCTAGGCACCTAGAGTGATCGGATCCAGAAATGCATGGTCGTGCTATATATGGTTAAGAGTTAACCTAGTAAAGGTATTCCGAATCACAGTATCGAAAAAGGGAGGTCAGCTTGGAGCTAGACCAAATATCATGAGGCAAAGGGAAAGACATGTACTAAACCTTGTGATGGTTCGTCCGATATGATCTTTGTATGCGTTTAGGAGTTGACATGTCTTGCTAGAGGCCACTACCAACTATTGACAGAATAAGTGTATTCATGTCATGTCTATACGTATATCAACCTATAGGGTCACACACTTAAGGGACTGGAAGCCTAATAAGGATTGGATCCGAATTAGACTAGGCTTAGGCTACTAATGGACTGCTAATGTAGAAGCCCACTAGGGACGCCTATATAAGAGAGGATGGGGCGTGCTGACCAGGGTTAGACCATCCCACCCAGCCGCCATACCTCTCGCCTGTGTTGCACGCGCGGTCCTAGCAGTCTGGCGTCTGACGCTTCCACCATGTACGTGTGGATACCTCGGAGGCGCTGCATCTGTAGCGCTTGGACGAGCCACGCAAGGGGAGCTGATCGTGGGACGAGAACAAGGAGGAGACGTGGATCGTCTACACTGCCTCAACGCGCTTCATAAAGTTCCGCAACTGCGCGTCTAGTGGTAATCCCCTGATCTATGACAACAGAATTCCTAGTTTACGCGGTAGAAAATTTTGATTTGCGTTAGTGTAGCCTACCCGTATCCCTTCAAATGTGAATGGCAGTTTTAAGCGCCTCCATCCACAATCCCAATGGAAGGGTGGAATGGCTCATCATGCTGCGCACGATATTCATAAGGGTACGGTTACGCCTTTTAGCTACTCCATTTTGTTGAGGTTCGTCCGACATAGAATACTTGGAGACTATTTCATTTTCCTGTAGGAACCTTGCAAAAGGTATAGGTACTTGACCATATGGAGTATGCCGACATTAGTACTCCCCCCCCCCCCACGGTTAGACCAGACTATTTTAATTCTTTTATCATGCTGATTTTCTATTTCATCTTTGAATATTTTAAATTTATCCAATGCTTCAGATCTTTCTTTAATTGGATAAATGTAACCATATCGGGAGTAATCATCTGTAAATGTTATGAAAGAATCATAACCATCCACACTTTTCATAGGAAATGGTCCACAAATATTAGGGTGGATGATTTCTAGTGTCGTTGTACTTCGGTTTGCATTCTTTTTGATTTGCTTTACATACTTTCCTTTGATGCAATCTATGCATTGTTCGATATCTGTGAACTCTAACGGAGGAAGAATGTCATTTTTAACGAGTATTTCTATTCTTCCTCTCGAAATATGGCCTAGTCTACAATGTCATAACTTCGATGAGTCATGAGTTCGCTTTCTTTTCTTTTGTTCACACAAAAAACACTTTTTCACATAGTGATAACAAATAAAGCTCATTGTGAAGCAAAGCAACACCAACATACGCATTATTAAACCATATGGCACACTTGCCATGTCCAAAATAACATTCATAACTGTCTTTATCAACATATGACACACTTATTGAGTTTCTGTGTAATGAAGGCTTTTAGTCTTTTCTATGTCCCATTTTTCTGGGGACATGCTATAATTGACAACAAAGGTGTCAAACTGTTGAGGCAATGAAGCCATCACCAAGTGAACAAGGAGTGCAGCCTTTAGCTCCAAAACAGCATCCAAGGGCTTAAGGTTAGCTGTCATATTGCTCATCCGGAGTCTCTTATGCCATGTACATCTCCAATGTACCTTTCTGTCACCAGTTGTTTCAGCAGGTGGGGCATATGTCTATTGAAGAACCAGCGAACTAGCTCTTTATCTTTTCTATAAACTCCCATGCGGAAGCACACTTTGCAATTGAGCCCGCATTAGCATTCTCAATTGTGTTCTTTATAAAAATAATGCAACTTTTGTTGATATTAAACATCTTTTGGTTCTCTAAGGTACATGCCATCTCATGGTCCCTTTTCTTTTCCTGCCATGCAACATCATCATCTTCTCTTCTTTAAACCACAATGATGTGTAACCATAACAACAATTGCATGCATTAATCCAACGTTGGTATAAATTAAAACATACAACTGTTTATGCAATAAAATCTATATCACCGTTGGGCAGATAATAGAGATAAATGCACATATTATTGCAACAAAACATGATCATGTTATTAATAACGTTGGTCATATAATAACAGAACCATAATTGTTTCAATAATCACTTTAACATACTTTTAAAATTTAATTCTCACTTTAAACCTTTAAATAAACACTTTTAACTATTTACATAGATAAATGCACCTTTTAACATAAAATAACAAATCATGATCATGCTATTAATAACGATGGTTATATAATAACACAATCATAATCACATTTTCATATCACTTTATCACATCTTTTGAAAATTTAATTATCACTTTATTGCATTTAAGCAATTGCCTTTAATTATTTGCAATGGAATAGGAATACAAAATTCATGAACTTTTATACTTTACAGAAATATTTCTGTTACTTTTGAATTCTCTAAACAAATTTTTGTTGGAATAATTTGAGTAAAAAAATTGTGTGAAAAATTTCTCAAAAACTGAACCAAAAACATCAAAAAACTGTTCTGTAAAAATAAACAGAGAAAACTCTCTGGGTGGGTCTTTGATTTACAATTTTGCGGCCCACAGCCCACCCGCTCACTGGTTTACGCGCCGCTCGGCGCGTTCCTTTGCGGCCTGCATGACCCAGCCCAGCAACCTCTATCAGCAGCGCCTAGTGTCCCATGGCCCGCCTGGGCTCGCCGCCGCCCAACCCTGGCCGTCGTATTAGATCCGACGGTCTCCCGTGCGTTTCGCCAGGTCAAAAAACGACCCCCGACCTGGCCTGGTCGCAAAACCCTAGTCCCACATTTCCCCCACGCGCTCAACTCTATGTCCCGCTCGTGGCGGCGGCTGGAGCCAGCGAGCACTCGCGTCCGGCGCCCCGCCGGTGACGGCACGGAGGCGGCTGGCGTATCTTTCCCCACCTACCCTCTATGTTTCTCCTCTTCCCCACCTCTCCAGCTCTGTCGCGCGTGGAGGAGTCGGAGCACCCGCTCGGTGCGGTGATGCAGAGGAGGCGGCGTCATTGCTGGTCCCTTCGTCGGTCGCACGTTCCCCTTGCGGTGGGCATGCTGCCGTCGAATGGGCTGGTTGCGGTGCCTTTTGAGCACGGAGGCGGTGAGGAAGAGAAGACCCGTCGGCCCCCTTCCGCCCCTTCACGCCGGCGTCCGCGTGGTCTGTGCCCCCGTCGGCCCAATGGACCGCGGCGACCCTTTGCCCCCAAAGGGGTCACTCCCTTTCGGCCGTGGCGGAGGCGTGGTGTCCCCTCCACTGCCATGTTCTTCCTCCGACGGCTCAGCTTGCCGATGCCCGTCAGTTGGAGAGGAACGGCACGGCCTCACGGCGGCGCACTTTGCCGGCGAGCACGAGGCTGCCAGGTGAGGTCTTTTTTCCCTTCTTCCCTCTTTCTCTGTTAGGGTTAGGATTCGGGATTTCTTTGCATTTTCTTTTCGGGATTTATCAATTGGGGATGAACTAGGGTTTGATGAATAAAACTTTTCTGTGATTTATTTCTACCAGAAAAAATCTAGAGCCTAGAATTGCTCTAATACCAATGTTATATTTGCTGTTGAGACCAACTAGTCTAGAATCATCACGGTAGATCTTTTCCTGTAAAGATCTAGTCAAAATCTGAGAGGGAGAGGGAGATCGGGAGAGAGAGGGGCAAACCTTAGATGCGACTCGAGGAGCCCGAGCCGGTGGCCATCGGGGAGGGCGACGGCGTGAGCGTGGGTGAGCAAAGCGGTGGCGTCGGTGGTGCTTCCCGTCACTCTGCGCGAGACCTCGATCGGAAGGGCGTGGGGAGTGGCGCACGGTCAACCTCTTTGGTTGTTCCACCGGCCCCCACCTCTTTAATATACACGCAGGCGACAGGGGCCCACCAACCAGGGAGGTTGGGCGTCCCCGATCAGAACGTGGTCAAGGATACGGTCGAGCCGTTGGGCTCGATCGTGTGGAGATCAACCTTACACGGAATATTAACTATATTGATTGTGGTCTCAAATGACTATTTATATAGATTACAAGACTTGGAGGACAAGAAGACTACTAGATATAGAATTGGATTACAAACTTAAACTATCAAATATAGACCAAACCGTGATATACTCTAACACTCCCCCGCAGTTGGATCGGTAGTGACGCGAACGGCCTGACTGGAGCATAATCCGAAGGCGGAGATGGGAGAGGATGTCAGTGTCGATGTAGCCGGAAGTAGGGCATTGTAGTCATGGTCGATGATGCCATTGGTGATGTAGTCGACGTTGATGAAGTCGATGAAGTTGATGATGTCGTCGTGTTGTGGTCAATGTCGTCGTTGAGCCTGGAGAATTCGCCGTAATAGTTAAGGTAGATGTAGTTTGAGTTGGAGTAGTCGAGGTAGGCGACACGCCTTGCCGAGCTTGCCAAATTCGGGAGCACGCCAGGGATGAAGGTACACGTCGATATTGCCAATATCGAACGTGTGAAGACAGGGACCATCACAAGCCATGCGAGCCAGAGCCGGGGGAAGCAGCAGAGAAATTTTCTGTGAACGGTTGGTGCATAGAAGTTGTCCGCCGATTTGTCGGAGTAGATGAAGTAGTTGCAAGAAGAAAATTGATTTAGTGCAAAAATAAAAATTAAACTGCGACTCTGATGGCGAGGTCGTGGTGGACGAAGACGACAAGGTAGTTGTTGATGGCAATTGAATTGTTGCGGTAGTTGATTTCGGGGATTAGACCCGTATTTAACGCTTGTATGAGCGCGACGTCGCTCGTGAAGAAGAATTTTTTGTTGGCGTTGATGTTGACCACGATTGGTGGTGGCAGCGACGATGCGACGATGTTGTAGGTGTAGATGGTTGTCGGCGATGATGACCACGGGTGATGAAGGTGCAACCCTTTGTTAACGGCGAGGCGCGTACTCGGGGACGTGCGTCCCGGTCTATGTTGGCGAAGACGGGCTGGCATGGTGACGACGTGAGGACGGAGAAGCCGATGCAGCGCGTGAAGACGTCCCTTGTGGTGCCGCGCGGCGGCTCCTTGGCACGATCGTTGGCGATGATTTGCTGGGGATGAGTCGACGTCGAGGTTGAAGTAGAGCCACGTGATGACGATATATGGTTGTGGACGACACAATTCGATCTATGATCGGCAAAAGAAGAAGAAACGCCGGTCAAGCGGACGGCGAGAAATTTTTGGCAAAGTAAGACCTAATCTACTATTGCAGGGCCCCGGCGGAGAACAATCTCCCCGGGACGGCGCGACAGAAGCGGTGGTGGCTAAACCCTAGGCCGAGGAACGACGCGCTCTGATACCATGTAAAATTACAGAATATTAATTGTATGACCTTAAAAGACTGTTTATATAGATTATAAGATTTGAGGGACAAAAACATTACTAAAGATAAAATTAGATTATAAACTTAAACTATTAAATATAGTCTAAACCATGATTATGCATGATACATCGTCAGACTCTTGATACCCAGAAAATAAAAAAGGTACTACTACTCGACGATGCAAGTCCCAAACAAGATCCCATGCATTTACACTTTCACGTGGCTACATCATTATAAAGAAATGCATTTCAAAGCTAGCAACCTCTTTTTGCCGTATTCCTTAGCAAAGAGTGGTCCTCTGTTATCTTTGACAGGCTAGCAATAGCAATTTGACAGACAATGCCACTACGTACCACATCAGAGGAAATCCGTTCATGCATGTCCAATCGATCTGTCTGTCTAGCTGCTGCGGTGCAAGAATCAGATGCATGCATGTATACCCGGTGATAATACGGCGCTATACTATACCCGGTGAGCGGTGAGATACGGATGAATGTACCATTCAGGACGAGGATGTCTCCGTATCGGTCGGCTAGTGTTTGCGTGGACTGGTTTAGTTTAAGCCTGATTACTGATTAATCATCGTCGATTAAGTTAATTGAATAAAACTATTATAATTAAGGCTGTCGGAATGGGTCATTATCATTTTCAGTAATTTTTGTACGTTAGTATCAACATTGGGACGTTGAAACGCTTACCGCGCTAGTTCGTGGTTGAACACGTTTCTGACGATGCTGATCCACGTTCGGCGCTTACATAGCCAAACAGCCGTTTCTCCTACCGTTTTGGGTATTTTTGTAAATTTTTGAAGACCCCACATGTCAGTGCACTCTCCTCTCTTTTCTCTCCCTTTCAAGTGGACCGCACTGGCCCACTCATCATCCCTAACCTACAGCCACACATCCGAGCGAGCTCGCGAGCAAGGAGGTGAGGGGCTTGCCACCCCACGCCTTCACCGACACACGCGCTCGCCGACCCCGTGCCCTCGCAGGCCACCGTGCGCTCGCCGATACCATGTGCTCGCCTCGCCCGCACCTCGCCAATGTCACGCCGCCACACGCCGACACACGTGCACCACCGCCTCTCGCCTGCATAGCGCTTGCCCGCCTTCACACGCCGGCCCCGCAGTTAGCCTCCTCTATGGCATGGCAAAGCCGGCCACCGAGCTCACAAAAGGAGTGGCTCGTCGTCGCCACGCCCTCGCTTGCTACGCCAGCCGCCACACGCCGCAGTCATCGCGGTCCTCAGCAGCCGTCGCCCGTGCTTGCTGGACAAGCCACCGGTCGCTGCCTTCTCGCGTGGAGGATCTTTACAAGGAGCGGCAGTGAATGGAGGGGGCGGAGCAGCTGTGGCTGGCAGTGGGGAGCGGCGACCGGAGGCGAGCCAGAGTAGCGATTGCTGGCAGGAACCCCGGGCACCCTTGCGTGCTAGAGGAGAGGACGGGGACCTCCCTCGGGATTTGATCAACACGGCTGTGTTGGAATTTTCTTTAGAGAAAATAAAGGATAAAAAATAAATAAAAAAATAAGTAAATGAGTGGTTGCCGGTCCGACCGCACTTGATCGTGTCATAAATGGCGGGAGAAATGGCTGTTTGGCCACGTCAGCGCTAAATATGGGTCAGACTCGTTAGAAACAAGTTTAACTCAAAATTTGCGCGATCAAAGTGTTGGTATCCCAATATTGATATTGACATGCAATAATTACAGAAAATGGTACTCCCTCCAATTCCAAATAACTGTCGCCATTTTAAACTATGTCTAGTTTAAAATAGCGACATTATTTAGAATTCGGAGGTAGCAATAATTTTATCCAATTAACTGTACTGGTCGTTTAGGTTCCCTTAAATCCAAGCCCACATGTCACGTGAGCGTGGGGACCCAGCAGTCCTGTCGTGTGGCCGGTTTCAGTCACCCCGTGACCCGGTACACCGCCGCATTGACGTTGCTGCCTCCTGGTCAATGCCGGTCAATTATCACCGCAACTATTCATATGCGCCCATCTGTTTTTAGTACATATTATTAGCAACGCATGCATTTTGGTGCCAAAAGAGGAGTACATCCCACCACACTACTTGGTTTGTGGACGTGCGGCTCGCACTGCAGCACATGCATTTGAGTTTCTCTTAATCATTAGAGCGTCTCGTTGGGCGAACTCAGTCACAAATTTGGACCAAACTTGGCCGGACAAAGCAAGTTTTAGAACGGTATCTGGCTTCCCACTCGCAGATCGTAGCGAGTTTTGAACGCCTGCTGCTTTAAATTCGGCTCAAGTTTGTTCAGATTTCGGCATAGTTCGGCATACAATGTGTAGAGACGTGGAATAACACACGTTGTATTACTCTGGTGCAAAGTCACATATATATAGGTACAATGGGAGGCCTCCATACCCTCAATACAAAATAGAGGAGGGGCATAATCACTAATGTCCTATACACAGATATCTACTCTCAACACCCCCCGCAGTCGAAGCGTCGGCAGAGCGGACGCCAAGGCTGGATCGAAACTCCTCGAAGGACGTCTTAGGCAATCCTTTAGTCATGATATCCACGAACTGCTGGGAGGTGGGTACGTGTAGGACACGTATGCGACCAAGAGCCACCTGTTCGCGAACAAAGTGAATGTCGAGCTCGATGTGCTTCGTCCGGCGATGATGTACGGGGTTGGCGGAGAGATAGACAGCGGAGACGTTCGCGATGAGACAACGGTAGCCTTGTCGACGGACAAGAGAGCTCTGAAGGAGCGCCGGCCAAGAACACTTCGGCGGCGTTAGCAATACCGATACTCCAAAGACCGGGCGAGAGACCATATCGTCGCTGACGCACTAGAGATGAGCGAGGGTCCAAGATAAACGCAGTAGCCCGAGGTGGAGCGCCGCGTGTCGGGGCAGCCGGCCCAGTCCGCATCCGAGTAGGCGATGATGTCCGTGTCGGTGGAGGCATGCAACGAGAGACCAAGGTCCAGGGTGCCTCGAATATAGCGGAGTATCCACTTCACCGAAGTCCAATGAGCATCACGGGGAGCGTGCATGTGGAGGCACACCTGCTGAACGGCATACTGGAGCTCCGGTCTGGTAAGAGTGAGGTACTGGAGTGCACCAACAATGGACCTATACAGCGAGCCATCAGGTGCCGGAGAGCCGTCCGTGGCGGAGAGCTTGGCCTTGGTGTCGACGGGCGTAGAGACAGGGCTGCAGTTAAGCATCCCAACGCGATCGAGGAGCTCGTGGGCGTACTTCTTCTGGTGAAGAAAGAAGCCATCCGGTCGACGCACAACCTCAATGCCGAGGAAGTAGTGCAGGGGTCCCAAGTCCTTGAGAGCGAACTCGGCACGAAGACGGTCGGTGAGTCCGCAGGAGCGCAGTGTCTTGGCCGTGAGGATGATGTTGTCGACGTAGAGCAGCAGGTAAGCCGTTGTGTCGCCCATATGGTAGACAAACAGCGAGGCATCAGAGCGTGTGGAGCGAAAGCCGAGTTGGTGAAGAAACGCTGTGATGCGCTGGTACCACGCACGTGGCGCCTGCTTGAGCCCATATAATGAGCGCGAGAGCAGGCACACATGATCCGGATGAGCGGAGTCGACGAAGCCGGTGGGCTGCTGGCAGAACACTTGCTCCTCAAGATGTTCATGGAGAAAGGCGTTGGAGACGTCCATCTGGTGAACAGGCCAGCGACGAGACACGGCAAGCTAGAGCACTGTGCGAATGGTCCCGGGATTGACAACCGGGGCGAAGGTCTCGGCGAAATCAACGCTGGCGCGCTCACGAAAACCGTGGACGACCCAGCGCGCCTTATGCCGATCAAGAGTCCCATCAGGATGGAACTTGTGCTTGAAGACCCATTTCCCGGTGATGATGTTGGCATGGCACGGTCGAGGGACGAGCTGCCATGTCTTGTTGCGCTGCAGGGCGTCGAACTCATCCTGCATGGCCGCGAGCCACAACGGGTCGCGTAGGGCGGCTCGAGCCGAGACGGGCAGCGGGGAGGGCGCTGTACCCTCGTCCGATGGAGACGGCCCACCGTCGTGAGGCAGATGTGCTGTCACCGCCCGTAAGGCGGAGGGCGCCGGGCAGCAGCGTTATCGCGTTGTAGCATCCCAATTGTCTAACAATTGCAATGCTACTAGCCTAGTCTATATAAATGCTACTTCCTATATATAATTGTTGCATCATAATTATATCATGCTCATGTCATCATGCCACCTTGCATTTGAGCATCATATAAAACCCTTTTTGGTTTGGTTCTTCTCTCATATGCATTGTTAATTGTATTTGCCTCTTGATATTGTATTTGGTTATTGATATATTGTTTAAATGCCCAAGTTGAGTTGGGGGCATATCTTTTATTCAACTCCATCACCTTTCTCTGTCACCACCTTATAATTCCACCATCCAACTAAATATGAGCTTTGCACTTTATTGGGTTTTACCTCTAGCTCATGTGGGTTGGGATGGATCCAATTCTATTTCCACATGCTCTCATATAAGCATCATGTTGTTTTCACATTATTGATATGTGGAGTCACCTTTGCATGCATTATGAGTAGTGCTCCTTTTCCTAGCTTTCATATGGATTATCATGGATTCATGCTCATGTTGGGATATTTTTGGGACTATAAAACATCTAGTGAAATATACACACTAGCAAGTTTCAATTATAATCAAATATGATCATCTCCATCTACTCCACTTGGAACTTTCATTTAAATTCTTTTGCTTGGCCTTAATCCACATTTTGGGTAATGCATAGGAATAATGCCATGTTAATAATATTGTTTTCCCAAGAATAAGCATGGCATTAATTATTTTTGCATGGGCCATGCAAGCACCACCACATTCTAGTCTTTTGGTTTTTATTTGAATTGTTGAGTGGTGTATATCTCTTTTGGATCTCTTCCTCTTCTCTCTCCACCTTTTGTGGCGCCCCGCAAAAACCACTACTAGAAAATCGCTTGGTATTTTGTTTTGTGCATCATCATGACATCATCATGCATCTATTTGCCTAAACCAATTTTGCTAAAAGCCATATTTTTGTTTTCTATAAATACCCCTCTCTATTTTAAAACATAAAATCCTCGGTCCGCCCGGATCTTCTATTTGTCTAAAATGTATTACAAAACAATATTTAAAAACTAAATAAAATTAAATGTTTGATAAAACGTTCTTGGGGGGAGTCATCCGGCCAGGCCAAAGGCCCAGCCAGCCAAACTGCCACCCCCAGCAACCCAGCAACCTCGCTGCCATCCCGTGACCCAGCAGGCCCACCCGCACTCCCCGTCCTCAAACCCTAACCTGTGGACCTGGCATTTTTGCACACCACCCCCCGCCGCCGGTTGTTTTCCTGCAGACCCCTGCCTTCCTTCTTTTCCTCATTCCGCCCCCCCCCACCAACACCATCCCGTCGTCGGCCTCTCCTCTTCGACCACCACCCCTCGCTCGATCTCCCTGCAACCGCCGCCGCCGCCCTCCCGCTCGCCTCCTCGCGCAAGCTACCTTGCTGCCGGCCCCCTCCCGACAGGCTGCGGGTCTCCCCTTCCTCTCCTCCGTCCACCGCTGCTCTCTGGAGCCTCCCGAGCCGTCGCCTACGCCTCAACGGCTGCCACCAGGGGCTTCCCTCTGCTACGCGCCTCGTCGACGAGCCGATGTCGTCACCGGTGCCCTCCCCCGTGGCCTCTTCCCCGTGTTGTTCCCTCTCAGGCTCTCGCCGGCCCTACCTCGTTCGCCGCCACCACCTTCGCTCGCACCTCCGGCCGCCGCGTCGCCTCCGCCATCATACAACCGTCGGTCGTCTCCTCTCCATTGCCCTTGCGAGCCCCCTGTTCCCTCGGACCGATCCCTGCCTTGGCGCGTCGCTCGCGACCCGCCTCGTCCTCGGCCTCATGCGACCCTGCCGCTCCGGCGTCCACCTTCCTCCAGGACCCAACCGCAGCTGCCGCGTGGCCGGCCTGCACCGCCGCCTCACGGGCTTCCTCTGCTGCGGCCCCCTCTCTACCTGCCCGGGCCTCCTCCGTTGGGCCCTATTCTTGCTGTTCCTGCATCCCCGGCTGTGTTCGGCCGCCGTCTGTCCCGATGTCGCCTTCTCGCTACTCGGTGGCACCGCCATCCTCGCCCAGCGTGCCATCGCCCCGTGCGATACGTCGGCCTTATCTCTATTTCATAGCTTCAAGTTCCCTGCTTCCACGGTCGGAAGCTGTTTGACAAAAGGCTCCGCTTCTGTAAAGGACCTCTCGGTCCTGAATCCCTTTGGCCTAGTCGTCCTGGTGCGGCGGTTGTGCAATACACACTCTTCCTGCCGATGGTTTGCCGCCGTGAGATGGGCACCGAAGATGGAGTTTCGCCAAGGAACCGACGCCGAAAACTCAAGATCTCCTTCACGGATCCGATGGCCGGAGCCTTGAAGACCGATCCCGGCGTTTGAAGACCGAACCCTGGCGTGCCAAGTTCTTCGACCCGAAGGCCACAGATGCGACAAGTACTTCTTCCTGGACGCCAAGGTCGTCGACACGGATACGCCAAGTACTTCCTCGAGGACACCAAGTTCTTCACCCCGAACGCCAAGACCGACCCGATACGAGGACACGACAAGATCTTCGCGACGACAAGATCGGCACCGACCCGGGCGAATCCAATGCGCCCCCGACACCAAACCAGGTCCTTCTTCCCGGATGCGACAAGACCTACTTCCGTTGTCCGAGACCGATTCCGTCGAACCGTTCCCCCCGTCGAACCCTATCAAACCCCGAACCCCTCGGAGCCCAAGTTCGCCGAACCCTAATGTGATTCCCTATCCGAGACCCCATTATTTTATAATATGACATTATCAACTGATGCATATTAAATTGTTCATGCATGCATACTTGTCTGTGGTTTGGGGGCATTATGCCAATTCATCTCATAATTAAATATGGAGTCTATATGCGGGATATCTTTGTCTTATTCCGGACTCTATTTAAATTGGTGTAGCGAACCGATGCCATGTTTCGCCCTGTTAATCCAACACTTAATTTGCGGGGAGATAAATAACTCGAACCTATTAATTAAATGTCGGGACCCCGGTTCCGCTTAATATTGCCTAATTGCATCGCATCCTTGCCATGTCATGCATCATACATGCATCATGCCCGATCTTCTGCCGTAGTATTAAATAGTGCATCCGGTGTTTCTTCTAGTGCTTTGCTTCTTCACGGATTAGGCCGATAAGTTGATGCGAGTGACGCTTGTTCTTCGGATGAACCTTCGGCAATGTTTTCAGGCGAGCACCTCCCCCTTTCTACCTATCTTACTTTTATAGTATTTATTCCCTCCTGTTGATCTATTGCTATCTGTGTTGCGATGCTCTAGTTTTCGTACCCGAGATATCCCTTGCAGCCTTATATTGCCTTGGACACATCCTATTACCTGTTGTTTGGTAGATAGTTGGACTTATGCGTCAGAGTCGCTTGCTCAAGTGTTGCGTGTCGTCAAGTACCACAGTTGTTGGAGTATTGCCGTATGTTTAATGTTGAAGATGATCATGGCTTTAATTATTGTTTAATAACTAAAATTGCAAGTAGGTAAATGCAGAGGCACCGGTGGGTAATAGACAATATTTGGTTCTTAACCGCTCACTGGTGTCCCGTAGGACCCCGAGTTCTTGACACTGCTAGAGATCGAGCCGCTTAACCACGGTGGGGTGTATGGGCACCCCATCGATTTAGTACCGATTCCAAGTCTTGTCTGGGGGCACAAAGTAGTTTGGAGCTTTATTACTATCCTGTACTTATGCCATGCTTTTCGCTTAATTTAAAATTGTGCGAGGAATGCACTGTCGCTTTAGGAAGCGGAGTGTTTTCGTATGTCGACAAGCCCACATTTTGGGTTCCTGTCGTTTACGACCAGCGACGCAAACCACAGGTCCATTTCGAGGCCAACTTCGTTGGTAGCTTAGTGGGGTGGCCCCGTGCTTGCTTTGGGTGCAGGAAACGCCGTGTCCGAAACCCGTCGACATACCGTTGGGTGTATGTTTTGTGATCTTGTACCTACGATCCGACAACAAGGGTGTAGGTGCGTGTGGAAACTTTGGTGCACCCTTAGGTTAAATCTTTCGAGAAGCCGTGTCCGCGGTTATGGACGACTTGGAGCACGCTTCTCGATCATAGACAACTATAACTAAAGTTCTTTGTTATAATTTGATTTGTATCGATATGACTAGTAATCAGCTTCACTACAACGGAATGGCTAAATAAAAGTACCAACAACTGCTGGGTTTGGGATATCTCATGCTAATTGTATCGACTAGTAAGTGTTGCAACTACAACGGAATGGTTAACTAAAAGCGCCTAACGCTTTTATATCGGGATGACTTTCTATACCGACTAGTAATTGCCGCAACTATAACGGAATGAATAAAGCGCCAACGGTGTGAGTTCCTCGTTGACTTCCTCGTTTGGTCTCGAGGGGAAACACCGGATGTGTATGTTTGGTGGTAGTATCGGTTGGTTCGAATAGGACTTTCTTATCCCTCTCTCGTAGCCGGAGTTATATCGAGTCTCTATAGGTTGTTTAGTGCATCTTGCTGCGCTGCCGCCATCCACCATACCTATGTAGGCGAGGACCGAATTCTAGTCTCGCTGTCTTGGCCTCGATCTTGACCGCTCTCTCTTTTTCCTTTGCCCTTTGTCGGCACCCCTTTTTGTTTAAGCAGGTTTTGAGATCGACGTCGTTAGCAGGGTTACCCTTCCGGCTTGGCCTAGGCAGGGTTATGGACGCCATTGGTTATTCTTCAGGGCTCTTAGATCAATTTACATCTTGTCCGTACTCGGACGCTGTATCGTTTTCCAGGTGATTTGGATCTTTGTATTGTATATCTGTATTCTTGACTCTTTGAGTCGCTGTTGTATATATATGTTTTGTGGGTTCCATCGAGGACTATTGTGTAATGATATTACTTCGTTTTCCACCCGCACGCAAGTGCCTGGTGGGCACCTTTGAATCGTTTCTATGCGGGTTTGGCGGGAAGCGCTGAAACTTGCATAGGGCCGATTCCGAGGGTGTTACACCTTTCCACCTTGTTGTTTTTCCTAGCCTTGTTTCTCTTTCTCCATCTCCTTGGTTATGCCCTTGCATGATCAAGTGTGATCATAACCATCATCCCCATCTACCTTCCCTCTCTACCATGCCGAGGTGCCCCCTCTCCCTACCAGGCAGGCCCCACCTAGCCACCTACTCCCCCTGGCCGAGCTACCCCTACCCCAACTCTAGCAAAAACCCTAACCCGAGGCTACCAAACCCTAGACCGAGCCTCCCTCCTACCCTAGCTCTCTCTCCCTCTCTTTTCTCTCCCTGCCGTGAGGGCCCCTCCAGCCCGAGCCACACCTTCCCGTTCCCTCGGGCCCCATCGCTGCAGCCTCCCCGGTCTACAGAGTGCCTCACCGTGAGAGAGAGAAGAAAGGTGAGCACCACCTTTTGCCGATCCAACCCATGTGCCTCCCTCGCTTGTTCTTATCTATCCTCCTCCGCCTAGCAACCACAGAACTCCCTGGTCGTGCCCATCTACTCCTTCCTCCCCACCTACCCCTGCCCTCTCTTCCATCTCCATCTACCCCCATCGTCGGCATCACACCACCACCACCATAGCGAAGGAGGGCGAGGTGTCCAGGCGTTAGAAGACCGAGCCGACCAAAGATCGCCCCTGCACGGCCGAGAAGGAGGAGCCCAGAACGCTGCACCCCGAGACCGACGCGAAACCCTAGCCGCCGGCCGTCGCATCGCCGTCGATCGGTGCCCCCGAACCACCTCCACCGACGCCCCACGGTGAGAGTCCGAACCTCCTGCATAACCTCCTCCGTTCACCGTTTCAGACGCTGCACGCCACGGACGAGCGCCTTGGTGCATCGCGCCGTCGTCGAGGACCTTTCCTCTCGCCAGATCGCCTTATTCGCCACGCTGCGGTTCCTAACACCAATCCCCATCCACCGCAGTGGTTCCGCCTCTGCGCGAGCAATCGGTCGCTGTCAACCCCGCCTCGCGTCGTTCTCTGTCGTTTCGTCGTTGCGTGAGAAGAAAAACGATGGCCGTTCTTTTCTGTTTAGCCCCCTGCCCTTTTTGCCGGCTAAACCCGCGACCCCTCCGGACCCATCTGTCATCGGTTGTTGCCACTTTGCAAAAAGAGACCGCAAGTTTCGGACCCTCAAACCGCGCTCCCCAGCTCCTACACGTGGCAGCCCTTATTGCCCTCTGTCGTGCGGGCCTTTCTGCCGCCCGGAGGCCCACCAGTCATCCGTTGTGGCTAGGTTTCCCCTCGGTGAGAAAAGCCCCGTGTGGACCACGTCGACCAACCTGTTGCTGAGTCAGCGCCTGGCCCACCCGTCAGCGGCTGGGGCTAGCTCTGGCTGAGTATAAAAAGATCTGCCTGTTTATCTGTTTAATAAAAATAATTCTAGAAAATGTTTAAATACAAATTTAAATCTGTTTTTAATTAACTTTTAAAATATAAATTCAAATTAAACATGTAATATATGTTTTGAAATCAGAAAAATGTGAGGAATTCAAATATTCCATCCAAAATATATTTTGAACACTTAAAAGTTCAAGTTGATTAAAATTACAATAAAATGCCCTTTTGCCTTAATTAATTAATAACTTTTGTTTTATAACTCCAAATTTGACAAATAATATGTCTAAAATGATTATATCGACGAGACCATTCTGTTTATGCATTCCATGTTCTGTCTTGCAGCATGCATAATATAAATATAAAGTATACAGCAACTTATTCGAGAATAAAATGTGACCAAAACTCAATAAAATGTTTATTTCTTGTATTCTACACCTCACCCATGCCATGCTACTTTATTGCCATGCAAATTGTGCATCATTCATCATGGCATGATTGTTTGCTTGTCGCATTTTATTCTTATGCTTGTGCACTTTATTTATGTTGGCCCTTGTTTCTTTGTTTCTTCTTCGAATAGACGCTGAGCAGGGGACATATCAAGAAACCCAGGAGCACTACCCAGATCCTTCTCTCGCTTCAACTGAGCTGCCAGGCAAGCACTACCACATGCTTGCATACATATAGTACATATTGCCTCTATCTTATTCTTGCATCATTGAGTCGCGATCGCATTAAACTGAATCCCAAGTACTGCATAGCCTTTACTTTTAAACCCCACCGAAGCTTGTTCCTCCATCCCATGAGCCATTACTACAGGAGTTGTTTGAGCCATGCGGGTCGTAGAACAGCATGTGTAGGGTATGTGAGTGTCTGATGGATAACGAGGTACCTATACAACTTAACCTGAGTAGTAATGGGATAACTAATGAAAGTGGCACCGGTGAGCAATATCTGCTATTTGGTTTTTCATGCTCACTTGTGTCCCATAGGACCCCGAGTACTTGATTCCTGTTCCTTGAATATTCGCGCTATCCACATCCGGGAGGCTTATGGACCCCCCCTGAGCCAGAGCTTGATTCATTCTTATTTCTTAGGGCCACAAAGTAGTTTGGGGCTTTATTACTATCCTGTGCTTATGCCATGCTTTACTGCTTTATTTAGGATTGTGCGAGGAGCACCTGTACTATTTAGGATCGTGACACGTTTTCGCTGTATCGACAAGCCCAGTCACACTTTCGGGTTCCCAGTCGTTTACAGCCGTCCACACAAACCTTGAGTCCGTCTCGGAGCCGGCCAACTTCGTTGCGGGTAGCTTAATGGGGTGGCCCCCAAATATTTCGAATCCTGTGATCGCTTTGTCGTGAATGCCTCGTTGGGTTTTGATTTGGTTTTCCGAGGTTGATCGAGTGTGTTGCTATTTGTGCACCCCTAGGTAAAACTTTCAAAAGCCGTGCTTGTTATGGACGACTTGGAGCCAGTTCGATCATAGACAAGTATAACTAAAGTACCGCTTTTAATTTGACTAAGTAACCGACTAGTAAATAGTGCAACACTCATGGAATGGATAATAAAACTGCCAACGGATGGGGTGTTTCGCTTCCTCGTTGGTGCGAGGAGGAGGATGGATCATTAATATTCTGTTATAACATTGTTATTAATTCACGGACATCCGCTATCTTTGGTTAGGCGGATGGTTAGCGAGTATCTATAGAATTTTAGGTATTATCTTTTGCGCAATTCGTCACCCGGTTGTGTCCCTTTAGAGGCATAAAGACTTCGAGTACCCCTAGGGTCTCACACGATAAATTGTTTGATTCAGATGAACAGGTAAACTCGCAAGATGGATACTGGGTGGAGGAGACGGACGATGTGGACAACGATAATTCGGTGTAGAGATTCCGGGAACGGGGATCCGTGAGATCTGTGGGCGGGATGTGTTTATTTATGGGGCATCTTATGCCGATTTGCTTCTTATCCGTACTTGGATCTTGTTTTTCCCTTCCGCCTGATACTCTGATGTTTGATGTATGAGGAGATATCCTAAACTATATATCTATCTAGGATATTTGGATCTTGCCGTATGGCGTTGCAATATTTCTATTTCTATTAGATGGAATGGCTCTGAGGACTGTTGTATGGTGGCTTGCATACATACTCATTTATGTATGTAGTTGATCCCTTCGCCTGCCGATTACGCCGCCCGTTCTTGTCCCGATGTTTGGAAATGGTTAGGACGGCCGAAAGGTCTACCTGTGAGTGGCATTTGGGCCCCACCGTACTATTTTAACCATTTCCGCTCGTCCAGGCTTGTAACTAGGAGCGTAATTCACCGAGGTAGTTACATCGGTGCAGACGTACGCGTCCGCGGGGTACCGTGTCGACGGGCGGAAGATGCCGACGCGTGCACGGGTGACTGGACCCGTGGGGGCAGGTGCGTCATCACGCGAGTGGCCACTCGAGGGTGATGCGGTCGACGAGGCGGTGCCCGAGCGAGAGCTCAAGGGCGACGCAGGCGGTGTCGGCGAGGCTGCACCCGAGCTGGAGCTCGAGGATGTAGCAGGGGACGGCGATGGGACGACGCCCGAGCTGGGGCTCGAGGGCAGCGCGGGCGGGGTCGGTGGGTCGGCGCCCGAGTGATGGCTCGAGGGCGACGATGACGGGGTCGACGAGGAGGCGCCCAAGCTAGAGCTCGAGGGCGTGGTCGACGCAGCCGGCGCGGTGACACGATGCCGTGGGATCGCACCCCCGGATGGAGGAGAAGGCGCCACCAGTTCCTGTGCAAACGAAAAGCAATGCTCATCAAAGTACATGTGTCGCGACGTGATAACCCGATGGGACACGGGATCATAGCAGCGATAGCCCTTGGTGTTAGCCGGGCAACCGAGAAAGACACACGGGATGGAACGAGGGGCGAGTTTGTGTGGGGCGGTGGCAGCGACGCTGGGGTAACAACGATAAACAAAGATCCGAAGATCGTCATAGGAGGGAGGGGAACCGAAAAGGAGGTGGTGTGGTGCGTAGTTCCAGCGAGTACGACACGGAAGGAGGTTGACAAGGAGGGTGGCGGTGGCTAGGGCGTCGGGCCAGAAGGAGGGTGGGACATGCCCATGAAAGAGAAGGGTGCGAACGCAATCGTTGAGGGTGCGGAGCACACGCTCAGCACGACCGTTTTTCTGCGAGGTATATGGACAAGTAAGGCGGAAAATAGTGCCATGAGAGGACAGAAGATTGCGGACGGCGATGTTGTCAAATTCTTTTCTGTTGTCAGTCTGTAAAGAAAGGATGGGACGACCAAACTGAGTGGTGACATAAGAGTAAAAGGCGGTGAGAGTGGTGGCGACATCTGACTTTTTACGGAGAGGAAACGTCCACACAAAGTGAGAGAAATCATCGAGAATAAAGAGGTAATAAAAAAAACCAGAATTACTCGGGATAGGAGAGGTCCATACATCACTATGAATTAGTTCAAACGGAAATGTCGCAACTGTTGGAATTATGCCCTAGAGGCAATAATAAAGATGTTATTATTATAATTCTTGTTCATGATAAAGTTTATATTCCATGCTAGAATTGTATTAAGCGGAAACTTTAATACTTGTGTGGTTCGTGAACAACACCGTGTCCCTAGTACGCCTCTATGGACTAGCTCATTGATCAATGATGGTTAAGGTTTCCTAACCATAGACATGAGTTGTCAATTGATAATGAGATCATATCATTGGAGAATGATATGATGGACAGACCCAAACTAAGCAAAGCAATTAGATCGTGTCATCGTGTTCGTCTTTGCGAAGCTTTTCTTATGTCAAATATTGTATTCCTTAGACCATGAGATAATACAACTCCCTGGTATCGGAAGAAAGCTTTGAGGTCATCAAACGTCATCCTATGAGAGGGTGATCATAAAGGTGTCTCTCAGGTGATCGGAAAGTATCTGTTGGGTTGTATGTATCGAGATGGGATTTGTCCCTCCCAAGTCGGAGAGATATACTTGGGCCCTCGTGTCGATATCAATACCGCTTGCAAGCATGTGGTTAAGGAGTTAATCACAAAGTGATATCGGATTACGGAGCAGTAAAGTACTAACGTGGACGAGGTTGAACTAGGTATGGCGAGTCGACGATCGAATCTCGGGCAAGTAAAATATCGCGAGACGAAGGGAATATATATGGGATTGATTGAATCCTGGCATCGTGGTTCATCCGATATGATCATCGATGAATTTGTGGGAGTCAATATGGGTGCCCAGACCCCGCTGTTGATTATTGATAGAAGATCATGTCTGCATATTCTCGAACCCGCAGGGTCACACACTTAACGTGTCTCGGCGCTAGGATAGATTGGATAATTGGTTTATGAGTTTTTGTTCGGATTCTCATATGGGATCCGGGACATCACGAGAGGTTCCGGAGTGGTCCGGAGAATAAGATTCATATAAGGCAGTGCAGTTTTTGGAGTTCGGAATTGTTCCGGGTTAATCGGTATTGTACCGGAAGCTTCTAGAACCTTCCGGAAGGGGACCAACGTGGCCCCACCTTCTGGGAGGGGGCATGGGCCTATTAGGGAGTGTCCTGTCCGCTTTGGGACAGGGGCACAAGGCCCCATAGGGCCCAGCCGATCCTATAGAGTTTAAACTCGTTTAAACTAGAGATAGGGTTTCTAGAAGGGGGAGAGTCCTTGCCCCCCACTTCTCCCTCCCTTGGCCGCCGGCCCAAGGCTTGGAGGAGGGGCAAGGGCTGGCCGCCCCCCCCCCCCTCTATATATAGAGGGCTGGTGTGCCCCCTCCCCCCTACACCTTGCCTCCAAACCCTAGTTGCCCTGCTGCCCTTCCTCTCTCCCTCCTGACTGTTTGTAGGCGAAGCCCTGCTGCAGAAATTCTCCATCATATACACCACGCCGTCGTGTTGTAGATCCAATCTATCTCTCCACCATACTTGCTGGTCCGAGGAAGGAGGCGCCGAGGTCTTGCTGCGTGTGCATCTCACGGAGGCACCGCCACTTGTGGTGCTAGATCGGATCGGATCGCGAGGAGGAGGCGAAATGCGACTACATCACCCACGTTCGACGTGAGCGTTCCGCTGCGTAATCTTCAAGGGTATGAAGATCTAATCCAATCTCTCGTTGATTGCATCTCCTAGATTAGATCTTGGCTTTCCCTCCGCTCGCATCCGTAGAAAATTTTGATTTACTATGCCGCGAAACCCTTGATGGTATTAGAGCTAGATCTATGCGTAGATGTGTTTCACGAGTAGAACGCAACATGGTTGTTGCGGAGTTGATGTTTTGTTGCAAGCCTCTTGTTTGTGTTCTTCTTATGACGCGGATAGTGAGATTGAAGCGGTCCAGGCCAACCTACGCGACGTCGTTCGAGACCGGCTCCGCACTTGACGTGTGGCTTGTACCACACATGCGGCTGGTGGATGTCAGTTTCTCTCACTATAGTTGTCATGGGATTAACACCGGAGTTTGGCAACCATAATATCACCGTTGTGGCTTTCCGTAGGTAAGAATCGTTCTTAGCATCTACTCCCATAAGCCACGTAAAACATGCAACAACAAAGTAGAGGCGTCTAACTTGTTTTTGCAGGGAGTGTTTTCTGTGATATGGTATGGCCCAAGATGTGATGTGTATATTGTATGCGATGATCATGTTTTGTAATGTTTCACGACTTGCATGTCGATGATTACACAACCGGCAGGAGCCATATGGTTGTCTTTATAATTGTGTATGACCTGCGAACCAACTTCTTATACGCCATGTAATAGCTTTACTTTATTGCTAAGTAGTTAGCAATAGTTGTAGTTGCTATTTGTGGTGGAGGCAATCATGGTGGAGTGATGGAGATCATGCCGGAATGCACAAGATGGAGATCATTGCGCGAAGATTGGCTATACCATGTCACATAAAGTTATATGCATGTGATGTTTATCCTTTTATGTATCTTATTATGCTTAGATCGCGACGGTAGCATTATAAGATGATTCCTCACTTAAAGATCAAGATAAAAACTGTGTTCTCCCCAAGTATGCACCGTTGAAAGTTAAATCGTGTCCAAGCATCACGTGATGATCGTGTGCTATAGACTCTATGCTCACATACAACGGGTGCAAGCCAGTTTTGCACATGCGGAAATACTTGGGTCTAGCTTGACGAGCCTAGCATGTACAGACATGGCCTCGGAACACAAGAACCGAAAGGTTAAGCATGAGTCATATGAATGATATGATCGACACTTTGTTGTCCACCATTGAAACCACATCTCTTCTCGTGATGATCGGATTAGCTGTGGTGAATTTGGATCGTGTTCACTAAACAACTTGAGGGATGTTGAATTTAGTGGGAGTTCATCTAGTAATTTGATTAAGTTGAACTATTTATCATGAACATAGTCTAAATTGTACTTGCAAATCGTAGATCACATGGCCAAGTCCAACTTCAACTTCAACATTTTCTTTGAGAAGGAAAAGCTTAGAAACAATGGGTCTAACTTCACCAATTGGTTCCGCAATCTAAGAATCATTCTCGGCGGACAAAAGGACTATGTCCTTGGGAAAGCGTTAGGTGACCCCTAACAGCTGCGCCGGTGATGAGAAAGCTGTCTATCGATCGGCAAAGATGATTATGGTGTGATTAAGAGCACCATGTTGTTTGCTATGGAACCAGAACTTCAAAATCGTTTTGAAGAGTATCCTGCCCTTTGAGATTCTCGAGGAGCCGAAACCATGTTTGAGACTCAGGCCCGTTCGAGATATGAGATCTCCGAGAAGTTCTTTAACTGCAAGATGGAGGAAGGAGTTCCGTTAGTGAGCACGCCATAAAGATGACGGGCTACACTCAGCTTTGAGCAACCTGGAATGCACGATTCGAGAGGAGCTCAAGATTGACAGGTTGCAATCACTCCCTCCCAGCTACAAAAGTTTTGTAGTGACTCATAATCAGATTGGCTCCATCGATCACGAGCTCTTCGCAAAGTCAAGGCTGCGGTGGACATCAAGAAGGATAATCATGTGTTGATGGTCAACAAGCCCTCCTTTAAGAAAGGTAAGGAGCAAAGAAGCCCTTCAACAAGGCGGCAAGCGCAATGCTCTCGCTGAGAAGAAGCTCAAGTATGGTCCTAAGCGGACCTCGAGTGCTTCTATTACAAGGACAAGGGTCCTTTGGGCATGTCGTCCAAGTACTTAGCGGACAAAAGGGCTGGCACCATCAAAGGTATATTTGATATAGATGTTATTGATGTTTACCTTACTAGCCCTCGTTGTAGTGCACGGGTATTTGATACGGTTCGATTGCTAATATTTGTAACTCGAAAATAGGAGCTACGGAATAGACGGACTTCCGAGGATGAGGTGACGATCTTGGCGTTAAGCGGATCAAGAGTTGATGTGATGGTCGTCACGCTCTCCTTAGTTTTACCTTGGGATTAGTTTTAAACCTTAATAAATGTTATTATGTGCTGCGTTGAGCATGAACATTATTTCGGATCGTGTTTATTGCAAGACGGTTATTCATTTAAATCGGAGAATAATGGTTGTTCTATTTATATGAGTAACATCTTTTATGGTCATGCACCTCTTGTGAATGGTTTATTTCTTCTAAATCTCGAAGGGATGAAACACACATCCATAACATTGAGGCTAAGAGATGCAAAGTAGATAGTGATAATACTACTTATTTGTGGCACGTCGTCTAGGTCATATTGGTGTAAAGCGCATGAAGAAACTCCATTCGATGGACTTTTGGAGTCTCTTAATTTTGAATCATTTGACACATGAACCATGCCTCATGGGCAAGATGATCAAAACCCGTTCTCCGGTATGATGGAGCGAGCAACGGACTTGTTGGAAATCATACATACCGATGTGTGCGACCGATGAGTGTTTCGACGCGGTGGATATCGCTATTTCCTCACTTTTACCGATGACTTAAGTAGATATGGGTATATCTATTTAATGAAACATAAATCTGAAACATTTGAAAAGTTCAAGGAATTTCGAATGAAGTGGAGAACCATCGTATGGAAAGATTAAGTTTCTATGATCCGATCGTGGAGGTGAATATTTGAGTTATGATTTTCTCACGCATCTTAAAGCAAGTGGAATCGTTTCACAACTCACGCCACGGAACACCACATAAGCAATGGTGTGTACGAGCGGAATCGAACCTTATTAGATATGGTCCGATCAATGATGTCTCTTACTGATTTGCCGTTATCATTTTGGGGTTATGCATTAGAAACCGCTGCATTCACTTTAAATAGGGATCCATCTAAATCCGTTGAGACGACACCGTATGAACTGTGGTTTGGTGCTAAACCTAAGTTGTCGTTTCTTAAAGTTTGGGGATGCGAAGCTTACGTCAAGAAGTTGATGCGGACAAGCTCGACCCAAAGCGGAGAAATGTCTTCATAGGATACCCTAAGGAAACTAGTGGGTATACCTTCTATCACATAACCGAAGGTAAAGTGTTTGTCGCAAAGAACGGTTCCTTTCTTGAGAAGGACTTTCTCTCGAAAGAAGTGAGTGGGAGGAAAGTAGAGCTAGACGAGGTTATTGAACCTTCTCTTGAATTGGAGAGTAGCGCAGCACCTGAAATTGTTCGAAGGTGCCTGCACCAACAATAGAGGAAGCTAATGACAAGGATCATGAAGCTTCGGACGATGCTGCTACTGAACGTCGCAGGTCGACAAGGTCGCGTGCCCCTCCTGAGTGGTACGGCAACCCTGTCTTGACTGTATTGTTAGTAGAAGACAGTGAACCTACGAACTATGAGGAAGCGATGATGAGCCCAGACTCTGAGAAATGGCTAGAAGCCATGAAATCCGAATTGGGATCCATGAGCGAAAACCAAGTATGGACTTTGGTGGACCCTCCTAGCGACCTAAAGGTCGTTGAGTGCAAATGGATATTCAAGAAGAAAACAGACGCGGATGGTAATGTTACCGTCTATAAAGCACGGCTTGTCGCAAAAGGTTTTCGACAAGTTCAAGGTGTTGACTACGATGAGACTTTCTCTCCCGTAGCGATGTTTAAGTCCATTCGGATTTTATTAGCAATTGCTGTGTTTCATGATTATGAAATATGGCAGATGGATGTCAAGACTGCGTTCCTCAATGGCAACATTGATGAAGAGTTATATATGATGCAACCCGAAGGTTTTGTCGATCCTAAGGATGCTGATAAAGTATGCAAACTTCAGCATTCCATTTATGGACTGAAGCAAGCATCTCGGAGTTGGAACCTTCGTTTTGATCAAGTGATCAAGAGCTTTGGATTTGTTCCAAATTGCTACGAAGATTGCATCTACAAGAAAGTGAGTGGGAGCTCGGTGACGTTTCTGGTACTATATGTGGATGACATATTGATTATTGGAAATGACATCAACATGCTTAATGATGTGAAGAGTTATTTGAACAAATGTTTTTCAATGAAAGACCTAGGTGAAGCTGCTTATATATTGGGCATCAAAATCTATAGAGATAGATAAAGACGCCTGATAGCTTTAAGCCAGAGTACATACCTAGACAAAGTTCTGAAAAGGTTCAGAATGGATAAGGCAAAGAAAGGTTCAGTGCCTATGTTGTCAGGTAAGATATTGAGCAAGGCTCAGTGTCCAGCTACGGTAAATGATAGGGAAGCTATGAGCAAGGTGCCTTATGCCTCGGCCATAGGTTCCATCATGTATGCCATGCTGTGTACTAAACCGGATGTGTCCAATGCTCTTAGTTTAACGAGCAGATATCAAAGTGATCCAGGAGTGGAACACTGGACAGCCGTGAAGAACATCCTAAAGTTCCTAAATAGGACTAAAGAAATGTTCTTAGTCTATGGGGGTGATGAACGACTTGTCGTAAAGGTTACGTCGACGCTAGTTTTGACAACGACAAGGATGATTCCAAATCTCGACGGGATACGTTTATATTTTGAATGGAGGAGCTGTGAGTGAGAAGCTGCAAGCAAAGCGTGATCGCGGGATCTGATGAGAAGCGGAATACATGGTCTGCAGAAGCGTCAAGTGAAGGAGTTTGGATCAGAACTTCATCAGAGCTTGGCGTGGTTCCAAGTGCATTGGACCCACTGGAGATATTGTGTGACAACACTGGCGCCATAGCACTTGCTAAGGAACCAAGATATCATCCAAAGACCAAGCATATCAACCGCAAGTTTCATATAATCCGAGATTATATAGCAGATGGAGATCTGAAGATTAGCAAAGTACATATAGATCTGAATGTTGCAGATCCATTGACTAAACTTCTTCCACGTGTAAAACATGATCAGCACCTCAGTGCCATGGGTGTGAGATTGTTGCCAAATGTAAACTAGATTATTGACTCTAGTGCAAGTGGGAGACTGTTGGAATTATGCCCTAGAGGCAATAATAAATATGTTATTATTATAATTCTTGTTCATGATAAAGTTTATATTCCATGCTAGAATTGTATTAAGCGGAAACTTTAATACTTGTGTGGTTTGTGAACAACACCGTGTCCCTAGTACGCCTCTATGGACTAGCTCATTGATCAATGATGGTTAAGGTTTCCTAACCATAGACATGAGTTGTCAATTGATAATGAGATCATATCGTTGGAGAATGATATGATGGACAGACCCAAACTAAGCAAAGCAATTAGATCGTGTCATCGTGTTCGTCTTTGCGAAGCTTTTCTTATGTCAAATATTGTATTCCTTAGACCATGAGATAATACAACTCCCTGGTATCGGAAGAAAGCTTTGAGGTCATCAAACGTCATCCTATGAGAGGGTGATCATAAAGGTGTCTCTCAGGTGATTGGAAAGTATCTGTTGGGTTGTACGTATCGAGATGGGATTTGTCCCTCCCAAGTCGGAGAGATATACTTCGGGCCCACTCGGTAATCGATATCAACACCGCTTGCAAGCATGTGGTTAAGGAGTTAATCACAAAGTGATATCGGATTACGGAACGAGTAAAGTACTTGCTGTGAACGAGGTTGAACTAGGTATGACGGTACCGACGATCGAATCTCGGGCAAGTAAAATATCGCGAGACGAAGGAAATATATATATGGGATTGATTGAATCCTAGCATCGTGGTTCATCCGATATGATCATCGATGAATGTGTGGGAGTCAATATGGGTGCCCAGACCCCGCTGTTGATTATTGATAGAAGATCATGTCTGCATATTCTCGAACCCATAGGTCACACACTTAACGTGTCTCGCTAGGATAGATTGGATAATTGGTTTATGAGTTTTTGTTTGGAGTCTCGGATGGGATCCAGGACATCACGAGAGGTTCGGAGTGGTCCGGAGAATAAGATTCATATAAGGCGATGCAGTTTTGGAGTTGAATTGTTCAAGTTAATCGATATTGTCTGGAAGCTTCTAGAACCTTCCGGAAGGGGACCAACGTGGCCCCACCTTCCGGGAGGGGGCATGGGCCTATGAGGGAGTGTCCTGGACGCTTTGGGCCAGGGGCACAAGGCCCCATAGGGCCCAGCCGATCCTATAGAGTTTAAACTCGTTTAAACTAGAGATAGGGTTTCTAGAAGGGGGAGAGTCCTTGCCCCCCACTTCTCCCTCCCTTGGCCGCCGGCCCAAGGCTTGGAGGAGGGCAGGGCTGGCCCCCTCTATATAGAGGGATGGTGCGCCTCCCCTACACCTTGCCTCCAAACCCTAGTTTCCTGCCCTTCCTCTCTCCCCTCCCGATTGTTTGTGGCGAAGCCTGCTGCGAAATTCTCCACCATATACACCACGCCGTGTTGTAGATCCAATCTATCTCTCCACCATACTTGTTGGTGCGAGGAAGGAGGAGGCCGAGGTCGAGGTCTTTGCGTGTGCATCTCACGCAGGCACCGCCACTTGTGGTGCTAGATCGGATCGGATCGCGAGGAGGAGAAGCGAAATGCGACTACATCACCCACGTTCGACGATGTTCATTGCGTGCGAATCTTCAAGGGTATGAAGATCTAATCCAATCTCTCTCGTTGATTGCATCTCCTAGATTAGATCTTGGCTTTCCCTCTGTTCGCATCCGTAGAAAATTTTGATTTACTATGCCGCGAAACCCTTCAGCAACTGTGGAGGAATTGCTAAACGGAAGACGAACATGTTTGCCGACACGACAGGCTTCACAACTATGTGCCGCCTTTTTATTACATGAAAAAGAAAATCCCCTCATTATTTGATGAAGCGTGTTGGCACTAGGATGTCCAAGACGAGCATGCCAAAGATCGACGCCGGCGGAGAACGCGCGAAGACCGGCGCCGGGGGTGGAGGACGCCTGGACTGGATACAAGTCGCCGGGACTCTCACATCGGTGGAGCACCATCCGGGTACGGGCGTCCTTAACAGAAAAACCAGAAGCGTCAAATTCGACAGTCACAGAATTGTCACGACAAAGAGCTTTAACGGAAACTAAGTTCTGAATTAGGTGGGGAGAAACGGTGACATTATTGAGGCACAAGGGTTTGGAAGAAGAGGAAAATTAGTAGAACCAACATGAGAGATAGGAAGACCAGCGCCGTTACCGACAATGATGCGAGACTCGGTGGAGGTGGGAAAAGAATGTGAGAGGTTATCCGGGTGAGCTGCCATATGAGTGGATGCGCCCGAATCCATGAACGATCACCGCCGTGAGGCGCCGCGGAGCTTGAGCGCGGCGGAGGGCGGGTCCCAGGGAGGCTGCGGCGCGTGGGCGGGCGTGGAGTCGGTGGCGCGTTGTAGGCGGGCGTAGGGCGGTGTCACGGTGAAGAAAGCCTAGTGGTTCGGCGGGCGCGAGCCGAGAAGACCGGGGGTGGGCAGGCGGGGCACCGGCATGGTGTAGGCGTGGACGACCCCCGTCCATGGGTTGTGGCCGCCGTCCCATGGAGGCGTCGGCTGCTGGTTGCCCCCGCCGTGACTGCCGCCACCGCCGTTGGTGCGGCCACCACCGCCATGACGGCGACGGCCGCCACCACCGTCGTTGGCTGCTTACGGCCGCTGGGCGGGAAGGCTGCCGCGGCTTCGGAAGAACGTGGGGGCTAAGCGGGGCGGGGCACGCGTGCCCGCGGCGGTGTGGACGGCGCGGGCACGGAGGTTCTTCAAGCGACACTCCTCGAGGCGAAGGTAGGCGATGCAGCGCTCGAAGGTGGGTTCGGCCATGAGGGTGAGGTTGGAGGCGGCATTCCCGAGATCCTCGTTGAGGCCGGCATTGAGGGTGGAGAGGATGATCTCATCGGCGACCTTGAAGCCGAGGTCCTGGAGCTCGTCGGAGATTGCCTTGAGGCGAAGGCAGTAGGTGTCGAGGGTTTGGTCGCCCTGCGGTGTGCCGAAAAATTCCTGCCGCAGGAAGACGATCCGCTGCAGCTTGTTGTCGGTGAAGAGCCCGTTGATTTTCTTCCACACCGTGCGAGCGTCATCGCCCTCACGAACGACGGTCTTGAAGATGTCCGGCGAGATGGTGAGGAAGAGCCAACGGATGATGGTGGGGTCGATGGCGAGCCAGTCAGGGTCGCGGTGGCCGAGGAGGTCGACGGAGCCGTCCACATGATCGCTCAGGTGGTACTCGCGGAAGAGGAGGTAGAAGTACGTCCTCCAGGCGTGGTGGTTCTTCTTGGCGATGGAGAGCTTGACGGGGACGTGGTCGGTGATGTGCACCTCACGGATCAGCGCGGGAGTCGGAGGATCGGATGCATCGGAGGTGGAGCCGAAGGGGTTGCCGGAGGAGGTGGAGCCGAAGAGGTTGCCAGAGGAGACGGACGACATGGCACGGGATGTAGCGACGGCGGCGCGCGGGAAAGGTGGCGTGGAGGCGGCTAGGGTTTGGTGGTGGGAAGAAGGGAGAAGAGAGGCGTGGCAGGGAGGCGCGACTAGGGTTTGGTTGTGGGGAAGGAGGAAGGCAACAGCGGGCAAGGGAGCCGGCGGCTGTAGCGGCGGCGGCGCGCGAGAGAGGCGGCGCGACGGCGGCGACTAGGTTACGATCGGGATAAAACTGATACCATGTAGAGAGGTGGAATAACACACGTTGTATTACTCTGGTGCAAAGGCACATATATATAGGTACAATGGGAGGCCTCCATACCCTCAATACAAAATAGAGGAGGGGCCTAATCACTAATGTCCTATACACAGATATCTACTCTCAACACAATGAATACAGAACATTTTACGGCCAAAGTTCGGTGAAATTTTAAACATAGTTCAGCGTAAATGTAAACATAATTCGGCCTGCAGTGAAAATACAATATATTTCGGCCAAATTCGGCCTAGTTCGGCTAGTTCATGCTCGACATCTATGACGTGTTGCCCCTGCATATCTATAGGTGCTCAACAAGATCATCCTGCAGCTATTGATGCACCGCCGGATCTCGGATCTCCTGACGCATGACGATGAATGCAACCCAGATTGGAGACACCTGATGATCAGGCTCAGCAAGAGGACCCTGTCTGCATATCTAGAGGCGTGGGCGTGTCTCGGCGTGGAGGAGCTCCGCCGGCGAAGCCATGGAGACAGAGGCGCTGGGAGCTCTTCGACGCGGTCTGGGCGAGTGGAGTGGGTGAGAATGGGAGTGTCTCGCCGACAAACCTGGCCCACGCCCGTTTTTACTGCGTACAACGTCCCTAGGGCGTACCTGGGAACCTGGGTTCGGCCTGGGAAGCCCGGACCAAAATTCGTCGAAATCTGGACGAAAACAGGTTCATGGGTACGCGACTAGGCCGATTTTCGGCGTCTGGACTAAATTCAGCGTCCGGATCGGCGTCCTGGGTAGCCGAGTGGAGATGCTCTTATTATCCGGTTTGGCTATTCTGGGTTGTAATTAGGCTAGCTGCAAGTGAAGTTGTCATTACAATTTTATATAGTTAGAAGTGTAATAAGAACTAAGATATTTCAAATTGCAAGCGAGGTTGCAACAAATATTGAATAACTTCGAGCAAGAATTAGAAAAATGTTAAGGGCGACTCCCCGGACTTCTCGCAAATGGATGGGACCGTCTGAAACTATATATGTGGACACCGACCAGGGCTCGACGGTGCCCCGCAAACGATAGCACGTCGTGGATCGGTCTGTTTGCCGTATTTCTGGCCTAAATTTGGGTTGCCTTTGCAGCCCATGCCCGTCCCTTTGTCCGGCTCGGGTCCTCTAGCTAGCCACAACACACACTCTCTCCATCCCACTCTCACCCAGTCGCCACCCGCAGCCGTCGAGCCCTAGCGCGATCCATGGAGGCCACGCCACCCCTCGCCATGCCCGTCGCCAGGCCTCTTACCACCTAAGACAGCCCATGCACAAGTACTCATCAACATAATTAGCACCTACTCCATAAGCAAGCATGCGAGTAGCTGCGATGCATTTTTGATAGGAGGTGAAGCCCAGCTTACCGGATCAAGGTTGTCACTGCGAAGCTATAGCCAAGGTGCACGGGGTCTTCACATATTTTTTCAAACAGAAGTAGTCGTGATGATCCCTCACTCCGTGAAGAATACGCATGAACACCTTCCTTGACATCCGAAAGCGCCACTGGAAAGTGCAGGAGGGTACAAATGGTTGGTGCGAGCCTGAAACAGTTTCTCGTGGCCGGTGACTCGGACACGTTCCAGGGCCGTGGCCCGACCCTTTGACTGAACCACGGTATGCTTGCTCTGTCTCCTCATTGTGCTGATGGAGGAGCATGGTCGTGGCGAGCAAAATCCCACTGTCATCATCAGACTCGCCGGAGGACGACATGATATATTTGTTGAAGAACTCGTCCCTATTATCGTCCATGGTCTGCACCGTGAGGCCGATGAGACTGCGTACAAGGATGAGGACGAACACGACGAATGTGGTAGAATGCAGTACCTGTCCCGACTGGGGCAAAGGGTCGAACATGTGGAGTTCAGCCTAGGAGAAGGCCAAGTTCGACGTGGTGGCCGGCGCGATCTTCGGGTCCTGGACGGTCTACCACCACACGCCACCGCCCAAGGTCCCCTAGTTCAAGCTTCAAGGGAGAGTTGGTTGCGATAGCGAGGGGCAAGGAGGAGAGTAGCCGGCAAATTGGTGCAGCTACTTCGGTACTCCGGCGACAGTACGAATGCCAGAAGCTTCACCGGCATGAGGCCTGCGGGAGGAGGAGGCAATGTGTCCGGCGGTGGCCTTCCTGGAGGGGCGATAGCGCAGTGGTGGTGGGGGACATGGGAGAAGGTAGGGAAGAAGGGGACTAGGACGCGCGTTTGTGGATGACGGGAGGGCCATTGCGGGGGAAGGAGAGGACACCACACAGACGCGCGGGTTGTCCGTGCCCTAGAAAACCCAGCTTAATTTTGGGCCTGTTTGCACCAAAATGAACGAGTTCGGGCCGTTCTCTCCATTTGCAGGTGCGCGCGTGTTGGGTCGTGGCCTCGGTTTGGAAGAACGTGATTAGACCTGTGTGGTCCATTTGGGAGGGTGGCCTCGGTTTGGAAGGACACGATTAGCCCCGTGTGGTCTGTTTGGGAGGGTGGCCTTGGTTTGGAAGGACATGATTAGACCGTGTGGTCCGATTGACAGGGGATGTTGGAGTTGGCTTAAGGGTGACTTTGGAGTTGTATTCCCTTCGTCCAAAAATACCTGATTTGAATTTGTCTAAATTTAATTGTATGTAGACGGATATCAGTACATAGAGACATTTGAATCTATACTATTAAAAGGCTTACGATCTTGATGGTCTGGTATATTTTTTTTATTTGGACGAGTTTGCCTTTCTATCAAACACTAAATTACCTCTTAATACCATCGGTAAGAGATACCGGTTCGTTGTTATATTTTTCTCCCCGCGATGACCGAACATGCATCGGAGCCCCGCCGCCGCCGGTCTGGATAGAAGCGTTGTCGCACGTCGGTCGGGAAGGCCTCTTCCACGCCGAAGGGCTCCGCTCCACGCCATGCGCCAGTTGTGTGCGCCTCGCCTTTCTAAGGAGTGCTTCTCCCGTCCGTCCACTGCTGATATAAGCAAACGTGAAAACAATACAATGATTTCCCCTACCGCTGGGTTGATTCGGTCCGGCGCGTTGCCTCTGCGTATATGACACGACACGCTGACTGGAAGATCCCCGGGGCGCGGCAGCCATGTGAGTGGCAGATCCTCTTACGGCACGCCGTCTACACACGCAACAGCTGATCGATCCTGGGTGCAAGCAGAAGGAGTAACGTGCCACCAAAACGATGAGGAGCACAACGAGTAGCCTTTTCTTTTATGCTTGCTCGTGGCTTGTTAGACGGCTAGCTGCATTTTATACCGTTGTTGAATTCAAAATACTCTTTTGATTCAAATTAATTGACTTGAATTTATCTAGATTCGGATATATCGCACTAAGACATGTCTAGATATAACCGAATCTAGACAAATTCGAGTCAAATAACTTGGATCAGAGAGAGTATGAATATTTTAATGTTGTTGAATTTAAATACACTTCAATATTGCCATTTCTCTATTTAGGATTTTAGAATAATCTGAACTGTGTAACTTTAATATTTTGAATTATTATTGGCTCAACTTAACTCAAATATTTATGTTCAAATTGCTATTGTGGAATAAATAGTTGTGCTAATTAATGGATTTCAAATATTTGGAAGATTGGTAAATAGGAGGTGTGGGTGGGGGTACGTACAGATGTGCACAATTGTCACTATTAGCAGTGGTTTACTCGACGGCCGATAGATCTGAGGTAGCATCTCTTGCCGCACAAGGATGGATTTCCGGCAGCGCAGCGAGTAAGAGATGGAGCTTTTAGCATATGAGATTCGAGTACTGATCTAGCTCGGCCAGGAGAGGGCCTAATCGTTAGCGTTATGCAGTGATATGCACGAACAAACAATCTGGTATGATGAGATCGTATGTGAGATGGCGGCTTCACGGGTCATACCGATGGCAGGATGACAAGCTAACAAGCTGGGATAATGATTTTATTTGTTACACCTAAATTGTAATAAATCATGTTATTCATTTATGATTTTCAAAATTTCCAAATATGAACTGACAAGACACATGAGAAATTGCAATTCATAGATCTTAATTTAATTTTTCATGCATCTTCTTATCCACTTAAGAAAGTAGGAGATCGTGAGCCGTGGCAACGCACCAGCATTATGGTGGTATAGATAAATCCAAGTCACCGTGGACGGACGGAGTACTATGTTTGTCCCGCTTGGCAACGTACGCTAGGGTGTACACCCACCATGCATATCACGTAGCTTGTCGTCGCAATGATTTGAGTCCAACGGTTGGACTTCAACCATACCCATAATCCAACTCACATCGTGTCGCTTCTCACCGGCCACGGCCTCGCCATGACGCCATGTCAGCGTTACCCGCACAGACCTACCCATGTGTCGGAGAGCCAGCCTCGTGCCGCGTGCCTGCCCTTCACGCTGCAAGCCGGCCGGCCATGCATGAACTGGGGACGTACTGAAGCGAGCCCATCACGTGATCAGGTCCCCCTCCTCGCCACACCAAATCTCCGATAGAATGCAACATATATCCATCAGTGCACAGCGACGAGGAACGCATATGCACATGCCAGTACAGCTCGCACGTCTCGTTAATCATCATCCCCATGCTAATCTCACGCTAGCCGGCCGTTGCGGCACTCGATTGCTTGGCGAGATCGGCGAAAGAGACGGTAGCTTCTCTGGTCCCGGCCGGACCGGTCAGGCCGGGCCTCTCTCACCGGGATCCGACGGTGGGGAAGGTAGGAGAGCCATGTGGTGTGGCAATACTGGCAGTCAATAGATTTGGTCCAGAGCTCTTGCCTTGTTCAGCACTGAGACGCAAACGCAACACACTGACACTATGTGGTGCAGACAAACCTGTGTGGCGAGAGCAGATTAAAGTGCTGTCAATGCCCCTCACCGGCACAGCACGTGCCCCGCAGAGGCTCGATTGTTTGTGTCCCAACTCGCAACCCCTAGTATATTACCTTTATACCCTTGTAACTTGCTCTTATTTTCTGCAAAGGCACAACGGGACGGAGCTCTTTTGTTCGCGTAAATTCCACCAAGCTATATTAATAATAATCAAAACACTATAAAGAGCTTAAATTAATATAAATAGATCACTAGACCACCTAAAGTTGACTATATACACTAGCGGGAGCTGAAAAGGCGAAAACGCGCCACCGTCCTCGCCCATTTATATTCGGAGCAAGGCAAATCTTGTTATAGTAGATGACCAAGAAATGAGTCGTGCTAACATTCAAAAGGATCAGTGCACCCATAGAGCATCACTAAAAGACTCCGTAAATCTCGTTTACATACTTCTGTAAACTTGTTTTGAATTATAGGGTTTCTCCATGGAGATCAGAAACCGTAATTTTTGGAACCGTACTTTTGAAAATAAAAAATTCCCGAGAAATTGCAAACACAGTGAGTCAACGGCAGAGTTCATACATACTCCCTCCCTCTGCAAATAACTGTACGTCTATCTTTAATCTAAGTCAAACTTTATCAAATTTGACCAACTTTATAGATAAATATAATAATATGTATTATATTAAATTGATATATTATGAAAGTAAATTAGAAAACCGGTACCAATCTAGAGTCATAAATATTGCTACGTTATTTATTCTATAAAGTTAGTCAAGCTTTACTAACTTTGACTTAGAAAAAGACTAAAAGTACACTTATTTGCGACCGGAGGGAGTAGTGCAATATTTACATCAAAACTACACGCGATTTAAGCTAATACGGGGGAAGAGCTCGCCGGAGCGGTGTCGCTGGGCCCAAATCATCAAAATGGGAGCTCTGCGGGCATGGAGAAGCTCCACGGGCACGGCGGAGCTCGCGGGTCCTAGTCGTTGAGGACGACGACCTCAGGCTCGCTGGTCGCCGATCGTCACGCTGAACTCCGCCGCAGCCACCACCACTATAGCGGCCACCTGCTCCGCCACCGCCACCGCCGCTACGGCCTCCTCCATCTCCCCACGCTCGCGACGGAGCTCCGCCTCGAGGACATCCTCTGAGGCGCGGATGGTGTTGATCAGCGCGTCACGCTCGTCGTCGTGCGCCCAGAAGAGGAGGCGAACCCGACGGGAGTGGGAGGACTCACCGTCGAGCGACGCGTGCGGGACGGGCTGCACGGGGTTGGGGAACTCGACGTACGGGGCAAGCGAAGGCAGGGCCGTAGGCCCCTGTTGGTCCACTTCCCCGCCGCCCTCCGCTTCACGTCGATGATGCGGATCCATCGATCTTCCGCAATCTTGTCGGCGCACGGGTGCGGAGAGGACCACGCCGGCGGGCGCCTTCACCCTCCACCTCCGCCGCTACTATGGCCTCCTCCTTGTCCGTTGTGGGTCACCATCGGGTGCTCGCGGGCACGGACCTGGGCTCGTTGACGAGGGAATCGCTCGCCCGAGCTCGTCGAAGAAGAGCGGCGGCTAGGGTTGGGGGCGGCGGAAGAGTGCGGGTTTCGACCCGCATCCACCCTCTTGACCGGTACTAGTAGGGTCCGGGGAGGAAATTTCATGGGCCCCGTGAATTTCTTATACGGGTCGCGCCGTTTATAGGGTCCATTAGCTCGCACTTCTGGCCCGTAAACCGTAAACTCGCCAGGAAAATTACGGTTTTTGGCATTTTAAGGTGTGTGTTAGCTCTTATAGCACAGCCAAGACGGAAACATGCAACACCTATTTGAAATTCGCCGTACATATCATTCACTTGTCAAAGTACTCTCCTTTTGCAATTAAGTGCACTTCTAGTTTTGTCTTAAAGCTTGCTTTATCGTGTTCCTTATTTCTTAGTTGTGCTCCACGTCAAAAACTCAGCTTCGTTCTTTGTTAAATTAGGTCTAAACCTAAGAGTATTGCTGGATAGTTCTTGTAATCATATTTCTGATAATGTTGATTTCATCTTATTTGAAGCTTGGATGCTCAAGGTATTGCAAATTTGGTTTTAGCTTTTTATTATTATTTAGGCATATAAGTGCAAAACTGAGCAAAACTAAAAAAGTGGACACGAAAATAAAAAACCCTATTTAAGCCAAGTCCATGAAACATTCTTCATTGTTAGTACTGCTCCGTCGACCAGGCTACATGATGCTTGTCTGACTAGCTAGTAGCTAGTGTAGGACTGTAGGAGTAGCTAGAACTAAGCTGGAGTAACTTGTAACCGAAGAATCCACGAAGAACGCGCTTACTCAAGGGCAAAACGGCCATTTGAACACTCTCCAGGCCTCTACTAAAAGCTTTGCTCTGCAAGCTCACTCCACTGAGCAGTGTCCACTCACTCGAGACAAAGCAATGGCATCTCCCGCTCCAAGCCCCGCCACGCCGCTCCTCGCGCTCGCCGCTCTCGCGGTGCTCGTCTCCGCATCCGGAGCCGCAGCCGCCACGGCGTGCTCGGAGTCCGACCGGGACGCGCTGCTCTCCATCCGCGCGGCGCTGTCGGAGGCGCGCCTGGGCGTGTTCTCCACGTGGAAGGGCGACGACTGCTGCGCCAACTGGTACGGCGTGAGCTGCGACCCCACGAACGGCCGCGTCGCCGACCTGACCCTCCGCGGCGAGGCGGACGACGCCGTCATGGCCCCCGAAGGCCACCCCGCCTCCGGCGTCATGTCCGGGTACATCTCCGACCACGTCTGCCACCTCGACGCCCTCTCCTCCCTCATCCTCGCCGACTGGAAGCAGATATCCGGGCCCATCCCGTCCTGTATCGCCACGTCCCTCCCTTCCCTCCGCATCCTCGAGCTCCCAGCCAACCGTCTCACCGGCGAGATCCCGCGCTCCATCGGCAGCCTCTCCCGCCTCACCGTGCTCAACCTCGCCGACAACCTCATCTCCGGCGCCATCCCCGACTCCATCACCTCCCTCGTTTCCATCAAACACCTCGACCTCGCCAACAACCAGCTCACCGGCCGCATCCCGGCCAGCATCGGCAACCTCGCCACACTCAGCCGCGCGCTGCTCGGCCGGAACCGGCTCTCGGGCCCCATCCCTCCGTCCGTCGGCTCCCTGGGCCGGCTCGCCGACCTCGACCTCTCCGAGAACCGTCTCAGCGGTGCCATCCCGGACAGCCTCGGGTCGTCGGACGGCGGCGTGCTCACCACGCTGCACCTCGGCAGCAACCGCATCTCCGGGCGGATCCCGGCGAAGCTGCTGGCGACCAAGGGGCTCGGGATCGTGAACCTGAGCCGGAACGCCATGGAGGGCCCCATCCCGGACGTATTCACGGGGAACTCCTACTTCATGGTGCTGGACCTGTCGCGGAACCGGCTCACCGGCGGCGTGCCGCGGTCGCTCGCGTCGGCGACGTACGTGGGCCACCTCGACCTCAGCCACAACCGGCTGTGCGGCACCATCCCGACGGGCCCGCCGTTCGACCACCTCGACGCCGAGTCCTTCGCCAGCAACAGCTGCCTCTGCGGGGCACCGCTCGGCAAGTGCACGTGAACGTACACGTGACAAGCGGTCACCGTGGCCCATGGCCGTGGCCGTCCGATCGCATCGACCCGACTGATGATTTTTACTGTACTTACTGCTACCGTGGTGCGCGTGCGTGTGTGATGTACCGTAACCGGGTACCAATTGTGTGACCGTGCGGGCGTACGTGCCAATCTCGTCTATAGGTTGGTTATAGTAGAAGAAGTCGAGTAGATAAATACTGTACTGCCAATCGTGTGTGACCAAGAAGTGGCCGGGAAAAGGAGAATCCTCTGGTCTTTTCCTCCCTTCCGCTTTCATTTTTCTTCTTTTGCTGGTGATTTACTTTGGCTACTAGATTGTGTTCTTACTTTGACCTTTGAAATATGCCTCTGATTTTAAAATATAAGATGTTTTAGCTTTGTAAAACAGATGTATCTAAACTACTTTTAGTATGTATGTTTACTTAGATTTAGAGTGAATCTAGATACTAAAGAAAAGTCTAGATACTTTTTCTTCACAAACCTAAAACGTCTTATATTTTGAAATGGGGGAGTACAAGCTTGTGAGATGTTGGATATTGTATACAGTGTTGCCTCTGGCCATGTATTGTTAAGGCATCTCCACCGGACTCGTTCGTGCGCACGTGCAAGACGTACGTGGGTTACTAGCGACACGATTCATCCGGATTGACGCAGGCCGGGCCGACCTATATGGGCGTCAAACTTGGGTCATAGATGCGGCTGTCCGGATAGACGTGGACGCTAGCATGTCCGGTTTTGTAGCAGGCTGGCCGAGTTACATTCACACATTGAGCCTTCTTCTCTCCTTTTTCTTAGATTGGCATGTCTACTTTAGTTCGTTTGAGTTGTGATGCTGGACGCGGCTAGTCAGGCCGACCGAATCGTAACTTAAAAGCGCCGGTGGCTCGACTTAAACGGACAAAAACGGATATTTTTTGTTGCCCATTTGAGTCTCCCCGGTGGGGATGCACTTAGTCGTTACTTACTTGCACGCTTTGCTTGTGCATAAGTTAGCACATGTAGACATCAAACAACGAGTGTGGACGTTTGAGTCATGGATTACGCCGAGCCCGCTTATTGAACAATTCAAAAATGGCACTATAAAGTTTCAAAAATTTGGAGCAACAAATTAGCACAAATAGTAAGATAACATCAGCGACTTAAAAATTTATCTTAACTCCCTGTATACATACATAGTTGCAACTTATAAGATTTATACTAATTCTCAGTCACAACTTAGGTGCAACTTATTTAATTCTCAGTTATACCCTAGTTACAACTCATCTGTAACTCACATATTGCATTAATCACAAGATAAATCCGGTAAAGAGATGACTAAGACCTAAAAAATTCTCATACGCGAGAACAAGCAAATCCGTAGAAATATTATCCCGCCAAAGAAAAGTTATAATCTGCGTAATCACCGGAATGTAATCTTGGCCCTCTGCCATTACTTCCACCGGTTATCTAGCCCAGTTTCCTGGTCGGTTGTTCTATTCCTTAAACAACACTGCACCGTGCACGGTAATTAGTGCAGCTGCTCATTCTGTTCCTTAAGTGCTGATCCTGTCGTGTTCCATGAACACATGAAAATACTGCACTCGAAGTCTCGAACACTGTTCTAGGCGACAGACGGACATATGCACATGCAGGGCTTTTCCTTCATGAACTTTGACAGCTTATCGTTTGGTACTACTGCTCCTTACCACCAGCTCGGGATCTGAGCAATGGCCGTGTTTGCAAATGTATCGGAAATTTGTGACATTCTGGCCTTCAGTTTCTGTGCCTTTCTATTGTGCAGATAAGAGCTCTGTAACCTCTGTTCCGCATAATTTCTTTCCTACATGGTGGCGTATTCGTTGGGACGTCAAGAGACCCAAGACGCAAGGTATTTTGGACTGGGTGATTAGGGAGTGTCGAAGGAGGATCAAGTTTCTGCGGAAGAGATGATGCCTTCTTTTTGTCAGAGAGTGATGGAGGTGGTATTTGTTGGACAGAGGGAGTGGTTTTTCTTAGTGGACTAGTTACCACTTACCAGGTTTTTTACTCCCTCTGTTTAGAAATAAGTGATTTATATTTATTTAAATTTGAATGTATATTTACACTAAAACATGTTTAAAAAGTGTGTGTACATAGAACTACATAACTATTCGTACGGGACCTAGAGAATTCTTCCAAGAGGCGGCGACAAAACCCATCTAGGGTCCCTTCCCTCCGCCGCCGACGCCACCAGTTCGTCCCGTCTCCGGCGGCCTTAGGGCCTTGGAGGTATCAGTGTTTTGTTTAGACTATTTTTAGTGTCTTTTTTAGGATGTTGAGACGGCGGCTACGTCCTAAAGTCGAAATAAGGTACTCCCCGTCCTATCCTCGCTCCGGTGGTGCGTCTAGCATCAACGGGGGACGTGTGGAGTCGTGTGTCCGACAGATCTCTTGGGATCTGGTCATTTTTCGTTGGTCATCTTCGGCGATGGTTGCTGCTCTGGTGCGCTGGTCCTTTGGGGCCTTAGCACGACGACTTCCCGTCGGTCTACTACAACAAGCTCTACTACGACAAGCTTTGCCCGGCTCCGGTGATGGAGGGGCGAGAACTGCGGCGCGCCTTTGGCTCGTGCCAATGTTTGTAGTCGTCGCTAGGTGGTCCATTGACCTATTTGTAATTTTTATTACTTTTGGGACTCTTTGTATTGCCGTTGATGATTATTAATAGATCGGTGAAATTTCGCAAAAAAAAAAATCTAGACAAATTTGTGTCACTTATTTTTAGACGGAAGAAGTACTTTGTTTCGTATTACAAACGCGGGAGTTTGTTATCTTTGTTTTGGTTCTATTTGAAAAGCTTGATACGTATTGTAAACTGGGTTTGTCCCAAGTAGTGGATGATGTAAGGCATGTACTATGGCCTTCAAGTCATTTACGGTAGACAAAAGAATAAGCCATATAATGGATCATTATTCTCATCCATAGCAATTGATGATAAAAAAAAAAAATTTTAGTATTTTCTCATATCCAGATTAGTTGACTTGGATTTGTCTAGATTTGAATATATATAGACATGTTTTTATGCTAGATACATCTGAATCTAAACAAATTTGAGTCAACTAATATGGTTCGAAGGGAGTAAAAAATCATGTTAGTAAGGGAAAATATATGATACAATAGAGAAAATAATATTCTTCTAATTCCTAAGGGATCAATCCCTTAGTTAAGATAAAACAACATTGTCTTTTTCATTCTCTCCCCACCGAATAAATAAATATCCATTGATGTCAACCTATTGTACATGTCGTAATAAAACTTTGGCTTTCGGTATAAAGCTGGCCAAGTATTTTTATCTAGAGAAAAATTGTGTAGATAAGTGTTGAAATAAATTGTCTAGTCCTTTTCATTAGTTTGAACTCTTGATTGCGTTGGATAATTCATGCAATTCAAGATGGTATTAGAGCAAGAGTTACTAGGATCAAATCCTAGCCAACACAAGAGTAAAAAATAAAAAATATTTGCGGCTCTCTAAACATGTGTCACACTAGGCCAAAGACCAAAGACATATGATAAGTGTTAACATAAATTGTTTGTCTCTTTCTATTAGTCTAGACTTTTTGGTTGTATTGGCTAGTTCATGCAATCCAATAATAGAAAAACAAAGCATCTTGACAACATTTTTTCACCAGATAAAGCATCTTGAACATACCATTTGCACATCGACTCATTGAGGTTCCAAGCCGGCCTAAGGGCATTTCCATCGGGCTGGCCCATCTGGTCGATCCAAACGGTTCGTTTCTATTCGTTTGGGTCGGGCCATGGTCGATTGGGGAGTGGGTCCGGCCTGTCGGGCCAGCCGCGCCTAGCGGCGCGAACCATTTGTCCGGCTTGGGCGTGGTATTTTTTTTGCAAACTCAAACATAAACCGTTTCGCTAAAACTGGCAAAGTTTATACTTAATTTACATTTAAAATATAAAAAATAGAATTTAAACTAGCTTAACCCTTGCTACCGATCTTCCCGCGCCGTTGCCGCCTCATCCATCTACGGGTCGAGGTCGATGTACTTCGGCGGCGTCCAGAGGTTGGGCGGCGGCAGGGCCGAAGCGGGAGCGGGCGCAGGTGGATTCACCTGCTCAGGCCAGGGTGCCCAACCGTGCTGTAGGTGCTCCAGCTTCATCCCTACCTCCGGCGCGATCGTTGGTGCCCATCCCGACAGCAGCAACGGTGGAGGCAGCTGGGCGTTCACCCGCGGCACCATGCCGGTGAGCTGGACGACTTCCTTGAAGACGACCCACTGGGCTTCCTCCTCCCGCCCGCTGGCCGTAATGGCCTGCTTGGTGAATGCGTCCTCATCGTAGCCCCACACCAGCACCTCATGGAACTCCGGGGGCAGGTTCGCGGGGACGTTATCCACCGCCTCCTGCTTGACGATGATGTCGTCATCGTCGTCCTCCTCCTCGTTGTTGTCGTCCTCGATGCCGAGCTCGGCGTCGGAGTGGTTGACGGCGCCCTCTTCGTCCGAGTCGATGTCAGGGACGGGATAGACCTCCCCGGGCTGCAGATCATGGCGGATGGTGGTGGCGCGCCACACCTTGTGCTCCCACTCGAGGAACTCCACCCAGTAGGCATCACTGCGGTAGCCAGCCTCCCACCGTTGGGTTGGCGGGAGGTTGCTGATCTGGCAGCGGATCTCCTCTGCCATCCCTTTCCCCTTCTTGGGGACGGGCGGCATCGGGACACGGTCGTAGTTGAGGTGCCAGCCGGTAGGGAGGGACACATCCTTGTGCTTGATGCCCCGGCCCTCCCTCCAGCAGCGCTCGCACTCCGCGATACGGAAGTACTACCGTGTGTGGCGCTCCCGTGGTGGCGGTTAATCCTCCACGAGGCGGCCCCAGAAATCCTCCAACCACGGCGGAGGCGGCAGGGATGTGCCGCGGAGGAAGGCCAGCAGCTGGGAGCGCTGGTGTTGGGGATATGCTATATGGGTATCCTCATAGCATGTCTCTTATCCGACTAACCCGGGTGGCCCATAGTCGGTAGCATGGCCTATGGCCTACTGGGCGACCCAGTTAGGTGGATCCAGAAGGGAGGCCCATGCTGGATAAAGGAAGGCTACGGTGGAGTCACCAGCGTACCCGGAGCCTTGGAGTGCAAGATACACAAGACTAGTAATAGACGGTGTAGAACTCTGTAACCTGTCCGGCTAGGACTTTTCCCTGTAACCCTAGGACCTGACGACTATATAAGTCGGGCCTATGGGAGCCTTTAGGACACAATCTAGTATCACTTTACACACACCTCGCACGGCGAACCTATCTCTGTAACTCGGCGTATTGCCATTATAGTGATTTATAGCAGAAGTAGGATTCCGCCACCGTTGTGGGATCTGAACCTGGGTAAGCTGTGTTACCTCGTACCCGTCAACCGTCTGCCTTACCCCACGTCTCTAAACACGCATTGTGAGGATCCCTCAATGGCGTACTCGTCGGCAATACCACGACAGTTGGCGCCCACCATGGGGCAAGAGGCGCTTCAGGCTCTTCAGCGGGCGAGGACCAAGATCTTCGCGGGAATCGGCGAAACCGTAGCCATCGGTCGCGTTCTCTTCTCCGGCAACATTCCGATCGTCCCCCCCGACGAGTTCTGGATCCCGGCGAAGACGAACCCTACGCGGTGTTCGGTCATTCCTATCGGAGACATCCACCTCTTCATCGGTGAAACCGACTCGGGCACTAGTTCCCTGGGAGTCGGAGGAGCATCAAGACCCGCATGGAACGCCTACGGGCAAGATACGTTCGCAGAAGGTAAAGGGTTTCGCGGCATAGTAAATCAAAATTTTCTACGGATGCGAACAGAGGGAAAGCCAAGATCTAATCTAGGAGATACAATCAACGAGAGAGATTGGATTAGATCTTCATACCCTTGAAGATTCGCATAGCTGAACGTTCGTCGGAACGTGGGTGATGTAGTCGTACTCGCTTCTCCTCCTCGCGATCCAATCCGATCTAGCACCACAAGTGGCGGTGCCTCCGTGAGATGCACACGTGCAGCACCTCGACGTCTCCTCCTTCCTCGGACCAGCGAGTATGGTGGAGAGATAGATTGGATCTACAACACGACGGTGTGGTGTATATGGTGGAGAATTTCTGCAGGCTTCGCCTACAAACAATCGGGAGGGAGAGAGGAAGGTAGCAAGGCTGCTAGGGCTTGGAGGAAGGTGTGTGTGGGGAGGCGCACCACCCTCTATATATAGAGGGGGCGGCCTGCCCCCTCCTCCAAGCCTATCTCTAGTTTAAACAATTTAAACTCTCCTTATCTAGAAATCCTATCTCTAGTTTAAACGATTTTAACTCTCCCTTATCTAGAAATCCTATCTCTAGTTTAAACGAGTTTAAACTTATCCAGATCGGCTGGGCCCTATGGGGCCTTGTGCCTGGCCCAATGCGCCAGGACACTCCCTCATAGGCCCATTCCCCTCCTGGAAGGTGGGGCCACGTTGGTCCCCTTCCGGAAGGTTCTAGAAGCTTCGGTACAATACCGATTAACCCGGAACAATTCAACTCCAAAAACTGCACCGCCTTATATGAATCTTATTCTCCGGACCATTCGGAACCTCTCGTGATATCCGGATCCCATCCGAGACTCGAACAAAAATTCATAAACCAATTATCCAATCTATCCTAGCATCGAGATCGTTATGTGTGACCTGCGGGTTCGAGAATATGCAGACATGATCTTCTATCAATAATCAACAATGGGTGCAGGCACCCATATTGACTCCACACATTCATTGATGATCATATCGGATGAACCACGATGCCGAGTCAATCAATCCCATATATATTCCCTTCGTCGCGATATTTTACTTGCCGAGATTCGATCGTCGATGCGTCATACCTAGTTCAATCGTTCACGGCAAGTACTTTACTGTTCGTAATCCGATATCACTTTGTGATTAACTCCTTAACCACATGCTTGCAAGCGGTGTTGATATCGACACGAGTGGGCCAAGTATATCTCTCCGACTTGGGAGGGACAAATTCCATCTCGATACATACAACCCAGATACTGTCCTATCACCTGAGAGACACCTTTATGATCACCCTCTCATAGGATGACGTTTGATGACCTCAAAGCTTTCTTCCAATACCAGGGAGTTGCATTATCTCATGGTCTAAGGAATACAATATTTGACATAGGAAAAGCTTCGCAAAGACGAACACGATGACACGATCTAATTGCTCTGCTTTGTTTGGGTCTATCCACCATATCATTCTCCCAATGATATGATCTCATTATCAATTGACAACTCATGTCTATGGTTAGGAAACCTTAACCTTCATTGATCAATGAGCTAGTCCATAGAGGCGTACTAGGGACACGGTGTTGTTCACAAACCACACAAGTATTAAAGTTTCCGCTTAATACAATTCTAGCATGGAATATAAACTTTATCATGAACAAGAATTATAATAATAACATCTTTATTATTGCCTCTAGGGCATAATTCCAAGTCTCCCACTTGCACTAGAGTCAATAATCTAGTTTACATCGGCAACAATCTCACACCCATGGCAATCGAGGTGTTGATCATGTTTTACACGTGGAAGAGGTTTAGTCAATGGATCTGCGACATTCAGATCCGTATGTACTTTGCTAATCTTCAGATCTCCATCTGCTATATAATCTCGGATTATATGAAACTTGCGGTTGATATGCTTGGTCTTTGGATGATATCTTGGTTCCTTAGCGAGTGCTATGGCGCCAGTGTTATCACACAATATCTCCAGTGGGTCCAATGCACTTGGAACCACACCAAGCTCAGTGATGAAGTTTCTGATCCAAACTCCTTCACTTGACGCTTCTGCAGCAGCCATGTATTCCGCTTCCACTGTAGATCCCGCGATCACGCTTTGCTTGCAGCTTCTCCAGCTCACAGCTCCTCCATTCAAAATATACACGTATCACGTTCGAGATTTAGAATCATCCTTGTCGATTAAAACTAGCGTCGACGTAACCTTTTACGACAAGTCGTTCATCACCCCATAGACTAAGAACATTTCTTTAGTGCTATTTAGGTACTTTAGGATGTTCTTCACGCTGTCCGATGTTCCACTCTGGATCACTTTGATATCTCGTCAAACTAAGAGCATTGGACACATCCGGTCTAGTACACAGCATGGCATACATGATGGAACCTATGGCCGAGGCATAAGGCACTTTGCTCATAGCTTCCCTATCATTTACCGTAGCTGGACACTGAGCCTTGCTCAATATCTTACCTGACAACATAGGCACTGAACCTTTCTTTGCCTTATCCATTCTGAACCTTTTCATAACTTTGTCTAGGTATGTACTTAAAGCTATCAGGCGTCTTTGTCTATCTCTATAGATTTTGATGCCCAATATATAAGCAGCTTCACCTAGGTCTTTCATTGAAAAACACTTGTTCAAATAACTCTTCACATCGTTAAGCATGTTGATGTCATTTCCGATAATCAATATGTCATCCACATATAGTACCAGAAACGTCACCGAGCTCCCACTCACTTTCTTGTAGATACAAGCTTCGTAGAAATTTGGAACAAATCCAAAGCTCTTGATCACTTGATCAAAACGAAGGTTCCAACTCCGAGATGCTTGCTTCAGTCCATAAATGGAACGCTGAAGTTTGCATACTTTACTAGCATCCTTAGGATCGACAAAACCTTGGGTTGCATCATATACAACTCTTCATCAATGTTCCCATTGAGGAAGGCGATCTTGACATCCATCGCCATATTTCATAATCATGAAATGCAGCAATTGCTAATAAAATCCGAATGGACTTAAACATCGCCACGGAGAGAAAGTCTCATCGTAGTCAACACCTTGAACTTGTCGAAAACCTTTGCGACAAGCCGTGCTTTATAGACGGTAACATTACCACCGCGTCCGTTTTCTTCTTGAATATCCATTTGCACTCAACGGCCTTTCGGTCGCTAGGAGGATCCACCAAAGTCCATACTTGGTTTTCGCTCATGGATCCCAATTGGTTCATGGCTTCGCCATTTCTCGAGTCTGGGCTCATCATCGCTTCCTCATAGTTCGTAGGCTCACCGTCTTCTACTAACAAGAGTCAAGACAGTTCTTGCGTACCACTCGGGAGGGCACGCGACCTTGTCGACTGCGACGTTCGATGTGAGATCGTCCAAGCTTCATGATCCTTGTCATTAGCTTCCTCTATTGTTGGTGCGGTGATCTTGGAACAATTTCAGTGTCGCGCTACTCTCCAATTCAAGAGGAGGTTCAATAACCTCGTCAAGCTCTACTTTCCTCCCACTCACTTCTTTCGAGAGAAACTCCTTCTCAAGAAAGGAACCGTTCTTCATGACAAACACTTTGCCTTCGGTTACGTGATAGAAGGTATACCCAATGGTTTCCTTAGGGTATCCTATCAAGACGCATTTCTCCGCTTTGGGTTCGAGCTTGTCGCATCAACTTCTTGACGTAAGCTTCAGATCCCCAAACTTTAAGAAACGACAACTTAGGTTTAGCACCAAACCACAGTTCATACGGTGTCGTCTCAACGGATTTAGATGGAGCCCTATTTAAAGTGAATGCAGCGGTTTCTAATGCTTAACCCCAAAATGATAACGACAAATCAAGAAGAGACATCATTGATCGGACCATATCTAATAGGGTTCGATTCCGGCTCGACACACCATTGCTGTGGTGTTTCGGTGGCGAGTTGTGAAACGATTCCACTTGCTTTAAGATGCGTGAGAAAATCATAACTCAAATATTCGCCCCACGATCGGATCGTAGAAACTTAATCTTTACATTACGATGGTTCTCCACTTCATTCGAAATTCCTTGAACTTTGCAAATGTTTCAGATTTATGTTTCATTAAATAGATATACCCATATCTACTTAAGTCATCGGTAAAAGTGAGGAAATAGCGATATCCACAAGGTCGAAACACTCATCGGTCCGCATACATCGGTATGTATGATTTCCAACAAGTCTGTTGCTTGCTCCATCATACCGGAGAACGGGGTTTTGATCATCTTGCCCATGAGGCATGGTTCGCATGTGTCAAATGATTCAAAATCAAGAGACTCCAAAAGTCCATCAGAATGGAGTTTCTTCATGTGCTTTACACCAATATGACCTAGCAGCGATGCCACAAATAAGTAGTATTATCACTATCTACTTTGCATCTCTTAGCCTCAATGTTATGGATGTGTGTTTCATCCCTTTCGATATTTAGAAGAAATAAACCATTCACAAGAGGTGCATGACCATAAAAGATGTTACTCATATAAATAGAACAACCATTATTCTCCGATTTAAATGAATAACCGTCTTGCAATAAACATGATCCGAAATAATGTTCATGCTCAACGCAGGCACATAATAACACTTATTAAGGTTTAAAACTAATCCCGAAGGTAAAACTAAGGAGAGCGTGCGGACGACCATCACATCAACTCTTGATCCGTTGCAGCCAGCATCGTCACCTCATCCCTCGCAGCCGTCTCATTCCGTAGCTCTGTTTGAGTTACAAATATTAGCATGACCGGTATCAAATACCTGTGCACTACAACGAGGGCTAGTAAGGAAAACATCAATAACATGTATATCAAATATACCTTTGATGGTGCCAGCCTTCTTGTCCTCTAAGTACTTCGGATAGTTGCGCTTCGGTGACCCTGTCCTTGCAATAGAAGCACTCGATGTCCGGCTTAGGACCGCACTGACCAGCTTCTTCTCAGCAGGGCATTGCGCTTCGCCGCCCTTCTTGAAGGGCTTCTTTGCTCCTTACCTTTCTTAAAGGAGGGCTTGTTGACCATCAACACATGATTATCCTTCTTGATGTCCACTTCGCAGCCTTCACTTTGCGAAGAGCTCGGTGATCGTATCGATGGAACCAATCGATTATGAGTCACTACAAAACTTTTGTAGCCGGGAGGAGTGATTGCGAACCTGTCAATCTTGAGCTCCTGGAATCGTGCATTCCAGTTGCTCAAGGCGTTGAGTGTAGCCCGACATCTTTATGGAGTGCTCACTAACGGAACTCCCTGCCTCCATCTGGCATTTAAAGAACTTCTCAGAGATCTCATATCTCTCGAGCGGGCTGAGTCGAAACATGGTTTTCAGCTCCTCGAGAATCTCAAAGGGCCGGTATAGGTTTCAAAACGATTTTGAAGCTCGGTTCCATAGCAAACAACATGGTGCTCTTAATCACACCATAATCATCTTTATGGATCGATAGACAGCTTTCCCATCACGACGCAGCTTGATTCTGGGGGTCACCTAACGCTTTACCAAGGACATAGTCCTTTGTCCGCAGTAATGATTCTTAGATTGCGGAACCAATTGGTGAAGTTAGACCCATTGTTTCTAAGCTTTTCCTTCTCAGCAAAAACGTTGAAGTTGAAGTTGGACTTGGCCATGTGATCTACAGTATTTGCAAGTACAATTTAGACTATGTTCATGATAAATAGTTCAACTTAATCAAATTACTAGATGAACTCCCACTAAATTCAACATCCCTCAAGTTGTTTAGTGAACACGATCCAAATTCACCACACTTAATCCGATCATCACGATCCAAAGTGTCGATCATATCATTCATATGACTCATGCTTAACCTTTCGGTTCTTGTGTTCCGAGGCCATGTCTGTACATGCTAGGCTCGTCAAGTTAGACCCAAGTATTTCCGCGTGTGCAAAACTGGCTTGCACCAGTTGTATGTGAGCGTAGAGTCTATAGCACCCGATCATCACGTGATGCTTGGACACGACGAACTTTCGCAACAGTGCATACTTGGGGAGAACACAGTTTTTATCTTGATCTTTAAGTGAGGAATCATCTTATAATGCTACCGTCGCGATCTAAGCATAATAAGATACATAAAAGGATAAACATCACATGCATATAACTTTATGTGACATGGTATAGCCAATCTTCACGCAATGATCTCCATCTTGTGCGTTCCGGCATGATCTCCATCACTCCACCATGATTGCATCCACCACGAATAGCAACTACAACTATTGCTAACTACTTAGCGATAAAGTAAAGCTATTACATGGCGTATAAGAAGTTGACTCGCAGGTCATACACAATTATAAAGACAACCATATGGCTCCTGCCGGTTGTGTACTCATCGACATGCAAGTCGTGAAACATTACAAAACAGGATCATCGCATACAATATACCCATCACATCTTGGGCCATACCATATCACAGAAAACACTCCCTACAAAAACAAGTTAGACGCCTCTACTTTGTTGTTGCATGTTTTACGTGGCTTATGGAAGTAGATGCTAAGAACGATTCTTACTACGGAAAGCCACAACGGTGATATTATGGTTGCCAAACTCCGGTGTTAATCCCATGACAACTATAGTGAGAGAGAAACTGACATCCACCAGCCGCATGTGTGGTACAAGCCACACGTCAAGTGTGGAGCCGGTCTCGCGAACGACGTCGCGTAAGGTTGGCCTGGACCGCTTCAATCTAACTATCCCGCGTCATAAGAAGAACACAAACAAGAGGCTTGCAACAGAAAACATCAACGCCCGCAACAACCATGTTGCGTTCTACTCGTGAAACACATCTACGCATAGATCTAGCTCTGATACCACTAAAGGGTTTCGCGGCATAGTAAATCAAAATTTTCTACGGATGCGAACAGAGGGAAAGCCAAGATCTAATCTAGGAGATGCAATAAACGAGAGAGATTGGATTAGATCTTCATACCCTTGAAGGTTCGCTGACGTAACGTAACGCTCGGTTTAACGTGGGTGATGTAGTCGTACTTCTCCTCCTCGTGATTCGATCCGATCTAGCACCACAAGTGGCGGTGCCTCCGTGAGATGCACACGTGCAAGACCTCGACGTCTCCTCCTTCCTCGGACCAGCGAGTATGGTGGAGAGATAGATTAGATCTACAACACGGCGTGGTGTATATGGTGGAGAATTTCTGCTGGGGCTTCGCCTACAAGCAATCGGGAGGGAGAGAGGAAGGTAGCAAGGCTAGGGCTTGGAGGAAGGTGTGTGGGAGGAGGGCACCACCCCTCTATATATAGAGGGGGCAGCCCTTGCCCCTCCTCCAAGCCTATATCTAGTTTAAACAATTTAAACTCTCCCTTATCTAGAAATCCTATCTCTAGTTTAAACGATTTTAACTCTCCCTTATCTAGAAATCCTATCTCTAGTTTAAACGAGTTTAAACTTATCCAGGATCGGCTGGGCCCTATGGGGCCTTGTGCCCTGCCCAATGCGTGAGGACACTCCCTCATAGGCCCATGCCCCTCCCGGAAGGTGGGGCCACGTTGGTCCCCTTCCGGAAGGTTCTAGAAGCTTCGGTACAATACCGATTAACCGGAACAATTCGAACTCCAAAACTGCGCTTGCCTTATGAATCTTATTCTCGGACCATTCCGGAACCTCGTGATATCCCGGATCCCATCCGAGACTCGAACAAAATTCATAAACCAATTATCCAATCTATCCTAGCATCGAGATACGTTAAGTGTGTGACCTGCGGGTTCGAGAATATGCGAGACATGATCTTCTATCAATAATCAACAGTGAGTGCAGGCACCCATATTGACTCCCACACATTTATCGATGATCATATCGGATGAAACACGATGCCAGGATTCAATCAATCCCATATATATATTTTCTTCGTCTCGCGATATTTTACTTGCCGAGATTCGATCGTCGCATGCCGTCATACCTAGTTCAATCTCGTTCACGCAAAGTACTTTACTCGTTCCGTAATCCGATATCACTTTGTGATTAACTCCTTAACCACATGCCCGCAAGCGGTGTTGATATCGATTACCGAGTGGGCCCAGTATATCTCTCCGACTTGGGAGGGACAAATTCCATCTCGATACATACAACCCAACAGATACTTTCCGATCACACGAGACACCTTTATGCTCACCCTCTCATAGGATGACGTTTGATGACCTCAAAGCTTTCTTCCGATACCAGGGAGTTTCATTATCTCATGGTCTAAGGAATACAATATTTGACATAGGAAAAGCTTCGCAAAGACGAACACGATGACACGATCTAATTGCTCTGCTTTGTTTGGGTCTATCCACCATATCATTCTCCCAATGATATGATCTCATTATCAATTGACAACTCATGTCTATGGTTAGGAAACCTTAACCATCATTGATCAATGAGCTAGTCCATAGAGGCGTACTAGGGACACGGTGTTGTTCACAAACCACACAAGTATTAAAGTTTCCGCTTAATACAATTCTAGCATGGAATATAAACTTTATCATGAACAAGAATTATAATGATAACATCTTTATTATTGCCTCTAGGGCATAATTCCAACAGAAGGATCGATGTCGGATCTCTCTTCGGAGTTTGTTGGCAAAGATCGGAAAAATTCAAGGCCCACCCAAACCGCCCCTGTGCAGGATATATAGGTGGAAGATCACTGCAAACCCGCCGGCTTCGCCCGTGCGTCTGGGCAGTAGAGATCCAATTTCTTCGACGTGGTTACCATCTTCGATCTGGCGTGATGCGTTCAGAGAGACGGCGAAAACCCCCGCGACTACCTCGCCAGGTGGCTCCGTATACGGGCCGACCTGGCCAACTACCCCAATGATGATGCCATCTATCACTTTGTGGAAGGACTGGACCATGTCACGCTTCTCCGACATTCTCTAAGACGACAACAGGCGTCAGGACGCCTCACCTTCGAAGGCATGGTGAACACCGTCAACAACTACGCGGAGGCTGAAGTGGCAGCTTAGACAGCGCTTGCGCTCATTGACGGAGCACCTCTGATTCAGCCACCACCACCGCCTCCGGCCGCCATCGTCGCAGCAGCACCACCACCTCCAGTCATCGTCGAGGCCGTTGCACCTCCAACGCCCGTCATCGAGGAAGTCCTGGCACCCTTCGACTCTGTCATTGACGCACTTTATGCTGATTTCAGTGCAGATTCATAGGAGATAGACTTCAGTCCAGAGAAGCTAGACTCCGCTATGTAGGAGATGGAGGAGGAGTACTCGCGCGACGAGCAGGCTAATAATACCGTCATGTCTCGAGGGGTGTTCGTCACCATAGGGACAGCGATGGATGAAGATCAGCCCGGGCAAGCTCCGCCTACGGCGCTGGATAAGGGGAAGGGGCCACTTATTGCTGCTGACAATGATCACGCAAGAGTCATGCCTCCTCCGCCTAATCTAGTGCAGCAGTCGCAGGAACTCGACACCGGTCCGAGCAACAACAACACCGCAAACTTGCCGCCTCCAGCATCCACGTCGGCAGCAGTCCACGTGACTCCTGCTGATAGAGTGATGTACGGCAATCTCCTCGTTGAGACACTAACTGTTGATCATATCCGGAACGTGGCTCAGCTTGACGAGAAGCGCCAGCAACTGCTGGAGGAAGCGCAAGCCATCGCGGAGCAAGGCGCTACATTAGATCGAGATCTGGTCAACGCGCAGAAGTCCATAGAGAAAGCAAGAGCAATGGAGGCCGAGTACAAGACTTTGTTGCGACAACAGAAGGCTAAGAAAGCTCCGGCTCGCGTCATCAACGATCCTGGTGTACGGCGCAACCTAGGATGGGCCCCCTCGAAGCCGACACAGGCCAAGCCATACATTGATAGTGAAGGCAAGCAGGTGATGCCCACCCCACTCCTTAACCTCGCCGTCGCCAAGACCCTTCTGGAGCAGGATAGATCGCCTGAGGCAGTGGAACAGGTCTATGACCTAGTGGCCAAGGCGGTAAAGCTGCAGGAAAAGGCCACCTCTCAGAAGCTTGAGTCTGACCCAGCGCTCTGCCGATCTAGCCAGTATAAACTGCCAAGGGACAGATCTCCTCAGGATGTCGGATCACAGACGGGTTCATCAGAACGAAGACGGAGGAATGCGTGCAACAGGAAGGACGCTATCCCCATATCCTCCGACCACGGAGAAAGATACCAGCCTCGCCGCCCATCGCCACCGCCCCGATCCCCCCGACGTCAGGAAGACTACAAGGCTCACCATCGTACGGATATGGCCCCACAAAAGCAGTGTGGCATCGTCATCCGAGACAACGCAGAGCAGACCCGTCATGACGGAAAGCACAACGAAGGACATAAGAGCAGGTCGCGCCATGACCCTCCGCGTCTGACAAGCAACCGCGACAGGCGTGAAGCGTCGCAGGAGGGTAACAGCAAGAAAGTTATCCCACCGCCACCTCCGCCTCCGTCGCCGCCAAGCAGTCACCATGGCGGAGGGGGTCCGCGTCGTTCACGCAGCCCATCCCCTGTTGACAAAAAGAAGAAGAACCCAGAGCCATACGATGGACGTTCACGGATCGATAAGATCCACGAGGCCCGGGAAGGACCATACCTGGGACCACGTTGCTTTGGACCTGGAATACGGTCCGCAACTTACCCCAAAGGATTCCAGATTGACAAAACCATCAAGCCCTATGACAGCACCGCCAAGCCTGCCACATGGCTGCAGGACTACGGCAACGCGGTGGAGATTGCCAGAGGCAACCCCAACGTCGCCGTCAAGTACCTCCCGTTAATGTTGGCGGGCACGGCCCGTCAATGGATCGACGACTTGCCGGAGAAATCTATCTACAACTGGTTGGACATGCAAGAAGCGTTCACCAAGAACTTTGAGGGTACATACAAGCATCCACACTCGTGGGCGATCTCTACAAGTGCGTGCAAGAGAAAGACGAGACATCTCGCGCCTACCTCTCCCGCTGGCTAGATATGAAGAATTCCTGCGCAGGAGTGCACGCCCAGACCTCCATGGCCGCCTTCATCGATGGGTTGGAAAGGGGCACGTTACTCCGACATAAGCTGAAGCGCTTGTAGGACAATCATTAGCTTGACTTGAATCAGATGATTCAGTTAGCTAGTGAGTTCGCAGCTGCCGACGATGACGCTCGTGGCTCTTTGCCGGCAATGGCCGTTCCAACTCAAGCTCGGAGGAACAGCAGTACAAAGCGGAAAACCGCTCCAGAAGAAAAGCAATCTACCGACATTGTCGCCATGACTTTTGCAGGACGAGGAGAAGGCGGACAACGTGGCCGAGGAAGGGGAGAAGGCCGTGGGCAGCAGCGAGGAAGTGAAAGCAACTCGGCGCCGCTCCGCGTTCCCCAAACCTATGAAGAGTACCGCGATATTCCGTGCCTCGTACACCTCGACGCCAACGATAAGGCCACCCATACCAATCGACACTGCAAGTTCGTCAACGACCTCAAGGAAGACCCGGAGTCCGGCTATAAGCGAAGTCGGAAGAACAGACCGCGAGGCAAGGGCAAGGGGAAGAAGAAGGAGGAGGAGTCCAAGGATTCAAGTGACATGGACGAGGACGTTGACCCCAAGCACGCCGCCAAGAGCGACGACAAGGGCAAGAACCCCTTTCGCAAAGAAGGCCCCAGTCTACCACCCTTTCCTTGGCACCCCCACCGTCCGACAACAGAAGACCTCTCTGAGGATCCTGATGGCTACTCTCCCCCCAATTCCCCAATACATGCGCTGGTCGGAGGTTCCAATCACTTGGGACAGGACAGACCACCTAGACCTTGTGCCCACAGAGAACCAGTACGCCATGGTCATCAACCCATTGATTGACGGCGTGGAATTCACCAAGTGCATGGTGGATAGTGGAAGCAGCATCAACATTATGTACCTGGATACACTGCAGAAGATGAACTTGACGGAGTCAAACCTAAGGCGGATTAACACCATGTTCCATGGCGTAGTTCCTGGACGGGAGGCTCGGTCCCTTGGGTGCATCACACTTCAGGTAGCCTTTGGCGACGTTAATAATTACCGCCAAGAGCGCATGACCTTTGAGATTGTCCCCTTCAAGAGCGTGTACCACGTCATATTCGGCCGCGACATTTTCCACACGTTCATGGCCAAGCCATGCTTCGTCTACAACAAGCTCAAGATACCCGGACCAAACGGTGTCATCACCGTATCCGGAAGCTTTACCAAGGCAAGGGACTGCAAAATCAATGAAGCAGCCGTTGCAGAAGCTGTCCTCTACAGCGAAGAATTCAAGGAGATCCAGAGCAAGGTCAATGACTCAGAGATGACCGCGTCGAAGAAGCAAATCTCCGACTCCGCTCCTGCGTTAAAGGCCGCCATCGAGACCAAGCCGGTGGAACGTGTGGTAGGCGATGCCTCCAAGGTCACCACCATTGGGACAAACCTGGATCCCAAATAGGAAAGCGCGCTCGTCGAGTTCCTCCGTGAGAATAGGGACATCTTTGCCTGGCAACCTGCCGACATGAAGGGTGTACCTAGGGAACTTGCCGAGCATAGCTTAAACATAGATCCAAAATGTAAACACGTGAAACAACCTCTACGACGCTTCGGAGATGAGAAGAGACGTGCCATTGGCAAAGAGATAGCTAGGTTACTTAAGGCTGAGTTTATCCGAGAAGTCCTTCACACCCGATGGGTGGCCAATCTTGTACTTGTCCCCAAAAAGGGAACCAATGATTTAAGAATGTGCGTTGATTACACCGGCTTGAACAAAGCATGTCCCAAAGATCCGTTTGCTTTGCCTCGCATTGACCAAGTCATTGACTCGACGGCTGGCTCGGAACTTTTGTGTTTTCTCGATGCATACTCAGGATACCACCAGATCAAGATGAGGAAGTCGGACCAATTGTCCACTTTGTTCACTACCCCATACGACACGTTTTGCTATGTCACGATGCCCTTTGGGCTGAAAAACGCAGGTGCTGACATGGTTATACCCTACGGGTACGTGACTTCAGCATACCTGGTCTAGCCCAAGGAAGGCCCACAGCAGACATACGCTAGCCCATGAAGATTTTCGGGTGGCCAAGGCCCATGACGCCTTCGGATCCTTGGAGAGCAAGACTAGCATAGATAGGAAATTCAAAGGGGTAAAACCCTAGAACTTGTAACCGACTAGGACTATGCCAGACACGCCTAAGTCTATATAAAGGCCGGAGGGCACGCCCTAGATCTCGACTCATACTCTCGCACGCACCTCACGCCAGATCGAATCTGCGCACCGTAATCTTCGGTTCCGTAATCAAGAGCGTAAGCGGAGTAGGGTTTTCCCTCCGGGGGCCTGAACCTGGGTAAATCTCGTGTCCCCTGGTTGCTTGTCTGTTAACCGTTCCACGATCTCCAGCATCACCATCTTCTCCAAAACCCAAGTCCATAATAATGGGCATTGACGAGATTAAACCTCGTCAATTGGCGCCGTCTGTGGGAATCGGGGCTGCTGATTGTGCGATCGTGACGGTCCCGACCCGATCGATCTACAACTCCACGGCGACGGAGAATCACCTCCTCTTCGGCGCTTTCGACTTCACCACCCACTCGCCGGCCACCATGAAGGATTTCGAGCCCGTAGGCGACGGACTCGAAATTTTGTTCGGGAGCTTCTGCTTCCAGGTGGGACAAACTGGCACCCTCTGCCTTCCTGAGCGAGTGCCTGTGCCATCAATCAGGCCCGCCTCGTGGGATCCACACCCCGTGCTGCGCACATCACCATCGACAGATGAGTTCTATGACAGCAGCAGCTGCAACTCCGATCTGTGCGATCCACCTTCGGATGAAGGTACCTACGGTTCCGGATCCGAAAGCTGCGGCAGCAGCGGACCAATCTACAAGCGCTACCAATGCGCCGCAGTCATCCAGGAGCAGCAAACACCTAACCCGCCGCCCAACACGAACCCCAACCCGCAGGGCGAAGCGGGCGGCGGGAAACGGAAGCCAGTCCCCCCACCCGAAGGGGAAAACAACGACCACGTCATCCAACTTAGCAAAGAAGGATGGGTCCAGGCACGCCGTGCCGTCGTAGGCGACATAGTCCTGCCTGTGGACTCCCCACGTGATCTACTGATGGCATACCACTACCTCCTCATCGAGGAGCACAAGAAACAAGTCAAGATGCAGGAGACGCTCGACAAACGCAAGCAAGCAGCCTCCGAGTCCAGCGCGCGACGAGCTGCGCTCTCCGCCATGGCACCCGGCTCTAGCACGAACGGAAACCAGGGAAACAAGCACCGCTCGCGGGTGGAGAACATGGATCCCAAGGAGCGCCGTGATGTGATCCGAACTCTTCACACATCGTTCATGGATATGGATGCCGACGGCAACATCATCCCGAAGACACCGCAAGCTGCAATCATGGCAGCCACTGCGTATCTCGCGGCCCACCAACCTCCGGAAGGGGACCCGAAAAGAGCCATGCATAAGTCCGCACTCACCGGACTCGGACTCGTCGGAGCTGCGCTCCACGAAGATGCTCCTGCGGAGCCGAAGAAGAAAGCTCCGGCCAGGCGCGACCGGAGCCCCACCCCTTCATCCAAAGAGTAAGAGGAGCACGACCTTCCTCGAAGGAAGAAGAGCTCGCATCGTCATAAACGCGACTACGACGCCAGAGACGCGCTTACACAGCACAAAATCGACAAAGCACGAGCCAAACGCGCATGCTCATCCGAGTCCGAGATGGATGAAGATGAAGGAGAACTCTGCGGAGCTCGATGCTTCAGCAGATCTGTTCGGCCATGCAAGATCCAAAATCTTGGCTCAGCGACCATCTGTCATCCGTCAAGCTGCACGGCGGTAACAAAGAAACCGCCATGCAATGCCTTCAGCTACAGCTGACAGGCGCAACGCAGGTTTGGCTCAGCAGTTTATCATCAGGGTCCATCCGAAGTTGGGAGGAGCTATCTTACAGCTTCATCCGAAATTTCAAGGGCACCAGCAAGAGGCCCGCCTCAATCGAAGAGTTGCGAGCCTGCACTCAGAGAACGGGCGAATCTATTCGCTCGTACATATTACGCTGGTCTACCACCAAGAACTCCGCAGCACATATCTCCGAGGAGAGGGCCATCAACGCCTTCAGAGATGGCGTCAAACGCCAAGATTTCAAGGAGGAACTTGGGCGCGTCAAGCCCAAAACACTCGACCACCTCATGGACATCGCCAACAGGCGGGCTGACGGCGAAGATTGCATTCAACGAGCACAATCGGATGAAGAGGACGACTATGGCTGAAGACGTGAACGCCGCAGCAAGCGAAGATCACGCGTCTACGAGGACCGCGACGGAGCCGACATGGTCGCGGCCGGCTACGCCGACCGCCGCAACGACAACAGCCGCAACAGCGGAGGATACCGCGGAGGAAACTTCCGCGACAGCGGATGACCAACACAGTCGTGGCAACGCCGCGACCGCGACAATGGACCCTCAGCATTCTAAAAACTTTCGGGTCCATGCACCATCCACTTCTACATCGACAAACAGGATGGCAAAAAGAAAGCCAGCCACATGCTCAAGGACTGCCGCGAGTTCTAGAAACTCAGCGAAAGCATGGTGCAGATGAGGCAACAAGCCCCAATCCCTGCGTTCGGAAACGCGCCCGCGCCAGGTGAAGTAGCGCACGGAGCTCCTCCACCGCCGCCTATTGGAGGACCAAACCAACTAGTCGCGCCAGCGCAGAACAACGCCGGGATCGGGTACCCCCCACCGAAAGGAGCACTAAATATGATACAGAAGGGACGCCCCACGAATAGGGTGCAGAAGAAAATCACCCGACAAATCAACTTGGCCGTGACAACTCCGCTTGCAATCCCTGAGTACCTCAGCAGATCGGAGTCGTGCATCACATTCACTCGTGTGGATCACCCTTGCCAGATCCCTCGCCCAGGTCATGCTGCCCTGGTGCTGGAGGCGCAGATCGGAGGCTTCGAGATGAGTCGCGTCTTCATGGACGGCGGCAGCGGCATCAACCTAATGTTCGCAAGCACTCTAGCAGCTATGCGGATCCCGCAATGCAGCCTGGAACAATCAGACACATCGTTCCACGGCATTGTCCCAGGGAAGGGCATATTCCCCCTGGGCAAAATAGGGCTCGACGTCATCTTCGGGGAGCCAGACAACTTTCGGCAGGAGCGTCTGGAATTCGAAGTGGTGGACTGGCCGTCGCAATACCACGCCATCCTGGGGCGTGTAGCATTCGCAAGGTTCCTGGCCGTCCCACACTACGCATACCTACTACTCAAGATGCCAGGACCAAGAGGCGTAATCACAGTCCATGGGAGCTTCACCCGATCGGACTAATGCGACAGGGATTTCAACAAAATCTCCCAGTCTTTCGGCATGCAAGACGAGCTTGTAAGGCTCCGCGAGGTGACGGACAATGGGGTACCCCCAGTCACAAGGCAGAACGCACCTGACATGTCCTTCGACTCCACCGTCAACACCAAGAAAGTACAGGTCCATCCGACGGATGCCTCCAAGACGACCCTGATCGCCAACAACCTCAGCTCCGCATAGGAAGGCGCGCTCGTCGAATTCCTCCATTAGCGCTGGGAAATCTTCGCCTGGTGTCCTGCGGACATGCCAGGAGTTCCCAGGGAATTCGCCGAGCATGCACTCAATGTCTTTCCAGACACCAAGCCAGTCAAGCAGTCCATGCGATCAATAGACTACTCGCTGCAGACTTCATCAGGGAAATCAAGGAAAGCGAGTGGCTTGCAAACACAGTGATGGTCCCAAAGAAGGACACGGACATCCTACGGATGTGCGTGGACTTCACGTCACTAAACAAGCACTGCCCAAAAGACCACTTCCCTCTTCCTCGGATCGACCAGATCATCGATTCGACTGCAGGTTGCGAGAAACTCTCCTTCCTCGACGCCTACTCAGGCTGTAACCAGATTTGACTCAAGGTCGAAGACCAGGAGAAAACGGCGTTCATCACACCGTTCGGAGTATTCTGTTACAACACAATGCCCTTCGGGCTAAAGAACGCGGGTGCCACGTACCAGCGATGCATGCAGGCCTGCCTCAAGGACCAGATCGGTCGCAACGTCCAAGTCTATGTCGATGGCATAGTAATAAAAACCAAGGAGGCAAGGACACTTATCGACGATCTCCGCGAGACGTTCGACAACCTTGATCGCTACAGGATCAAGCTCAATCCCGAAAAGTGCGCTTTCGGCGTCCCATCGGGTCAGCTGCTCGGGTACTTCATCTCTCAACGAGGGATCGAGGCGAACCCGAAGAAAATCAGAGCCATCATGACGATGGAGAAGCCGAAAAACCTCAAGGGAATCCAGCAGCTCGCAGGACGAGTAGCGGCGCTAAGCAGGTTCATCAGCCGCATGGGCGAGAAGGCCCTACCATTCTACCAGCTGCTGCGCAAGGCAGACAAGTTCGAGTGGACACCAGAAGCCAACGACGCATTCGAAAGCCTCAAGCGGCTCCTCTCCACCTCGCCCGTTTTGGTTACGCCAAAGGAGCGCGAGCCCCTGCTGCTGTACATAGCAGCCACACACCAGGTGGTCAGCACCGTACTCGTGGTCGAACGACCCGAAGAAGGCAAGACCCACGGGGTCCAACGCCCAATTTACTACCTCAGCGAGGTACTGACACCAACAAAGCTGAGGTACCCTCACTACCAGAAGCTAGCCTACGGCGTGTTCATTACGGCTCGACGGCTGAGCAATTACTTCCAGGAGCACCAAGTTATGGTCGTCAACGAGGCACCCCTGAACAGCATCCTGAATAATCCAGAGGCCACAGGACGGGTGGCCCTGTGGGGCATCGAGCTGTCACCCTTGGACATCGTCTACGAGAAGCGACACGCAATCAAATCTCAAGTCCTTCCAGATTTCCTGGTACATTGGATGGAGCTGCAGCCGGACACCCGGATATGTCGCGATCATGGATGATGCACTTTGACGGCTCAAGCGTGAAGCGGGCGAGGCGAGTCATATTGACCTCCCGCAAGGTGACAAGATGAAGTACGTTCTTGGATGAAATTGAGCCTCCAACAACGAGGCGAATATGAAGCCCTCATCCATGGCATGAGGATGGCAAGATATGGCGCCAGCGCCTGGTCATCTACGGTGACTCCTACCTCGTCGTCCAGCAGACGATGAATGAGTGCGACACACACGCCGAAAACATGATCGCGTATCGCGCGCTCTACAACGCACTCGAAGGAGAATTCGACGGCTGCGAGCTTCGGCACGTTGGAAGAGAAAGCAACGAGGAAGCCGATAGACTCGCCAACATCGGCTCCACTTGCGCAAAGGTGCCACCAGGTGTGTTCTTCAAACAGATCTGCGTGCCATCCATCAAGCGGAAATTCCCCAAGGGATCACCCGAAGAAGCAGAACACTCGGGAGCTACGCTACCCGAAGGACACGAAGGACCCGAAAAACTGGACACAGAGGTAGCCATGGTCAACCTAATGCAGGTCATGGCAGTCGAAGAAACTTGGACGCGACCATACCTCCAATTCTTGATAAACGGAGAACTATCTGACAGCCCGACAGATGCCCGGCGCATATCTCGTCGGTCAAAGGCCTTCACCATCATCAACGGCGAGCTATACAAGCGCAGCATCACGGGTGTACTACAATGGTGCGTCACCATCGACGACGGAAAAGCCATACTCCAAGACATCCATGAGGGCATCTGCGGCCACCACGCAGGCAGCCGCTCCCTTGTCACCAAAGCTCTACGAGCAGGATTCTACTGGCCAACGGCCATGAGCGACGCAAAGGACATAGTCCGAAGATGCAACGGATGCCAACGGTTCGCCGACAAACCGCACGCACCTGGGTCCGAGCTCAGACCCATACCCATAGCCTGGCCTTTTGCTCAATGGGGTCTCGACATGATCGGCAAACTGCCAAAATCCTCGAAAGGGGGACACGTTTTCCTCCTGGTTGCAGTCGACAAATTCACCAAGTGGATCGAGGCCATGCCGGTCACCAACCAGAAAGGCAAAACTGCCGTCAAGTTCTTCGAGTCCATTGTCTATGTGTTCGCGTATCAGAGCATCATCACCGACAACGGATCGAACTTCATCTCCGAAGAATTCCGTGACTTGCGAAGGCCTTGGGATCAACATCACGTATGCCTCGGAGCACCCGCAAACGAGCGGCAAGTGGAAAAGGCCAACGGCCTAATCGGCGCCGCATCAAGAAGCGCCTCATGAGTTCACTCGAACAAAAAGTCGGAACCGGACGAAAGAGCTACCATCCGTCCTGTGGAGCTTACGGACTACGCTAAACAGCTCCACCGGCTACACACCGTTCTTCATGGTACACGGAGCCGAGGCCGTGCTACCAGCCGAAGTACGCCACCAGGCCCCACGGGTCATCGCTTACAGTGAAGCCGAATCCACGGCTGCACTAGGAGATGCCATCGACACACTCGACGAAGCACGGGACATAGCAGCAGCTTGATCAGCGGTGTACCAGCAGAGTCTCCGCAACTACCACAGCCGCCGGCTGCGCCGAAGGTCCTTCGTCGAAGGAGACCTCGTCTTGCGACTCAAGCAAAAGCGACCGAATAAATTCGAGTCACCATGGGAAGGACCCTACGTCATCACCGAAGTTATCCTAGGTGGCGCCTATCGCCTCAAGCACGTGGAGTCTGGAGTCGCATACTCCAACCCATGGAACATCGCGCACCTGCGACGATTCTATCCGTAGCAAACTACCACCTTTACTTTCAATAAGGCTTTCAGCCAAGGCTATTCAGCCGAACAATGTATCTCCTCCATTACGATATAAATAAAGCTAAGTGTCTCGCCCCAAATCTTCAGTTCACTATTTTTGCAACTTTACTACATGCTACAAACGCACTCGGGGGCTCCCCCCACCTCACGATTTCATCGACTGAGGATCAAACGTGTACACCTGAGTAGCTGACAACGTCAGGCAAACGAAAAGGACACGAACTCAATCAAAGCACTGCATGCTCACAACAAGCAAACCTTTACAACAAAGGGCACAACACGCCCAGCCAAAATATACAAATTTTACATCTATCTCTTTTTCCAGGTTCTACCTATTCTGAAGAATAACCTGAGCACGCTGCTCAAACAAATCTACGACCTGTTTGGCATACTGCCTTACAACTGCGTAATGCGGGCGCATGTCCCACTCACCACCATCAGGGCGAAGAGGTGGCCCAGCGGCCACAACAGCCAAATCCACGTCAGGCCGGTGCAGCCTCACAAGAGATAAAGAAGCCTTCACTCCTGCGACGAGCTGTTGCCGCACAAACTCCTTGACATTGCTCACGTTCCGAAACTTCGACAGAAGACCCGCAAGGCTTGTCGGTATGGCATCCAAAGGGAACATGACGTGCAGCACCGAGGCAAGCGATGTCTGCACTTGGCGGAGCACCCGCGAAACCTGATGAACACGATCATGCATCGTCGCCAGAGTCATGGCGCGATCACGATCCATCCAGAAGAAGCCGCCGGCCTCCATGTCCTGTTGAGTCAAGCAATTGACCCGAACAGCGACACGCTCCTTTTCTTCCCTCGGAGCAAGGTTCACACCTGCGACAATCGCACAAAATAAGAGTAAGGCCAGCAGGCCCATCCGAAGAACTGAGCTACAGCTCGAACCAAAGAACAACTTACATTGTAGCTGCTCGGACAGCCGAACCAGTTCCGCCATCAAGTACTCCTCTCTGGCTGCACCACGATCCTCCTTGGACTTCCAAACGTCGGCAAGACAGCGTAACCCGAGCAACTCCCTCTCCAGACTACGCACACGATCCCGAAGAAAGGTGAGTTGCGAAGAATCAACCAAAGATGGTCGCGGCGGCATTGCGGACGGAGTGTCAATAGGGTCAGCACCCGAAGGAACCTAGAGCAGCAGCAAAATAAAGGAACACAGACATTCAGACAATGATAGAGCACAACTCCGAAGAATTCATTAAACATATAAGGCCACTACGTGGCACAAGGATGGTGTTCTTCAAGATATTTACAACAAAAGTAGACTACAAACTACCCTACGTCTACAACGCCTAAGATGCGGCACCCTGAGTCGCCTCGGAGCCAGATTGCCTAGCTTTGGCCCCGCCCTGCTGCGGCAGTGCATAATCAGACAGCAAATCAATGAGCTTGGGCCCATATCGCTTGCAGCGAGCAGAGTAGGCAGCAAAGGCTACCTCGGATCCATCCGCAGTCGTCGGCATCCGAGAGGTGATCTGGGGCAGATCCAGCTCCGCTCCAGCCGCCAAAGCCATCGCCAGCCCGACGGACGCGTCGATGCCCTTCTGCTTGCGTTTGTACGCCGCAGGCGCTTCGGCTGACAGAGCCTCCGCCAGAGTAGCATCATTGTAGAAGCGACCAAGGACCTCTTTCGCCTTGGCAAGGGAGCTGATGACGGTGCTGCAGCGGTCTTCGACCGCCACAGTAGCATCATCTAGAGCACTCCCGTGCTCTAGAGCACCGCGGTCAAACTTGATGCCTGCGGCATCTGAGACAAAAGATAAGAAGGAAGACATGAAGAAAAGCAACACAGAAGAAGAAAAGAGGCATGAAGAAACATACACAAAATCTAGCACTCACCCGAAATAGCCTTGGCAGCAGCCATGAGCTTCGCCGCCACCTCTCTTTCACGAGCAGCCGCAACGGTGGCCAGCTGCTCCTCACGGTCCGCGGACTCCTGCTGCAGACACTCTCTCGCTTCGGCTGCCTTAGTCAGCTCTAGCTCGAGGCGTTCTTTCGCGCCAACGGCGGTTTCGGCCTTCTGGTCCGATTGACCAAGGCTCTTCTTGAGAGCGTCGACCTCACGGAGAGAATTGTTATGCTCCTCTACATTCAAGACAAGCAAGTGTCAAAGAACAGGACCAGGATAAATAAGAGAGGCACTAAAAGGCAGATATGTACCTTGAAGCTGCCGAAGGTTCGCCTCCAGCGCCAAGCGCTCCTTCACCAGTCGCTTGGCCTCCTGCACAAAAGGCTGCAGAAAAAGAAATAGCAGTAAGAAAAGGACTTGGGGGCTACGCCCAACAGAAAGGAGTAAAAACAACACTCGCACACGAAGACACTCGGGGGCTCCCCCCGTGACATGAAGCAGAGAAACTTACATGCTCTGATGGTGATTCCGAAGGATCGCCTGCGAAATTCTGAGGCGCAACCACCTGCACCTCCTGCAACGAAGGATCCGGAGCCGCGCCACCCGAAGTCGCCACCGTCTGAGGAGGAGGAGACGCAATTTTCGACTCCCCCATCATCTCCCGCGCACCATCACTGGAGGAATCGTGGGAGGAATGCCTGCATACGAACAAATCAGCACAAGTGCAAAAATCATGAAGGAACAAGGACAATAGTTCAAAAATAAACTCACGAGCCCAATGAGCTGTGTCGAAGATGGAGGAGTCCTTCGCCTCTCTTCTCCTCTTCTTCTCTTCCTTCTTCTCCTCCTTCTTTTCTTCCTTCTTCCCATTTGGCGGGTGCGGTGCTACAGCCCGCATTGGGGATGGCAGAAGGGAGAGGAAGAACCTCCATGACCGTCACTATGACGCTCAAGGCCCAGAGGGTTTCTGGGAGTCGGAGGAGTCGAGGCATCCGAAGACTCACTGGAGCTCCGTGATCGCTTGCGTGTATGGTCCTCACTCGACTCGTCGGCATCCTCCGCCGGAGATCACGCCGACGGCAGCTCGGACACGGACTCAACCACTTCATTATCCGGGGCATTCGGATACTTTTCGGGCAATGGTGGTACCATGCCCGACACTTTGAAGCTCTGCAAAATCATAAGGAACTTTGTTAGCAAACAAGGGAAATAAATACACAGCAGACAAAAAAAGCACTACGTGCACAAATCTACACCTGCGGTACAGCCAACGTCGAAGAAAATGGAGGAGTTAGCGATTTCCCCGGAATTTTTTCTCCGGCCTTGAACTTCAGCAGCGCGCGAAGGGCCCTGTCAAGATCCCCCTCGGAGATTTTCTCAGTCGAGACCCTCGTCGGATCACGGCGCCCAGAATAAAGAAACATCGGGTGCGCCCTCGCTTGGAGAGGCTGCACCCGACGCTCAAGAAGCGTCCGGATGATGTCCACATCGTTCACCTCCTTCTCCGGAATCAGCTGGAGATCCTCCACCCGACGGTAAAGGGCCTCTATCTCCGCCACCTCACCGTCCAAGATTTGGTTTTTCCAAGACCTTTTCTTCTCAATCACTTGGGAGGGGTCAAAGGGAACAAGACCAAAATCTTGCCCGGGCACTACGGAGTCGCGGATATAAAACCATCGCCTCCAAGATCGGACAGATTCGGACATGGAAAAAGAAAAGAAGAGAAGATTGGGACTAAGGGAGATGATGCAACCCCCAATGGGATACACACCATCCGAACCAGATTGCCTCTTCACGGAATAGAGCTTCCGGAAGAGGCCAAAGTGCGGCTCAATGCCAAGCCAGCACTCGCAAAAAGTGATAAAACAAGCAATGTGGAGAAGAGAATTGGGAGACATATGATGAAGCTGAATCCCATAGAAGAAGAGCAGTCCACGGAGGAAGTCGTGGACTGGAAAATAAAACCCACGCAAAACGAAGGAGAGAAACATAACCCGATACCCAGATGGGGGACGGGGGATTACCTCATTGCCGGGGAGTTTGACTCGGCTTTTGCAGCTCGCAGCCGCGCTCTCCTCGCCTCTCCGCGCCCCGCCACCACCGGTGACACATCCAGCGGCGGGTCTTTTCTTCTTCTTTTCCTCCTCCTCCAACCGCCCAATGAATGAAGATTTTTTTATGGTGGTGTCTACAAGCCGCCGCGCGAAAAAAAAAAAAAAAAAAACAAATGTGATGAAATGTGAAGGAAAAAAAAAAAAGAATCGCGAGAAGCACAAGGAGCAGGAACACACAAGAGATCATGGTGAAAAAAAAACCGCCTTTTTTCCCAATGATTATAACAGCGAAGACGACGCACGTCAGCCATCGATCCAGAAGACCTAGCGCCAACGGCAGATCTAGCCGTACATGTGTCAACATCACAACGAACCGTCGTTACCACGCCATCCACTACGCGCGGAAATCGAGGAGACACCGTAATTATCTCCACGCCACGCGTGACCGGTCAATTCAAAGTCAGCAAGTGGGACCCATGTTCGTCTAGTCAAGTCATCTCTGGCGTAGCAGACGCTTGAGGTCACTTGATCGTCAACACTGATGTCATCAAAAACTATACTAGCACCAACTACAATTCTTCGGCTCCACATCTAAGAGTACTCACTCGAATCTTCGATTCGACTAAATACTCGGGGGCTACTCCTATCAGGAGCGCTGACCACGCACTTGGAAGATGAATAACGACAAAGTATTTCTTCGAGTCCAACGTCGAGTCTACGACTCCACTACGGACTCGGGGGCTACTCCCTTAGGGAGGATGGATTTAAGCATCCGAAAATTTTGAGTCTTACGGACTTAACAACTGAACAATGCTTGAACTAAAGTCTCTGCTCGAGTCTGTGACTCGAACAGACACTCGGGGGATACTCCCATAGGGAGCGCTGGTCGCGCACCCTATGAAATCTTCGACTGCGATCTTCCGGGTCAGCACGCAAAAACTTTTTGGCAACTCTGCCCCAGCAAAACGCTGAGTGAGCGACAATCTCCTTGGCCACTCGAAACACCTCTGCAGTGAAAAATATTCGGATGCCGCGTCTTTGACGCAAAGATAAGACCCGCAGATATCATCTGGTGGCCTGGCAACGCACCCGACTACGCTCTGCTAGTATGAATCCGTGCCAGCAGGTGCGATGAAAAATCCCGACGGACGCGTTGGGTACATCAATTAAAATCACTGGAATTCCACTCCTGTAAGTCCTCCGCGGCCTAAGTCGAATTACGCCAGCATATGTTCCAGGTCCGAGTTGAGGGACTCGAACCTGAAGAAGATCGTGTTGTTTCGTCCTAAGACAGTTAACTGACCCTGATCCGTCGGGTGAGTCAGGCACACGCGTCAACAATCCCTACACACATATACTATACATAGTTGCACCCGAAGGATGGAAAAGTCCTCAGCCGAATCTACGATTCGACTGATCACTCGGCTCTCGACATGGTTATACCACGGTACATGACTTCAAAGATACGGTCCAGCCCAAGGAAGGCCCACAGCAGCATATACCGCCCATGAAGATTTTCGGTGGCCAAGGCCCATGACCTTGGATCCTTGGAGAGCAAGACTAGCATAGATAGGAAATTCAAAGGGTAAAACCCTAGAACTTGTAACCGACTAGGACTATGCCCGGACCTGCCTAAGTCTATATAAAGGCCGGAGGGCACGCCCTAGATCCTCGACTCATACTCGCATACGCACCTCACGCCAGATCGAATCTGCGCACTGTAATCTTCGGTTCCGCCGTAATCAAGAGCGCATAACCAGAGTAGGGTTTTCCTCCGGGGCCCGAACACGGTAAATCTCGTGTCCCCTGGTTGCTTGTCTGTTAACCGTTCCACGATCTCCAGCATCCCCATCTTCTCCAAAACCCAAGTCCATAACAATGGGCATTGACGAGATTAAACCTCGTCAGGTGCTACTTACCAGCGGACAATGCAACGTTGCCTTCACGACCAAATTGTTCGGAACGTTCACGCCTATGTGGAAGATATCGTGGTGATGTCTAAAAAGTCAAATGACTTAATCTCCGACTTAAAAGAAACCTTTGATAATCTCCGGAAATACAACATGATGCTCAACCCTAAGAAGTGCGTCTTCGGGGTTCCAACCGGCAAATTGTTGGGCTTCATCGTTTCCCAGCGCGGAATCGAGGTCAACCCAGAGAAAATCAAGGCCATATTAAACATAAACCGTCTGACATGCCTAAAGGACATCCAACGACTAACAGGTTGTGTTGCAGCAGTTAGTCGGTTCATCAGCCAACTTGGAGAGAAGGCTTTGCCGCTGTACAAGTTGCTGAAGAAGGCGGACAAATTCACATGGACCAGACGAAGGTATGCGCATTGAAGCAGCTCAAGGAGATTCTTTCCTCAGCGCCCATCCTTGCAGCACCCGAGCCTGGCGAGCCCCTGTTAATTTACATGGCGGCAACCAACCGGGTTATCAGCATCGTCGTCGTGGTAGAGCGGAAGGAACCAGGCTATGGGCACGGAGTTCAACGACCAGTTTACTACGTAAGCGAGGTATTGACGGAGTCCAAGAAGCGTTACCCGCACTACCAAAAGATAGCTTATGGAGTATTCCTTGCTTCACGCAAGTTGAGGCATTACTTTCAGGAGCACCCAATCACAGTAGTGAGCAAGACTCCATTGTCCGACATTATCAAAAACAGCGACGCTACAGGAAGGGTCGCGAAGTGGGGCATTGAACTTGCCGCCTTCGATATCACTTACAAAAGACGTGACGCTATCAAGTCACAAGCCTTGGTGGATTTTATTGCAGATTGGACGGAGATGCCCGATGCCACTCCGTTGACGGAACCAGATAACTGGGTGATGCACTTTGACGGATCAAAGCTGCTCAACGGCTCGGGGGCTGGTGTATTGCTACAGTCACCAAAAGGATACAAGCTACACTACGTTCTGCAGATCCACTTCGAGGCTACAAACAACATGGCGGAGTATGAAGCACTCATTCACGGACTGCGTGTAGCCAAGGATATTGGCATCAAGCGCATAGTTTGCTGTGGAGATTCCGACTTGGTTGCCCAGCAGGTGGCTGGAACCTGGAATGCGCGGAACCCTATGATGGCGGCATATCGTGACGAAGTGGATGAGATAGCCAAGAGCTTCTTGGGCTACGAAGTCAAGTATGTGCCTAGGGAGCAAAACGAGGCGGCTGATCTATTGTCTAAACTTGGATCAGGGCGCAAGAAAATTCCGCCAGGAGTTTTCCTAGAGCATATACGCACACCATCCGTGAAGGGCGCCGACATCGACAACCCGAATAAAGCAGATTATTTCGTCAACATGGTGACAAAGACCCCTCCGGCTTGGACTAAACCATTCATGGAATATCTTGAACACGGAACTTTGCCCGACGACGAGGTCGAAAGACGACAGATAGTACGACGAGCAAAGGGTAATACCATAATCAATGGGCAACTCTACAAAAGGAACACTACTGGTGTATACCTAAAGTGTGTTTCCCAGCTAGAAGGTATGGAAATCCTACGCGAAATCCATCTCGGAGATTGCGGGCATCACGCCGCTCCTCGATCGTTGGTCGCGAAAGCCTTCCGGCAAGGATTCTACTAGTCGACATATGACGCCGACAAGCTGGTTGAGACGTGCACAGGATGCTAGTATTATGCCCGACAACCACATGTTCCTGCTGAAGAATTGCGAACAATACCAATAACTTGGCCGTTTGCAGTCTGGGGGCTAGACATGGTGGGACCTTTACAAACGGCACCGTGTGGGTTTACGCATCTACTTGTAGCAGTTGATAAATTCACCAAATGGATAGAAGCTAAACCCATTAGAAAGCTTGATGGGGCAACTGCCCTTAGATTTGTCCGGGGTCTAGTGGTGAGATTTGGTCTCCCACATAGCATCATCACCGACAATGGAAGCAACTTGTCACTCGGAGAACTGGAGGCTTATTGCTGGGACAAAGGCATCCGACTTGACCTTGCATCTGTGGCACACCCACAATCCAATGGTCAAGTTGAGCGAGCCAATGGATTAATTCTGCAGGGAATCAAGCCACGTCTTAAGGCACCGCTACATAGAGCAGCTGGAGCCTGGGCGGAAGAATTGCCATCTGTGCTGTGGAGTTTACGAACCACACCTAACAGATCCGCCGGCTACACCCCTTACTTCATGGTATATGGAGCAGAAGCCATCCTACCCTCCGACATCCTTCACGATGCACCAAGAGTTGCCGCCTATGACGAAGATGATGCTGAAGAATCCAGACGCCTAGATGTGGACCTTCTCGAGGAGGAGCGCGTTTTGGCATGCCAAAGATCCGCCATCTACCAGCAGAAGCTACGCAGCTACCATAGTCACCGCGTCCGGCATCGCTCGTTTAAAGAGGGGGATTTGGTGCTCCGACTTAAGCAGAAGAAGTCACACAAATTATCCCCGCCATGGGAAGGACCGTTCATCATAAGCAAGGCGCTGCTCAATGGGTCTTACTACCTTGTCGACAATCGTGAGCTCAAGGATAGACCCAATGAGGATCATAAGCGTAAGCGACGTGACCCGTATGATGACTACCCGGAGCTTGATCGGCCATGGAACATAGCACAACTACGTCCTTTCTGCACTTAGCATTTTTTATCTAATCGTGTACCTTTTATATGATCAATGAAATAAAGCTCTTTGGTTCACTCATATTGCTGAGTCTTTTACCTCCTTTAGTGTTCATTTTTGGATCATATAAACCTTTATGCCCAAGATTTGCGATTACACTTGTGAAAATTCCGCCTACGGGCGTTAGCTTAAGTTTTATGGTCTACACGTTCTTTGTTGTTTTTATATGGATTCTGGAGTAGTAACTTTCAGCACTCATTGTCGGCGATTTTGTGCTAAGATTTTTAACGGTGCCATTGGGCATCATCACCTAAGCGCATGGTTCCGACAACGAGTCTTCCGACTCACGAAAAGTCAAGCATAAGAACCAAAGTAATGGATAAGCCAGCACTTGCTTAAAAAATATATACATGTTGGGCATTAATTCTTAAGTAGCAGGATATGACAACCATTGTTTTCCGCCTTAAGATTACATCACCAAGTTTTTCAATGCACATTCCAGAGGTGAAACAAGAATTACAAAGTGTTTTTCACTCCTTGGGTGCAGGGGACTTGGAGGCCGCATCATCACCAGCCGGAGATTCACCCTCAGAGTCACCACTGTGAGCAGACTCGGAGGATTCAGGGTCGACGTTGTCAAGAAAGTTCCTGGGCACGAAGACGTCGACGTCCACCAACTCGGCAACCCTGGTGTCATAGCCCGCGAGTGATGACAGGATGGCTTCGTGATCGATCTCCTTGCCGTCATCATCCACGTCAGGGATACCAGATGTCATGTTGTCGATGTCGGCACCTTCATAGTGCGCCTTCACCATGGACAACGCCATCCTTGCGCCAACCTGTGCACATGAAGCTTTCCAGCTTGCGACACGCTCGGGGGCTCGGCGCAGAATCTCTGAGTACTTCGTCACGGAGTCGGAGGCCTTGATATAAATTTGGAGGGGCTTGGCAATCTCCTTGGCTTGGGTGATGGCGGTATTGACGAAGTTGCCAGCAAGAATCATGCATTCCTTGTCCGAAGGAAGCGAGCGGGTTAAACCCATAGACGCTGAAAATTCCGACAAGTATTGCATGAGTTCAAAAAATTCTAAGTACCCAGACTACATAGCTACAAGGCGGAGGATACTCACTGAAGATGCTGGCCTTAGCCTTCCAGACGACGTCCGCCAAGGATTCTTTCTCTTGTTGGAGGAGCTTAAACGCCTCGCTATGGCGAAGGTTTTGCTCATCGGCAGCTTGCTTCTGATCCTTTAGGATCGCAAGCTCCTCCTTCAAGCGATTGATCTCAGCGGAGGCGGAGTCCTGCAGGGCTTTCATGGAATCCTCGTGCATCTTTAGCATTTGTTCCCTCTCCTTCTTAAGGATCTTGTTCTCGCTGTCCAGCTGCTGGATGTGCTTGGACTGCTCGACAATATCCTTAGCCTTGGCGACATGCTCTGCAAGTCGGAGAAAACACAGTACACCGTGAGTACTTGAAAGAGGAAGGCACAACAGTAAGACGGAAATGCGCAAAAAGAAAACAGACTCTTGTTTTTGATGATTTGTTCCTTCAAGATCGCGGTTTTACCATTTTCAGCTTCAAGGTCCGCGCACATCTTCTGGTACTTATCATTGGCCATGCCCCTCCGAGAATTCTCGTTCTGTGGAAACAAATACAAAGTCAAGTCGTTGTTCAGTCTACTTGGAGCCCCTAGTCGGAGATTTTCCATCTAGGTGCTCGGGGGCTACAGCGAGAGGTTTTAACTTAGGAATATGCTTAGCTTTTCTTTAAGCATCTAGTCGGAGCTAATTCAGTTCTCAACTAGAAGCTTGGGGGCTACAGTATAAAGTTCTAACTCGGAAAATGCTTAGCTTTTCTTTAAGTATCTAGTCGGAACTAATTCAGTTACAACTAGAGGCTTGGGGGCTACAGCGCTTAAAATTATGAACACTGTGTATGCTACTCTTAAAGCATCTAGTCGGAATAATTCATTCCATCTAAATGCTTGGGGGCTACAGTGAGAGTTTTTTCTAACTTAGTCACTCTTAGAGCATATAGATGCAAAGACAATGGTTTTCCATCTACATCCTCGGGGGCTACAGTGGGATACTCATATGAAATGCAAAAGGTAAAGTAAAACTTACAAGTGCGATGATCTTGAGGTTTGTAGCACTCTCGGCCAGCAGCTTGCCAAAGGAAGCACTGTTGCTTCACAAGATGTCTGCTTGTCGGAGTAGCTCCTCAAGACCGCACGTCGGAGATGACGGTACTCCTCCAGGAACCGTAGTTGTGCTACCCGGCGTAAGCACCAGAAAGATAATCTTTGGCAGTTCTAAGGGTTTCTGGGGAGCAGAGGCGCCCCCTTCGGCGAATGTACCAGCAACCGACACCGCCATGCCGCTACCGATGGCATCCTTAGCCGGAGCTTCAGCCATTTGAAGAGAAGCGCTCTCCTGCGTCGCCTGCTCGCCGAAAACTGCGAGTTCGGTAGAGGCGCCAGAATCTACTTCCATGGCGGAAGGGCCTGGTGCCTCCTGGGCTTGGGAGCTTGTCGGAGCGGAGGAGGGCTTGACGGCAGGAGTAGCAGGGGCGATGGCGGGGGAAGAGTCGCGATGCAGCATATCTTTAATATTTCTAGAAGCCCCAAGAGTCTTGGAGGACTTCTTGAGGCTGGTTGTGGATTTCTTCCTGAAACGTGCAAAGTGCATAAGTACAGGAATAAGAGAGATAAACAAGGCAATGTCGGAGAATAAGAAGATTACACTAGGGGGGCGCTTTGGCAAACATCCCAGTGGCTTTCTTCTTTCCGCCTGTATGGCAAGATTTTTTGGAGGCTCCATCCTCCGTCTTCTTTTTCTTGCCTTCGTCGACAACGTCAGAGGTGGAGCTCTTCCGCTTTCGCGCCAATGGGGCATCATCGTCAGACACGACCGTGATCTCCTTCATCTTAGGATCATAGATTTGGGTGGCCAGGTTGTCCTCATCTAGATCGCTAAGCTGTTAAGTAAGAAATCACCGTGTTAGACAAGATGGTATTAGCAAGACGGAAAAATTGGAGCAATGTCATACACGGAGAATAAATACCTACATTTGGGCACTTTCCGTTTACGAACATGTCGTAGGTAAGGGTGAAGCCACGCTTCTTGTCCTTCACCTTGACGATGTCCTTAAGACGGAACTTGACGGAGTCGCTCGAGAAGTTGTCCTCGGAGATCCGGAGGGTATCCCTTCGGTCGCCGGTGTACTCGTACATGACCTTTGTACGGTGCTGCAGAGGTTGGATCCACCTGATGAAACAGCACATGGCTAGGTCCAAGCCGGTCAGACCCGTGTCTACAAACCATTCGATCCGCCTTATTGGGCGAGAAGCATTGAGGTCGGAGGGAAGGGAGGCATGGGACCGCCATGTGGAGACTTCAGCGGCGGCTCCATCCACGAAGTCCGGGTACGTTGCTTCTCGGCCCGACAAAGGAATGTTGGGGCCGTAGAAGTACGTCCGCTGCCAGTTCTTACACGACTCGTGGCCGACAATGTCGGGGAACCGCCGGCCAGGTCGGATCTTGAAGCTTATGGTGCCGCAGTTTCTAATCTCCTCCTGCTGTGTCCGGCTTCATGTTTGACGGTGAAGAAGTAGACAAACAGATCTAACATAGGCCTAATCCCTAGGTAACCCTCGCAAAGTGCCGCGAAGTTGCTAAGCACTAGGATGATATTGGGGGAGAGGTTGTGGGGTTGGACCTGGAAGTGATTCAAGACGGACAGGAAAAAAGTGGGAGATGGGCAAAGAAACGCCGCGTACCAATTGCGCCTTGAGGTATACCTTATCTCCGGCTTGGGGAGAAGGGGTCACCTCGCCGGCCGGCGCCGCCCGCCAGGCGAGCCCCTCCATCGCAGGGAGGTAACCCTCAGCGACCATCTCTTGGATGTCGCGACCGGTGATGTCCGAGCCGCGCCGGTCGCCTTTGTGCGAGTCTGGATCCTCTTCCAGGGGCTCCAGCGATGCCAGGTTATGGTCGCCGCCGGTGGTTTCTATCACCGCCGATGCGGGAATAACTAGGCCCTCTGGGGGCACGACGACGGAGCTTTCCGGCTTCGCCGCGGCTTCGCTCGACGCCGCCATTGATGGAGATGAACCGCTGCTAGCCATGGAGGAAGGAGAGGGTGCGACTGGTGCAGGAAGCAGGGCTAGGGTTTCTCGAGGTTTTCGCGGAGAGCTCGAGGAGGCGCGCGGCTGGAGGAAGAAGACGATGACGCGAGAGAATGGGGTGAAAAAGTGGCAAGTGTCCCACGGCCGCTATTTATCTTACTCTGCGTCAAGATTCGTGCAGCTAATCGGACGGTTGCCGCATAGACGACGTGTTCGTGAACGTGCGCAGTAATTTCGCCACGTCTCCAACCGTCGCCACCAACGGTTCGTATCGCTCGCGCGGGAAAATCGGCTATGATTACGTTCTCTGCATGTGTGAGTTACGAGGCGTCGCTGACCTCCAACCTACGTCGTCATAACTGACATGGTACATGAGCCGTCCCATCAAAGATTCCGGCATGGACGGATTTAATCCGACAACGGGAGCATACGATGAAAGATTCAGCATTTCTCCGACTTACTCGTAGAAGACGGAGAAAACCTTGCAGGGTTCTTTGGGAGGACTACAAGATATTGCTTGACGATTTGCCGACATCCATCTAGACGGAGCATTCCACGGGAAGAGGCAAGACGGCGCAAGATCTCGGAGTTCTCCGGGGGCTACTGTTGGGGATATGCTATATGGGTATCCTCATAGCATGTCTCTTATCCGACTAACCCGGGTGGCCCATAGTCGGTAGCATGGCCTATGGCGCCGGGCGGCCCTTAGGTGGATCCGGAAGGAGGCCCATGCCGGATAAAGGAAGGCTACGGTGGAGTCACCAGCGTGCATCTTGAGCCTTGGAGTGCAAGATACACAAGACTAGTAATAGACGGTGTAGAACTCTGTAACCTGTCCGGCTAGGACTTTTCCCTGTAACTCTAGGACCTGACGACTATATAAGTCGGGCCTATGGGAGCCTTTAGGGCACAACCTAGTATCGCTTTACACACACCTCGCACAGCGAACCTATCTCTCAGAATCGTGATTGCCATTATAGTGATTTATAGCAGGAGTAGAATTCCGCCACCGTTGTGGGATCTGAACCTGGGTAAGTTGTGTAACCTCGTACCCGTCAACCGTCCGCCTTACCCCACGTCTCTAAACACGCATTGTGAGGACCCCTCCATGGCGTACTCGTCGGCAATACCACGACAGCTGGCTACTAGAGTCGGACGCCTTGTGGTCGTTCTTTCTCCTCCCCTTCTTCAGCCACGACGACGTCTTCATCGTTGGTGGCGGCGGCTAGGGTTTGTGATGGCGAGAGGTGAGGAGGGTGACACCGACATGCGTGGGGTTAAATATCCTAGCCGCCCGTGAACGCGCGCAACTTCTCGCTCCTTCATCATCAATGCCGGCGCGGGAACGCATGCGGCGCCCAGTGGGTCAGTGTGTCGTCTCGTCGCCATTGAGGACGCGGGCTGCCGCCGGTCTACCTTCCGTGCAGCGCCTCTGAATTGCTGCCGTGGTTGCGTCTGAATCGGTGCTGCTGACCGCGTCTGAACCAATGCCGCTGGTAAGCGATGGCTGACGGGTGGACCAGCGGCACCGACTGGCAGAACACGCGCGTTGTTCACGCGCGTCCATGCCGACAACCATTGTCCAGATTTGATGCACAAATAAATCGAGTCGGACGTGTTTGTCCGGATAGATCGGCCGGCTAGCGCGCGCAGGCCCATGTGTCCGCGTGAACGAGTTCGAACACCAGACGGGTTGCGTCGAACCGTGGAGATGCTATAATAAAAAGAATCTTATTCTCTACCATACCAGCCCATCAAATGCAGCTCCTTATTATCAATCAGGCCTGGTAAAATTAGTAACGCAATTTACTTCCCGAAGCCCACGTTTCCCATTCTAAAGAAATAAGCCCATGTTGTTGTTTTTCAGTGTACCACAGTCTGTCCAATCTCGAAATCTCATCGGAGAGCCTGTTGCGGGCGATCTCGACGGCGGCGGCTGCGGGGGGTGCATGCTGAGCGCGCGGCATCTCGTGCACGTGCGCGTAGGGGGCGCGGATGGCACGGGGCGGTGCGGGACACCGGGGCACGCCTTCAGCCGGACTCCGCCGCCGCCCGAGGAGTCTCGTAAGTGGTGTTGGTTAAACTGGTTCAGTTTCGTCAGTTTCAGTATAGGTGTCAATAAGTTCAGGTTCAGTTAGAAATATCAAATGGTCCCCGGGATAATTTTCCAAAATCTTCCGGGTCCTCCTGCTGACACGTGTCCCCTAAAAGCCTATAAATTCTACTTTTGTTATAAATATACCAGCGTTTGATACAAATAGTCCCGCTTTTACTACATGTAGCAGAAAACTGTTTGGTCCAAAAAATAGAAAAACAGATTGGACCTGCCGGCGACCGTGTAGCAAAAAAGTTGTGCTAACATAGCATATCTGAGCTCGTCGCCGGAGGTTTTCGCCGGTAGACCTCACCGGAGACCGTGTAGCAAAATTTTTACGCTATTGTACCAAAACAATAAAATGTTTGTAGCAAATAAAATATCCTATTATAGCAAATTCGACCTCATCGGATACCTCGTCGAATATGTCGTAGCAATACCAATATGACGTTGTAGCAAAACAACAAAATGTTTATAGCAAAAAAAATTGTAGCAAAATCCAACGCTGCACATAGCACCGTCAAAGTTTCTTGCAGCGCCACCGCTGGCCGCGTGTTGCAAACTCAATGCCCGCTTGTAGCATCGACACCGGACGCATGTAGCAAACGTCGACACGGCTTGTAGCACCGCCTTCGAGCGCACATAGCGTCGCCATTGGCCCCAGGCGGCCCCATGTAGCACTCGTCGACGTCGTACGTAGCTGCGTCGTCGGCTACATGTAGCAAATGTTGACGCGGAGTTGTAGCAGCGTCATCCCTGACATAGAGAGGGAGAGGGAGCACGCCGGAGAAGTGCGTCGTGGAGGAGGCGCGCGACATAGGGAGAGGCGCGAGGCGGCGCCGACGTAGGACCTCCTTCCCGCCTAAGCACCACCGCTTGAGAGAGGGGAAACGGCGAGGACACATGAGGGATCAGCACGCCGGCGCAGGACCTCCTTCCCACCCTGACTCTCTGGGGAGGCGGCGTGGGGCTTGGAAGCTCGCTGCAGGGTATCCCGACGGTGCGGCGCGGCCTGAGGGCGCCGCCGCGAGGTGCGGCGGCCCGAGGGCGAGGCTGGGGTGGCGCGGCTAGACGAGGTGGCGACTTGCGGGCCGGCGAGGCACATCTGCGGCTGCGTGGGGGCACGGAAACGCGAGGCTGAGTTGCAGGAAGAAGATAAGGTGGAGTCAAAGGAACGCGTGGCTGAGTTGCAGGAAGAAGATAAGGTGGAGTCAAATCGTGGGTAGGCCTCCCGTTTTCTGTTCGCGATAGCGACCCGGAGATAAAACGGTGCGATCCCCCGGGGAAATAGTATCATTTTCCATATCAAATTCAGTTAGATTTCAGGGTTTGGATCGCACAGAATTTGGTCGTTTGCTTGACCCGATCATCGCGTTTGTATCCCGATCGCTCGGTTGTGGGATGGCACGTTCACTTGTGGGAAGGAAAGAACGCAGAAAAGCTGCACGGTTGTACGCAGCACAAATCAATTGCGTCCTCTCCGAATTTCTCTGAATCTTGTTTTGAGTATTGCGAGTGAGTGAGTGGCCAGAAGTGGGAGGACTGCGAGCTGCCATGCTACGTCACGTCCTTCCTCACCGTCGTCATCCTCGGCGTCGGCCTCAACGCCAAGCCCGACCTCACCCTCGAGACCCGGGCGTACCACAAGGCCCTCGAGCACCTCCGGTAGCAGGAGCTCGCCGCTGCGGCTGAAGCCGAAGTAGAATGACCCGAAGGTCAGGTCTCCCCCAATTCGACACTTGTGCGGCTGATGTTTATTGACTTTGTTCCTTCCTCGAGACGGATGTGTACCTCTAACTGAAAACTATATCACCGTTCTCTAGACAGTCTAGAGCTTGTGTGTTGTTTCTCACTTCCACAGTGGCACACATAAAACATGATATACAATTTGAGTGCTGTCTTTCAAACGTGTTTCTCTTCCATTCTTGTTGCAGTTGAATAGTTCGTGAATCGTGGTCGCACTTAGTTGCATCCTTATGTTTTGACTAAATGCTTTATTTAGTGGAATGCGCCATTATTTGGCAGAATTGGCACCACAGATGCTAAGGTGGAGTTATACCTCTAATGAAATGTGACCGTATACTTTTGGCATAGAAAACTACTGCTATTACAAGTCACAACTCAGAGTAGTAGATAATAAGGCTCTTCTCAAGCAATACGATCGACATCCTGGAATTCTTCAAGAACAATGTTGCAATGGATGTCGTCATCCAAAATCAGTACCTGCTACAGTACATAATCATATTAGAGGGTCATAGAAACTTGGAAGTGTGAGTAATTACTACGTTGAGAGTCATGATTGTTGGTGAAAGTAGTTAAAATACATGCTCATGCATTGCCTGGTGTGTGTTCATGATGAGGTGAACCTCAGAACCTATATTATCCTAAAACCTCATCCTTAGTGTCACCGCTCCCTCTTGATTTTACGTAATCAAAGAGGAACACACTGGATGTCAACATAACTGTAATAGTACCCATCCTTCTGCTGGTTGCAAGAACTCCTGAAAGATCAATTTGTGAACATGATAAAATATGGCTTACATGATCAAGGCCTTTGCCTAGGATTTTTTATGATAATAATGTTGTAGAAATAGTACCGTGCTAGTCCATCAACATGCCTAAATGAGTTGAGGTTTTATATGTATGTCGAATTGTTCGCAGAAATAGCAGATAAAAACTGATTCCGGTGGCTGCAAGGATCGCATCAGGTATGACTTGTTGTTCATAGTCTTGTTAATAATCTCGAAATATGATACAAACTAAGAAGGAAATGACTTTTCTGTACCGCCCTCAGTAGTGGCATCTTCTAGTAATACAAACTGGAGTGTGGAGTTTATTTGTTCAGTGCTAATTGGTCCAGCCATTTACTCAGCCCCTTCGATGCTAGTACGCTAGTCGTGTCTTAGTGTTTAATTGTTTATCATCTCCTATCACAACATTCACTTAATTGTTATATACTTCTATCACTAAATAGATAGAATCCCCATGTTTTGTGTTAGCAAGACTAATACCGCTGACGTTTACTAAATGGAAGACTCTAGTATGGTTTATGTTTTTGTATAGCTTTTCTGCTACAAGCTACCTTGGTGGGTTGATTATGACTTGAGGCCAAAATAAGTAGTTAGCTATTCTCACTGAAAACAATTATAATAAGGCCAGATACAAAAGTTAAATATTTAAGCCAAAGAAATTATCCTCAGGTAGCCATTTAGTCTTGGCTTAGGGTCTGTATGTTGTGTATGAAGGGGGGAAAGTTTCACCAAATGTTGAAGGTTGTAGGCATTTGGCAGGCAGGCAGCCCTGTCCATGTTGTAAATGCTTTGGCCCAACCATTATAAACCATACGATAATTTAGCCACAATATATATTGCTATGTTTGGATTTTTTGGCCCAGTTAGGTGCTGGAGGAAGCCATAGATCTGAAAAAAGGCCCATAATATAATCATGGCCCAGATAGTTTAGGTACAAAAGGTCAGACAGGTTTTTTTTTTTTTTTTGAAGTAGGTCAGACAGAGGGTTGATAAGTTGGCATGCCTTGAAAAGATAAACCCAGAGTCATGATTGTTTATCCCAGCAAATCATTGGTTATGCTTATGCTTACCGAGCTACTGTTAACCATTTGAACAATGTTAAAATATGTGTTAGTGTCTCCTCCTCTTTGAGCATTCACTTGCACATGCTATCCTTGGATCGAGCATCTTGTTGTTTCTTAGATCAGAAGAGTGTCAGTCCTTTTACCAACAAAAAGGTTTGTATACTATCCATGTAAAGAGTAACAAACGTTTTATACTGTTACTGCAGCTTTTGATGCCCAGGCATGCGTTGCTCCGCTCATGGTATATGATTATCTTCTGCAGACACCAATACTGTCCCTACATCTTTGGCATAAAGTTTTTGTCTCTTGATGCAGTCCTGCCTGAATTTCACTGCGTACCTGTTTATTTATCTATTTACGATTTGACTTATAAACAAAGTTACTGTTTAGTTTATAGCTGCAGCTTTAGATGATGTTGAAATTTCGCCAACCGAACTGCTAAATAAATTCAGGAAACACCTTCACCAATAGTCAGAGGTTTTCTTCAAATATGCTTACCCTTAGAATCTTACCGAAACTGAATAAAGTTTTGTCAAGACCATAATGCATTTAATCTTATCATGTTCCTGAATTGTTGACCTTTTACTAAACAAAGTACAGAAGATAATAGATCTAACTCGATTTTCTTGAACTGCGGCCTCTTATTACTAGTTCCGTCACACGGAGTTACCAAACCGCTCGAGTGCGGCGAGTTGCTGACCCGCTTTTGACGTTTTGCAAGTTCATGACTAGACCACTCATTAGCGGCAAGTTCATGACCAAAGCATATTTTTCTCCAGAAAATAAAGCACTCCCTCCGATCCTAAATAAGTGTCATGGTTTTGAACTAGCTCTAGTTCAAAACTATGACACTTATTTAGGATCGGAGGGAGTACAAAAGATAATAGATCTAACTCGATTTTCTTGAACTGCAGCCTCTTACTAGTTCCGTCACACGGAGTGACCAAACCGCTCGAGTGCGGCGAGTTGCTGACCCGCTTTTGACGTTTTGCAAGCTCATGACTAGACCACTCATTTGCGCCAAGTTCATGCACCATTTCGGGTGTTTTTCTCTTCTGATAAACATGCTTAGCCTTAAAATCTTACTGTAACCGAATAAAACTTTGTCAAGAACAGTACTGCGTCAAATCCTATCATGTTCCTGAATTGCTGACCTTTTACTAAACAAAGTACAGGAGATGATAGATCTAGCTCGATTTGTTATGGACCACAAAGCATATGCACATGCGACAGGCGTCTTTTGTTTAATGCACAAGGCTGGCAGGTTTGAAATTTTGGTTACTGTAAGGCCTGTATCTAACCACTTCACATTCCGTTAGGTAACACGCAGCTATATATATCAAAGGCCGCACCAGAAATCGCCGTGCATTTAACCTGCCTGGCCTGTGTCTAAATATTGTTGAACAATCAACACCTTCCGATGCACTGCACTTTCAGTTAATTTGTTGACAGTCGATTTCATAGGATGTTTGGTCTACCAAATGAAAAAGAAGACATGTCCCTTATAACAAGGTGGTTGTTTCTTAACGTTACAGTCTATATAAACAAGCTTGGCTCTTTGGGCGGCAGCTTATCTAACACACTCTGATGCAGATTTGCCCTGCCTGCATCCTCTTTTAGAAGGTTTCAGCTCCCAGCTATGTACTTTTTGCGGTGGCATGTAGATATCTTACCCCCTAGATCAGTACAGGTTTCAACTTTCGCATAGACCGAAAGCTTTAGAAAGAGCTTCGGTTCTTTGCCTGATGCCTCTTGTCTCGTTCATCCTGATAAGGCGCATCGCCATCAGAAGTTGGCAGTAACTTATGCTGTCCGCAAGCGTACGTGCAATGTTTACGGGGAAGTTATGATCAAATCTGCTTGCTGTGACACTAACATCTTACCAGATTGTAGCTTTGAAAGCACTGTAGCTAATCTTGTTGAGATGAAGACGGTTTCAAAATTTAGGCGTGCAGTGGAAGTTGATGACGGGTCTGGTTAGAGAGTCACTGCCCCTGCTGCTGTAGTCTCGAAGCTAACATGTATACTTGGAACCAAAGGGTGGATGGAATGATTAGCATGGCGCCTCATGCTGCTCCATCTGAATCTGATGTGCAACACAATGTTTTTTTCCCCACTTTATTCCATGTTCCCTGCACATCATGATCACATTCAAACGGCTAGGGCTCTGCTCTGTTCATCCGTAATGGAGGTGAATGGGACATTGCTTTCTCATCATCATCATGATCCTTGCGTTGTACTCTGATCGATATATTTGCTAAGGAAAACGTGTGGTCTCTTGGCCTTTTCTTTCAGCCAGTGTGTGTGCTTGAGCTTGGCCTTGGCTCACCCTCTGGACGTGCCTCCAACGTGACTCCAGATCATACCTAGTTCACCTACTCCTGTGGCTGGCGCTATCTATGGTTGGCTAGTCGCGATGGTTTTGTGCACGTACTAGCTAGTAGTAGAGGAAGCAATACAGTGGTCGTTGTTGGCACGTCCTTACATTGCTCCTTCCCCCAAAACAACAAGATGCTTTTAATTTCTTTATTTTGATAAAGTACGTCTGCTGTGCAGGGTTTCCGTATGCATCTGGTATAAACCCTTCGTAAGAGCATCTCCAATAAAATTTGTATAATGGTACGGCCCATAAAAATTACCAATTTATCGCGTTGTATGCGTCTTTTCCGCTCCTTCAGCAGACGCGGTAAAACCGTGCGCTACAAATTTTTAAGACACGGCATTTTGCACTATCCCGCGCAACATATTTCAACATATTTGCCGCTTCCGCTCCAGTGCGTGGTAAAAGGCATAACAAAAGCGCGAAAGCCAACTTCCGCCTAAAAAATTCCAGCGCATGTCTTCTCCATTTCCGCCTCTCACTTCAGCGCCGCCGCCGCCTCGATTCTACGCTGATTCCTTGCCACCCTTGCTCGCCGCATTAGATCAGCGGGTGGCGGTACTCCACCAAGTATTTTGAAGACGCCAGCACTACTAAATCCACCGGCGGCCAACCGCGTCGATATCGCCGCATACTTTGTTGGAGGTCGCGCCCCCGCAAGCACCGCGTGCCGCATACTTTGCTAGAGGTCACGCCCCCGCAAGCACCGTCCCACGTGGACTTCGCGGCTCCGAGAGCACCTTTGTCGTTTCGCCCACGAGCCACGTGCAGGTATGTGGCGGCCAAATCAATTTTTCCATTGTATATAGGTGTTTTGGAGGCCAATTGAATTAGAAATTTTCATTGTAGAAGAGCTCCTCGTATGATTCGTCCGATGAAGCGATGGATTTAGAAGAGGAGGAAAATATGTTTGATTTTGTCTATGCGCGTGAAGCGGCCAAAGCATGGTGGTTTTGTCTTTGGTCGCTAGAAATTGTGGAGGGAGCGGATTGTGGGGCACAACAAATTGATTCGCAGCTTTTTTGCCGAAAATCCAACTTTCTTCGAGAGTTACTTCTGTCACTGATTTAGGATGAGCATCAACTTGTTTGACCATATTTGTAGGGAGGTGAAGAAGAAAGATCGATTCTTCGAGCAAAGAAGGAATGCTTGTGGCGAACTTGGGCATAGCACCTATCAAAAAGTGGCAGTCGCCTTGCGTATGATGCCATACGACATTCCAGCGGATCTAGTTGATGATCACTTGGCAATGGGTGAGAGTCAAGCAATCGAGTGTGTTGCGATAGCCATTGTGGAAGTGCTCAGCGAGCCCTACTTTTTTTTTACATGAGCGAGCCCTACTTGAGATCCCCCAATGCCGAAAATACAACTAAGCTATTAGCGATGAATGAAGCTAGAGGGTTTCCCGGTATGCTTAACTCAATTGATTACATACAGCGGAGTTGGAATAATTGTCATGTGGCTTGGTATGGACAATTTAAAGGCTAAAAAAGGATTCTACCATCATCCTTGAAGCCGTGGCCGATCAAGAGACTTGGTTTTGGCTTCTTTTTTTTTGAAATGTCGGGTTCTTGCAATGAAAATAATGTCCTCCAACGCTCACCACTCATGACAAGGATTGCTGTGGCATCCCGCAAAACCACTACTAGAAAATCGTGTTGTTTTTGTGCATTGCATCGTCATGACCGCATGCTCATGTCATCATGCCACATTGCATTTGAGCATCGTCATCATCTTGCATTTGCTTGCATAAAACTATTTTCGGAAAAACCTATTTTTGTTTTTTAAACGCCCCGTCTTTGTTTAAATGCAAAACCCGGGTCTCCGGATTATTTTGTTTTGTCTGCTATCGGTTTGCAAAAGCCCTGTTTGAAATAAATAAAATATTTAATTATTTTAGTGGGGGCAGTCGAACGGGCCGATTGACCCAGTCGACCACCCCCAGAATAAAATCGGTCCGCCCAAACTCTAAACCTAATTCCTATTCATACCCAAAACTATCCTACCCACCTATCCCAGCTTGCCATCTCACCCTCTCCCCCAATCCCTACCCACCTTGCCACCTCACCAATCCTCTTCTTTTCCCTCCACTCCTTCTCTCACCCCAGACCCACCTACCCCCTCTCCCTCTCCCTCACCGACACCCGGGCCCCACCCGCAGCCCCACTTCCCCCTGGCCCACTTGCCAGCCTCACCCACTCCCCAACCCTCTCTCTCTACCCATGGTCCCACCCGTCAGCCTCACTCCCTCCCTCCCCCACCCCACCAACCAGCACACACCCACGCAACACCACACACGCGACGCCACGCACTCGCCACCCCACACCGAATCCCACCCCGGCCCCGCTCCCTCTGGCCCACCCCTCACCTTCCCTCCCCGCTCGCGCGTCCCCCACCCGACGCCGCCGCCTCCTCCTCCTCCTCTGCCTCCGGCCTCCTTCCTTCCCAGCCTCGTGACCCCTTCCCCGGCCTGCCTCGCCTCTCAGCAGACTGTCGCCCGCCGCTGAGACCACCGCCTCGACCCGCCTGGCGCCATCTCCTCCGCCGCGTCGCCCACCGCCGCCCGACCTCGGCCACGGCGCCTTCTCCGTCCCGCCTGAGCCCCGCCTCACCGAAGGCCACCCCGCCTCCATCGCCACGGCTGACGGCCAAGACTGCCGAGCCTCCTCCAGCGCCCGCTCCCGTCGCCGGGCCCGCCTGCTCGCCAGGACTCGCTGCCCGCTCCACCCGAGCCCTTCCTCCCGGACGCCGCCTGCAGCCTCATCCTCGCCTTCCTGCCTCCTCTTCGGCTCAAGACCGCCGTGGCCCGACCTCGCCATCCTCCCGGCTGGCTCGCCCCAGCCTGCCACACCACGCCTCTCGGGCTCCTGCATGTGGTCGCGCCTCCGCCATCCGCCTCGTCGCTCTTCCTCCTGCCTCGCATGAGCATCCGGCCCCTCCGATCTTGAACCTCCATCACCCGGCGCAGACTCTGCCAGGCAGACCTCGTCGACCAGGGCTCATCACCACCGCCAAGATCCCTGTTGCGTGGGCACGAGCATGAGCACCTGAAGCCTTTCAAGTTCGTCCCCAATTTTGGAATCGTTACCTCAAGTACTTCGTCTCGGAAAAACCCAAGGCCACCGACAAGAAACCGAAGACCCACGAACTTGTTGGTCATTGTGGCATCCCGCAAAACCACTACTAGAAAATCGCGTTGTTTTTGTGCATTGCATTTGTGCATCGTCATCATCTTGCATGTGCTTGTATAAAACTATTTTCAGAAGAACCCGTCTTTGTTTTCTCAACGCCCCATCTTATTCAAACGCCAAACCCCGGGCCTCCGGATTATTTTTGTTTGAGTGCTATCGGTTTGCAAATGGTGTTAACAAAACAAATAAAAATTATATTAATTTTAGTGGGGGCAGTCGAACGGGCCAGATCGACCCGAACGACCACCCCCAGAAATTAAAACGGCCCAACTGTGGCATCCCGCGAAACCACTACTAGAAAATCGCGTTGAATTTGTGCATTGCATCGTCATCATCATGCATTGTTTGCATAAAACTATTTTTCGTAAGCCCGTTTTGTTTTATAACACGCCCCGTCTTTTATTCAAACGCCAAAACCGGGTCCCCGGAATATTTTGTTTTGGCCGCTACCGGTTTGCAGACGGCCCAATTAAATTAAATAAAATATTTAATTTATTTTAGCGGGGCAGTCGAACGGGCCGAAGCGACCCGAACGACCGCCCCAGATTTTACAAACGGCCCAACCTGTCCCGCCCCTAAATCCTAAACTCACCCAGCTTCCTACCTATCCCTACCCCTCCACCTCACCCTGGCCAATCCCTGTGCGCCACATCACCATGTCCATTCCCCCCCACCCAATCGTACACCGCCACCTCATCCTGCCCCACTCCCTCACCCCTCACCCCTCCCTCTCTCTCCACCTCTCAGCACACACACGCCACACACGCAGTCACTGGCCCCCACGCCACCCGGCCCGCCTGCCCCACCACCTACCCGCGCGTGCCTTCTTCCCCGCCCCTTCGCCTGCCGTGCTCCACCACCCTTGACGTCTCCCCGGCATGTGGCCTCTTCGCTCTTTCATGCCCGTCGCTCGACCCCACCTCGCCAAGCCTCCGGGCCCCACTGTGTGCCCCGTGCTTCGCCAGGCACGCTGCCTCCTCTCCGCCTCCCCTGCGCCCAGCGCCTGCGACACCGCCCCACTTGTGACCCTTCCGTCGGCCACCGCCTCCGCCAGCGCCAGACTCCAGGCATCCTCACTGCCTCATTCGCACCCGCCACGGCGCCTCCACCGCATCCTCGCGAACCTCGCCGTCGCGTCGCCCGTCGCCTCGCGTCCTCCCAGCCGCCAGGCGCCCGCGTCGTCGGCCGACCCTCTCTCTCTCACCACCGGAGCCGCCTCGCCTGCCGCAGCGCCTTCCTCGAGCCGCTTCGCCAGCGCTCCCGTCGCCAACCCTCCGTCTCCGGCCACTGCGCGCCGCCCGGTCCCTCGAGCGCCGCCCGGCCGAACGCCGCTCATCCCGTCGGCCCGTTCTTCCCCTCGGCCGCTGCGCCGCCCGGCCAAGCCAAGCTTCGCCATGCCCCGAGCCACCTCTCCCCGAGCGCCGCTCCCTCCCATGAGTTCCGCCGGTCGCCGCCGCTGCGAGCCCGAGCAGCGTCCGAGCCCCTGCACCGCCTCGTGTTCCGCCTCCAGCGTGGGCCCGCCGCCCGAGTTAAATGCGCCCGTCCGACCTGCGTGGTGCTCCTGCGTGGGTGTGTGGCGTGTTGTACGAGAACCGTCGCGAGGCCTCAACAGGGACCCGCAAGTTCTCCTACCGGAATCGCCATGACCGTCCAAGATCCCGAAGACCACGGAACCAAGGAATTCGAGCAGCGAGAACTACCCGGCGGAACCGGCGGCCACACATGCGACAAGACCTTCGACCGGATCGACAAGTGCTCCCTCACAGACGCCATGACCCGGCCCCGGATGCCAAGACCGCCTCGATGGCGCGGACCCGACAAGAGCGTCAGCGACAAGAACGACGGCAACCAAGGCGGTACCGATGCCCGGCCGGGCCAAGTACTCCTTCATGGAACGCCGAGACCCGAACCCGGAGCGATCCGTACCGAAGGCCGTCAAGATCGCCACCAAGCGAAGTCCTTCTCCCGGAACTCAAGATCTGCCCCGTTACCGCGAGTAAGAGAACGATCCCGCCGAGCCCGAACCGTCGAACCCTGGACCCCTAGACCGACCCCCTGTCGAACCCCGAACCCCGGATTCCCAAGATCGTCGAGACCCCGCTGATGTGTGCACCCTTTTCCCGGAACCCTATTTTTAACATGATATCAACTTGTTGCATACTTAATTGCCTTGCATGCATACATTCATGTGGTTTGGGGGCCTTATGCCGATTCACCTAATAACTAAATATGGGGCCCATATGCGGGCAAATCTAGCCTTATATTGGCCTCATTTAAACTTGTGTAGCGAACCCGGTACTATCTTCGGCCTGTTAAACAACATTTAAACTGCGGGGGTTTTAAACAACTGGAACCATCTGATAATTGTCGGGACCCCGGTTCCGCTTAATATGACCTAATTGCACCGCACCTTTGCCATGCCATACATCATACATGCATCATGCCGATCTTCTGCCGTTTTATTAAATATTGCATCCGGTGTTTCTTCTAGTGTTTTGCTTCTTCGCGGATAAGGCCGTTGAGTTGATGTGAGCTTCGCCCCGATCTTCGGATGACCTTTCGGCAATGTTTTCAGGCGAGCATCTCCCCCTTTCTACCTATCTTACTTTTATAGTGTTTTATTCCTCCTGTTGATCTATTGCTATCTGTGTTGCCATGCTTAGTTTCCGTACCCGTGTTTTTCCCTGCAGCCGTATATTGCCTTGGACACATCCTATGACCTGTTGTTTGGTAGATAGTTGGACTTGCGTAGTTGCTTGCTCAAGTCTTGATGTGTGTGTCGTCATATGCCACGATTGATGTATTGCCGCATGTTGATGTTGGAGATGATTCTAGTTTTACTTATCGTCACTTTAATTTCTGTTTAACAACTAAAATTGAATAAGCAGAGGCATCGGTGGGTGATAGGTAAGTTTGGTTTCGACGCCCAATTGTGTCCCGTGGGACCCGAGTTCTTGACACTGTTCCGAGATCGGCGCTAACCACGGTGGGGAGATATGGGCCCCATTGATAATTACACGATTTCAAAGTATTGTCTGGGGCCACAACTAGTTTGAGGTTTTATTTACGATCCTGTACTTATGCCATACTACTTTATTTACGATTGTGTGAGGAGCACTGTCTTTGTTTAGGAAGCGGAGTGTTTCTGTGATGTCGGTCCCGTTTGGGGGCATCGTCGCTTCTGACCATTGGCGCAACCCTAAGTCCGTCTCGAGACCGGCCGACCGTTGCGGGTGTACTTAGTGGGGTGGCCCCAGTGCTTGCTTTGTGCAGGAGCGTCGTGACTTAGGCCCCGACATACCGATGGGTGTATGTTAGCGATCGGCAAAAGGGTCGAAGTGCACTGGATACTTTGGTGCACCCTGCAGGTTAAATCTTTTCGAAGCCGTGTCGCGGTTATGGACGACTTGGAGCACGATGTCGATCATAGACAACTATAACTAAAGTTCTTGTTATAAATTTGACTTATAATGACTAGTAATCAGCTTCACTATAATGGAATGGCTAATTAATCACCTTACAATTGCTTGTTTGGTTGTCGCTTGCGACAATTGTATCGACTAGTAATTATTGCAACTTCTAGCGGCATGGCTAAGTAAAAGTACCAACAACTGCTGGGTTTTGTGGTTAACTCATGATAATTGTATCTGACTAGTAATGTTGCCACTATAACAGAATGTTTAACTAAAAGTGCCCACTGCTTACTTTATCAGGACGATGATCTAAACCTGACTAGTAAAGTGCCGCAACTTTAACTGATTAAGTAAAACTGCCAACCGTGCGTTCCTCGGTTGACTTCCTCGCTTGGTCTCGAGGGGGAAACGCCAGGATGGGTTTGTTTGATGATAGTCTCAGGTTGGATCCGAATAGGATTTTCTTATCCCTCTCTGATAGCCGCCAGTTGTATCGAGTCTCTATAGGTTGTTTAGTGCATGCTGCCGCCGCTCAGTCCACCATACCTATGTAGGCGAGGACCGCCGAATTCTAGCCTCGCCGTGTCTTGGCCTCGATCTTGGCTCCTTCTTTTCCTTTGCCCTTTGTCGGCACCCTTTTGTTTAAGCAGGTTTGAGATCGGCCGTTAGCGGTTACCCTTCCGGCTTGGCACAGGGTTATGGGCGCCATTGGTTATTCTTCGGGCTCTTAGCCCCATTTGCTTCTTGTCCGTGAGCGGACGCTCTATCGTTTTCAAGGTGATTTGGATCTTTGTACATATTTGTATTCTTGACTCTTTGAGTCACTTGTTGTATCTCATTACATGGGTCCCATCGAGGACTGTTGTGTAATGTTATTACTTTGTTTTTCCACCCGCACGAAAGTGCCTGGTGGGCACCTTCGAATCGTTTCTATGCGGGTTTGGCGAATTTTGCTCAAACTTGCATAGGGCCGATTCTGAGGGTGTTACAGAGTGGTATCAGAGCTCAGCAGTTGCGATACCCCACAAGTCCAGCCTGTAGGATAACCTGGCTAACGGCCGAAGTAGAGTGTCCAAAACTATTTTGAAAAATCGGTTGGATAGTTCTGATTAGGTCTGATTTTGCTCCTTACCCCTCTGCTATTCCCTCTTATCTCTACGCGTTTTGAATCCGCTCTCTTCTTTCTCTTCGAGTCCAGGAATTCTCGTGGTTGGGTTTCCGTCGTACCTTCAGGGTTTCGCTTCCTCCTTTGGTAACGGTGTTCTACTATCCGGTGTTCATGTTGTCTGAGGAATCCGTCTGCTGTGGTACCATTCTTTGTTCTTTGTTTGTGCCTTCCGGTGTTTTCTGACGCGACGACATCCTCTATGCCAGATCCGATGCAGAGTCTGCATCACTCCCTTGATCCGTACCTCGCTTGTCGAGATCTTCAGTCTGAATCCTGAGAGTTGGTTGCATAATCTGTCTATTCGTGTACATAGTAATGCTTTGAGTGCGGGATGGAGTCGCGACCATACCACTACTCTTATCATTCGCTTATGTACATTGAATGGTGGATCGATGTAATTTTACCCCTTCCATGGAAGTTGGAGGTGGCTTTACCTTTAACTTCGTCCGTTGTTTTCCGGAGTGTTCTCTCGACGATCACGGACAACGACCCCTTGTTAGTGGTGTCGCGGAGACCTACACGAAGCGAGAAGACGCAGATCGCCGACCTTCCCTTCCGGTACCATGAGGCGGATCTCGAGGGCGAGATCCATTGTTAGTGGTGTCGAATTGTGGCATCCCGCGAAACCACTACTAGAAAATCGCGTTGAATTTGTGCATTGCATCGTCATCATCATGCATTGTTTGCATAAAACTATTTTTCGTAAGCCCGTTTTGTTTTATAACACGCCCCGTCTTTTATTCAAACGCCAAAACCGGGTCCCCGGAATATTTTGTTTTGGCCGCTACCGGTTTGCAGACGGCCCAATTAAATTAAATAAAATATTTAATTTATTTTAGCGGGGCAGTCGAACGGGCCGAAGCGACCCGAACGACCGCCCCAGATTTTACAAACGGCCCAACCTGTCCCGCCCCTAAATCCTAAACTCACCCAGCTTCCTACCCATCCCTACCCCTCCACCTCACCCTGGCCAATCCCTGTGCGCCACATCACCATGTCCATTCCCCCCCACCCAATCGTACACCGCCACCTCATCCTGCCCCACCCCCTCACCCCTCCCTCTCTCCACCTCTCAAAGACACACACGCCACACGCACTAACACACAGTCTGACCGCCTGCCTCCCCGTCACCCGGCCCGCTGCCCACTGCCCCACCACCTACCCCGCCTGCGAGCCCGCGTGCCTTCTTCCCGACCCCACCGCCACTGCCGTGCTCCACCACCCGCGTCTCTCCCGCCGCCCCTCTTCCTTCGCTCATTGCTGTCGCTCGACCCACCTCGCCAAGCCTCCAGGCCCTGCGCCGCCCCTTCCCTTTCGCCAGTAGCTGCCTCTCCGCTCCCACGCGCCCAGCCTTGCAGCTTCGCCCCTTGTGACCCACCCGTCGACCGCCTCGCCCGCGGCTCCCGCCATCCTCCGCCCGCCTCGCACCCCTTGCGCCGCCTCCACCGCATCCTCTCGCGAACCTCCGTCGCGTCGCCGTCGCCTCGCGTCCTCCCAGCCGCCCGAGCCCGCCGTCGTCGGCCGCGACCCTCTCTCTCCTCACCCCGGAGCCCGCCTGCGCCACCCGAGCGCCTTCCCTGGCGCTCGCGTCGCCAACCTCCTCGTCTCCGGCCACCGCCCGCCCGGTCCCCTCGAGCCGCCGCCAGCCCGAACCGCCGCTCATCCCGTCGGCCCGTTCTTCCCTCGGACGCCCGCTGCGCCCGCCGCCCGGCCCGCAGCGCCGCTTCGCCATGCCCAGGCCACCTCTCCCTGAGCGCCGCTCCCCTCCTTGAGTTCCGCGTCGCGCAGCTGAGCCGAGCAGCGTCGAGCCCCTGCACGCCTCGTGTTCCGCCTCCGGCGTGGGCCGCCGCCTGCAGAGTTTCGTCCCGTCCGACCCTGCGTGGTGCTCCTGCGTGGGTGTGTGGCGTGTTGTACCGAGAACCGTCCCGCAGCTCAACGAGGACCATAAGTTCTCCTACCGGAATCGCCATGACCGTCCAAGATCCCGAAGACCACGGAACCAAGGAATTCGAGCAGCGAGAACTGCCAGCGGAACGGCGGCCACACATGCGACAAGACCTTCGACCGGATGCGACAAGTGCTCCCTCACGAGCGCCATGACCAGCGCCCGGATGCCAAGACCGCCTCGATGGCGCGGACCCGACAAGAGCGTCGCAACGACAAGAACGACGGCAACCAAGACGGTACCGATGCCCCGACGCCAGGCCAAGTACTCCTTCATGGAACGCCGAGACCCCCGAACCCGGAGACGATCCCGTACCCGAAGGCCGTCAAGATCGCCACCAAACGCGAAGTCCTTCTCCCCGGAACTCAAGATCTGCCCCGTTACCGCGAGTAAGAGAACGATCCCGCCGAGCCCGAACCGTCGAACCCTGGACCCCGAGACCGGACCCTGGACCCTGTCGAACCCCGAACCCCGGAACCCAAGATCGTCGAGACCTCGCTGATGTGTGCACCCTTTTCCCGGAACCCTATTTTTAACATGTTATCAACTTGTTGCATACTTAATTGCCTTGCATGCACACATTCATGTGGTTTGGGGGCCTTATGCCGATTCACCTAATAATTAAATATGGGGCCCATATGCGGGCAAATCTAGCCTTATATTGGCCTCATTTAAACTTGTGTAGCGAACCCGGTACTATCTTCGGCCTGTTAAACAACATTTAAACTGCGGGGGTTTTAAACAACTGGAACCATCTGATAATTGTCGGGACCCCGGTTCCGCTTAATATGACCTAATTGCACCGCACCTTTGCCATGCCGTACATCATACATGCATCATGCCGATCTTCTGCCGTTTTATTAAATATTGCATCCGGTGTTTCTTCTAGTGTTTTGCTTCTTCGCGGATAAGGCCGTTGAGTTGATGTGAGCTTCGCCCCGATCTTCGGATGACCTTTCGGCAATGTTTTCAGGCGAGCATCTCCCCCTTTCTACCTATCTTACTTTTATAGTGTTTTATTCCTCCTGTTGATCTATTGCTATCTGTGTTGCCATGCTTAGTTTCCGTACCCGTGTTTTTCCCTGCAGCCGTATATTGCCTTGGACACATCCTATGACCTGTTGTTTGGTAGATAGTTGGACTTGCGCGTCGTAGTTGCTTGCTCAAGTGCTGATGTGTGTCGTCATATGCCACAGTTGCTGATGTATTGCCGCATGTTGATGTTGGAGATGATTCTAGTTTTACTTATCGTCACTTTAATTTCTGTTTAACAACTAAAATTGAATAAGCAGAGGCATCGGTGGGTGATAGGTAAGTTTTGGTTTCCGACCGCCCACTTGTGTCCCGTAGGACCCGAGTTCTTAACACCTGTTCCGAGATCGAGCGCGCTAACCACAGGTGGGGAGATATGGGCCCCCCATTGATAATTACCTGATTTCAAAGTATTGTACTGGGGGCCACAACTAGTTTGAGGTTTTATTTACGATCCTGTACTTATGCCATGCTACTGCTTTATTTACGATTGTGTGAGGAGCACGCTGTACTGTTTAGGAAGCGGAGTGTTCTGTGATGTCGGCAGTCCCGTTTGGGGGCATCATCGCTTCTGACCATTGGCGCAACCCTAAGTCCGTCTCGGAGACCGGCCGACTTTGTTGCGGTGTACTTAGTGGGTGGCCCCGGTGCTTGCTTTAGTGCAGGGCGTCGTGTGACTTAGGCCCCCGCCGACATACCGATGGGTGTATGTTAGCGATCGGCAAAAGGGTGAAGTGCTGTGGATACTTTGGTGCACCCTGCGGTTAAATCTTTTAGAAGCCGTGTCATGTTATGGACGACTTGGAGCACAGTGTCTGATCATAGACAACTATAACTAAAGTTTACTGTTATAAATTTGACTTATAATGACTAGTAATCAGCTTCACTATAATGGAATGGCTAATTAATACTGCCCACAATTGCTTGTTTGGTTGTCGCTTGCGACAATTGTATCTGACTAGTAATTATTGCAACTACAACGGCATGGCTAAGTAAAAGTACCAACAACTGCTGGGTTTTGTGGTTAACTCATGATAATTGTATCTGACTAGTAATGTTGCCACTATAACAGAATGTTTAACTAAAAGTGCCCACTGCTTACTTTATCAGGACGATGATCTAAACCTGACTAGTAAAGTGCCGCAACTTTAACTGATTAAGTAAAACTGCCAACCGTGTGCGTTCCTCGGTTGACTTCCTCGCTTGGTCTCGAGGGGGAAACGCCAGGATGGGTTTGTTTGATGATAGTCTCAGGTTGGATCCGAATAGGATTTTCTTATCCCTCTCTGATAGCCGCCAGTTGTATCGAGTCTCTATAGGTTGTTTAGTGCATCTTTGCCGCCGCTCGATCCACCATACCTATGTGGCGAGGACCGCGATTCTAGCCTCGCCGTGTCTTGGCCTCGTCTTCGACGCCTTCCTTTTTCCTTTGCCCTTTGTCGGCACCTTTTGTTTAAGCAGGTTTGAGATCGACGCCGTTAGCGGGTTACCCTTCCGGCTTGGCTCGTGGGGTTATGGACGCCATTGGTTATTCTTCAGGGCTCTTAGCCCCATTTGCTTCTTGTCCGTAGACGGACGCTCTATCGTTTTCAAGGTGATTTGGATCTTTGTACCGCATATTTGTATTCTTGACTCTTTGAGTCACTGTTGTATATATATCTGTTCTGTGGGTCCCATCGAGGACTGTTGTGTAATGTTATTAGTTTGTTTTTCCACCCGCACGAAAGTGCCTGGTGGGCACCTTCGAATCGTTTCTATGCGGGTTTGGCGAATTTTGCTCAAACTTGCATAGGGCCGATTCTGAGGGTGTTACACCAACCAATCCCACCCCAAATCCTACAGCTACCCAGGAAACTACCCACACCTATCAGCCACATCACCCTAGCCAATCTGCATGTGCCACCTCACCCTCTCCCTCTTTCCCCTCCAATCCCACCATGCCACCTCACACAGCCACTCCCTCTTCTCTCCCCACCCTCTCTCCTCACCACACACGCCAGCACCCAGCCAGCCCTGCCCCACACCACACGCTACACGCACACACTGCCCACCTCCTGCGTGGCGCCTTCTCTGCCACACGCAGCAAGCACACGCCCTGCCCGCTCTGCCCCACTGGGCCCCTTGCAGACTGGCCCGCCTCTGCCCCACCTGTCGGCCCCCCTCCATGCGCCCACGCACCCCGCGTGACCCCCTGGTCCCACGCGCCCACGAACCCCGCTCCCCTCCCCTGTTTCTCTCCTTCCTCCTCCCTCCCCAGTTCTCTGCCGCGCGCACGCACGCCACCGCCCTCCGCCGCCACGAACCTCTCTGCCTCCTCCGTTTCTCTCCCTCGCCGGCGCTCCTCTCCGCCGCCGGAGCCCGCCCCCGCGTCGGCCTCCGCGGTCCTCCTCTCCAACCGCCTCCACCCCGCAGCTCCTGCCGCCGGCCACGCCTTCCCCAACCCCGAGCACGCCCTGCCGCCGCCCCCTGCTTCCGGCGCCGCCCTTCATCCCGCCCTCAGCGCCACATTGCGCTGCGGCCGCGCCCTTCCCTCCTCACCTCCGGCGCTCGCCCCAAGCTCCTCCTCGCACCTCGGCCGCCCGAGCTCGCCCGCCCAGCGCCTGGCAGCCCGCCGTCCGTGGGCCCCGCCGCCGGGCTGCGCATGACCCGCCGCCGCATCCACCACCGCCCGATCGCCCCGACCGCTCCCGCCGTCGCCTTCACGTCCCCGACGCCGGCCGCCGCTCCCCTGCAGTTCCTCGCCGCCTCCACCCGCCGAGCTTGGTCCCGTCCCCTCGCCAATGACCACCGGCACGCGCCCCTGCTCGCCTCCGTCCCCGCGGTTCCGCCGGCCCGAGCCGCCCCTCCGTCGCCCCGAGCACCTCCAACGCCGCCCCATGGGCACCTCCTCCTCCGGCGCTCCGTGCAAGCTCGCCGGCGCTGCTCCGTCGGCCGCCTCCGTTCTCTTGGCGTGGCCCACCCTCTTGGCCTTGTTCTTGTTGATGCGTCGTGCAACCAGTGTAGCTTCGCGTCTGCGTGTATGTGATGGTGTTGTGTCTTTCTTTGTAGCGGTGTCTCACCCTCGCTCTGATGTCGGACCTTTGTCTAGATCCACACCGACGCCAATCCAAGATCGACGACCCTCATAACGAACCGAACCTCGACAAGATCTCCCGCTGGATTCCGATGCCTTCGACAAGGAGCACCGAGGATGCCGTCACGGAACCCGATCTCGTGGAACGCATGAGCGAACCAAGCACCGTCGGAGTGCCATTCAAGCCCCCATCGACAAGATCGCCCTCGTGGACTCGAGTACCCCGGTACCCGATCCACTCAAGTTCGCCATCGACGACAAGAACGACAGCAACCAGGGCAAGTCCGATGCCCGACACCCGACCAAGTACTTCCTCCCGGGCATACGATCTCCGCCGTGGAACGACAAGACCGCCAACATGACCGAAGACTCGGATGCGCCAAGACCTACCCGCTGTCCGAGAACGTTCGCGAGACCGATCCGTCGAACCACGGACCGAGACCGAACCCGGAACCCCAAGACCGTCGAGAACCCTAATGTGTGAACCCTTTCCGAAACCTTATTTTATAACATCATAATAACTTGTTGCATATTTAATCATTCATCTCGCATGCATATCTGTGGTTTGGGGGCCTTATGCCGATTCACCTAATAATTAAATATGGGGCCCATATGCAGGCAAATCTAGCCTCATATTGGCCTCATTAAACTTGTGTAGCGAACCAATACTATAATCTTGCCTTGTCAAAACAACATTTAAATTGCGGAGTAGCTATACAACATGGACCATCTAATTCATTGTCGGGACCCCGGTTCCGCTTAATCTGACCTAAATGCATTGCACCTTTGCCATGCCATACATCATACATGCATCATGCCGATCTTTTGCCGTAGTATTAAATGTTGCATCCGGTGTTTCTTCTAGTGTTTTGCTTCTTCGTGGATAAGGCCGTTGAGTTGATGTGAGCTTCGCCCCGATCTTCGGTTGAACCCTTCGACAATGTTTTCAGGCGAGCATATCCCCCTTTCTACCTATCTTACTTTATAGTCTTTATTCCCTCCTGTTGATCTATTGCTATCTGTGTGCGATGCTTTAGTTTCCGTACCTGTGATATACCGTGCAGCCCTATATTGCCTTGGACACACCCTATTACCCGTTGTTTGGTAGATAGTTGGACTTGCGCGTCGTAGTTGCTTGCTCAAGTGCTGATGTGTGTCGTCATATGCCACAGTTGTTGATGAATTGCCGCATGTTGATGTTGGAGATGATTCTAGTTTTACTTATCGTCACTTTAATTTCTGTTTAACAACTAAAATTGAAATAAGCAGAGGCATCGGTGGGTGATAGAAAATATTTGGTTTCCGAACGCCCACTTGTGTCCCGTAAGACCCAGTACTTGATACATTCCTTGATTTATCGCTATCCACATCCGGAGGTATATGGGACCCCGAGCGAGCTTGATTCATCTTATTTCTTGGGGCCACAAACTAGTTTGAGGTTTTATTTACGATCCTGTACTTATGCCATGCTACTTTACGTATTTAAATTGTGCGAGCACATCTTGTTAGGATCGGGACACGATTCAGCGGTGTCGACAAGCCCAGCCACACTTTCGGGTTCCCGATCGTTCACAGCCGTCTACCCAAACCTTGAGCCCGTCTCGAGTCACCGGCCGTTATGGGATCTACTTAAGTGGCCCCTGAAATATTTCTGAATCCTTTGATTGTTCGATCGTGAAAGCCTCGTTGGGTTTTGATTTGGTTTTCGAGGTTGATCGGCGTGTGTTGCTATTGGTGCACCCGACCGGGTAAAACTTTACGAAGCCGTGTCGCGGATATGGACGACTTGGAGCATGATCTCGATCATAGACAAGCATAACTAAAGTTCTGCTATAAATTTGACTTATAATGACTAGTAATCAGCTTCACTATAACGGAATGGCTAATAACACGCCCACAATTGCTTGTTTGGTTGTCGCTTGCGACAATTGTACTGACTAGTAAATCTTGCAACTTCTAGCGGAATGGCTGAATAAAAGTACCAACAAGCTGCTGGTTTTGGGTTATCTCATGATAAATGTATCGACTAGTAAGTGTTGCCACTATAACGGAATGGTTAATTAAAAGTGCCCTGCTTACTTTATCGGGGCGATTATCTAAACGACTAGTAAAGTGCCGCAACTATAAGAATAAGTAAAGCGCCAGCTGTGAGTTCCTCGGTCGACTTCCTCGTTTGGTCTCGAGGGAAACACCAGATGGGTTTGTTTGGTGATAGCTTGAGTTGGATCCGGTTAGGTCATTCTTATCCCTCTCGATCTCCGCGTTGTATCGAGTCTCTATAGGTTGTTTAGTGCATCTTTGCCACGCTCGATCCACCATACCTATGTGGCGAGGACCGCGAATTCTAACCTCGCCGTGTCTTGGCCTCGATCTTGACGCTCCTCTTTTTCCTTTGCCCTTTGTCGGCACCCTTTTGTTTAAGCAGGTTTTGAGATCGACGCCGTTAGCGGGTTACCCTTCCGGCTTGGCACAGGCAGGGTTATGGGCGCCATTGGTTATTCTTGAGGCTCTTAGCCCCATTTGCATCTTGTCCGTAGTCGGACGCTCTATCATTTTCAAGGTGATTTGGATCTTTGTATAATATCGTATTTTTGACTCTTTGAGTCATTGATATATATATTACGTGGGTCCCATCGAGGACTGTTGTGTAATGTTATTACGTTTTCCACCCGCACGAAAGTTCTGGTGGGCACCTTTGAATCGTTTCTATGCGGGTTTGGCGAATTTTGCTCAAACTTGCATAGGTCCGATTCGAGGGTGTTCTGAGTGGTATCGAGCTCAGCAGTTGCGATACCCCAGTCCAGCCTGTGGGATAACCTAGCTAACGGCGGTAGAGTGTCAAAACTATTTTCGCAAAATCGGTTGGATAGTTCCGATTAGGTCTGATTTTACTCCTTACCCTCTTCTCCTCTTACCTCTCGTGTTTTGAATCCGCTCTCTTCTCTCTTGAGTCCAGGAATTCTCGTGGTTGGGTTTTCCGTCGTACCTTCAGGGTTTCGCTTCCTCCTTTGTTAACGGTGTTGCTACATATGGTCTTCATGCTATCCGAGGAATCCTTCGTCTGTGGTACCATTCTTTGTTCCTTGTGTGTTCCTTCCGGAGTTCTCTGACGCGGCATCTATGCGGATCCGATGCGCATCATCACGTTGTTCGAACCTCGCTTGTCGAGATCTTGATCGACTCGAGTTGGTTGCATAAACCGCCTATTCGTGTGCAGAGTAATGGTTTGAGTGCGGGATGGAGTAGCTACCATACCACTACTCTTATCATTCGCTCTTGTACGCCGAATCAGTGGATCCAGCAGTTTTACTCCGTCCACGGAAGTTAGGGGTGGCTTTATTTGTTGATACCTCTACCTTCGACCTGTTGTTCCCGGAGTGTTCTCGCGACGATCAGGATCAACGACCCTTTGTTGGTGGTATCGCCAATTTCAAGATGAAGAATGAACCCTTGTTAGTGGTGTCGCGAGGATCTACATGAAGCGAGAAGATTCAGATCGCCGACCTTCCTTCCGGTACCATGAGGCGGATCTCGAGGGCGAGATCCATCGTTAGTGGTGTCGAATTGTGGCATCCCGCAAAACCACTACTAGAAAATCGCGTTGTTTTTGTGCATTGCATTTGTGCATCGTCATCATCTTGCATGTGCTTGTATAAAACTATTTTCAGAAGAACCCGTCTTTGTTTTCTCAACGCCCCATCTTATTCAAACGCCAAACCCCGGGCCTCCGGATTATTTTTGTTTGAGTGCTATCGGTTTGCAAATGGTGTTAACAAAACAAATAAAAATTATATTAATTTTAGTGGGGGCAGTCGAACGGGCCAGATCGACCCGAACGACCACCCCCAGAAATTAAAACGGCCCAACCAATCCCACCCCAAATCCTACAGCTACCCAGGAAACTACCCACACCTATCAGCCACATCACCCTAGCCAATCTGCATGTGCCACCTCACCCTCTCCCTCTTTCCCCTCCAATCCCACCATGCCACCTCACACAGCCACTCCCTCTTCTCTCCCCACCCTCTCTCCTCACCACACACGCCAGCACCCAGCCAGCCCTGCCCCACACCACACGCTACACGCACACACTGCACTCACGCGGCGCCCCCCCTCTCCCTGCCGCGTGGCCCCAACCGCAGCCACACGCACGCGGCAAGCACACACGCCAACCCGCTCAGCCCCTGCCCCCTGGGCCCCGCACGCGCACTGGCCCGCCTCTGCCCCACCTGTCGGCCCCACTCCACGCGCCCACGCACCCCGCGTGACCCCCTGGTCCCACGCGCCCACGAACCCCGCTCCCCTCCCCTGTTTCTCTCCTTCCTCCTCCCTCCCCAGTTCTCTGCCGCGCGCACGCACGCCACCGCCCTCCGCCGCCACGAACCTCTCTGCCTCCTCCGTTTCTCTCCCTCGCCGGCGCTCCTCTCCGCCGCCGGAGCCCGCCCCCGCGTCGGCCTCCGCGGTCCTCCTCTCCAACCGCCTCCACCCAGCTCTCCCGCCACGCCGCCCCAACCCAGCACGCCCCGCCCGCCCCACGCCGGCGCGCCCTTCCCGCCCTCGCGCCCGCCAGCGCCGGCCGCGCCCTTCCTCCTCACCTCCGGCCGCTCCGCCCCAGCTCCTCCTCCGCCACCTCGCCCCGCTTCGCCGCCCCCGCCCACAGCCGTCCTCGCCCGCTGCCCCGCCGCTCCGCCGCATCCACCACCGCCGACTGCCCCGACCCGCTCCGCCGTCCGCCTTCACGTCCCCGACGCCGGCCGCCGCTCCCCTGCAGTTCCTCGCCGCCTCCACCCTCCGAGCTTGGTCCCGCCGCCCGTGACCACCGCACGCGCCCTTCGCCTCCGCCCAGCAGTTCCGGCCCGAGCCGCCCCTCCGTCGCCCCGAGCACCTCCAGCGCCGCCCCATGGGCACCTCCTCCTCCGGCGCTCCGTGCAAGCTCGCCGGCGCTGCTCCGTCGGGGCCGGCCTCCGTTCTCTGTTTGGTCGTGGCCCACACCCTCTTGGCCTTGTTCTTGTTGATGCGTCTGTGCAACCAGGTGTAGCTCGCGTCCGTGCGTGTATGCGATGGTGTTGTGTCTGTCAGATTGCGGTGTCCTCACCCTCGCTCTCGATGTCGGACCTTTGTCTAGATCCACCGACGCCAATCCAAGATCGACAACGACCCTCATAACGAACCCGAACCCGACAAGATCTCCGCCATGGATTCCGATGCTTCTTGACAAGGAGCACCGAGGATGCCGTCACGGAACCCGATCTCGTGGAACGCCAAGGCCCGAACCCGAAGCACCATCGGAGTGCCATTCAAAGCCCCCATCGACAAGATCGCCCTCGCGGACTCGAGTACCCCGGTACCCGATCCACTCAAGTTCGCCATCGACGACAAGAACGACAGCAACCAGGGCGAGTCCGATGCCCCGACACCCGACCAAGTACTTCCTCCCGGAACGCCACGATCTCCGCCGTGGAACGACAAGACCGCCAACATGACCCGAAGACTCCGGATGCGCCAAGACCTACCCCGCTGTCCGAGAACGTTCCGCCGAGACCGATCCGTCGAACCCTGGACCCTGAGACCGACCCCGAACCCCGGAACCCCAAGACCGTCGAGAACCCTAATGTGTGAACCCTTTCCGAAACCTTATTTTATAACATCATAATAACTTGTTGCATATTTAATCATTCATCTCGCATGCATATCTGTGGTTTGGGGGCCTTATGCCGATTCACCTAATAATTAAATATGGGGCCCATATGCGGGCAAATCTAGCCTCATATTGGCCTCATTAAACTTGTGTAGCGAACCAATACTATAATCTTGCCTTGTCAAAACAACATTTAAATTGCGGAGTAGCTATACAACATGGACCATCTAATTCATTGTCGGGACCCCGGTTCCGCTTAATCTGACCTAAATGCATTGCACCTTTGCCAAGCCATACATCATACATGCATCATGCCGATCTTTTGCCGTAGTATTAAATGTTGCATCCGGTGTTTCTTCTAGTGTTTTGCTTCTTCGCGGATAAGGCCGTTGAGTTGATGTGAGCTTCGCCCCGATCTTCGGTTGAACCCTTCGACAATGTTTTCAGGCGAGCATCTCCCCCTTTCTACCTATCTTACTTTATAGTCTTTATTCCCTCCTGTTGATCTATTGCTATCTGTGTGCGATGCTTTAGTTTCCGTACCTGTGATATACCGTGCAGCCCTATATTGCCTTGGACACACCCTATTACCTGTTGTTTGGTAGATAGTTGGACTTGCGCGTCGTAGTTGCTTGCTCAAGTGCTGATGTGTGTCGTCATATGCCATAGTTGTTGATGAATTGCCGCATGTTGATGTTGGAGATGATTCTAGTTTTACTTATCGTCACTTTAATTTCTGTTTAACAACTAAAATTTAAATAAGCAGAGGCATCGGTGGGTGATAGAAAATATTTGGTTTCCGAACGCCCACTTGTGTCCCGTAAGACCCCGAGTACTTGATACATGTTCCATGATTTATCGCGCTATCCACATCCGGGAGGTATATGGGACCCCCCTGAGCCAGAGCTTGATTCAGTCTTATTTCTTGGGGCCACAAACTAGTTTGAGGTTTTATTTACGATCCTGTACTTATGCCATGCTACTTTCTATTTAAATTGTGCGAGGAGCACACTTGTCTTGTTAGGATCGGGACACGATTCCGCGGTGTCGACAAGCCCAGCCACACTTCGGGTTCCCACTGTTCCACCGTCTACCCAAACCTTGAGCCGTCTCGAGTCGGTGGCCGTTCGCGGGATCTACTTAAAGGGTGGCCCCTGAAATATTCTGAATCCTGTGATTGTTCATCGTGAAAGCCTCGTTGGGTTTTGATTTGGTTTTTCCGAGGTTGATCGAGCGTGTGTTGCTATTGGTGCACCCCGGCCGGGTAAAACTTTCTGAAAGCCGTGTCCGCGGATATGGACGACTTGGAGCACAGTATCTCGATCATAGACAAGCATAACTAAAGTTTACTGCTATAAATTTGACTTATAATGACTAGTAATCAGCTTCACTATAACGGAATGGCTAATAACACTGCCCACAATTGCTTGTTTGGTTGTCGCTTGCGACAATTGTACCTGACTAGTAAATCTTGCAACTACAACGGAATGGCTTAATAAAAGTACCAACAACTGCTGGGTTTTTGGGGTATCTCATGATAAATGTATCTGACTAGTAAGTGTTGCCACTATAACGGAATGGTTAATTAAAAGTGCCCACTGCTTACTTTATCAGGACGATTATCTAAACCTGACTAGTAAAGTGCCGCAACTATAACTGAATAAGTAAAACTGCCAACTGTGTGAGTTCCTCGGTCGACTTCCTCGTTTGGTCTCGAGGGGGAAACACCAGGATGGGTTTGTTTGGTGATAGCTTCAGGTTGGATCCGGTTAGGTCATTCTTATCCCTCTCTGATCTCCGCGCGTTGTATCGAGTCTCTATAGGTTGTTTAGTGCATGCTGCCGCTGCCGCTCAGTCCACCATACCTATGTAGGCGAGGACCGCCGAATTCTAGCCTCGCCGTGTACTGGCCTCAGTACTGACGCTCCTCTTTTCCTTTGCCCTTTGTCGGCACCCCTTTTGTTTAAGCAGGTTTTGAGATCGACGCCGTTAGCAGGTTACCCTTCCGGCTTGGGGCAGGGTTATGGGCCATTGATTATTCTTGGGCTCTTAGCCCCATTTGCATCTTGTCCGTAGTCGGACTCTATCATTTTCAACGTGATTTGGATCTTTGTATAATATCGCTGTATTTTTGACTCTTTGAGTCACGATATATATATGTTACGTGGGTCCCATCGAGGACTGTTGTGTAATGTTATTACTTCGTTTTCCACCCGCACGAAAGTGCCTGGTGGGCACCTTTGAATCGTTTCTATGCGGGTTTGGCGAATTTTGCTCAAACTTGCATAGGTCCGATTCTGAGGGTGTTACAGTCATCTACACGAAACGCCGAGCTCCCCTTCACGCACACCAAGTTCTTCGACCCTGGATCCATAGAACGCTCCGCCGAAGCCACGGACCCTCGGGATGATAAGTTCACCACCCAAGTGCGACAAGACTTTCTTCACGGATTTCAAGACCCCGACATCGAAACGACTAGATCATCGTCATGGAGCCCGAAGACCACATGTGCGACAAGTACTCCCTCCCGGATGCGATGCTCGAGAACACGGATGGTAAGGACACCGACGCAGAACGCCAAGCACTGCACCCCGGACGCCATGACCGACCCGATACGCGGCCCGACAAGATCTTCGCGACTACAAGATCGACACCGACCAGAACGATTCCGATGCGCCCCCGACGCCAACCAAGTCCTTCTTCCCGGATCGCCAAGCTCTTCATCTAGTATCCGATCCCGCTGATCTCGTCGAACCCTGAGCCCCTGTCGAACCCCGAATCCCCAAACCCAAGATCGCCGAACCCTAATGTGTGAACCCCTTCCCGAAACCCTATTTTATAATATAATACAACTTGTCGCATATCAATTGTTCATGCATGCATACTTGTTTGTGGTTTGGGGGCCTTAGGCCGATTCACCTCTTAATCATTTATGGGGCCCATATGCGGGCAAATCTAGTCTTATATTGGCCTCATTTAAATTTGTGTAGCGAACCGGTGCTATCTTTTGTCCTGATAATGCAACATTTAAATTGCGGGGCTTCTAAACAACATAAGTCACCTAATTAAAATGTAGGGACCCCGGTTCCGCTTAATATTGCCTAATTGCATCGCATCTTGCCATGTCATACATCATGCATGCATCATGCTCGATCTTCTGCCGTAGTAATAAATAGTGCATCCGGTGTTTCTTCTAGTGTTTTGCTTCTTCGCGGATAAGGCCGTTGAGTTGATGTGAGCTTCGCCCCGATCTTCGGTTGTACCTTCGACAATGTTTTCAGGCGAGCATCTCCCCCTTTCTACCTATCTTACTTTTATAGTATTTATTCCCTCCTGTTGATCTATTGCTATCTGTGTGGCGATGCTCTAGTTTTTTGTTCCCGTGATATCCCTTGCAGCCTTATATTGCCTTGGACACATCCTATTACCTGTTGTTTGGTAGACAGTTGGACTTGCGCGTCGTAGTCGCTTGCTCAAGTGCTGTTGCGTGTCGTCCAGTACCACAGTTGTTGGAATATTGCCGCATGTTTGATGTTGGAGATGATCATGGCTTTACTTATCGTTCACTTTAATTACTGTTTAACAACTAAAATTGAAGTAAGTAAGCAGAGGCACAGGTGGACAATAGATGTTATTTCGTTGTTAACCGTCCACTTGTGTCCCATAGGACCCCGAGTACTTGATACATGTTCCTTGAATATTCGCGCTATCCACATCCGGGAGGATTATGGGACCCCCCTGAGCCAGAGCTTGATTCAGTCTTATTTCTTGGGGCCACAAACTAGTTTGAGGTTTTATTTACTATCCTGTACCTATGCCATGCTACTGCTTTATTTACGATTGTGCGAGGAGCACACTTTGTTAGGAATTGTGACCCGTTCTGGTATCGACAAGCCCAGTTTTGGGTTCCCGATCGCTTACCGGCCCCACAAACCTTGAGTCCGTCTCGAGTCACTAACCGTTGGTGTACTCAACGGGGTGGCCCCCGGAAATATTTCTGAATCCTGTGATTGCTTTGTCGTGAAGGCCTCGTTGGGTTTTGATTTGGTTTTTCTGAGGTTGATCGAGTGTGTGTTGCTATTTGTGCACCCCGGCCGGGTTAAAACTTTCTGAAAGCCGTGTCCGCGGTTATGGACGACTTGGAGCACAGTATCTCGATCATAGAAAACTATAACTAAAGTAGTGCTATAAATTTCACTTTATAATGACTAGTAATCAGCTTTACTATAATGGAATGGCTAAATAAAACTGCCCACAATTGTTTGTTTGGGTTGTCGCTTGCGACCATTGTACCTGACTAGTAAGTATTGCAACTATAACGGAATGGCTAAATAAAAGTACCAACAACTGCTGGGTTTTGGGATATCTCATGCTAATTGTATCTGACTAGTAAGTGTTGCAACTACAACGGAATGGTTAACTAAAAGTGCCCACTGCTTATTTTATCAGGATGATTATCTACACCTGACTAGTAATTGCTGTAACGATAACTGAATAAATAAAACTGCCAACGGTGTGAGTTCCTCGGTTGACTTCCTCGTTTGGTCTCGAGGGGGAAACACCAGGATGGGTTTGTTTGATGGTAGCATCAGGTTGGTTCCGAATAGGTCTTTCTTACCCCTCTCTGATAGCCGCCAGTTGTATCGAGTCTCTATAGGTTGTTTAGTGCTTGTCACGCCGCTTGATCCACCATACCTATGTAGGCGAGGACCGCCAATTCTAGTCTCCGTGTCTTGGCCTCGATCGATGCTCCTCTTTTTCCTTTGCCCTTTGTCGGCACCCCTTTTGTTTAAGCAGGTTTTGAGATCGACGTCGTTAGCAGGGTTAACCTTCCGGCTTGGCCTGGGCAGGGTTATGGACGCCATTGGTTATTCTTCAGGGCTCTTAGCCCCATTTGCATCTTGTCCGTAGTCGGGCGCTGTATCACTTTCAAGGTGATTTGGATCTTTGTATATTATATCTGTAATCTTGGCTCGTTGAGTCGCTGTTGTATATATCTGTTCTGTGGGTCCCATCGAGGATTGTTGTGTAATGTTATTACTTCGTTCTCCACCCGCACGAAAGTGCCTGGTGGGCACCTTTGAATCGTTTCTATGCGGGTTTGGCGGGTTTCGCTAAAACTTGCATAGGTCCGATTCTGAGGGTGTTACAGAGTGGTATCAGAGCTCAGCAGTTGCGATACCCCACAAGTCCAGCCTGTAGGATAACCTAGCTAACGGCCGAAGTAGAGTGTCAAAACTATTTTTAAAAAAAATCGGTTGGATAGTTCTGATTAGGTCTGATTTTACTCCTTACCCCTCTGCTGCTCTCCTCTCACCTCTGCGTGTTTTGAATCCACTCTCTTACCTTTCTTCAAGTCCAGGATTTCTCGTGGTTGGGTTCCGTTGTACCTTCAGGGTTTCGCTTCATCCTTTGTTAACGGTGTTCTACCATCCGGTGTTCGTGCTGTCTGAGGAATCCGTCTACTGTGGTACCATTCTTTGTTCCTTGTTTGTGCTTTCCGGTGTTTTCCGACATGACGACATCATCTACGCCAGATCCGATGCAGAGTCTGCATCACTCCTTTGTTTCCGAACCTCGCTTGTCGAGATCTACAATCTGAATTCCGAGAGTTGGTTGCCTAATCCGCCTATTCGTGTGCAGAGTAATGGTTTGGGTGCGCGATGGACTGATCACCATCCGACTACTCTTATCATTCGCTCTTGTACATCGAATCAGTGGATCCAGCGATTTTACTCCGTCCACGGAAGCTAGAGGTGGCTTTATTTGTTGATACCTCTACCTTCGACCTTTTTGTTCCCGGAGTGTTCTCTCGATGATCACGGACAATGACCTCTTGTTAGTGGTGTCGCGAGGATCTACACGAAGCGAGAAGATGCAGATCACCGGCCTTCTTCCCTGTACCATGAGGCGGATCTCGAGGGCGAGATCCATTGTTAGTGGTGTCGAATTGTGGCATCCCGCAAAACCACTACTAGAAAATCGCGTTGTTTTTGTGCATTGCATCGTCATGACCGCATGCTCATGTCATCATGCCACATTGCATTTGAGCATCGTCATCATCTTGCATTTGCTTGCATAAAACTATTTTCGGAAAAACCTATTTTTGTTTTTTAAACGCCCCGTCTTTGTTCAAACGCAAAACCCGGGTCTCCGGATTATTTTGTTTTGTCTGCTATCGGTTTGCAAAAGCCCTGTTTGAAATAAATAAAATATTTAATTATTTTAGTGGGGGCAGTCGAACGGACCGATTCGACCCAGTCGACCACCCCCAGAATAAAATCGGTCCGCCCAAACTCTAAACCTAATTCCTATTCATACCCAAAACTATCCTACCCACCTATCCCAGCTTGCCATCTCACCCTCTCCCCCAATCCCTACCCACCTTGCCACCTCACCAATCCTCTTCTTTTCCCTCCACTCCTTCTCTCACCCCAGACCCACCTACCCCCTCTCCCTCTCCCTCTCCCTCACCGACACCCGGGCCCCACCCGCAGCCCCACTTCCCCTGGCCCACTTGCCAGCCTCACCCACTCCCCAACCCTCTCTCTCTACCCCTGGTCCCACCCGTCAGCCTCACTCCCTCTCTCCCCCACCCCACCAACCAGCACACACCCACGCAACACCACACACGTGACGCCACGCACTCGCCACCCCCACACCGAATCCCACCCCGGCCCCGCTCCCTCTGGCCCACCACTCACCTTCCTTCCATGCTCGCGCGTCCCCCACCCGACGCCCTCCTCCTCCTCTCCTGCCTCCTCACTCCCTAGCCTCGCTTGGCGACCCTTCCCCTCGGCCTCTTGCCTCTCCTCGCAGCTGCCACGGCCTCGCGAGACCACCACGCCTCGACCCGCCTCGCCATCTCCTCCGGCCGCGTCGCCCCACCGCCGCTCACCTACCGCGGCCCTCTCTGGCAGCCCGCCCGAGCCGGCCTCCGCCTGAGCGCCACCGCCTCCTCCTCCATCGCTGACCGGCGCCAAAGACTGCCGAGCCGCCTCCTCCCGCGCCCGCCGGCTCCTCGCCGGCCCGCCTGCTCCGCCAGACCTCGCGCCCGCTCCACCCGAGCCCTTCCTCCCGACGCCGCCTGCAGCCTCATCCTCGCCTTCCCTGCCTCCTCTCGGCTCAAGACCTTGGGCCCGACCTCGCCATCCTCCTGGCCCTGCCGCGACCCCGCTGCCTCTCAGGCTCCTGCATGTGGCCGCACCTCCGTCGGCCGCCATCCGCCTCGCGTCGCTCTTCCTCCTGCCTCGCGCGAGCATCCGGGCCCCCCCTCTGATGCTGAACCTCCATCACCCCGGCGCCGTACCTCTGCCGTGCACAGGACCTCGTCGACCAGGGCCTCATCACCACCGCCAAGATCCCTGTTGCGTGGGCACGAGCATGAGCACCTGAAGCCGTTCAAGTTCGTCCCCCAATTTTGGAATCGTTACCTCAAGTACTTCGTCTCGGAAAAACCCAAGGCCACCGACAAGAAACCGAAGACCCACGAACCTGTTGGTCATCTACACGAAACGCCGAGCTCCCCTTCACGCACACCAAGTGAAATGGATCGTATGGGCACCTAGAGGGGGGGTGAATAGGTGCTAACCAATTTTATAATACTTTTTCAATTTTAGGCTTGACACAAAGTAAATTCTCTAGATATGCAACTACGAGAATTTCCCTATATGTAACCCTAACTACTAAGCACGTAAAAGAGGAGCGAGGAAACCGTAGTGGAGCACGCGGAGACACAGGGATTTGTTTTACCGCAGTTCCTTCCTTGTTAAGGGAAGTACATCTGCGTTGGAGGGGTGGGCAGTTCTAAGACCACCACGCCACAATAGGCCTCACCCTATTCTCCGATGGATCTCGCCACGAGAGGCCTGATCCACCTTCTCCACTATTGGATCCCTTCGAGGCGGGAACCGGTGCCTTTTACAACACTATCGGGCACACACCCACAACCGAATTGGGGCTCCGGATGACAACAAGCTGTCACAAAACAAGGTTTATCAATATAAACAAAAACAAGGATCTAGATCTTTGCAAGAAATACTAGATCGGAGGTTCTCCAAATGAATGGAGAGGAGATGCAGCGCTTGATTGCTGATGATGAAGGTCGAGTTCTCCTCCTTCGATTCCCAAAGGGATGGGGCCTTCGGATGGATCTAGGTGGAGCACTCTTGTATGAAGTTTTGAGATCTGATCTTTTTCGAGATGAATCAAGCGTTAGCGGAGGGGATTGATGGCTTAAATACCCTCCCAGATCTGGCCGTGCACAACTTTGGGGCGATTATCCGCCCCACTTGGGCGGATTATCCGCCCAAGAAAACTCCGCCCAAGGGCGGAATCTCGAGAAACTCCGCCTCCGGGCTTGCGCCTTGGTGAAACTTGGAGAAGATCTTGGGGGCGGATTATCCCCCTCAGGGCGGATTATCCGGCGTAGCCGGAAAGTCCGGCCAAAACTCCGCCCCCTCTCTGGGGCTTGCGCCTTGGCGAAGAGCAGGAGGGGCGGATTATCCGCCCCCCTGAGGGACGGATTATCCGGCCTGGCCGGAAAGTCCGGCCAATGTTCCGCCCCCCCCCCTTCTGGGGCTTGCGCTTGCTTGGGCAGAGGAAGGGGCGGATTATCCGCCCCTGGTGGGGCCGGATTATCCACCCCCAAAGGCAGATTTCAAAGCTGCAACACTTCAACACACATTAAATGATCCTTGGTATTGTTATCTAACACACAAAACACTAGGGATTAAGAAATGTTCTTTCAATCTCCCCCTTTTTGGTGTTAGATGACAATACTAGGATTTGCAATGAGACCGGCAAGTGCCACCTTCCATGAATACCAAACATAGTACCAAACTGTGGAGTACGACATAGTCTTACACAAACAACCACAAATAGCAAACAAGTTCACGCTAGAAAAGGCACAAGCAAGCAAATGAAAAACGACTAAAATCGAAAAGCTTGTGCCCGACCCTTGCAAATCCACGAGACCTAATAGAACTACTTCTCCCCCTTTAGCATCGAAACGCCAAAAAGGAAGAAGAGCGATGCTAACGTCCCTGGGGAGGGAAAGGCTTGGGTTGAGAGAATCAAACTGAGATGGTACTATGCACCCAAATTTGCAAGAATCAAATCAACCAAAAGCCAAATTTGAGTGTGTTTTCCATAAGAACAAAAGGTATGCAAGAAAATCCAACGAGACCCATGAAAAACCAACTCTTCTTGAGGAAGAGGGCGGTGGCCGAAGCCACCATGTTGGAGCGCATGGCATGACACCGCGAAGATGTATCTTGAGTTCAAAACCAATGCTCATCGATGACCCACATATCACAAAATGATATTAAGGGAAATAATTTTACTTGCTTTCGGCATTATGGGGGGAGGGTTGGCCCAATCAATTAGGACCACACTCCCCCTATGTCTATGCCCGCATCTAAACCAAATACATGAATAAGAGCAAGTGAGTGTGCAAGAATAGTCAAGCCAAGCTCCTTGAATCTATGATATTTAGCTCATTTCGCAAATAACAAAATCTTGCTTCATCGAGGGGCTTCGTGAAAATATCAGCAAGTTGGTTCTTCGTGCTCACAAAGGACAGAGCAATATCTCCACGAGCAACATGATCCCGAATAAAGTGGTTGTGAATCTCTATATGTTTTGTTCTTGTATGCTGCACAGGATTGTAAGCAATTTTGATAGCACTTTCATTGTCGCATAAAAGAGGCACTTTGTCACAATTGACACCATATTCATTTAAAGTTTGCCTCATCCATAACAATTGAGTACAAGCACTTGCAGCAGCAACATATTCAGCTTCAGCGGTTGAGAGTGAAATACAATTCTATTTCTTTGATGACCAACACACTAGAGACCTGCCCAAGAATTGGCATGCACCAGAGGTTGATTTCCTATCATCTTTGTCACCAGCCCAATCTGAATCGGTGTAACCACACAGAGAGAAACTTGAACCCTTGGGATACCATAACCCAAAATTTGGGGAATGAACCAAATATCGGAAGATTCGCTTGACCGCCACTAAGTGGCTTTCTTTAGGAGCGGCTTGGTACCTTGCACACACTCCTACACTTAACACGATATCGGGCCTAGATGCGCAGAGGTAAAGGAGAGAGCCGATCATGGATCGGTATACCTTTTGATCCACATCTTTACCCTTGGGATTGAGCTCAAGATGACACTTTGTTTGCATTGGGGTAGCAACGCCATTGAGATCCGTCATCTTGAACCTTTTGAGCATGTCTTGGATGTACTTAGCTTGATTAATAAAGGTTCCTCTCTAAGTTGTTTGATTTCAAATCCAAGAAAGAACTGAGCTCACCCATCATGGACATCTCAAACCTGTCAGTCATAAGCTTTGAAAATTCATCGTTAAAAGCTTGGTTAGTAGAGCCAAAAATAATGTCATCTACATAGAGTTGGCATACAAAAAGCTCCCCATTGACCTTCTTAGTAAAAAGAGTGGGATCGATTTGCCCAACTTCGAATCCACGGTCTAGCAAAAGCTCTTTAAGGTGCTCATACCACGCACGTGGGGCTTGTTTAAGGCCATAGAGCGCCTTATCGAGTTTGTAGACATGGTTCGGAAATTTGGGGTCCTCAAACCCCGGGGGCTGCTTGACGTATACTAACTCATGTAGAGGACCATTAAGGAAAGCGCTCTTAACATCCATTTGTTGTAATTTAAAATTATGATGAGCTGCATATGCAAGAAGGATACGGATGGACTCAAGGCGAGCCACAGGAGCGTAGGTCTCGCCAAAATCAATCCCTTCTACTTGAGAGAATCCTTGAGCCACGAGTCGTGCTTTATTCCTCACAACAATGCCATTTTCATCCTGTTTGTTCTTGAAGATCCACTTGGTGCCGATAACATTGCGGCAATCCTTTGGCTTTTCTACGAGCTTCCACACTTTGTTGCGTTCGAAGTTGTTTAATTCTTCATGCATTGCAACAACCCAATCGGGGTCTTCAAGAGCATCAAAAACCTTCTTTGGTTCAACCATGGAAATGTGAGCTTGATGATCACAGAAGCTAGCAAGCTCTCTTCGAGTGGATACCCTTCGTCGTAGATCACCAACTACCTTGTCAAGAGTGTGACCTCTTAGTTCAAGGTTGCGACCAGCACGAGCCTTGCGACGAGCCTCAATATCCTTATTGTTTCTTGAAGGAGTGGATTCAATTTTTGTATCCTTGTCTTGATTACTGCCTTGCCCTTGATCTTGGTCACCGGTACTATCAGAAGATTGTTGCTGAACATTTTCTTCAGGCCCGGATAATCCGCCCCTTGGAGGGGCCGGACTATCCGGCCTGGGCGGTGAAGTACCAGAACCATCTTCCTGAGAAAGTCTGACTAGCGTTGGAGACCCAGGGCCGGATAATCCTCCCTCAGGGGCCGGAGAATCCGGCCTGGGAGCTTCAGAGTTGTTGACTTCTCCTTCGGATCCTCTGGAACGAGTTGGAGTGCCAGGGGCGGATTGTCCGCCCCTTGGAGGGGGCGGATAGTCCGGCCTGGGACTACCAGCTTGTCCAGGGGACAGATGGTCTTCAGCAGATTGTGGTGTTGGTGCAGGATTGTCTCCAACAGTAGGAGCTTGTTGATCTTGTGTAGATGAGGGTTCCACATGTGGAGCATTGTCCTTCGATCCGCCACAAGGGGTTCCTCAATGGGGCGGAAAAATCCCGCCCATTCTTCTTATGGCATCTTGGGGTATTTCAACATACGCATCACAAACATCAACTTGCCCTACAAAGGAGCCGTTATTTTCATCGAACTCCACACTACAAGATTCTACAACAATCCCAGTGAGCTTGTTGTAGACTCTATAAGTGTGGGATTGACCGTAACCAACAAATATACCTTCTAAAGCCTTGGATTCAAATTTTGACAAGCGGACACCTTTAATAAGAAAGAAACACTTACACGAATACTCAAGTATGAAATGTTGGGTTTGTTGCGGTAAGTATTTCATATGGGGTCTTGTCCAAGATCTTCGAAGGTAAAGCAGTTAGATGAGTGACAAGCGGTGGATATGGCTTCAGCCCAAAATTATAAGGAGACTTAAATTCAGCTAGCATAGATCTTGCCATATCCATCAAGGTCCGGTTCTTCCTCTCGCAACACCATTTTGTTGAGGGGTGTACGCAGCGGAATATTGGTGTCTAATCCCTCTTCGCTAAGAAACTGCTTAAAGTGTAGTTCTTGAATTACGTACGTTGTCACTTCTAATTGCCAAGATGGGAACATTGTGTTGATGTTGAACTTCATTGGCAAAGTCGATGATGTTTGTTGAGTCTCACTTTTCAGCTTGAAGAAATATACCCATGTATATCTTGAGTAATCATCGACGATGACCAAGCAATATTTATTCCCACCAAGACTTGCATGAGAAGGAGGTCCAAATAAATCCACATGGAGTAATTCCAAGATCCTCTTCGATGACACAATAGTCTTCCTCTTGTGGGGACAATCATGCATTTTTCCTTCAACAGGCCTGCAAACACGATCTTTGGCAAAAGAGACATTGTCTTTTAGTCCAAGAATGTGACCACCCTTTTGGAGACTTTGCAAAGTTCTCATGTTGACATGGGCTAAACGGCGATGCCATAGCCAGCCCACGTCGGCCTTTCCGAATAGACACATCGGACCCGAAGTGGTTTTCCCCGAGAAGTCCACCACATACAGGTCATTTTCGACGTATCCAACGAAAGCGACCTTTAGAGACTTGCTCCATAAGAGTACCACCAAATCATCATCGATAAAAACAGCAAAACCCATCTTGCCAAGGGCACGAACAGAAAGAAGATTATAGCCAAGGGTCTCAACAAGCATGACGTCCATGAGAGAGATATCGTGGGCAACCACAACCTTGCCAAGACCCAATACCTGAGATTTAGACTTATCACCATAGGAGACTGTGATATTATCAAGATTTGGACGCATCTCCGTGATGATCTCCTTGCTTCCGGTCATATGACTAGTGCAGCCACTATCCATCACCCATTTCGACCCACCAAGCATAGCCCCGCAAGAAAATTACTTGGTTTTAGGTACCCATTTTCAATGGGTCCTTTCATGTTAGTAACAAGGTTCTTTGGGACCCAAATAGACCAAGCAATAAATTCATCAAAAGGACCAACATAATAAGCATAAACATCACCATAATCATCACAAAAGAGTTCATAATTCGGATTGTGAGAACCTGCAAAACCAATATTATTAGTCTTGTCTTTTGTGACAACCTTCTCAGTGATGCTTGTCTTTAATTGCACATTCTTGGTCTTGTTCTTCTTGGTTTTCTTCTTCTTGGACTTGGTGACATACCCAAGTCCCTCTACCATGATTTGACCTTTGCTTGTCAAGGACTTCATCAAGCACACCTTTGTCCTTTGTAGTGATGTCCTTGATCACTCCTTTTCCACATTAGCATTTTTCTTGTTACTATATGTTGAGTTGGACGAGCTAGGAGTATCATATTCGCCAATCGACTTTGAAGCTGATCATGTGACTCATTGAGGATAGAGAACTGCTTTTCAACGCCTTGTGAGCATTGTCAAGTTTCTCCAATTCCTCGGAGAGTCTATCATGAGCAGCCCCAAAGTCAATCCTTTCCTTCTTTAACTTCTTTGCCTTGGTGACCGCATTGTCACGTTCCTTAATGAGTTTAGTCACAATTTCTTCATGTGACTCTTCCATAGACTCAAGCCTCTCTTCAAGAGAGACCCGAGCTTCTTCTTCTTCTTCAAGAGCATTTTTTAGGGATGCAATTTCCATTGCATCCTCCCTTTCAATTCTGCCCTTTTCTTCGAGGAGTGCTTCGTTTTGGGCCAACTGATCCATAAGAGCCTCAAAACGAACTTTGTGCTCACCTTGCAAGTTAGTATAGAAATAATCCAAGGCAATAATCTCTTCTTTAACCTTAAGACTAGAAGGATCATCCATGTCTATCATAGCCTTGGGAAAGGAAGAGTTAGAAGAAGTTACCTGAGCTTCTTGCCATGAGACAAGTAGGATTCTTGTTGATGATGTTTTCGTTTGGAGAGTCAAGAGTGATGTTGATGTAGATGTGGTGGCTATAGCAGCCACCTCTTGAGAGCTATCGCCTCGTCCTCATCTTCACTCCCCGATGAATATTCTTCTTGAGCTACTAGAACAATCTTTGGTTGCTTCTTGAAAGGAGCATTTTCTTTACAAACTGCTTTCTTACGTGGAGCTTTTGATTTGTCCTTGAAAATGAGTCTTCCTCCATTATACTCTCTACTTTGATATGGACACTCACCATGAAGTGCAACCGGTCACCACAATTAAAGCATGTTCTCGACTTGGGACCATTTTCTTTTCTTCCATAGGCTCCACTTTTGCGGTCTAGTTCAGCTTTAGCCTTGGCTGGATCTTTCCAAAAGTTTCTTGCATAAAGAGCCAAGTATTGTCCGTGGATCCTTTTTATATCTTCGGACACCAGTGCCTTCTCGCATATTCATCATGATCAATCACACTAGTCTTCAAAGCCATGTTGACCCCCTTTTGCATCCCCATAGCTCGAGCACGAGCATCTTCGGCATTCTTGGCAGCCACTTTGAATGCGGCCATTTCTTGCATTACCTCATTGGATGACATGAGGTGATAATTGTGCCTACCTTGGAGACTTTTCAAATCTGTGGGCTCAAATGGCATAAGAGCACTGACATACTTGCGCTTGATCCAAGCATCATCAACATGAGCAGCGCCGTGGTTTCTGAAGGTAGTAGCTATTGCCTTGAGCCTCCTATACATGTCCTCGTGGTCTTCTCCATCCAGCATATAAAATCCTTCAGCTTCATTGCTCAAGGCATCATATCTATTCCTTCTCATACTTTCATTTCCGATGAAGAGCTCGTGAGAGCATCCCAAGCTTCTTTAGCTGTGCTAAGATGCTGAATGTGTGGCATGTCTTTATCTCCCACACCAAGCTGTATCATGTGTAGATCCGTAGCATTGAGTTGGCTATCGACCACTTCTCTCCTTGTGAGATTGTTAGGATTTCCAACGTGAAGACCATTTTCGATGATCTTCCACAACTCTATGGAGGAACTGCACACATGAGATTTCATCAAAAATTGCCATTGAGAGAAAGTAGAAGCTGACAGTTTGGGTGGATCACCCCTATTATGTATATGTGGGTGAGGAATAGGCAGATCAGGGGAATACACATGAGAAACCTCATTGTATCCATCCTTACCGCTATCCTTTTTCGAGGAGGATCTCTTACTTGTATCATCACCTACCACTTCGTTATCTTTGGAAACAGTTTTACCTGTTTCCTTGGATTGCGGAGTGGTATCCTCAGAGTTAGATGGAGGTGATGTCATGGATGTGGAGAGACGCATCAATTGACGCATCTCTTCCATCTTAGCCTCCATAGAACTCACCAAGGTTGTTTCCAACGTCTTGAGATCGTTCATGGTGACTACCTCCGGAGCATCACTCCCATCTCCCTTGGAACCCATACTTCTCTTAGGCTGTTAAGCCCGAAATAAGAGCCGAGGCTCTGATACCAATTGAAATGGATCGTATGGGCACCTAGAGGGGGGGGGTGAATAGGTGCTAACCAATTTTATAATACTTTTTCAATTTTAGGCTTGACACAAAGTAAATTATCTAGATATGCAACTACGAGAATTTCCCTATATGTAACCCTAAATACTAAGCACGTAAAAGAGGAGCGAGGAAACCGTAGTGGAGCACGCGGAGACACATGGATTTGTTTTACCGCAGTTCCTTCCTTGTTAAGGGAAGTACATCTGCGTTGGAGGGTGGGCGGTTCTAAGACCACCACGCCACAATAGGCCTCACCCTATTCTCCGATGGATCTCGCCACGAGAGGCCCGATCCACCTTCTCCACTATTGGATCCCTTCGAGGCGTGAACCGTGCCTTTTACAACACTATCGGGCACACACCCACAACCGAATTGGGGCTCCGGGATGACAACAAGCTGTCACAAAAACAAGGTTTATCAATATAAACAAAAACAAGGATCTAGATCTTTGCAAGAAATACTAGATCGGAGGTTCTCCAAATGAATGGAGAGGAGATGAAGCGCTTGATTGCTGATGATGAAGGTCGAGTTCTCCTCCTTCGATTCCCAAAGGGATGGGGCCTTTGGATGGATCTAGGTGGAGCACTCTTGTATGAAGTTTTTAGATATGATCTGTTCTTTTTCGAGATGAATCAAGTGTTCTGGCAGGAGGGGATTGCTTAAATACCCCTCCCGGATCTTGTCAGACACTGAGGTGGATTATCCGCTTCACTTGGGGCGGATTATCCGCCCCCAAGGAAAACTCCGCCCCAAGGGCGGAATCTCCGGGGGAAACTCCGCCCCCTCTCTAGGGCTTGCTCCTTGGTGAAACTTGGAGAAGATCTTGGGGGGCGGATTATCCGGCCCCCCTGTGGGGCGGATTATCCGAGCGGAAAGTCCGCCAAACTCCGCCTCTCCGGGCTTGCGCCTGGCGAAGAGCAGGAGGCGGATTATCCGCCTCTAAGGGGCGGATTATCGCCTGGCCGAAAGTCCGCCAATGTTCCGCCTTCCGGGCTTGCTTGCTTGAGGGAGGCGGATTATCCGCCTGGTGGGGCGGATTATCCGCCCCAAAGGCAGATTTCAAAGCTGCAACACTTCAACACACATTAAATGATCCTTGGTATTGTTATCTAACACACAAAACACTAGGGATTAAGAAATGTTCTTTCAATCTCCCCCTTTTTGGTGTTAGATGACAATACTAGGATTTGCAATGAGACCGGCAAGTGCCACCTTCCATGAATACCAAACATAGTACCAAACTGTGGAGTACGACATAGTCTTACACAAACAACCACAAATAGCAAACAAGTTCACGCTAGAAAAGGCACAAGCAAGCAAATGAAAAACGACTAAAATCGAAAAGCTTGTGCCCGACCCTTGCAAATCCACGAGACCTAATAGAACTACTTCTCCCCCTATGGCATCGAAACGCCAAAAAGGAAGAAGAGCGATGCTAACGTCCCTGGGGAGGGAAAGGCTTGGGTTGAGAGAATCAAACTGAGATGGTACTACGCACCCAAATTTGCAAGAATCAAATCAACCAAAAGCCAAATTTGAGTGTGTTTTCCATAAGAACAAAAGGTATGCAAGAAAGTCCAACGAGACCCATGAAAAACCAACTCTTCTTGAGGAAGAGGGCGGTGGCCGAAGCAACCATGTTGGAGCGCATGGCATGACACCGCGAAGATGTATCTTGAGTTCAAAACCAATGCTCATCGATGACCCACATATCACAAAATGATATTAAGGGAAATGATTTTACTTGATTTCGGCATTATGGGGGGAAGGTTGGCCCAATCAATTAGGACCACACTCCCCCTATGTCTATGCCCGCATCTAAACCAAATACATGAATAAGAGCAAGTGAGTGTGCAAGAATAGTTAAACCAAGATCCTTGAATCTATGATATTTAGCTCATTCCGCAAATAACAAAATCTTGCTTCATCGAGGGGCTTCGTGAAAATATCAGCAAGTTGGTTCTTCGTGCTCACAAAGGACAGAGCAATATCTCCACGAGCAACATGATCCCGAATAAAGTGGTTGCGAATCTCTATATGTTTTGTTCTTGTATCTTTGCCAGTGATTGTAAGCAATTTTGATAGCACTTTCATTGTCGCATAAAAGAGGCACTTTGTCACAATTGACACCATATTCCTTTAAAGTTTGCCTCATCCATAACAATTGAGTACAAGCACTTGCAGACAACATATTCAACTTCGGTTGAGAGTGAAATACAATTGCTTTCTTTGATGACCAACACACTAGAGACCTGCCCAGAATTGACATGCACCAGAGGTTGATTTCCTATCATCTTTGTCACCAGCCCAATCTGAATCGGTGTAACCACATAGAGAGAAACTTGAACCCTTGGGATACCATAACCCAAAATTTGGGGAATGAACCAAATATCGGAAGATTCGCTTGACCGCCACTAAGTGGCTTTCTTTAGGAGCGGCTTGGTACCTTGCACACACTCCTACACTTAACACGATATCGGGCCTAGATGCACAGAGGTAAAGGAGAGAGCCGATCATGGATCGGTATACCTTTTGATCCACATCTTTACCCTTGGGATTGAGCTCAAGATGACACTTTGTTTGCATTGGGGTAGCAACGCCATTGAGATCCGTCATCTTGAACCTTTTGAGCATGTCTTGGATGTATTTAGCTTGATTAATAAAGGTTACCTCTCTAAGTTGTTTGATTTCAAATCCAAGAAAGAACTGAGCTCACCCATCATGGACATCTCAAACACATGGGTCATAAGCTTTGAAAATTCATCGTTAAAAGCTTGGTTAGTAGAGCCAAAAATAATGTCATCTACATAGAGTTGACATACAAAAAGCTCCCCATTGACCTTCTTAGTAAAAAGAGGGATCGATTTGCCCAACTTGAATCCACGGTCTAGCAAAAGCTCTTTAAGGTGCTCATACCACGCGTGGGGCTTGTTTAAGGCCATAGGCGCCTTATCGAGTTTGTAGACATGGTTCGAAATTTGGGGTCCTCAAACCCCGGGCTGCTGACGATACTAACTCATGTAGAGGACCATTAAGGAAAGCGCTCTTAACATCCATTTGTTGTAATTTAAAATTATGATGAGTGCATATGCAAGAAGGATACGGATGGACTCAAGGCGAGCCACGTGAGCGAGGTCTCGCCAAAATCAATCCCTTCTACTTGAGAGAATCCTTGAGCCACGAGTCGTGCTTTATTCCTCACAACAATGCCATTTTCATCCTGTTTGTTCTTGAAGATCCACTTGGTGCCGATAACATTGCGGCAATCCTTTGGCTTTTCTACGAGCTTCCACACTTTGTTGCGTTCAAGTTGTTTAATTCTTCATGCATTGCAACAACCCAATCGGGTCTTCAAGAGCATCAAAACCTTCTTTGGTTCAACCATGGAAATGTGAGCTTGATGATCACGAAGCTAGCAAGCTCTCTTGAGTGGATACCCTTCGTCAGAGATCACCAACTACCTTGTCAAGAGTGTGACCTCTTAGTTCAAGGTTGCGACCAGCACGAGCCTTGCGACGAGCCTCAATATCCTTATTGTTTCTTGAAGGAGTGGATTCAATTGTTGTATCCTTGTCTTGATTACTGCCTTGCCCTTGATCTTGGACACCGGTACTATCAGAAGATTGTTGCTGAACATTTTCTTCAGGCCCGGATAATCCGCCCCTTGGAGGCGGACTATCCGACTGGGCAATACGTAACCATCTGCCTGAGAAAGTCTGACTAGCGTTGGAGACCCAGGGCCGGATAATCCTCCCTCAGGGGCCGGAGAATCCGGCCTGGGAGCTTCAGAGTTGTTGACTTCTCCTTCGGATCCTCTGGAACGAGTTGGAGTGCCAGGGGCGGATTGTCCGCCTTGAGGGGGGCGGATAGTCCTACTGGGACTACCGGCTTGTCCAGGGACGATGGTCTTCGGCAGATTGTGGTGTTGGTGCGGGATTGTCTCCAACGGGGAGCTTGTTGATCTTGTGTAGATGAGGGTTCCACATGTGTGGAGCATTGTCCTTCCCGATCCGCCAAGGGTTCCTCAATGGGGCGGAAAAATCCCACGCCCATTCTTCTTATGGCATCTTGGGGTATTTCAACATCTGCATCACAAACATCAACTTGCCCTACAAAGGAGCCGTTATTTTCATCGAACTCCACACTACAAGATTCTACAACAATCCCAGTGAGCTTGTTGTAGACTCTATAAGTGTGGGATTCGGCACCGTAACCAACAAATATACCTTCTAAAGCCTTGGATTCAAATTTTGACAAACGGACACCTTTAATAAGAAATAAACACTTACACCCGAATACCCTGAAGTATGAAATGTTGGGTTTGTTGCCGGTAAGTATTTCATATGGGGTCTTGTCCAAGATCTTAGAAGGTAAAGCAGTTAGATGAGTGACAAGCGTGGATATGGCTTCACCCAAAATTATAAGGAGACTTAAATTCAGCTAGCATAGATCTTGCCATATCCATCAAGGTCCGGTTCTTCCTCTCGGCAACACCATTTTGTTGAGGGGTGTACAATGGAATATTGGTGTCTAATCCCTCTTCGCTAAGAAACTCGTTTAAAGTGTAGTTCTTGAATTACGTGCGTTGTCACTTCTAATTGCCAAGATGGGAACATTGTGTTGATGTTGAACTTCATTGGCAAAGTCGATGACAGTTTGTTGAGTCTCACTTTTCAGCTTGAAGAAATATACCCATGTATATCTTGAGTAATCATCGACGATGACCAAGAAATATTTCTTCCCACCAAGACTTGCATGAGAAGGAGGTCCAAATAAATCCACATGGAGTAATTCCAAGATCCTCTTTGATGACACAATAGTCTTCCTCTTGTGGGGAGAATCATGCATTTTTCCTTCAACACAGGCCCTGCAAACACGATCTTTGGCAAAAGAGACATTGTCTTTTAGTCCAAGAATGTGGCCACCCTTTTGGAGACTTTGCAAAGTTCTCATGTTGACATGGGCTAAACGTCGATGCCATAGCCATTACGTCGGCCTTCCGAATAGACACATCGGACCAAGTGGTTTTCCCAGAAGTCCACCACATACAGGTCATTTTCGACGTATCCAACGAAAAGCGACCTTTAGAGACTTGCTCCATAAGAGTACCACCAAATCATCATCGATAAAAACAGCAAACCCATCTTGCCAAGGGCACGACAGAAAGAAGATTATAGCCAAGGGTCTCAACAAGCATGACGTCCATGAGAGAGATATCGGGCAACCACAACCTTGCCAAGACCCAATACACGAGATTTAGACTTATCACCATAGGAGACTGTGATATTATCAAGATTTGGACGCATCTCGTGATGATCTCCTTGCTTCCGGTCATATGACTAGTGCGCCACTATCCAACACCCATTTCGACCCACGGAAGCATAGCCACAAGAAAATTACTTCTTGGTTTTAGGTACCCATTTTCAATGGGTCCTTTCATGTTAGTAACAAGGGTCTTTGGGACACAAATAGACCAAGCAATAAATTCATCAAAAGGACCAACATAATAAGCATAAACATCGCCATAATCATCACAAAAGAGTTCATAATTGGATTGTGAGACCGCAAAACCAATATTATTAGTCTTGTCTTTTGTGACAACCTTCTCAAGTGTTTGTCTTTAATTGCACATTCTTGGTCTTGTTCTTCTTGGTTTTCTTCTTCTTGGACTTGGTGACATACCCAAGTCCCTCTCTACCATGATTTGACCTTTGCTTGTCAAGGACTTCATCAAGCACACCTTTGTCCTTTGTAGTGATGTCCTTGATCACTCCTTTTCCACATTAGCATTTTTCTTGTTACTATATGTTGAGTTGGACGAGCTAGGAGTATCATATTCGGCCAATCGACTTTGAAGCTGATCATGTGACTCATTGAGGATAGAGAACTCGTTTTTCAACGCCTTGTGAGCATTGTCAAGTTTCTCCAATTCCTCGGAGAGTCTATCATGAGCAGCCCCAAAGTCAATACTTTCCTTCTTTAACTTCTTTGCCTTGGTGACCGCATTGTCACGTTCCTTAACGAGTTTAGTCACAATTTCTTCATGTGACTCTTCCATAGACTCAAGCCTCTCTTCAAGAGAGACCCGAGCTTCTTCTTCTTCTTCAAGAGCATTTTTAGGGATGCAATTTCCATTGCATCCTCCCTTTCAATTATGCCCTTTTCTTGAGGAGTGCTTCGTTTGGGCCAACTGATCCATAAGAGCCTCAAAACGAACTTTGTGCTCACCTTGCAAGTTAGTATAGAAATAATCCAAGGCAATAATCTCTTCTTTAACCTTAAGACTAGGGATCATCCATGTCTATCATAGCCTTGGGAAAGGAAGAGTTAGAAGAAGTTACCTCGAGCTTCTTGCCATGAGACAAGTAGGATTCTTGTTGATGATGTTTTCGTTTGGAGAGTCGAAGAGTGATGTTGATGTAGATGTGGTGGCTATAGCAGCCACCTCTTGAGAGCTATCGTCCTCGTCCTCATCTTCACTCCCCGATGAATATTCTTCTTGAGCTACTAGAACAATCTTTGGTTGCTTCTTGAAAGGAGCATTTTCTTTACAAACTGTTTCTTACGTGGAGCTTTTGATTTGTCCTTGAAAATGAGTCTTCCTCCATTATCCTCTCTACTTTGATATGGACACTCAGCTACGAAGTGCAACCGGTCACCACAATTAAAGCATGTTCTCAGCTTGGGACCATTTTCTTTTCTTCCATAGGCTCCACTTTTGCGGTCTAGTTCAGCTTTAGCCTTGGCTGGATCTTTCCAAAAGTTTCTTGCATAAAGAGCCAAGTATTGTCCGTGGATCCTTTTTATATCTTCGGGACAGTCCAGGCCTTCTACCGCATATTCATCATGATCAATCACACTAGTCTTCAAAGCCATGTTGACCCCCTTTTGCATCCCCATAGCTAGAGCACGAGCATCTTCGGCATTCTTGGCAGCCACTTTGAATGCGGACATTTCTTGCATTACCTCATTGGATGACATGAGGTGATAATTATGCCTACCTTGGAGACTTTTCAAATTTGTGGGCTCAAATGGCATAAGAGCACTGACATACTTGCGCTTGATCCAAGCATCATCAACATGAGCCGCGCCGTGGTTTCTGAAGGTAGTAGCTATTGCCTTGAGCCTCCTATACATGTCCTCGTGGTCTTCTCCATCCAAAGATATAAAATCCTTGACTTCATTGCTCAAGGCATCATATCTATTCCTTCTCATACTTTCATTTCCGATGAAGAGCTCGGTGAGAGCATCCCAAGCTTCTTTAGCTGTGCTAAGATGCTGAATGTGTGGCATGTCTTTATCTCCCACACCAAGTTGTATCATGTGTAGAGCCGTAGCATTGAGTTGGCTATCGACCACTTCTCTCCTTGTGAGATTGTTAGGATTTCCAAACGTGAAGACCATTTTCGATGATCTTCCACAACTCTATGGAGGAACTGCACACATGAGATTTCATCAAAAATTGCCATTGAGAGAAAGTAGAAGCTGACAGTTTGGGTGGATCACCCCTATTATGTATATGTGGGTGAGGAATAGGCGGATCAGGGGAATACACATGAGAAACCTCATTGTATCCATCCTTACCGCTATCCTTTTTCGAGGAGGATCTCTTACTTGTATCATCACCTACCACTTCGTTATCTTTGGAAACAATTTTACCCGTTTCCTTGGATTGCGGAGTGGTATCCTCAGAGTTAGATGGAGGTGATGCTGCGGATGTGGAGAGACGCATTATCAATTGACGCATCTCTTCCATCTTAGCCTCCATAGAACTCACCAAGGTTGTTTCCAACGTCTTGAGATCGTTCATGGTGACTACCTCGAGCATCACTCCCATCTCCTTGGAACCCATACTTCTCTTAGGTCATTAAGCCCGAAATAAGAGCTGAGGCTCTGATACCAATTGAAATGGATCGTATGGGCACCTAGAGGGGGGGGGTGAATAGGTGCTAACCAATTTTATAATACTTTTTCAATTTTAGGCTTGACACAAAGTAAATTCTCTAGATATGCAACTACGAGAATTTCCCTATATGTAACCCTAACTACTAAGCACGTAAAAGATGAGCGAGGAAACCATAGTGGAGCACGCGGAGACAAAGGGATGTGTTTGGCCGCTGTTCCGTCCTTGTGAGGGTAGGTACATCGGCGGGGGAGGGGTGGGCGGTTCTAAGACCACCACGCCACAATAGGCCTCACCCTATTCTCCGATGGATCTCGCCACGAGAGGCCTGATCCACCTTCTCCACTATTGGATCCCTTCGAGGCGGAACCGTGCCTTTTACAACACTATCGGGCACACACCCACAACAATTGGGGCTCCGGGATGACAACAAGCTGGCACAAAAACAAGGTTTATCAATATAAACAAAAACAAGGATCTAGATCTTTGCAAGAAATACTAGATCGGAGGTTCTCCAAATGAATGGAGAGGAGATGAAGCGCTTGATTGCTGATGATGAAGGTCGAGTTCTCCTCCTTCGATTCCCAAAGGGATGGGGCCTTTGGATGGATCTAGGTGGAGCACTCTTGTATGAAGTTTTGAGATCTGATCTGTTATTTTTCGAGATGAATCAAGCGTTCTGGCAGGAGGGGGATTGCTGGCTTAAATACCCCCTCCCCAGATCTGGCCGTTGCACAACTTTGGGGGCGGATTATCCGCCCCCCACTTGGGGCGGATTATCCGCCCCAAGGAAACTCCCAAGGGCGGAATCTCGGGAAACTCCGCCCCTCTCCGGGCTTGCTTGGTGAAACTTGGAGAAGATCTTGGGGCGGATTATCCGCCCCAATGAGGCGGATTATCCGGCGTAGCCGGAAAGTCCGGCCAAAACTCCGCCCCCTCTCTGGGGCTTGCGCCTTGGCGAAGAGCAGGAGGGGCGGATTATCCGCCCCCCTAAGGGGCGGATTATCCGGCCTGGCCGGAAAGTCCGGCCAATGTTCCGCCCCCCCCTTCTGGGGCTTGCGCTTGCTTGGGCAGAGGGAGGGGCGGATTATCCGCCCCTGGTGGGGCCGGATTATCCGCCCCCAAAGGCAGATTTCAAAGCTGCAACACTTCAACACACATTAAATGATCCTTGGTATTGTTATCTAACACACAAAACACTAGGGATTAAGAAATGTTCTTTCACCAAGTTCTTCGACCCTGGATCCATAGAACGCTCCGCCGAAGCCACGAACCCTCGGGATGATAAGTTCGCCACCCAAGTGCGACAAGACTTTCTTCACGGATTTCAAGACCCCGACATCGAAACGACTAGATCATCGTCATGGAGCCCGAAGACCACATGTGCGACAAGTACTCCTTCCCGGATGCGATGCTCGAGAACACGGACGGTAAGGACACCGACGCAGAACGCCAAGCACTGCACCCCGGATGTAGGGGTTCGTAGCATGGAATACAAAAAATTTCTATCGCATACAAACAAACAAGCCAAGATCTATCTACTAGATTGTAGCAACGAGTCGATGGAATAACTTACCCTCGAAGATTCCAAAGTGTTTAACGAGAGCGGATTCTCGTGGGTGATGTAGTCGTACTCTTTCCGATCTCAAGATCGTGTGGGCGATCCTTCCGGCGCTTCACGGCTTCCATGCCGGTCACACGTTCGGTACTGACGAAGACCTTCCTCTCCCTTGTTCCAGAAAATGGAGGTTGTAGAACTCTCCTCGCGATTCCGCAAAGACATGGCGTGGTACCTAAGGGGAGATCCCGAGGCTTCGCCTTAAGACGGAGGCAGTATGGTGGATTATGAGAGAGGTCTATTAGTGGTCTAGAGATTAGACACACCAATTAGAAGGCTCTAAACCGCAGGCTAAAGCAATTAGAAGCTCTAAACCAAACGGCTCTAAACACGAGATTAGAGGTGGAAACTTGTGTGTCTCAAGGAGGAGCCCCGCCTCCTTTTATGGGTGGAGGGGCTAGGCGCCAGGAGGGAGGAGTCCTCCCCAACTCGGCCTAGGGCTGGGCGCCTGGAGGAGGGACTCCTCCTCCAAGTTGGTTCCAACTCCTCTTGCTTGTTTCCCACAGTTTCTGTTTTAGCCGTTTGACTTTCAAGCGGCAGCAATTTGACTTTCATGTTTTGGAACAGCAAGAACACTTAGTACATGATGCAATCATTCAATGACACACTCATGTACCCTCCCCACCCCCGGAGTCTTGGGACAATGAACCTTCTAGAACATTCCCGATGAAAACACGGAAACATTCCCGAACTCAAACGGGACTTTCCTTATATGAATCTTATTCTCGGACCATTCGGATCACCTCGTGACATCCGGATCCCATCCGAGACTTGAACAACATTCGTCTCTTTCTCATAATACCATAACTACTCAAAACAATGTCGAATCCTTAAGTGTGTCTCCCTACGGTTCGTGAATTATGCGGACATGATCGAGACACTTCTAGAACAATAACCAATAGAGGAATCTGAAATTCATATGGCTCCCACATATTTCTCGATTACTTTGCATCGAATGAACCACTTACATACGATACCAATTTCCCTTTGTCTCACGATAGTTTACTTATCCGAGGTTATGATCGTCGGTATCTCTGCATACCTAGTTCAACCTCGTTATCGATAAGTACTCTTTTCTCGTTCCCGTGATATGTGATCCCTTGTGACCAAGTCACATGCTTGCAAGCTAATTGGATGACATTCCACCGAGAGGGCCCAGAGTATATCTATCCGTCATGTGGATGGACAAATCCCACTCTTGATCCATGTGTTTCAACCAATACTTTCCGAACACTTAATGCCACCTTTATAGCCACCCGATTACGGTGGTGTTTGATGTCATCAAAGCATCCATCCGAAAGGTGATATGCATGATCTCATGGTCGAAGGAATTAGGTTACTATGTATCGAAAGCATATAGCAATTGAACTATTGAAATGACTTGATCTTTATGCTACGCTTATCAATAGGAGTATGTCCACCATATCATTCTCCTAACGATATGATCTTGTTGTTGATAACATCTCAATGTTCATGATATGGAAACCACAATCATTTAATCAACCAACAATCTAGTGAAGTATAGAGGCTATACTAGGGACTTCAAATTAAGTTTACAAATCACACAAGTATTAATGTTTCCTTGTTAATACTATTATAGCATGAATATAAACATTTATCATAAACACAAAGATATAATAATAACTACATTTATTATTGCCTCTAGGGCATATCTCCAACAGTCTCCCACTTGCACTAGAGTCATCTAATCTAGATTACATGGTAATATACCGAACACCCATGGCAGTTTGGTGTTGGTCATGTTTTGCCCTCGGGAGAGGTTTAGTCAACGGATCCGCCACATTCAGATCTGTGTACTTTGCAAATCTTTATATCCCCATCCCGGATATGTTCTCGAATAGCGTGAAAACGCAGCTTGATATGCTTGACTTCTTGTGTGACCTTGGTTCTTGCGCATTGGCTATGGCCCATGTTATCACAAGAGATAGACATTGGGTCCAGCGCACTTGGAACCACACCCACTCTGTAATGAACTCTTTCATCCATATCGCTTCTTGTGAAGCCTCAAGGCGACCATGTATTCGATTCGGTTGAAGATCTCGCCACAACGCTTTGCTTTGCACTCCTCCAGCTAAGCCGCACCATTCAAAATAAATACATTATCCAGTTGTGATTTAGAATCATCCGGATCGGTGTTCCAACTAACATCGGTGTAACCATTAACAACGAAATGTTCATCACCTCCATAAGAAAGAACCATATCCTTAGTTCTTCTCAAGTACTTAAGGATGTTTTTGATCATTGTCCAATGATCCACTCGGATCACTTTGATATCTGCTAGTTAAACTAACAAAGATATGCAATGTCGTCTAGTACATAGCATGGCATACATTAGAGATCCTATGGTCGAGGCATAGGAGTCTTACTCATCCTTTCTCTATCTTACGCCGATGTTGGACTTTGAGTTTTACTCAAGGTCGTATTAAGCAACATGGGCAAGAACCCTTTCTTGCTTTCTTCCATTCCAAACTTCTTTAGAACTTTGTCCAAATATGTACTCCGTGACAATGATATTTGGCGTTCGATCTATCTCTATAAATCTTTATGCCTAATATGTAATTGCTTCGCCAAGATCCTTCATTGAAAAACTATTATTCAAATATTCCTTGACACTATTAAGAAGGTCTACATCATTCCCAATCAACAATATGTCATCCACATATAGTATTAAGAATGCTCTGAGCTCCCACTCACTTTCTTGTAAATACAAGCTTCTCCATAAGTTTGTATAAAACCAAAATTTTGATTACCTTATCAAACGTTGATTCCAACTTCGGATGCTTGCTTCAATCCATAGATGGACCGTTGAAGTTTGCATACCTTGTTAGCATCTTTAGGATCGACAAAACCTTTGGGTTGCATCATATACAACTCTTCATCAATATCTCCATTGAGGAATCTTGTTTTGACATCCATCCGCCATATCTCATAATCATAATATGCAGCGATTGCTAACATAATCCTCACAGACTTTAGCTTCGCATCGGTGAGAAAGTCTCATCGTAGTCAACTCCTTGAATTTGTCGAAACCCTTTGCGACAAGTCGAGCTTTATAGATAACATTACCATCAACATCTGCTTTTCTTGAAAATCCATTTGTTCTCGACAGCCTTCCGGCCATCCGGTAAGTCCACAAAAGTCCATACTTGGTTTTCGTACATGGATCCAATCTCGGATTTCATGGCTTCTTGCCATTTATTGGAATCTGGGCTCATCATTGCTTCCTCATATGTATCGGGGTCATCGGTGTTGTCCACCAACATGACACTCATAACGGAATCATACCAATCTGGAGTGGTACGAGTTCTCGTTGACCTCCGAGGCTCTGTAGCAACTTCAACCGAAGTTTCATGATCATTATCATTAGCTTCCTCTCTAATTGGTGCAGGCACCACAGGAACTTCTTCCGGTGCTGCGCTACTCGCAATTTCGAGAGAAGGTTCGACAACCTCGTCGAGTTCTACTTTCCTTCCAGTCACTTCTTTCGAGAGAAATTCCTTCTCTAGAAAGGATCCATTCTTTGCAACGAAGATTTTGCCTTCGGATCTATGATAGAAGGTATACCCAATAGTTTTCTTGGGTATCCTATGAAGACGCATTTTTCCGCTTTGGGTTCAAGCTTGTCCATTTGTAACTTCTTTACATAGGCTTCGCAACCCCAAACTTTAAGGAGCGACAATTTAGGTTTCTTCCCAAACCATAATTCATACGGTCATTTCAACGGATTTAGGCGGTGCCCTATTTAAAGTGAATGCGTGTTTCTAATGCATAACCCCAAAATGATAGCGGTAAATATGTAAGTGACATCATAGAGCGAACCATATCTAAGAGAGTTCGATTCGACGTCGGACACACCATTACGCTGTGGTGTTCCCGGCGGTGTCAATTGTGAAAGTATTCCGCACTTCTTTAAATTCTCTCCAAACTCGTAACTTAGATATTCACCTCCACGATCAGAACGTAGAAATTTAATCTTCTTGTTACGTTGATTCTCTACCTCACTTTGAAACTCCTTAAACTTCTCGAAAGTTTCGGACTTGTGTTTCATGAAATAGATATACCCATATCTACTCAAGTCATCTGTGAAGGTAAGAACATAACGATAACCACCGCGCGATGCTACACTCATTGGTCCACACACATCGGTATGTATGATTTCCAATAAGTCCGTAGCTCGCTCCATCATACCAGAAAATGGAGTCTTAGTCATTTTTCCCATCAGACATGCTTCGCATCTTTCAAGTGATTCAAAATCAAGTGATTCAAGAAGTCCATCGAATGGAGTTTCTTCACGCTTCACTCCAATGTGACCAAGACGATGCCACATATAGGTCGAATTATCGCTTGATTTCAAACGTTTAGCCTCAATATTGTTGATATGTGTATTTCCACTATCGAGATTCAATAAGAATAGACCATCTATCAAAGGTGCATGTGCGTAAAACATATTACGCATATAAATCGAACAACCATTATTCTCTGACTTAAACACGTAACCGTCTCGCAATAAACAAGATCCCGATATAATGTTCATGCTCAACGCAGGCACTAAATAACAATTATTTAAGTATAAAACTAATCCCGATGGTAGATGAAGAGGTAGCGTGCCGACCGCGATCACATCAACCTTTGATCCGTTTCCCACGCGCATCGTCACCTCGTTCTTCGCTAGCTTCCGTTTATTCTGCAGCACCTGTTTCGAGTTACAAATATGAGCAACCGAACTAGTATCAAATACCCAGGCACTACTATGAGTACTAGTGAGATACACATCAATAACATGTATATCGGATATACCTTTCTTCTTGATGTTGCCGTTCCTCAAATACGCCAAGTACTTTGGGCAATTCCGCTTCCAAAGGACCTTCTCCTTGCGGTAAAAGCACTCGGGCTTTGGTCCAGCCTTGGTTTTCTTCGTCGTGGTAACTTTCTTACCACCCTTCTTGAAGTGTCCCTTTGCTTAGACTTGCCTTTCTTGAGTTTGGTGGTCTTATTGACCATCAACACTTGGTGCTCTTTCTTGATCTCCACTGCAGACTTTAACATAGCAAACAGTTCGGCAACTCTTTGTTCATGGTCGCATGTTGTAGTTCATCACAAAGTTCTGTAACTTGGTGGCGTGATCGGAGGACGGTAAATCCCCAAATCATTAGGAATCACTATACCCAAGCTTTGAAGTTTGTTTGCGTGCCTGACATCTTAAGCACATGCTCACCGACGAGCTGCCCTCTTCCATCTTGCGGTTAAAGAACTTTTCGAAGCCTCATAGCTTTCAATTGCCGCATGAGTCTCAAAAATCAATTTGAGATCCTCGACAATATCATATGGGTGCGACTCTTCAAACCTTTTCTCAAGCTCCGATTCTAAACCATACAAGATAGCACACTGAACTATGGAGTACCGATTCTTCCGAGCGAGGTAAACATTCTTTACTTCATCGGAAGCATCACCGCAGTGGGTCACCCATGGTGCATCCAAAGACATAGGTCAAATTACCACTGTGAGGACAATCCTCAAATTGCGGAACCAATCCGAAGTTGCTTCCATTGTTTTCAACTTTTCTTTCTCTAGGAACACATTAAAATTGATGGTAGGCTGCCATTGATCTACAACATATTTGCAATAGTTTATACTAAGTTTATGACAAATTGAGTTCAAATTAATTAATGAAATTAAACTAGGTGCACTCCCACTCAAAACAACATCCCTCACATTGTTTAGTGATCACACGAACCAAATCCACTACATCAACACCGATCATCACGAGAGTTGATATAGTTTCAATGGCGAACAATCATCATGTTCATCATATCTACTATACGATTCATGCTTTACCTTTCGGTAATCCGTGTTCGAGACCATGTACGTACATGCTAGGCTCCAAGATCAAACCTTAGTTTCTGCATGAGAAAATCTGGCTTGCTCACGTTGTATACACTTGCAGAATCTAACACACCCGATCATCACGTGGTGCTTCGAAACAACAAGCTTTAGCAACGGTGCTAACTAAGGGCGAACACTTTATGATTTGAAATTCATGTGCATGAGGGATCATCTTATAATGCTACCGCTGCCTACTAAGCAATACAAGATGCATAAAGGATTAACATCACATGCAATTCATAATATGTGATATGATATGGCCTTTCTTCTTTGTGCTTCCGATCTCCATCTTCAAACACGAACATGATCTCCATCATCACCGCATTGCATCAAGGTCAATGACGCTTCACCATGGTTGTCGCCCACCGCTTCAACTATTACAACTACTTTGAATAGACACGCTGGTCTTAACATAAATTAAAGACAACCATATGGCTCGCCGTTGCCAACTTACAATAAGGAACATTGCATACATCAAATATAATCACAATCATGGCCATATCACATCATCGCACACCCTCGCAAAACAAAGTTAGACGCTTCTACTTTCTTTGCATATTTTACGTGGTTTGGGGCTTTCAATAAGTGTTGTTCTAACTTACGAACAAGAACCACAACATTGATACTAGCATTGTTGATTACCCGTTGTAAATTGGATCTTAACTATGCTAGGAGAAACATGCACCCATAAAGCCACTTATGCAATACAAGTTGCATGTCAAGCGTGGAGCAAGTCTCATGAACGATGTCATGTAAGGTTAGCCCGGGCCGCTTCATCCCAACATACCGCAAGATGCAAAGTACACAAAAAGCAATCGACAATAAAAGCATCAACGCCCACAATGACCATTGTGTTCTACTGCAAATGCAGATCTATATATAAACACGGCTCGATACCATTTGTAGGGGTTCGTAGCATGGAAAACAAAAATTTTCTATCGCATACAAACAAACAAGCCAAGATCTATCTACTAGATTGTAGCAACGAGTCGATGGAATAACTTACCCTCGAAGATTCCAAAGTGTTTAACGAGGCGGATTCTCGTGGGTGATGTAGTCGTACTCTTTCCGATCTCAAGATCGTGTGGGCGATCCTTCCGGCCTGCGTTAAGAGCGCTCGCATGATCGGTCACACGTTCGACTGACGAAGACCTTCCTCTCCCTTGTTCCAGCAGTGCGGAGGTTGTAGCACTCTCTCGCGATTCCGGAAGACAACGGCGTGGTACCGGAAGTAGAGGGGAGATCCCGCAGGGCTTCGCCTTAAGCCGGAGCGAGTATGGTGGATTATGAGAGAGGGCTATTAGTGGTCTAGAGATTAGACACACCAATTAGAAGGCTCTAAACCGCAGGCTAAAGCAATTAGAAGCTCTAAACCAAACGGCTCTAAACCTGAGATTAGAGGTGAAAACTTGTGTCTCAAGGAGGAGCCCTGCCCCTCCTTTTATGGGTGGAGGGGCTAGGCGCACCAGGGGAGGGAGGGAGTCCCTCCCCAACTCGGCCTAGGGCTGGGCGCCGGCCTGGAGGAGTGGGACTCCTCCTCCAAGTTGGTTCCAACTCCTCTTGCTTGTTTCCCACAGTTTCCTGTTTCCCACAGTTTCCTGTTTTAGCCGTTTGACTTTCAAACTGGCAATTTGACTTTCATGTTTTTGGAACAGCAAGAACACTTAGTACATGATGCAATCATTCAATGACACACTCATGTACCCTCCCCCCCCGGAGTGCCGTACAATCCGGAACCTTCTAGAACATTCCCGATGAAAAACACCGGAAACATTCCCGAACTCCGAAACGGGACTTTCCTTATATGAATCTTATTCTCCGGACCATTCCGGATCACCACGTGACATCCCGGATCCCATCCGAGACTTCGAACAACATTCGGTATCTTTCTCATAATACCATAACTACTCAAAACAACGTCGAATCCTTAAGTGTGTCTCCCTATGGTTCGTGAATTATGCGGACATGATCGAGACACTTCTCCGAACAATAACCAATAGAGGAATCTGGAAATTCATATGGCTCCCACATATTTCTACGATTACTTTGCGATCGAATGAACCACTTACATACGATACCAATTTCCCTTTGTCTCACGATAGTTTACTTATCCGAGGTTATGATCGTCGGTATCTCTGCATACCTAGTTCAACCTCGTTACCGATAAGTACTCTTTTCTCGTTCCCGTGATATGTGATCCCTTGTGACCAAGTCACATGCTTGCAAGCTAATTGGATGAAATTCCACCGAGAGGGCCCAGAGTATATCTATCCGTCATGTGGATGGACAAATCCCACTCTTTATCCATGTGTTTCAACCAATACTTTCCGAACACTTAATGCCACCTTTATAGACACCCAGTTACGATGTGGTGTTTGATGTCATCAAAGCATCCATCCGGTAAAGGTGATATGCATGATCTCATGGTCGAAGGAATTAGGTTACTATGTATCAGAAAGCATATAGCAATTGAACTATTGAAATGACTTGATCTTTATGCTACGCTTATCAATAGGAGTATGTCCACCATATCATTCTCCTAATGATATGATCTTGTTGTTGATAACATCTCAATGTTCATGATATGGAAACCACAATCATTTAATCAACCAACAAGCTAGTGAAGTATAGAGGCTATACTAGGGACTTCAAATTAAGTTTACAAATCACACAAGTATTAATGTTTCCTTGTTAATACTATTATAGCATGAATATAAACATTTATCATAAACACAAAGATATAATAATAACTACATTTATTATTGCCTCTAGGGCATATCTCCAACACCGGACGCCAAGACCGACCCGATACGCGGCCCGACAAGATCTTCGCGACTACAAGATCGACACCGACCAGAACGAATCCGATGCGCCCCCGACGCCAACCAAGTCCTTCTTCCCGGATCGCCAAGCTCTTCATCTAGTATCCGATCCCGCTGATCTCGTCGAACCCTGAGCCCCTGTCGAACCCCGAATCCCCGACCCAAGATCGCCGAACCCTAATGTGTGAACCCCTTCCCGAAACCCTATTTTATAATATAATACAACTTGTCGCATATCAATTGTTCATGCATGCATACTTGTCTATGGTTTGGGGGCCTTAGGCCGATTCACCTCTTAATCAATTATGGGGCCCATATGCGGGCAAATCTAGTCTTATATTGGCCTCATTTAAATTTGTGTAGCGAACCGGTGCTATCTTTTGTCCTGATAATGCAACATTTAAATTGCGGGGCTTCTAAACAACATAAGTCACCTAATTAAAATGTCGAGACCCCGTTTCCACTTAATATTGCCTAATTGCATCGCATCTTGCCATGTCATACATCATGCATGCATCATGCTCGATCTTCTGCCGTAGTACTAAATAGTGCATCCGGTGTTTCTTCTAGTGTTTTGCTTCTTCGCGGATAAGGCCATTGAGTTGATGTGAGCTTCGCCCCGATCTTCGGTTGTACCTTCGACAATGTTTTCAGGCGAGCATCTCCCCCTTTCTACCTATCTTACTTTTATAGTATTTATTCCCTCCTGTTGATCTATTGCTATCTGTGTGGCGATGCTCTAGTTTTTCCTTCCCGTGATATCCCTTGCAGCCTTATATTGCCTTGGACACATCCTATTACCTGTTGTTTGGTAGACAGTTGGACTTGCGCGTCGTAGTCGCTTGCTCAAGTGTTGTTGCGTGTCATCCAGTACCACAGTTGCTGGAATATTGCCGCATGTTTGATGTTGGAGATGATCATGGCTTTACTTATCGTTCACTTTAATTACTGTTTAACAACTAAAATTGAAGTAAGTAAGCAGAGGCACAGGTGGGCAATAGATGTTATTTGGTTGTTAACCGTCCACTTGTGTCCCGTAGGACCCCGAGTACTTGATACTGCCTTGAATATTCGCTATCCACATCCGGAGGATTATGGGACCCCCGAGCGAGCTTGATTGGTCTTATTTCTTGGGCCACAAACTAGTTTGAGGTTTTATTTACTATCCTGTACCTATGCCATGCTATGCTTTATTTACGATTGCGAGGAGCACCTTTATCTGTTAGGAATTGTGACCCTTTTACGGTATCGACAAGCCCAGTTTTGGGTTCCCGATCGTACCGCCCCACAAACCTTGAGTCCGTCTCGAGTCACTAACCGTTCTTGGTGTACTCAACGGGGTGGCCCCCGGAAATATTTCTGAATCCTGTGATTGCTTTGTCGTGAAGGCCTCGTTGGGTTTTGATTTGGTTTTTCCGAGGTTGATCGAGTGTGTGTTGCTATTTGTGCACCCCGGCCGTGTTAAAACTTTCTGAAAGCCGTGTCCGCGGTTATGGACGACTTGGAGCACAATATCTCGTTCATAGACAACTATAACTAAAGTAGTGCTATAAATTTGACTTTATAATGACTAGTAATCAGCTTTACTATAATGGAATGGCTAAATAAAACTGCCCACAATTGCTTGTTTGGGTTGTCGCTTGCGACCATTGTACCTGACTAGTAAGTATTGCAACTATAACGGAATGGCTAAATAAAAGTACCAACAACTGCTGGGTTTTGGGATATCTCATGCTAATTGTATCTGACTAGTAAGTGTTGCAACTACAACGGAATGGTTAACTAAAAGTGCCCACTACTTATTTTATCAGGATGATTATCTACACCGACTAGTAATTGCAGAACGATAATGAATAAATAAAACGCCAGCGGTGTGAGTTCCTCGGTTGACTTCCTCGTTTGGTCTCGGGGAAACACCAGGATGGGTTTGTTTGATGGTAGCATCGGTTGGTTCGAATAGGTCTTTCTTACCCTCTCCGATAGCCGCCATTGTATCGAGTCTCTATAGGTTGTTTAGTGCTTCTTTGTCGTTGCCGCTTGATCCACCATACCTATGTGGCGAGGACCGCCGAATTCTAGTCTCGCTGCAATCGCCTCAAGATCTTGACGCCTCTTTTCCTTTGCCCTTTGTTGGCACCCTTTTGTTTAAGCAGGTTTTGAGATCGGCGTCGTTAGCGTGGTTAACCTTCCGGCTTTTCGGAGTTATGGACGCCATTGGTTATTCTTCAGGGCTCTTAGCCCCATTTGCATCTTGTTCGTAGTCGGGCGCTGTATCACTTTCAAGGTGATTTGGATCTTTGTATATTATATCTGTAATCTTGGCTCGTTGAGTCGCTGTTGTATATATCTGTTCTGTGGGTCCCATCGAGGACTGTTGTGTAATGTTATTACTTCGTTCTCCACCCGCACGAAAGTGCCTGGTGGGCACCTTTGAATCGTTTCTATGCGGGTTTGGCGGGTTTCGCTAAAACTTGCATAGGTCCGATTCTGAGGGTGTTACAATTGCCAAGCGTGAAGGTCCACCGGTGGAATTTATAGCAAATGGACACACCTACAACTATGGATACTACCTTGCAGACGACATCTACCCAAGGTGGCAAACATTTGTGAAGCGGTTTAAATACCCAAAAGGTAAGAAAAGGCTCCAATTTTATAATGCGCAAGCGGCGGCTAAGAAAGATTTGGAGAGAGCATTTGAGATTTTGCAACCCCAATTTTCTATTATTAGGGGACCAGCTAGATCATCGAGAATGAGCATGGCCAAGATTTAGACTACTACTTCTATGACTTGATGGGAGTTCCTGTCCAAGTGCTTAGGAGAGAAGAGAGAATAGCCTAATTTATTTCCTCATATCATGCCATTCGGCAAACCGAAATGCATGATCAACTTTAACTTGATCTCGTCGAGAAGTGGTGGAAGTGGAATGGACAATAATGAACAACTAAATTTGTTTTACCATTTGTTGTATTTGTGGTATTTGTTGTATTGTTTTATTGTTGTTAGACATGTATTTATTCATTTGAACTATTCATTGTTTATGTTATTTGTGTTGTAATAATAATTGAACTATTTATTGATGATTTTATTTGTTTGTGTTTGATTTTCTAAATTGGAGATGGATGTGTGATTTGTGTTCCTGTCGCCGCGCGCTGTGTTTTGCACTGTCTGGTGGAGCATTGTTTTTGCCACGGCAAAATACAGCCCCCGATGAAGCGTCGTATGCTCGCGCGCTGCAAACAAAAAAACGGCGATGTAAACATATTTTAGCGCGCGCTATTATACAGCTTTGGTTGGAGATGCTCCCTAAGCTGTGTGGAGCATCCACTTGTAGACGACCTATGGATACATGGAAATGTAGTTACATGTCAAATTGTGGGGTCCGCTTACAAAATTCCATGTTTCCTAAACATGCTTTTTTCTTGAATTAATTAAAGCTTCTTTGGTCAGAATGGTCGTGCTATGATTGTGAAGGACTGAAAAGGCCCCCTCACCGACCGTTAGCAGATCCCTCGCTGGAGCCCACGATCAAAGAATCGAGATTATTGAGCACACTGAGGCGTACATACACCGAGGTGTACCACATGGCGCATCGCACCGTCATGGTCTACTTTGAGCAGCATTAGAAGCGATTGGACATCCTTGTGGGAAGAATTGGAGAAGATTGGACGACATCCTTAACGAGACTTGACAATTTGATTGGAGGTTGGTCGGTGAGTCTACTCCCTCAGATTATAAGGCCTATGAGATTTTTTTAAATGTTAAGAGTTGCAAGTTTTTTCTCATTTATTATCGTCTCTTCTCCAATATATGGTATTCTTTTTTTTCTCTCATGTATGTACAACTATTGGTGCATGTATTCCCTCTGTTTTAAATATAAGATGTTTAACTTTGTAAAATAAATGTATCTAAACTTATTTTAGTACGTAGGTTTATTCAACTTTAAAATGAATCTAAACACTAAAATAAGTCTAGATTCATTTTCTTTATAAACCTAAAACATCTTATATTTTAAAACGTAGGAAGTAGTAATCAAAAGATAGTTATTGATTTTCTTAATTCTATTAAAATGATCAATAGAACTTATAATCAATCCCTAACAGAGGGATTATGTTTCTCGGGGCGTTGGATACAACATTAATGCTCACGTACGTACGTGTGTAGTACTCCCTTAGTTCGGAATTATAGGTCCTACGCGCATATCTAGGTTGTTAATTTGACCAATAAAATATAACTTATATATTACAAAAATTATATCATTAGAAAATATAATCTTTAAGGTATCTAATGATATAATTTTTATATTATAATATGTATATTTTGTTGTTTAAAATGACAACCTAGTTATCCGTACGGGACTTATAATCCCAAACGACTAGGTAGTACACAGTCGTAGGTGCCACGATGGATACGCGCACACCGTGTCACACGCCTGTCGGGCGGTGGCATATACGGCCAGGCCAGCAGCAGAGGCGTCGCCCGACGCGGCCGGCCGTGCGCCGATACTTAACCGCAGTCACCAGACCGTGGTGTGGGTCCATGCGCGCCGCTTCAGTGCTCCGGTTTGTGCCGTGGCGAAAGCCTAATCGCGTCCCGACCCGTTTGTAGCTAGCATACGCCACTCGCCAAAGTTCTCCCGTACGCGGCGGTGAACGGAGACGGTCGGTCGGTGGCCACCGACAGCTTCTGCCCATCGCGCCGAACCGGACACATCCCTATATAAAATTCTGAAATCGGAAAAGGCTTTCCTTTCTCACTTCTGCTTGATTTCTTCTTCTTCTTTGCGCGAGTGTGGAGAATATGTTCCGCCTTTATTTTTGTGGAATAATTAACTGGGACTGAAGATTTGCTTTTTTTTTTTTACTTTAGTGCATGTAGAATGATAAAAGATGGATTGAGATAATATGTTGGATGTATTATTGAGACTCATGAATAAATATATATAGACGTATATATGATTATTTTAAAGTGCAAGTCAAGTTAGGATAGAATACTTATTATCATAAACTATGATAACAACCGTGTTCATACCCACAGTTATAGAGGTAGCTCGTGAACAGTCAGAACGTCGTGAACGATCAGGCTAGAGATAAACCGAAGTAAACTTATTAGGCTAACAGCTGGTGAGATGCTCAATCAAGGTGCTAGCGCTTGTGCCGATGTCGAGGGATCCGAGAGCGTTAGGCGCGGAGAGCGCTACAACCTTGATCTAGATAGCCATGCGAGGGGTTGTCGTAGTTGATGTCGTGCTTGGGGATACCAGTGTCAAGGTAGCCGCACTTAAAGCTGCATGCGCATAATACGCGAGGATGATAACGGTGACGCGTTGAGGCAGTCGTCGAGGATATCAATGCCGGAGCCGATGCAGTCTGAGACATCGAGGACGAGGTACGACCACAGTTTTGCGAGAACTAGGCATAAATGCAGACATCGGTATTGCCAGAACTATGTACGCAAAGAAGAACTCGTCGGTGACGCGGTCGAGACAGTCATAGAGGTCGATGCCAAAGAAGATGTTGTCGATAACGATGTAGACGAGGCGTCGATCCTAGTTTGCCAGACTCGGTAACACGTCGGGGACGAAGGCACATACCGATGTTGACAGTACCGGGCGTGCATGGGTAGGGACTATCATGAACCAATGCGCCAATGTCATAGTGGATGAGATGATGATGGCGACGAGGTCGTTGTGGACGAAGATGTAGAAGGCGTCGAAACCAGCGGCGATCCAGAGTGGTCATGCTGGACGCCTAGAGAGGCGCGGTGACGATACTCGATGTAAGCAAAGAGAATCCGACATGACTAAGACCATGCGCGGACGTAGGCGACCCACACCATAGGAGGTGCCGCGGAGATAGCCTAGGACGTCGGTGTGCGGGGACAACGATTTAGAATGCGTGCAGCGATGCTACGACCTGATGAGACAACATAGATGCATGACGCGAGTCGATGCAGCTTGTGATGCGTGTTGGAAGCCAGTAGGCAAGGACCAAGGCGAAGGCACTACGTCCCGAAGGGGCGACACATCGATAGCCCATATCTCGATCGGTGGTAGGCGCATGCTCCGAGATGTGCTTGGCGTAGACGACCACGGGATCGGCTATTATTCCTACGGTGCACCGTATACGCTTTGGCATGGACGACGCGTAGATCGGAGTCGATGACGGCATTGTCGGTGAAGTCCCGGATGATGACGACAAAGACAATCCGAGAAAGGTGGTCATGGCAGCCTACCAAGGAAGACGTAGCAGCCGACCGAGGTGCGCGACAGCCTTCAATGAGGCCGCGACAGCTTGCCGAGGTAGGCGCTACAGTGGAGGAGGCTAACGCACATGCGCGGTGTAGAGCGTCGATGCCGATGGTCGGAATAGAGGCGCGGCGATGGCGACGGTGGTGGGCGACTCAATCTGATATATGATCGGTGAACTAAAAAAGAAGACTCGCCGATCGATCGACGAAAAGGAAAACCGATAGATAAAAAAAGATTCACTAGGACAGCCGATCACGGATCGGCGGACGAGCTCTGCTACGGGTTGTGCAGCCTCCGGTAGAGATCATGGAGATCGATGCTCCCCGAGGGCAACCGATGCTGCCCGAGGGCAGCGTGGCGAAAGCATGCCGGCGGTAGCTAGGATTTGGGATCGGTTAGACTGATACCATGTAAAACTTCATGCTCTAATCAATTTAACAAAAAGACCGATCTAATGAAAGAGACTAGACGGTGCATTTTTACTTCAAGACTATCTCTCACATGTGGCTTCCTCGGGCCTAATGTGAACTGGAAGTGGGCTGCAATATTTTTATTTTATATTGTGCCAGCTAGGGCTTAAACTAAGATCTTTTTTTTTTTGAACAAGGATGTCCGCGAGGGGACTGGAAGCATATATTAAATCCAAACGGTGGATGTACAACTGATAACAAAGGACCCCATAAAATAAAGAAAAAAATATAGGTCCCTGGTAAAAACAGAAAAGACCTCGCTAAAAGATGAAAGATAACAATCAGGTCCTTCTCTTTCTCCACCGCCGAGCTAAGATCTCTTAGCTCTGATACCTGATACCGTGAGAAACGATATAGAGATTGACGAAATATGCTAGTTATAAATCGTCTTAAAGTATAAGTCAAATTAAACTAAAATGTAACTATGCTAAACCACTATTTAGTAATAATTATGTCCGTACAATACTCAAACAGTGCCAACTGCCAAGGGAAAGGAGTACGGGTATGGGTAACATCGAACATGGAGTTAACGATGCAGCGTCGCCGAGTGGCGCAGGACCGTAGTATTTCATACTCCACAAGGAGTAGAGAAAATGTACTTGCCGGCCAATGTACGTACGTCGGGACTCCACAAGGATCGATGTATATTCGTGGGACCTTGTCAACGCCGTACCGAATGGGCTGTCTACAGATGTGTGCCCGTGAGGCGATGACTATACGCGCACGGCCGTCTGCCTTCTTTGGGATGGTAGATAGACTAGTAGTAGGTGAATTTGGTGAGCACGTTTCGGAAGACAACGTCCTTCCGCCGGTGCATATAGTGGTATCTTGCTAGGCTCGGGTCGGGTAGATGTATGTATTAATCGTGCTTACAAATTCGGTGCAGAATAAAGGGCCACGGGAACATATAAAAGGGTGATGAATGATGATCATGAAAGGGAAAGAGAAGTTCTAAATTATTACTACTTCAGGACCCACCTCAAACCAGCATCTTCGTTGCTCGTCTATGGTCATTCGTTCTACAACCTTGACCATTCTTTTCCATTATGATGTATTTATGGAACTGAAAAATAAAAGTGTACTATTAAAATTCTTTTCAAGATATATATTTATATGTATGATTTGTAAGTAAGCATTTTAAATGTTTTAAAATATGTAGTCAATGTCTTAAAATTTTACCTTGGCTCGGCTCTCTCCCTCGCTACAGTAGGAGAGGCGATTTTTCTCCCCCAACCCGTTCGCTCCAGTTCACCGGCGGCGATTTGCCGGTTCCCCTCCCCTCCGTCGGCCGCTCCGGCAGCGGGAGGGTGGGGGAACCATGGATCTCGTATGTTCATAGCTAGGTGTGAGTGAGTGTCCTGTCAGCGGCGCTGGGGAGACGATGGCGCGGTCGATCTGGTGGTTTGTGGCGGCGGAGATCTTCTCCGGTGGTGGTGTTCTGTGGATCCCCACCACGTCTCTGCCTCCTTCTCGGTGCTCGCATCTCGGTGGAGATGCCATGCGCCGAGTTCCCGTGCCGGAGATCGAGTGTGGCGGTTCCGGTGTTTGAAGGTTTGGAAGCTGCAGGTGATGCGATCCAGATTGAAGGCGATGGTGGCGATGCAAGGTGAAGGCCCTTCGGGTTCGAGGTTCGTTGACTTCCCGCATGCCATGGGACTTCGTCCGATCCAAGGTTGTAGAGGAGGAGCGGCGGCGGCGCGCCAGCGGCACGGCTTCTTCGTCGGCGTCGTCTTTGATTTCCTTCAGGACTTGTTTGTAATTTTCCTATCTCTTGTGGACTGTTCTATAAGGTTACTAGATTAATATCACTTGTTCTTCCCCGTAAAAAAATGTCTTAAATTTTTTACTATATTCGTGTTCAAACGTTTAGTTTTAGAATGATAATCTGAAACAGGCCACGATGATATATATGGAGCCCGGACTTTAGGGTACCCAATATCTTTTTTTTAAAGTTAGTACTCTACTTAAAAGTTCTGAACAAATCTAAATGTGTCTTACAAATATGCATATAGATGATTTCTATGAACGTGTAAATTTTTGTTGAAAAATACATACTAGTATCTTGGGCAACACAAAAATAAGAAAGAAATTAAAAATTCTTCTTTTGGTATTCACATTATTTTAAGTCGCATATGAAAACATTATTTTACAAACAATCATACGCACATGCTAGACATCTATGTTCATGGATATTTTCTTCCAAAACTTTTTGAAACAAAAAATGAATTTCTTGATTTTTAAAATTGGGCCCGCTAGAGCTCGAACTCTTTAGGAGAGTTTCTGAAACAAAATACCTTAGTAATGAATGTGCAATGGAACTATACTTCATGCCTTCCAAACCATTCAAGCAAACATAAAAAAACTACAAAAACTTCGATAACTTTGAAGTGTGTCGCCTCCTTAAAAGTTTTTTGCATCCATCCAATAAATAAAATCTCACATGCAAATGACTCAAGTTTGTTTCCAAATTTCATTTTTTATGAAAATCACAATTCATTTGCGAGATATGTGAAAAATAACAAAGCCAAAATGCTATTCTAGCTCCCGTTTTTTTTTATTGAGACCATAAACCCATCATTTTTTCCAAAAACCTATTGGCACATGAACCATTCTAATATATATGCACCATATTTTTAGTTTTATCGAAGGTTTTAACTCATTTTTTATCCTTTTTAAGTGAAGAGAGCATACATAAGCGATGGCACAAAATCCACTCTCATAACCTTTTATTATAAATACATCTTAATTCTTAAAAGACACAACGACCACATGTATTTAATAAAAAGGGAGCTCCATGTGACAAAAAAGCTTTAAGATATTTCACACATCACAACTCAGATAATTAATATGTCAAGATATTTTGAGTCCAAAAATTTCACATAATTAACATGTCAAGATTTTGAGTGAGATAAATTCACATAATCAATACCATGTCAACAATTGTTGAGTTAGAGAACTAACATGTGGTTCGGTGGTTAAGAAGATAGTTGTAACCCTGAACCATCGGAGATCAAATCACATGTTTGAGGATGGTGGTTGTACTTAGCTTACTAGATATCAAATTACATATTTGAGTCCTCTTGTGTCTTTATAAGGAAGATATTTTTCGGTGAGAGGTAATGTTATTGTTTAGTACTCGTATTAAATCAACAATATTTATTATGGATCGGAGGAAGTGGATGAGTTTAGATGTCGCAAATAAACTTTCTTCATTAGGATCGTTGCACCCAAACATTGAAAAAATGGATCTATGAACTCAAGTTTGGTTTTATCTAAAATTCATAAGTAAATTCGAATTGCAAATATTTATTTTCTTAGGGAAGTCTAACCCTCACTTTATACCACTATGAAAAAAACCACGGCAAAAAAATACGAAAAATAAAAAATGAAAAGCGAGGAACCCATTTGCCGGTTGCTACCTTCACCAAGCGGTGAGCGTACCCAGCCGTGTCTTCAAGTGGAAAAAGCAAAGAGAACACAGTGAACGTCCGATATAAACAGCGAGTACCCTCCCTCTGTCTCCAGACGACCACTTCGCCCACCACTCCTCCGCCCACACCGGTTCCCAGCGCCAGTTCACCCACGAGCGTGGCGTGCGTCGCCTCTCGCGCCGACGGCCGCGCGCGGGAATCCCCACCGCGAGCAAAACAGAAGCTGCGGAGAAGCCCTCTCCCACACTACTAGCTCCCCGCATTGGGTCGCGCCGCTCCCAGCGAGAGGCCACGCCGGGGTGGTCGCCGCCTGCGGCCGCGCTAGAGCTGGTGAGCACCGATTCTCTCCTCCATTCGACCGCGTTGCTCGCCCGAGCCTGGAACCTTGCTCCGCGATGCCTCCACCGGATCTCCGGGGCGATTCGTGAGCCGCGTGGCTCCTGATTTGAACAGTCTGTGCTGGATTTGAATTTTATTAGTTTATTCCTCGCTCTAGATTATTGACTTCTGGGAGTTGGCTCTGCTCGGGGAATCCCATCGCCCGGTTGTTTGCGGCGGCCATCTCTGATTGACGGGAGCAGCATTGATTCGTTTTCTCGCGATTGTACTCTGGTTCTCCCGATGAGTTGAGCACTCCGTGCGTAGATTCGTGGTGGTAGCTTCTGATCCGCATTTCGTGAGTTCGGGTTTGCTGCTGAATTCTCGCGTGCCTTTTCCCTGTCCAGTTTTCGTTGCGATACGAGCAGGTTGGTTGCAGGCTTGAATGCTCGGAATTCCGGAGCGGGTTGTTTCGGTGTTTGGTTTGGTTGGTAATCATTTACCATCTGCATTGATGGAGGAATTTTGCCCAGACAACTAGGAGTAGTACTGATATCTTCATTTAAGATGTTCTTTTCCATGTCACTTGGAGTAGCAACTATCGGAAGCCCTGCGCCTGAGTAGCTAGCTATTCTCTGTGATGATTGGCAATTTTGGGCAATTGTTAAGATTTGCCGATTAGTTTCTGTTGGGATCTCGTCTCCTTGGCCGTTTGATGCAAAGTAGCTAAGCAGGTTATTTTTGGTGTTTTTTTGGGAATTTAGTTTGCTTTTTCTTAAAGAAAGATGAATTACTTTACTTTGGTATGTGAATACATTTTCTACCGTGGCTCCTAGTATCAGGAAGAAGCAATTTTAATTTATACGCGCTTAAATCTGCTGAATTTATCTGCCATTCAAGCACTTGAACCTTTTTATGGACTTGTTTAATCTTGGATCTCCAAAATGGAGTACCAGTTGATTGATAGTAAGGCCCTATCTACCGTTGTAGATTCATGGTCTCAACGATGGCCTTCTTGGCCAAGCACATAACAAGACTGTAACATCGAGAGTTTTTAAAAAATACCATCAGTACTGTCCTTTGGTAGCTTGACTTTGACATCACATCCTAGAGTTTCAAGGTACTAAGGGTAATCATATCGAAATGAGAATGGTGATTTGACTTAAGAAAGTTGCGCCTTCACCATTTCATCTCTTAGGATTAGGCAACACTGTCTTGGAGGTGTTCCTAGCCAGTATCAGCACCCAATTTGTGTAGCATTTCTTTGGACCTGTTTCATTAATTCCTTTATAATTCAGTCATGTAGTAGTTTCTTTTTGACAATGATATTTTTCCCCAGTTTTCACTCTTATTTGGCATGCTTTTCTAGCAAAAGCGGCTGAAAAGATGTAACCATTTGTACTTATTTTTTATCCAGGTTCAGGTTAACAAATTAGAGGTATTCTGAAATGGGTGCCAAAGAGAATGGGGAAGTGCGAGATGAGAAGAGAGTTGGATCAGATTACGAGCTAGCCAGAGCTTCTGTTTCAGGGGGTCCAAAGAAGCTCCTGAAGAAAGATACCAGAGAAAATAGCCCCCGTATGGCCAAGAGCAGTACCAGTCGTCCAGTTCAAAACAAGCTGCAACAGAAAGCATCAAATAACACTCAGAACAGGTCTCCGAAACCAAGGAAGGCAGTTAATGCTGCTAAAACGCTTGAAGTTAGAAGACCAGAAATTGTAAAAATCCCTTCTCGCCCTCCATCAGAACTGTCTGAGGAAACAGATGATATAGTTAGCGAGGCCGGAACCACCGATGATAGATGCAACGAAGAGGCCAAAGAGATTGATGTGTTGGATGAAGCTCCACATTGCGATCAGAGTACTGGTACAGATGATGAAATTGCAGATATTGAAGAAAAGATAGTTGATGATGAAAAAACAGTTCTACTCCAAAGGAATGAGGAACTACAATCAAAACTTGAGAAGTTGGAGCAGGAACTTCGTGAAGTTGCTGCATTAGAAGTTTCTCTGTACGCTGTATTGCCTGAGCATGGAAGTTCAGCACATAAGTTGCATACCCCGGCTCGGCGTCTTTCTAGGCTGTACATTCAGGCATGCAAGGTCTGGTCTCCACATAAGAGAGCTTCAGTAGCAAAAAACACTGTTTCTGGTCTTGTTTTCGTTGCGAAATCCTGTAGTAATGATGCTTCAAGGTAGGATATGGCTAATACTATACTTGATCACAGTTTTTTACTCGACCATGTGGCATAAGAATGAAGTTTCTTCTTTTAACAATCTACGCTTGATGCAGGTTAACATTCTGGCTGTCCAATACAGTTGTTCTCAGGGAAATAATTTCAAAAACTTTTGGCATATCACATCAATTGACTCCAACGATGACGGCTAACAGCATAAATGGCGGTACACAGTGGTTTGATGGGAAATCCACGCCAATGCTATGGAAAGACAACTCCAATGGGAAGCAAACCAAACATGCTGTAATACAGATGATACCAGATGATTGGCAGGAAACTAGTACACTTTTGGCTGCATTAGAGAGAATTGAATCTTGGATGTTTTCTCGGATTGTTGAGACTGTGTGGTGGCAGGTAATAATCGTATGATCTTGTTGAAACTTAACTGAGAGGATCTCTTGCTCCAAACTGGGCTTGCAATCCTATAAGTACTCTGCAGTGATTCTCTTACAGCCCTACTGATCTCTAAATACGCCTCATTTCTCCACATTGTGGATTTTCTGAAGAATGTTTCTTTTCCAGGCATTAACTCCACACATGCAAACCCCAGCAGAAGGTTCATCAACCCCAAAGGCTGGGAAAGTGTCAGGCCCTTCTTTGGGTGATCAGCAGCAAGGCACCTTTTCTGTTAACTTGTGGAAGGCTGCATTTCACGACGTGTTCAGCAGGATATGCCCCCTTCGTGCTGGTGGGCATGAGTGTGGATGTTTGCCAGTATTGACAAAACTGGTATTAATTGATATCCTTAGCATAAGCATATTATGTTATTGCTAATATCTTTATGTATTTGACGCGTTCTGCTATCATCAGGTGATGGAGCAATGTGTAGCCCGTTTAGATGTTGCAATGTTTAATGCCATCCTTCGTGAATCAGCTAGTGAGATACCAACTGATCCTATATCTGATCCAATCGTTGACCCAAAAGTCCTGCCAATTCCAGCTGGGGAGCTAAGCTTTGGATCAGGCGCACAGCTGAAAAACTCTGTATGTACCTAATTCACCTTCCAATGTTTCAAGTACATTCCAAATAATGTTTGTGTAGGATATTAAATTATTGCGCATTAGCTATATTATGAATGCATTACTGACTACTGAGATGTCATTGCACCTCAAACAATCAATTTATATGAAATAAATGCCTATGCAGATCGGGAACTGGTCAAGATGGTTGACAGATAACCTGGGCATAGATGCCGATGACTCTGAGGATGAAGATGACAGCTATGAAAGAAGAGGTGCACCTAAAGCAAAATCTTTTAAACTTCTTAATGAACTGAGTGATCTCCTGATGCTCCCAAAAGACATGCTTCTTGAGAAGTCCATCAGGAAAGAGGTCAGTGTTCCACGCATGGCTCCTGACAAATTTTTGTACTACTGTTTTCGGTTGGATCCAGCTGTGGCTAAGCTTTTGATCTCTCTATCAGATCTGCCCTTCCGTCGGTGTCCCGTTAGTAACAAGAATCCTGTGCAACTTTACCCCTGACGAGTTCTGCCCCGATCCTGTTCCTAGCATAGTCTTAGAGGACCTGAATTCTGAGGTATTATTTCAGTCTCATGAAAATGTTGCGGGATTATTATGTCTTGTGCTAAAAATATCAAACACTTTGTGCTATATGCATCACATTAGTTAACACTATATTATGATGCAGAGCTTGCTGGAGCGTGGCACCGGCAAAGATGCGGTCAGCGCATTCCCCTGCATCGCTGCTCCTATCGCCTACCGCGCCCCTTCCCAGATGGACGTAGCTGAGAAGGTGTCGGTCACTGGAGGCAGCAGCACAAAGCTAGACAGAAAAGCCTCTATGGTGCAGAGGCGAGGGTACACCAGCGACGACGATCTGGATGACCTGGACTGCCCCCTCGCGTCCCTATTCGACAAGAGCGCCCCACCTTCGCCATCGAACGGTGTCGCGCATTTCAGTGCTCAGAGAGGAGCTTCCATGGAGAACGCGAGATACAGCCTCCTGAGAGAGGTGTGGTCAGAGGAGCGGCACTGATTCGGCCAACCTGTAAAGTCTGCAAAATCTCTTCTATCTATAGCTATTGCTTACATAAAAAGGGGTAGGAAAACCCTAGTGAGGCGAAACCCCCGAAACATGGTATCTTGTACACATCTCTATACATGTTATCTCCCTCTCTTTGTAGTATATAGGACATAAATGAATGAACTAGTTCTATGGCCCCTTGAGGCTTAAAGATTTGGTCTATGGTGCTTGGCTGATGCGTGATTTTGTCAGCAGCTGTATACTGTTTCTGCCTACCGACGAACGAATCTGATGACCCACTCAGGGCAACTTTCGTGTGAGCTGTTTCCACTAGTCTAAGCATATCAATGGATGTGAGCGATGCCGGTGCGAGTGCGACGGCCCAACGGCACCAGTCGCCGTCGTCGGACGATTCGGACGGACGGCCCCCGACGAAGGGGACTCCCTACCTGCAGTTTTATGCAGCATAAACTGCCGCAGATCCGTCAACTGTCATAGATTGCAGACACAGGAATGATTTCACTGTATGTTTACACTATCTGTGGCGCAGCTGCGACCTGATGCGAGACTCTATTTTGGCACGAGTGCATAGTAATCGCTGCACGACACTTCTGGGGTTGCAAACGGAGATGCTGCCACCGACGCCCAGCTCGTTGAGCAGACCTAAATTCGCCGCGTCAGGCTGCACTCCGCCGATTGTGTACAGCGAGAATAAAATGACAGTGGCGGTGGCAGTGGCAGCGGTAGGTGTCGTGCTCCACACTCGCATTATAGAATATCGGCTCTCGAATCTGTCGGTAGACAAGCCTCTAAGATTGTTAGAGGACTGTAGTGGACTTTTGGCATATGCTCCTTTTATTTGAAATGTATTTTAAAATCATTCCGAAACAAATATACCCGCACGTATATCTCCACATTCTAGGTGAGCAAATAGTAATTTCACTAAAAATCGAAACTTCATGTAGCCCGTGTAAATAAGAAAAACAGATCAGTGCTAAACTAACCGCGGTGGTGTTTGGATGCGAAGAACTGAGCCTTGTAATTGAATTGAGTGGTAATTTCAAATCCAAACCAGAAAGGAAATGGTTCCCATTCGAATTCTGTTGTTTGAGTGTGCTTGGAATTTGTTGTTGGAATCAGTAAGTGGCAAACCAATCCCAATTCCTATTTGGACGTAGAAACTATAGGACTGAATGTTTTGTTGAGCTGGTACAATACAAACTTTTGTGTACATGTATGAAAAATAGCATTCAACAATTACAAGCACATAACATTCAACATTCAAAAATTACAAGATTTTTATCCGGAGAGAATAACCATACAAAATTGTTGAAACTGAATTTAACTTGTATAAGTATGCTTTCTCATCGCTGGAGGATAACCATACAAAATTGTCCCTTTAACAATGGTGTGCAAGAGAAATCTATCTCTATACATGATCTTCCATCCGGTGAAGATGGCTGCATGTACTCTCAGCCTTCCGTTGAATAATGCCACCAGCCGGACTAGCTCGTTTGAAGATTTCAACCAAGCCAACCAAATGCCCAAATCAGGTAGTCAATTCTAGAATTTCAATTCGGAGGCCCAATTATGACGAGACAGTTTCGGTCTTTTGTACACAGCGCACAAAAATTATAGGGGTTTCCCCAAGCTTTTCGTGAGCACACAAAATGTGGAGATCACATGGAGGTGCACACACAAATTACTTTTATAATTTTTAACAATTTTAAACTTTTTAAAGTGATCATATATATATATTTCCTCCATCCTAAAAAGGATGTATTAGATTTGTCTTGTTTCGTCATGACGCCAACCAGTTTTTTGATAATTATAATTCGTAAACACTAGTTCTTCAGGAGAATTGGATATACCTGAACCACATTAGGGACACTCAACAGCATCAACATGACACACAAATGACAATAACGAAGACAGCATGAACATCATCAAACCAATCCTCAGAATTCAGATTAAGGAAAATAGATAGCTTGTTGTGTTCCATACTACAAAACTTTTGCAGGATACAAAAAGGATGCTGTTGCAATGCAAAGTAACAACTCATTCTAACGTTGTAGACAAAGCGAGGGTTTAATCAGTATCATCGACGACCTTGGTTCCCAGCCCCTTCAAACCCTCAGCAGGCACCTCGGCAACGGTGACAAGAGAGTAGAGCTCCTCCTTGGCATCCTCCTCATCATTCCTCCTGCGGGCAATCCTCACGCGAACCCTCCGGGGCACGCTTCTGATACCGCTGCTCCAGATGTGCTTGTTGAGCTTCACGTCAATCCTGACGTCCGAAGTGCCCATAGCCTTCTGTGCAAACTTCCTCAGCTCCTTGATGGCATTGGGCGCCTTCTTCTTGAATGTACTGTTAAACATAAGAGAATACTTAAGAAAAAGCCCTATGTATAACCATAACATAGCACAGTAACTAATAAGAACAGGTACATAAACAGTTCAATACAATAATGACAAAATGGCATCATGTTATGTTGGGCAAGAACAGGGGCTAAACTATTAGAATGTCAAGTTCAATAATAAGTAGATACTGAGCTAACAGAGACCATACCAAGGATGTTAAGCAGAATACACAGTTTTACTACATACAAATACATAACGTTAAGAACTCTACTGCAAGTGTATCCTTTTGATTATCGGATAGGGAGCTATAACCTATCACAGCCACTACATAGTGGAAGGGATTGGAGTTAAATTTCAAGTCTAGTTGAAGGGATCAAATCAGATCAAGAGTGTATCAAAAGAGGATAGCTGGTGGATAGCTTGTATGGGTACAGATAAGGCTTAGGACACTTTGATCAAACTAGTTTCACTGCACATCCGAAGTGATTTGCTCTGATCATTCCTATAGGCAAGTCTAAAATCAAATTTCACAAAAAAGTCAGAAATGTTTACCTAATGAGTTAGTGCATCAAGCTTATGTGGTTAAACCTTTCTTAGGGTTGCACAAACGAGCTCTTTAACTAATTGTAGGTACACAAAATAGTTGAAAAGCTAATAAGTAATGGCAACTCGATGACAAATAGCCTGTAATACTAATTCCAGATGGAATGTGATGGTAAATCTCTATTAGTATCTAGCTGTCATCTCATGTCTACGAGATGAGAAGAGTAAGACCTACTACACACAGTTAGTAAAAGCAACTGGATCACAACTAGCTGAAACTCAATTCGAAATGAGTGTGATGGTACATCCCTGTTACAGTCTAGCTCTCAGCTCAGCTCTAAACTAGGAGTATATCAGAAAGAGATCACAGTGTAAGGCTATATGACTGATACGGCCGCAGCGGCATGAAATTGTTCAATCATCTATGCACAAGATAGCAAGCAGGATCTGTCACCGCAGATCAAAATACTAACGATGGCCATGGCATGGATAGAGATGGGCGGCGTATGAGATTTATGACATCGGATCTTGCAGCGGAAACAGAAGTCGTGCAAGTGCAAGTGAGCAAGTGGCAACGGCGTGGGTGGCGAGGGGAGGGGGGCGAGAGGTAGCATACCAGCCATGGAGGCGCTTGTGGAGGTTGACGGTGTACTCCCTGGTGACCACCTCCTCCTTCCTCGGCGCTCCGCCCTTCTTGTCCGCCATCCCTCTCCTCCTCCTCTGCTGCTTCTTCTTCCTCCCTCCGAGACGACTGGTCTGGTTGCGGCGGCGCGAGAGGGAAACCCTACAAGCGACGGGGGATGGCTTTTATATGCCCGCGTGGGAGATCAGATCACACGTGCCGCTCATGAGACTGGGCTGCGATTTAGAACATAGGCTGCGAGTTGGATGGCCCGCGCATAGATCAATGGGCCTTGATTCCTCCGGGCCAGTGCTCTTGATTTAAACGATTTACAGGCCGCGAACGTCGGCTGCAACAACGCTCAGCCATTGGAACTCACTACCAGGCCTAGACCCACTCCGTGGTCTGAAACAAAAGCAAGAGTCCCAAGGAGAAGATATTCTCTGTTCTCAAAAAAAAAAAGAGAAGATATTCTCTACCCTAAAAAAAAAGGATATTCTCAATCTGAAAGAAAAAGGTTCCAAGAAAAGTCCTCCACTCTATTAAAAAAACAAAAGCCCTAAATAAATGTGCCAATAAGATTTGCCTTTCTAAAGGAGAAAATATTGTCTCCGCTAAGTCTGAAGCCAACCAATATAAGTATCAGATTCAGTGTATGTAGAGGCCCCTGCTTAGAGCTAGCTGAGGTCGACCCATCCGTCCTTGAATAGCGCGTTATTTCTTCGCTATAGGGGCGCTATAGCATATTTGGGATGTGAACGCTACGCTATACAAAATCTTCTCGCTATGACGCTAATTACGCTTTAGCGACGCTAAATACACTATAACGTCACAATGCAATAGCGCCCCTAAAAAATCTATGAATATAGCACCACCCCATAAGCCCATTGAGCCCACGACTCCACCACGCCTAACACTCTACATCTAAACTTATGTCAACTCAACCCTATTTCCCGGTTCTTCCTCCCCACATGAGGGTGGCGACTGTTGATAGACTGCAACACCGGTTTCCTCCAGGTCTAGCCGGTCGGCCGTCTCTATGCTTGGCACGTCCACCAAACACAGTGAAGCACTAGGAGGACGCGCATCTCAATTTCTCGACGAGTGAGCTAACCTAACGCACGTCTTGTCCTCTAACTGGTCAGGCACCGGATGTCAAACAAACTTTGTCATTTGGCCACTACTAGATGGTTGTGTATTACTCAAAAAAAAGGTGCTGAAATCCTTAGTAATACTTGCTAGACCTTATTTTTTTACACACGCTATTTTGAAAAATAGCGCGCTATTAGCACGCTATAACTTGCATAGCGTTTGGAGATGGGCCACGCTAAAATAAATAGCACGCTATTTTTTTCCTTGGTCCTTGTACGTTACCATCCGAGATCGACTTGCATCACGATGGTATGGTATGCATGCAAGGTGCGGAAAAGAAGGCTCGCACCGTGACCTTTCGTGCAAATCTCGTGGCATGAAGAAAAGATAATAACGTGGCATAAATGTGAACCAAAGATGGTGCCCAAAGATTCTGAGTTGATAACCGAATGCTAAAGTAGTGCAGCCGAGCCCAGGCGACGATGGATGGATGAAATGTTCAATGCATGTGGAACGTTTCTTATTACTACACTGAAACGTCTGCTTTAATTTCGATACTGACAGTGCCGGAATGATCACCGTGAATTTGTACAAGTGAGAATGTTGACCTAGCGCCCCTCTAGGCCGGATGAGACAGCCATCCAGGCTTGCCGACAGTACAATCCTTTGCGATTTGTGATTTTTTTTATAGCCATCTCGTCTGAAATTTAGGAGATTATAAACTCGTTTGTCCAAGCTCCAAGTGTAGCTGCATCTGCTATGCAAATAGTACATGGCAGAATTAAAAGCAAGCGCAGCCGGTTGGGTACACTACATATGGTTTGTCTGAACCTCGATTGAGCTTAGCGACACATGGCATGTTGTGCTTGTGCCACAATTCATGCTCAGCTTAACTACACCTGGGGCCATCCCCGTCAGTACACAGTACAGGTTTAGCCAAACGCTACCTGTAGCCCATAATTTGCGTGCAAGTCGAGCCCACATGCCTCCTAATCTCTCAACACTCTCCATGAATTTGCTGATGTTGGGGAATTAATTAGGCAAAAATTGATGATATCAAAAAGATCAGGGACAATTCGGAGCCCACACACGAAGCTTTGCTCAATTTAAACACCGGCCACACTCGTACGTACCACTAGCTTTAGCAGCAAGGGAAAGGGATCGGTGGTGTGCCATGTTAGCTAGCAAGTGCAGGCTATCACGTCGTAGACCACCCACTGAATTAATTAGTCGCGGAGATTGATGAGCGGCGCTGGCTAGCTACTAGCTAACTGTTCAAACAGATTGCCAATCGAAACCTCCTCTCATTGTTTACAGAAAATTAGGTGCACGGCAGTTTACAGAATAAGCCATGGACACGTACAAGAAGGAATCGGTTCAATCATACTGCTGTTCACCCGTGCACAAGTTAAGCTTGAAATTGATGGATCGAGCGCACATACATGTACGGGATGTATACATATATCGAATGTCCACAACTGAAATTCGCATGACGTGCGTGCGTGAATTGAAAATTCCAGAACCGTGAGAGGGCATCACATATTCACATGGGTTTCAACAGCCGGCCAACAGCTCGAAACAGCACGCTCGAATCAATCAAACAGTACGTCCTAACCGGATGAAGATACAGATACTAACTCTACTTCTAAACGTAAGTCTTTCTAACGGCTCAAATTATTAAACTACCAAAAAAGGCTTGCATTTCAAAACAGAGGAAGTAGCTATGTTAGGCTCCCAAGCTGGGCAAGAGTTTCTTGGAACTGAGAGAGAAGCAAAGGTGATCAGATAGAGCCGGCCGTCCCTTAAGGCGGATTTGGTAGCTTGCACCTAATATTTGGCCCGACCTGACAATGCCAAGGTAGACATGGTCAGATAACAACACGGTTTGTGTCAACATCTACAACCCGTTTGACGCATTTGGTTGCATGCACCTAATATTTTGCCCGATCTGACAATGCCAAGGTGGGTATGGTCAGATGACAACACGGTTTGTGTGAACATCTGCAACCTGTTTCGTTACCTGAGTCGCATGAATTAGACCGAATGTGTACCCTATTGGGTTGTATGGATTTTCTAGCATGCAACCAATGGATGTTTGGTTGTCTTCTGCTTTCCTCTCATTACACACATATGTAGGATACACTCATCTCTTTCAAATCTGGCCAGGTTACCACACAACACATGAATACATAGCAAACACATATAAAACTAGATGCTTAACACAACATAACTAGTTCGTAGCTACTAGTGTGTAGGTTTTAGTCAGGTGAGTTCACTACAATAGCCAGAACTGATCACCAACATATTTACAACCGAGTTCATCAATGTCCTCTTCACCTAGTTGCCGAAACATCACTAGACCAGGATTTCACAAGGTATAAGTTCATGTGTGCTATTGAAAGCCCTGAAGAGAGTGACCATGAAGCATCTCTGCTTGTTGATGAAATTGAACACGAGGATGTCGCCTGCCGAAAGCTTGATCTTCTGGACGAACTCCCTCTAGCCTTTCATGAAGAAGAACTTGCCCCAGTACATCACCAGCTGGACACCGTACCCCACAGAAGGTGTTAGTCTTCAACGATATAGTGCAAACTTGTTGCCTGCAACATCTTCACCACCACCGGCTTCATGACGGTAGGGGGCATAAGAGCAGTCATGCCTGAGGCTTTGATCTAGACGAAGAAGCGGTGAGGGAGGTCATTGACGAGGTGATGCCCAACCCTAGGACGATTATCATGCGCTGCCTCCTTTTCCTTCTCGGCCATAGTATCCGGCAGTCGAGGCAGGTTGGTCCTCGCTTGTTGGACGGGGATCTCTCAGATGAAGTCCTCGTTTCCAGGCATAGGAGTGAATGTATTCCTGTATAGGATGTCCTAATCCTGCTTGGGTACATTGGCATGAACAAATGGTCGGATCATAGCAACATGGCCAATGTAGATCACTGACAACCAAGGTAAGCAATAACAAGTACTTTACAATGCACACATACATAGAAATACACAGATGATCTGCAACAGGGTTGCAGTACTAACCTATGTTGCTCGCTGACAAATAAGGCAAATAATGATAAGATTAGCAAGTATTGAACAATGTGCATTTACATTGCAACATACAGATGTTCTGCAACAGGCTATATGTACTAACCTATGTTGTTGAGTGACAAATAAGGCAAACAATGGCAAGAATAGCAAGTATTGAACAATGTGCACTTATATAGCAACAAACTTATGATCATAGAATGGCAACATTGTAGACGTACATAGCAATCAAGGCATCCATATGTATATCAATCATACAATGTTCATTCAATGGCAATCGACAATCGACATGCAAGATGCTTGTGAAGCAAGCATGTCAATATAGTACTAATCTATGTACATATTTGTGGCCAAATTCACGTCTAAGAAGCAAGGAATCAAGATGCATGTCAATCAAGAAAGCAAGTAGGGCAATCCATCGTAGATTGTATATGCTACCAAGTACAAATCTCCGAAACTGAGACAGGAGGAAAAAACTTACCCGCGGCGGTGGTGTAGATGGCATTATCGCTTGGTTAGCGATTCATGTAGACAAGGGCGTAGAAGATCCACCTGTCCCCCGGTCGAGACGACATGGAGGCCACTCTAGGAGCAGCAAATCCTGCCGAGAAAGAAGAAGATAAGCCAGGAACCCTACTGGCATGGGGTTGAATCCCGGTGAGTAAGGCATCTCCACCTGCGGAAGGTGGCTGGATCTTGGCAGCGGAGCCATCTCTCAACTCGACCCTGGAGTCCCCGTGGAAGGTGGTTGAATCTAGGTGGTGGAGCCATCTCTCGGCTCGACCCCGGAGCTTGCTGCCTCATCTGGACCATGCTTTCGCTGAGTTTCTGGAACTCGCGGCAGTCCTTAAGCATGTGGCTTGCCTTCTTCTTGCCATCCTGCTTGTCGATGTAGAAGTGGATGGTGTATGGACCCGAAAGTTTTTCGTATGTTGAGGGTCCGTTATCGCGGTCGCGGCGCTGCCACGACTGTGCTGGGCATCCTCCGTCGCAGAAGTTTCCTCCGTGGTATCCTCTGCTGTTGCGGTTGGCGTCGTTGCGGCGATCGGCGTAGCCGGCCGCGACCATGTTGGGTCCATCGCGATCGTCATAGACGCGCGATCTTCTCTTGCTACGGCGCTCTCGTCGCTGGCCGTAGTCATCCTCTTCTTTCGATTGTGCTCGGTGGATGGAATCTTCGCCGTCAGCCCACCTATTAGCAATATCCATGAGGTGGTCGAGTGTCTTGGGCTTGACGCGCCCGAGTTCCTCCTTGAAGTCTTGGTGCTTGACGCCGTCCCTGAAGGCGTCGATGGCCCTCTCTTCGGAGATGTGCGCTGCGGAGTTCTTGGTGTTGGACCAGCGTAGTATGTACGAGCGAATGGATTCGCCCGTTCGTTGAGTGCAGGCCCGCAACTCTTCGATTGAGGCAGGCCTCTTGCTGGTGCCCTTGAAGTTTCGGATGAAGCTGTAAGCTAGCTCATCCCAACTTCAGATGGACCCTGAAGATAGGCTGCTAAGCCAGATCCGGGCCGCTCCTGTCAGCTGCAGCTGAAGGCATTGCATGGCGGTTTCCTTGTTTCCGCCATGCAATTTGACGGATGATAGGTGGTCGCTGAGCCATGCCTTTGGGTCCTGTGTGCCGTCGAATTTCAGAGTATCCGAAGGAAGTTTGAAATTTCGTGGCATCCTTGTTCGTCGAACAGATCTGCTGAAGCATCGGGCTCCGCAGAGTTCTCCTTCGTCTTCGTCCATCTCGGATTCAGACGAGCATGCGCGCTTGGCTCGCGCTTTGCCGATTTTGCGCTGTGTGAGCGCGTCCCTAGCGTCGTAATCGCGGTTGCGGTGACGCGAACTCTTGTTCCTTCGAGGAAGGTCATGGTCCTCTTCTTCGGATGAAGGGGTGGGGCTGCGGTCGAACCTGACAGGAGCTTTCTTCTTCGGCTCCGTAGGAGCTTCCTGGTGGAGCGCAGCTCCGACGAGTCCGAGTCCAGAAAGTGCGGACTTGTGCATGCTCTTTTCGGGTCCCCCTCCGGAGGTGGGTGGGCCGCAAGGTATGCTGTAGCTGCCATGATCGCAGCCTGCGGCGTTTTCGGGATGACGTTGCCGTCGACATCCATCTCCATGAAGGATGAGTGGAGGGTTCGGGTCACCTCACGGCGCTCCTTGGGATCCATGTTCTCCATCCGAGAGCGGTGCTTATTGCCTTGGTTGCCGTTCGAGCTGGAGCCGATGGCCATGGCGGAGAGCGCGGCTCGTCGCATGCTGGACTCTGAGGCTGCTTGCTTGCGTTTGTCAAGCACTTCCTGCATCTTGACCTGCTTCTTGTGCTCCTCGATCAGGAGCAGATGGTAAGCCATCAGCATATCCCGGGAGGAGTCTGCAGACAGGACTATGTTGCCCACCACGGCGTTGCGTGCCTGGGCCCATCCTTCTTTGCTAAGGCGGATGACGTGGCCGTTGTTGTCCCCTTCGGGTGAAGTCGGCTTCTTCATTCGCCATTTCTCTGGCGGGTTAGGTGTCGGGTTGGGCGGCGGGTTGGGTGTTCTGATCCCGTCGGCAGATGACTTCTGGCGCATTGGTAGCGCTCGTAGATTGGTCCGCTGCTACCGCAACTTTCAGATCCGGAACCGTAGGTCCCTTCATCCGATGGCGGATCGCACAGATCGGAGTTGCAGCTGCTGCTGTCGTAGGAATCATCTGTTGATGATGTTGTGCGTATACGGTGTGGGTCCATGAAGCGGGCCTGATTGATGGTAGGGGCACCCGCTCAGGGAGGCGGAGGGTGACAGTTTGCCCCACCTGGAAGCAGAATCTCCCGAACAGGATTTCGAGTCCGTCGCCTACGGGCTCGAAGTCCTTCATGGTGGCCGGTGAGTGGGCGGTGAAGTCGAAAGCGCCGAAGAGGAGGTGACTCTCCGTTGCCGCAGAGTTGTAGATCGATCGGGTTGGGACCGTCACGATCGCACAATCAGCATCCCCAGTTCCCACAGACGGCCACAATTGACGAGGTTTGATCTCGTCAATGCCCATTGTTATATACTTCGGTTTTGGAGAAGATGGGGATGCTGGAGATCGCGAAACGGTTAGCAAACAAGCAACACGGGACACGAGGTTTACCTAGGTTCAGGCCCCCGGAGGGAAAACCCTACTCCTGCTTGTCTGGTCTTGATTACGGCGGAACCGGTGGTTACAGGGGTGCGCATATGCGATCTGGCGTGGAGGTGTGTATGAGAAAGTATGATGAGAAGATCTAGGTCGTGCCCTCCTAGCCTTTATATAGACTTAGGCAGGTCCTGGGCATAGACCTAGTCGGTTACAGGTTCTAGGGTTTTACCCCTTTAAATTTCCTATCTATTCTAGTCTTGCTCTCTAAGGATCCGAAAGCGTCATGGGCCTTGGCCACCCGAAAATCTTCATGAGCCGGCGTATAATTGCCGTGGGCCTTCCTTGGGCTGGACCAGGTATGCTGAGATCATGTACCCGCGCGGTATAACCATGTCACCCGTGGCGATGGCTGCTTCCCTGATTGCATTCATGTTTAGCACGACGACAACGCACTACTAGGAAATCAATCATCAGTTGCGCATCGATATTGGGATTCTGTGGCGCATATCAGGAAAGCCACTATTACTTCGCCACTGATGAAACCTTTTGTGGCGCATTTCTAAATGTGCCATAGAAGTCATGATACTTCTATGGCGCATTTTTTCGGATGCGCCACAGGACTCTGTTCAGTGGCGCATTCTGTAAAATGTGCCACTGAAGTGATATGCGCCACAGAAGGTAAAAAGGATGCACCACTGGTTTAAATATCAGGTATTAAAAAAACATACTTGTCCAAATATACAGTATTATACAGGCATTGCCCCCAAACAGTATATTTGACTTAGTATATGAAAATAAATATAATACAAACACGAATATAGTGCCATAGAGCCCGATCGAGATAGACAAGTGGTCATCATATTACAATACAACTCAAAGGTGGTGAATATTTATACAAGTGTTTGGTACAAAGTCCACCATCTCATCACATTACAAATGAAGTGTTCACTGCCTACACTAGGATCAAACAGAATACAGCTGTGATGACGGTGAGCAAGAGCAAGAGCACTAGCAATATTTTCATCCGGTTCTCCTTCCATAGGTGGTTCCTCCACTTGGCTACCGCCTCCTCTCGAGTCGCGTATCTGTAACATCCCAAAAATACGAAACTTAGATCATCAAACACTAATCATCAAGATTAGGGTTAACAAAAACTTTTCTAAATAAACTCATGAATGCATGTATATGTGTATGCATGGATTTTGAATTTCTTTAAAACCCACCTTGTTTGTGTGATCCATTGCTTGTAAAATGTTTCTTAGGTGAAATCAACATCATCTAAAACATTTCCCACATATTTCCTAAAGACAAGTAAATCAAAACAAATATATTAAGTGAATGGTCATTTTGACCAATTTAACTCCCATGCCTACTTTGGCTGTCTCAAACTTTCAAAACCTAACAGAAACTTTTCTGGATCTTTGCACCCCTTGAATGTACTCATAACAAGGTATGAAGGCCCACTTTGTGATCATCCAGAAACTTTCAAATACATAGTTTAAATGACAATTCAAAATTGAATCTTCTTCATATGGGAAGATCCCACTTTTCCAAAACCCACTCAAACAAGCTCAACTTTCAAAACCCAAGCATCTGCAGACTCACCAGCACCAATCTAGCAAACCCACCAAAATTCATTTCAAAATTCAAAACTTGATTTCATGCGGCCATTTCATCAAACAGGTTGCAGACACAAATCAAACAAAACATCAAACACTATAGTGTGCAGTGATTCTTGCCTAACTTGTTACCTAGTTAGCTCACACATAACTCAGTAGATCAGCTAGAAAGATTAGCCCAACACTAGCACCCCTGTGAGCTTGCCTTTGCCATTAATGATGAACAGTCGAGCACCCCCATGTCACCCCATCGTGGACAGCAATCTAGAGGAAGAACTAGTCGTGCCAACCTTGTCTGGAAGGCAGCCCACCGTCCACCGCCACTACCTGTCCCACCCGCGAGCGTTGCCAAGCCCTGGACCACGCGCACAAGCCGCGCCCATACCATGTCGAGCGTGCGCCAGAGCGCCACCCTCGACCAGCGTCCACAGACCGCGCGTCGCCCTCACCGCGTGCACACACGATCACCACCGACCCAGGAGACCGCCAGACATCCCCGTTTGCCGCCCCGTGCCATACAGCCACCGTCGAAGACGCGCCGCCTCTGCGCAGAGCACCGGCCGTTCTGACCATACCACACCGCCATGCCTCGCGACCATGTCGTTGAGCATCGCCAGAGACATGTAACCGTCCCCTACCCTTGCCCATGCCATTAGCCGCCAGCGTCGTCCCCGACGAGCTCCAGGCGTCTTGACGGTCCCCTCGCTCGACTATAAATAGAGGCCACCCCCGCACGATTTCTTCACACCATCTCACTTCCCTCTCCTCACTGACCGTGCCACACCGTTCTCAGAGCAAGGCGAGCACCACCTCGCCGGAATTTCACTGGAGCCTACCGCTGCCGGAGAAGAAAGGAGCCAGTGATTGGAGCCGCCCCAGGAGAAGCCACCGGTACCAGGAGGTTCGCCGTCATCGACTTCGTCGTTCGCCCCCCTCGCCGACCCTCGCCCGTACCCCGGTGAGCCCCGGCACCCTCTCAGCGCGCTAGGTTTCGTTCTCGCGGAGTTGTCTCGCGTCGGATGACCCCACCGTTGGATTAGAACTAGATCGAGCGATCCACGTTGCCCCATACCGCCCAGCCCGTGTCAGCGACGAGTGGGGACACCCACTTAAGCAGCCAGCAGAACGCTTAGCTAGCAGGCGCCCGATAACTTTTCCCGCGCAGCCCAGCAATTCAAATTAAATCTTTTTCTATTTCAATTCAAACACACTTCAGCACTCAACTTCAAAAATCAACTCATATCGATTCAGTGCACCAAATTGAATGAAACCAATTTTGTTGGAAAGGTCTGTGAATGCTTAATCCAAGCCCGTTGGATTCAAGTCATTTGGATCTGTAGATCACCCATGGTAAAAATAACAAGGCAGAAGCTTTTCTGCATTCAAACATTTTTCAAATTTAAAACATAAAAGCTTTTGAGTTGATTCCGACTCTCAAAAATCACATTTAACCATACCTTTCAGAATATAAAAAAATATATAGGTTTACTTGCAGAAATATTGTTCAAGGAATAAAAGAATGCTTCATAAGCATTTCTAGCCACTTTAATTAATTAAAATAAAAGGGTAAAACCTTATTAAATGGTGACACCACTTTAAATCACATTCCCATGGACTACAATATGTGGTGATGACATGTGTCAACATGATCCCATGTTTAGTTTGGAGAATATTAAATCTTAAGTAATTTTTCAATGAGTAGAAATTACTTCTCTAAAAATAAAAAGAATTAAACCAAGCCTTAACCTTGTAATGTTAGAGATGATGCTAGATCATATATAGGACCCTTGTGTGTGATGATTTCAAGTATTTAAGTATTGTTTGGTGATTGTGTACCTCGTATTTATTCATAGACGCTAGTGCCGACCAAGGATACGAGGAGGAAGGAGGATACTACAAAGAGGGAGCCGAGGAGAACTTCAACCACTGCTCTGCACAAGGCAAGCCTAATACTACTAGTTGATTGAGCAAGCTAGTAACCTTGCAAGCTAACACTTGCGATATACTATACCTATGCAAGCTTATATTGACACTGATGCAAGCTAGTAACTATGCAAGCTTACACTGACATTGATGCAAGCTAACCCTTGCAAGATACCCTACTGATGCCACAAACCCCTACTTGTGATATGACTACTATATGACTTAAGCATATGTGATCATACCCACTTGATAAACCAAATCCTAGTTTTATGTGCAAGCCTCTTACATTATTTCTTTATCAAAGCTTATTTAGAGTCTACCTAAGAGTTTGGTAGATACTAGATAGTTGTGCTGAAGGTTGCATAAAGAGCATAAAATTTGGCCTAAGATAGATAACCTTGATGTCATCCTAAGGCATGAGTTTGAACTTAGTTGAAACCCCACTAGTTTACCACCACTCATCAGTGCTTACCCCCACCTGTAGATGCTAGTGCTAAGCATAAAACTTGATCAACTTTAGATGGGATTACTTGGAGGAAAAATGGTTATGAAAACCTTGGAATGATGGATCATTCTATTGAAATGTTTTGGACATGTGTTTCCAAACACTTGATGATTTTGGTGATGAAAATGTTGAGGCATGAGCCTTAGCCCTTTATAAAACTGATGGTTGTCTGGATGCGGTACCATTCCAATTTTAGCGTACAACCACAATACCCGAATATTGGGTAGGGCTTGACTGGAAACTTATATACCTTAGTATTAGTTCCCTCCCGGCCAAGGTCTGAGCTGAGGCTACCTTGTGAAGATGGTCCACCTATGCAGTACCCAAGATGACAGCTGGTCATGGTTGGGAGGCCAAACTCACAGGAGAGGTGCTTATACTAAGGCGTGTAATTGAAAGGTTAGGATTGATTATCTGCATACTGAGTATGGTGAATTCAGGATTTGTTCCTGACGGATGTATCGAATGTTGTGGTGAAAGTGTACAATCTCTGCAGAGTGTCAAACTATTCGAATAGCTGCGTCCGCGGTTATGGACAGTTGGAGTGGCCATATTGTTCCCCCGTCAGACTTTTCAAAATGACTTGTGAAATGAATTGAGACTTTGACTTGACCACAACAGAGTTGTGACCTGAATTACAAGATCCCACTTAGGAGTTATAAAATTGTGACTAGCTTTGGAACTTAGTAGAGATAAACCTAGCTTTTTGCAAAACAACCCTAGAGCCTAGTGTCCTATTATCCAAAAACCCCTTACCTGTTAGTATTAGTTTGCGAGTACTTAAAGAGTACTCATGGCTTTGTCCCTGGCTATTCCCATGGACAGACTATGAAGAGGAGTACCTGGAAGATGGACCCCAGGAAGGTTACGACAACTAGGATCATCTCCCATCGTCAACATTGCGTGTGACCCCGAAGATGGAGCTTCGCCTACGCTACCGTTATTATTACGTATTCCGCTGCTTGATGTTGTATTAAGAACTGGATCATGAGATCACTATTTGTGTAAGAACTTATGTATCGTTTGTAATGGATGAAGTACTATGGTATCCAATTCTGTTATGTCTCGCAAAAATGGTAATCCTGGGATTGCGATGTATGGCATAACAGGCATCTAGGATTGAAAAATCAGGGTGTTGATAGTATCCTTTGTAGCTGTTGCCGCTAAACTTGTTCACCTGTTTCTGATAGTCCTCCCACTCATTGTAGACTCCTGGAACCCAACCCTTGTACACCACGTACCACTTCGTCATCTCTATAAATAAGTCATATTAGTAAATCATGCAAACAGAAAGAACTAAATTGGTTCACATGCATATATGTTCACATAAACTAAAGCAAAAGATCAGTAAACATAGAAGATATCACATCAATCACAATCATAGAACTTCGACGACAATGACCACAATAGTGAAGTTTACAACATACGACCATGGTAGTATATAGTTTGTGACACAACACTACACACATACATCTATCATAATTCTAGGCGCACACATCAATCATTGTTGAGAACTTCTAACGCTCGGCTTCGGGAATGGTAGATAGCCATCCTTCGTCATCCACGTCCTGTTTTCACCCTACTTACGAAGAATATTTTTCAATCTCCCTCTTAGTCAACCCTCTGTTGTGTTTTAGGACCCCCTCCCCTTTTGGTGACATCTTCCACGATGATTTCCGACAACTTAACCTGGATATGATGGAAGTCTTCTCTAAGATCATCATCATCGCTTCGCGCCAAATTTTTGGCCCATGATCGGAGACTAGATGGCAGAGTTAGGTTCTGGCAATCCCGGACAAACCCTTTAAGGTGATGCATGGCATAGAAGGCCTCCTTGGCACCGCCAGTAGTCGGCTCCTTGACGCAGGGGAACTCGAGCACGTGCTTGAACAAGTGCTTGTCATCCTTGTGTTGGAGATATGCCCAAGAGGCAATAATAAAGTGGGTTATTATCATATCTTCATACTTATGATAAATGTTTACATACCATGCTATAATTGTATTAACAGGAAACATTAATACTTGTGTGATTTGTAAACATAAAAGAGTCCCTAGTAAAGCCTCTTGTTAAACTAGCTTGTTGGTTAATATATGATCATGGTTTCCTGATCATGAACATAGAGATGTTATTAACAACAGGGTCATATCATTAGGAGAATGATGTGATGGACATACTCCTATAGTTAAGCGTAGCATAAAGATCAAGTCATTTAATATAGTTCATTTGCTATAAGCTTTCTGATACATAGTAACCTAATTCCTTCGACCATGAGATCATGTTAATCACCATCACCGGAAGGATGCTTTGATGACATCAAACACCACACCGTAACTGGGTGGCTATAAAGGTGGCATTGAGTGTTCGGAAAGTATGTGTTGAGGCACATGGATCAAGAGTGGAATTTGTCCATCCATATGACGGATAGATATACTCTGGGCCCTCTCGGTGGAATGTCATCCAATTAGCTTGCAAGCATGTGACTGGATCACAAGGGATCACATACCACGGGAACGAGAAAAGAGTACTTATCGGTAACGAGGTTGAACTAGGTATGCAGAGATACCGATGATCAAAACCTCGGATAAGTAAAATATCGTGAGACAAAGGGAAATTGGTATCGTATGTAAGTGGTTCATTCGATCGCAAAGTAATCATAGAAATATGTGGGAGCCATATGAATTTCCAGATTCCTCTATTGGTTATTGATCGGAGAAGTATCTCGATCATGTCCGCATAATTCACGAACCGTAGGGAGACACACTTAAGGATTCGATGTTGTTAAGTAGTTATGGAATGATGAGTAAGAGACCGAATGTTGTTCGGAGTCTCGGATGCGATCCGGGATATCACGAGGAGATCCGGAATGGTCCGGAGAATAAAATTCATATAAGGAAAGTCCCGTTTCGGAGTTCGGGAATAATTCCGGTGTTTTCATCGGGAATGTTCTAGAAGGTTCCGGAATGTCTGGCACTCCGGAGGGGAAGGGGTACATGAATGTGTCATTGCAAGTTGGAATGATTGCATCATGTACTAAGTGTCATCGCTGTTCCAAATAAAGGATTAATCGAATCCTAGTTTGAAAAGTCAAATAGCTAAATTGAAAAGTCAAACGGCTAAATTTGGAAAGTGGAAAAGAGGAGGAGGTGAAACCGAGTTGGGGAGGGAGTCCTCCTCCCCAAGCCGGCACACCACCCAAGCCGAGTTGGGGAGGGACTCCACTCCCTCCCCTTGGCCGCCGGCCCCTCCACCTATATAAGGAGGGGCAGGGCTCCCTCCTAGCACACACAAGATCCTCTCCTCTAAACCCTAATTTGGTGCCGCCACCTCCTGCAGCTGCCGCCACCTCCTGCAGCTGCCGCCACCTCCTAGGGCTCCTCTTGACGCCGACTTGGGCAAACCCCAAGCCCTAGACGCCGGCCTAGCACCTCTTCCTCGACATTTCTAATCCCTAGATCGTCGAGGGCTCTCTCATAGTCCACCATACTCGCTCCGGCTTAAGGCAAAGCCCTGCGAGATCTCCCCTCTACTTCCGGTACCACGCCGTCGTGCTGCCGAAATCGCGAGGAGAGTGCTACAACCTCCAGCCTTTGGAACAAGGAGAGGAAGGTCTTCGCGAGTACCAGGCGTGTGACCGATCATGAGCGCCGCTGAACGCCTTGCGGAAGGATCATCTACGCGATCTTGAGATCGGCAAGAGTACGACTACATCACCCACGAGAATCTGCTCTCGTTAACCGCTTTGGAATCTTCGAGGGTGAGTTCCTCTATCGACTCGTTGCTACAATCTAGTAGATAGATCTTGGCTTGTTTGTTTGCATGAGGTAGAATTTTTTTTTGTTTTCCATGCTATGAACCCCTACAGTGGTATCAGAGCCGTGTCTATATGTAGATCTGTTGCACGAGTAGAACACAATGGTCATTATGGGCGTTGATGCTTTTATTGTCGATTGCTTCTTGTGTACTTTGCATCTTGCAGTATGTTGGGATGAAGCGGCCCGGGCTAACCTTACATGACATCGTTCATGAGACTTGCTCCACGCTTGACATGCAACTTGTATTGCATAAGTGGCTTTGCGGGTGCCTGTTTCTCCTAGCATAGTTAAGATCAAATTTACAACGGGTGATTAACAATTATCAATGTTGTGGTTCTTGTTCGTAAGTTAGAACGACACTTATTGAAAGCCCCAAACCACGTAAAACATTCAAGGAAAATTAGAGGCGTATAACTTTGTTTTGCAGGGGTGTGCTGTGATGTGATATGGCCATGATTGTGATTATATATGATGTTTGCAATGTTCCTTATTGTAATTTGGCAACCGGCAGGAGCCATATGGTTGTCTTTAAATTCTGTTAAGACCCGCGTGTCTATTCAAAGTAGTTGTAATAGTTGAAGCTGGTGGACGACAACCATGGAGCAGCGACATTGACCTTGATGCAATGCCGGTGATGATGGAGATCATGTTCGTGCTTGAAGATGGAGATCGGAAGCACAAGAAGAAAGGCCATATCATATCACATATTATGAATTGCATGTGATGTTAATCCTTTTATGCATCTTGTATTGCTTAGTTCACGACGGTAGCATTATAAGATGATCCCTCAAGCACACAATTTCAAGTTTTAAAGTGTTCATCCTTAGTAAGCACCGTTGCTAAAGCTGGTTGTTTCGAAGCACCACGTGATGATCGGGTATGTTAGATTCTGCGAGTGTATACAACGTAAGCAAGCCAGATTTGCTTATGCGGAAGCTAAGGTTGATCTTGACGAGCCTAGTATGTACAGACATGGTCTCGGAACACGGATCACCGAAAGGTAAAGCATGAGTCATATAGTAGATATGATGAACATGTTGATTGTTCGCCATTGAAGTTGCATCATCTCTCGTGATGATCGGTTTTGATGTGGTGGATTTGGTTCGTGTGATCACTAAAACAATGTGAGGGATATTGTTTTGAGTGGGAGTTCAACGGCAATATGATTAAAAGTTGAACATTATTTATCATAAATTAAATCAAAGTGAATTTGCATAGTTGTTGTAGTCATTGGCATCCGTTTACCACCTTACGCTTAGTTATAATTGAGATGATAGAACTATAGAATTCTGGTTAGTTACTTTCTGTTGGTATCGTATTGTTTTGAAGTGTTAATCTAAAGTTTTAAAAGTCCTATTGCAAACTTTCAGTAAGTTCCGGTTACTCCATGAAGTTTAATAATTGGTATTAAAACAAGAGTGACAATTCCAAGAGTTAGTATATGAGTATCATGTTTGTCTCCATGATTCTTGATATTCAAAGGATTGTCTTAATATCAAGGTTATCTAGGATCTGAAAGAGTTGTTTCAGAAACCATGATGTGTGGAAGATATTGTGATATCTGAAACGAAGTTTTGGTTGCCACATGATAGAGTATAATATGGCAAATTTCATGTTTCTCATATTTTGATGAGAATTTGCAAAAGGGTTGGAGACACTTGCTGTCCTAATCCTCCAAAAGGTTTTGGATAGCAACATTATACTCGTAATTCATCATTATAAGCTAAAAGTAGCTTGATCATGGACGATTCCATGATAAGGGTGAATATTCGATGTAGGTAAAATGTTTACTACACCAAGAGATTACTAAAGAAAGGAATTTGAAAGAACACCAAACATTTGATGATGGTGATCCACTTCAAAGTGCAAGTCCAAAGACATTGGTATTTAACTATACACGCTTTGGACTATGTGTCATATGTATGACTCCATTATTGATGTTGATAGATTCTTTCAAACAGAAAAGTAAATACTGAAAGAGAATCTCATAAATATATGGCAGAAAAGAAAAGACTAGAATTGTTCAGTTTAAGTATATAGATGATATACATGTTATGGCTATATTCTTTGCTTATTAAAACAATGTGTTTCTTAAGTATTTGATACTGAATTTGTTGGTGTGAATCGTCATACGAAACAACACAATTCATGAACTACAATGGCCTAAGTAACTAGCAAAAGAATATGTGATGATGTTCATCGAGAACAAATAAAGGGTTATTGTGTTGCTCGTTAAACATCAAAGTTTGCCTTCAAGATTTGTTTTATCAGGTATTATGAGAACAAAAGGGTTGTTCAAATAATTGCCGTAATCCATAAAAGATGGATGATTCACAAATATCGTTGGAAAAATCACATCCATAAAACTAGTGCTAAAGATGTCGAAAGACAAATTGATTGAAAGATAACTTAGGAAGTGGCATCGCCGTTTAAATTATATTGGAAAGATAACATGAAGAAACTCCATGTGGATGGAATTTTGGAGTCTTTTGATTTTTGATCACATGACGCTTGTGAAACTTTCCTAGAGATAATTAAAACTTCGTTCATAGGCCAAAAAGGGAACGAAAGACTAGCTTATTGGAAATTGTACATATTGTTGTACAAAGTCCATCATGTGTAGTCAAAAGCGATGGATTTCAACTTCATATGCTTTCTCCGAAAATTTGAGTGAATATATGAATATTTACTTAATAAGGATGAAGTATGAAACATTTGAAAAGTTCAAAGACTTTCAAGATGAAGTGAAAAATCATTGTAACAAGAATATAAATAGTTTATGATAGGATCATAAAGGAAGATATTTGAGTTACAAGTTTAGCAGAATACCTAAGATTTAAGGAATCGTTCCGTGGATTTGCATTTCCCGAAACACCATAAGAGTATGGAGCATTCGAGATATGTAATTAAACCTTGTTTGACATGGTGAGATCAAAGGTGTAATTCATAAAATGCCATTATATTTTAAAGATTAAAAGCTTGGGAGACTACCGTTTTTCCACTGAAAAGAGCTTCATCATAATCCGTTGAAATGACACCATATGTTATGGTTTGGGATAAAACCCAAGTTGTCCTTTCTTAAAACATTGGTATGCTATGCATAAGAAAGATGTTTGCAACCAAAGTCGGATGAACCTGTCTTTGTTAAGTATTCCTCCATAAACACCGGAGACAAAAGTGTTTGTTGCTTAGAACGTCAAGTTTCTTTGAGAAGGAATTTTTCGTGAAAAGTTAAGTGGGAGGACAATAGAACTTTGATAAGGTTAAAAGAACCTTAGCTATATGTGCAAAGTTGCGCAGCGCCGAAAAGTGTTCCGGAGGCAGCAACAATGCTCATGGCTCACGTGCCTCAAAGGTTGTGGTCACGGAGATCTAAGTTCCTATTGAAACAAGTAGGTCGGGTAAACAATCAAATACCAAGATTTGAGAGTTAAATCATTATTTGACAATAATGATCCGACTACATGCAAAGAAGCGATGATGGGCCCTGACTCCGTCTAATGGCTTGAAGCCATAAAATCCGTGATAGTTCCATACACGAAAAATCAAGTTTTGAACTTGAAGGACCCTCAAGAAAGGTGTAAGACCTTACAGTCGTGTTTGGATCTATAAAGAAATAGACATGGATGAAATAGTCGACATGTTGGGAAATAGTTCACAACAATGTTCAAGGGTTGACTATGACAAGATTTGATCTTTCATAGTGATATTTAGTCTATACGGATTAATGTAGCAACCACTACATATAATTTTGTTATATGGTAGTTGAATAAACAAAACAAGTTATTCTAATAGAATTTTTACCTAGGACATGTGCATAACACGGTCCATAGGGTTTTGTTAATTCAAAGGATGCTAAAAGCATATGCAAACTTCAATGGTTGAAGTAAGCATAGCGGAGTTGGAATCTTCACTATGATGAAACTGTTAAAAGAGTTTAATTTCATCAGAGACAATGAAGATGCTTGCATTTGCAAGAAATTAAGTGGGAGCGCTAAGACATATTTCTAATACATTATGTGGAGGACATATTGTTGATTAGAAAAGATGTATCTTTTATTAACACATATTAAGAATTTCATCCTGATGAAAAACTTAGGCAAAACCCAAATATTTGGCATCAATAGACGCCAATATGGTTGTGCCAAAAGTACATAGATGAGATATTGAATGAGTTCAATATAGAAACTACGAGAAAGGTTCTTGTCGCACAGAAAGGATTGAATAAGTTCAATATTGATGATATATTCAAGTGTATTGGCACTTGGTAAGTGAAACAAAGATTCAAGTATAGATTGATACTTGATGTATGAAATCACAAAGAGTATTTATATCAATCATACTGTGATATGTACAAATCCAGATATGTCCTATGCTCTAAATGTTATGAGCATATACCAGAATGATTCATAAGATGATCATTGGACAATAGTAAGGATATTCTTATGATCTTTTGGAAGAACTAAAGAATATATTGTTTGTAGAAGTGACAAATAGATGGTTAGTTCATTGTAAAAGTACTACATTAATACTAGTTTTGTCACAAAGTACAAATTAAGTTTATCTCAATCTAAACTAAGGGTGGCGCAATATAATGGAAAGTAAGTTCCATAATGGATTTGGATGAGTTCCAAAGTTAAGACATTGTGACAGATACTACAACAAAAGGCTAAGTATATGACTGCTATGATAGCAGCTAAAGAGGGCATTTGTGTCAAGTAGTTTGTTATCAAACTAGGTATAGTTCACAGCGGGATAATACTATGAAGATATATTGTACGACAATGTTATTAACATGTTTTAACCCCAAAGAACTAGAGGTCTCACCAAAGGACCAAAATTATACAAAGCCATCTCATTAGAGAATGAGTGATGCGTAGAGACGCAAAGACATGCAATTACACACGGACCTGGAAGTGTCAGATCCGGAGATCAGTTGACCACTAGCAATCGTGTACATACAACACCGGAAAGCCATAGGTGTTGAATACACAAAGGTTTGAAACTAGATTATTGACTCTAGTGCAAGTGGGAGACTGTTGGAGATATGCCCAAGAGGCAATAATAAAGTGGGTTATTATCATATCTTCATACGTATGATAAATGTTTACATACCATGCTATAATTGTATTAACAGGAAACATTAATACTTGTGTGATTTGTAAACATAAAAGAGTCCCTAGTAAAGCCTCTTGTTAAACTAGCTTGTTGGTTAATATATGATCATGGTTTCCTGATCATGAACATAGAGATGTTATTAACAACAGGGTCATATCATTAGGAGAATGATGTGATGGACATACTCCTATAGTTAAGCATAGCATAAAGATCAAGTCATTTAATATAGTTCATTTGCTATAAGCTTTCTGATACATAGTAACCTAATTCCTTCGACCATGAGATCATGTTAATCACCATCACCGGAAGGATGCTTTGATGACATCAAACACCACACCGTAACTGGGTGGCTATAAAGGTGGCATTGAGTGTTCGGAAAGTATGTGTTGAGGCACATGGATCAAGAGTGGAATTTGTCCATCCATATGACAGATAGATATACTCTGGGCCCTCTCGGTGGAATGTCATCCAATTAGCTTGCAAGCATGTGACTGGCTCACAAGGGATCACATACCACGGGAACGAGAAAAGAGTACTTAGCGGTAACGAGGTTGAACTAGGTATGCAGAGATACCGACGGTCAAAACCTCGGATAAGTAAACTATCGTGAGACAAAGGGAAATTGGTATCGTATGTAAGTGGTTCATTCGATCGCAAAGTAATCGTAGAAATATGTGGGAGCCATATGAATTTCCAGATTCCTCTATTGGTTATTGATCGGAGAAGTATCTCGATCATGTCCGCATAATTCACGAACCGTAGGGAGACACACTTAAGGATTCGATGTTGTTGAGTAGTTATGGAATGATGAGTAAGAGACCGAATGTTGTTCGGAGTCTCGGATGGGATCTGGGATATCACGAGGATATCCGGAATGGTCCGGAGAATAAAATTCATATAAGGAAAGTCCCGTTTCGGAGTTCGGGAATAATTCCGGTGTTTTCATTGGGAATGTTCTAGAAGGTTCCGGAATGTCCCGCACTCCGGAGGGGAAGGGGTACATGAATGTGTCATTGCAAGTTGGAATGATTGCATCATGTACTAAGTGTCATCACTGTTACAAATAAAGGATTAATCGAATCCTAGTTTGAAAAGTCAAATAGCTAAATTGAAAAGTCAAACGGCTAAATTTGGAAAGTGGAAAAGAGGAGGAGGAGGTGAAACCGAGTTGGGGAGGGAGTCCTCCTCCCCAAGCCGGCGCACCACCCAAGCCGAGTTGGGGAGGGACTCCACTCCCTCCCCTTGGCCGCCGGCCCCTCCACCTATATAAGGAGGGGCAGGGCTCCCTCCTAGCACACACAAGATCCTCTCCTCTAAACCCTAATTTGGTGCCGCCACCTCCTGCAGCTGCCGCCACCTCCTAGGGCTCCTCTAGCCGCCGACTTGGGCAAACCCGCCGGCCTAGCACCTCTTCCTCGGCATGTCTAATCCCTAGATCATCGAGGGCTCTCTCATAGTCCACCATACTCGCTCCGGCTTAAGGCGAAGCCCTGCGAGATCTCCCCTCTACTTCCGGTACCACACCGTCGTGCTGCCGGAATCGCGAGGAGAGTGATACAACCTCCCCTGCCTGCTGGAACAAGGGAGAGGAAGGTCTTCGTCGAGTACCAAACGTGTGACCGACTGCGGGAGCGCTGCCGGAACGCAGCGCCGGAAGGATCGTCTACGCGATCTTGAGATCGGCAAGAGTACGACTACATCACCCACGAGAATCTGCTCTCGTTAACCGCTTTGGAATCTTCGAGGGTGAGTTCCTCTATCGACTCGTTGCTACAATCTAGTAGATAGATCTTGGCTTGTTTGTTTGCATGCGGTAGAATTTTTTTTTGTTTTCCATGCTACGAACCCCTACACCTTGATACATTCCCCCTTGTTGATGAAGGGGCATCCCTTTCTAGCGTAGCCCTCGAGAGCCTCATTCAGAACACCCCTTATTCTGATGTAGTCTTTCTTCTTCTTATGACTCGCCGAGTCGAAATACGATGCTATCGAGTACTTTGTGGAAATGACGATGAGTGTGCAGTATTTGTCTCTGCACAACACGATTGAAACGGGATGTTGGAAAAGGGCAAAGGAAGAAAGCTATAAGAAAGCCTAAGTTACCAATGCTAGGGTGTGTGTGTACTTACTCAGGAAAGAAAGGCAAAAGAAGCGTGTTTGTCCTCTTGTGGTCCACCATGAACTTCTCGAGGTACGTCGTCGCCTTGGCACGCGTCTCTAATCTTTCCCTCAACTGGCTATCACGCATGTAGTAGGGATCCACTATCACGATGTAGGGGGTTTGCTCTCTCTTGATCTTCATCGCCAGATTGAGCGCGAATAGGAGGACCATGTTATAGTCCAGCCGTTTCGAGAGAAACAGCTTGAAGACGTCCTCGTACGCTATGAAGAACATGTCTGTGGGGCTTCATGGATGAAGTCCGCGTCCGATGGCACCTTGACAGTGAAAACCGGGTAATTTGGATCTTTGTATTTAAGAAGAATGCCCTCTAGTGTCTTCATACTATCACTCAAAGCGAGCATATGTCCACGAGCAAGGCGAAGCAGCTCCGGAGTCAGTATCGCTTCACCGGCTATATGTATCCTAGGCAAGCCATCCTCGCGGGCTGGTACGACGTCATCCTCAGCCCGGATCCTCTTCGGAGGAGGTTGGCTCTCGACTTTCTTACCTCTCTTCCTGTGCTTCTTCGTCTTCTGAGCAGGCTCCTCCACTGGAGATGCTAAGTGCTCAACGGCCGCCTTTTGGAGTGTGCCAGGGCTAAAGACAAATCCAACAGGTTTATCCTGTTGATCGTCGACCGGAGGCGTCTCTTGAGATAAACCATGGAAGACCAGGCGTTGCATGCATGTAGTGGGACGCCCACCTTGACCCTCGCGAGCGACGAAGGGTTCTTCATCCACAGCAGGCATGTACAATCCTATGCCGGCGTTGGTGTTGATGTAGTCGTCGAGGTTGACAAATTCTTCATCATCATCGTTGTTGCCGCCACATGGTGATGGTGGTGGCGGGAGCAACCATGGTTGCGTTGCGATGGCTTCGCCTTGGAGCAGCCCACACGCTCCCAACAGTTGTTGGTGGCGACCGGTGGTGCCAACGAAGACAGGTGGCTTCCGAGGTGGTGGCCATACGATCGAGGTGGCGCCGGTGACAGGTGGCATCCGAGGTGGTGGCCGGACGATCAAGGTGGCGCTACTGTGCCCTGTAAGACGAATCTGAGTCTTCGGCCATGTCAAGGGCCAGCCGTGGCATTCTGCAAGGGTCTTGTGTTCGTCGGCTCCCTGAGGTTGAAAGGGGGGTCCATGTCGTCGCACCCTGGCAACACCCGAGCAATCCGGACCCTCATCACGGCATCGTCCATTGTATTGTCGTGCATCGTGCGGTTCGCTGGTTGTATGATATTGCCCTTGGCAAAATCCCTCAACTCGCTGTCGGCAAATTTGTGGAGTAGTACGCAAGCAGCGTCCTGAGTCAAAACACATATGTGTTGGGCATCATGATCGAGGTGGAAGTCACCAAAGGCGCATAAAGAAGATGAAGCAGAGTAACTAATTAGTTACCTTGGTGAGGGCGTTGAGCTCGGGTAATGTCGACACACGGCCGGTTCCAGCGGCAGGCCTATTATCAGCATTCTCCCGTAGTACTGGTGCCACTGCCGGCTGTGCGATACTGGTATTTTTGGCGGGAGCAGCAGGGGGTAGCTGTGCGACGACCAGCTCTTACGGCTGTGCCGCGACGATGGTGGTCGGCGGGGTCACCAAGTACGGCGACCCGTTAACGTTGATGCTCGAGTTGCTGCCGCTAAAGCTGGGCACGTGTATTGGCCCCTGTCGACCTCCTGCATTCCAAACAGCTAGCCCCTCCATCAACCCAAGGGGGATGATCGCGCGAAGCTTCTCCTCCAATAACTTGTCCATTGCTTTCTCGTCCACTTTTTCCTCTAATGTCTTCACCTTCAACTTCACCTCTTCAACCTCAGCTTTATCTTTAGCCGTCGACTGGTTCTTCCTCTCCCTCCTCTTCTTTGCGTCCTCTTTGTAGTACTCGGTAAACTTCATGCTTGTACCGAAGCCGGACACACGGCTAGCTGATTTTGGTGGCAAATTCTTCTCCCTCTTCTTGTAAGTGTTCGTCGCCCTGAAAACAGTGTCCCATGGCTCCGCCGCCGAATCCTGGGACGACAAGTCCTCGGTAGCGTTCAATTCCTTCTCCTGCAGAGAGACAAGGAGAGGTGAACCCATGCATTTAGATTCTTGGCTTAATTATTTTAATGAGAGATTTGCGGTAAATTCCTTACCAGCTCATCCTCAAAGGCCTTCACATCCGGGTCGTCGGTGACGAACTCCCCTGTAACAGGGTCCAGGTAGTAGTGGGCCCGAGCAAATTGTCGGATCTGCAGCTCTGTGATTTATGCCATGGGTTCTCTTTACCCAGGCGTTCAAGCTCGGCGTCCTCCTTGTCCCAAATGGGTTGTTTCCCTCTGTATCCGCCGCTTCCAAGCCGGTGGTTACCTATGTTCTTCTCTCGCATAGTCTTTCCCCACTCAGTCCATGCTTTAGAGGCAACGGTATCTAAGTCCGCCTTGAATATCTTGAACTCTTCTTCGTCGAGCATCAGATTTTTCCTACTTATAATCTCCTAGCTTTCACCTTTGTCAATGTTGTTCTTTACCCGGGTTTTCCAGCTGCTCAAGGCGTTGCTCATCTTTGTCAGTGCTAGTTTGTTCACCGGGTTCTTACTCTCCAGGTTTCTGAACTTCTCTGGGAATGTGTATCGCTTGTGAAGCTTCTTAAGGAGGTTCTCGACCAAAGCATGATTACGTTGGATGTACTTCATGTTGATAGACATGCTTTCCCGAACGATGCATCCGAGTTGCATGACGTACCCGCAGGCAATCGATGCAGGCGCAATGGGTTGGCCACCTTCTATGACCTCGGTGAACTCATCACAGACGTTGGCGAGCACTTGCGGCTTTCAATCCTTAATATCCTTCTTCTTCTTCTTCTTCTGTATAGCGGCAGGGTTGCCGCTACCACCATCTGTGCGCTCACCGCCATCCGTGGTGGTTTTACCCTCCTCCCCGCCTTCACTAGTTCCGTCGTAGTCGTCATCGTCCCCCTCGTAATCTGGATCTTCCTCGTTGCCCCCATCACCTTCGACGACGGTCGCCGATGGTGGTGTCATTCTCATCTCCTCCGCCTCCTCATGCTCTTGGGACGGCCCCCAGAATGACTTGTTGGCCTCTCAGGCTAGAACCTCGACGCTCATTTGTTTAGAAGGACCGGACTCATCGTTAGTTGACATGTTTGTGCTTTATTACTAAGAAAAAAGAGGCAAAAAGTTAGCACAAATATCGACCGAAAAATTCGGCATGACCTTTGCTAATTTTTGGACCTACGAGTGCCCATTTCTCAACCGAAATGGAAGTGAATCAACACTTAGGGATAAACGGGCAACTCAATTGAAATCCCCGCAAGAAAAAAAAACAGCCCACGGACCTATTGACAACCCCATTGACCCCATCCATCATCAATCAGATACATAAACAACAGCCCCATCATCCATCATCAATCCATACATATAAATAGCAGCCCCATCATCCATCATCAATCCATACATATAACAGCAGCTCCATCATCCATACATAAACAACAACACCACAGGTAACACCATTTCTTATAAATAAACAATAACATATCATATCATATAAATAAACAAGTGAATAAAGATAAACAGTAGCACCATCTCTACAAGAAGGGCTTAGAGGAGCTCTTAGGACAGAAATAAGATGCAACATTAAGATGCTATAATTGCCAAATTATAATTGCCATATTGTTCCATGCAACATTAAGATGCTAGAATGATTCAGATGCAACATTATAGATGCCAGATTGTTCCATGCAACATTAAGATGCAACATTAAGAAGCTAGAATGATTCAGTATAGCTTGCAACATTAAAATTCCATTACAAACTGCACTGCCAGTGTAGCTTGTCATAGGAATTCCATTAAAATTCAGTATAGCTTGAAACATTAAAATTCCATTAAGTGTTTTTACACTGCCAGTGTAGCTTGCAACACCAAAAAAAAAATTTACCGTAGTTACAAATCTGGACGGCAAGCAGGAAACAACCTGTCTCAGACAAAAACATCTGGATCCAGCATACAAGTTAAAATCCAGCATACATCTGGATCCAACATCTGGTGTCAACGGATTCTGCAAGGTTTAATAGCAGCACTCACAATACATACCCCCTTGGGATAGTGGATGTGCTTAGTTTTTTCAAAGATTTTATTCTACGTAGGATGAAACCCATCTAGGCATGCTGAATCTAGAGATTGGACGTGAATAGCCAGTGGGGTTCACAGGATGACACCATGCAATTTATATCCCACTAGACTCTACTGAAGTAGAGCTGATTTGACAACAATAACTCTGTTACTGTTGTATTTCCTTGTACGTTATCCTACACTGTAACATCATCAGACAAACTAACTCGTATCTACTAGCCTCTACTGAAGTGAGGCTGGTTTGACAACCATAGCACTGCTAATCTGGTATTTCCTTGTACTCTATCCTTGAGGTTAGGGATTCCACAAGGGTCAGCCCACTGGGGCATATCAGTTAGTTAAGAACTTAATTGCTGGTTCACTTTCTAATATAAAACTGATTTTTTGTCAAGCAAATCAAGTAGAATGGGTCAGCCTGGCCCTGCCCACACTTGCATCCCACTCTAGCAGTAACATGCAAGGTTCTTAACCAAATAACGATAGTGGAACCTAAGCACACAGAGGCTATGTGACACCCCCGGGATTAGGGCTAAACAAATCCTAGACCTCCGTCTGAAATAAGCTTAACCTTGAGCTTGAGAATATCCAGTGAAGAATCGGTAACACGGCAGTGACCCTACGACACAAAAATTATTACAGAAAGCTCATAACTGAGCAGAGAACCAAAATATTACAAGCAGAGGTCACTGAACACAAACGTCAAACAACGGAAGGCAAATTATGCTATTAAGTATAGCAAACTTAACAAATGGCCTAAGAGGCCTGAAGCATAACGATGACGCCCCAGCCCATAGATTCCGGGCTGCCGGCCGAGAACCCCAAGCTACTCGTTGATGTCGATGTAGTACCAAACTAATCTTCAGGGAACACTTACTCTGCCAAAAGTATCAACAAAGCAAGGGTGAGTACAGGGTCTACTCCGCAAGACTTCTGGCTGGTGGATTTGTTTTGCGAAAAGCCATCTTTCTTTATAAAACAAGAGAGGGAGAAGAATCTCTTCTAATCAGAGTATTTTAAAAGGGGATAAGAGAGTGACATCTCCGAAATATTGATCATCATCTTTTGATATCCACCGAATCATCATCATCTACCAACTAGGATCACCCCTCATACCCATGAGGAAGCATCCTTAACAAACATTAGTTGCCAAGTTTTACGATTAGGTTCATGTTCTCAATGATCTCCCATCCGTTTCCAAGTCGTCCATAACCGTGGACACGGCTTCCCGAAAGATTATTACCCTGCAGTGTCTACAACTTTACCCACACATACCAACCGACTCTTAATGCCAGATCATTATCCCTCTTCCTTGGAAGGCCGGCAAAGGGTGTGATTGGACACGACCTTTACCTTGCTTTCGCCGAGACCATGAGTCACGCAATAAGTATGGTTCTGCCGTAACGGGTCAAATACCGAAGTTGGTACTTAAAGATGTGAGGCGAGGTTGGTTTACCAGGGGCGCCATCAACCCTAAGCAACCGCGGCCATGCTTCCCTACCTGTATGAATGCACCTCCTTCACCTCCATCTTTCGAAAACATTTTCAATGCGTATGTCGAATGGAACGCCCGAACTATGTGACTCATGGAATCTACTAGGCAAGTTAGTCAATCATGGGGTCCCCATTTACCCCGTGTGGTTGTACGCTCGTCTTGGTTCAAGAGGTCAGAACCTAGGGTCTTAAGGGTGGCAAGCATGGGACTAGAAAAAACACATCCCACCATGGCCTCCCATACAAGCCTTAGCATGTTTAATCTCATCTCACAGATCTCATCTTATCATGTTCTCCTGTCATACTAGATTATCTGCATCTGATACATCATCTGGATGGACCAGACTCAACAGCTATGCATGGCTAAGCAGGACACAAATATAAGCTCTAGCAGTGCACACAAGCCAAACCTAGTTATGCTAGGAGCAGTGGATCAGGTAATATAAGCTCAAAGGGAGTAATGCAATAGATAGGATACTTTATCTATCGATAAAAGACCACAGTAGAATCATATGCAACATGGCAGAATTCAAATGCTTTCGAAATCATAGGATTATATCATGGTGGGGCTATGCTTGCCTTTGCCAGTTGATAACCGATAAGCAGATCTTCGGACATCTGGCACTTGACTTGGTTACAGTTGGTCAAGTATTATTCGTCGATCTTCGAGATTCGACGGTGTTGATCTCTGACTTCGATCTCGATCTCGTATTCTACCGGGAAGAACCAAACACCAGAAAGAGAGGGAAACAATCAAAACATGGCATCGATGCAATGCTCAAGCAAGGATGATGATATGACAAGTCATTTAAGTTGCTTAACAATGCATGATTATAGCTTAAATAGGTAGAACTCATTTTTCTGAACATTTTGATATATTATATATATTTTTCTGAATTATAAATAATTCGATATGAATTTTACAAATTTATATCATTTTCAGAAATTAATAAACCAAATGGAAATTAATTTTTATACCCAGACACACCTAGCCATAGTGGCTGACTGAGGGGCCCCAGAGCCACCTTAGCATCCACGCGGGCAGGTGGGACCTGGACTGGGGTTGACTGGGTCAGACCCTAACCTAATCTTTTTACACCGCAGAGGCATCTAGCCGCTGAGGCTGACAGGTGGGACCTTGGCCACGCGAGCACCACGCGGTATCCACGCGAGCACCACATCACCATGACCGGTGGCGCGGTAGACAGTGGCCGGCGGCAATGCTGGAGGGCTCGCAGGGCTGCGAGGTTAGGTCAGCTCGAACCAGGGCATCGCGGGCTACCTAATCGCGGCGGCGCCACTTGCTAATGGTCACCGGACCATCTCCAACGCGAGCTCCTGCGGCGGTCGACGACGGCGCAAGCAACAGGACCGAACCAGAGCTGAAGGGGAAAAAGGAGGGGTCCACAAGGAGCGCGTGCTCACCAGGAGTCTAGCGAAGGGGTAGGCGGAGGCGCACGACGTTAGCGACGACAATGACCGACGGTGAGCTTCAGAAGGTCGAGATCATCGGCGACGGTAGGGGCTGCCCTGTTCCGATTCCTTTGGCTAGGTAGTCTAGCACGGCGAGGCGGTCATGCTGGCATGCTCACAGAGGCGAGGGACGACGCGGAACGACGGCAAGGAGCAACACCTGCATCGGCTAGGGTTCCGGCAATTTGGGGAGAACCAGCAGAGAGGGCAAGAGGAGTGAAATGAGTATGGGGAGATAGAGGAAGGGGAGGCCGTTCTTATCCCTGTGCTCAACGGCGGCGGCGGGCATCGTAGCGCAGAGAGGATCGACAACGAGCGCATGGGCACGCAGCTGCTTCATCTCGCCTGCGGGGAAGAAGAAAGAGGAGACACGCGAACGGGTACTGGCCGACTTGGGCTGCACTTGGGACAGATTGGGCTGCAGAAAAGAAAAGACACGCGGCTGCTGGCGACTGCACTAGGAGGCAGATAGAGAGGGTAGAGTGATGGGCCATGGCCCAGGTAGAGTTAGGAACAAGTTTTCTATTTCAGAAAACCTTTTTCTTTTCTGTTTTTTCTTTATATTTTGTATTTTGAATTTCAAATCTATTGTAGAGTGTTTTGAAAATACCAAGAGATTTTGCAAAATATATCAAATATTGCAGGGCCCTTTTTAGTCCATTTGGGCTCCACTTTTTTGGTAGTTTTAAAATATTCCAAATCATTTGAATGGATTTCAAAGAGAGGGGAGGATTAGGGTTTTAGGATTTGGTCCTTATTTTCTTGCATGCATTTTTAGAGGATGATGCTTATGCAATGCACAATCAAAACCCTAATATGTAATTAGCTAAAAGTCGGGTGTTACATCTCTATCCCCCTTACGAGAATCTCGACCCGAGATTCCAAGGTAGGAAGAGAGACAGAGGGAGAAAGAAACAGGGCCACTCTAAAGACAAAAGGGAAACACACTAAACAACACACAGAGTATCTCATGGTCAACTCATGGATGGAGTGTTTAGAAACAACTCTGAGATGACGAACATGAATTACGTCGAGGTAACGGAGGAACAAGAGGAGGAGGTTTCAAGTTGTTAGATTGATGGTCCTCATAAGGATTGAGACCATGGATCTTACAGGAGGTTTTGAAGCTTCTAAATAAGAAAGCTTCCAAGAGAAGAACATGACCACAGACTTCGATAGAGAACCTCTACTAAATGGATTAAGTAGAGATTTCAGGTTGTAGAGATATGGATCAACAAAACCAAGATATTGAACTACTTTTGACACAGAAGGGTCACTTTTTCATTCAACAGAAGGCCAAGACGGAAATGTGTTTTGGTGGAGAGGACTCACAAGAGTCGCAAGGAACATGTAGCAAGAGGAACTTCTGATTACCAAAAATATAGTCACTCTTAAAACATGGTTGATAAGAGGAAGGAAACTCTTTATTCATCCAGGTTTATCAAAATCCTTGCCAAAGATTGTGATATCACTTTACACCACTAGATGAATAAGTAAAAAGATTCCTGATGACATGAGAAAAAGAAACTTCATTCTCAGACTTCAATTACTTGGCATAACAAAACATTTACCAACATAAAAGGGTCTGGAGGATCGACCGAGAGACATTTAGCAACACTACTTTAAATGTTCTCCTTGATGTTTGAGAAATGATACATCAAGTAAAGGTTGGACTTCGAAGACAAGGAGACCATAATCACAACTCCTATAATAAATCATAGAAAATGCCCCATGAAGAGTGGTTGATATTGCTGAGCCAAGAGAATATGGCAAAAGGTCTTTCTGGCTAGGTGTGTCAACCATTACATCATTCTTGCCAGATTTACAAAGATACCTATGTCAAAACCTTGAGGAACACCAACCATCATTGCTACTTGAGATTCAGCTTTGGTTAGGTGGAATGATATTTCAGACTCAGCATGTCCGAATAGAAAATTTGCAACGTTTACCACAAAGGTAAAGTTACTAGATTCTCAAGGTAGGGACTACAGTGTCAAGCTCTAAAAGATGGAGCTAGATTGCTATACCCATGGATTAGCAACTTGTCGAAAGACAACTGCACACACATAAAGTACTAACAATAATGTACACATGTATCCTTAAGTAACAGAGTTAAGTCTAGTCGAATCCACGACAACATCTTTCAACAATTGCTCGTGAATCAGAGAAGGTTACTTCTAACATCCAGAACACATACTTCGAACTAACACGAAGACGGTTCTCGAAAGTTTCCAACATTAATGCCAATTGTTCCATATGAATCTTGTCTAGCATGGAGAAGATAAGGATGTCATTGATGGGCTCAACAACAAACTTATCGAGACACTCCAAGAAGATGGACTGCATATGTTATATGAACAAGGCAAACTATTGTCCAGACCAAGACATGAAGATATACTCCAGTGAAAAATCACATGAAGAAACATCATCGAGATAATCCTTGGAACTGAGTTTGATTTGACGATAACCCAAATCAAATCAAAGATGGGGAAAGATACCATATCCACAAAGGAAATAGTATCATTCTTCAACACGAACAAAACTAGACATACCTTTAAGGTGGAACTGAGTCGGATAAAATTTTGTCTTACAACTCTCCAAGTTGTTGTTTAAGGTCAACCAACTAGTTCAGGGGTATCCAGTACAAATCCTTGGAGAAAAGAGCAGTTCGGAGAACTTGCTTGCTCAAGAACTGGACAGCACAGTCATGTGGCAACATGGGGATGCTTCTAGTAGACGTCTAGAATATCATGAACCACCGATATGTCACTTAGTTCCAGAGGAAACTTGCTTCATAAGGCAAGAAGACATAGTCTCAGAGTTTCGGCACAAGCCTAACTCTTTGACGGAAGAGATGTACCAGAATAACGGACTTGGTAGCACAATCATCCTTTGCTTAGTATAAGGTTAACCAATCACGCTAAGGATGACTCAAATGTCCTTAGAGTTCAAAACAATAATAATTGCTAAGAATCTCATATGGCCACATTATTACGCACACACATCACTCACGAGCATGAAAGCTCGAGGAAGGGTGGGTAAATATGTGTAAGAGCATCACTTCATTAAGGGGTCATGAAACTCATCACGAACTCTTAGTGTAAAAGGGTGTGATACTTTAAGGTAGAACAGATGGAAGACAATCAATACATCTTAATCTACGGATTACAACACTTTGACCTGGTCCTAGATATGATGAGGTACTGGAGTTTGTTTCTCCTAGACATTCCGAAATGGTTTGTCTGGACGGACCACAAGATTATCTTGCATCAGAAGACACCGATGGACATTTACTACTTGGCTACCAACTGGTAGACAAAGGTGGGAAAGCAACAGGGGGAGAGGAACATGCTCAGGATAGAATCCCGAGATGTGGATGCATAAATTATCAATCTTCCGAAAACCAATGCATAGAAGAGGTAAGGTGTGGCAGAGTCACGAATATAGATGCGAGACTCACGAGGAGTAGTTTTGTCGTGATCTATTTGGTTCCATTAAAGAACATCTGCCATAGGTAGTGGTAGGGGAAGTCCTTGGTTGTCACAATTCAATAGCGACAATGGCCACAAGCTTGAAGGCTAGAATTGTTGTACCAGCCATCCTGAGGTAATGTGTGAACGTTAACAACAGGGGTCAAAGGAATGGATCTTGGGTTAAAGGTCAGCTTCATGTACAAGATTCTCAACACCAGAATCCAGCACAATCGGGGATCTTAGGTTCAAGTCCAAGGGTTAAAACCCGAGAAAGAAGTAACTACTACTTCAGTGACATAGCGTACACTGCAAGATAATAATCACGAGGTAGCTTCCAAAAGAAGAAATGACTTCTGAAGTACCCAAACAAACAAAAAGGAGGCATAAGAGGCGAAAGGAAACCTCGAAGCCTAGAACAGAACACGGTGGAACCAACAATATAATATTGAAGGTCCATAAGATAGAGAGATCATGATGGAAAGAAATCTCTTTGATGAACAAGAGCAAAGGGAAACAAGGAATTCACAACACACACAACTCTAGAGAATTCAACACTAGGTCAACTGGCTTAGAAAAGACATGCCAAGAAGGCGCCTAAGCTTTGAAAGACTAGAAGAGATATCAAAACTTTTCCAAAATCAACACCAGATAAGATAACCCAGAGTTAGAGCGAAACTGGATAAGGAGTAAAAGAATCATACTAAAGTTTTCGCAAATACTTTTCATCTTCAAAATAGTTTTCACAAACACTATACTTAACATCGACCAATAGCAAGGTTTTCCTACGGTCGGTACTGCTCTGATACCAAAACTTGTGACACCCCCGGGATCAGGGCTAAACAAATCCCAGACCTCCGTCTGAAATAAGCTTAACCTTGAGCTCGAGAATATCCAGTGAAGAATCGGTAACACGGCACTGACCCTACGACACAAAAATTATTACAGCAAGCTCATAACTGAGCAGAGAACCAAAATATTACAAGCAGAGGTCACTGACTACAAACGTCAAACAACGGAAGGCAAATTATGCTATTAAGTATAGCAAACTTAACAAATGGCCTAAGAGGCCTGAAGCATAATGATGACGTCCCTTCCCATAGATTCCAGGCTGCCGGCCGAGAACCCCAAGCAACCGTGGCCATGCTTCCCTACCTGTATGAATGCACCTCCTTAACCTCCTTCTTTTGAAAACATTTTCAATGCGTATGTCGAATGGAATGCCCGAACTATGTGACTCATGGAATCTACTAGGCAAGTTAGTCAATCATGGGGTCCCCATTTACCCCGTGTGGTTGTACGTCTTGGTTCAAGAGGTAAGAACCTAGGGTCCTAAGGGTGGCGAGCATGGGACTATAAAAACCACATCCCACCGTGGCCTCCCATACAAGCCTTAGCATGTTTAATCTCATCTCACATATCTCATCTTATCATGTTCTCCTATCATACTAGATTATCTGCATCTGATACATCATCTGGATGGACCAGACTCAACAACTATGCATGGCTAAGAAGGACACAAATATAAGCTCTAGCAGTGCACACAAGCCAAACCTAGTTATGCTAGGAGCAGTGTATCAGGTAATATAAGCTCAAAGGGAGTAATGCAATAGATAGGATACTTTACCTATCGATAAAAGACCACAGTAGAATCGTATGCAACATGGCAGAATTGAAATGCTTTCAAAATCATAGGATTATATCATGGTGGGGCTATCCTTGCCTTTGCCAGTTGATAACCTATAAGCAGATCTTCGGACATCTGGCACTTGACTTGGTTACAGTTGGTCAAGTATTGTTCTTCGATCTTCGAGCTTCGACGATGTTGATCTCTGACTTCGATCTCTATCTCGTATTCTACCGGGAAGAACCAAACACCAAAAAGAGAGGGAAACAATCAACACATGGCATCGATGCAATGCTCAAGCAAGGATGATGATATGACAAGTTAAATTGTATTGAATTGAAACCCTAAAGCATGCTCGACAACTTAATTGAGGTTCCAAGGGGCGCAAACCCTAACTCGGAAAAACTCCGGAATCACATGTGAGGGGTTACTATGTTCTTCTAATTAAACTTGTCATTTAAGTTGCTTAACAATGCATGATTATAAATTAAATAGGTAGAACTCATTTTTCTGAACATTTCGATATATTATACATATTTTTCTTACTTATAAATAATTAGATATGAATTTTACAAATTTATATCATTTTCAGAAATTAATAAACCAAATGGAAATTACTTTTTATACCCAGACACACCTAGCCACAGTGGCTGACTGAGGGGCCCCAGAGCCACCTCAGCATCCACGCGGGCAGGTGGGACCTGGACCGGGGTTGACTGGGTTAGACCCTAACCTAATCTTTTTACACCGCAGAGGCATCTAGCCTCTGAGGCTGACAGGTGGGACCTTGGCCACGCGGTAGCCACGCGAGCACCACGTCACCATGACGGGTGACGGTGGCCGTGGCGGCGCGGTGGCCGGCGGCGTGCAGGTTAGGCTCAGCTCGACGGAGGCATCGCTGGGTCACTACAGCTCCGCGGCGCGGTACCGCTCGCGCCACTTCCCGACCATCCGCGCGCTGCGCATCGGCAGGCCTCAACGCGGCGGCTAAGCAAGCAAGACGAAAAGAGGGGAAGGGAAAAAAGGAAAAGGAGGGGAAAGCGTGCTCAAGGGGGAGACCAGAGGGGAAGGGGAGGCGGGGAGCGCCGGGTGGCAAAGTAGGATCGGCGGGGCGGGTGAGCGGCGAGAGTGAGGCGAAGGAAGTCGGCGGCCAGGCGACCCGGCCCTTTGGCCTTCCAGTGGCTGGCCATCAATGGCGTCATCATTGGTGCTCCATGCGATCATGGCGACGCGCAGCGAGCTTCGACAAGCACGCGACAACGAGTCGCTTTGGTTCCGGCGGAAGGGGAAGAGAAGATGAGAGAGAGAAGAAGAGGAGGATGGAGAGAGGGAGGAGAGGGGAGGAGGCCAGGAGCTTATCACATTCTCAGGCGGCAGCGCGGAGCGTGACGCGCAGAGCAAGCGTAGACGCCACTTTGCTTCACGCTCGCGCTGCGAAGAAGAAGAGGGAAGAAGAAGAGAGAAGGCATGCTTACTTGGGGCTGGCTGGATGGGATTGCACTTGAAAGAAATTGGGAAAGAAAAGAAAAATGCACTAGGAGCACATATAGAGAGGAGAGAGAGAGAGGAGAGATAGGGAGAGAGAGGAAGTAGTTAGGTTTTTTTTTTTTTTTTTTTTTTTTTTTTTTTTTTTTTTTTTTCTTTTTTTTTTTTTTTTTTTTCAATTTTTTTTTAGAGTGTTCAAAAAATACCAAGAGGTTTGCAAAATATATCAAATATTGCGGCTTTTTTTTTATTTGGGCTGGCTTTTTTTTTTTTAGTTTTAAAATATTCCAAATCATTTGAATGGATTTCAAAGAGAGGGGAGGATTAGGTTTTTAGGATTTGGTCCTAATTTTCTTGCATGCATTTTTAGAGGATGATGCTTATGCAATGCACAATCAAAATCCTAATATATAATTAGCTAAAAGTGGGGTGTTACAGGCTAGCAATAATCTGCATTGCACAACACAGAGAGGCTAGCAATAGAACCTACTGCATTGCATAACACATAAAGGCTAACAATAGAACCTACAGCACACAGAAACTACTGCATTGCACAACCTAATCACCACCAATTAATTACACACAGATGAACCCTAAGCACACAGAGGCTAGCAATAGAGGGAGAAGGGGAATAAGAAGGGGAGCATAAGAACACATACCCGAAGTCCTTGCTAAGTTATAGAAGAGGAAGTAGGGTGGCGAGATGGCGCGGGATGGGGAGGTGGTCGCTTGGGCGGCGCTGGCCTGCTCCTCCTCCACTGATGGGCTCCTCCTCCACGCATGGCCTGCTCCTCCTCCACGCACGGCCTGGCCTGCTCCTCCTCCTAGGGCGCACGGGCTCCTCCTCCCGCGGCTTCTCCTCCACGCACGACGGCTCCTCCTCCACGCACGGTGGCTCCTCCTCCGGTGCGGCGACTTCTCCTCCATGCACGTCGGCTCCTCCTCTTGCGGCTCCTCCTCCACGCACGGCGGCTCCTCCTCCGGGTTCGCTGGGGTGGAGCTATGGTTCATCGGGGTCGCTAGGGTTTGAATTCGGGGAAAGCGAAACGGATTGAGCGAGGTGGGGAATGAAAAGGCTGAATCGTCCATTTGACTAAGTGCGAAAGTTCTGTGGCGCATATCGCCTGAATGCGTCACAGAACTTTCACACTTAGTCAAAACAAGCGTGCGGCTTTAGTTTGACAGGAAACAGACAGTAGCTCAATGGTTGTGAGGCATGTAGTTGGACATGAGCCTGTGGTAGCCAGGTTCGAATCCTGGCTGCAGATTTTTTTTCTTTATTTAAAAATTATATGATACAAATATATTTAAACCAAGAACATACACATATGTATATTTATTCAAAAACCTCCCCGAATTATATGTATATGTTGTGCTTCTCACAAACACATGTGAATTTGTATACGCACATGAATATCACGATATATGTTTAATTAGTCTCTAACTAATACACAAAAAAGGTCACACGTTGTCGTGTGATGTTTTGAGCTAGATAGCCTCTCTACACAATCTTCTTGCCTTTTTTCTTCGCAGTTGAATACTTTACCCTAGGCACTATGATATTTCTTCTCGTGAACGGACAACCTTTAGTCGGTAGTGTGGTCTTTCTTCTTACTGTAGTAGTAGTAGTAGGCATGTTGAAGTACTTGTCGAATTTCTCTTCGATCTTCGGATCACCGTTCTTGTCTAAGTCTTGCTCGTTGGCGGATCCTTCCATTCCAATGATGCTCCTCTTGCCCCTCCTCACTACAACACGACTAGGCTTTGACGAGTCGGTAATAAAGAAACATTGATCAACTTGGCTAGCGAGTATCCACGACTCATTTTTCGTGGAGGCCTTATTTGCCGACTTGGCATAGGGTATAACACAAGTGGTGAAATATCGGCCTTATTTTTCGACGTTCTTGGCCCATCTAACACGGAACATTGGTACCGCCTCTCCATAGTAGTCGAGCTCCCATATCTCCTCAATCCTTCTATAGAATCTTTCCATGACAGTAGTCTCGACATCGGCGAAGGACATCATAGTTAGTCCTGAGTTTTGATATTCACTATTCATGTCCTTTTCCTCGGTGTAGAATCTGTAACCATTGATATCGTATGCCTGATAGGTCTTTATGTTATGCGCTGGGCCATGTGACAAGGAGAATATGAGTTGTTGATCTTCCGTAGAAGGCGTCTGTGGGGGATTGTCTAGCAGCCTTTTCTTGAACCAACCCATGAAGCTGGAGTTGTGTTCTCTTGTTACGTCTCCTTTCTTCCTTGGGCGGGCCCGGTCCACGTACTCCTGCTCGATCAAGCTTTTGTGCTCTTCCACCCAAGGGCTGACCAATTCAATGTGTTGTAGTGTGACTCGGTGTGCCCTGCCAAAGTCGACGCATTGATTAGCAATGCCGACATGAAGTGAGCGGTGGCCCTCGCGGTGACCATACCCAACGAGCCTGCCGAGGTGCTTCTTGGTGGGTATTCCAACATCCTCATTCTCGGTGGTTAGATAGTTCTGGCAAAAAGAGATGCACTCATAGATCAGAAAGCCCTTGGCTATGCTTTCATCTGGACGGGACCTGTTCGAATGAACCCTTTGATGACACTGTTCAGCCTTTCAAATGGCATCATGTTGTGCAGGAATGTCGGCCCGAGCTGGATGATGTCATCCACGACATGGACAAGTAGATGCACCATGATGTCGAAGAATGCGGGCGGAAAGTAAATCTCGAGCCCGCATAGTATCACCACGATCTCTTCCTGTAGCCTGTCGAGCTGCTTCATGCCGATCGACTTCCTAGAGATGACGTCGAAAAAGTTGCACAAGCCAAACAACGTCTCACCGGACGTGCTCGTCCATTATCCCTCATATGGCAACTGGAAGTATTTGTGTCATCATCACGTGATAGTCATGGGACTTCATACCGCTGAACCTCTTCTTCTATCTTCCTCGAGTAACCGTGAGGAACTTTGGCTCCTAGGAGGCACCTGAAAAACTGCTCGATCTCCTCTTGACACAGAGTGAAGCAGGCAACGTGAAGCACAACCACCTCATTCTTCTTAACCCTTTTGCAGCGACCCTGAGTCCCTTCCATTTGATCGTCATCATCATCACTATCAGGGTACTGAAGCTCCTTCTTGATGCCAAGCAATTTCAGGTCGTTTCTTGCTTTCAGCCCATCCTTGGTCCTCCCCGGCATGTTGAGGAGAGTGCCAAGCAGACTCTCGGTAACATTCTTCGTGATGTGCATTACATCGAGGCTATGGGGCGTGTGGAGGACCTTCCAGTATGGCAGGTCCTAGAAAACAGACCTCGCTTTCCATAAACCTAGAAGCGGCTTTGTCCTTGGTCGCTTCTTTCCTGGCGCTGGGCACTCATCCCAATTATTCAGAAGCTCCTCGATTTCTTCACCGCTCCTCGTACGCGGGGCTCTTTCGAGCTCGTATTTACCATTGAACAGGTCACCGCGTTTTCTCCACGGGTGATCCATGCGAAGCCACTTTCGAGTCCCTTGGAACACGGTTTTCGAAGACCCGGGAACCTTAGGTATCTAGAGATGCGGGGTCTTATCCATGCACTTGACACATGCATTGTGTCCGTGGTTCACCTGGGCTGATACATATGCGTAACCAGGATAGTCCTGCACCATCGTGAGCAACACGACTCTCAGAGGGAAATATTCTTTAGTATAGGCGTCCCACGTATGGGCTGGCGTCTCCCACAACGTGGCTAACTCCTCTTTCAACAGCCCGAGATAAAGATGCATATCGACACCTGGCTGTTTCGGCCCCTGAATAAGAATGCTCATGTGTACGTACCTTTGCTTTGTGCGGAGCCACGGGGGGATGTTGTACAGACATACAAACACGGGCCTGGTGCTATGCGTGCTACTCTGGTTTCCAAAAGGATTGAGTCCATTGGTGCTCATACCTAGCCTGACGTTCCTTGCATCGCCCCCGAACTCTTAGAACTCGATGTCCAATGCATTCCACTGGCTAGCGTCTGAAGGGTGTGTTAGGATCTTGCCCTTCTCTGGATCATCTTCGGGTTTCTCCCTTTGCACGTGCCATTGCATTAGCTTTGCTTCCTTAGGATCTATGAAATATCTCTGTAGACAGGAGTGATAGGAAAGTACCATACCACTTTTTGAGGAACTTTCTTTTTCCCTCTCTTGTACCGTCCATGGCCGCACACCGGACATGTGGTTCTCTCCGCGTACTCGTTACGATAAAGTGCGCAATCATTGATGCATGTGTGGTATTTAACATGCGGTAGGTCGAGAGGGCACACAATTTTCTTGGCCTCCTCTATATTTGTTGGCAATGTGTTCCCGTAAGACGATCGTGCCAGAATTCCATGTTAGCATTAAAGCTCACATCGGTTCATTTGTGTTCCGCCTTCATCTCTAGAGCCTTGAGCGTTACACTCAGGCGTGTATCCTTAGGCCAACACCAGGATACAATGGAGTCATCCCATCTAACTCCATTTGCGCCAGCTTGGATTTCTCTCTGGCTGCAGCTTTGGTGTTGCTCGTCTCCTTGAGAAGTAGTTCCTGAACATGAGGGTCCCTTAACACCAAAGTTAGCAGCGTCTAGGTGTTCGCTTATTCTCCTTCTTCATGATGGTCATGCCCGTCGACATCTCCTTCTTCGTCATGATGATCATGCCCGCCGGTATATTCTTCGTCATCATGACCATGCCCATCGGGAGACTCTTCATCTTCTCGCCCGCCCAAGTCTTCATGATGACCACCACCATATACTGCCGGCTCCTCATCGAAGTCGTCGCGCATGAAACCGCGCATGAGCAGGTGATCCTCCAATTGTCCAGAATCAGGGTCGGTCCAGCGCTGGAGTTTGCATGTTCGACATGGACATATTATCTGGGTCTTGTTGTTCCGAATCATGTCCGCCTTCGCGTCTTTCTTATACCTAGTAACTCGACCTTCGCTCATGCTGACGACCATGGTAGCCTGCATGGTATGCACGTATAGAGCAAAAGACAGAGAGTAGGTTAATAAGAAACCACACCTTATGCACACACAAACACACATGCATGGTCGCCGGAAAAATTCGGCATGACCTTTCCTAAAAGTAGGACATATGGGTGGTGCAAAAATTTGCCGAAATGGAAATGAATCAACATTTCGGCAAACATCCATGCACCACACCGGGGCAGACAAGCAAAAACAAGAAACTTCTTCCCATGCAAGCATTCATGCACCACACAAGCTTCATGCACAAATATCATCTTTGCACCATGCATGCATCGCATGTACACACCGCCTGCGCGACAAGCTTTACACCTACAAAATATGCATATTCATGGCCAATTACTCACCGGATAGATTGAATACCGAGTCAAGAGCGCGATGTGAGAGAGTGTGGACCAATAGATCTATAGAGAGATAATGGTACACAAATAAAGATATGGAGGAGAAAAGTAAGTGTGTTTTAGATCTACTAGTTGGAGAAAGACTTTCCCTAACCAATCTATCAACTATAGTAGGTTTAAATACAAAAATGTAGAAAATTATGGACACAATGGGGTGGGAGAGAGGAGGAAGACGAGCTGGGAGGAGGGGAGAGAAGGATGTGAAATGGATGGTGGTAGATAGAGGGGAAAGCTGCCACCCTTTTGTGCAGATCTGGTCGCAGGGTTCTATGGCGCATACAGGCAATATGCGCCACAGCAGTTCAATCTTCTGTGGCGCGTATCTCCCATATGCGCCACAGAACCTTAGCCATAGGGTGCAGTGCAGCCAGCCTGTGGGCCTCGGGACTCAATGTTCTGTGGTGCGTATCACCTATATGCGCCATAGAACCTTGGCCATAGGATGTAGTGGCCAGACTGTGGGCCCCTGGACTCAATGTTCTGTGGCACATACACCTATATGGGCCACAGAACACTGAGTGCAGATCTGCACGAAATAAAGGTGGAGGATAGCTGTAACTACCTCGGTGAATTACGCTCCTAGATACAAGCCTGGATGAGCGGAAGTGGTTGAAATAGTACGGTGGGGCCCAAAAGCCACTCACGGGTAGACCTTTCGGCCGTCCCAACCACTTCCAGTCATCGGGACAAGTACGGGCGGCGTAATCGGCAGGCGAAGGGATCAACTACATACACAAATGAGTATGTATGCAAGCCACCATACAATAGTACATCAGAGCCATTCCATCTAAAAAGAAAGGAAATATAGCAACGCCATACGGCAAGATTCAAATGTTCTAGATAGATCTAATAGTTTAGGATATTTCCTCATACATCACACATTAGAGAAATAGGCGGAAGCGGCAAACAAGTTCCGAGTACGGATAAGAAGCAAATCGGCATAAGATGCCACAGAAATAAGCACATCCCGCCCACAGATCTCACGGATCCCCGTTCCCGGAATCTCTACACCAAACGATCGTTGCCCACATCATCAGCCTCCTCCACCCAGTATCCGTCCTGCGAGTGTACCTGCTCATCTGAACCAATAATTTATCGTGTGAGACCCTAGGGGTTTCGGCAAAGTCTTTATGCCTCTAAAGGGACACAACCAGGGTGACGCAATTGCAGCAAAAGATAAACCCTAACAGTTCTATAGATACTGCTAACCATCCGCCTAACCAATGATAGCGGATGTCGATGTCCGATTAATGATAGCGATTATATAAAGAATATCCACAGATCCATCCTCCTCCTCGCTACCAACGAGGAAGCGGATTTAACAACTCCCCATCCGTTGGCAATTTTATTAACCATTCCATGAGTGTTGCACTATTTACTAGTCAATTACTTAGTCAAATTAAAAGCGGTACTTTAGTTATGCTTGTCTATGATCGAGAAACTGTGCTCCAAGTCGTCCATAACCGCGGACACGGCTTTCAGAAAGTTTTACCCTGTAGGGGTGCACAAATAGCAACACACTCGATCAACCTCGGAAAAACCAAATCAAAACCCAACGAGGCCTTCACGACAAAGCAATCACGATTCAGAAATATTTGGGGCCACCCATTAAGCTACCAACGAAGTTAGTGACTTGAGACGGACTCAAGGTTTGTGCCGATGGTAGAAACGACTGGGAACCCGAAAATGTGACTGGGCTTGTCGATACCGCGAAAACACTCCGCTTACCTAAACAGTACAGTGTGCTCCTCGCACAATCTTAAATAAAGCAGTAGCATGGCATAAGTACAGGATAGTAAATAAAACCTCAAACTAGTTTGTGGCCCCAAGAAATAAGACGGAATCAAGCTCTGGCTCAGGGGGGTCCCATAAGCCTCCCGGATGTGGATAGCGCGAATAATCAAGGAACAGGAATCAAGTACTCGGGGTCCTACGGGACACAAGTGAGCAGGAAAAACCAAATAGCAGATATTGCTCACCGGTGCCACTTTCATTAGTTATCCCATTACTACTCATGTTAAGTTGTTTAGGTACCTCGTTATTTAACAGACACTCACATACCCTACACATGCTGTTCTACGACTCGCATGTCTCAAACAACTCCTGTAGTAATGGCTCATGGGATGGAGGAACAAGCTTGGTGGGGTTTAATAGTAAAGGCTATGCAATACTTGGGATTCAGTTTAATGCAATCGCGACTCAATGATGCAAGAATAAGATAGAGGCAATTGGTACTAAATGTATGCAAGCATGTGATAGTGCTTGCCTGGCAACTCAGTTGAAGCGAGAGACGGATCTGGGTAGTGCTCCTGGTTCTCTTGATATATCCCCTGCTCAGTGTCTATTTGAAGAAGAACCAAACAAACAAGGGCCAACATAAATAAAGTGCGCGAGCATATGAATAAAATGTGACAAGCAAACAATCATGCCATGATGAATGATGCACAAGTTGCATGGCAATAATGTAGCATGGCATGGGTGAGGCGTAGAATACAAGAAATAACATTTTTATTGGGTTTTGGTCACATTTTATTGTCATATTAGTTGCTGTATACTTTATATTTATATGATGCATGCTGCAATTCGAAACATGGAATGCATAAACAGAAAGGTCTCGTCGAGCTGATCATTTTAGACATATCATTTGTTAAATTTGGAGTTAAAAATCAAAAGTTATTGATTAATTAAGGTGAGGGGCATTTTGTTGTAATTATATTCAACTTGGAAAATAAAGTGTTCAAAATAGATTTTGGATGGCATATTTGAATTCCTCACATTTTTCTGATTCAAAAACATATATTATTTGTATTATTTGAAATTATGAATTTAAATTTATTTTATAGTCAAAATTTTTAAATAGGGTCAAAGTCAAAGGTTGACTAATTAAATTAATTATGAAATTATTTGATTAAAGATTTGAATTAACATTAAAAAATAAAACATTTTTCATATTAAGTTTGAATTCAAAATATAAACCATTTGAAAGTTATGATTTAATTCATATTTAAACAGATTAAAAACATTTGAATTTGAATTCAGAAAAGGGTCTGGACTTTTGTCACCCAGCCAGATTCTACCCACGACCACCGACTGTGGGCAGTCTTGGCCGAGGCTGGCGAGAGGCTGCCACCAGGCGAGGTGGAGGGGCTGGGTTGAGGGATAGGAGGCTGGTGCTTTGTGTAAAACAACAGAGAGGCTGTCGGGTGGGGTCCGGTGGGACTCCGGGTTGATAGAACAGAAACGCGAGGGGTTTATGTGCAAAACTGCCGGAGCTGCTAGATGGGAGCCTGACGAACTGAACCTGTTAGAGCGAAACTCGACAAAAGCAGCGCAACCCGGTTCAGGATTACGAGCTTAACTCTTAGCGGAAGCGGAGTGGGACGGCTCACCAGAGCTGGAACACAGGCTCAACCGAGGACCGAAGGAACTCGCTAGGGCGGCCTGTGGTTGAACCGATCTTGCGATGAACAAAGGAGAAAACGCGGCCACGAAACTGTTGTCAGGGTTCAGGCTTGCAGAAGATTAGTTGATCTTCTGGAGACGATGGCGAGCGCTCCGCTCCAATTTCCGCTACGCCACAAAGATGAAAGATGAAGAAGAACACAAGGCCTACAAACTTCATCAAGGGGTCATCACCGTAGGAGGCCTACATGCGATGGCGACGGCACGATGGGAAAAGCTGCGCAGCTGACATGCAGCGTTCGCCACGACGGTGGCGCCAGCGAGGCTGCTCGAGCCTGGGCGACATAAGCGGGAAGGTACAAGGAGGGTAGGGCGGAAGGGTGCTCACCTAGACCGATTCTCCCCGAGGAGGGAGTGAGGAGGAGGTGATGTGCGGCGGCGTTGTTCGGGCTTGTCAGAAGAAGAGGAAGCAGAGGCGCCACGTCCGGCTCCTCCTCGAGCTCACGAGGTGGTCGAAAGGCTGCGCCTGCACGCCTCGCTCGAAGGGATCAAGGCAGCGGCGACGCTCTCTCATGAAGCTCTCGGGCAGGTGAGCATAGCCGGCAGAGGTAGGGGATGGCGGAGAGGAGGAAGGAGGCTAGGGTTCGGGGGCCTCCGTGTCTTGGGATAAGAAGAGGAGGGATGACGCCTTGGTGGAGAGGCGGCCACACGCTTTCGTGAGCGCCTGCAGAGATAAGGGGATCGGGAGGAGGACGGTGAGCAGATGACGTCTGGGCGAAGAGTCTTGGGCAGGGGTGTGGGTTCTTTCTTGCTCCCACTCGGCTGATCTGTTGGGCCCAAGGTGGGCTGCTACTGTATGTTCTCCTTTTCCTAATTCTTCCGTTTATTAATTATTTGTTTGTTCTTTTTATTCTATTACAATTTCAAACCACTTATAATTTCAAATTCTTTTGAACCTTTTTACCAGGAGGTTTTGAATAGAGGGTTTGACCAAGAGTAGAAGCAAGGGCAAAAAGAGATGGAGGAGAAGGAGATGCCCACATTCATGGTTTAAGAATGAGCCAAATGGGGCATTTTACAAGAATATGAAGATATGGGGTTTTTGAAATTTAGATGAAATCATTTGTAAAATTAGGGAACCTTCACATGGATCCAAGGCTTGTAGAAAATAAAACAGAGGGAGAGAGATGAGGTGGTGCTTGCATGGCCCATGCAAATAATAAATGCCATGTATTCATATTGTGAAAACAACATAAAATCACATGGCATTATTCCATGCATTACCAAAAGGTGGAATAAGGCCAAGCAAAAAGGGACTAGTATTGGATCCACCCAACCCACATGAGCTAGGTAAACTCAAATAAATGCCAGCTCTTATTAATTGGATGGTGGAATTATAAGGTGGTGAAGAAAAGGTGGTGGAGTTTAATAAAAGATATGCCCCCAACTCAACTTGGGCATTTAACAATATATCAAGAACCAATACAATATCAAGAGGCAAATATAAATAATAATGCATATGAGATAAGAACCAAAACACAAGGGTTTTTGTATGATGCTCAAATGCAAGGTGGCATGATGACATGAACATGATATGATGATGATGCAACAATTATATGTAGGAAGTGGCCATTTTATTACTAGATCCAGTAGCATTACAAATGTTAGACAATTGGGATGCTATAATATCTGCTTTAATGACACCCCTCTATATATATACCACACTCCCTGTCTAAAGCAACATACCTGCCCCTAATGTCTTCTTCCCACAACTCGTTGGAAGACTCATTTGGAAACCTGACCCACTCGCGTTCCTCTGACCTACTCGCGGTGGGGCGAGGTCGAGGCATGCTTTCGGAGTCAACCGCTGCGGAATTCGAAGGTCAACCTAATCGAGGAGGAGGTCAGACTGCGGCACGAGGCCCTCTACAACAAGGCCATGAGGTTGTACACCGTGCTCGCGTCCCCGGAGGAGAGGGCGCGCATGGCGGAACCAATCGGGTGGCGGCCGGTGCTCGACCCCAATGTGTCCATGGAGGACCACGTCCACAGGATGCAGGCGCGCGTGAACAGGGAGGTTTGGCATCTTCCACCGCCATTGCCCCCACCAGCTCTGTGAAGGGATTTGCAATGTTGTAGTTTGTGTATTTGCAATGATGTATTTGATGTTCAAGGCTATGCGCATGTGCATTTGCAACGATGTATGCCACATGTCTATCTAGTAGATTGTCTAGTATTCTACCTATTCCACTAGTACTTGTTTAGTTGGAAAAAACACAAGAGGAAAATGTGTACTAGAAACACTCAATATAATCTAAGTAACACGCACCATTCTGTGACGCATATTGCACACATGCGCCACAGAAGTTAGTTCTTTTGTGGCGCATATGCACATATGCACCACAGAAGCTTGGTAATAGGAGTCCAGACAGTGGGGCCCACATAATTGTTCTATGGCGCATATCGTGATATGCGCCACAGAAGATATAAACTTCTGTGGCGCATATCGTGATATGCGCCACAGAAGTTTGGTCAGAGCACGGCCAGAGCCCGCCTGCTGTGGGTCCCACCTGATGATTCTGTGGTGCATCTGTCAATGTGCGCCACAGACCATAAAACTTCTGTGGCGCATATAGTAAGATGCACTACAGAAGTTTCATGGACCAAGGGCTGGTGTGGGTCCCACCAAACTTCTGTGGCGCATCTCCAATAGCCATGCGCCATAGAAGTTTCATGGTTCTATGGCGCATTGTTCCAGATGCGCCACTAGACAACTTTTTTGGCGCATGGTCAGAACCATGCGCCACAGAAGGTATGTCTATCTATAGCTAGTTTCCTAGTAGTGACGTCAGTCGACACGGGGGGAAACCTGAAATCGATATCCATCGACTCCATGGTGGAAACCAGTACTGCCCTTGTCGAAGGCCTTCAAGGCCGATGGGAAATCAGCGACGGCCAACTCAAGGAGGGCACGAAGTCAGGGTCGACCTTCGCGGTCGCGCTGTCAATCTCCTTGCCTCGTAGTCGGTGATAATGTGGGCATTAGATCAAACATGGTGGGCGGCGGAGGAGGTGAGGAGGCCATCGGGTTCAGAGAGAGTGAGAGCAATGGGCCGTGACAGTAGAGCAAGGGAGTGGGTAGAGAGTTATGAAAGGCATATCCTATAGTTGTTGATACATGCAATGGTTGGGCAGTGGAAACCTATTTCACGCTCAGCCGGGATAGGCACCACAGAAACGTCCGATTAAGGAGTTTTCTCTAGGCCTGTCTCGGGGATGCTTTAAGAAGCACGCTAGGCACAACGCGCAAGTCCTACAAGCAACCAAACATGCCGATTTTGTAAGAAATAGGCCTACCTGGGGTGTAGCAGGCAACCAAATGTGCCCTTAGGGTTCTAGTTCATCCACAAGGTATCCATCTCTCTCCCGAGCAAACTATAGTACACCGCCACCTGGACCGAGCTTCCAATGTAGTGAGAGTTAGGCCTTAAGGTTCGCATGCTCTTGCGTGTTTTTAGCTCGTCTTTCACCTCTTGGTGTCCCTCCTGGTGCTTGGCTTCCGCATATGAAGTCGAGGCAATCATTGTTGCCATAGCATCGTCACAGTACATGATACGCCCCCTGGTTGAGAACAGTCTTGTCCCCAAGTCGGGGCCTCCGAGAAACTGTAAAGGAGTTCTCCTTGGTCCTCCCAAGTTGCCAGTTCCTCCGCTTGATTACACCACTACACGAGCAACTTTGCACGTGTGTCTCGACCTTATTGGTACAAATTCGTTCACTGGATCTAGAGGTGTCGTTGTCTCCATCGTTAACTCTATGAGGACTTATATATCTAGCGGTATCGCTCGATGTAGCTGATAAATGTGGATCATCGGATGCAGGCGGTTGGAGTCCAACGGTTGTAGCTTGTACGATGTGTCGCCTATCCCTTGAAGCACCTGAAAGTGACAAAGTAGCGAAAAACAAGTTTTGGGTTAGCTCGAGTCTCCAAGGATGTATGGACATATGGCTGGAGAGACATGTACATCCAGTCGCCCAGTGTAAACATGCGGTCAGTTCGCTTGCGATTAGCGACCGGCTTCATCTGATGTTGTGCCATGTGCATGTAATGTTGGAGGAGTTCCATTGTTTCTTGGTGATCGTGTATCCACTCCGATAGTTCAATCACTGAGAAGGCTATATCCACATTGCCAAAGTGTCTTGGGATGTGTCCATAAAGAACCTCGAATAGGGATTTAGGCAGGACGGCATGTGGTGATGTATTGTACCAGAACTCGACCAGACGAAGCTAGGATGCCCACTTACTAGGGAAAACATGCATGAAACACTAGAGGTAAGTATCCAAATAGTGTTTCACACATTCCATCTAACCGTTGGTCTACTAGTGATACACAGTGCTAATTTTGAGCTTGTTTTGAGAGAGAAGGAACAACTCCCACCATAGAGCATTGGTAAAGATCTTGTCACGGACACGGTCCAAGACAATCACCACTAGCAGGTTATGCAACTTGTATACATTGAAGATGTATGCCTGGGCCACTTGGAAGGCTATAAAAGGATGCTTGAAGGGTACAAAGTGTGCAAGATTTTGTCCATGATCACGAGGATGAAGCTGTATCCTAGAAATCATGGGAGGACTTCAACGAAATCCATCGTCACTATGTGTAACGGGTGGGGAGGCACCTGCAGGGATTCCAATAAACCTAGGTAGCACGCACACTCAGGTTTTGCTTGCTTACAAAGGACGGAATAATCAACGAAATGTCGAAAAACCTCCTTCATGCCCGACCACGCGAATAGGGTGGGCACTCGCATATAAGTAACATTGTAACCTAAGTGGACGCCGAGAGAACTCGTATGGAGGGAGCCGAGGTTTCTTGCATTTCAATCCTTCCTTACGTACTATAATGATCCGATCTTCAGAGGTGAATTCGCGTGGCCCTTCCTTTGGAAATCCAGTAAGCTGGTCCATGAGTTTGTGGGTCTAAGTATCCCCGTTGTGTAGCCTTGTTGAAACTCTTCTAGGTGTGCATTCTGACAGAAAGATACCATCACTAATTCACCCATGGATGTCTAGGAGCAACACGAGAGCACGTCTGCTGCTCTATTTTGCAGTCCCTTTTTGTAGATGATTTTCTATCATAAGCCTAGCATTCCACCATAACTTGTTTGCTACCATGGGGTAGATATGTGATATGTCGGAAACGTATCTATAATTTTTGATGCTCCATGCTTGTTTACTATCTAATTTGCTTTGTCCACACTTTGAGGTGTTTTTATATGTTTTCTAGTACTAACCTATTAACAAGTTGCCACAGTGCTAGTTGTCTATTTTCTTACATTTTGGTTCCGTAGCGCGTAAAATCAATATTCTCGAATTGAACGGGAAGCCAAAGTCAATATTTTACCGGCTGGCCAACAGGCAGAATGTGACGGAGGAGGCTCACTGAGGCCACACCTGGCAGCTGGTGGGCCCACCCCGCGCCTGGGGGTGCAACCTCCCTGGTGGCCCCCTGCCTCGCCTCTTCGCCTATAAAGTCCCCCTGATGCAGAAACCCTAAAGACCCAATCACTATTCCACGAAACCTTCTGTAGCCGCCGCCACCATCATCCCTAGATCGGGAAGTGCAGCTCTTCCCACACCTTTGGGAGATCATCCCGGAGGCCTTCTTATTCATCATGCCAGCCTCCGGAATGAAGCGTGAGTAGTTCCACCTTGGACTACGGGTCCATGTAGTAGCTAGATGGTTGTATCTCCTCCTTGTGCTTTCATGTATAGATCTTGTGAGCTCCATTCATGATCAAGATCTAATCTATTTGTAATCATGCATGTTGTGTTTGCGTGGATCTGATGGATATTGAGATTACTATGTCAGATTGATTAATGGTTTTGTCTTATTGATTCTATCATGTCTGTGTTGTTGTGATCTTGCATGCTCTCTGTTGTTAGTATCTATCTTGGCCAAGTAGTTGCTAGTGACTCCAAGAGGGGGTATTTATGCTCGATAGTGGGTTCATGCCTCTAGTTTCCAAGGGAAGTGATAGAAATCTCTCCAGTTGTAGATGTGTTGTTGCCACTAGGGAGAAAACAACAGTCTCTTATTCATGGAACAAGTGGATTGTTTACCTTACACACTTTGCTTAAAGCAGTTGTTTGTTGCTTCCAACTTAATACTGGAGTGGGTTCGGATGATAACCTGAAGGTGGACTTCTAGTCATAGATGCAGTTGGATGGAGGTCTATGTATATTGTTGTATTGCCCAATCGAATCTCATAGGATATTTGTGTCTAGTATTGCATTGTTATGCCTTGCTCAGTCATGTCAATTGCCCTGCTGCAATTTGTTTATCCGTCATGCCATGTTTGTTTATCTAAGGAGAACACCTCTAGTGAACTATGGACCCTGGTCCAATCTTTACCATTGATACATCTTCCACTGTTATTGTTTACTTGCTGCAAACCATCATCACCTTCCACACCATACAGTTAATCCTTTGTTACAGCAACCGGTGAGATTGACAACCTCACTGTTCTATGGGGCAAAGTCTTGAGTTTCTGTTGTGCAGGTTTCCACCTTGATTGCAACACCTTTGAGATGTTTCCTTCCTCCTACTGGTTCGATAACCTTGGTTTCTTACTGAGGGAAGACTTGCTTCTGTGCTGCTTCACACCTTGCTCTTGGGGTTTACCGACGAAGTGCTCCACGTCAACAAGGAGTCATCAACAAGTTTTCTGGCGCCGTTACCATGGAGGCTAAGGACGTCTTCATAAGGGGAGTCCTCCTCAACCACTCTCTTTACTTTTTTGTTAGTTTGCTTAGTTTCTTTTGCTTGGTTTTGTTTGCCTTTTTTTTATCAAAAACTCCAAAAAATAAGTCTACTTTGGTTTCTTTATCTTATAAAAACACAAAAAAATTAGTTCCTGCTCTGCTGCTGCTATTTTTGGCTTACCCCAATTTTGCCAAAATGAACTCTAGTGAGAACACCAAGTTGTGTGACTTCACTAGCACAAACAACAATGATTTCCTTAGCACTCCTATTGCTCCACCTGCTCCCGATGCCACCGTTTATGAAATTAAGCCTGCTTTTGTTGAATCTTGTGATGAGAGAGCAATTTTCTGGTGCTAGTTCTGATGATGTTGCTACCCATCTCAATAGCTTTGTTGAACTTTGTGAGATGCACAAGTATAAGGATGTAGATGGAGATATTATTAAGCTCAAGCTGTTTCCTTTCTCCTTGAGAGGAAAAGCTAAAGAATGGTTGCTATCCTTTCCTAGAAATAGTATTGATTCTTAGATTAAGTGCAAGGATGCTTTTATTGGAAAGTACTACCCTCCTGCTAAGATTATATCTATGAGAAGTGACATTATGAAATTTAAACAACTTGATAATGAACATGTTGCTCAAGCTTGGGAAAGAATGAAATCTTTGGTTAAGAATTGTCCCACTCATGGACTTACTGCTTGGATGATTATCCAGACTTTTTATGCAGGTTTGAACTTCTCTTCAAGAAACCTGTTAGATTCAGCTGCTGGAGGTACCTTTATGGGCATTACTTTGGGTGCTGCAACAAAAATCCTTGATAATATGATGGTTAATTACTCTGAATGGCCACTGAGAGAGCTCCACATGGTAAGAAGGTAAATTCTGTTGAAGAAACCTCCTCTTTGAGTGATAAGATTGATGTTATTATGGCTATGCTTGTTAATGGGAAAGCTCCTTTAGATCCAAACAATGTTCCCTTAGCCTCTTTGGTTGCTCAATAAGAGCAAGTTGATGTGAACTTCATTAGAAACAACAATTTCAACAACAATGCCTATAGGAACAATTTTGGTAGCAACAACAATTATAGGCCTTATCCTCCTAATAATGGCAATTCCAGTGGAAACTCCTACAACAATGCTAGAAGTGCCCCCTCTGAACTTGAAGTCATGCTAAAAGACTTTATTAGTAAACAAACCACTTTCAACAAGACTATGGAGGAAAAGCTTTTAACTGTTGAGAAAAATATTTCCTCTTTGTCTGAAGCACATTCCTCCTTGATTAATAAAATGGCTGCTAAACTTGAAACCATGGAAAGTGCCTTTGCTGCTACTCATGCCATACAAGTTACTATTGATGAAAATGTTAGGCTGTTAGATCAACTTCATGCTAAGTGGAAAAGGGAAGCTGAAATTGATAGAACCAATAGTGTGTGCACCATCACTAGAATGGATACCACTAAACCACAAGAAGACCCTATTCCTCCTCCTACAATGCCTAAGCCTAATGAGTCTACTACTAGTGATGCTAAGTTCGATTTTGGTATAGATGGTTGCAATATTTCTGAAGTGATTTTGTTCCTGCAAAAACTTGCTAGAAGTCCTGATGCTAGTGATATGCATGCTGCTTTCACCAAACACATTACAGATGCTCTTATTAAGATTAAGGAAGAGAAGTTAAAACACAAAGCTTCTATTCCTAGGAAAGTAGAAGATAGTTGGGAACCCATTATTAATATGCAAGTGAATGACTTTGATCTCAAAGCTTCATGTGATCTTGGTTCTAGTGTCTCTATTATGCCTAGGAAGATTTATGAAATGCTTGATTTGCCGCCTTTGGAAGATTGTTATTTGGATGTCCCACTTGATGATAATGCTAAGAAGAAACTCATGGGGAGTATTAATGATGTTCTCATTATGGTTAACAATTGTTATGTCCCTGTTGATTTCTATGTTTTGGATGTTGAATACAATGCTTCTTGTCCTATTACTTTGGGAAGACCTTTTCTTAGAACTGTTGGTGCCATCATTGATATGAAAGAAGGCACCATTAAATATCAATTTACATTCAAGAAAGCTATTGAACACTTCCCTATGAGGAGAGAGAAGTTGCTTTTTTCTCCTCCTTTGAAAGCAAGGTTTGATGTCAATGCTTCCTCATTTGAAAATACTTGATTTCTTGCTTCTTGTGCCTAACTTAAAGGCGTTAAAGAAAAGTACTTGTTGGGAGATAACCCAAGAGTTTCCTTGAGTCTTGGAAGTTATTACTTCAGTAATGACCTCTCCTTATCCTTTTTGCTTGCTTTTTGTGCCAAGAATGACCTCTAATGAGAGGAAAGTAAGATTTGGGGAGTTGCTGTCTCGAAACAGATTTCTATCCTCCACCATAAAAAATCATGAGGAGTCTCTGTAAGTTGGGTTGAGCTCAAAATTTACGAATAAATCCCCAGTATGTTAGATAACTTTAGTTAGTTCAACACTTTTTGATTTGAGTAACAGAAGGTTTTCGAAAAAAATCTGTTTCTACCTGCTGATCTGTTTTGACAGATTTCTGCCATTATTTGCATTTGCTTCTTATTGATTCCTTTTTGAGTTCTTTTTGGGGAAATTGAGATTTTTTAAGGAGTTTCTACAGTAGATTTTGTTTTTAGTGAAAAGTTTTGCTGTTCTAAAGCTAAACCCAAAGGTCTATTATCTTTTGAATACACTAATGTTGCTAATAAAGATTGTGTGAAGTTTTGTATGAAGGAAAATTTTCAGGTGTAGAGAGAGAATGACGTAATGAGATGAAGAATGGACAAAATCTCAATCTTGGGGATGCCACCCCGGTGTCACCCCAAGAAATATCCAAGAGGTACAAGAGTCAAAGCTTGGGGATGCCCAAGGCATCCCCTTCTTAATCAATAAAAAGCTTGGGTCTTTCTAGGCACTTCATTTTTATTGTTTCATGCACTATTGTGTTGTTCTTGGAGCGTCTTAGTTTTCGTTTGGTTTTCTTAGTTTGTTTAGTTTTCTTGAATAAAGTAGTTTGGACCCCCGTTTTTGCTGTGTTGTTTCAAATAAGTCGATTGGTGTTGGAAAGGAGTAGAAAGTTCTTGCTTGAAAGTGCAAGAGGAGCTTGCATTGACTGTGACTTAGAATTTATCATGACATGTTAGGTGTTCTTTTGACCTTATGCCTAGTAATTATTGTTGTAGCATGACTTGTTCCAAACAATTGGGATTGCTTAGTGTGCCTTGAAAGAATCATGCGTTGTTTTAGCATACAAAAGCATAGTATTATGGTATTCTCCTTTGATGATTTGTTTGGGTTGACTTGCCACATGCTCACTGTAACACCCCCGGTCACTCCGGACCGACGCCTGTCACTTCTGGCAACTCAATAGGATCTCTAGACTAACCCCACTGTAGCACCCCGGGTAAAACCACTACTAGAAAATCGCTGTTGTTTTTATTTTTGCATCATCATGATACCATCATGCATCTTTTAACCTAAAAGCTATTTCTCCAAAAACTTATCTGTTTTCTATTTACCTCCCTCTTTATTTCAACTGCAAAATCCGATCTGTCCGAATATTTTGTTTTGTCTAAATAATTAAAAAATATTTTTACAACTAAATATATATTAAAAACTATTTTGTGGGAAGGCAGCCCAGTCGGCCAGGCCCAAAGGCCCAGCCAACAGGCCACCTATAACCCACTAAACCAAACCCTAGCTCTAAACCCTAATCCCACTCCCTCACCCCTTCCCACCCCGCCGCCGCTGTGCAGAACACCCAGCCCGCTCACCAACCCCACCCTGATCGGGTCAACGTGCCCCTCACGCGTCGAACCCACGCGATTCCCCTCCAACTCTTGACGCTCCCCTGGACCCACCACCCCGTCGCCCACGCGCCAGTCCCCGTCACGAACTCCTCGCACGCTCCCGAGTCCCGACCCCACCTCTCTCGCTCACCCGCAATCCCCTCCCCACCTTCCTCGCCTTCCTCTCTGCCTCTCCTCGCGAGTCGCCGCCAGCGCCCGTGACCACCCCACCCGTCTCTCCCCATTGCGGCGCCCCATGTCCATCCTTTACCGGTCATGCGCCGCCAGGGGCCCTCCCCATCGCCTCGGGAGCTTCCTCTCCCTGCTGCTCCGACCTCCTCACGGCCGCCACCGACTGTCCGCTGTCCCGGCTCCTCTTCCCCACCGTCACACGAGCCAAGCTGCCCTCTGTTTTGCACCGACAAGCGTCCCTCCTCACGCGGTCGTGCCCGCGTGACCTCCTCCCGTTCGGACGCCGCCTCCCCGCCTCTGCGGCCGCCCTCTTGTCTGCTCCCACCTCTCCCTCGAGCACAAGCCAGCACCCTCCTCGCCGGCCACTCCTGCCTCCTCCTCTGGCCGCTTGAGCCTGCACCCCTGCACCATTCAGCGTCGCAGGAAGCCCGCCCGAGCACCTCTTTGCCCCCCGCTGGTGCAGCCAAGCCCTGCGCCTGGTGCTGCTCCTTTCCCAGAGCTCCTCTCAGGCCTCGCCTCAGTCTGCCGCCTCGGTTCCTTGCCATCCTATGACCTGGCCGAGGTCTCCTGCAGCACCTCTGCCTCGCGTGTGTGCTGTACGGTGAAGCCTACATGCATTTTGCCCCAAGGTGTCCAATTCGGTGATGAATATTGGGGGTGTGGCTGCTACTACAATAGCAATCGGTGACCTCCCATGTCGATAAGTTGGACAAGAACATCGGTGTAAGCGACAAGATCCTCTGAAGTACCACTTGGAGGCCATCGGCGCCGAATTCCAAGACCCCCGACATGGGGCCGAATGACGCTGAACGCCCGGAGTCCGAAGAACCGAACCTCATCGAACCCCGAGACCCCAAGATCGTCGAGCCCCCTCCAATGTGTGACCCTAAGCCCCTATTTTTATAAATGATATATCTTGTCGCATATAAATTCTCATGCTCGCATCATATCATGTGGTTTGGGGACATTATGTCTATTCACCTAAAGTAAATATGGAGGCCATATGCGGACGAATTTAGTCTAATATTGGTCCCTCTTAAATTTGTGCATCGAATCGGTGACATAATTTTGCCTTGTTAAGACAACATTTAAATTGCGGAGTATCTAAATAACATGAACTATTTAATTAAATATCGGGACCCCGGTTCCACTTAATATTGCCTAATAGCATCGCATCTTTGCCATGTCATACCTCATACATGCATCATGCCCGATCTTCTGCCGTAGTATTAAATAGTGCATCCGATGTTTCTTCTAGTGCTTTGCTTTTTCACGGATTAGGCCGATGAGTTGATGCGAGAGTCGACCCGATCTTCGAATGAACCTTTGGCAATGTTTTTCAGGCGAGCATTCTCCCCCTTTCTACCTATTTTACATTTATAGTCTTTATTTCCTCCTGTTGATCTATTGCTATTTGTGATGCGATGCTCTAGTTTTTGTACCCATGATATCTCTTGCAGCCATTAAATTGCCTTGGACACATCCTATTACCTGTTGTTTGGTAGATAGTCAGCCTTGCGAGTCATATTTGCTTGCGCAGGTGTTGCGTCGCGCCGTCGATGTTCCACAGTTGTTGGAGTAATGCCTTATGTTTAATGTTGGAGATGATTATAACTTTAATTACCGTTTAATAACTAAAATTGAAGTAGGTAAATAATGCAGAGGCACAGGTGGGCAATAGATGTTATTTGGTTTTTAACCGTCCACTTGTGTCCCGTAGGACCCCGAGTACTTGATACCTGTTCTTTGAATATTCGCACTATCCGCATGTGGGACCATGAATCCCCCAAGCCAGAGCTTGAGTCATATCTTATTTCTTGGGGCCACAAGTAGTTTGGGGCTTTATTACTATCCTGTACTTATGCCATGCTTTACTACTTTATTATGATTGCGTGTGGAGCGCCTGTACTATTTTGGAACCCCATGCCACGTTTTCGTGGTATCGACAAGCCCAGTCACATTTTTGGGTTCCCAGTCGTTTACAGCCATCGTCACAAACCTCTGGGTCCGTCTCGAAGCCGGCCAACTTCGTAGCGGGTAGCTTGGTGGGGTGGCCCCCTGAAATTTATATGAATCTTGCAATTGCTCTGTCGTGATGCCTCGTTGGGTTTTTATTGGTTTTTCTCGAGGTTGATCGTGCGTGTGTTGCTATTTGTGCCCCCCTGCAGGGTAAAACTTTCTGAAAGCCGTGTCCGCGGTTATGGACGACTTGGAGCACAGTATCTCGATCATAGACAACTATAACTAAAGTAGTGCTATAAATTTGACTTTATAATGACTAGTAATCAGCTTCACTATAATGGAATGGCTAAATAAAAGTGCCAACAATTGCTTGTTTGGGTTGTCACCTGTTACCATTGTATCTGACTAGTAAGTATTGCAACTACAACGGAATGGCTAAATAAAAGTACCAACAACTGCTGGGTTGGGATACCTCATGCTATATGTATCTGACTAGTAAGTACTACAACCACAACGGAATGGTTAATTAAAACTGCCCACTGCTTATTATATCAGGATGACTCATGCTATCTATATCTGACTAGTAATTGCCACAACTATAACGAAATGAATAAAACTGCCAACTGTGTGAGTTCCTCAGTTGACTTCCTCGTTTGGTCTCGAGGGGGAAATACCAGGATGGGTATGTTTGGTAGTAGTATTAGGTTGGTTCCGAATAGGTTTTTCTTGTCCCTCTCTGATAGCCGACAGTTATATCGAGTCTCTATAGGTTGTTTAGTGCATGCTGCGCTGCCGCTTCAATCCACCATACCTATGTAGGCGAGGACCGCCAAATTCTAGTCTCGCCGTGTACTGGGCTCAGTACTGACCGCTCTCTTTTTCCTTCGCCCTTTGTCGGCACCCCTTTTGTTAAGCAGGTTTTGAGGTCGACGTCGTTAGCAGGGTTAACCTTCCGGCTCGGCCTGGGCAGGGTTATGGACGCCATTGGTTATTATTCAGGACTCTTAGCTCAATTTGCATCTTGTCCGTATTCGGACGCTGTATCGTTTTCAAGGTGATTTGGATCTTTGTATTGTATATCTGTATTCTTGACTCATAGAGTCGTTGTTGTATACATCTGTTCTGTGGGTTCCATCGTGGACTATTGTGTAATGATATTACTTCGTTTTCCACCCGCACGCAAGTGCCTGGTGGGCACCTTTGAATCGTTTCTATGCGGGTTTGGCGGGAAGCGCTAAAACTTGCATAGGGCCGATTCTGAGGGTGTTACACCCACATACCAACACTAGTATTTTCTGAGTATTTTGTCCTCACTCATGCACACCCGGTACCCCTTCCCGGTCGGTCACCCATCCTAGAATTGCTCTAGGCCAAGCACGCTTAACCTTAGAGTTCTTTTCGAATGAGCTTCCGGAAAAGAAGTTGTAACTTGTTGGTATGGGCTTCCTATCAATCCTATTGAGCTATGCGCCAGGGTCTCATATACACCCACCCTTAGAAGATCGATGTCCTCATCGATCAACCACAAGCCAGGAATGGTCCCTCATGGCACACGTCTGTGCGTCCAGTGTCGGCACATTGCCATGCCGTGTCCACTCCGAGCCACATGCACCATGCTACGCATGTCCGCCACTGACCCGCACACGCCCATGTAACCGCGAGGGTTGGCTCTGATACCACTTGTAACACCCCCGGTCACTCCGGACCAACGACTGTCACTTCTGGCGGCTCAATAGGATCTCTAGACTAACCCCACAGACCAATACTAGTCTTTTCTGCGCACTTTGTCCTCACTCATGCGCACCCGATACCCACTTCCCGGTCGGTCACCCATCCTAGAATTGCTCTAGGCCAAGAACGCTTAACCTTAGAGTTCTTTTCGAATGAGCTTCCGGAAAAAAAGTTGCAACCTATTGGTATGGGTTTCCTATAAATCCTATTGAGCCATGCGCCAGGGTCTCACACTCACACCATGTTATGACTATAAACAAGTCACCATAGCCTCTATGATCATTTAGTCCTTGAATTGTAGTACCACTCTATGCTTTGATTAGTAATGTTTTGTCTATATGCATGATTATGGCCATTATTGCTCTCTTAGTTGGTTGCTCCCAGTATTTTGCTAGCCTCCACTTGTACGAGTAAGTTCTACTCATGCTTCTAACTCCCAACAAACCAAGTTATTCCAAAGTGTCCACTATAAATTCCTATGCATGGTGTGTTACATCATTCCAAGTATATTCTTGTTTTTAGCTATCTTCCAATTAAAAAGTATTTTGCGTGAAAACTTAGTGATTAAAGCCCTCACAAACTTGATGGCACACCTTATATTCCTTTCCCCTAATAAACTTGAACCATTGTGTCATCTATGTTGTATATGCTTGCACTTATACGTTGGAATTAGCACAACCGTGCTGTCACGAGGAATGTTTTCAACATTGCACTTGTACTTTGTACACAGTTGATATCATGCTCTTTTGTCTATGGATGTCGCCGGTGTGAAATAAATAGGGAGCTTGTAAGTCCATGGAGTTATGTATTTTGTGTTAGAGAAATGCCTGGACCGCTAGCCTAAGACATGCCTAATCATGGTGGAAACTTGCAACATCACCATAATGAGCATTCTGTGAAGCATCCTCAATAAAAATCTATGCACATAGTAAGTAAAAAGATCATTGAGATGCTCATTGTATGCTTGCCTTGTCATTTTGGCTATGGGATAGCTCATGTACCATGTGCAAGGGGTACCCCGTTGGCGGTTCTCTATGATACACATGTACTTACTATGACAAGAACTTACAAGTGACTAAAGTTGAGTAGCATGCGGTGCGGCTCTCGTATTCAAGGGACATGAGATTGCCAACTTATACTTTGTCAAGCATATACTCCAGATTTGTTCACTTTAAACTTAATCACTTCAAGATGCTTATGATAGGGGCAATGAGGGCTGAAAGCTAACAAGTATCATAATTTTTGGAAGCTTTTTTTGAAACTTGAAACCCCTGCTTCCCTTTATGAAGGGCCTTTCTTCCACTATTATATTGAGTCTCCACCTTCTACGTTTAGGCACCATTAAGAGAGCATAGTTGTCATTAAGAGAGCTTCAGATCCCCCTGATCTATTGACGATGGTGGCGGCTACGGACTGTTTCATGGAGATCTGATCGGGTACTTAGGGTTTTGGCATCGGGGTGATTATATAGGCAAAGGGGTGAGGCAGGAGGGCGGACAGGGGGCCCACACCCTGCCTAGGCGCGACCCAGGGTGGGCCCGCACGTGGGTGTGTGTGTGGCCACCCTGTGGCGCCCCTCCGGTCGCCCTTCGGTCTCTGTGTTCGTCTCGGTAAAATATTGACTTTGGCTTTTGTCCCGTCCAATTCCGAGAATATTTCCTTACTAGCTTTTCTGAAACAAAAAAATAGCAGAAAACAGGCAACTCACACTGAATAGGTTAGTCCCAGAAAATGTATAAAAATACCTCAAAGTGTAGACAAATCATAGAAAAGTGGATACTAAACAAGCATGAAACATCAAAAATTAGAGATACATTTACGACGTATCAGTGTGCACACTGTCAACTTCACACACGTGGGGATAACTGGAGATTACAATTAAAGCACTTGCGTAGGAGAGTAGACTTACTTGATTACAAAGCTCATGACCATAATAAGATCACGCATAGAGAGAGATATGAACACATAGCTACCGGTAGAGCCCTTAGCCTTGAGGGAGAACTACTCCCTCATCATCATGGGAGTCAGAAACGGCGATGGAGATGGTAGTGGAGTCGATGGAGATGGCTCCGGGGTCAATTCCCCGCCCCGACAGGGTACCAGAACAGAGACTTCTGTCCCCCGAATCTCCTCTTCGGTGGTGGCGGTGCTGCGGAACTTTTTGTGGAGATCTGATCCATGTAGGGTTTACGTCTCGGGGAGACGTATATATATATGCGAAAGGGCAAGGTTGGTGGAGCCTCGAGGGGCCCACACCACCTGGTGGTGCGTCCCCTGGTCGCGCCACCGTATGGTGTGGCCACCTCGTGGCCCTACTTCGTATCCCCTTCGGTCTCTGTGTCGTGTCTGGTAAAATAATGACTTTGGCTTTTGTTCCGTCCAATTCCGAGAATATTTCTTTACTAGCTTTTCTGAAACCAAAAACAGCAGAAAATAGGCAACTGGCACTGCAACATCTTTTCAATAGGTTAGTTCTAGAAAATGTATAAAAATGCCTCAAAATGTAGACAAAACATAAGACAAATGATATAAAATAATCATGGAGCATAAAAAATTATAGATACGTTTACGAAGTATCAAGGTGCAACACACAAGGAATGTCCCCATCAAACAACATGAAATTCGCGTGAGGTGGCAGGAGAAAACGATGCAAACCCTATTCCGAGCCAAATCAGATGAATTATAACTACGGACGAGGTGGGAAAATGTACCCTTGGTCGGGATTCTATATGGCATCATGGGATCACCAGAACAATCACCCTTGTTAGTTCGTTCACCATGGTGGCCGAATTGCCCGTTGTCGTCGCTACCTTTTTCTCCACGCCATTTCCCATGGTGGTGTGACATGCTTGTGTGATGATTGGGGCACGTCTTCCAAGAGAGGAACCAACAAGGCATATCTCCGTGCAGTGAACCAACAAAGGTCGGGGTGTTACAAGTGGTATCAGAGCCGACCCTAGCATTATTATGAAATGAAATAAAGATGATCTATTCCTTGTGTCCATGATCTATTGGTTTATGATATTGTTTTTGATCTCTGTCTTTAGATGCTATGTGTAGTCGGCCACATATCATTTGCCTTTGGGACTAAGGAGAGGGTGAAATCCTTAGGACGTGTTTGGGAGTATGTCCAGTGTTATTCGCGACTACAAGCATTGGATTATAACCTACATGGTCAAAAGAGGAACAAAGAGAGATTCACTAAGCTATATCCATGGGGAGACCCTTAATTGTGGTGGTATGTATGGGTGAATCCTCTCAGACATCGCAATGGTTATTTAGAGACGACCTCATTCCTTGTCTCAAGAAAGTGACTGTCTACGAGCCTTGCGGTGAACATCTTATTATGGAACTCTCTCGACACATGTCATGACACAAGAAATAAGTTATCCTAATTATGATTAATTACAACATGCTAGTGGTGTATCCTACATCCTTGATGTCTATGCACTTCTATTATTGTAGACAGTTGTTGGGCCTTCAAGTGCAGAGGTTTGTAGAACATCAGCAAGTTTCCCTTAAGTGGATTACCCAAGGTTTATCGAACTCAGGGAGGAAGTGGTCAAAGTTATCCCTCTCAAGCAACCCTGCAATCAAGATACAAGAAGTCTCTTGTGTCCCCAACACACCCAATACACTTGTCGGGTCTATAGGTGCACTAGTTCGGCGAAAAGATAGTGAAATACAAGTGACATGGATGATTATAAGTGGTAACGGTGCCAGAAAAGAGCTTCTGGTGGGGAGGAAAAGACTAAAGGCAAAAGGATGGAAGCAAGCAAACATGCAACAGATCTAGATGCAAACGGTGTTTCAATGCTTAGAAACAAGGCCTAGGGATCATACTTTAACTAGTGAACACTCTCAATAAATATATTATCTTTATGATACTACCCTGAACTACTCTCCGGTTGGACACTCTAATCCATGGTAGGGCTATAACAACACTCCTCAAAGTCCGCCTTCCCCATCTAAATAACTCCACACTGTCACCTTGAGCGCTAGATGGTTCCAACAAACACCACAATTTCATAAAGACATCCAACTCCAAATATAACTCATGATAAATATATATGTAATCTAGCCTAAGTGCCATACACGGTGTTCACGCTGTCACTTTCACACACGTGGGGAAAAGCATAGATCTACTAAAGCACGATGAGTATTTATGTAGACTCTAGCCTAAGTGCCACCACGGTATGCATGCTGTCACTTTCATACACGTGGGGGAGCCAGAGATATATTAAAGCACTTGAGTAGCAAGGTAGATCTACTTGATTACAAATCTCATGACCACAACAAGATCATGCATAGAGAGAGATGAAGACATAGCTACCGGTAGATCCCTTAGAGTTGAGGAAGAACTACTCCCTCCTCATCATAGGAATCAGCAATGGTGATGGAGATGGTTGTGGAGATCGATGGAGATGGCTCCGGTGGCACTTCCCCGTCCCGGCAGGGTGCCGGAACAGAGACTTTCTGTCCCCCAAATCTCCTCTTCGGTGGCGGTGGCGCTGTGGAACTTTTTGTGCCTTTTTGGTGGATGCTTTAGGGTTTCTGAGTCGGGGGCTTCTTATAGGCGAAGGAGGCAAGGTCGATGGAGGCCCAGGGGGCTCACACCCCCTGGTGAGGCGGCTAGGGTGGGCCCACGCCACCCTAGGGTGTGGACACCCTAGTTCCCTACTCTGTCTCTGCTTCGATTTTCCGTATCGCTCAAGGAAAAATATGAAGATTGGCATTTATCCCGTCCAATTCCGAGAATATTCATTTTTTAGTTTTTCTGAAACCAAAAACAGCAGAAAACAGGCAAGTGGAACTGTGGCATCTTGTCAATAGGTTAGTTCCAGAAAGTGTATCAAAATACCTCAAAGTGTAGACAAAACATAAGACAAATAATATAAAACAAGCATGGAGAATCAAAAATTATAGATACGTTTACGACGTATCAAGCATCCCCAAGCTTAACTCCTGCTCGTCCTCAAGTAGGTAAGTGATAAAAAGAATAATTTTTGAGGTGACATGCACCACCACAATCATGATCAAACCATTTGCAACCATTGAAAGCTGGGATCAAAGTACTCTAAACATGAGCATGAAATATGAAGTTCTAACAATAATACAAAGTAACTATGCCGCAACATGAAAGGATACAAACAAAAATTCATGAATAACAATGCATTGAAAGACGTTTGTTTGTTTCACATATACAAAACATAGCATAGTGGCATTAAACTTGTCCCTCATGGAGTATAAAAACATAAATGCATAGTACACCTTCAAAGTTGATAAGGGTGACTAGATACAAATAGTTCAAGAATAGGCAATATCAACAATATGAATCAATCAATAAGTTTTGGGACAATGCACATAGAACTAAGAATGACAACTATGCTCTCTTAATTGGTGCCTAAGGATAGAAGGTGGAGACTCAATATTAAAGTGGAAGAAAGGACCTTCAAAGGGAAGCAGGGATTTCAAGTTTCATAAAGAGCTTCCAAAAATTATGGTACTTGTTAGCTTTCAGCTCTCATTGCCCCTATCATAAGCATCTTGAAGTGATTAAGGTTAAAGTGAACAAACTATGGAATATATGCTTGACAAAGTATAAGTTGGCAATCTCATGTCCCTTGAATACGAGGGTTGCTCCTCATGCTACTCAACTTTAGTCACATGTAAGTTCTTGTCATAGTAAGTACATGTGTATCATAGAGAACTGCCAACGGGGTACCCCTTGCACATGATACAGGAGCTATCCCTGAAGGGAATATGCCCTGAGAGGCAATAATAAATTGTTTATTATGTGTATTCCAAGTATATGATAGATGTTTATTTTGCATGCTATAATTGTATTAATACGGAAACGTTAATACATGTGTGTTTAATAAACAAACAGAAAGTTCCTAGTTAAGCCTCTCTCATAAACTAGCTCGTTGATTGACAAGATGATCAAGGTTTCCTGATCATGGACATTGGATGTTGTTAATAACGGGATCACAACATTAGTGTAATGATGTGATGAACATTCATCCGAAGTATAGCATTACGATCAAAGTCATTGAGTTTATATTGCTATAACAAATTACGAAGTGATCCTAAATCCTTAGACCATGAGATCATGTCAATCACTAACACCGGAAGAGTTTCTTGATAACATCAAACGTCACACCGTAACAGGGTGATTATAAAGATGGGTTCAGAACTAATAAAGTGTTATGTTGAGGCTCATGGATCAAGAGTGGAATTTGTTCATCCCGATGACGGATAGATATACTCTGGGCCCTCTCGGTGATATCACATTGATTAGCTTGCAAGCAAGTGATTTGATCACTAGAATGTTATATCACGGAGCGAAAAGAGTGCATGTCGATGTGAGATCAAACTAGGTATGGAGATACCGATGATCGAATCTCGGACATGTAATATATCGTGAGACAAAGGGATTAAGATACTAGCGTAAAAGGTTCCGACGATCACAAGAAAGTCATCGTTGAATGTGTGGGAGTCAGTATGGGTCTCCAGATCCCGCTTCTGATTATTGATCTGAGAGGGTGCTCGATCATGTCCGCATTATTCACGAACCGTAGGGTGACACACTTAAGAGACACCGACATCCAATTGGAGCAAAAGTTTCATGCCAAAGAATAAACAAGCGCGAATTTATTTCACTAGATACCAAAGCAGGTTTTCGGGTGAAATTGCATAAAGTGGTTATGCATGTGAAATAGAATTCTAGCAGGGTTATTTGTGAATGTTTGTCATTAAAGTAATTGACAAAATTCTGAATAAAATAAAAGAGTTTTATTTAATGAGAGTTTGCATTAAATTTGGTGGAAATTTAATGGGATCTTTGAGTGGGATTTTGAGTGGAGGAATTTGGAGGAGTTTTGTGAGTGGAGTGTCCACCCACATGATGAGGGAGGGCAAGGGGCAGCCCCATGCGCCACCCCTTTGGGGTCCCCTCCTCCTATAAAAGGAGCCCCTCTCACTTCTCACTCACACCTCCTCGTGAAGGATCTCTCTCCCCTCTAGAATTTATCCCCATGGTCTCGGACTAGCGAGATACATGTTCCAGTGGCTATTCGGCAAGAAAGAGTTGTGCTTCCGCTGCATCGCTGGAGGCGAGGAGGCGGAGGTTGCTCGGTGCCTCGAACGTGTGTGCGAGCACGGATGCGCCGCTGATTTGCGGCGCTAGGACTTCCTCTCGATCTTGAGATCGGCAAGAGATCGTCTACATCAACCACGAGTTTGGACTCGTTAAACTTTGTCGGTCTTCAAGGGTATGTTCTCTACGGATATACATCCGCCCGTTGTTTGTATCTAGTATAAATAGATCTTGGTATATAGTTCACATCGTAGGAAAATTTTTGTTTTCTATGCTGCGAACCCTTCAGTGGTATCAGAGCCGGATCTATGCGTAGATACTTTACACGGGTAGTACACATATGAGTATGTGGGCGATGACGATCATGTTGTTGCTCCTTTCTTGTGATTTTGGATATTGGTGGCATAGTGGGATGAAGCGGCCCGGACAAACTTTACATGTCCTCGCACATGAGACCTGTTCCACGCTTGACATGCAACTAGTTTGCATAAGTGGCTAGCGGTGTCTGTCTCCTACTATAGTCAATATCTATTTTGCAAGCGAGTTGTCAACAATTTGATTATCCTCGTTGTGGTTCATGTTCGTAGGTAAGAACGGTTCTATCTCGAAAGCCCTCGACGTAAAACTTGCAATGGATAAATTAGAAGTCTAGTTTAGATTGTTCTGGGCTAGTGTTATGATATGGTAGTGTTGTAAGTAGAAGTATGAGATGATACTCTTACAACACACATAGCGTAAAACCCATAGATTGTGGATTTACACATATAGGTATGATAGTGATCATACCACGATGCACATGATAGAGATCATCTGCGGGAACCATATAATTTCACTATTAAACATATGATGTTTGATTGCATCTTATGTTGCTTGTTTAGCGCTTTGTTAAGCATAATAAGATGATCCCTCATTTTAAATATCAAGATAAGAATGTGTTCTCCTTTAGTATGCACCGATTATGTTTTCGTCGCTCCAAGACATCACGTGATGATCGGGTGTACTTGGATCCTCGACCATATTTGGTGTAAGAGCGATTACACGCAAAAATACTAAGGTTCTAACTTGGCGAGCCTAGCATGTATGAGACATGGCCTCGGAACACAGGAAAGGTTAAGCATGAGTCATATAGTTGATATGATGCCCATTTGATGCTCGCCTTTGAAGCTATACAGACTCACGTGATGATCGGACTTGGTGTAGTGGATTTGGTTCATGTAATCACCAAAAGGACACGAGGGATGTCGCTTTTGAGTGGGAGTTCATTCGTAATATAGATTAGTTGAACTCAATCTATCATACACTTAGTCTAAACTTTACAAATTCTTGTAGATGGCACCACCGCTTTTAATTTCAATGCGTTCATGGAGAAAGAGAAACTAGCAACGGTAGCAACTTTCTTGAATGGGCCATGAATTTGAGGATTCTCCTCTCTCTGCACAAAAGCAATATGTGCTAGAAGCGCGTTAGGCCCCCACCTTTGACGATGCCTGACGAGGAGAAGAATGTCTATCGACTCGTCAGAGGACCACAACTTAGTTCATTGCGGCATATTGTATGGGCTAGAGCCGAACTTCAAAGCGTTTAAAACGGCAATGCTTTTGATACAATGGGTGAGTTGAAAATGATTTTCGACACACATGTCTGTAGAGAGCTACAATGCTTGTAAAAGTTCTTTAGCTGCATGATGGAAGAGAAACGACTCAGTTAGTGAGCATGTACTCAAGATGTCGATTACGCCGATAAGCTTGTGTCCTTGGAATAACGATTCCCATTGACTTAGGCATCCATCATGTTCTGCGGTCTACGCCACCTAGCTATAAGAGCTTCGTGATGAACTATAATATGCAAGGCATGAAGAAGTCTCTCCCGAGCTTACAATGCTTAAAAGCTGAAGTGGAGATCAAAAGGAACATCAAGTGTTGATGATCAATAGGAACACTGGTTTCAAGAAAGACAAGAAGGGAAAGCGGAAGGAAGTAAGGCGGCAAGCCTTGTTGCGCTGAAAAAGAAACCCGAGTTGGACCTAAGTCCGATACCGAGTGCTACTATTGTAAGGATCGCCATCGAGCGCAGAATCGCCCCAAGTATCTGGCGGATACAAGAAGGCCGGCAAGGCAAACAAAGGTATATATGATATACATGTTATTGATGTGTACTTGACTAGTGCTCGCAGAGCACCGGGTATTTGATACCGTTCGGTTGCTAATATTTGTAACTCGAATCGAGGCTGCGGAACGGCGACCGCTAGCAAGGGTGAGGTCAAGATGCGTTCGGCAATGGATCAAACGTTGATGTGATCGCCGTCGAACGCTACCTCTCCACTTACCGTCGGGATTAGTTATAAACTTAAATAATCATTATTTGGTGCACCTGCGAGCATGAACATTGTATCGGATCATGTTTAATGCAAAGTGGTTTTTCATTCAAATCGAGAACAATGGTTGTTCCATTTATATGAATGAAATCTTTTATGGTCATGCACCAATGTTGAATGGTTTATTTCTGTTGGATCTCGATGATAATGTTACACATATTCATAATATTGATGCTAAAAGGATTAAACTTAATGATGATATATCCGCATATATGTGGCACTGCCGTCTAGGTCATATTGGCATTAAACGCATGAAGAAGCTCCATTCGGATGGACTTTTAGAATCACTTGATTATGAATCATTTGATACATGTGAGCCATGCCTTATGGGCAAGATGACTAGAACGCCGTTTTCCGGTTCAATGGAACGGGCGACAGATTTATTGGAAATCATACATTCAGATGTATGTGGTCCAATGAGTGTGTCGGCGCGAGGTGGATATCGTTATTTTGTTACTTTCACGGATGATTTGAGTAGATACGGTTATATCTACTTGATGAAACACAAGTCTGAAACCTTTGAAAAGTTCAAGGAATTTCAGAATGAAGTTGAAAATCATCGTAATAGAAAGATCAAATTTCTACGGTCTGACCGTGGAGGTGAGTATCTAAGTTACGAGTTTAGCACTCACATGAAAGAGTGTGGAATTGTTTCACAACTCACACCGGAACACCACAGCGAAATGGTGTGTCGGAACGTCGTGTCGTACTTTATTAGATATGGTTCGATCTATGATGTCTCCGACGGACTTCTTTGTTGTCATTTTGGGGTTATGCACTAGAAAGCTGCTGCATTCACTTTAAATCGGGCACCATCTAAATCCGTTGAAAAGACACCGTATGAATTGTGGTTTGGAAACAAACCTAAGTCATCATTCTTAAAGTTTGGGGTTGCGATGTTTATGTGAAGAAACTTCAACCGGATAAACTCGAACCCAAAAGGAAAAATGCGTCTTCATAGGATACCCTAAAGAAACTATTGGGTATTCCTTCTATCACGAATCCGAGGGCAAGGTTTTTGTTGCCAAGAATGGATCCTTTCTAGAGAAAGAGTTTCTCATGAAGGTGTGAGTAGTCGGAAGGTAGAACTCGAAGAGGTTATGGAACCTTCTCTTCAAAGTATGGCGAGTAGCGCAGTAGGAAGTCGTTCGGAGTTGGCTCCACTGTTGAAGAAGGAACTAATGATAATGATCATGAAACTCGAAGAGAGTACTACCGAACCTCGCAGGTCAAGCAGACGCAGCGTGCGGCTCAGCTGCGGAAATCCTGTCATAAATTTCATGGTTGATGAAAATAATGACCTGCGACGTATGAAGAAGCGATGATGAGCCCGGATTCCAACAAATGGTTAGAAGCCATGAAATCCGAGATGGAATCCATGTATGAAAATCAAGTTTGGAACTTGGTGGAATTACCTCACCACCGAAAGGCCGTGGAGAACAAATGGATTTTCAAAAGGAAAAGCGATCTTGATGGTAATGTGACCATCTATAAAGCTCGACTTGTCGCAAAGGGTTTCGACAAATTCAAGGAGTTGACTACGATGAGACTTTCTCTCCGTAGCGATGCTAAAGTCGATTAGGATTATGTTAGCAATTGCTGCATATTTCGATTATGAAATATGGCGGATGGATGTCAAAACCGCGTTTCTCAATGGTAATATTGAAGAAGAGTTGTATATGATACAACCAAAGGGTTTTGTCGATCCTAAGGATGCTAACAAGGTGTGCAAGCTTCAACGATCCATCTATGGATTGAAGCAAGCATCAAGTTGGAATCTCCGCTTTGATGAGGTGATCAAAGAGTTTGGATTTGTCCAAACTTATGGAGAAGCTTGTATTTACAAGAAAGTGAGTGGGAGCAATGTGGCATTTCGATACTATATGTGGATGACATATTATTGATCGGAAATGATATAGAACTTTTAAGCAGTGTTAAAAGTTATCTAAACGAAATTTTCAATGAAGGACCTAGGTGAGCGTCTTACATATTAGGCATAAAGATCTATAGAGATAGATCTAGGCGCCTAATAGGGCTATCATAAAGTACATACCTTGATAAGATTTTAAAGAAGTTTAAAATGGACGGAAGTAAGAAGGGTTCTTACCTATGTTGCAAGGCAAGACATTGAGTAAGACTCAAAGTCCGGCCAAGGAAGAAAGAGATAATGGACAAAGTCCCTATGCTTGACCATAGGCTCTATAATGTACGCCATGCTATGTACAAGACCGGATGTGGCACACGCTATTAGTTTGACTAGTAGGTACCAATCGGATCCGAGTTGAACCTTTGGATAGCGGTCAAGAATATCCTTAAGTACTTACGAAGAACTAAGGATATGTTTCTTGTATCTGGAGGTGAAGAAGAGCTCGTCGCTAAGTGTTATGTTGACGCTTAGCTTTGACACCGATCCGGATGACTCTAAGTCTCAATCCGGATACGTATTTCTCATGAATGGCGGAGCGGTTAGTTGGAGGAGCTCCAAACAACCTGTGGTAGCGGGATCAACAACGGAGCGAATATGTTCTTTGCTTGAGCGGCTCGAGAAGCGATTTGGATGAAGGAGTTCATATCCGAACTAGGAGTTGTGGCAAGCGCGTTGGACCCAATGGTGATCTATTGTGACAACAATGGTGCCATTGCCAATGCCAAAGAGCCAAGGTCTCACAAGCATTCCAAGCATATTAAGCGCGGTTTCACTCCATCCATGAGCATGTCAAGGATGGAGATATAAAGATTTAAAGTACATACGGATCTCAATGTAGCAGATCCGTTGACTAAAACTCTCCTAGAGCAAAACATGATCAACACGAGAACTCAATGGGTGTTAGATATATCACTATGTAACTAGATTATTGTCTCTAGTGCAAGTGGGAGGCGAAGGAATATGCCACGAGAGGCAATAATAAATTGTTTATTATGTGTATTCCAAGTATATGATAGATGTTTATTTTGCATGCTATAATTGTATTAATCTGAAGCGTTAATACATGTGTGTTTAATAAACAAGCGAAAGTTCCTAGTTAAGCCTCTCTCATAAACTAGCTCGTTGATTGACAAGATGATCAAGGTTTCCTGATCATGGACATTGGATGTTGTTAATAACGGGATCACAACATTAGTGTAATGATGTGATGAACATTCATCCGAAGTATAGCATTACGATCAAAGTCATTGAGTTTATATTGCTATAACAAATTACGAAGTGATCCTAAATCCTTAGACCATGAGATCATGTCAATCACTAACACCGGAAGAGTTTCTTGATAACATCAAACGTCACACCGTAACAGGGTGATTATAAAGATGGGTTCAGAACTAATAAAGTGTTATGTTGAGGCTCATGGATCAAGAGTGGAATTTGTTCATCCCGATGACGGATAGATATACTCTGGGCCCTCTCGGTGATATCACATTGATTAGCTTGCAAGCAAGTGATTTGATCACTAGAATGTTATATCACGGGAACGAGAAAAGAGTGCATGTCGATAACGAGATCAAACTAGGTATGGAGATACCGATGATCGAATCTCGGACATGTAATATATCGTGAGACAAAGGGATTAAGATACTAGCGTGAAAGGTTCCGACGATCACAAGAAAGTCATCGTTGAATGTGTGGGAGTCGATATGGGTCTCGGATCCGCTTCGATTATTGATCCGAGAGGGTCTCGATCATGTCCGCATTATTCACGAACCGTAGGGTGACACACTTAAGAGACACCGACATCCAATTGGAGCAAAAGTTTCATGCCGAAAGAATAAACAAGCGCGAATTTATTTCACTAGATACCAAAGCAGGTTTTGGGTGAAATTGCATAAAGTGGTTATGCATGTGAAATAGAATTCTAGCAAGGGGTTATTGTGAATGTTTGTCATTAAAGTAATTGACAAAATTCTGAATAAAATAAAGAGTTTTATTTAATGAGAGTTTGCATTAAATTTGGTGGAAATTTAATGGGATCTTTGAGTGGGATTTTGAGTGGAGGAATTTGGAGGAGTTTTGTGAGTGGAGTGTCCACCCACATGATGAGGGAGGCAAGGGCAGCCCCATGCGCTGCCACCCCTTGGGGTTCCCCCTCCTCCTATAAAAGGAGCCCTCCTCTCACTTCTCACTCACACCTCCTCGTGAAGGATCTCTCTCCTCTAGAATTTATCCCCATGGTCTCGGACTAGCGAGATACATGTTCCCGGTGGCTATTCGGCAAGAAAGAGTTGTGCTTCCGCTGCATCGCTGGAGCGAGGAGGCGGAGGTTGCTCGGTGCCTCGAACGTGTGTGCGAGCACGGATGCGCTGCTGATTTGCGGCGCTAGGACTTCCTCTCGATCTTGAGATCGGCAAGAGATCGTCTACATCAACCACGAGTTTGGACTCGTTAAACTTTGTCGGTCTTCAAGGGTATGTTCTCTACGGATATACATCCGCCCGTTGTTTGTATCTAGTATAAATAGATCTTGGTATATAGTTCACATCGTAGGAAAATTTTTTGTTTTCTATGCTGCGAACCCTTCAATCCCATAATCAAAATGACAAGGCAAGAAGATAATGAGCATCTCAGCAATCTTATTATTTACCATGGGAAAATGGTGCTTTTTTCTCTCTTTCCTATTTTCAATATGTCTCTTTTTTTATAAGAAGAAAGCTTCATAGATTTCTCACTATGGTGATGCTGCAAGTTTCCACCATGATTATGCATGGCTTAGGCTAGCGGCCCAGGCGTTTCTCTAACACACATACATAACTCCATGGACTTACAAAATCCCCTTTTATTTCACACCGACGACATCGGCAAACAAAGAGCATGATATCAACTGTGTACAATGTACAAGTGCAATGTTGAAAGCGCTCCCCATGATAGCACGGTTCTGCTAATTCCAACGTATAAGTGCAAACATATACAACATAGATGACACAATGGTTCAAGTTTATTTAGGGGCAAGAAAAATAAAGTGTTCCATCAAGTTTGTGAGTGCTTTAGTCACTAAGTTTTCACATAACAAAAAGACTTTAATTGGAAGATAGATGAAAACAAGAATATACTTGGAATGGTGTAACCCACCATGCATAGGAATTTATAGTGGACAGTCTGGAATAACTTGGTTTCTTGGGAGTTTTATGCATGAGTAGAGCTTACTCAATACAAGTGGAGGCTAGCAAAAGACTGGGAGCGACCAACTAAGAGAGCAATAATGGCTATAATCATGCAAAGCGACAAAACATTATCAATCAAAGCATAAAGTGGTACTACAAGTCAAGGACTAAATGATCATAGAGGCTATGGTGACTTGTTCATAGTCATACCATGGTGTGAGCATGTGCCAAGTCAACCCAAACAAAGCATCAAAGGAGAATACCACAATACTATGCTTTTGTATGTTAAAACAACGCATGATTCTTTCAAGGCACATTAAGCAATCTCAATTGTTTGGAATAAGTCATGCTACAACAATAATCACTAAGCATAAGGTCAAAGAAACATCTAGCATGACATGATAAAGTCTAATACACAGTCAAAACAAGCTCCCTTTTGTACCACTTAAGCATGAAACTTTCTACTCTTTATCAACACCAATCAACTTATATGAAACAACTCACAAAGATAATAATCAATAAAGATCAGTGAGCACGTCTCACAAATCCACAAAGAAGAACTAAAAATTTCTAAGCTGAAAGCACAAGAAAACTAAGGCTAAACATAGTGCTATCAAAAGAGAACACTCGCAAGAGAATAAGAGTGAAACTAGAGTGTTCTAAGCAATGAAAAAATAGTGTGTCTCTCTCCAAAATAAGCTGCTGTAATCGACCAACTTATTCAGGCAAACTAAGCAAACGAAAACAAAAAAATAAAACTAAGACGCTCCAAGAATAACACAATAGTGCATGAAACAATAAAAACGAAGTGTCTAGCAAGACCTGAGATTTTTATTGATGAAGAAGGGGATGCCTTGGGCATCCCCAAGCTTTGACGCTTGTACCTCTTGAATATTTCTTGGGGTGACACAGGGTGGCATCCCCAAGCTTGAGCTTTTGTCCATTCTTCATCTCATTACATAATTCTTTCTCTACAACTGAAAATTTTCCTTCATACAAAACTTCACACAATCTTCATTAGCAACATTAGTGTATTCAAAAGATAATAGACCTTTGAGGTTTAGTTTTTAAAAAGAAAAACTTATCATTAAAAACATAAGCTACTGTAGCAATTCCCTCAAAAATCTCAATTTCCCAAAAAGAACCCAAAAAGGAATCAATAAGAAGCAAATGCAAATAATGGCAGAAATCTGTCAAAACAGACCAGTAGGTAGAAATCGATTTTTTAGAAGACATTCTGTTGCTCAAATAAAAAAGTGTTGAACTAACTAAAGTTAGCTAACATACTGGGGGATGTATTAAAAAATATCAACTCAATCCAACTTACAAATATTTTACACGAATTTTTACGGTGGAGTAAAAAAATCTGTTTCGGGACAGCAACTCCCCAAATCTTACTTCCCTCTCATTAGAGGTTATTCTTGGCACAAAAATCAAATAAAAGGATAAGGAGAGGTCATTACTGAAGTAATAACTTCCAAGACTTAAGGAAACTTTTGGGTTATCTCCCAATAAGTACTTTTCTTTAACGCCTTTAAGTTAGGCTTGATAGTTTAAGAAGATGCTCACATGAGAAATATGAATTGAAGTAAAAGAGAGCATCAAGAGGCAAATTCAAAACAAGAGAGCATCAAGAGGCTATTAGCATGCAAATAAAGTTCCATAGGTTTCTTAATTTTCTCTTCAAACACTCCATGTCCTAACTCAAGATAAACACTATAGAGCTCTCTAATTTTGTTGTTGTTTTCCATTAAGCCTAACTAGTGAAAACAAGAAACAAATAGACAAAATTGCAGAATCTAAAGGAAATAACTTCGAGCACTCACACACCAACAGGATGTGAGTACCTTTTACATTACCTCCCCGGCAACGGCGCTAGAAAAAATCTTGATGTCTATGCACTTATATTCTTGTACAGTTGTTGGGCCTCCAAGTGCAGAGGTTTGTAGAACAGCAGCAAGTTTCCCTTAAGTGGATTACCTAAGGTTTATCGAACTCAGGGAGGAAGTGGTCAAAGGTATCCCTCTCAAGCAACCCTGCAATCAAGATACAAGAAGTCTCTTGTGTCCCCAACACACCCAATACACTTGTCAGGTGTATAGGTGCACTAGTTCGGCGAAGAGATAGTGAAATGCAAGTGGTATGGATGATTATAAGTGGTAATGATGCCAGAAAAGAGCTTCTGGCGAGGAGGAAAAGACTAAATGCAAAAATATGGAAGCAAACAAACATACACCAGATCTAGATGCAAACGGTGTTTCAATGCTTAGAAACAAGGCCTAGGGATCATACTTTCACTAGTGAACATTCTCAATAAATATATTCTCTTTATGATACTACCCTGAACTAATCTCCGGTTGGACACTCTAATCCATGGTAGGGCTATAACAACACTCCTAAAAGTCCGCCTTCCCCATCTACATAACTCCACGCTGTCACCTTGAGCGCTAGATGGTTCCAACAAACACCACAATTTCATAAAGACATCCAACTCTAAATATAACTCATGATAAATATATATGTAATCTAGCCTAAGTGCCACATACGGTGTGCACGCTGTCACTTTCACACACGTGGGGAAAATCATAGATCTATTAAAGCACGATGAGTATTTATGTAGACTCTAGCCTAAGTGCCACCAAGGTATGCACGCTGTCACTTTCATACACGTGGGGAGAGCCGGAGATCTATTAAAGCACTTGAGTAGCAATGTAGATCTACTTGATTACAAAGCTCATGACCACAACAAGATCATGCATAGTGAGAGATGAACACATAGCTACCAGTAGAGCCCTTAGCCTTGAGGAAGAACTACTCCCTCCTCATCATAGGATAAACAACGATGATGGATATGGTGGTGGCGATAGATGGAGATGGATCCGGGGGCACTTCCCCATCCCGGCAGGGTGCCGGAACAGAGACTTTCTGTCCCCCAAATCTCCCCTTCGGTGGCGGCGGCGCTGCGGAACTTTTCGTGGCTTTTTGGTTGATGCTTTAGGGTTTCTGAGTCGGGGGCTTCTTATAGGCGAAGGAGGCAAGGTCGGTGGATGCCCAGGGGGGCCACACCCCCTGGTAGCACGACCATGGTGGGCCCATGCCACCCTAGGGTGTGGCCATCCTGGTGCCCTACTCTGTCTCTGCTTCGATTTTCCGTATTGCTTAGGGAAAAATATGAAGATTGGCTTTTGTCCCGTCCAATTCCGAGAATATTCATTTTTTTTTAGCTTTTCTGAAACCAAAAACAACATAAAACAGGCAACTGGCACTGGGGTATCTTGTCAATTGGTTAGTTCCAGAAAGTGTATAAAAATACCTCAAAGTGTAGACAAAACATAAGACAAATTATATAAAACAAGCATGGAGCATCAAAATTTATAGATACGTTTACAACGTATCAATCCCCGAGAACGCTTCAGCCTTATTGAGTTCAATCACCATTTGAAACACTTTCGCTACTTGCTTTCTTTTACTTGTTGTTTACTTCTACGCATTCAATCAAAAACCTTTCAAACACCCTTTACTCGATATCAAAGCCAGCTTACAAGTATCCTTTGGTAGACAATGACAAGGGGCATAAATCTCGACCTTAAGCAAATAGCTCTCTGTGGGTTCGATACACTTATTTTGAAACTAGCTATAATTGATTTGTGCACTTGCAATCATCAGTATCCATCGCTCTCCTAAGTATAAGCTACACTATGTCGCCATGTGGACCGAGCATCAGGCGTAGCGAGAGTAGGCCTTCGAGTTCGCTTGCTCTTGTGTGTTTTGTGGGCCATCTTTCTCCGCTTGGTGTCCCTTCTTTGAACCAAGCTTTCGCCCCAATTTATAAAAAAGCAACCATCCATACCGGGTTACAAGGTTCAACCAACATGAAACAAAGTATGATGGGGCCACATCACAACACGACCCAAATGGAAATAGCATAATGACTGGCTCGCCATGCGAGATAACACCGAAAATACATAATATCTAGGATGGGCAAGGATTGGAGCCGCCGTGCCACCTCTAGAATAAGCCAAAGAATCTCAGCCAGTCACGGCTTGTCCAGCTGTCTAAAGAGCGGGTACTAGCTACAAACATGCTAAGAATTTGAACACCGAGTCAGAAGGCACATCGAGGTAGAATCTTCTCAATAACCATGTTATTATGAATGGTCCAAAGTTACCAAGACAATGCGGCAAACACTAGCCAGAAGAGGCGGTGTCCCTTTCATGCATGGTTTGCCTGGGTTTCTAGGAATTTAGCGAGATCATGGGCCTGCCAGTCCGGGCCAAATGCACCTCTAGTAAGGTTCCATAGAAACTAGGCTGCAGGGCAAGTGAACATTATGTGTGTGTCCGATTGGGGGACCCCACATAGTGGACACAAGCCGTCATCAGTCCCATGTATTTTAGCCACTTCGAAGGTAAGCGATCTCGCAACTGTTTCCATATGAAGATCTTCGTCTTTAGGAGTAAGGGTGCCTTCCAAGAGGGGTTTAGTCCATGGTAGGCTAGGCCCTCTAAAGAGGACCATGTAGGCATAACTAGTCGTGAAGGACGCTGAAGGGGTCAAGTGCCACGCCACACCGTCAGGTGCGTACGAGAGAGTAGCAGGCAAAACCGTCCTATGTTCCCTCCATGATTAGGTTTTTATAGGTCTAAAGGTTCGATGGAACGAGACATTCCATGTTCCCTCTTGGACCGTGGTGGCAACCCTAAGCGACGGCTCAGAACATATGGCAAACATGCTCGAGTATACCTCCCGAAGGGGGCAAGTAAAATTATACTCAAGCCATTTATATATCTAATAAGACAAGCACAAACTCAATAATGCTCCATGTATGATAATAAACTCGGAATTTCACAAAAGGGATCGACTATTCCTGAAGGGAATTCTAATGATGCAAACTTTATTTCTAAGCTCAAACTAATGCAAAGCTAAAATAATAATATAAAACTTATAAGATAGATTACAAGGTCTTAAAGATCTCCCCAAGCTTGGAATCAAGCCAGGCAGGATCAAATAATCCCTCACGATTATTTGATACCATGATTATTATAGATCACTATGGCGCCATTGCACGTGGTATCTTCTCTTCACGGGTCAGCCTGAGACAGAGGGATTGATTGACATCCTCCAATTATTTAGTATGCAACTTTTAGAAAATATTATTCCTCTCTAGCACATTCACTTTTTCTTTAATGAGCTCATTGTTATTTTGGAGGGTTTGTATCGCCTTAAGAATCATAGAAAACCCTGATTCGGTTGTCTTCTTAATATATTCATCAAGTTTATCAAGATAAAGTCGCAACAACCAAAGATTAATGGGTGTCCCTGGCGCCTCCTTATCCACCTCTGTAATCTTCAGCTCGAGGGCTTTCAACTCCCTCTTCTAGCGTTATTTGTTGGCGTCAAGAAACTCCATAGGGATGGTCTTAATATTTTTGTTTTGCTAGCTATTGCTCCTGATCTCCATAGGAACTTCTCTCCTTGACTTTCTAGCCCTGGTTTCTCTATGGTTGTGTATCCTCTCGTATGAACAAGAGGTATATTGGTTCCTGATGATTATGATTTAGAGAGAAACACAATGAAAGTACCTAAGGGGGGTTAAATGTCGGTAAAACTTGCGAGAAATACGAAAGTTGCGCCTAAGAAAATAATCTTAATGAAACAAGGAAAGAAATCACGGATTTGGAAAAGTCCAGCTCCGTGAGGACCAACTATACGGGCACGTGCCGTATAGTTCCGTCTATATAGTTGGTTCAGGGCAGATATTTCCAAATATCTTGAGTCTAGGTCTATTAGGTTACTGACTTGGAACCGACAAACCTTTGTTTCTTTTTTAGATGAATAAACGAAAAAGAATCGGAGATACTAGAAAGTTTAACGACCAACTATACGGTGGGAGCAAAATTTTCGGCCGTATAGTTTGGTCGTACAGTTTTCAGACATCGAAAAATATTTTGTGAAGAGACTACCGTACGTTTAACGACCAACTATACGGCGGGAGCATTTTATTCAGCCATATAGTTGGTAAAAACTCACAGAAACTTTAGAAAAACATGAGGAATTCAAAGGTAAAGTTTTCAAGAGTATAAATTGTGAAGGCAAATCGCTTATTTAGAGAAAGAAAATTTACCTTCCACTTACCGTTTATTTAGTCGGGATGACAAGCTCCTCCAACAACAAAGACTTCTTCTCTTTTGGAGGAATTGATCTTAGCTCATCTAATAATTCTCGTATATGAAAATCACCAGGACTAAAGTTCCTCGTAATAAGATTGGTGCCTTGCTGGGCAAGTATGAATACTGCATCCAATATCTTTATTTCTTGCCTCTGCATAATCTGCAACTCAAATTCTTGAAGTAAAAGGATCCAACGGATCAGTCTTGGCTTATGATTTTTCCTCTCAAGTAGTTCTTTTAAACCATCACGATCCGTATGAACTCTTACTTTTACATCCACTATATAAGAACAAAATTTATCAGAAGAGAAAAATACAGCAAAAAGTTCTCTTTCTTCCTTAGGATAATTCTTTTGAGCATTATTAAGAGTTCTACTAGCAATTATGTATAATATTAAAACTGTGACCTATATGTTGTCTGTAGCACCTCGGGTAAAACCAGTACTAGAAAATCGTTGTGTATTTTCTTATGCATCATCATCTCATCATCATGCATATTTTGTCTCGAAACTATTTTATAAACCCTATATTGTTTTCTACATTACATCTCCTCTTTTATTCAAATTATATTTCTTGCTATTTAAATCGTGTAAAACTAGTTACAAAATGATTTAAACAAAACGAAGGAAACAAAATAAAATGTTTTAAATAAATATTAAAACCTAGACCTAAACCGGCCAGTCCCAAAGGCCCAGCCGGCTGAACCCAATCAGATAGAACCCTAATCCATGTATATTCCTAACCCTAGACCTCCACATGCACACCCCGCAGCCTCCGTAGTGGCAGCACTCGCGCACACAACACCCTGGCGCTCAACCACCCCGACATGCCCCTGCCGCTCCACTCCATGAGATATTTCCCGATCCCACGTTGACACCACAGCCCACCTGCGGTAGCCGCTTGCTTGATCCCCGCACCCTTTCTCGCATCGCACTCTGCGTGACCCCCGTCGCCTTCCTCACCTACCCTCTGCCTCGATCCCGAGCGCCGCCGGCGGCGGGCCCCTCCGCGAGTGCCACCCCCAGGCTCCCTCGTCTCTGCCACCGCTAAGGCTCGCCCTCGCCCCAGTGCTCCCTCTGTCCCTGGCACCGCCCTCTCGCGGGACTCCTCCGCCAGGCCCTCACCCAGCGTCCTCTGCTCCCCTGGCCACGTGCCACAGCCGGCCCTTCTCCTTGTTGTCTCCTGCCGCAGGGCCCCTTCCTCCCTAGGAGTGCTGCCATCGGTGAGCTCCTCTCCTGTGTCGCCGCCTACAGCCAGGGTCGCCATCACGTGTTTCCTCTCTGCTGCATCCGTCCGCCGCCTGCTCTATCTCCTCTCCTTCCGTCGTCCTGCGTGCACGCCCCGCCACCAGCCGTCGATGACCCTTCTCGCCGCCTCTCTGCCATCGCCTCCCTCTCACCCGCCGCTACGCGGTAACCATCCTCCTGTCGTGCGTCTACGAGCCGCGGGCTCCCTCTGTACCAAGCTTCTGCCGCCTTTGCTTGCTTTGCTCGAGCGCCACCGTCGCCAAGCTCTCTCTGTGTGCTACCTCCTGGGACAGCACCTCCCTGTTGGTTCTCAGCGGGATATGTGGTGCACGATAGGTGTTGATAGTTGGAGCTGACTGTGTGCACCTCGCTTGTTGAATCCGGAGAATCTGTGACACTGATGAAGTATGATTTCTGGTCGTTCTCAGAGACACAACACTGACCCCATACACAAGTGCATCGATCCCCTTTTGTCGTCAAGATCTCCTTCCTGGACACCAAGACCAAACACCGCAGAGAGCTCCGAAGACCGAACCCCGTCAACCCCGAGCCGAGACCTTCGACCCGATGTGTGACCTCTTTATCTGAGCCCTATTTTATAAATTGATACCTATATAAATTGTTGCATATCAAATTGTACATGCTTGCATACATATTGTGTGGTTTGGGGGGTCTTATGTCGATTCACCTCATAATTAAATATGGAGTTCATATGCGGGCAAATCTAGTCTAATATTGGCCCCATTTAAATTTGTGTAGCAAACTAGTGCTATCTTTTGTCTTGTTAATGCAACATTTAAATTGTAGGGTATCTAAATAACATGAACCATCTAATTAATTGTCGGGACCTCGGTTCCGCTTAATATTGCCTAATTGCATCGCATCCTTGCCATGACATACATCATACATGCATCGTGCCCGATCTTTTGCCGTAGTATTAAATGGTGCATCTGATGTTTCTTCTAGCGCTTTGCTTCTTCATGGATTAGGCCGATGAGTTGATGCGAGAGTCGACCCAATCTTCGGATGAACCTTCGGCAATGCTTTCGGGCGAGTAATCTCCCCCTTTCTACCTATCTTACTTTTATAGTATTTATTCTCTCTTGTTGATCTATTGCTATCTGTGTTGCGATGCTCTAGTTTTCGTACCCGTGATATCCCTTGCAGCCTTATATTTCCTTGGACACATCCTATTATCTGTTGTTTCGTAGATAGTTGGACTTGCGCGTCGTAGTCGCTTGCTCAAGTGTTGTTGCATGTCGTCCAGTACCACAGTTGTTGGAAGGCTGCCATATGTTTTATGTTGGAGATGATCATGGCTTTAATTATTGTTTGATAACTAAAATTGAAGTAGGCAAATAATGCAGAGGCACGGGTGGGCAATAGATGTTATTTGGTTTTAACCGTCCACTTGTGTCCCGTAGGACCCCGAGTACTTGATACTTATTCTTTAATATTCGCACTATCCGCATGTGGGACCATGAATCCCCCTAGCCAGAGCTTGAGTCATATATTATTTCTTGGGGCCACAAACTAGTTTGGGGCTTTATTACTATCTTGTGATTATGCCATGCCTTAGTGCTTTATTTACGATTGCGCGTGGGGCGCATGTACTGTTTAGGTAAGCGGAGTGTTTTCGCGGTATTGACAAGCCCATTCACACTTTCGGGTTCCCAGTCGTTTACAGCCATTGACGCAAACCTCTGGGTCCGTTCTGGAGCCGGCCAACTTCGTCGCGGGTAGCTTGGTGGGGTGGCCCCCTAAAATATTATATGAATCTTGCAATTGATCTGTCGTGATGCCTCGTTGGGTTTTCATTTGGTTTTTTTCGAGGTTGATCGTGCGTGTGTTGCTATTTGTGCCCCCCTGCAGGGTAAAACTTTCTGAAAGTCGTGTCCGCGGTTATGGACGACTTGGAGCACAGTATCTCGATCATAGACAACTATAACTAAAGTAGTGCTATAAATTTGACTTTATAATGACTAGTAATCAGCTTCACTACAACGGAATGGCTAAATAAAAGTACCAACAACTACTAGGTTTTGGGATGTCTCATGCTATATGTAGATGACTAGTAAGTACTACAACTACAACGGAATGGTTAACTAAAAATGCCCACTGCTTATTATATCAGGATGACTCATGCTATCTATATCTAATTAGTAATTGTCGCAACTATGACGGAATGAATAAAACTGCCAACTGTGTGAGTTCCTCGGTTGACTTCCTCGTTTGGTCTCGATGGGGAAATACCAGGATGGGTATGCTTGGTGATAGTTTCAGGTTGGATCCGAATAGGTCTTTATTATCCCTATCTGATAGCCGCCAGTTGTATTGAGTCTCTATAGGTTGTTTAGTGCATGCTGCGCTGCCACTTCAGTCCACCATACCTATGTAGGCGAGGACCTCCGAATTCTAGTTTCGCCGTGTACTGGCCTCAGTACTGACCGCTCTCTTTTTCCTTTGCCCTTTGTCGGCACCCCTTTTGTTTAAGCAGGTTTTGAGATCGACGTCGTTAGCAGGGTTACCCTTCCGGCTTGGCCTGGGCAGGGTTATGCACGCCATTGGTTATTCTTCAGGGCTCTAAGCCCCATTTGCATCTTGTCCGTAGTCGGACGTTGTATCGTTTTCAAGGTGATTTCGATATTTGTATTGTATATCTGTATTCTTGACTCTTTGAGTCGTTGTTGTATATATATGCTTTGTGGGTTCCATCATGGACTATTGTGTAATGATATTACTTCTTTTTCCACCCGCACGAAAGTGCCTGGTGGGCGTCTTTGAATCGTTTCTATGCGGGTTTGGCGAGAATCTCTAAGAGTTGCATATGGCCGATTCTGAGGGTGTTACAGAGTGGTATCAGAGCTCAACCATTGCAATACCCCACTGGTCCAGCCTGTAGGATAACCTAGCTAACGTCCATTTCAGAGTGTCAAAACTATTTTGAAAAATCGGTTGGATAGATCTGATTAGGTCTTCTTTTACTCCTTACCCCTCTGCTATTCTCCTCTTACCTCTGCATGTTTCGAATCTACCCTCTTACCTTTTCTTCAAGTCCAGGATTTCTCGTGGTTGGGTTTCTGTCATACCTTCAGGGTTTCACTTCCATCCTCTTGTAACAGTGCTTCTACATTCGGTCTTCATGCTATCCGATGAAGTTTTCATCTGTTGTACCTTTCAGTGGACCAAAAATTCACTAAGTTTTTTCTTTGTATCTTCCGGTGTTTTTCAACATGATGACCTCATCTCCATCAGATCCGATAAAGACTCTGCATCACTTCTTGCTTCCGAACCTCGTTTGTCGATATCTTCAGTCTAAAATCTGAGAGTTGGTTGCATGATTGTTTTATTCGTGTATAGAGTAATGCTTTGGGATGGAGTCGCGACCATACCACTACTCTTATCATTTGCTCTTGTGCATTGAATCGGTGGATCAAGCAATTTTACTCCTTCCATAGAAGTTAGAGGTGGCCTTATTTTTGAGACCTCGACCTTCATCTTTGTTTATACAGAGTGTTCTATCGACGAACGGGAGCATCAACCCTTGTTGGTGGTGTCGCCGATTTCAAAACAGAGAAAGAATCCTTGTTAGTGGTGTCACGAGGATCTACACGAGGTGAGAAGATTCAGATCGCCGGCCTTCTTCCTCGTACCAAGAGGCGGATCTCGAGGGCGAGATCCATTGTTAGTGGTGTCGAATTGTAGCACCCCGGGTAAATCCACTACTAGAAAATCATTGTGTATTTGCTTATGCATCATCATCTCATCATCATGCATATTTTGTCTCAAAACTATTTTATAAACCCTATATTGTTTTCGACATTACATCTCCTCTTTTATTAAAATTATATTTCTTCCTATTTCAATCGTGTAAAACTAGTTACAAAATGATTTAAACAAAACAAAGGAAACAAAATAAAATGTTTTAAAAAAATATTAAAACCTAGACCTAAACCGGCCAGGCCCAGCCGGCTGAACCCAATCAGACAGAACCCTAATCCCTGTCTATTCCTAACCCTAGACCTCTACACGCACACCCCGCAGCCGTCGCAGCGGCAGAACTCAAGCACACAACACCCTGGCGCTCAACCACCCTGACATGCCCCTGCCGCTCCACTCTGCACGGAATATTTCCCCGATCCCACGCGGTCAACACCCCTGGCCCACCTGCAGCGCGTTGCTTGCTCGATCCCCCTCCCTCTCTCGCATTGCACTCTGCGTGACCCCCGTCGCCTTCCTCACCTACCCTCTGCCTCGATCCGGCGCCCTTGGCCAAGGGCCTCCATGGCGCCACCCCCAGGATCCCTCGTCTCTGCCACCGCTAAGGCTTGCCCTCGCCCCAGTGCTCCCTCTGCCCCTGGTGCCGCCCTGTCGCGGGCCTCCTCTGCCAGGCCCTCACCCAGCCTCCTCTGCTCCCCTGGTGCCGTGACCCAGCATACCACTGCATGTGTAGTACACTATAGTCGTTGACATGACATCCATAGAACACCGTTCCACAAATATCACATCCCTCAGAGTGGTACAACAGAAACATTGCGGGTCCATATTACAAAAGTACACACATCATTATTATTACAATACCGGAAGTTCAAGACTTCCATAAGATTCAACTTACAAACCAAAATATAAAGTGTTTCGGTGAAATTTAAAAAGTAACAACTCTGTCTAGGAGTTGAGTTCAACAGCTTATTCTATAGAGTTCATGTCTCCGTTGGTTACTACTAACTAGGGATACTTAGTTGGACTCGTTATCATCGACACCATAGCAGATTTCGTAATCCACTCCTTCAACTCCTCCGGACAGACCAGGTTCCTCGTAGAACACATCTTCTTGGCATTCGGCTGCATACATTGGCACGTCTTCGGAATCCTCAAAGTCTAAGCAAGGGATCAAAGGAAAGAATGAGTAACAACGTTACCCAACAAGTTCATTATATGCAAGGTGGGAAGTTTGATGCTCTAACTACCACCTCGGATTATAAATCCTTGGCACTATGCAATTTTTGTAAATCTTTCTTCAAATATTGATTTTATTATGAAAATATATGACACTCTGCAGAGGTGTGTTACTTTACCCATGAGAGATCAACTCCTTGTTGCACAACCGTGCATACTTTCCTGTCCACAATTCCATGATGTGGGACCCAGTAGTTGGTCCAAGCCAATCACTTCCCCCTTCGCGACCCTGCATGCCTCCTTGGTGTACACCATGCCAACATAATGAATTACGGCAATGATTTGTACAAACCATTAGATGCCAGAAATATCGTGGGACGATGAGGGTTCCCACCCATATGTTGCATGTCCTCTATGAATTACCAATTAATATGCACGCTACGAGGATAATAGCCACGACCTGCACATCCGTCTTCATGCGAGAGGAAGAATATACATCTGACTTCTCTGTCCCATTCCAAATCTCATGGCTTACGCGTAATATACGGCGCTAGAATCACTGATGTCAGGGGTTATTAAGTCCCTACTTGATCATCATTGTTTGCAAATAGAACCCTAAGTTCTATTGCTCCATTATATCATCACTTAGGATGATATCTATGATTTCTTTATTTGTGAAAATAATATTTTATTTCTTTTATAGCATACATGATAACACACAATTTGCAAATACTTTGATTAAGACTCTTCAAAGGACATGAGCAAGTGATGAACTTGCCTTGTGATGGCAAGGTAGTGAAGTCTGATGCTTGCAATGGACCTTGAGCTTCTATGTCTACATAAACATCATTATTGCCCGGTAAGGACAATATTTAAAGAAGCAAAATGATTATGCAAAAATGTCATGCATCATTTAACTTGATATGCATTCACCCCATTATTATAAAAAGTTCTTTTTAATAATAAAAGATTTATAAATATTACTTTTTAATATTTATAACATAAATTGAATTATTTTATTTTATTTCCTTTTTATTTGACTTTTATTGATTTAATAATTCTTTTAGGAATTATCAATCATACATTAAAATTGTTATTAAATATTTATTTAGTATTTTTCAAAAATACTATAATATTAATATAAAATGAAAGTGATTTTTATTTATTTTTATCATCTTTTAATAATTTTTTAAAATTCCATAAGGAGTATAAATTACAAAATTCTTATAAAATTTAAATGTCCAAAATTGTATATCTTATTTTATTTGGATAGAGTGGATTATTATGAATCCAAAAATATTTTACTTATAATTTTTGAACTTTTATTTTATTTTCTAAGATTTAATTAAATCCAGGGGTACTTTGGTCTTTTACTTTTTATTAAAACATGCCTGAAAAGGTTTTTGGGCTAGTTATACTTATTGGGCCCTAGTAGCCCATTAGTCCTGGACAAAAGGACCACCCCGAAGGGTCTGGCCTAGCTCGGCCCACTCCTCACTTCCTCTCTCTCTCCCTCGAGTTCATCCTTTCCTCCTCTGACCCCGACTCTGTGGCCGGTGATGCCACCACCGGTGATTCCCGCCATCGTCGGCCGTTCTGGTCGCCGCCGTGGTGCAACAAGGGGTTGTCGACGATGCTCATTCATTATATCCAATTGGATTCGAGCCTAGGGCTCTCCTACGATGGATCGATGTTGTCCTGAACCCTAGGGTTTGGGGATTGGCATGGATCCAGGTGCTGTCGTGGTCGTCGTGCATCGAGGTGATGCTCTGCACCTCCAGGCGTGATCAGGGTCGCTGCCGTGGCGCCGTGCGGGTTGCAGCGCCCCCTCTGGGGTGCTCCCCGTGCCGCCATGGTCGTCGACCCCTCTGCTTCCTCTTCTATTCTTCAGCGAGGACCTACGGTGAGTTTGAATCCCCTCCCCTAGTGCTCTATGTTCTTGCTGATTCGATGCTAGATGCTGGCAGTGTCCTCTCTGGCTACTGTCTGATTCAGATTAGGATGATTATCCATTTAGGGTTCCTGTTATGTGATTGATCATGTACTGGATGAATTGAATCATGTTTGGATGGTCTGTACCCATGCTAAATGATTATTGGCCTGAGGCTTGTTGCTTAAGATGATCTATGATGTTTTTGGTGGTTTACTAGATGATTTGATGCTTGGATTGCATCTGATTCAGATGATATAGTTGCTTGGGAATCAAGCTTGATTAAGTTAGTGACTTGATAAGTTTTCAGTGTCATCTCTGGGTTTATGATCATGGTTATGACATAATAAAATCACTGTCCTAGTGCTGTTGGCTTAGAACAAGTGTGTGATTTTGAGATCATCATGATCTCAAACAGTGAAGTTTAATATAGGAATATCCTAGTTATGATTCCTGTGTTAACAGGAAAATGATTAGTGAGTTGATTGTCTGAATTTATGATGATTTAATGTTTATCCTGATTCATAATGGATTGTTCTTGTGACACCATCATGGTATGGCACACAAGTTTGATTCTAACCCATTAATTGGGTGGTTTTAGGCTTAAGAAAAACTTGGCTTTACAAGATAAATAGAGATGCCCTTCTCTGAATTCCCTAAGACCAATGATGTTGGTCTGAGGCTTAGGGATTCAGATCTTATCTAATTGGTTCATCTAGATAGTCCTGGTAGTGGTACCAGCTATTGTTTTTGAATCAAAGCTTGGAAAAAATGATAGTGAGCTTGATCATTCTATGGATCCAAAGATTTGTTTCTAAGGTGCTACCCTTCCTTGAGGGATGTTCCTAGAAATAGATCATTGATATATTTAGGCTTGAATTGTAATATATAGCCTAATCCAGAGCAATTATGTTGCTCTGAGCTCTGGCTGGATCATGGTACTTTGTTGTTTGCTTTTGGATTTGTTTTTAAATCCCTATGATGGATTCACCCCACTTGGGTGCTTTCTGAGGGTTTGTTTTATAAAACAACACATGCTTCTCTCTAAGTAAGATGATTAGATCATGTGAAGGTTTTATGAAACTCACCACAAAATCTGATGACTATGGAGTAAGTTGGTGATGATGATCTTGATCTGGTTTTGCTGGACTCCTGTGCTTGATCTTGAGCTAACCTGTTCCCCGTAGATCCTGAGCTTGATCTTGCTGTCCACCTGATCCACCCCCCCTCCTTATGTCACCATCCTGGTGATGTTTGGTTGATCCTTGGTGGTTTGGTTGGGCTGATGTGCTTGGTAAGCTGCTGTTTAGTCTGGTTGTTCTTGTGTGCAAACTATGGAGTGATGCACTAGTGCCTCTCCACAGCTGTGCTTGTGGTTTTGTGAGTGTGGGGATGTGCTGTGGGTTTGACAACACACCACATGCATGTTGGTGTGTGTCCTGCATGTGTGCTTGATGTGCACTTGTGGATATGTTCGGAATTTCGAAACTTACTATTACCTAGTTACTTTCACCTAGCTGGTGAATTTGCCCCTCTTGGCTGTCATTTGACTTCTGGCTTTAAATTTATGAAAGATGGATTCTTTCATATTGGTGAAACTTGCCCCTTTTTTATAAATTTCTCAATGATGAATTTGTCTAGTGCACTTCACTGGCATGTCTGAGAGAAATAATACTAACACTAATCTTCTTTTGTTTTTATTTAGTCTTTGTTTTGCAGGTACAGATATACAAATGAAGATTTAGTTTAGGTTTAGTTATATAATAATCCAATGTAATTTTCTCATTCTTTTGAAATTTTCTTTTTATTATTTTGTAATCTTCATTTTATACTTCTGTAATAAAGATTACATTATTATTAATAGAGAATATTCTTATTCTTTATATTTTTTTGCTTTTGTGAATTGTGTGGATGATTTCAATAAGTTATAATTTTGTAACTTGATTATATATTGATGATATGAAATAAGATTCATATTCATTATTGTTTTTCTTTGGATATAATTTAAGTTATAATACTTATTTCTTAATTAAATTAAGATTCAAAACTTATACCTAATTTACTTGAATTATAATTAAAACACTCAAGTTTAAAATTCAAATTCATTTTAAATCACACATAACTCCTTAAAGATCATATCAAAGTATGAAAGAGACATTGATCACTTAAGGTTTTTATTTGGCGAAAATTTTACCCACATTTTCACAAATGAATGCATGCAACATTCCATATTCCTAAATCAACCCTTCGTTAGTTCCTAAATGCTGGAATGTTACACCTGGCCACGCGCCATAGCCGTCCCGTGTCCTCGCCGTCTCCTGCCACAGGGCCCCTTCCTCCCTGGGAGCGCTACCATCGGTGAGAGCTCCTCTCCTGCGTCGCAGCCTACAGCCAAGGTCTCCATCGCGCGTTTCCTCTCTACTGCATCCGGCCACCGCCTGATCTGTCTCCTCTCCTTCCGGCGTCCTGCGTGCATGCACCGCCACCAGCCGTTGATGACCCTTCTTGCCGCCTCTCTGCCATCGCCTCCCTCTCGCCCGCCGCTACACGGTAACCCTCCTCATGTCGCACGTCTACGAGCCGCGGGCTCCCTCTGTACCAATCTCCGGCCGCCTCTTCTTGCTTTGCTCGAGCGCCACCGTCGCCAAGCTCTCTCTGTGTGCTACCTCCTGGGAGAGCACCTCCCTGTTGGTTCTCAGTGGGATATGTGGTGCACGATAGGTGTTGATGGTTGGAGCTGCCTGTGTGCACCTCGTCTGTTGAATCCGGAGAATCTGTGACACTGATGAAGTATGGTTTCTAGTCATTCTCAGAGACACAACACTGACCCCGTACACAAGTGCATCGATCCCCTTTTGTCGTCAAGATCTCCTTCCTGGACACCAAGACCAAACACCGCAGAGAGCTCCGAAGACCGAACCCCGTCGACCCCGAACCGAGACCTTTGAACCGATGTGTGACCTCTTTATCCGAGCCCTATTTTATAAATTGATACCTATATAAATTGTTGCATATCAAATTGTACATGCTTGCATACATATGGTGTGGTTTGGGGGGGTCTTATGTCGATTCACCTCATAATTAAATATGGAGTTCATATGCGGGAAAATCTAGTCTAATATTGGCCCCATTTAAATTTGTGTAGCGAACCGGTGCTATATTTTGTATTGTTAATGTAACATTTGAATTGCGGGGTATCTAAATAACATGAACCATCTAATTAATTGTCGGGACCTCGGTTCCTCTTAATATTGCCTAATTGCATCGCATCCTTGCCATGCCATACATCATACATGCATCACGCCCGATCTTTTGCCGTAGTATTAAATGGTGCATCCGATGTTTCTTCTAGAGCTTTGCTTCTTCACGGATTAGGCCGATGAGTTGATGCGAGAGTCGACCCGATCTTCGGATGAACCTTCGGCAATGTTTTCAGGCGATCAATCTCCCCCTTTCTACCTATCTTACTTTTATAGTATTTATTCCCTCTTGTTGATCTATTGCTATATGTGTTGCGATGCTCTAGTTTTCGTACTCGTGATATCCCTTGCAGCCTTATATTGTCCTTGGACACATCATATTACCTGTTGTTTCGTAGATAGTTGGACTTGCGCGTCGTAGTCGCTTGCTCAAGTGTTGTTGTGTGTCGTCTAGTATCACAGTTGTTGGAAGGCTGCCATATGTTTTATGTTGGAGATGATCATGGCTTTAATTATTGTTTAATAACTAAAATTGAAGTACGTAAATAATGCAGAGGCACAGGTGGGCAATATATGTTATTTGGTTTTTAAGCGTCCACTTGTGTCCCGTAGGACCCCGAGTAATTGATACATGTTCTTTAAATATTCGCACTATCCACATGTGGGACCATGAATCCCCCTAGCCAGAGCTTGAGTCATATATTATTTCTTAGGGCCACAAACTAGTTTGGGGCTTTATTACTATCTTGTACTTATGCCATGCCTTACTGCTTTATTTACGATTCCACGTGGAGCGCCTGTACTGTTTAGGTAAGCGGAGTGTTTTCATGATGTCGATAAGCGATCACACTTCGGGTTCCCGATCGTTTGCAGCAATTGGCAAACCTGCAGGTCCGTTCGAGCACCAACTTCGTCGCGGGTAGCTTGGTGGGGTGGCCCCCTAAAATATTATATGAATCTTGCAATTTCTCTATCGTGATGCCTCGTTGGGTTTTCATTTGGTTTTTTTCGAGGTTGATCGTGCGTGTGTTGCTATTTGTGCCCCCCTGTAGGGTAAAATTTTCTGAAAGTCGTGTCCGCGGTTATGGACGATTTGGAGCACAGTATCTCGATCATAGACAACTATAACTAAAGTAGTGCTATAAATTTGACTTTATAATGACTATTAATCAGCTTCACTACAACGGAATAGCTAAATAAAAGTACCAACAACTGCTGGGTTTTGGGATGTCTCATGCTATATGTAGCTGACTAGTAAATACTACAACTACAACGGAATGGTTAACTAAAACTGCCCATTGCTTATATATCAGGATGACTCATGCTATCTATATCTGACTAGTAATTTCCGCAACTATAACGGAATGAATAAAACTGCCAACTGTGTGAGTTCCTCGGTTGACTTCCTCGTTTGGTCTCGAGGGGGAAATACCAGGATGGGTATGCTTGGTGATAGTTTTAGGTTGGATCCAAATAGGTCTTTCTTATCCCTATCTGATAACCGCCAGTTGTATTGAGTCTCTATAAGTTGTTTAGTGCATGCAGCGCTGCCGCTTCAGTCCACCATACCTATGTAGGCGAGGACCGCCGAATTCTAGTCTCGCCGTGTACTGGCCTCAGTACTGACCGTTCTCTTTTTCCTTTGCCCTTTGTCGGCACCCCTTTTGTTTTAGCAGGTTTTGAGATCGATGTCGTTAGCAGGGTTACCCTTCCGGCTTGGCCTGGACAGGGTTATGGACGCCATTGGTTATTCTTCAGGGCTCTTAGCCCCATTTGCATCTTGTCTGTAGTCAGACATTATATTATTGACTCTTTGAGTCGTTGTTGTATATATATGTTTTTTGGGTTCCATCATGGACTATTGTGTAATGATATTACTTCGTTTTCCACCTGCACGAAAGTGCCTGGTGTGCGCCTTTGAATCGTTTCTATGCGGGTTTGGCGAGAATCGCTAAGACTTGCATAGGACCGATTCTGAGGGTGTTACATTGTCCCAGAGTTTCTCCTACAGCATCATCACTAGCTTCACATATTAAATCAAAATTCATATCCCAGATAGATGGTTTAATGATAGGAGCATGGGATAAAACATATTAAAGTTTATCAAAGGCTATAAGGCATTTATCATCAAAATTAAATCTTACTCCCTTTTGCAAAAGGTTAGTTAAAGGTTTAGAAATTTCAGAGAATTTCTTAATGAAACTTCTATAAAAACCCACATGACCAAGAAAACTTCTTATACTTTTTATATCCCTTGGTTGTGGCATTCTCTCTATTGCTTCGACCTTAGCTCTGTCTACTTCAATACCCTTACCTAATACCTTATGTTTGAGGACTATACCTTCTTTGACCAAGAAATGACACTTCTCCCAGTTTAGAACAAGATTGGTTTCTTCGCAACGGTGCAAAACCTTTTTGAGATCATCCAAGCAACTAGTAAACAAAGTTCCATAGACAAAAAAGTCACCCATAAATACTTCCATTATCAATTCTATAAAATCTGCAAAAATGGTAGTCATGCATATTTGAAAAGTAGTTGGGGAATTACATAAACCAAAAGGCATGCGTTGGTAAGCATGTAAACCATAAGGACTACTGAAAGTTGATTTAAGTTGGTCATCAGGATGGACGGCTATTTGGGAAAAACATGAGTGTGGTTTGCTAACCTCTCTAAAGTTTGGTCTATGAATAGTAAAGGATAGTGATCTTTCCTAGTTTCTTTATTGAATTTCCTGAAATCTATACACATCCTATGTCCAACAATAGTTCTAGTAGGTATCAATTCATTGTTTTCATTAGGAACAACAGTAAAACCGTCCTTCTTAGGAACACAATGGACAAGACTTACCCATTCACTTTTTTTATAGGATAGATTATACTTGCATCCAGTTTGCATACTATTTATTTTCTTACCACCTCCTTCATTTCAGGCTTCAGCCGTCTATTAAACTTTGCAACTGGTTTAGCACCTTCCTCCATGAATATTCGATGGATGGTTATCATGGGACTAATGCCCTTCAAATCATCCATTGAGTACCTAGAGGCCTTGCGATGCTCCTTAAGTACTTTCATGAGTTCTTATTCTTCATCCCCTGAAAGTTTAGCACTAATAATAATAGGGAATTTATTAGTATTGTCCAAAAATCTATATTTAAGATTATCTAGTAAAGTCTTCAAATCTAGGGGCGGCAATTCCTCGCCCCTTCTCTTTTTTGGCTCTTCAAAAGCCTCATCAGTTGGAGGCCCTAAAATGGGAAGCGAACCTAATTCACTTTCTAATTCTTCTAGGGACTTGTCCTCCATAATTATTTATTCATAATTTGAGTCTTCATGTGCTTCTTCTACTTGATTACTAAAGAAGAGAGTTGCCATCTCCTCAATAGTTTTTCCTTTCTTTTCTTGTATTTGTAGAGGTCTGTCTTTAAATTTGGAAAAGTGGAATTCTTTTTCCGCTTCCCCAAGCTTAAGAGACACAATCTCCTTTTTGAAATCAACTTTGGCACCTAAATCATTCAAAAAGTTTCTTCCAAATATAATTGGGCAAAGAGTGTCAGTTGGCATATCAACAACTATAAAATCGATAGGAAAATTTTCATTGCCAATTGTGATAGTTGCATCTTCAACTACTCCCATTGGAACTCTAAGAGATTTATTAGCTAACATGATTGTCATATCAGTATTCTCTATTGTAGCCGGAACTATATCTTATTTTATTTATAAATTAAAATCATAAGATATAACATTAACTGTGGTGTCAAGATCACATAAACCATAATGTGAGGTTTCTTTAAATATGCAAGGAAGAATAGGCTTACCTACATCTTTTACCTTAATTTTACCTTCAACCAGTACGGAAGTCTCTTTATCAAGTTCAACTATGTTGCAATGTGCATACATAGCCATAATTTCTTCCTTTGTTACCTCTTCATCTTTGGTTTTATCCAATTGTTCTTCAACTTCTAGCACACTTTCTTCTTCTTTCTTCTGTTGTACTGCTTTAACCTGTTCATATTCCAAAATATGCTCCTGCGCAGTGTTAGGGAAAGGTATCTCATACATTGGTTCTAGGGAGGCCAGTATTTCTTTGACTTCTCTTTTCTTCTCAGGTTCGGGTGGTGGATCATACTTGACCCAACCCTCTTTTGGAGTTTTGATATGTTCTGTAAAAGCTTTAACAACATGCAACACAAGATCTGAATCCAAATAAAGTTATTTAGATAATTCATTAACATTGACCTTTTTATTATAGTCATGAATACAATCATAATCTATTTATATGCCTCCTTCGCTTCCTAGACCAAAATTCCATGAAACTCTATAATCGTGAATTCTATTAAGTAAAGCCCAAGCTTTAGTTATGGGAAGATTCATAAAAGCTCCTCTCGCGTAAGAGTCTAGTTCCAATTTATTAGGTTCAATTAAACTGCCATAAAATATATGCAATAAATACCATTCAGATAAATCATGATGAGGGCATTGATTAAGTAAATCTTTAAATCTTATATAAGCTCTTACTATTCCTTCATTAGGACGATTCCTCCAAGTCATTATAAGACGCCTGATTACAAAAGATTTTGATAAAGGATAATACTTGGCTAGAAACTCACAAGCTAAATTATCTCAGGTAGTATTGGCTTCTGGGGGTAAAAGATATATACCATGAGATAGCTATGCTAGTGAAAGTCTGACTAAATTTTTTTTTGTCTTACCTTATTAGCAGTATACCCTAGTAATTGGAAAGTGCCACATATATCCTTAAAGCATGCAATACATATGCTCATATGGATCAAAATTTTATTCATCTCCATTAAATTGCTTCTTGTGTAAAATACCAAGTAGTAGAGGGTTTACTTAAAGCCCCCTTGTCTTCTTGTTGGATTTGTCTCTTTTATTAATATCATAGGGATTTCCAAGTGGCTGAGGGGATTAGCACTAGTCAAATTCTCAAACTCCATCATGTTGGTTGGACCCTGTAACTCAAAACAAAACTTAGCAAGACTAAAATAAATAAGAAAAAACTAAAAGACCCACAACACTTAGCTCCCCAGCAACGGCGCTAGAAAATAGCTTGATGACTGCAAGTGCACAAATCATTTGTAGCTAGCTTCAAAATAAAGATATCGGTCCCACAGGGAGCGGGAGTTCTGAAGTCTAATAACTCTTGAATTAAATATTGAAATAGTAATGCTAAATAACGTTCTAAGTAACAAGATAAAATGTGAGTGTTGTGTAAAAGGGTGTTTTTGGGTTTTTGTATAAGAGAACAATAAGCAAAAGTAAAAAACTGAATACAGAAAGTAAGTATCGCGTATGTAAAAGGGATATGAAACTGCAATGGAAAAAACGTTCTTAGAGAGTAGCGTATACACCTCTAGCATTATAAAGGGTTTAAGGTAAAGATTATTATCATAAATATTCTTAACTATGTATGTGTGTGAGGAACTCCATAATTAGACGAATAGGCAACAACCACTACTCACATCATCCTCATAACCACAACAGACAAACAATCGACATCAATTAAATTACTGCGTTATTAGGGGACTTTATCCCGTAGGATGTATCCCATGGCATGGATAGTGTTCCGTGAGTTTCCTCGGTTCCCAAGTTGATACGTAAGGGGTGCTAACAACTTTATAGTTATTGTAAGTGCTAGCACACCTCCGTCTACCAACAAGTAGTTCCCTCCATCAAGTCCCCACAAGATGCAAATATTGAGAGGTCGACTTCTCCCAACATCAAGATGAAGATAATCTAACACATGGTCGCAGTGATGAATATCATAATAAACTTTATCTTATTTTAATCTCATGCCAGGTTTCTCCATCTCCCCAAGAACTAATGATCTACTCAGACATGGAGGCAATCAACATCATGGAAAAAACAATGGAATCTATCATAGATGAATAATACTTGTATAAATCCACAACGAGTATGGAAATTACAACAAGATCTAGACAAGATGTAGATGAGATGGGTGGAGATGGTGGTGATGCAGCGGTTGATGATGAAGATCGATTCCTTAGCCTCCCGGATCTGCGTAGGGTGAAGATGGATCCCCGGTGGATGAGTTCCCCCTCCAGATCCCTTCCGGAGGTGAGATTTCTGCGATTTCTGGTCATTCTGTATGTCGTCTCCCCGATCCGATTGCACGGGGAAAAACTATTTGCGGTGGCGGCGCCAACTATATGACAGGAACTATACGCCTAGAGAAATTCTTCCCGCCGTATAGTTGGGCGTTAAACCTACTACCTCCTGCAATCGCCTCGGGTTTTCTTCTGATGTTATCGATATTTCCCAAATTAGCGATTTACGCTGTCTTTTACTCCTTTTCCCTCCATTATAATTCGTCCAAGAATTGTGTCCATCGTATCCATCATTTGTCCTGATCCTGGTGAAAATAGACATAAAAGATGCGTGTGAACGCCGTAAAATACCAAGATCCTACCACTACAGTGCAAAATAATAATATAAAACATGGTGCAAATATGCACTCATCAGCGCCAAACCCATTTGAGCAGCAGGACCTTATTGAACTGGAGGTTGTTAAAATACCTATGCCCACAAGCTCCTTGGGGGAGCAAATATCTTCCCACTTGACCATATGATATTTTTGGAGTCCCTTAGGATCCTACCAGAGAAAGCGTAATATCTCCTTATTCAAAGGAGCCATGCACCCCTTCCTGGAGGAGGTAGAGAACCATCATATACATGGGTAAGCTAGACAGGCATGAGTCAATCAGGACTGTCTTGCTAACTTTCGATGTGAATATTTCACACCATGGCTCTAACCTTGATTAAACTCTACCAACAAGCGGTTACAAGTCTCTAATAAGGATCCTGGTATCACGGACCAGCATCGCCAAATAGGTAAAGGGGAATGAGGCAGCCGCCAATTGAAGTTGTCTTCTATCCTTTGTTGATCCTTAGTACCCAAACGTGATAATATCGCTCTTGTCAAAGTTAATCCTAAATCCCGACATTTCCTGGAAGCATATGAGTAGGAAGTTGAGGTTTGCAATATCCAAGGTAGATACTTCAATAATGGTCATCATGTCGTCTGCGTTTTGGAGGTGAGTGACCCCGCCTCTCGGAATAAGGTGTCCTACCACTCCAGAGATATGGTCGGTTGCCCTGGCCTTATTTAGCATCTCCACGAGAGTGTCCACTACCGTGTTGAAGAGCAAGGGGTATGGGGTCCCCCTATCTCACTCTGCATGAGGGACAAAAGTAAGGCCCAGTTTCGTCGTGATGTTAATCGCATTGCTCCCTGTTATGACGAACTTCATTATCCACGTGATCAAGTGGTCGTAAAATCCTCGTCGTTGGAGGACCTAACGTAGAAACCGCCAGTCCAATCGGTCATAGTCCTTATGAAAATCTAGTTTCAGAAAGACGCCTTTCAACCTTTTAGACTTGACCTCATGGATAATCTCATGTAATCCGAGAACCCCGTCATGTATGAGTCGACATTTAAGGAAGGCGAACTTATGCTGATGAGTGAGTCTCTCCATCATAGGGCCAAGACGAGTAGCACAAACTTCTGCGAAGATCCGTTGGATGACATTAAGTACTATGATGGCTCTAAATTGGCGAATATCCGAGGCCCCTACCACTTTAGGGATCAAGGTGACTCCAAAATTTAGGCGACCCATCACAAGTGTCTTAGTGTAAAGATCTGGAACATCGGCATGATACCGCTTGGAGCTCCTTCTATAAATCCTGGAAGAAAGCCACCAGAAGGCCATCAGGGCCCATAGCGGAATTACCAACATGGTCTTTGTAGGGTTCGCAACATAGAAAACAAAAAAATTCCTATGATGGGAACAACTATGTACCAAGATCTATCTACTAGATACAAGCAACAGGTGGATATACATCCATAAAATACATACCCTCAAAGACCAAATAGTGTTAACGAGGTTGTACTCGTGGATGATGTATTCGAACGCTTGCCGGTCTCAAGATCGTGATGAAGTCCATTTGGTCCAGCCGGTTGTGGCATCCCGCAAAACCACTACTAGAAAATCGCGTCGTTTTTGTGCATTGCATCGTCATCATCATGCATAGTTTGCTTAAAACTATTTTTCGCAAAGTCTGTTTTGTTTTCTAAAACGCCCTGTCTTGTTTTCAAATTCAAACCCGGGTCGCCGGACTATTTTGTTGTCTATTATCGGTTTTCAAACGGAGCATTTTAAGTAAATAAAAGATTATATTATTTTAGTGGGGCAGTCGAACGGGCCGAATGACCCGAACGACCACCCCAGAAAATACAAACGGCCCACCCCATTAATCCTCTGACTACCAACTAACCTACCCAGCCCTCCTCCACATCACCCCATCCTATCGGCTCTCGCCACCTCACCTCTCCTCTCCCCCCAATCCAGCGCTGCACATTAGCAACCTCTCACTTCTCTCTCTCCCCACCAGCCCCACACACCAGCGCGACCCCACGGGCCCCCACTCGGCCCCTCCTCCCGCGTCTCTCTCCCCAGCGTTCCCTTCTCCTCCTCTGGCTCCTTCCTCCGCCAACCATCCGCCGCCCACCCTCTGCCCCGTCTCCGTCCCCTCAAGCTCCCCGGCCCGCGTGAGCTCCCTTGTGATCGTGCTCCCGCCGCCTCATGGCAGCCTCCCATGCGTCCTCGCCCATCCCTTTTCTCCCTCCTCTCCGGCCCCTTGAAACCCCTCTCCGTGACCCCTCCTGCCCGGCGTCGCCGCCAGCGTGCTTCTCCGCCTCGCTTGGGCCCGCTCACCAGCGCCGCTCGCCACAGCCCCGTCGAGCCTCGCCTCACCTCTCTCTCACCGCCATTCGCCGCCACCTGCCCCTCTCCCGGCCCGCGCCCCCACCGCCGCCGCCCGCCCTCGCCTCCTGCAGCCCGCCCGCGCGGACCTCCACCTCGCCCGCCGCCCGTGCCCGACCTCGCTGCGAGCCGCCGCGCCCGCTGTCTCCTCGCCAGGCCGCTCTCGCCGCCTCGCCAGTCCCACCCCGCCGCCGCAGGAGCTCCTCGCGAGCCGCCAACCCCGAGCCTCCCCCGACGGGACCCACGCCCTCTGCCTCCGCCGTCCTCTGCCCCGTCTGCCCCAACAGCCGCCCAGCAGCGCCGCCAGCCGGCCGGCGTCACCCTCCCTCTGCGCCAGCCGTCCGTCTCCAGCCGTCGAAACCCGGGCTCGGCGTCGCATCGCCATGGCCGCTTCCCCCTGCACAGCGGGTCATCCTCGCCTCGTCTTGGCGCCCGTACGTGCGCCAGCAACCCTGTGTGTTCCATGCCTGTCAAAGACGTGTTTCCCGTCGGCGAGATCAACCCCCACATGTACGATGTGACAAGCACGGCCCCGATGACTCGTGTCGCGCTCAAGATCTACCGACGCCACAAGAAGGAACCGCCACGATGCCAAGTTCGGCTAACGACAAGACCCCGCTGTTTTGATGCCGCGCCTTGGACACCAAGACCTACGGACGCCAAGACCCCGATCCCGACAACCGACCTCGGAAAGACCGAACCCACGGCACTCCATGGTTCTTCTTCATGGTACGCCAAGACTCCCGGCACCCGAAGCCGAGAGCCCCGACAAGAACCACGACGCGGATACACCAAGTACTCCCCTCGGACACCAAGTGCTCCTTCCCGGACCCGAAGACCATCGGTCGAGTTCGCCACCGACAAAAGACGGAATACGAGTTCTACTTCGCGGATACCAAGCGACAAGGTCTACTACCCCGATCCGAAGATCCTAACCCCGGAGTCCGAGAACGATCCCGTCGAGACCGCTTCCGTCGAACCCTGGACCCTGAGACCGACCCCGAACCCCGGAACCCAAGATCTGCCGAACCCTAATGTGTGAACCCCTTCCCGAAAACCCTATTTTATAATATAATAAACTTGCTGCATATTTAATCATTCATCTCGCATGCATATCATTGGTTTGGGGGCCTTATGCCGATTCACCTCATAATTAAATATGGGGCCCATATGCGGGCAAATCCAGTCTCATATCGGCCTCATTTAAACTTGTGTAGCGAACCGGTGCCATCTTGTGTTTTGCTAATGCAACATTTAAATTGCGAGGTAGCTATACAACTTGAACCACCTAATTAATTGTCGGGACCCCGGTTCCGCTTAATATGACCTAATTGCATCGCACCTTGCCATGTCATACATCATACATGCATCATGCCGATCTTCTGCCGTTGTATTAAATATTGCATCTGGTGTTTCTTCTAGTGATTTGCTTCTTCGCGGATAAGGCCGTTGAGTTGATGTGAGCTTCGCCCCGATCTTCGGTTGAACCTTCGACAATGTTTTCAGGCGAGCATCTCCCCCTTTCTACCTATCTTACTTTTATAGTATTTATTCCCTCCTGTTGATCTATTGCTATCTGTGTTGCGATGCTTTAGTTTTTCGTACCCGTGATATCCCTTGCAGCCTTATATTGCCATGGACACATCCTATTACCTGTTGTTTGGTAGATAGTTGGACTTGCGCGTCGTAGTCGCTTGCTCAAGTGTTGTTGCGTGTTGTCAAGTGCCACAGTTGTTGGAGTATTGCCGCATGTTGATGTTGGAGATGATCCTAGTTTTACTTATCGTTCACTTTAACTCCTGTTTAACAACTAAAATTGAAGTAAGCAGAGGCATCGGTGGGTGATAGAAAATATTTGGTTTCCGAACGCCCACTTGTGTCCCGTAGGACCCCGAGTACTTGATACCTGTTCCTTGATTTATCGCGCTATCCACATCCGGAGGTATATGGGACCCCTGAGCGAGCTTGATTGGTCTTATTTCTTGGGGCCACAAACTAGTTTGAGGTTTTATTTACTATCTGTACTTATGCCATGCTACTTACGTTTACGTTTGTCAGGAGCACACTGTCTTATTTAGGTAAGCGTAATGTTTCCATGGTATCGACAAGCCCACACTTTCGGGTTCCCGTCGTTTCTGACCATTGTCGCAAACCTTGAGTCCGTCTCGAGCTTGCTTGCCGTTCTTGGGTCTACTCAATGGGGTGGCCCCCTGAAATATTTCTGAATCCTGTGATTGCTCAGTCGTGAAAGCCTCGTTGGGTTTTGATTTGGTTTTTCCGAGGTTGATCGAGCGTGTGTTGCTATTGGTGCACCCCGGCCGGGTAAAACTTTCTGAAAGCCGTGTCCGCGGATATGGACGACTTGGAGCACAGTATCTCGACCATAGACAAGCATAACTAAAGTTTATTGCTATAAATTTGACTTTATAATGACTAGTAACAAGCTTCACTATAATGGAATGGCTAATTAATACTGCCCACAACTGCTTGTTTGGAGTGTCGCTTGCGACCATTGTACCTGACTAGTAAGTATTGCAACTACAACGGAATGGCTAAATAAAAGTACCAACAACTGCTGGGTTTTGGGATTATATCATGCTATCTGTATCTGATTAGTAATTGCTGCAACTATAACGGAACGGTCAACTAAAAGTGCCCACTTCTTACTTTATCAGGATGATTATCTAAACCTGACTAATAATTGCTGCAACGATAACTGAATAAGTAAAACTGCCAACTGTGTGAGTTCCTCGGTTGACTTCCTCGTTTGGTATCGAGGGGGAAACACCAGGATGGGTTTGTTTGGTGTTAGCTTCAGGTTGGATCCGGATAGGTCATTCTTACCCCTCTCTGATAACCGCCAGTTGTACTGAGTCTCTATAGGTTGTTTAGTGCATCTTTGTCACGCCGCTTGATCCACCATACCTATGTAGGTGAGGACCCGAATTCTAGCCTCGCTGCATCGGCCTCGATCGACGCTCCTCTTTTTCCTTTGCCCTTTGTCGGCACCCCTTTTGTTTAAGCAGGTTTTGAGATCGGCGTCGTTAGCAGGGTTACCCTTCCGGCTTGGCCTGGGCAGGTTATGGACGCCATTGGTTATTCTTCAGGGCTCTTAGCCCCATTTGCATCTTGTCCGTAGCTGGACGCTCTATCGTTTCAAGGTGATTTGGACCTTTGTATATTATATCTGTATTCTTGACTCATGGAGTCGCTGTTATATATATCTGTTCTGTGGGTCCCATCGAGGACTGTTGTGTAATGTTATTACTTCGTTTTCCACCCGCACGAAAGTGCCTGGTGGGCACCTTTGAATCGTTTCTATGCGGGTTTGGCGGGTTTCGCTAAAACTTGCATAGGTCCGATTCTGAGGGTGTTACACCGGTCCAGCACCATCAAGTCCAGCACCGCAAAGCAGTGGTGCATCCGTGATCGCACACACGTCCGGGCACCCCGACAACCTCCGTGCCCTCGCTCCAGCGAAGCAGTGGAAGCAACAAATCCTTCCAGAAAAATCCACCGGGAACATGTATCTTGCTGATCCGAGACCATGGGGAAATTCTAAAGGGGGGAGAGAGATCCTTCACGAGGAGGTGTGCTTTGAGAGGAGGAGAGGGGGCCTTTTATAGGGAGAGGGGGAACCAAAGGGCTATGCGCCCAGCCATGGTGGGCTGCCCCCACCTCTTCCACATTCATGTGTGTGGATCTCCCACTCAAAATGAAAAGCCTCCACTCCCATAAAAGAGCCTCCACTCAAAAATACACTCACATGCATTAAATTTCCACCAAATTTAATGCAAGCTCTTATTTAAATAAAACTCTTTTATTTATTTATTCAGAATTTTGTTAATTACTTTAATTAACAAACATTCACATAAAACCCCTTGCTAGTATTCCATTTCACATGCACAACCAGTTTCAGCAATTTCAACCGAAACAGTTCCGGTGTCTAGTGAAATAAATTCTACGCTTTCCTTTTCTTTTTCTGACATATCATTTGCTCCGAATGGTGTCGGTATCCCTTAAGTGTGTCACCCTACGGTTCGCGAATAACGTAGACATGATCGAGACCCCTCTCTGATCAATAATCAGCAGCGGGACCTGGAGATCCGTACTGACTCCCACATATTCAACGATGACTTCTGTGATCGTGTGAACCTTATACGCATGTAACTCAATCCCTTTGTCTCGCGATATATTACAAGTATGAGATTCAATCATCGGTATCTCCATACCTAGTTTGATCTCGTTACCGACATGTACTCTTTTCTTGTTCTCGTGATATAACATTCTAGTGATCAAATCACTTGCTTGCAAACTAATTAATGTGATATCACCGAGAGGGCCCAGAGTATATCTCTCCGTCATCGGGATGGACAAATTCCACTCTTGATCCATGAGCCTCAACATAACACCTTCATAGCACTGAACCCATCTTTATAGTCACACTATTACGGTGTGACGTTTGATGTTATCAAGATACACTTCCGGTATTAGTGATTGACATGATCTCATGGTCTAAGGACTAAGATTACTTCGTATGATGTTATAGCAATATAAACACAATGACTTTGATCGTAATGCTATACTTCGGATGAATGTTCATCATATCATTCCAACAATGTTGTGACCTCGTTATTAACAACATCCAATGTCCATGATCAGGAAACCTTTGATCATCTTGTTAATCAACGAGCTAGTTTATAAGAGAGGCATAACTAGGAACTTCCTTTTTGTTTATTAAACACACATGTATTAACTCGTTTCTGTATTAATACAATTATAGCATGCAAAATAAACATTTATCATAAACAAGAAATATTATAATAACCATTTTATTATTGCCTCTCGGGCATATTCCCTTCAGTCTTCACCGCCCGCTCTATCTCCTCTAGCAAGAATGTGAGGGTGAGTTCCACATTCTCATTAGCTGTGACCTTAGGCCTAACTGGCCAGAAGTCCTCTGCCAACGCGACCACTGTGTGGGGTCCTGCTGAGAAGAGCTCCTTCTAGAACGTGTAGATATGGGAAGATAGCTTCCCTGCCTCCTCCGGGAGGTGCTCGTCATTCCAGAGGCAGGGAATAGAGTACTTCTTGCGGCGCCCGTTGGCCACCGCATGGAAGTAGAAAGTGTTCGCATCCCCTTGCAGAAGCCAGTTCTGGCGACTCCATTGTTACCAAAAGAGCTCCTCGACTTTGTAGATCTTAACTAATGAGGTCTCTTGTGCATAACGATGGGTCCATTCATCCGTTGATAGACACACCGAGTCTGTAACTCAGTACAGGTTCTGGATCTCCTCCAGCAGCGCTCCTTTTTGGAGTCTGATCGCTGCCCCTAGATTAGCCTCTCTTCCTCTCATGAATTGGCGTGCCATCTTGGCACGTGCTTTGCTGCCAAAGACAAAGTTGAGGGATGTGTATATCGTAGCATCGTCACGGCACGTGGCGATAAAACTTGACACTAGCTTTAAACAGTTTTTGTAGAATTTCTTGTCAAAACACAGATAAACTTTACCGAATTTATGTGTGTGAATTGGACGAATCATCCAGCAGAAATATTGCATGTAGCTAGCTAACCAGTTGATTGGACTAGCCAATTGCATTTTCAGTTGGTGATTATACAAGATTGGGTTGTGAACTTGTGATAATTACTGTTCGAATTTGCATCAGAATCCCTTGGTGAATTCATCATCGCGCAACACTTGATCGATCAGCAGCATCGAAGTACACCAAGAAAGGCCTTGAACGCCAACGTGCACCTCTCAAAATTGTTTGCACATCTCCACCAGCACTACACCCAATTTACACAACCGCCCCTGCTCGACGTCCGCTTTCGCTCGTTGAGAAAAAGCAATCTATTCATGATCGAAACGCTAAACAAGTTACCACTCGGCCACGTAAGCTATATACAAGTCAGAACTCCGACGAGAAGTCCGACGACGACGTGTCCGAATCTGGAGGCGGTGGCTGGTGGAGCTTCTTGAAGTAATCCCTCACGTCGAACCCCTCGCCGGCAGCTGCGTCCTCCGCTGGTGGCGGGATGTAGGGCGGCCGGGACAGCTCCGCGAGCATGTCCCATGCCATCCCGGCGAAGAACGGGTGCGCCCGGATCTCGTCGGCGCCGCCGGCGTACCCCAGCCGCCTCGCAGGATCCCTCTCCAGCAGCCGCGAGATGAGGTCCGTAAGCTCCGGCATCCGCCACTGGGTGTCCCCTGGGAACTCGATCTCCCTGTGCAACACGTTCCGGAACGTCTCCTTGCGGTTCTTCCCCTTGAACGGCGTGCGGCCGAACGCCATCTCGTACACGAGCACGCCCAGGGCCCACCAGTCGACGTCGAACCCGTGGCCGTCGCCCCTCACCACCTCCGGCGCCACGTACTCCTCCGTGCCCACGAACGAGTACGACTTGCCCCACGCCGCGCCGAAGGAGGCTGAGAACTTTCGGCTCACGGGAGACACGCGCGCCGACTTGACCTTCTTGGCCAGCTCCAGGGCGGCGCCGTTGCTTCGCATCAGGAACCGGACCAGGTTCTGGAGCTTCTGCCTCGGCGTCGAGGCCGCGGGCACGGACACGGCAGGCTCGCGCTTAGCCCGGCGGTGGAAGACGGGCGGCTGATGCTGCTGCTGCTGCTGCTGAGGAGGAGGCGACGTGAAGGAGGTCGGGAGGAGGCGCGAGAGGTCGAAGTCGGTGAGGGTAACGTGGCCGTCGGCGCGGAGCAGCACGTTCTCGGGCTTGAGGTCGCGGTAGACGACGCCCGAGGCGTGGAGGTCGGCGAGCGCAGAGACGGTCTCGGCGATGTAGAAGCGGATGGCGGCGGGGGAGAAGACGCGGTCCGGGAGGGAGTAGCGGAGCTCGTTGAGGTCGCCGCCGGGGCAGTAGGGGATGGCCCAGGCGAGGAGGTCGGGCGTCTCTGCGGTGCCGAGGAGAGACGGGAGGTGCGGGTGCGCGAGGCGGGACAGCAGGGTCACCTCCCAGCGCGCGCGTCGGTCGGCGTCCCGCTTGGTCGGCCCGACGGAGCGCTTGTCGAACACCTTGAGGGCGTAGCAGCCGCCGCAGCCGGGACGCGACGGGTCGGAGTCGACGAGGAAGACGGTGCCCATGGCGCCTCGGCCGAGGACGCGCAGAGCGCGCGCACGGTCGAGGTCGACCTCCATGGGCGTTGCCGGCATGGGCGGACGAGGGGCACGCGCGCGCGTGTTTGTACGACGGGAGGAGTTTGGCCTCTCCTAAGAATAGAGAGCGCGCGGGGCAATGGGTGAGAGAGAAGCGAGGAAGCATGGAGGCAAGATATATAGGAGGAGCTCTCAGCCTAGCGGAGGAGGGAAAGACATCACACTGCCCTACCTCTCTTAGTTTCCCTTTTTGAATTCGCATCTGCTATGACAACTAATTCTAGTCACTTTATTTCCGGACGGTTTTGATGTTAAAAATCTCACATACACAACAAGATGTGTTTTGTATACCTCTAAATTTTAATTAATATAAATATCTTCATTTGTATGCTACATAAGAAAACAAATGAGTATCTATAAAAACAAACATTGCATCCATTAGAGATTTACATATTTGTCTTTTTATGTAGCCTGAAAACTGGCATATTCGCTCATGAAGTTGTACATGTACTCAATTATCTAGATATACTTGCTAAAAAACATATTTTTTTAGATTGAAACGTGTTTTGTGTATATTTTTGAAATATATCTCCAAGAAGTCTATGTTCTATAGAAACGAAGGAGGAAGCGAGGAAAAAAAAAAGTCCCGTGCGTCTCGCGTTGCCCCCCGCGCGGGTGACCGAGACGCGAGCCCCAAATCGCGCCGCCCCGACCCTCCCCCTCCGCTCCTCCCCCGCCGCCACCGGCGAGCGCCGCCCGGCAAAGCCCGGGTGGTTCAGGCGGCGGTGGGACGTTCTCTACCCGGCGACGGGGCTCCATCGCGGGACAGAGCAGCTGGCGGCGGTAGTGGTGATGGCGATCTCGACCGGCGGCGCGTCTAGGTGCGTGGTCCGGCGGCGGCTTGATGAGGCCCTTCCGGTTGGCGCGAGCCTCGGCGGCCGGCGGCTCGGCGGTGTTGCCGGCGGCTCGGTGCAGCGGCGAGCGGCTGCATGGCTGCCGGCTGCGACATCAGTTATGTGCAGCGCGGGTGTGCAGGTGGCCGGCGGCGACGACGGCATGGCTGCAGCAACGCGACGGCGGAGCCGATTCACCCGATCTGGGCCTGGCCGAGCCTGATCCGGGCCTAATCTAGGCCTGATCTAGGTAATTGGCACTGCTACCGTGTCCGGTCAGCAATCACCGGCTCACCGCGGGTGATGGAGGGCAATTCCCCTCCCCTAGGCTGCCATGCGGCTCGCTGCCCGCAACTTCGTGCTTGACCTACATGTGCTTCCTGTCGGCGGTACGATGTAGCGTTGGTTGAAGCTTCAGCTCGAGTTCATGGATGCCGGGGCGGCGGCCCTGGAAGGTGGACTGCACGGGCGACTCTTCGGCGAGCGACGTGGCGGTGGTGATGGTACCTTTCTTCGGTCATGTGGATGGCGAGGAGCGGACGTTGGGAGGCTTTGGTGTTGGCGGCGTTTCGGCGTCGGCATCTCCCGGATCGTGTGTCGGAGGCTTAACTTGGGGACAACGGGCACGGGCGGATGACAGGGAGCGGCATGAAGGTTTTTTCGGGCGAAAGTCCTGTGCTTCGGCACCAACAGCGGCGATGCCTACGGGTATCGTTACCCTCTTGGTGGCGCCGCTGAGGCTAGCTTCTTCGCGATAGGGCTCCGAGTGAAAACCCTTGACCCTCGGTCTCGGCAGCGGCGGCGCGGAACATCGTTACCCTCTTGGGGGCGTCATCGTGGAGCCCCGGTTCATCCTTGTCTCGGACCGTTGTCTTTGGTGGCAAGTTTGGTCTTTCGTGTTTTCTTGTTTTATCTGGATCTGCTTTGTAAGGGGTCTCTTCATCACCTTGTATCCATTCGGCCGATGTGGCTTTATTTATAAAGCGGGGCGAAAGCCTATTTCGAGAGAGAAGTCTATGTTCTATATGTGTTTTTCACTTTTCCACAACTACATAAGTACTCGTGACATATCTACTAGTAGAAAACAAGCCTTTAGTTCTGGTTCGTAAGGGCTTATAGTCTTGGTTTCGCACCGGAGACCGTGAATTCGGGACTAGAGGCCCCTATCTCTAGTCCCAATTTGCTACGAACCAGGACTAGGGACCACCACGTGGCCACTTTCCGGAGTAGGGAGACGGTAAACCGGGACTAGAGTTTTTTTTATTATTTTTCGATTTTTTGAACTTTTGAATTGTTTGAATCGTTAATCTCTCACTTGGAACTTTTTAACATTAATTATACTTAATCTAAGGTCAAATTACACTCTGATCAAACTTTCCGGTCGGTCATCCATCCTAGCACTACTCCACCCCCAACACGTTTAACTTTTCTGTTTCATCAAGATGTCCTTGCGCGAAGGATATTGTACATCTTGTTGTCAAGACTATCATATCAATCCTATTAACTCATATCAATATGTCACATGTCTTTATTTCCCAAAATTTCAAACAACTATTTAAGTAAACAACAATAAATAAGTAATAATAATATTTTATTCTAATGAAAATAGGAAACTAATTAAAATAATATTTTATTCACTTTTGCCATTTATTCATTTAATATGGCATAACTAATATATTTAAATCTGTGAATCGAAATTCAACAAATAATATATCCATTATTATCAGAAAAATGTGAGGAATCCAAATATGGCATAATTTTTTTTGCTAAAACAAATTCATCTTTTTAAATAACTTTTATTCCTTTTCGAATTTTAAAAATCTAAAAGAATCCAAAACGGCATAAGGCCGTTGAAAATGTAGACACCTCGTATAAGTTTTCCACACGTTTTGATAGGTTGTAAATTCTTTTCCTACATGGTACGCAAAAGTTATAGCCATTTGAAGTTTTCATAATAGTTTTTGGCAAAATATGTCGAAATTCATGTTTATTAATTTTCGTAATAACTAAATCACTTAATATAACTATTGTTTGAAGGATTTTATTTTTAGATTTTTTTATAATTTTGTGGCATGCTTTTGAAACTAGAAAAGACGATCTTGGGGGTGGGACAGAAATCTAGGATTTTTGCCCGTTTTTCTGCCAAAATAAATTGCCAGATTTTTTAGTCCCAGTTGATGTCTCATATAGAGACTAAAGGTAGTATCTTTAGTCCCGGTTGGAGACACCAACCGAAAATAAAGGGTATTGCCCGCACCCACCTCCACCCCTTTATTATCGGGCTGTAGCACGAGCCGGGAATAAAGATCCGAAACAACCTGGGCCTAAAGCTTCCTCGGCCTCCTAGCCGTTGGAGATAGTGACAAACCGGGACTAGTGCTCACACTAGTCCCGACCCAAGACCCACCCGGGACTAGAGTAAGAATCTGCTCTGAACCAAAGCCATTTTTACTACTAGTGATCAAGCACTAAATTTTGATTCAAATGCACATATTTCATAAATAATTTGACCACTAGATATTTAGTATTTGGTAGTTACTTTTGATCCTAAATTTACCAGTAATAATTCCAAGTCACAGTCAAAGGTTGTGTGTTTTTCAACCAATTTTTGCCTATTTTTCTATCTGGGTAACCAACTTTTGTCCAATTTTATGGCGATTATAAAACATGAGATCTTCACAATTCAACAATACAAACCGAGGTAAAATAGTTGTGTGCATGTAAGTGGCCAAAGATTTACAAATGGTGAAAACATGTGGAAATCACACAAGCCACCATTCTCCTCTGTTGTACCTATTATACCACCTTTTTTGTGAAAAAAACCAGTTTGTGGTGTAATCTGATACATATTTGTCCAAATGTTGGATTAACTTGATTAACAACAATTCTAATTACTAGGGCCCGCAAATGGGAGTTATTATGCGGCATGTACATGTCTAGCACAACACACGTGGTTGAGTTAGACTTTTCCAAAAAAAATCAAACCATTCAAAGTATACCGCAGTAAAAAGATTGAACAATTCAAATAATGGACATTAGTTGTATTGGGAAAATTTTGAGTCATTGTTTTTCGAATTGTTTAAGTTTGCTAAAAATTTGTTTGATTAATCCAAATTTGAATCCCTTTTTTAATCCTTGAATATAGTTATTAAAAAGTACCAACAATCTAGTCGGTGTTAGCTAACTAATCTTTGAAAGTTTGTGATACTTTTGATCATCCATTGAAATATTTTGGTCATTTTTTGGTTAGATTTAGCCAAAATTTGTCAGTTTTGTTAGATTCAACCAAATATAGGCGAATCTTCAAACATGTTTGACTCAACCATTTGCTAGGGCGACACGGTGGACATGTATTCTATGTCCGCACTGGCATGTTGGCTTCAGTCGTCAAATTCACTGCTAATTGAGTTAATATAGAATGTTTACATCTATACTCTGTAGGGGTGAGCGCTCGGTCATGACCGAAAATTCGGTCTTTCCATGTTTGTCTATTTTAAAATCGGTTTTAAAAAAATAAAGACCAAAATTTACTTGTTATTTTTATTAACCGACAAATTCAATTACCCGATAATTCGGGTTTGGTATCGTTCATGACCGAATTGTGTGATAGACATTATCAAATACAAAAGTAGGATAATATTTAAATCATTTGTTACTATTTCAGTTGTAATTTCAATATAAAATACACTTCATATAGTCATATTAACTGGCGGAAACTAACATTCAATAATACTAAATTTGGCTTAGTCGAGAGGAAGGTAAATCTATAGTTATGGGCAACTAGGGCTTTGGAACTAGGACACTCTCACCTAAAGTTCGGTCAGTCCAGTCCATTCGGTTATCAAGAACTAATGTCCGAATTAACCGAATTAAATTTGGTCTATAAAATTTGCTACCCAATTTTTTGATCGGTCCTTTCGGTTTTGGTCTATTCGGTTTCAGTCTCGGCCTTTTCGGGTTCGGTTTTTGGTTTTCGATTTTTCTGCCCACCCCTAATACTCTGTTACAAAATAAACACCGCTAATTTAAATTAATGTTTGTCTATCTATTAATGCAAGTTATCCATATCACTTATTCCTTTAGCCAATCAATTTTTCATATCATATCTCCACTAACACTACTAGGAAAATGGCCATTCGTGGCGCACCTGAAAAGGGCATCCGTGGCGTACTAGTTGTGCGCCACTAGCCTCGCACTGCGGCTATCTCTTACCCGCAGCGCACTGCTGGTGCGCCACGGTTATCTCGAGATAGACGTAGCGCACTACCTGGTGCGCCACGGGTAGGGTACATGGTGCGCCACGGATGTGTTTTTCAAAAAACAAAAAAATGCATAAAACACCCTTGTTTTGAATTGCAAAAGAAATCGGGTCCGTGCATCGCCACCGTCGTGTCACCTCGTCGCGGCATGGTTGTGGCCACGACCTACCACCGCAGGGAGGTGCGGGAGGCCGTGACCGCTCTAGTCCTCGCCGGGGTCGAGGTGGTAGTAAGGGTGTGGTTGGAGAAAGTGAGGTAGGAAGAGAGGGAGGTAGGAAGAGATGGAAGAAGGGAGGTCGATGAAGAGAAGGATGCCGCCGTCGCCCGTTGTCACTGCGAGAAGGAGGAGAAGGCCGCTGTTGCGCTGCCGTCACTGCAAGGAGAGGAGGAGGTCGTCGTCGCGCCGCTGTAACTGCAAAGAGAGGAGGACGCCGGAGAAAGGATGCCGGAGCAAGGTGGCCAGAGAGAGGAGAAGGGGAAGGAGGAGAAGGAAGAAGGAGAAGGGAGAAGGAAGAAGGAGAAGGGAGAACGAAAAGGAAAATGGAGAGGGGAAAGGGGAGGGAAAAGAGGGAAGGAAAAGGCAGGTGGGCGGGGTGGGGATTCAAATTTTGAATTCCGTCCAACTTACTCGTAGCGCACTAGGTGGTGGTGCGCTAGGGTAAGTTGCCCTCTATTTTTTTCTGTAGGAAAAAACTGTCTTTTGACCGTAACTTTTTACTCTTTTCAAATTTTGAAAATCTAAATAATCGCTAAACGACAAAAGGTGATTGCGAGCGCATGTGAAATCTCGTTCTCGTCATTTTGGTATATTATACGATTTTTTTTACATCGTATGCAAAAGTTACGGCCATATTACCGTGGCATACTTTTTGTTTTGCAGAAAAAGTCAAAACTCATGTTTGTTAATTTTTCTAGAAACTAGACCATATTATCTACCTAAATATAAAAAGATTTTATTTATTGAAGTGTTTTTCATTTTATTTTATTTTTTGCAAAGCCTAAAAAGACGATCCAGGGGATGGAGTTGGTGCAGGCCACTTAGTCGTAGGGCACTAGGGCTTAGCCCTACGGCTAAATTGACCAGGTAGCTATAGCACACATATCCGTAGCGTACTGGGTCAAGGTGCGCTACGGCTAAGTTTCACATCCGTATAGCACCTTGACCTAGTGCGCTACGGGTATGTGTGCTGCGGCCACATGTGCCCTGGACCACACATAGCCGTGGCGCACCGTCCCCATGTACGCCACGCTTACGGCAGTTAGTCGTAGGGCACCTGTGGGCAGTGCGTCACGTCTATTTTACCTGTGGGGCACCACTAGCACGTGCGCCACAGATGCGAGAATTACCTATAGCTGTTTTCCTAGTAGTGTAACATTCCTTAATGATAGTCTATCTTGACACGCAAGCTATTCACGCCATCTATATTTTTCATCCAATTGTCAATATGACAATTTTTAGCCATCAAATATACACCAATATCACGTGAGATAAATTTAGCCTCTCAGTTATTTTGACTGCTTTTTTTTTAACATCAGAGGATGCAAATCACCCAAATTTTCCATTCAGCTCAGTCTTAGAAGCATTGTACATTAGTTATTACAAGTCCGGACTATTGCAAAAGACGAACACTTGAACATGAAGGCTCTGACCCTAAGGATATTTTTGCCTGATGAGCACATCTGTGGACGGCTCCATTAGTCCCCCTGTTAACATGATAGATGCTTGCACCAAGAGGATTTGTCAAGTTCTAGAATTCGATCGCGTGTCTTCCGATTTCCCAAGGACCGAAGGATCACTTGCGCCAGGAGTAGCAACTGCTTTCACCATATTTCTGCAATCAGTGAAGAAAACAGGCCTTTGCAAGTTCATTGCCTTTGCATATTCTTATAGAGAATTTCATGTTTCATGTATTTTATACACTTCTATTTATACACTAGAGTTTCCTACAAAAATATACGCCACGTCGTGCGAGTATCCTTGTGTATAACCCCAAAAGATTGTGGTTTCACAGAAAGCCCATATATTTGGGTGTTCCGCGCAAGAACCTCACCAATTGTCTCATGAAATAAAAGGAATACACTAACAAAGTTCATGACATAATGGAATAAATGTTCCCAGCAATCATGCCCTAGACATGATTAAACCGGAGTATAGTTCCCTTACACGAATGCGACACTCATATTACACGAACCGTACGTTGCCAGCAACATTGGTGTCTTTTGTCGTGACTCCGTAAAAAGGATCGACAAACACTCCTCCTCTGCGCTAGCTGATGATTAAAATAGGGCAGCGGACACCGTTGCCGATCCACTAATCCTGCGAGTTGGATGATGATCGATGTAAACAATTCCTATCGCCTTTTTATGCGTTGCATGGTCGCTTGATTGATTATGCAGCAAAGAGGGAGTGGGCGTGGAGCTCAAGGAGGGAAAGCCGGGGTCTCCACGTGTGTGTGTGGCTAACGGAATCGAATAAATCCACTCAAGACGAACTCATCAATCATACAGTTGCTTGGATGCAACATCTGCGTACGTACGTGGTAATGAGTGACAGTGTGCTTGTGAAAGATGATTTCAGTTCTGGACCAAAATTTCAGTGGGGGATCATCAGGCTCGAACCAGGTAATAATGCATGAACAGTGACAGTGAAAACTATCGAGCGCCGGTCACCATCGATCTTGTAAGTTCGATCAGGTCAAAGACTTTGCTAATCATTGATGTGTTAAGTGCGAGTATTCTAGTGTATTACTGAGCTAGACATGGCGTTGATCTGCAGTAACATACTTGGATTTTGTTTGATGTTTGATTGTCTGTATGGCAACTGGATTCTAAGGTCCAAACAAAGTGCAGCGACCATGACTAGCAGGAGCATCATCAGTCCGTGTCATGAGCGATAATTCCAAACGATTCTTTTCTCCCGCAGTTTTGTCCTCACTAACACATAAAATCTTACATGTTCTTCATCGACTCATCGTGACATACGGCTGCATATATAAAACTGTTTACCATGTTTTGTTCGAACAAATTTTACAGTTAATTTGACTTTAAGCAAGAAGCTCGATCGACAAGCCAGCCAGATGGTACGTATAGACTACGCCTTTAAAATACTCGCTTGTCTGTCTCACAGTGCAGAACTTAATTAAACAACGCCCTGAGATACTGACCCTGTCTGAAATCAAGCAGGCCTGCAGCTACCAGGAAGGAGCCGGGGCGCATACGCATAACTAACTGAATCGAATAATACGAGCTAGCTCACTAGCTAGTATTGTGACCATCACATCTGATCAATCTCCAGTGCATGCTCGTCCGTTGTTTAAGCTCAAGCATGCATGGTCTGCTTCACTGGTCCTGCTGTCCTTTTCAATTTCTGAATTCTTCGCTGCTGCTGCTTGATCCTCCCGGTGAGCCGCATGTGATGAGAATCATAGCTAGGAGTGGAGCTGGAATTATTCTATGATTGATTGGACAACTAATCACAGTTTACAAGTAGATAAGCAGGGCGTGTATATTGTATTGCCACTTGTGCAATTTTAGTTGCTGTACATGTCTGCTGCTAGCGCTCCTGCTTTAGTGTGGTTGCAAAGTTGTAACAGCTAGGATTATGTGGTCCAGACCCGACGGCGTTGCTCGTATGGCAACCAAACCTGGGCATGGAAGCCCGGCCCAAAAATGGCTGATGGGACGGGTTTGGAAACTGCAGCCCGGTGGAATCTCGGGCCACGCTCGTGCTTGCATGAACATGATTTTAGGAAGGCAACGGCCCAGTGGTGTTTTTTTTGTCTTGGTTAGGATGGGCTTGGGCCCGACAGTTGGTTCGGGCCGAGCTCGGGTCTAGGATGTGCGCGCCAGGCTTTCCCGACGCCCGACCTGGCCCCAAAAATGCCCAGGTATAATGACATCGACGTGGGCGGGTTGGATTGGGCCGGATCTATCCCGTGGGTGTATGTGTGTGGTCTAGCGGGTGCCAACGATCAAAGGTTTCACGAGATTGCATCGGGTGAAGTCCTTGTCTCTGCCCGGTGGCCAGAACTAAGGACGAGGAAGTTCGAGAGCTCTATTCCATTCTTGATAGTGTTGTCAAGGTGAAGCGCTTCTTCGACCACCCGAATTAGCTTGGGAGAGGGACACTTCAAGAGAAGTGGCTTGCAGAGGCACTATTTTGGTCATATAGAGACTCAAAGTGTCACTAGTAGTGTATTTATCTGTTAAGGACACTAGGAATGATATCTGCACATCTTATAAGACACAACAACAGAGACACGCTTTATTTATTTTCTTTCAACACATAGAGTAAAATATAACATGAAAAACATGTTAGGGGAAGATACACAACCCCCGCTGCTTGTGGTGAACCCCGAGGATAACTTCAATCAACATATATGCAGCAGAAATTAAACAACGAGCACATGCATAGGTGACACAAGGATTTACGTGAAAAAACCTCCTCAATGTGAAGAGTAAAAAACATAGCTATGGACCAACCGGTTCATGAGATTCACTGTGAGCAACCTAGGTACAGAGTCTTCTCTAGAACATCTAGAGATATACAACACACTCAGCACGTTGCCAACCGGCAACAACAACAACCACCACCACTTGAAAGAAAGATTATAGCAAAGCAGAGTTTCTCAGTTTCTGTCCTCTTTGGTAATCAACAGACTGCTCTTAAACCGCAGATCCATTCAGCACCAAACTTGATAGAAAAGCTGACATACGAGTTCCCAACATACATGCCAAATTTCAGCATAATCTGACACCGTTTGTCTGCCCAAACTGTTCGTCTACCAAAATTGCTCTGTATTGAAACTGCAGCAGTCCAAACTGACAAAACGCTTCCAAATCTGATGCTACACTAACCCAAATATCAAACCAGATAACCAGATCGAAGTACTCAAAGTAAGGAACAATCTCACCAAGTTTGGAGCTAATCCAAGAAAGTTTAAGCCTTTAAACACCATCCTAAAGACAGATCGGTTAGATCTCAGAAATCTAGACATAAATCACCTCTCCTTTTTCCTCTCTTCTCCCTAGGTTGTGATGTTCTTATGTGTTCTCTTACCCTCTCTCAGCAGCAGCATCCATGTTGGCTTGCTTCTCTCACTTTCTCATGCTCTCACAGAGTGTCTCACACTCACAGACACCAAGGGTGGCTAGGGTTTTTTCTACTCCTCTCCCAAGGAGCACCTAAGCAGTTGAATACGAACGACGATCAAAGGTTGAAACGTGTTGGACTTTCACGGGATGACGTTGGGATTCCAACACACCTCCATGTGGAGGGACATGGCCCAACAAACTCCCCCTCGCGACATCATAGAGGGTCTCACTGCCAACCGTCAGTCATGCATGCGGGTCGACGGCAAACCTCGAACTTTCCTCTTGTCACCACCTTGGTCAACATATCATCCCGTTGTCATCTGTGTGCACCTTCTCAATTGACATTTGCTTGGAATCTAGCACATCTCGAATCCAATGATAGTGAAAATCAATATGCTTCGGCCGGTAATGAAAACTTGTGTTCTTACTCAGGTGAATGGCACTTTGGTTATCACAAAAAAACACATACATGTCTTGCTAAAAATCAAGCTCGCAAGCCAATCGTTTCAGCAATAATAGCTCTTTACTCACCTTAGTTACTAAGATGAACTCGACCTCAGTTGTGTTAAGTGCCACACACTTTTGCAACCTGCTTTTCCATGCCACTGCTCCCCCTGAATGGGTAATTAAATAACCTGAAGTAGACTTCCTTCCATTGACATCTCCAGCTAAGTCTGAATCTAAATATGCAATCACCTTGGATTCACTACCACCAAAACAAAGCTTCATATTAGTGCTGCCTCAGAGATAACTAAAAATTCACTTCATAGCTTCCCAATGTGGTATTCCTAGATTGGACATAAATCTGCTCACGGTACTAACCGCTTGAGCAATGTCAGGTTGTGTGCACACCATAGCATACATCAAACTCCCAACTGCTAAAGCATAAGGAACCTTTTACATTTCCTTTTCCATCTCTTCAGTGGAGGGACATTGCTTTTTACTCAAATTTAAATGAGCTGCAAGTGGACAGCTCACTTCCCTTGCCTTGTCCATCTTGAACTTGCGAAGTACCTTCTCAATATATTTTTCTTGAGACAAGTACAACTTGTTGGATTTTTTATCTCTCTTAATTCTCATGCTAAGAATATACTTTGTTGGACCCAAATCTTTCATGGCAAAACTTTTGCTCAACTCCTTCTTTAGCCTAGCAATCCTAGAGACATTCTTGCCAACAGTCAAGATATCATCAACATAGAGAAACAACATGATAAAATCATCACCTGAGAACCTCCGAATAAACACACAATGGTCTAAACTAAACCTTTTGTAGCCATGATCCCCCATGACAGATTCAAACTTCATGTACCATTGTCTCGGTGCTTGTTTCAGGCCATAGAGAATTTTCTTCAATTTGCACACATAGTCTTCTTTGCCTTTAATAAGAAACCCCTCAGGCAGCTTGATGACCCACAAGTATAGGGGGTGTATCGTAGTACTTTCGATAAATAGGAGTGTCGATCCCAACGAGGAGCAGAAGGTGCTGAACGGTGGTATGGAGCAGGAAATCCCTGTGAATACTTAGCAAACGGATTTTTAGTGGTTTTTTGACAAGGCAACAAAACAAAGAGCAAGTAACAAAAGTAACGAACAAATAGAGAAAGTGGCCCAATCCTTTCTTAGCAAAGGACAAGCCGGTGTAAATACTTATAAGGACCAAACGTTCTCGAGGACACATGGGAATTCTGTCAAGTGCTTTCGCTTCAAATAGCTGAGTACTCTTCTTTGGTGTTTGTAAGTGTTGTGTGGGTGAACCTGTGCTAACATACCGCCCTTCCTAGGACTAATACATACTTGTGATTAAACCCCCTTCAAACATCCGTAACTACAGGAAAGTAATTAAGATATAAATCTAACCAACTCCGATATCCTACGCTCCCTTGTGCAAAGGTGTCCTAACGGGGGTTCAGGTTTCTGCCACTCCGGCAACCCCACAATTAGTAGCCAAATACACAATGGATCCCCCTAGGACCATAAATGGGGAAGTGTCATGTAGTCGACGTTCACATGACACCACTAGAAGAATAGCACCACAACTTAAATACTAAACTACTGAATAATAACTCATCACAGATTCACTACTAACAACATGACTTCTCCCATGTCCTCAAGAACTAAATGAACTACTCACAAGACATCATATGGATCAAGATCAAAGATTATATGGTAATGGATAACAATCTGAATATAAACAATGATCCAATGGTTCCACTCACAAGCATCAACTATAATAGTAATCAACACCGGGAAAGTTTCCCCTAAGAACTAAAGCAATATCCAACACAATTGTTACAGCGGGACAGAGTGGTGATGATGGTGCTGGTGGAGATGATGGTGTGGATGATGATGATCCCGATGAAGCCTAGCTTGATGACGGTGTTGATGGCGACGGTCTCTCCTCTCCGGGAAGGAATTTCCCCCGGCAGATATCTGTCTGCCGGAGAGATCTTTCTCTCTCGGTGTTTCCCCCTGCAGGGGCGAAAATCTATCTGGTGGCTCCCGAGCCTTAGGGTTTGAAGGGAAGATATAGCGAAGGGGAGTCGGGCGGTGGGCCACCTGCCTAGGCGTGGGTCGGTGGTCCGCGCCTAGGGTGTGGGCCCCTGAGGCCCCACTCCCTCCTTCCGCTTCCTTCGTCTTCGGTAAAATAATATGTTTCCATATTTTTGGTATTTTTCCGATCTTTGCGAAATTGCAAAACGCCTTCTTTTCCATCGAATCCGGACTCCGTGATCCATCCTCCAGGAATCATCCAACATGCATAAAAAGATGAAAAGCCATAAGTAATACCTCATAATAAGACAAATATCAATGAATAGAGGTAAATTATGATATAGAATGGTGATGCAAATTGGGCGTATCAACTCCCCCGAGCTTAGACTTCGCTTGTCCCCAAGCGAATACTGAGCTCAGTAAACTTGTCCATAGGTTTATGGAGTGAAGTGTCGATAAAAAGAATACGAACAAGAAGCATCACACTTACCATTGCACAACTCATAGAAGAAAGCAACTCACCATTATATAACTTATCTTGCAACCAAGTACAACAGTCACAATAGAGATGCATAAAGATAAATCATAATTGGAATTGGAAAACTAGTTCTTGGTCAGAGAACACCTGGCAAACAGTTTCACAAAAAGCTTTTTGTAGAAGTTTCAAAACAGGAGCACTCTTTGCTCAAAAGGTTTTTTCACAAGTGAAGGCTTTCAAAGTAATACTCAATAGATAAGAGTTTTGTGCAAACAAGGAAGATAAAGAACATGGTTGAATAAATCACCATATGAATGCTTGAAACACAACAACTCAAAAGCTTGCTGGAGATAGAGAGGAAGTAGGTTTACTGACTCAACTGGAAACTAGGAGAAAGGTCCCTTCTTAGTGGGTAGCAGGGATTACAAGTCAAAAACAGCTTCCAAAAGATTATGATACTTAGTAGCTTTAAGTCCTCATTGCCCCTATCATAAGAATCTTGAGATGATTAAGGTTAAAGTGAACAAATATGGAGTATATGCTTGACGAATATAAGTTAGCAATCTCATGTCCCTTGAATACGAGGGCCACTCCTCATGCTACTTAACTTTGGGCCCAGGTAAGTTCTTGTCATTGTAAGTATTTTCATATCATTGAGAACCGCCAACGGGGTACCCCTTGCACATGGTACAGGAGCTTTCCCATAACCAAAATGACAAGGCAAGCAGATAATGAGCATCTCAGCAATCTTTTTATTTACCATATGCATAGCTTTTTATTGAGGATGCTTCATAGATAGCTCACTATGGTGATGCTGCAAGTTTCCACCATGATTAAGCATGGCTTAGGCTAGCGGCCCAGGCGTTTCTCTAATGCAAAATACAAACTCCATGGACTTACAAGTTCCTTCTTTATTTCACACCGTTGACATCCATAGACAAAAGAGCACGATATCAACTGTGTACAAAGTACAAGTGCAATGTTGAAAACGTTCCCCATGACAGCACGATTCTGCTAATTCCAACGTATAGATGCAAGCATATACAACTTCGATGTTCACAATGGATCAAGTTTATTAGGGGCAAGTAAATAAAGTGTGCCATCAATTTCATGAGAGCTTTACTAACTAGTTTTCATATAACAAAATACTTTTTAATTCGAAAGGTAAATGAAGCTTGAGAATTTGCTTGGAATAGCAAAAGCTACTAGGTAGATATGGTGTACACAAGTGGCAAAAGTTTTGGGTTCAAAGGATTTTGGAAACATGAGAAGTATGCCTTTTCAAAACAGGTTTTTTGCTAGCAAGGCTAGGTAGCAAGCAAGAGAGTTGAAAGAAACAAGCAAACATACAAGTAATAAATCCAAACATGCAATCTTCCTTGAAGACACAAAAGAATCTAAAATAAAGAATACTAAGCTTATGAGCCAACAAGAAAGAAAACAAATGATACGAAATACATGTAAGCTTTTTCTTTCTTTTTCTCTTTCATAACTAAATCCACTGACCAGAACTTGGTTTGCCAAAACCAATTTAGATCCACTTGATGATCCCAGAGTGGTGCCAATACTGATCAACAAGATCCATCATATAATAGAGATTGCAAACTAAAATAAGAAGTGCAAAAAGTAAAAGATGAGACCTCTCATTAATATTCCGATAAAGGCACTCACACCAAGGGATACATAGATAATCAACTAAAGGAGAGATACTTCCACATGCAAACCAAACCATAAGATAACCCCTCTACCACATATATGAATCCACTTAAAAAGGTAAAAGATAAAGGATAATGGTGGTGATACCGCGACACTCACCCAAGCTTGGAACAAGCCAAGGGGATGCCAAACCTGATGATGAATTACTCCCTCGATGGTGATGGTGTTCTTTTGTCATCATAAAACTTCCAAGGCAATGGTTTCCCATCCAAAAAGGATGTCCTTATCTCTGCAATCCTGAAACTAGCAGCAAAGCTTATGCGATCAAATCTAGCCTCATACTCATAGTATTGGTTCTGTATGTCATAGAGTTGTGCTTGCAATTGTTTGGTGGTCTGATGGAGTGAGAAGATCTCTTCTTGGAGCTCATCAACTTCTCCCTTGTGCTTGGTGATGAGTTCTGAACTTATCTTGTGAATAACATCCACTTCGTGTTCCGCCATCTTCTTATACCTGAAAACTTCTTGTTCCAGCGCTTCCATCCTATCTTCCAGACTGCCTTCTCCTCTAGGGCCTTGAACTTCTTTCATCTGTACCTTCCCCTCCTTAAGGATCAATTCTTTGGGATGAGTCCTCAACTCATACATGTACGGGTTGAGAACTTTCGTAGAGGGATCCTCCGTGGGTGATCCAGATGAAGACATTGAGGCTCCAAATCTGAGGATTTTCCTGACAGAAACAGATCTAAACGAAAACACGATGAGAACACGATGCAAGAACCTCGGGGAACCCGGGGGGTTATATATTACAAAGATTCAATGCATAAGGAAAGTTTTGACACGGAAACGAAGCGGAGACAGAGTTCGGGGGAGTCAAACCCCCTCCAGGCGCGGCCAGGTTGGGCCCGCGTCTGGGGTGGGTTTGTGCAGGGTTCGCAGCATAGAAAATAAAAAATTCCTACGATGGGAACAACTATGTACCAAGATCTATCTACTAGATACAAGCAACGGGCGGATATACATCCGTAAAGAACATACCCTTGAAGACCGACAAAGCTTAACGAGTCTAAACTCGTGGTTGATGTAGACGATCTCTTGCAGATCTCAAGATCGAGAGAAAGTCATAGCACCGCAAAACAGCAGCGCATCCGTGCTCGCACACACGTACAAGACACCGAGCAACCTCCGCCTCCTCGCTCCAGCGATGCAGCAGAAGCACAACTCTTTCTTGCTGAATAGCCACCGGGAACATGTATCTCGCTAGTCCGAGACCATGGGGATAAATTCTAGAGGGGGAGAGAGATCCTTCACGAGGAGGTGTGAGTGAGAGAGAGGAGAGGGGGTGCCTTTTATAGGAGGAGAGGGGGGCACCCAAGGGGCATGGCGCCCAGCCATGGGGGCTGCCCCCACCTCTTACACATTCATGTGGGTGGACACTCCACTCACTCAAATGCCTTTCAATTCCCTCCACTCAAAAACCCACTCAAATTCCCATTAAATTTCCACCAAATTTAATGCAAACTCTCATTAAATAAAACTCCTTTTATTTATTTAGAATTTTGTCAATTACTTTAATGACAAACATTCTCATATAACCCCTTGCTAGTATTTCATTTCACATGCAAAAACACTTTCTGCAATTTCACCCGAAAACCCATTTCGGTATTTAGTGAAATAAATTCCTGCACTTGTTATTCTTTACGGCATGAAAATTTTGCTCCAAATGGATGCCGGTGTCTCTTAAGTGTGCCACCGTACGGTTCACGAATAATGCGGACATGATCGAGACCCCTCTCGGATCAATAATCAGAAGCGGGATCTGGAGACACATACTGACTCCCACACATTCAACGATGACTTTCTTGTGATCGTCGGAACCTTTTACGCTAGTATATTAACCCCTTTGTTTCGCGATATATTACATGTCCGAGATTCGATCATCATTATCTCCATACCTAGTTTGATCTCATTACTAACATGCACTCTTTTCTCGTTCCCGTGATATAACATTCTAGTGATCAAATCACTTGCTTGCAAGCTAATCAATGTGATATCACCGAGAGGGCCCAGAGCATATCTATCCGTCATCGGGATGAACAAATTCCATTCTCGATCCATGGGCCTCATCATAACACTTTAGTAGTTTTGAACCCATCTTTATAATCACCCAGTTACGGTGTGACGTTTGATGTTATCAAGCAACTCTTCCGGTGTTAGTGATTGACATGATCTCATGGTCTAAGGATTAGAATCACTTCGTAAGTTGTTATAGCAATATAAACTCAATGAATTTGATCGTAATGATATACTTCAGATGAATGTTCATCACACCATTACACTAATGTTGTGACCTCGTTATTAACAACATCCAATGTCCATGATCAGGAAACTTTGATCATCTTGTTAATCAACGAGCTAGTTTATAAGAGAGGCATAACTAGGAACTTCCTTTTTGTTTATTAAACACACATGTATTAATGTTTCTGTATTAATACAATTATAGCATGCAAAATAAACATTTATGATAAATAAGGAATACGATAATAACCACTTTATTATTGCCTCTCGGGCATATTCCCTTCAGTCTCCCACTTGCACTAGAGACAATAATCTAGTTTGAAAACTTTGCGTTATTGAACACCTATGGATTTCTGGTGTTCCATATATGCAATTGCAAGTGTTTAACATAATCTACGGATCTAACGCTTTCAGGTCCATGTGTATTTGTATGTCTTTGCGTCTCCACGCATCACTCATTCTCCAATGAGATGGCATTGTATAAATTTGGTCTTTTGGTGAGACCTTTAGTTCTTTGGGGTTAAATCATGTCGATACTATTGTCGTACAATAAATCTTTAGTGTTAGCCCGTTGCGAACCACACCTTAGTTTGATAACAAACTACTTGACACAAATGCCCTCCTTTGCTACTACTATTGCAGTCATATACTTAGCCTTTTATTGTAGTATCCGTCACAATGTCTTAACTTTGGAATTCATCCAAATCCATCATGGAATCTCCTTTCCATTACATTGTGCCACCCATAGTTTAAATTGAGATAAACTTAATTTGTATCTTGTGACAAAACTAGTATCAATGTAACGCTTTACAATGAACTATTTGTAATTGTTTGTCACCTCTACACAAATATATTCTTAGTTCTTCCAAAAGATCATAAGAATATCCTCACTATCGTCCAATGATCATTTTATGATTCATTCTGGTATATGCTCATAACACTTAGAGCATAGGACATATATGTATGTGTACATATCATGGTATGATTGATCAAAACATTCTTGTGATTTCACTCATCAAGTGTCAAAGCACTTGAATCTTGTTTCACTTATCAAGTGTTGATACACTTGAATCTTGATTCAATTCCTTTCCATGCGACAAGAACCGCTTCTTGTCGTTTCTATATTGAACTAATTCAATATCTCATATATGTATGTTTGGCACAACTATATTAGCGTCACAGTCTATCCGCAATAGACATTTATGCTAAATATTCGGGTTTTGCCTAAGTCTTTCATCGAAATGAAATTCTTAACTTTTTGTCAATAAAAGATACATCATTTCTAATCAACAAGATGTCCTCCACATAATGTATTAGAAATATGTCTTAGCGCTCCCACTTAATTTCTTGCAAATGCAAGCATCTTCATCGTCTCCTGATGAAAACTCCTTTTTCATCATGGTGAAGATTCCAACTCCGTAATGCTTACTTCAACCATTGAAGTTTGCATGCCTTTTTAGCATCCTTTGAATTTAACAAAACCCTTTGGACTGTGTGTACACGTCCTAGGTAACCATTCTATTAGAAGAACTTTATTTTGTTTATTCATCTACCATATACCAAATTATATGTAGTGGTTGCTACTTTAATCCGTCCAGACTAAATATCGCTATGAAAGATCTAATCTTGTCATAGTCAACTCCTTGAACATTGTCATAAAAACTTTACCGACATGTCGACTATTTCATAGATGTGAGACATCCATGTCTGTTTCTTTATAGATCCAAATACAACAGATAGGTTTTTACACCTTTCCGGAGGGTCTTCCTGTAGGGTTCGCAGCATAGAAAACAAAAAATTTCCTACGATGTGAACTATATACCAAGATCTATCTACTAGATACAAACAACGGGCGGATGTATATCCGTAGAGAACATACCCTTGAATACCGACAAAGCTTAACGAGTTCAACTCGTGGTTGATGTAGACGATCTCTTGCCGATCTCAAGATCGAGAGGAAGTCCTAGCGCCGCAAATCAGCAGCGCATCCGTGCTCGCACACACATTCGAGGCACCGAGCAACCTCCGCCTCCTCGCTCCAGCGATGCAGCGGAAGCACAACTCTTTCTTGACGAATAGCCACCGGGAACATGTATCTCGCTAGTCCGAGACCATGGGGGATAAATTCTAGAGGGGGAGAGAGATCCTTCACGAGGAGGTGTGAGAGACAAGTGAGGAGGGGGCTCCTTTTATAGGAGGAGGGGGGAACCCCAAGGGGGTGGCATGCGCTGCCTGCTGCCCTCCCTCTTCATGTGGGTGGACACTCCACTCACAAATCTCCTTTAAATTCCCTCCACTCAAAGTCCACTCAAATTCCCATTAAATTTCCACCAAATTTAATGCAAACTCTCATTAAATAAAACTCTTTTATTTTATTCAGAATTTTGTCAATTACTTTAATGACAAACATTCACAAATAACCCTGCTAGAATTCTATTTCACATGCATAACCACTTTATGCAATTTCACCAAAACCTGTTTGGTATCTAGTGAAATAAATTCCTGCTTGTTCATTCTTTCGGCATGAAACATTTGCTCCAATTGGATGTCGGTGTCTCTTAAGTGTGTCACCCTACGGTTCGTGAATAATGCGGACATGATCGAGACCCCTCTCGGATCAATAATCAGAAGCGGGATCTGGAGACCCATACTGACTCCCACACATTCAACGATGACTTTCTTGTGATCGTCGGAACCTTTTACGCTAGTATCTTAATCCCTTTGTTTCACGATATATTACATGTCCAAGATTCGATCATCGGTATCTCCATACCTAGTTTGATCTCGTTACCGACATGCACTCTTTTCTCGTTCCCGTGATATAACATTCTAGTGATCAAATCACTTGCTTGCAAGCTAATCAATGTGATATCACCGAGAGGGCCCAAAGTATATCTATCCGTCATCGGGATGAACAAATTCCACTCTCGATTCATGAGCCTCAACATAACACTTTATTAGTTCTGAATCCATCTTTATAATCACCCTGTTACGGTGTGACGTTTGATGTTATCAAGAAACTCTTCCGGTGTTAGTGATTGACATGATCTCATGGTCTAAGGATTAGGATCACTTCGTAATTTGTTATAGCAATATAAACTCAATGACTTTGATCGTAATGCTATACTTCGGATGAATGTTCATCACACCATTACACTAATGTTGTGATCCCGTTATTAACAACATCCAATGTCCATGATCAGGAAACCTTGATCATCTTGTTAATCAACGAGCTAGTTTATGAGAGAGGCATAACTAGGAACTTTCTGTTTGTTTATTAAACACACATGTATTAACGTTTCCATATTAATACAATTATAGCATGAAAAATAAACATCTATCATATACTTGGAATACACATAATAAACACTTTATTATTGCCTCTCAGGGCATATTTCCTTCAGTCTCCCACTTGCACTAGAGACAATAATCTAGTTACATAGTGATAAATCTAACACCCATTGAGTTATGGTGTTGATCATGTTTTGCTCTAGGTAGAGTTTTAGTCAACAGATCTGCTACATTGAGATCCGTATGTACTTTACAAATCTTTATATCTCCATCCTTGACATGCTTGCGGATGGAGTGAAACCGGCGCTTAATATGCTTGGAATGCTTGTGAGACCTTGGCTCTTTGGCATTGGCAATGGCACCATTGTTGTCACAATATATCATCATTGGGTCCAACACGTTTGCCACCACTCCTAGTTCGGATATGAACTCCTTCATCCAAACTGCTTCCTGAGCCGCTTCTGAAGCAGCAACATATTCGGCCTCCGTTGTTGATCCCGCTACCACAGGTTGTTTGGAGCTCCTCCAACTAACCGCTCCGCCATTCATGAGAAATACGTATCCGGATTGAGACTTAGAGTCATCCGGATCGGTGTCAACTAAGCGTCGACATAACACTTAGCGACGAGCTCTTCTTCACCTCCGTATACAAGAAACATATCCTTAGTTCTTCGTAAGTACTTAAGGATATTCTTGACCGCTATCCAGTGTTCCGAACCTGGATCCGATTGGTACCTACTAGTCAAACTAATAGCATGTGCCACATCCGGTCTTGTACATAGCATGGCGTACATTATAGAGCCTATGGTCAAGCATAGGGACTTTGTCCATTATCTCTCTTTCTTCCGCCAAGCGGACTTTGAGTCTTACTCAATGTCTTGCCTTGCAACATAGGTAAGAACCCTTCTTACTTCCGTCCATTTTAAACTTCTTTAAAATCTTATCAAGGTATGTACTTTGTGATAGCCCTATTAGGCGCCTAGATCTATCTCTATAGATCTTTATGCCTAATATGTATGACGCTTCACCTAGGTCCTTCATTGAAAATTTGCTGTTTAGATAACTTTTAACACTGTTTAAAAGATCTATATCATTTCCGATCAATAATATGTCATCCACATATAATATCAGAAATGCCACATTGCTCCCACTCACTTCCTGGTAAATACAAGCTTCTCCATAAGTTGACAAATCCAAACTCTTTGATCACCTCATCAAAGCGAAGATTCCAACTTCGTGATGCTTGCTTCAATCCATAGATGGATCGCTGAAGTTTTCACACCTTGTTAGCATCCTTAGGATCGACAAAACCCTTTGGTTGTATCATATACAACTCTTCTTCAATATTACCATTGAGAAACGCGGTTTTGACATCCATCTGCCATATCTCATAATCGAAATATGCAGCAATTGCTAACATAATCCTAACTGACTTTAGCATCGCTACGGGAGAGAAAGTCTCATCGTAGTCAACTCCTTGAATTTGTCGAAACCCCTTTGCGACAAGTCGAGCTTTATAGACGGTCACATTACCATCATCAGTTTTCCTTTTGAAAATCCATTTGTTCTCCACGGCCTTTCGGTCGTGAGGTAATTCCACCAAGTTCCAAACTTGATTTTCATACATGGATTCCATCTCGGATTTCATGGCTTCTAACCATTTGTTGGAATCCGGGCTCATCATCGCTTCTTCATACGTCGCAGGGTCATCATTTTCATCAACCATGAAATTCATGACAGGATTTCCGTACAGCTCGGGAGCTGCACGCGTCCTGTTTGACCTGCGAGGTTCGGTAGTACTTTCTTTCGGAGTTTCATGATCATTATCATTAGTTCCCTCTTCAATAGGTGGATCCAACTCCGGAACAACTTTCGGCGCTGCGCTACTCACCATACTTTGAAGAGAAGGTTCCACAACCTCTTCGAGTTCTACCTTCCGACTACTCACACCTTTCGCGAGAAACTCTTTCTCTAGAAAGGATCCATTCTTGGCAACAAAAACCTTGCCCTCTGATCTGTGATAGAAGGAATACCCAATAGTTTCTTTAGGGTATCCTATGAAGACGCATTTTTCCGCTTTGGGTTCGAGTTTATCCGGTTGAAGTTTCTTCACATAAACATCGCATCCCCAAACTTTAAGAAATGACAGCTTAGGTTTGTTTCCAAACCACAATTCATACGGTGTCTTTTCAACGGATTTAGATGGTGTCCGATTTAAAGTGAATGCAGCAGTTTCTAGTGCATAACCCCAAAATGACAACGGCAAGTCCGTCAGAGACATCATAGATCGAACCATATCTAATAAAGTACGATTACGACGTTCCGACACACCATTTCACTGGTGTTCCGCAGTGTGAGTTGTGAAACAATTCCACACTCTTTCATGTGAGTACTAAACTCGTAACTTAGATACTCACCTCCATGGTCGGACCGTAGAAATTTGATCTCTCTATTACGATGATTTTCCACTTTATTCTGAAATTCCTTGAACTTTTCAAAGGTTTTAGACTTGTGTTTCATCAAGTAGATATAACTATCTACTCAAATCATCCGTGAAAGTAACAAAATAACGATATCCACCTCGGCCGACACACTCATTGGACCACATACATCGAATGTATGATTTCCAATAAATCATCACCCGTTCCATTGAACCGGAAAAGCGGCGTTCTAGTCATCTTGCCCATAAGGCATGGCTCACATGTATCAAATGATTCATAATCAAGTGATTCCAAAAGTCCATCCGAATGGAGCTTCTTCATCGTTTAACGCCAATATGACCTAGACGATTGCCACATATATGCGGATATATCATCATTAAGTTTAATCCTTTTAGCATCAACATTATGAATATGTGTAACATTATCATCGAGATCTAATAGAAATAAACCATTCATCATCGGTGCATGACCATAAAAGATTTCATTCATATAAATGGAACAACCATTGTTCTCGATTAAATGAATAACCACTTCGCATCAAACACGATCCAGATACAATGTTCATGCTCGGTGCACCGGATAACATTTATTCAAGTTTATAACTAATCCCGACGGCAAGTGGAGGCAGCGTTCGACGGCGATCACATCAACGCTTGATCCATTGCCGACACGCATCTTGACCTCACCCTTGCTAGCGGTCGCTTGTTCCGTAGCCCGATTCGAGTTACAAATATTAGCAACCGAACCGGTATCAAATACCTGGTGCTACCGCTAGCACTAGTCAAGTACACATCAATAACATGTATATCATATATACCTTTGTTTGCATTGTCGGCCTTCTTGTGCGCCAGATACTTGGGGCGATTGCTTCGATGGCAGTCCCTTACAATAGTAGCACTTCGGAATCAGACTTAGGTCCAACTCGGGTTTCTTTTCGGTAGCAATGTGCTTGCCGCCCTTACCCTTCCGTTTTCCCTTCTTGTCTTTCTTGAAACCAGTGTTCCTATTGATCATCAACACTTGATGTTCCTTTTTTATCTCCACTTCTGCAGTTTTAAGCATTGACAGAAGCTCGGGGAGAGACTTCTTCATGCCTTGCATATTATAGTTCATCACAAAGCTCTTATAGCTAGGTGGCAGAGACTACAGAACACGATGGATGCCTAAGTCAATGGGAATCGATATTCCCAAGGACACAAGCTTATCGGCGTAACCCGACATCTTGAGTACATGCTCACTAACGGAGTTGTGCTCTTCCATCATGCATCTAAAGAACTTTTCTGAAGCGTTGTAGCTCTCTACAGCAGCATGTGTGTCCAAAATCATTTTCAACTCACCCATTGTATCAAATGCATTGCCGTTTTCGAAACGCTTTCGAAGTTCCGGCTCTAGCCCATACAATATGCCGCAATGAACTAAGTTGTGGTCCTCCTGACGAGTCTGATAGACATTCTTCTCCTCGTCAGGGGCATCATCTAAAGGTGGGGCCTAACGACGCTTCTAGCACATATTTCTTTTGTGCAGCAGAGAGGAGAATCCTCAAATTCATGGCCCATTCGGTAAAGTTGCTACCGTTCGTTGCTAGTTTCTCTTTCTCCATGAACACATTGAAATTAAAAGCAGGTGGTGCCATCTACAATAGAATTTGTAAAGTTTAGACTAAGTGTATGATAGATTGAGTTCAACTAATCGAATGAACTCCCACTCAAAAACGACATCCCTCGTGCCTTTTTGGTGATTACATGAACCAAATCCACTACACCAAGTCCGATCATCACGTGAGTCGGTATAGCTTCAAAGGCGAGCATCAAATGGGAATTATATCAACTATATGACTCATGCTTAACCTTTCGGTCCGTGTTCCGAGGCCATGTCTGTACATGATAGGCTCGCCAAGTTAGAACCTTAGTATTCGCGTGTGTAACTGTTTTACACCCGAAATATGGTCGTGGATCCAAGAACACACGATCATCACGTGATGTCTTGGAGCGACGAAAACATAATCGGTGCATACTAAAGGAAGAACACATTCTTATCTTGATATTTAAATGAGGTATCATCTTATTATGCTAACAAAGCGCTAAACAAGCAATATAAGATGCTATCAAACATCATATGTTTATTAGTGAAATTATATGGTTCCCGCAGATGATCTCTATCATGTGCATCGTGGTATGATCACTATCATACCTATATGTGTAAATCCAAGGTCTATGGATTTTACACGCTATGTGTGTTGTAAGAGTATCATCTCATACTTCTACTTACAACACTACCATATCATAACACTAGCCCAAAGAACAATCTAAACTAGACGCCTCTAATTTATCCATTGCAAGTTTTACGTGGCTTAGGGCTTCGAGATAGAACCGTTCTTACCTACGAACATGAACCACAACGAGGATAATCAAATTGTTGAAAACTCGCTTGCAAAATAGATATTGACTTAGTAGGAGAGACGGACACCGCTAGCCACTTATGCAAACTAGTTGCATGTCAAGCGTGGAACAGGTCTCATGTGCGAGGACATGTAAAGTTTGTCCGGGGCTTCATCCCACTATGCCACCAATATCCAAAATTACAACAAAGGAGCAACAACATGATCATCATCGCCCACATACTCATATGTGTACTACCGTGTAAAGTATCTACGCATAGATCCGGCTCGATACCCTTTGTAGGGTTCGAGATAGAAAACAAAAAAATCCTACGATGTGAACTATATACCAAGATCTATCTACTAGATACAAACAACGGGATGTATATCCGAGAGAACATACCCTTGAAGACCGACAAAGCTTAACGAGTTCAACTCGTGGTTGATGTAGACGATCTCTTGCCGATCTCAAGATCGAGAGGAAGTCCTAGCGCCGCAAATCAGCGCATCCGTGCTCGCACACGTTCGAGGCAGAGCAACCTCCGCCTCCTCGCTCCAGCGATGCGTGAAGCACAACTCTTTCTTGCCGAATAGCCACCGGGAACATGTATCTCGCTAGTCCGAGACCATGGGGATAAATTCTAGAGGGAGAGAGATCCTTCACGAGGAGGTGTGAGAGACAAGTGAGGAGGGGGCTCTGTTATAGGAGGAGGGAACCCCAAGGGGTGGCTGCATGGGGCTGCCCCTTGCCCTCCCTCTTCATGTGGGTGGACACTCCACTCACAAATCTCCTTTAAATTCCCTCCACTCAAAAGTCCACTCAAATTCCCATTAAATTTCCACCAAATTTAATGCAAACTCTCATTAAATAAAACTATTTTATTTTATTCAGAATTTTGTCAATTACTTTAATGACAAACATTCACAAATAACCTTGCTAGAATTCTATTTCACATGCATAACCACTTTATGCAATTTCACCCGAAAACCTTTGTTCGGTATCTAGTGAAATAAATTCTGTGCTTGTTCATTCTTTCGGCATGAAACATTTGCTCCAATTGGATGTCGGTGTCTCTTAAGTGTGTCACCCTACGGTTCGTGAATAATGTGGACATGATCGAGACCCTCTCGGATCAATAATCGAGCGGGATCCGAGACCCATCTCGACTCCACACATTCAACGATGACTTTCTTGTGATCGTCGGAACCTTTACGCTAGTATCTTAATCCCTTTGTTTCACGATATATTACATGTCCGAGATTCGATCATCGGTATCTCCATACCTAGTTTGATCTCGTTCGACATGCACTCTTTTCTCGTTCGTGATATAACATTCTAGTGATCAAATCACTTGCTTGCAAGCTAATCAATGTGATATCACCGAGAGGGCCCAAAGTATATCTATCCGTCATCGGGATGAACAAATTCCACTCTCGATTCATGAGCCTCAACATAACACTTTATTAGTTCGAATCCATCTTTATAATCACCTGTTACGGTGTGACGTTTGATGTTATCAAGAAACTCTTCGGTGTTAGTGATTGACATGATCTCATGGTCTAAGGATTAGGATCACCGTAATTTGTTATAGCAATATAAACTCAATGACTTTGATCGTAATGCTATACTTCGGATGAATGTTCATCACACCATTACACTAATGTTGTGATCCCGTTATTAACAACATCCAATGTCCATGATCAGGAAACCTTGATCATCTTGTTAATCAACGAGCTAGTTTATGAGAGAGGCATAACTAGGAACTTTCTGTTTGTTTATTAAACACACATGTATTAACGTTTCCATATTAATACAATTATAGCATGAAAAATAAACATCTATCATATACTTGGAATACACATAATAAACACTTTATTATTGCCTCTCAGGGCATATTTCCTTCACTTCCAAGTTCAAAACTTGATTTTTTTTCGTGTATGGAACAATCACGGATTTTATCGCTTCAAGCCATTTGACGGAGTCAGGGCCCATCATCGCTTCTTTGCATATAGTCGGTTCATCATTGTCAAACAATAATGATTTACTCTCAAATCTCAGTATTTGATTGTTTATCCGACCGACTTGGTTCAATAAGAACTTAGATCTCCGTGACCACAACCTTTGAGGCACATAAGCTATGAGCATTATGGATGCTTCTGGAACATTTTCCGGCGCTACGCAACTCAGCACATTTAGATAAGGTTCATTAACCTTATGAAAGTTCTATTGTCCTCCCACTTAACTTTTGCGAAAAATTACTTCTTCAAGAAACTTCATGTTTCAAGCGACAAACCCATTTTGTCCTTGGTGTTATGGAGGAATAACCAATTTTTATTAAAAATAACCTACAAAGATATGCTCATCCGACTTTGGTTGTAAACATCTTACTTATGCTTAGCATACCAAAATTTAAGAAAGGACAACTTGGGTTTTACCCCAAATCATAACTCATATGGTGTCATTTCAACGGATCAAGATGGAGCTCTTTTCAGTGTAAAAGCGGTAGTCTCTAAAGCTTTAATCTTTTAAAAACATAATGGCAGTTTTATAAATAAGACCTTTGATCCAACCATGTCACACAAGGTTTCATTACAAATCTCAAACACTCCATATTCCTATGGTGTTTCGGGAGATGCAAATCTAGGTGTTTTTGCTAAACTTGTAACTCAAATAAATCCCTTTATGATAAAATCATAAATCATTTATTTTCTTGTTACACTTGCAACTCAAATAAATCCCTTATGATAAAATCATAAACCATTTATTTTATTGTTACAATGATTTTCCACTTCATCCTGAAAGTCTTTGAACATTTTCAAATATTTCATACTTATTTCTCATTAAGTGAATATTCACTCAAATTTCTGGAGAAAGCATATGAAGTTGAATTCCATCTCTTACGACTACACATAATGGACTACATACATCGATATGTATAAATTCCAATAATTTAGTCGATCGTTCTTATTTGGACTTTGAACGAAGTTTTAATTATCCTGAGGAAAGTCTCACAAGCGTCACTTGATCAAATCAAAGACTCCAAAAATCCATGAAAATGGAGTTTATTCATGTTTTCTTTCAAATATAATTAAAACGGCAATGTCACTTCGTAAGTGATCTTCCAATCATTTGTCTTACGACATTTTAGCATTAGCTGTATGGATGTGATTTATCCAACTAGATTTGTAAATCATCCATCTTATATGGAATACGATAATTATTTGAACAACCTTTGTTCTTATAATAACTGATTTAAATAACAATTATTAAAACAAATCTTGAAGTCAAGCTTTGATGTCAACAAGAAATACAAACAACGGTTTGTTTGTTTTCGATGAACATCATCACATATTATCTTTTTAGTTACCTATTAGGCCATTGTGGTTCATGAATTGCGTCGTTCCGTATGAAATTTCATACCAACCAATTCGGTATCCAATACCCAAGAACCACATTGTTTAACAAGCAAAGAATACAACCATAACATGTATATTATATATATACCTAAACTGGATATTTCCGGTCTTTTCTTTTCTGCCAAATATATTTTATAGATTCTCTTTCAGCATTTCCTTTTCTTTTTTAAAGGAATCTATCAAAATTAACAGTGGCACCATATACATGACACATAGTCCAAAGCGTGTATATTCAAATAATAATACCTTTGGACTCGCACTTTGAAGTAGATCACCATCATCAAATGATCGGCGTTCTTTCAAAATCCATTCTTTAGTAATCTTTTAGTGTAGTAAACACTTTACATACATCTTCTATTCATCCTTATCATAAGAACTTTCATGATCAAGCTACTGTAGCTTATAAAGGTGAATTGTGAGTATAACATTACTTTCCAAAACCCTTTTGGATGATTAGGATGTCTAGCATCTCTAACCTTTGCAAATTCTCATCCAATATGAGAACATATATTATACTCTATCATATTGCAACCAAAACATTGTTTTAGATATCGTTATATCTGCCACACATGATGGTTTCTGAAACAATTCTTTCAGCTCCTAGATTATCTCGATATTTAAATCAAGAATCATGGAGGCAAACATGATACTTTAGATACTAACACTAGAATTGTTACTCTTGATTTAATACCAATTATTAAATTTCATGGAGTAAACAGAGTTTGCTAAAAGTTTGCAATAGGACTTTAAACTTTAGATTGACACTCAACACAATACGATACCAGTTCGTAAAGTAAATATCCAGAATTCTATAGTTCTATTATCTCAATTACAACTAAGCATAAGGTGGTGAACGAATGCCAATGACTACAAAAAATTATGCAAATTCACTTTGATTTAATTTATGATAAATTGAGTTCTTCTAATCCAAATTAGAAATGAACTCCCACTAAAAAACGACATCCCTCGTGTCTTTTTGGTGATTACATGAACCAAATCCACTACACCAAGTCCGATCATCACGTGAGTCGGTGTAGCTTCAAAGGCGAGCATCAAATGGGCATCATATCTTCCATATGACTCATGCTTAACCTTTCAGTCCGTGTTCCGAGGCCATGTCTATACATGCTAGGCTCGCCAAGTAAGAACCTTAGTATTCGCGTGTGTAACTGTCTTACACCCGTAATATGGTCGTGGATCCAAGAACACCCGATCATCACGTGATGTCTTGGAGCGACAAAACATAATCGGTGCATACTTAAGGAAGAACACATTCTTATCTTGATATTTAAATGAGGGATCATCTTATTATTCTAATAAAACACCAAACAAGCAATATAAGATGCAATCAAACATCACATGTTTGTAAGTGAAATGATATGGTTCCCGCATATGATCTCCATCTTGTGCTCCTTGGTATGATCACTATCATACCTCTATGTGTAAGGAGAAGGGCTATGAAACTTACACGTTATGTGTGTTGTAAGAGTATCATCTCATACTTATACTTACAACATCACCATATCATAATAATAGCCTAGCAACAATCTAAACTAGATGCCTCTATTTTATCCATTGCAAGTTTTACGTGGCTTAGGGCTTTCGAAGATAGAACCGTTCTTACCTATGAACATGAACCACAACGAGGATAACCAAATTGGTGACAACTCATTGCAAATTAGATATTGACTATAGTAGGAGAGACAAACACCCGCTAGCCACTTATGCAAAACTAGCTGCATGTCAAGCGTGGAACAGGTCTCATGTGCGAGGACATGTAAAGTTTGTCCGGGCTGCTTCATCCCACTATGCCATCAATATCCAAAGTACAACAAAGAAGCAATAAAATGATCATCATCGCCCACATACTCATATGTGTACTACCCGTGGAAAGCATCTACACATATATACGGCTCTGATACCACTGTAGGGTTCGCAGCATAGAAAACAAAAAAATTCCTACGATGGGAACAACTATGTACCAAGATCTATCTACTAGATACAAGCAACGGGCGGATATACATCCGTAGAGAACATACCCTTGAAGACCGACAAATCTTAACGAGTCCAAGCTCGTGGTTGATGTAGACGATCTCTTGCCGATCTCAAGATCGAGAGGAAGTCCTAGCGCCGCAAAACAGCAGCGCATCCGTGCTCGCACACACGTACAAGACACTGAGCAACCTCCGCCTCCTCGCTCCAGCGATGCAGCGTAAGCACAACTCTTTCTTGCCGAATAGCCATCGGGAACATGTATCTCGCTAGTCCCAGACCATGGGGATAAATTCTAGAGGGGAGAGAGATCCTTCACGAGGAGGCCTGAGTGAGAGAGAGGAGAGGGGGTGCCTTTTATAGGAGGAGAGGGGGCACCCAAGGGTCATGGCGCCCAGCCATGGGGCCTGCCCCCACCTCTTCCAGATTCATGTGGGTGGACACTCCACTCACTTAAGTGCCTTTCAATTCCCTCCACTCAAAAACCCACTCAAATTCCCATTAAATTTCCACCAAATTTAATGCAAACTCTCATTAAATAAAACTCCTTTTATTTATTCAGAATTTTGTCAATTACTTTAATGACAAACATTCTCATATAACCCCTTGCTAGTAATTCATTTCACATGCAAAAACACTTTCCGCAATTTCACCCGAAAACCTATTTCGGTATCTAGTGAAATAAATTCCTGCGCTTGTTATTCTTTCTGGCATAAAACTTTTTCTCCAAATGGATGTCGGTATCTCTTAAGTGTGCCACCGTATGGTTCGCGAATAATGCGGACATGATCGAGACCCCTCTCGGATCAATAATCAGAAGCGGGATCTGGAGACCCATACTGACTCCCACACATTCAACGATGACTTTCTTGTGATCGTCGGAACCTTTTATGCTAGTATCTTAATCCCTTTTGTTTCGCGATATATTAAATGTCCGAGATTCGATCATCGGTATCTCCATACCCAGTTTGATCTCGTTACTGACATGCACTCTTTTCTAGTTCCCGTGATATAACATTCTAGTGATCAAATCACTTGCTTGCAAGCTAATCCTTGTGATATCACCGAGAGGGCCTAGAGCATATCTATCCATCATCGGGATGAACAAATTCCATTCTCGATCCATGGCCTCAACATAACACTTTAGTAGTTCTGAACCCATCTTTATAATCACCCAGTTACGGTGTGACGTTTGATGTTATCAAGAAACTCTTTCGGTGTTAGTGATTGACATGATCTCATGGTCTAAGGATTAGAATCACTTTGTAAGTTGTTATAGCAATATAAACTCAATGACTTTGATCGTAATGCTATACTTCGGATGAATGTTCATCACGCCATTACACTAAGGTTGTGACCTCGTTATTAACAACACCCAATGTCCATGATCAGGAAACTTTGATCATCTTGTTAATCAACGAACTAGTTTATAAGAGAGACATAACTAGGAACTTCCTTTTTGTTTATTAAACACACATGTATTAACGTTCCCGTATTAATACAATTATAGCATGCAAAATAAACATTTATCATAAATAAGGAATACGATAATAACCACTTTATTATTGCCTCTCGGGCATGTTCCCTTCAGTTTGTCCACCCCGGACTCCGTTTCCTCTTCAGTTTCGTCTCGTAACTTCCCTTATCTATTAAAAACATCAAAAATATAAAAAGATTGGAGTTTCACGAACCTTCTGTTTTCACCACTTTTACCTATTCAAAGGCAAACTCTGCAGTTTCTGGTGTTCGGTTTCTAATAAATTCTTCTAGAGTCACCATTTGAATAACATCCACATCTTCATTATAAGAATCTCCAGAAATATAGTCCTTTAATATTTGACCATTAACCACCTGTGTTGTGTCATCCTTTAGAGAAGAAATTTTGATGGCACCTGAACGGTACACTTCCTTGATAACAAAAGGTCCTTCCCATTTGGAGAGTAGTTTCCCTGCAAAAAATCTGAGACGAGACCTATACAAAAGAACTTTCTCACCAACATGGAACTCCCTTATGAGAATCCTCCTATCATGCCATCTTTTTACTTTTTCGTTAAAGAGCCTGGCGTTTTCATAAGCTTCTCCTCTCCACTCATCTAGATTACTTAAATCAAGCAGCCTTTTCTCACCAGCAAGTCTAAAATCTCTATTCAATTCTTTCACTGCCCAATAAGCTTTGTGTTCTAATTCTAAAGGCAAGTGACAAGATTTCCCATAGACCATTTTGTAAGGAGACATCCCCATAGGATTTTTATAAGCAGTTCTATAAGCCCACAAAGCGTCATTCAACTTTTTAGCCCAATTTTTCCTAGATCATTGGATTTTACGCAAGATAGATTTAATTTCCCTATTGGAAAGTTCTACTTGCCCACTAGTTTGGGGGTGATAAGCTGAAGCAATTCTGTGGTTTACATCATACTTAGCGAGAGTTTTTCTAAAAATCCCATGAATAAAATGAGAGCCTCCATCAGTCATGAGATATCTAGGCACACCAAACCTAGGAAAAAATGACATATTTAAGCATTTTCAAAGAGGTCTTACCATCAGCACTATTTGTAGGTATGGCTTCTACCCACTTTGTAACATAGTCAACAGCAACAAGAATATGAGTATACCCTTTTAAAGGGGGGGAAGGCCCTATAAAGTCAAATCCCCAACAATCAAAAGGTTCAATAACAAGAGAATAATTCATAGGCATTTCATTGCATCTAGAGATGTTACCTACTCGTTGGCATTCATCACAGGATAAGATAAACTTCCTTGCATCTTTAAAAAGAGTAGGCCAATAAAATCCAGATTGTAAAACCTTTTGTGCAGTCCTATCCCCAGCATGATGTCCTCCATAAGCACTACCATGACATTTTCTCATTATCTCTTGTTGCTCAAATTCTGAAACACATCTTCGCATAATACCATCTACTCCTTCTTTATATAAGTGTGGGTCATACCAAAAGTAATGCCTTAAATCATAAAAGAATTTCCTTCTTTGCTGAGCTATTAAGGTTGTAGGCAAATACTTGGAAACAATAAAGTTAGCATAATCAGCATACCAAGGGCTCTTATGTGGACTTACCCTTATTGCAGCTAATTGCTCATTTGTAAAACTATCATTAATAGGCAAAGGGTCAAAAGAAATGTTTTCCAAACGAGATAAATTATCAGCAACAGGATTATCAGCACCTTTCCTATCCACAATATGCAGATCAAACTCTTGCAAAATAACACCCACCTTATAAGCCTAAGCTTAGCGTCCTTCTTCGTCATAAGGTATTTAATAGCTGCATGATTAGTATGAATAGTAACCTTGGAATAAAAAATATAAGGTCTAAACTTATCACAAGCAAAGATTATAGCTAAGAACTCCTTTTCAGTAGTAGCATAATTCTTTTGAACAGCATTCAAGGTCTTGCTAGCATAATGAATGTCATTTAACTTCTTTTCAACACGTTGTCCCAAGACAGCACCCACAGCAAAATCACTAGCATCACACATATTTCAAAAGGTAAACTCCAATCAGGTGGTTGGACTATAGGAGCAGTTGTCAAATCTAGCCTCATACTCACAGTTTTGATTCTGTATGTCATAGAGTTGTGCTTGCAATTGGTTGGTAGTCTGACGAAGTGAGAAGATTTCCTCTCGGAGCTCAGCAACTTCTCCCTCGTGCTTTGTGATGAGTTCTGAACTTATCTTGTGAATAACATCCACTTCACGTTCTGCCATCTTCTTGTACCTGAAAACTTCCTGCTCCAACGCTTCCATCCTATCTTCCAGACTGCCTTCTCCTTTGGGGCCTTGAACTTCTTTCATCTGTATCATCCCATCTTTGAGAATCGGCTCTTTGGGATGAATCCACAACTCATACATGTACGGGTTTAGGACGGCCGCAGAGGAATCCTTCGTGGGTGATCCAGAGGAAGACATTGAGGCTCCAAATCTGAGAATCTGCCTGACAGAAACAGATCGAAACAAAAACACGACGAGAACTCGATACAAGAACCTCGGGGGATCTGGGGGTTATATATTATGAAGTTTCAATGCATAAGGAAGGTTTTGACACGAAAACGAGGAGGAGACGGAGTTCGGGGGGGCACCCCACTCAGGCGCGGCCAGGCTGGGCCCGCGCCTAGGGTGGGTTTGTCCACCCCTGGCTCCTTTTCCTCTTCAGTTTCGTCTCGTAACTTCCCTTATGTAAAAAACATCAAAAATATAAAAAGATTGGAGTTTCATGAACCTTCTGTTTTCACCACTTTTACATATTCAAAGACGAACTCTGCAGACTCTGGTGTTTGGTTTTTGATAAATTCTTCTGGAGTCGACATTCAAATAACATCCACATCTTCATTATAAGAATCTCCAGAAATATAGTGTTTTAGTCTTTGCCCATTAACCACTTGTGTTGTGTCATCCTTCAGAGAAGAGATTTTGATGGCACCTGAGTGGTATACTTACTTGATAATAAAAGGTCCATCCCATTTTGAGAGTAGTTTTCCTGCAAAAAATCTGAGACGAGACCTATACAAAAGAACTTTCTCACCAACATGGAATTCCCTTTTTAGAATTCTCCTATCATGTCATCTTTTTACTTTTTCCTTAAAGAGCCTAGCATTTTCATAAGCTTCACCTCTGCACTCATCTATATTACTTAAGTCTAGCAGTATTTTCTCACCAGCAAGTCTAAAATCTCTATTCAACTCTTTTACTGCCCAATAAGCTCTGTGTTCTAATTCTAAAGGCAAGTGACAAGCTTTCCCATAGACCATTTTGTAAGGAGATATCCCCATAGGATTTTTATAAGCAGTTCTATAAGCCCGCAAAGCATCATTCAACTTTTTAGCCCAATTTTTTCTAGATCTATTGACAGTCTTCTGCAAGATAGATTTAATTTCCCTATTGGAAAGTTCTACTTGCCCACTAGTTTGGGGGTGATAAGCTGAAGAAATTATGTGGTTTACATCGTACTTAGCGAGAGTTTTTCTAAAACCCCCATGAATAAAATGAGAGCCTCCATCAGTCATGAGATATCTAGGCACACAAAACCTAGGAAAATGACATCTTTAAGCATTTTCAAAGAGGTCTTACCATCAGCACTGTTTGTAGGTATGGCTTCCACCCACTTTGTAACATAGTCAACAACAACAAGAATATGAGTATACCCCTTTGAAGGAGGAAAAGGCCCCATAAAGTCAAATCCCCAATAATCAAAAGGTTCAATAACAAGAGAATAATTCATAGGCATTTCATTGCGTCTAGAGATGTTACCTACTCATTGGCATTCATCACATGATAAGACAAACTTCCTTGCATCTTTAAAAAGGGTAGGCCAATAAAATCCAGATTGTAAAACCTTTTGTGCAGTCATATCCCCAGCATGATGTCCTCCATAAGCACTGCCATGACATTTTCTCAATATCTCTTGTTGTTCAAATTCTGGAACACATCATCGCATAATACCATCTACTCCTTCTTTATATAAGTGTGGGTCATCCCAGAAGTAATGCCTTAGATCATAAAAGAATTTCCTTCTTTGCTGAGTTGTAAAGGTTGGAGGCAAATACTTGGAAACAATAAAGTTAGCATAATCAGCATACTAAGGACTCTCATGCGGATTTACCCTTATTGCAGCTAACTTCTCATTTGGAAAACTATCATTAACAGGAAATGGGTCAAAAGAAATGTTTTCCAAACGAGATAAATTATCGGCAACAGGATTATCAGCACCTTTCCTATCCATAATATGTAAATCAAACTCTTGCAAAAGCAACACCCACCTATTAAGCCTAGGCTTAGCGTCCTTCTTTGTCATAAGGTACTTAATAGCAGCATGATCAGTATGAATAGTAACCTTAGAATCAACAATATAAGGCTTAAACTTATCACAAGCAAAGATTACAACTAAGAACTATTTTTCAGTAGTAGCATAATTCTTTTGAGCAGCATCCAGAGTCTTACTAGCATAATGAATAACATTCAGCTTCTTATCAACACGTTGTCCAAGGACAGCACCCACAGCAAAGTCACTAGCATCACACATGATTTCAAAAGGTAAACTCCAATCAGGTGGTTGGACAATAGGAGCAGTTGTCAAAGCCTTCTTCAAAGTTTCAAAAGCTTCCTTACAATCATCATCAAAAACAGAAGGTACATATTTTTGAAGAAGATTAGTAAGGGGCTTTGAAATTTTGGAGAAATCTTTAATAAACCTCCTATAGAAACCAGCATGACCAAGGATACTACAAATACCTTTGATATCTCTAGGACAAGGCATATTCTCAATTGATTCAATTTTGGCTCTGTCAACTTCAATGCCTCTTTCAGAGATCTTGTGCCCAAGAACAATTCCTTCATTAACCATGAAATGGCATTTCTCCCAATTAAGAACAAGGTTGATTTCTTCACATCTCTGCAAAACTTTATCAAGGTTGTGCAAACAGTTATCAAAAGAAGTTCCATAGACGGAAAGATCGTCCATGAAAACCTCCACAATTTCTTCACAAAAACCATGAAAGATAGCAGACATACATATCTGAAAGGTAGCAGGAGCATTACATAAACCAAAAGGCATACGCCTATAAGCATAAGTACCATAAGGACAAGTGAAAATGGTTTTTTCCTGGTCCTGTGCTTCCACAGATATTTTGAAAAAAACCCAGAATAACCATCAAGAAAGCAAAAGTGAGTCTTTTTGGAAAGCCTCTCAAGCATTTGATCAATAAAGGGCAAAGGATAATGGTCTTTCTTAGTAACTTTATTAATATTTCTAAAATCAATGCACATTCTATACCCAACCACTACTCTTTGGGGTATAAGCTCATTATCCTCATTAGGCACAACAATTATTCCCCCTTTCTTGGGAACACAATGAACAGGGCTAACCCATTGACTATAAGCAATAGGATAAATAATACCACCATCAAGGAGTTTTAATACCTCATTTCTTACCACTTCCTTCATCTTAGGATTTAGACGGCGTTGGTGCTCAACAACTGGTTTTGCATCAGGATCAATAATAATAGCATGCTGACATATAGTAGGAGAAATTCCTTTTAAATCATCAAGAGTATAACCCATAGCTCCTCGGTGCTTCTTCAATACCTCTAATAACCTTTCTTCTTCCTTACCTAAAAGTTTAGAGCTAATAATAAAAGGATATATCTTCTTATCATCAAGATAAACATATTTAAGATCATCTGGTAAAGGTTTTAATTCGAAAACATGATCCCCTTTAGGTGGTAGTGTGGTACCCAAATCTTCCACAGGTAGATTATGCTTAAGCTGTTCCGGCTGACGAAGAAAAACTTCGTCAATCTCATTTCTTTCCTTCATGAAGACATCACTTTCATGGTATTCCATGAACTGCTGCAAAGCATTGTCAGGAGCAAGAGAAATAGCAGACAATTGTTCAACCCTGAAATCCTCATCAGGTAATTCATTTTCATAAGGAGTTTTGGCAAATTTGGAAAAATTAAACTCATAAGATTCTCCAGCAAACTTAGTCAAAACTTTTTCCTTCCTACAATCTATGATATCCCCACAAGTATTAAGGAAGGGTCTACCAAAGATGATAGGATAGGTTTTACTAGCTTCTTTACCAAGTACTAGAAAATCAGCAGGATATTTAATCTTACCACAAAGTACCTCCACATCTCTTACAATACCAATGGGGAAAACTTGCTCTCTATTAGCAATGTGAGTAACCACATCAATGTCCTCAAGCTCACAAGGACCAATCTCATGCATAATTTCCCTGTAAAGCTCATAAGGAATAGCACCAGAACTAGCACCAATATCACATAAACCATAATAGCTATCGCTACCAATTTTAGCTTTTCTAACTTTCTTAGGATGAGAAACAATATTAGTAGCGTCTTCACAAAAGATAATATGCTCATCCTCTATATTTCTAATGACAATATCTTTCACAATAGCTACAACAGGCTCAATATCAATAAGCTCATCAGACCCTACAGTTTTCTTTGTACTTTTTCTAACCATAGTAGCCATAATAGAATGCTCCCTCACCTTGGAAGGAAAAGGAGTTTTCTCAATATAAGGTTCAGGCAAAATAGGATCAACAGTGCAAACCTCTATACTAGCAGGAACATGGGTGGTAGTGTCTTTATAAGGAGCGTGGTACTTGTCCCACTCTTTCTTGGGAAGTTCAATATAAGAGGAGAAGGCATTAAAACATTTTGCAACAACTTGGGGATAAAGTCCAAACTTATTGCAAATATCACGAAAGTTATCAGTACCCATAAAAAGATTTAATACATTCATAATCATAGTTTATACCTGACTTTCTTCCTTTGTCATTCTCCCAAGCCTCAGCGTTATCTTGAATACGGTCTAAGAGATCCCATTTAGCTTCTTCCTTCATACGTGTGAATGATCCAGCACAAGAATCATCTAGTAAATCTTTATCATGAAGGGAAAGCCTAGCATAAAAGTTATTGAGAATAATATTGTTAGGGAGTTCATGAATAGGACATTTAAGCATGAGTAACTTCAATCTCCCACAAGCTTGAGCTGTACTCTCTCCATCAAGAGGCCAAAAGTTATATATAAGACTTCTATCCTTATGGATTTCACTGGGAGGATAAAATTTAGAGTAAAAGAGAGATGCCATCTCCTCCCATTCCATGGATTGTCCATTCTTCAGCAGCTTATACCATGCTTCAGCTCTCCCTTTCAAGGATATGGAGAGTAACTTCTTCTTCACCTGTTCAGTTGTGATAACTGCACACTTAAACAACCTGCATAATTCATGGATAAAAAGCAAGTGATCACCAGGATGGACAGTTCCATCCCCAAAATAATAATTATCCATAACACGATTAACAATACTTGTAGGTATCTTAAAAGGATCTATCTCAACAGGAGGTGGTTCATCTACTACCATAGCAGTGGTAGTATTTTTCCCAAACAGAAAACCAAGTGGGTTATCCATATTAGGAACAAAGTAACAAGCAGTAACAAAAGCAATACTCACAGTAAAAGTTTCCCTTACCAGTTCCACTCTTCAATAGCGCTTCACTCCCCGCCAACGGCGCCAGAAAATAGTCTTGATGATCCACAAGTATAGGGGGTGTATTGTAGTACTTTTGATAAATAGGATTGTCGATCCCAACGAGGAGCAGAAGGTGCTGAACAGTGGTATGGAGCAGGAAATCCCTATGAATACTTAGCAAACGGATTTTTAGTGGTTTTCTAACAAGGAAACAAAACAAAGAGCAAGTAACAAAAGTAATGAACAAACGGAGCAAGTGGACCAATCCTTTCTTAGCAAAGGACAAGCCGGTGGAAATACTTATAAGGACCAAAGGTTCTCGAGGACACATGGGAATTCTGTCAAGTGCTTTCGCTTCAAATAGCTGAGTACTCTTCTTTGGTGTTTGTAAGTGTTGTGTGGGTGAACCTGTGATAACATACCGCCCTTCCTAGGACTAATACATACTTATGATTAAACTCCCTACAAACATCTGTAACTACAGGAAAGTAATTAAGATATATCTAACCACAGCCTTAAACTCTGAGATCCTACGCTCCCTTGTGCAAAGGTGTCCTAACAGGGGTTCAGGTTTCTGTCACTCCAGCAACCCCACAATTAGTAGCCAAATACACAATGCATCCCCTAGGCCCATAAATGGTGAAGTGTCATGTAGTCGACGTTCACATGACACCACTAGAAGAATAGCACCACAACTTTAATACTAAACCACTGAATAATAACTCATCACAGATTCACTACTAACAACATGACTTCTCCCATGTCCTCAAGAACTAAACGAACTACTCACAAGACATCATATGGATCAAGATCAAAGATGATATGGTAATGGATAACAATCTGAACATAAACAATGATCTAATGGTTCCACTCACAAGCATCAACTACAATAGTAATCAACACCAGGAAATTTTCCCCTAAGAACTAAAGCAATATCCAACACAATTGTTACAGCGGGACGGAGTGGTGATGATGATGCTGGTGGAGATGATGGTGCGGATGATGATGATCTCGATGAAGCCTAGATTGATGATGGTGTTGATGGCGACGGTCTCTCCTCTCCGGGAAGGAATTTTCCCCGGCAGAAATCTGTCTGCCGGAGAGATCTTTCTCTCTCGGTGTTTTCCGCCTCCCAGAGGCGGCGGAAATCTATCTGTGGTTGCTCCCCGAGCCTTAGGGTTTCGAAGGGAAGATATAGGCGAAGGGGCGGAGTCGGAGGCCGGGCAGGTAGGCCACACCTGCCCTAGGCGCGGGGTCAGGTGGGCCCGCGCCTAGGGGGTGTGGGACCCCTGAGGCCCCACTTCGTCCCTCCTTCTGGCTTCCTTCGTCTTCTGGTAAAATAATAGGTTTCCATATTTTTCAGGTATTTTTCCGATCTTCACGAAATTGCACCGAAACGCCTTCTTTTCCATGAGAATCGAGACTCCGGCAGTCCATCCTCCAGGAATCATCCAACATGCATAAAAAGATGAAAAATCATAAGTAATACAACATAATAAGACAAATATCAATGAATAGAGGTAAATTATGATATAGAATGGTGATGCAAATTGGGTGTATCACAGCTCCATGTAGATTTTTCCTCCAACTCTCCATGAAGGAAAAGCTGTCTTCACATCCATTTGCTCAACCTCCAAGTTGATACTTGCTATCATGCCAAGGATCAATCGGATTGATGTCATCTTCACCACCGGAGAAAATATTTCATCAAAGTCAATACCTTTTCTTTGTTGAATCCTTTTACAACTAGCCTGGCCTTATACCTTGGATGTGACATGTGCTCTTATTGCTTGATTTTGTAGATCCACTTGTTTTTAGAACTTTCTGGCCCTTGGGTAACTTCACCGGCTCATAAGTATGATTCTTATGTAAGGAATCCATCTCTTCTTGAATATCCTTATTCCACTCCTTCTTGTTCTCATCTTTCATTTCATCTTCAAAGCACTCAGGTTCTGGACCATCAGACAATAACACCACATATTGGTCTGAATCGTACCTAGTGGAAGGAACATGACCTCTACTCAATCGTCTGAGTGGAGCAGCTGGTGGACTATCTGGTTCAGGTGCTTGTTGATCATGATCATATTCTTCAGCATCATACTCTTGCTACCAGGTAGCATCCTCACTTGTACCACTATGTGTATCATCTTGCACATCTTCTGCATCATCATCTTTAGCTTCTTGTTGAGCTGAATCTGCAGGAACTGGGTCAGAATAAAATTTGTCTTGTTGTTGTTTTTTAGGAGAAACATGTACCGAAACTTTATTCGGAACCTAGACCTTTGTCTTTATAATATCCTCAATTGTTTGATCTTCATCAAACACAACATTATAGCTTCTCACAACCTTTCTTGCTATTGGATCATACAACTTATAGCCGAACTAATCACCTCCATAGACAAGAAATATACACTATCGTGTCTTTGAATCAAGATTTGACCTTTCATCTTGAGGGAAATCAACAAAGGAATTGCACCCAAAAACCTTAAGGTGCTCATACGAGACGTCATTTTCATAAAAGACACTGTTTGGAACATCTCCCTGCAAAGGATAACTTGGTGAGAGATTAATAAGATGAAATGTAGTCGACAAAGCCTCACCCGAGTAATGTTTAGGTAGCTTTGCACTTGATAGCAAGCATCTAACTCTCTCAACAATTGTCCTGTTCATCCTCTCAGCATACCATTCAGCTGTGGTGTCTTCGGAGGAGTAAATTGGTGCCTAATTCACTGCTCCTTGCAATAGGAATCAAATGGGCCAATATACTATCCTCCATTATCAGTGCGAATGCACTTGATCTTCTTCTCAGTTTCTCTCTCAACTAAGACTTGGAATTTCTTGAAAGTCATCAATAAATGTTACAAAGTACTTTGCTCCACCCAATGACCTCACCGATATTTTGCAAATATCGAAATGTACCAAGTCCAATAACTCGGGCTTCTTGTGAGGAGGTTGACTCTTGAATGCAAATCTGTGTTGCTTCATCGCTAGACAATCTGAACATTTCTTGATGTGAACACCTTTCAACAATTTTTTCTTCACTAGCACCGCCATCCCTTTCTCACTCATGTGACCAAGTCTCTTGTGCCATAAGGCACACACATCTATTTCTGCAATGCATTGACACAAGAAACATAAATCTTTGCATGAACATGATACAAAACTAAAACCATGTTACCTTTTGCAATAATCAGATTTCCTTTGGTGAGCTTGTACTGTGCATTTCCAAATTTGCTCAAGTATCCATCTCCATCAAGCAAGCCAATTGAGATAATGTTGAGCCGAAGGGCCTCAACATGCCTCACCGACTTGAGGACTAGTGTCGTACCATTTTCAGTCTCCAGGTGCACATATCCTCTTCCAGTGATTTTTGCTCTATCATTATTTTCCATCTTCACAACACCAAAATCACCTGTTATGTAGTTGGTGAAGATCTCTCTACAATATGTAGCATGTATGGTAGCACCGCTGTCTGGAATCCAAGTAATATCATCACCATCTGTAAGGCTAATGTATCATTAGAAACTAGTGATCCTCTCCTCAATGGTGGAAACACCGCTGCCATCATGTTCTTCATGCATGAGAAACATGATCTCCTCAACCAAAGCAATCCGGCCTCCCTCACTATCACTATCACTGTTGGTTTGTTTCTGAACTTTCTTCCTTTTTGTCTTTATTCCATTGTTCACAATGCCACTTGATGTGGCCCTTCTCATGGCAATGATGGCATATAATACCAGCATACTTGTCTTTGCCTCTTTATTTGCTTCTACTTCTTTCTCCTCCCTTACTCGGACCTTACTCTTTCTTCCCTCGTGACTCGGTCACTAACATTTCAGAATGTGAGGAAGAACCGTTCTTATCAGCAAATTTTCTAGACTCTTCATTTAGTACCCTGGTCTTCACAAGGTTCCAGGTGACTACTCCATTAGGTGCTGAATTGCACACGGTGACCTTAAAGGTCTCCCAAGTGTCCAGTAATGAGCCAAGTAGCAGCTAGGCTCTCACTTCATCTTCGAATTTGATTCCCATTAAATATAACTGATTTATAATGCCCTGAAATTAATTCACATGATCTGCAATTGGAGTGCCCTCCTTGTACCTCAAACACATCAATTTCTTGATCAAGAACATATTATTAGTACCTTATTTGAGGGCATAGAACTCCTAAAATTTCTGCCATAAGGTACGTGCATGTGACTCATCAATGATATGGTTCAAAACATTATCATCCACCCATTGTCGGATAAACCCACAAGCTTGGAGATGAAGTACCTCTGACTGATATTCTTGCATATCACTGTGCATCTTAGTGGAGAACATCGGCTTCCAGTAATCCTTCACATATAACAAGTCATTCATCTTACTCTTCCATGCTTCATAATTTGTACCATTCAAAGAAATCATTTTGTTGGTATTCACTTCCATCCTTCACCACAAGAAAATGCACTCATCCCAAAAAAAACCTTACTATGAAACTGATACAAATTGAACCTCAACTCTGATACCACTTTGTTGGGGGAAGATACCCCCGCTGTTTGTGGTGAACCCGAGGATAGCTTCAATCAATAGATATGTGTAACATCCCAGCATTTAGGAACCAACGAAGGATAGATATTAGGAATCTGTGAAATTACATGATTCATCTGTAAAAATGTGGGTAAAATTTTCGCCAAATAAAAACCTAAAGTGATCAAAGTTTCTTTCACTCTTTAAAGATTAGGAATAGTCTTGAAGAATGATCGTTATAAACTTTGATATGATCTTTTTGGATTAGCGTGTTTTGGGAAATGAAATTTGAATTTAAACTTGAGTGTTGGAATTATAATCTAAAAGAAGTTAGAATTATGTTTAAGTGATCTGATTTAATCAAGAATTAACAATCAGTAACTCAAACTTTAAATAAGATAACATAACCAATAAATTGAATATTCATTCCATATCTTTAGTCAATAGATAAGTTACAAAACGTAACTTAATCAAGAATCTTTACAATAGTAAATCAAATAAAAGAACATTTATATATTGAGTAATATTACAATCTTTATTACAAAAGAATAAAATAAATATTACAAGGGACTATTCTATAAACAAAAAGAAAACCTAATCTAAATCTTGAATCTCCAAGTTTTGTACCTGCAAAATAAATCTAAAACTAAAATAAAGAAAATCAAGGATTAAGATATGTTACTCTCAGTATTGACAATGGGTTGCACTGTTCAACTTTACATCACTGAGTAATCTTTAAGGGGCAAGTTTCACCAACATGAAAGAACTAAATATTTCATCATTTTTAAGCCATAAGTCAAATAACTCCAATTAGCAAGAGGGGCAAGTTTCACAAGACAGGTAAATGTAATCAGATAAAAAGAAGATCATTCCCTAAAAATATCCACAAGGGGTGCAGCAGGCACACAGGCAGCACACACACCTAAATGCATGGTGTGTGTTGTCAACACAGCAACAACAGCCCATACAAACAAAACTGCTCAGGACAGCCGTGGGAAGCACCCCCAACACCATTTCCTTGTTCATACACATCAAGCACAACAGCCAAACCAAACCAAACCAGATCACACCAACCACACCCTTTATCATCTCACCAAGACGGTGACATAAGGAGGGGGTAGATCAGGTGGATAGCAAGAACAAGGTCAAGCCAACAGGACCAGGAGGTGGATAGCAAGATCAAGGACAAGTCTAGGAGCTGGAAGTAGCAGGAGTAGCATCAAGAGAAGCACCAGATCAAGCTAGCCACACAACTAGCAAGATCAAGCCACAAGATCAACAAGTTGCAGCCCCTACAACTCCACTGTTGTGGTGAGTAGTAAAAGACCATCACATGATTTATCTGTCTAAGCTAGACAAGCATTCATGAGTTGTCTCATACTCAACTTATCAGAAAAACACCCAAGTGGGGTGAGTCCATCATTGAAGTTTTTCAAACACCAAAAGAAATCAGAAAACTATATAGATCCAACTAGGATCTCAGAACAACCTCATTGATCCTAGCTATCAGGCTATATCTTAAATTTCAAGAATGAATATAGATAAGATCTAAACTTCTAGGCACATCTCTTAAACAGGAGTAACACCTTAGAATTTCTAGATCTTATGGATATATAACTTAATAAGATTACAAATCATTTTCCCAACTTTAACTCAATAATCAGTAGCTGGTATCACTACCAGAACAAATCCATGAGGAACAACAAGATAAGTACCTAGTCCCTAAACCTCAGACCAACATCATAGGCTTTAGGGATTCAAGGAAAGAAGTTTCCACTTATCTTTGATGCCAAGCTAATCTTAAGCTTAAACAAAATCAAGCCAAGTAATAGAACCTAGTCTTGTGTGCCATATTAGGATGGTGTCACAAGAACAGCTTCTAAACCAAGCAGATTAGGCACCTAGCTTTCACAGATACACTCGCAACCAACTACAAATCATTTTCCTGATACTAATCACAGGAATCATTTCCAGGAATATACATATACATAACATCACTGTAAGAGACAAATTACTCTCAAATTGTATATGAATCCATAAGCTAACAACTACTGATACAATGACATTATCATCTGAACCATAACAAATTAACCAATTAAATCAATCTGGTAAGCCACTAGCCTCACCAAAGCCAACTATAAGCAGTAATCCACATCAAACAATCACTCATCAGGCTTAGGGATCAACATTACTGGATCCAAATCATCATATATATAATAAATAGAGAGATATGAACCCTAATCAGAACAAAAAAAACCTAATTAGGATATGAACACTAATCAGGACATAACCACTAGCCAGGAGTAGCCACTACAAACACATAGCACAGGGTGGCATAGCACAGAGGACACGAGGGGAAGAAAGGATAACTTACTGAAGGTTGTCGCTATGGGCGAGAAGAGGAAGCAGAGGGTGTCGACGAGCACGGTGGCATGGGGAGCACCCCAAGGGGGCGCTGTGACCCGCACCACGCCGAGGCGACGACCACAGCCACACCTGAAGGCGAGGAACACCACCACAGCACACAGGAACAGCGGTGGCGGCAGTACCAACACCACCCCAAACCCTAGAGTTCGGGACGGAGCCGGTCTGGCCACTGGGGGGACCCAGGTCCAAATCGAGTTGGGCAGGAAGGTGGAGCAGGGTCAACAACCACCCCATGCATCACGGCGGCGGCGGAAGAGGCCCATGGCGGCGTGAATCGCCGGCGGTGGCATCGCCGACCACGAGGTCGGGGGAAGAGAAGAAGAGAGATGAGAACGAGAGAGTGACAAAGAGAGTGTGTGCCGGTTGGGCCAAGACCCCTTCGGGGAGTCATTTGGTTCTGCCCAATTGGGCCAAAACGGCCCAATAAACCCAACACAGTCAGCCCAATCACCTAAAGCCAGTTTTAATAATTAAGAAAAGACCAAAATGCCCTTGAATTTAAATAAATTCTAGAAAATCAAATAAAAATCCAAAAATTATAAATAAAATATTTTTGGATTCACAATAATCCAAGCTTCTAAATCAATTAAGAAATAAAATTTTAGGCATATAATTTTTATCAAGAATTTTATAATATATATTTTTATGGAATTTTTATAAAATTAAAGAAAGATGATAAAAATAAATAAAAATCACTTTTATTAAATACCAATATTGTAGTATTTTATAAAAATACTAAATAAATAATTTATATATATTTTGTTAATAATAATTCTTAAAGGAATTATTAAATAAGTAAAAGTTAAATAAAAGAAAAGAAAATAAAGAATACAATATTCAATAAATGTTAATAATTTATAGTTATAAATTCTTTACTTATGAAAAGAGTTTTATAATTTAAAATAATGGGGGAGAATACACACCAAACTAAATGATGCATTACATTACTTTGCATAATCATTTTGCTTCTTTAAATATTGTCCTTACCGGGCAATAATCATGTTTTGTAGACATAGAAGCTCAAGGTACAGTGCAAGCATCCGACTTCACTACCTTGCAATCACAAGGCAAGTTCACCACTTGCTCATGTGCTTTGAAGAGTCATTATCAAAGTATTTGCAAATTGTGTGTTATCATGTATACTCCAAAGAAAGAAAATATTATTTTCTCAACTAAAGAAATCTTAGATATCATCCTAAGTGATGATACAATGGAGCAATAGAACTTAGGGTTCTGTTTGCAACAATGATGATCAATTAGGGACTTAATAACCCATGACATCAGTGATTCTAGCGATGTATATCACGTGTTAGCCATGAGATTTGGAATGGGACAGAGAAGTCAGTTGTATCTTCTTCCTCTCGCATGTAGCCGGATGTGCAGGTCGTGGCTGTGATCACTCGTAGCATGCATATTAATTGGTAATTCGTAGAGAATATGCAGCATATGGGTGGGAACCCTCAACGTCCCACGATAGTTCTGGCATCTAACGGTCTGTACAAACCATTACCGTAATTCAATATGTGGGCATGGTGTACACCAAGGAGGCATGCAAGGTCACGAAGAGGGCAGTGATTGGCTTGGATCACCTACTGGACCCCACATCAAGGAATTGTGGACAGGAAAGTACGCCCGTTTGTGCAACAAGGAGTTGATCTCTCATGGGTAAAGTAACACACCTCTGCAGAGTGTAAGAATTGTAACTTGTTACTCCCTGTTCCGGGAAGGAGCTACGAACACGGCAGGAAAGGAACTCCATGAAAGTTCTGGTCAACCTGTGAAGGCTGATGGTCATAGATTTTTATAATAAAATCAATCTTTGAAGAAAGATTTACAAAAATTGCATAGTGCCAAGGACTTATAGTATGAGGTGGTAGATAGAGCATCAAACTTACCCCCTTGCATATAATGGACTTGCTGGGTAACGTTGTTACTCATCCTTTTCTTTGATCCCTTGCTTAGACTCTGAGGATCCCGAAGATACGCCAATATATGCAGCCGAATGCCAAGAAGATGTGTTCTACGAGGAGCCTGACCTGTCAGGAGGTGTTGAAGGAGTGGATTACGAAATCCGCTATGGTGTCGATGACAACGAGTCCAACTAAGAACCCTAGTTAGTGGTAACCGATGGAGCCGAGCAGCATGAACCATATAGAATAAGCTGTTGAGCTCAACTCCTAGTTGGAGTTGCTACTTTTGAATTCTGCTAAAACACTTTATTTTGGTTTGTAAGTTGAATCTTTTCAAAGTCTTGAACTTCTAGTATTGTAATAATAATAATGTGTGAATGTTTGTAATATGGATCCGCAATGTTTCTGTTGTATCACTCTAAGGGATGTGATATTTACCGAACGGTATTCTGTGGATATCATGTCAACGACTATAGTGTACTACAGATGCAGTGGTATGCTGGGTCACCGCAATATGCAGCAAAAATAAAACAACGAGCACATGCACATGTGACACAAGGATTTACGTGGAAAACCCTCCTCAAGGTGAGAAGGAAAAAACCACGGCTATGAACCAACCGGTCCACGCGAGCTTCACTATAAGCAACATGGGTACATAGTATTCTCTAGAACATCTAGAGATATACAACACACCTAGAGATATACAAAAGAGGTCAACATGACTTAGATAGGAGTAGCAAAAGCACAAAAACTCAAATTCATAGTCCACCCATTTTTTAGATACCATTTGATTCATCATGCCTCTCATTCATGACCTCCAACCTCTTGGTACCATTGCGTCTAGATGCACAAGTGGAGCGATGTTTTGAAGAATATTGACTCCTTCACATCCTCACTTTGCTGCGAATTACGTAGACCTGTCCAAAAATTAAGAAACAATAAGCATAGGAGATAAATTTTGCTAAAGATTTGATTAGTTTCCCCTCATAACATGTCCTATGCAGATCGTGGCAAAACGAGTGATTTGAATTGCTCACAAAGTAGATATCTTTACATAATGTGCGACACTAAGGCGTTGAATAAGAAATTCCCCATTGTGTGGAGCACCCATTAGTACTATGTAGGTTCGCATGTTTTACGATATGTCCTCCATTCCATAATTATTGTTGTGATTTTAGTTAAATTTTGAACTAAAACAACAATGAGAATTATGGTATGGTGGGAGTACAAGTTAATATATTGAGTATATGTCTTCCATGCCGGCCTGAATTTCAGCCTCATTATCCTTAGCACGGAGTATTTCTTGCAGTTATATCATTTGATTAAGATCACCGACATGCTCAGACTTTAGTGAATAGGAAGAATATGTACTAATAATATGTAGCCCTACATTTGCAAATGTATAAGTTAACGAGACAAAAAATTAGTGAACATAAGTCCTTATTCTAGAAAGCGATTGATCATCTCAGCTAAGTCTTAACAAGCGCAACCACAACAGATTTATATTTTATATGCAATCTAACAAATTTCTGGAATAAACTTCCGCCACACAAATCTGACATGTGTGTTAGGCTTTGGAGGTACACGTGCAATAGGTCCTATAAATTCTCAGCTCTATATACAAACTGCAAAAAGACGTGAAGAATGAAGAGCAATCTGATATGTGTGTTAGGCTTTAGAGTACTATTTTGGTTGTTAGGATGATTATTTAGTGGTATCATAAAAAATGAAGAGAAATTACGCCGGAGCTGACCTACCTCATAATGGTCATACAGAGCCAAACAGGAAGTTGACTTCTTTTATACACTCCTATATGATTGCAGTATTGCATGCACCACATGAATATCTTTGCTACTTACTAAGTCATTACGTGGGGAAGAAGGACCAAAGCTTTTTTTCCTCGAAGGTCCATGTCAATCGGAGTACTAAGAAGAGAGCACCAAGAATCAGTGCATATACCTAAGTAAATAACCTACACCGAAAAGGAAACTTTCGTTTTACTATGGACCATACTCATTCTTACATAGTCAAGACGAGCAGCATGTCCCGCGCTCGTCACCATGACTGGGTCTATAAGTTTGTACTAGTTAATGTATATTTTGACAAATCTGATCATTGGACAAAACTAAAGTCTTATCTAAGTTTCCAGCAGAAACTATTTTAGAATCTGATCCCTGGGTTTGGCGTCAATATATAAGAATGGAGCCAACGTTATGTATGTCGGTGCCAAGAATCTCTGAAGCCGAAGAAAGTCAGTGCCTCACCAATTGGCACTGAAGTGAGGTCGGCGCCGAACCACTTGGGCAATCTTTTGCAATCTCATGCCAAATATTCTTAGCCGAACCAAATGGTCAGTTTTATCAAAAAAATACCTAATTCCCAATGATGAGTTGGCAAACATATTTGAAACAATTACTGGAAGGTGACCAGAATGATCTTTTATTAGGCCAAACAGTAGGAAAGCTTTCCAATGCAATATATAAAGAAAAGATACGTGCATATATATATATATGTTAAACCAGAATGCTACTTAGCCGAACCTAATGCTAGACCTGTTCTACAAAATTGCTTCAATATTTAGCTATCTTCGGCGGCTGAACCCAATCATGCTGTAGGTTCAGACCAAATCATGGCACAACTTCCGATGCTCATCATACAAACTCCTCAACTTCCTGACTTGTACCATATATACAACTCCAGAACAGGCAGTCGTGTCATGGATTTCAGCTGATTGCCCCTTTGGATTTGGTTGCTGGAAACGGCCATATCTCTAGCAGTTGGAGCCATTGCAAAAAAAAAAGTCTGCCAAAGTACGTGCTGAAACATGGCAGATGTGTACGTGCTCAATCATGCAAAAATTCGATATCTGTGTTGAAAGGAATGCTCGACATCCACGGTTGTGGACGACATGTTTCAAATCTGACTGCCGTCTAACCTCTGCTCTAGTGCTCTGCATGTTAGGCAGGCCATGGTTGTTTCTACAGATACTCAGTCCAGTTGATCGAGAAAGAAATGATGCTGCTGATAGATCACTTGGCAACTTGCTGTTCACAGGTTTAATTTTCTGCCGCTTTTGATATGGCAGTTAACGGACAGAATCTTCAGTTGATCCTTCGGGCTACTCCCGAACTGTAGAACAACCTGACATGTATAATCATTCTCAATCCCAACAAATCTCAACGAGAGAATCACTGTAGTACCACTGATCATCAAGAATCTGGTCGATTCGTGTCATCTGGCTCTGCACTACTCTAAATTTATAAGGATTATCAGGAAGCCTTGTAAAAATTCCACAACTTTGCTTTGGACCTTCCGTAGAGTTTTTTTCTCCCTCTCGTTGTCTCCCTTTAACTGAAACGACAACACAAGGAAGAAGCCAAATGACGCACAACAGGTAGGTTGAGCATTATTTGCTCACAGAACGTACACCACTAAATGCAATTCCATGGCGAAGTGCAAAGGGTGTAAAGCTACCGCATACATATCCTTGCAGCAAGCTAGCTAGCCATGTTAGCACACCAAAGGCCAAAGTAGGAGAGAGGTCTGGTTTTTGTATGGGTGGCTCGGTCGGCCATTAGCATTGGAAGGCAAGGCACTGAAACGTTTACTACCTCCGTTTCAGGGCTTAAGGCGCACACGCTTTTCAAAGCAAAATTTGACCGAAAGAATTGACCAACAAAATCTTGATTATATTGTATATAATTAGTACCGTTGGATTTATATTGAAAAATACTTTTCAGTGATACTAGTTTTATACCAAAACTCTTTACGTATTTAGAGTAATTCTTGGTCAAAGAAAAAACACGCAAAACGAGAACGTCTTAAGGCTTGAAACGGAGCAAGTATTAGTAATGGAGATGCTTAACTACTGCTGTATTTGCTCATCATTTTGAAAACCGGTTCCTGGCCATGCAAAGGGGGACATGCTTTGTAATAAAGGGGTATATTTTCATGTGATCCTTCTGGGGTGTTGTGTGCCATGCTGCCATGTTTTGGTGTGTGAGGATTAGATTTGAGTGCTAGCAAGCGTAGCCCGTACGTGGTCCTTTGGCCTTTCTTGGCGATTGCTGATTAGTGCCACTAGGCTGAATCTTTAAGTTAAACAGAGGGGGTCCTTCTGAGATAAATTAATAAAAATAACCTAAAGTCGTAATAAATTTAAAGATTAACTCTATTCGAAAAATAATTCAAACCGACTAACCCTTTTCTGTCACTCCCGCCCGCGTGGCGCCGCAGGCACTAATGCAGCGCCACCTAGGACGGCGCCGCACGCTTACTGGTCGGCTTAGGCCGGCGCCCAGACAATGCCTGTTGGCGTGTAGGCGCCAGCACGGCGCCGCACGCTGCCGTGCCACTCGTGTTGTTGCGCCACGCCCGCCACGCTGACGGGCTCCTTAAGTCTTGGCGCCCGGGCGTGGCGCCGCGCCCACTGTTGCGTCGTCTTGGTGGCGCCGCAAGCCTGGAGCCCTTAAGGTGGCGCCGGGTCGGCCCAGCCCGACCCTCTTCTCCTTTTCCCCTCTTTCCTCTCCCCTCAGCGAACACACACATGGCGGCGGCGGCTAGGGTTGATTCTCCCCTCCTCTAATCCCTCCTCCAATTGCTCAGATCTTGAAGAATCTCTCTGTGGATCTTGTTCTTCACCACATCCCCCAGGTATTTGTCCAAGAAATCTCTCATTTTGCCCTAAGGAAAACCCTAGTTTGGCAATATTCTTGCTTATTAGTAATTGGTAATTGTTAGTAGTAAGTAGTAGGAATTGTTAGTAGTAATTGTTGTGGATAATAATGTGGGATAGTATGTTTTTGTTATTGGAACCTTGGCTACATAGAGATGCCTTCATAAAAACTAGGGTTTGTAAAATTAAGTCACAAAGAGATGCCCATATAGAAACAATGGTTTATAATTTTTCTCACATAGAGATGCCACATTGGAATAATGGTTTGAAAAAATGTAGATGCCTACATTGCTCACGTAGAGGTGCCCACATAATTTGGCTCACATAGCAATCTATTCGTATTAGTAGTTGGTTTATAATATGCTCACATATATAGTTCTACTTTTTTTAATTAACTAGGATGTCGGAATCGGAATCGGAAGAAGCCCGTACACCGCCCCATGTACAACCCGGGTTCGTAGAAGGCATGTCGCTTTTTGAGCCGTCGTATGACAAGGTTCACCGTGGCCGCATTCTTGCCGAGGGGATCAAGGTAACAAAAAAAACCTCGAAATCATTATATGTTTCTCAAGTTGGATGGACATGTTATAATCGAGCTTCTATGTGTGCAGCCTCTTGTTCCCCTACGACTTAGGTATCACGGGCATTTCCAAGAGATGATGCGGTACGATGATCGGTAAATGGTGCACATCAAAGCGCTAGGATTGCTCCCATTCATCCATATGGTCAATCGTGGTTCACCGCACATGAACCCTGCTGCTATCACCGCGCTCGTCGACCGATGTATTAGGAGAGGAAAGAGGGGAAAAGGAGAAGAGGGTCGGGCTAGGCCGAGGAAAGAGGGGAAAAGGAGAAGAGGGTCGGGCTGGGCCGACCCGGCGCCACCTTAAGGGCTCAGCGCGGCGCCCGGCACGGGCGCAACACAGGGCGGCGCCGCCCCTTGGCGCCAAGTCTTAAGGTGTCAGGGCCCTTGAAGCGTGGCTGGCCGCAAAGACGAGTGGCGCAGGCGTGCGTCTTGGCCGTGCTCGCTGGCGCAGACACGCGTGGCTGTCTGTGTGGCGCCGCCCGACCGGCGTGGCAGTGTCTTGGCGCCGTTCTAGGTGGCGCTGCATTAGTGCCTGCGGCGCCACGCGGGCGGGAGTGGCAGAAAAGGGTTAGTCGGTTTGAATTATTTTTCGAATAGGGTTAATTTTTAAATTTGTTACGACTTTAGGTTATTTTTATTTAATTTACCTCCTTCTGACCATTCGGCTTTATATTCACTACTACTACTGTGTATAGAAAAACAGAAACCACATGTTGTCCTTTGTAAAGCAGTTGAAAGCTGAACATGATGAATGCCATAGGTTCCTGGATGCCAGAGTGTAACATAAGCACGAAAATGTTGTGTGGCATGCCACACAAAAAAATCCCACTGAGTTAACATTGAGAGTGGTGAGACACCAGGCAGAAATCGAACCATGACGTGATTGGAACTATAGTCTGCCGGGTTTTTCCACTGTGGTTCAGTGCTATCCTGCCCTGTCGTACAGGAAAAATGTTGATCAAACAAATGCCTATCCTCATACGCACAATCACAGGGTACATGCATCGAACGAATCCAACACTGCTGTGTCGCTATTCTCGAGAATGAATCTCATCGAGTACTAGTACTAGTAGTACCGCTCTAGTAGAGATCAGTGGTCCATCGGGCAGCAGGTCGGCTCGAACGAAAGCAGATGCATGCCGTGCCGGCCGGGCTGACATTGACAACGAGCGAGCGTGCACTGCGCTGCAGACAGTAGTCGAGGACCGCGCGCCGCTAGCTCGCTCGTCTTGTGAGTTGGGACGTCTTCCGCGCCTTTTAAGGCGATCGATCCCCGGCTAGCCACTCGCGCTGCGACGCCGTGGCACCACCGCGGCGGCAGGCGTCGGCACGGGCGCGCCGCGCCGCGCAGGGCACGCACGCACGCCTCGAAGGAAGCGGCCGCGACAATATTCTCTGCCCGTGGCCCGTCGTGGGCATGCGTTGCTGTACGGCGGCCTAGCCGGTGCCTAGGAGTACGCCCGACCGAAAAGACGAGCCATTTGCCGTCGATCCGCCGGAGCCAGGACGTGGGAAGGTGCAAACGGACCGTTCTATACGAGGATGGATAGAGCTTCGAGCAGGCTGAGATTCTGAATTTCTGATGCTACTGCCTGTTGGGCTCGCACGAAGCAAACAGGTTGATTGGAGGAGAAGACTATACGCCGCTTAATGCAGCGGAAGGCACTCGCGCCGCAGTCCCGTCACCGGCGCGCGCGTATCCCCTGTCCCAAATGGGCTTGGCCCACCTTACGGTTCGAGGCTGTTTCAGTGCATTTTAAAGCCTCTTCCCTTTTTTTGCATTGACATGACCTACTTTTCTGGATTTTTATTCTTTTTTTTCCCATTTTCGCTATGCTATCTTTCTTTTTTAGAATCATTTTGTATTACTCAAAACATCGGATATTACAATCTCTATAGAGCATGTACTTAGTAATCCCTCAAGGCGAGCCACACGGCGGTTCTAGAGTTAGTTCTAGCATAGTTCACTACAAAATGACTACTCCCCCCGTCTCAAAATAAATGTCAAAAGTTTATCTAAATTTGGATGAACTTATCGATTAAATGGTGTTTAGAATTATTTAAATAAAAATAAAAATTGCGACATATATTCTAGTATTCTAATATAACATGAGTAATACAAGACTAATGAACCTTCATCAAGATTTTAATCTCTTCAATCATCATTGCATAGGGCCATAGGCCAAGCAATCTAAATCATTATTGCTGATTAGGCTGACTTTTTCCAAACAAACTGTATCAACGATTAGTGGTTTGTTGCACCAATGCAGAGCCAACGAAAGACCCTCCATGGCAGCAGCAAGTTCAGCACCAAAGGATACCTTCATGAGATTAATTGCCGACTACTCTTTTTGTTTTAAAATATAAGATGTTTTAGGTTTGTGAAAAAAATATCTAGACTTAGTGTGTAGATTCACTCTAAATATGAGTACACCTACGTACTAAAACATGGACGGACACAGATTATTGACAATGGGTATTCAACATTAAAAATAAAATACACATAATTGACCGCTACACCTTGCTAGCTTCGGTGTTCTTGCCTTTAGCTTTATATATGGAGTCGTTGCGCTACCGCTAGACCAGTGAGGAAGCAAAACAATGATTATTTCTTTGTAAAAATAATGGATATTCAGCTGAATACCCATGAATATACTTGTGCCCGTCTATGACTAAAAGTATTCTAGATACATTTGCTTCACAAAGCTAAAATATTTTATATTTTAAAATGAAGGAAGTAAATGACAATATAATTTCACCCTTTTCATCATCACGAATGATCACTCCCGATCCAGCACTCCACATGATCCAAACGAGCCATCTGTATTTAGCTTGTCCCATCCAACGGGAGGAAGCACCCATATAGGTAGTGACCCAGAGGGTTGCCCAACACGGCTGCTCACCTCATCGGCACCCAATACAAATTTTCCATTTGAAATATCTTCTGCTGGATGGTACCTGATCATAGTCAGAGAATTCAGATAGCTGATCAAAAATCGTTTTGAAACCTCCACCGACGGTGGCTGCTTGGGATGCACTATCTCAGTATAGATAAACCATGCACACCAAAGAATCATCAAACACTTTGCGTTCCACATCACGCGATAGATTTGACAATACTAGATTCAATAGCCACTCAGTCCGTATTTACCACTGATTCCAGGGCGGTATCTGCCATATATCGGCCATACTATTCCATAGCTGTTTCCTGCTTTGCCAAAGTGCATCTAAAGAACGGGTGACAGTTATTCTCCCATTCAACTTCACAAATAGGACATTGGTAGATTACATCTAAATTCCGATTGAGCTTATTTCCCGATTCAACTCCAGAAATAGGACATTGGTCGCTCTGCTATCTATTATATATGCACGGCTCATCATAGCTGCTTTCTTTTCTATTTCTTTCATTTTTTATGTTTCTTCATATTATAAATTGTTTATGCAGTTCATTTGTTTTTGTGATTCTATCATATTAAAATTTGTTATACGTAGTTTAAAATTTGTTCATGGATTTTAAAAATTAGGTTAATGGAATTGAAAATGATTGACAAGTTTTGAAAAAAATCACCGATTTTTTGAAAATTTGTTCATGAAATTTTGAACAAAAAAAATCATGATTCTAAAAATTGGTGCATGATTCTAAAAATGTTCACGAGATTTATAAAGTTGTTCATGGATTCAAAAAATGTTCACGAGATTTAGAAAGTTGTTCATGGGTTCATAAAAACATGCTCATGGATTCAAAATATATTAACGAGATTTGAAAATTGTTCATGGGTTCAACAAAATGTTCACACATATAAAAAATATTCAAGACATTAATGAAATTGTTCATGGGTTCCAAAAACATGTTCATCGTAAAAATGTTTCACGTACTTTGATAAAATATTCACAATGTTATAAAATTGTCCATGTGTTCAAGGATATATGATCACGAAATTAAAAATTGATCGTGGCATCCAAGAAATGATTCACGGATTTAAGACAATGCTCACAGTGTTTATTCATGGGTTCACAAAATACTTCCATCGATTGAAAAATTTCAAAAGGTTCAATTTGTGTTTTCAGTTAAAAATAAATAAATCCATGTATTCAGAAAAAGTTTCCCGGGTTAAAATGGTATGCATAGTACAAAAATGTTCATGTTCCGCTTAAAATAGAAAGAAATAAAATTAATCAAAAAAGAAAAGGCAAAGCATGTTGTAACACCCTTAAATCGGCCCTATGCAAGTTTCAGCGCTTCCCGCCAAACCCGCATAGAAACGATTCAAAGGTGCCCACCAGGTACTTGCGTGCGGGTGGAAAACGAAGTAATAACATTACACAACAGTCCTCGATGGGACCCACAGAACAGATATATTTACAACACGACTCCATGAGTCAAGAATATGAATATCTAACAAAATCCAAATCACCTTGAAAAATGATAGGCGTCCACTACGGACAAGATGCAAATGGGGCTAAGAGCCACGAAGAATAACCAATGGCGTCCATAACCTGTGGCCAAAGCGGGAAGGGTAACCCCGCTAACGACGCCAATCTCAAAACCCTTAAACAAAATGGGTGCCGAAAGGGCAAAGGAAAAAGAGAGGCGGTCGATCGAGGCCAAGACACGGCGAGGCTAGAATTTGGGTCCTCGCCATAGGTATGGTGGATCAGCGGCGGCAAGATGCACTAAACAACCTATAGAGACTCGATATAACTGGCGGCTATCAGAGAGGGGTAAGAAAGACATATCCGGAACCAACCTGATACTAACACCAAACAATCCCATCCTGGTATTCCCCCTCGAGACCAAACGAGGAAGTCTACCGAGGAACTCACACAGTTGGCAATTTTATTTATTCAGTTATAGTTGCAACAATTACTAGTCAAGTATAGATAATCATCCTGATAAAATAAGCAGTGGGCAATTTTAGTTAACCATTCCGTTAAGATTGAAATACTTACTAGTCAGATTCAATTAACATGAGATATCCCAAAACCCAGCAGTTGTTGGTACTTTTATTTAGCCATTCCGTTATAGTTGCAATACTTACTAGTCCGGTACAATGGTCGCAAGCGACAACTCAAACAAGCAATTGTTGGCAGTTTTATTTAGCCATTCCATTATAGTGAAGCTGATTACTAGTCATTATAAAGTCAAATTTATAGCACTACTTTAGTTATAGTTGTCTATGATCGAGATACTGTGCTCCAAGTCGTCCATAACCGCGGACACGGCTTTCAGAAAGTTTTACCGGCCGGGTGCACCAATAGCAACACACGCTCGATCAACCTCGGAAAACCAAATCAAAACCCAACGAGGCCTTCACGACAAAGCAATTACAGATTCGAATATTTGAGGGCCACCCCATTAAGTAGAACCAGCGAAGCCAGCTGACTCCGAGACGGACTCAAGGTTTGCGACAATGGCTGTAAACGACTAGGAACCCAAAACTGGGCTTGTCGATACCGCGAAAACATTCCGCTTACCTAAACAGTACAGTGTGCTCCTCGTACAATCGTAATAAAGCAGTAAAGCATGGCATAAGTACAGGATTGTAAATAAAACCTCAAACTAGTTTGTGGCCCCAAGAAATAAGAATGAATCAAGCTCTGGCTCAGGGGGGTCCCATAATCCTCCCGGATGTGGATAGCGCGAATATTTAAGGAACAGTTATCAAGTACTCGGGGTCCTACGGGACACAAGTGGACGGTTAACAACCAAATAACATCTATTGCCCACATGTGCCTCTGCTTACCTACTTCAATTTTAGTTGTTAAGCAGTAAATAAAGTGAACGGTAAGTAAAGCCATGATCATCTCCAACATCAACATGGGGAAATACTTCAACAACTGTGGTACTGGACGACACGCAACAGCACTTGAGCAAGCGACTACGACGCGCAAGTCCAACTATCTACCAAACAACAGATAATAGGATGTGTCCAAGGCAATATAAGGCTGCACGGGATATCACGGGTACGGAAATTAGAGCATCGCAACACAGATAGCAATAGATCAACATGAGGGAATAAATACTATAAAAGTAAGATAGGTAGAAAGGGGGAGATGCTCGCCTGAAACCGAAGATTCATCCGAAGATCGGGTCGATACTCGCATCAACTCATCGGCCTAGTCCGTGAAGAAGCAAAGCACTAGAGGAAACACCGGATACACTATTTATTACTACGGCAGAAGATCGAGCATGATGCATGTATGATGTATGACATGGCAAGATGCAACTTAGCAAATTAAGCAAAATCGAAATCTCAATAATTAATCATATGATTCAAATTATTTTCTAACCATCAGATTAAATGTTGATTAACTGGATAAACATGCCATGGGTGATCTACATCAAAATTAAATGAAGTAGAAAAACATTATAAGTATTTCTCAAGTACTCCATATATGTTACTTAATACGTGATGTACAAAACTGCCACTAAACAATAGGATGTGCAATGCAAAAAGGCATATGAATGTCATTCAGATTGTATGCATTTTTCTAATAAACTTTCGTATAAAACATTCTGCAAAAGGGATCCATAGATTAAGAGATATGAATATAACCATAATTTGGAAAAAAATACAGAACGAGGGAGACTGGCATGAACCAAGCAGGGGTGGCAAAAGAAAACCATCGGAGGCTGTGAAGATTTAAACTCAGAACTCGCAATGGAATACATAAGACAGTGTCACTGGACTATAGAGCTGATCCTATCAGATCTGAGGAATAAAAATGAGACTAGAGAAGAGTCTGGATATATGCTGGAGTGGAGTTTTTATCGAAGGACCAACAGGTTAGCAGGTCACAAGCCATTTCAGTTATACGTTGATATAGAAAAGAAAGGTGTCTGGCTCTTTTTGAACAAATCAAACACGGGAGTTACCTATAATAAAAGGAGTACAAGGAGTGTGCTTTGCTTGAGCCAGATGGAATTGACAATGTTCTGACGCGAATCGTATCAAGTGGCCACTAAGTGCAACCGGTTCATGTTCTGGTACAAGATAGGATGCAACGTGAGCTAGCTTGCTTGCTGATCAATTGGAGCCTTTCATAGCTAGCTGAACCGGATGCACATGCGCGCGCTGAAACTGAATGTCTGACGGAAAATCGGCAGCGTGTCGCCGCTAGCTTGTCGCCGCTAGCTGTACCGATTTTTGACGGAAGATTGCGAGCACGTTTAAGGTCGGATTGAAGCGCCGGTGGGGGAAATGGAAAGAGGGAACCTAGGGCTTCGAGGAGGTGCTTTTGGGGTTGACCAACTCGCTGGGAAGGGTTCGGAATCAAGGACGGAACGGGGGGGTTTCTCTGTTGTTTCCTGACGACGAACAGCTACTGACGACAGCTTCTTCAGAGAACATGCATACCCGCGCGCGGACAGAACTGGCGATGATGACCAAGGAAGGCGGCCTGTGTTCGTGGTGTGCTCAAAGTGAGGCGGTGCCTTGCACGAACAGACGCGCACAGAAAAAAAAGAAAAAAAATAGAAGGAAGGGAAACAGAAAGCCTACGTCTGAAAACAGCTCGGCCTCTCGGCATCCATGGCTTTCTCTTGCAGAACGTGGGCGGTGATGATGGCAGCAAGGTCAGAATTATATGGGGAAAGGTTGGAATATATCAAGTAGCTCACCAGAAGGCTGTTGGAGCAGCAGATCATGGCCGACGATGTGCAGGGGCGCCGGAATCATCGAAGATCGTCAGCGGCCGTGGATGAAGAAGTCAACCTGCCCGACAATTATGATCTTGCGGGGATGATTTGGTAGCCTGGGGAGGACCACCGCGACGAAGCGCAGCTGCTGGTGCCCTTGGCTCGGCGCTTGGCGGTTTGGCTCGAGGGCGGCCGACGGCTACTGTGGAGAGGTCGTTCTCGGGCATGTAGAATAAGGGGAGCAGAGAGGAAGAAGCGGGGCAGGGGCGGCTCGGGAGTGGTGGTGGTTGAGGTGGCAGGCTAGGAATGGAGGGAGTTGGGAAAAAGGGGAGGTGGCGGTTTGAAATTGGCCGGGGTGAGGTGGAGGGGGTTTGGGTAGACTAGGATTGGGTACGAATAGATTTTTGGGTAGGCCGGTTTTATTCTGGGGATGGCCGACTGGGTCGGATCGGGCCGGTACGGCTGCCCCCTAAAAATTAAATAAATATTTTATTATTTAAAACGGGGCGTTTGAAATCTGTGGTTAGACAAAACGAAATATTCCGGAGACCCGGGTTTTGCGTTGAATGAAGGACGGGGCGTTTAGAAAATAAAACCAGGCTTTACAAAATAGTTTTATGCAAATAAATGCAAGATGACATGTCGATGTTCAAATGCAAGGCGGCATGATGACATGAACATGCGGTCATGATGATGCAATGCACAAAAAAAAAACAACGCGATTTTTTAGTAGTGCTTTTGCGGGATGCCACACATGTGCACCTCTTGCATGCTCTCCGGTGTGTTTCTTTATTTTTTTTTAAAGTAAGATCACATAAATTGAGCAGACAGGCCGCCTTATTAAAAACCCTCCATTCTCCTTACGCAGGGGCGGACCCAAGAAGAGCTCAGTGGGGGCCTAGGTCCCCACTCAAATTTGACAAATCCTTTTAAAATTTGAAAGATAATATAAATAATTTTTGAACTAGCAATAGAAAGGCCCCCAGTCAATATTTGTGCCCCCACTGATTATTTTCTCTGGGTCCGCCCCTGCCCTTACGTATCCTGATAGAGAAAAGAGTGCGTAAAAAACCTATCGTCCTGAGTTTTTACTTAGTGTTCTTACAGTCAAGAGTGATCAAGTCTCGAACGCAGTCCGGAACTGAATCACAAGAAATATCCGACAGGCCGGACTTTTCTAGCTAGGCTAAAACGTGAGCAACTCCATTGCTCACACGATCAAAATAGCGTGTTTCTTTATTTCATTTAAAATGCGCACCATATATAGGAGCGGGACGGAATGGAACGTAAGAAAAGGTAGGCAGAATTATTATATTTTGCATGAAATCACGTAGTACTGTACTTACTACTAACCCATCGATCAGTTTTGGAGCCTGTACTTCTGAATTCTGCTTTGCTCGCGTGCGATATAGGAAAAAAAACGGCACGGTCGATTGTGAGAAATGAATGGGAGAGGCGAGCATATTTTGGGCCGGCCCGTTCAAGGACCCTAGGCGGTGCGTGAGGCAGGCGCCGCTTAAAGAGGCCTATAGCAGCGCCCTTGACTGGACGACTTCGGCATGCGCATAGTGGGCAATTTGGACTTAGATTCGTTGACACGGCCATGTTTCTACCGCTTTGGTAGCTTAGATGTCTGGTGCACTGCTGCCGGCTGCCCCAATCAGTCGCCTTAATTAAGCATGCAATAGGTTAGCTTCGCCTCATGGAATTTGTTTTTTGAGAATAGCCTCATGGAATTGGGATACGCCTTCGCATGGGCATTGCCCGCTAAGAGGTACTCCTCCGTTCTGAGATTATAGGTCATGCATGGATATCTAGATTGTCAATTTAACCAATAAATATAAATAGAATAGTAGAAAAATTATACCATTAAAACTTTAGATGTTATATTTTTTAACAATATAATTTGTTTTGCTATATAACTTATATTTTATTGGTTAAATTGACAACCTAGGTATACGCATAGGACTTATAATCCCAAACGGAGAGAGTATGTTTCACTTATATTTTTATAAATCTTGAAATTTATTCAAAATTATAAATGCTTTTAGGTTGTCAACAAATAATTTATGGATAAAGAAATCACATAAATCAGATTAACTTCTCAGGTATTTTCCAAAATGTTCACGTATTGTTAACATATTATTCCTATACATGATGAATAATGTTTATATATTTTACATAAATATTCATGATATGAAAATAAAGCATTAATATATTTTAGAAAATAAGCTCATGGCATTAAAATAAAATGTTCATATTCTGAGAGAAGGGTGGTTTTGGTATGAAATTGAAATGTCCGTATATCTTATACAAAATGTTCATGGCACGAAAATAAAATGTTCATGTAGTTTGTAAAATATGTTCACGATATGAAAATAAAATGTTCATATACTCGCAAAAAATGTATATGTATCAGAAAAGAATTTAAGTAACTTAAAATACAGTGCTCATGTATATTAAAAGCATTCATATGTACAAAGAACTTTGTATGTATTAACAAAGAATACTTATATATTTATAGAAAATATAAAATGCAAGAAAAAGTAAAATTAAATTCTCCCTCTATGTCAAAGTGTATGAGTTTTTTTCAAAAGTCAAATGATGTAAGATTTGATCAAGTTTCTATAAAATACAAAAATATTTATAAGATCAAATAACTATAACATGAAAGTATATTTTGATGATGATTCTAATAATATTTGATTTGTTGTTATAGATATTATATAATTTTCTACATTATGGTTAACCTTACATTGTTTGAATTTTATAAAAAAGTTATATGCACTACATTGTGGCATAGATGGAGCATGAAAACATACAGAAAATAAAAAGAAAGCAACGAGAGGCAAAGGATGTGTGCCTTTTCTAGAGATTTCGTTTGTGCTACCTGGGCCAAAATTGCAGGCTCTAAAGTCTATCTACTTCCTCTGTTCCCGTGAAAGGAGTGTAAATTTTTTAGGGTATTATTTACTGGCCAGCTTAACTTTTCGGTGGCACTCCATGCCATTTGTATCGACAGATGCAGAGTCAAAATCCATCGAAGCTCTTGCGGCATGGTATAGGAATTCATGCTACAACAACTCTAAGAAACACGATGGCTACCGACTTGGTGTGGAAAGTGTTCATTGGATAATATCACTTATAATACTATATGCAATTCGTGCAATGATGTCTAAGAACTCGATAAAGTGACGAGGCAAATCTGTAGCCAAATGAACCAAACCAATTTGTGAACGTGAACGTACATGTGTGAGGATTATGTTTATGTAACGTTTGCCACTTCGGCTCTAGGAGTATCGTGCCGCACAATCTTCTAACAATGGAGTAGAGTCATAGTTTGGTCGAGGGACCATGCGAGCTTGCAACCATACGTAGAAACACCCGACGAATGTAAGAAAAAAACGTGTGCATGCCCACGGCGCAACGGAAAAAAAAGAGTGTCACATAGCATGCCACCCAAGAGTCATGAGTCGCCATATGGATCACATCAAAATATTAATAAAAGGGTAAAATTTAGTTGTACTTCCACTAAACGTGATAATTTTGATGAAAAGCTGAGAAAAGGAGGATAAGTGAAGCATGCCAAAGCAGCATACATAATCTATCTGCGACTAAAAGGTGTCTAGATACATCTCACTTACAAATCGTCTCTTATCTTCGCTTCATTTTTTTGTTTGGCACCCATTGGTTCCTCTTCCTCCTCCATGGTTCCTACTCTACATCGGTACATGGTATCTTTAGTAACTGCAATTATTACAGCTTATATATTCCCACAAAAAAAGATTATTTACAGCTTATACTCATGCGTGGTTTCAGCACAGCCCTGGCCTCTCCAAGCAAATACTATAATCTACTCCATAGTTGCACCGCACCGAGCCACTAGCTCGATCCTGACATGCGAATATGCACAGAAACGGGGCCTAGCTATTAACCTCAAACAGGACAGAAAAAAAAAACCCGATTTGACACTGAAAGAATCGGAAAGGCTGTCTCAGACGCGCAACACCAAAATTCACTGAATCTGCTTTGCGAGGCTGCCGAAAGGCGTTCCCCCCTGGCCTCCTCTTCTGACGGTCCCAATCATTGTACCGCAGGCATGTTCTGGCAGCGATCGGATCTTCTGTTTTCCAGAGAGGAAATTTAGCATCTTTTGTTGAGAGATAAACCCTGGCGTGTGCTTTAGGTGATCCGATCGTATCTTGTGGCCAAATCTTCCACCGTGGCATGGCAGCACACCACACTGGCCACTGCAACAGTGAAAGTCTCCATCCACGCATTCTGAATCGGTACCACAAAATGTCGGCAACGCAGGCACCCAGCAGGTGAAAACCATGGTCTGCCAGTATGGCAACATGAAAAATGGAAAATGCAACAGATCTCCTATCTTTGATTTAGTTCTATCCGAAAATAGCACGTCCAAGGGTGTTATCATAAGTGTCTCCAAAAAAGTAAGATAATCCTATTTTCTACTCGTTACTTTTTGTTGTGAAAATTTACAGATCCTATTAATAATAATCATCGGCAGTACAAAGAGTCCCGAGAAAATACACGGTATTGTAGACATGGATACATTTGTAAAGACCTCGTAACATTTGCCTTTATTTTGTATAGATATGCAATTATGTTGCTAAAAAATAACAAAAAATACGAAACTTCTTTAAAAAAAATCTACTGAATTTATTTTTGCTCGGTACCGGGTATGTAGCCGGCAAAACACCCAAACTACTAGAATCTTTCGGGCATTAAATAGACTAGATGGATATGCGCGCTTCGTCGCGCTGCCTATAGTCTATTTGGCAGAGTGTGGTAGATATGTTGTACTCATTGCTGGTAACACATTTTGTTTTGTTTATGTTACCAATAAATTAAATATATGAGCATGTGGGATTGAGTGTTTTAATCGGTAGACAAATGTTTCATCTACGTGTTAGATATGTATGAAACTGAGAGAACTGACCTTAGACACGCAAGAAGTGGGCCCTTATTTCATATTGAAGCTTATAAGCAACATAGAAGTACCAGTGTTTCTTCAAGTAAAAAAATACATCGAGCAAACTTTAAACAAAAATACATCGAGCAAGACCAAGTTCAGTACCACAAGAAACTGGCATGTTACATGATCAAGGTAAAAAACTAATAATGTCAAAACAAGCTAACTTATGAAGATCACATGGTAACCTTGTTCGACTGACTCAAAATCGATGCTTGCAACTATTTGGATTACAGAGCTCCAAGGGAAGACACAACTTTGTATTCAACACTTATAAGTGGCTAGATTATTAAATGATTAGTTTAGTCAATATAGACAAGCAGATTACATATATACTAGCTCTATGCAGGAGTTATACTTGATATATTCCAAATTATTCACTGGTTCAATAAAATTTAAAAGAGAAGGTATGACTGAAAGTTGACACAAATCTTTAAATTAAAGCAAGATATAATATGTAATCAAGTTTGATAATTTTTGTACATCAAAATGAAAATCGAAGTGATGACATTTCTTTTGGACCCACTTAGTCGATGGAACCCGCTTACTCATTAATCATAGAGCATGCTGCAAGTCAAGGGCACTGAAATTTTTGTTAACTCGTGTAGGAATTGTAGAATAACATAGAATATCTATCAATTTACACAAGCATCTCATGTATGTAGGGGTTCGTAACATGGAAAACAAAAAAATTCTACCGCATGAACACACAATCAAGATCTAATCTATGATCAAGCTAAGATATATCTACTAGATCGGTGCAACAAGTTGATAGAGTACTAACCCTCAAAGATTCAAAGTGGTTAACGAGAGAAGATTCTCGTGGGTGATGTAGTCGTTCACTTGCCGATCTCAAGATCGTGTAGACCATCCTTCCGGCGCCATGTTCCGGCATCGCTCCCGCAGTCGGTCACACGTACGATACTCGATGAAGACCTTCCTCTCCCTTGTTCCAGCAGGCAGCGGAGGTTGTAGCTCTCTCCTCGCAATTCCGGCAGCACGACGGCGTGGTGTCGGAAGTAGAGGGGAGATCCTCAGGGCTTCGCCTAAGCCGGAGCGAGTATGGTGGAGTAGAGGGAGCACCGGTGATCTAGGGTTTAGAGGGCCGAGGTTTAGAGGTAGCTAGCAACTAGAGTTTAGCTAGTCGGTAGCGGTTTAGAGGAGATCTAGATTGGTCGCAACTAGAGAGGGGGCGGCGGCCAACCTAGGGTTTCTTGGGCACCTAGGGCAAGGGGGATGCCTTGGGGTGCGCCCCTACCCCTCCTTATATAGGTGGGGGGCGTCCAAGGGTGTTCCCAACCCAGGTGGAAACCCTCCCTAACTCGGAAACCATGTTGGGATTTGACTTCTTCTAACTGCCATTTTGACTTTCAAATTAGAGTTTGATTTCTCTCTTCCAAGTGTCCATCCAAGTGACCTAGGACATGATGCAACCATTACACTTTGTCATGACAAATCCATGTACCCCTCCCCTTCCGGATCGGTGAACCTTCTAGACCCTTCTAGAACATTCCGGTGAAAACACCGGAATGGTTCCCGAACTCCGAAATTGGACTTTCCTTATATGAATCTTATTCTCCGGACCATTCCGGATCTCCTTGTGATATCCCGGATCCCATCCGAGACTCCGAACAACATTCAGTCTCTTTACTCACATTTCATATCTACTAAACAACATCGAATCCTTAAGTGTGTCTCCCTACGGTTCGTGAATTATGCAAACATGATCGAGAATCTTCTCCGATCAATAACCAATAGAGGAATCTGGAAATTCATATGGTTCCCACATATTTCTATGATTACTTCGTGATCGAATGAACCATTTACATATGATACCAATTTCCCTTTGTCTCACGATAGTTTACTTGTCCGAGGTTTGATCGTCGGTATCTCTGCATACCTAGTTCAACCTCGTTACCAATAAGTACTCTTTTATCGTTCCCGTGATATGTGATCCTTTGTGAACCAGTCACATGCTTGCAAGCTAATTGGATGACATTCCACCGAGAGGGCCCAGAGTATATCTATCCGTCATATGGATGGACAAATCCCAATCTTGATCCATGTGCCTCAACACATACTTTCCGAACACTCAATGCCACCTTTATAGCCACCCAGTTACGGTGTAGTGTTTGATGTCATCAAAGCATCCTTCCGATGATGATGATTAGCATGATCTCATGGTCGAAGGAATTAGGTTACTATGTATCAGAAAGCTTATAGCAAGTGAACTATATTAAATGACTTGATCTTTATGCTATGCTTAACTATAGGAGTATGTCCATCACATCATTCTCCTAATGATATGACCCTATTGTTAATAGCATCTCTATGTTCATGATCAGTAAACCATGATCATATATTAACCAACAAGCTAGTTTAACAAGAGGCTTTACTAGGGACTCTTTTATGTTTACAAATCACACAAGTATTAATGTTTCCGATTAATACAATTATAGCATGGTATGTAAACATTTATCATAAGCATGAAGATATGATAATGACCACTTTATTATTGCCTCTTGGGCATATCTCCAACAATGTATTCTCAAGATATGCTAATATATTCAACATCAAATTCAGTTGCAGAGCCTAAGAGGGGACAAAATCATCTTATTCTGCTTTGTTTCAGAAATACATACATGTTAATTATTGAAGTGACATGGAATGAGACCGTTTCTCGCAAGGCGCGACTATTTCTCGCCATGTTAACGCTCCATGCTTTCTGTTCAGTGATTCTTCCGTTCTGTTACTGTAGATTACGGGTTCTGGCAAATTGCTCTGCACCGTGTCATCGCATGCCTCGCGAGCCTTCTCCTTTTCAATTCCTTCTTTTCCGCCATCCGTCCCAGATTTTTCCAGTCAAAGCGGTAAGGATGATGCGACATCTTCGTGTAGTCCCGCATATGAGCGTCTCTACCTGTAACACCCTCGGAATCGACCCTATGCAAGTCTCAGCGATTCCCGCCAACCCGCATAGAAACGATTCAAAGGTGCCCACCAGGCACTTTCGTGCGGGTGGAAGACGAAGTAATACCATTACACAATAGCCCACGATGGAACCCACAGAACAGATATATACAACAACGACCCCATGAGTCAAGAATACAGATACACAATACAAAGATCCAAATCAACTTGAAAATGATACAGCGTCCGACTACGGACAAGATGCAAATGGGGCTAAGAGCCCTGAAGAATAACCAATGGCGTCCATACCCTGCCCAGGCCAAGCGAGAAGGGTAACCCTGCTAACGACGTCAATCTCAAAACCTGCTTAAACAAAAGGGGTGCCGACAAAGGGCAAAGGAAAAAGAGAGCGGTCGATCGAGGCCGATTACCAGCGAGACTAGAATTCGGCGGTCCTCGCCTACATAGGTATGGTGGACTGAAGCGATAGCGCAGCATGCACTAAACAACCTATAGAGACTCGATACAACTGTCGGCTATCAGAGAGAGATAACAAAGACCTATTCGAATCCATCCTGATACTACCACCAAACATACCCATCCTGGTATTTCCCCGTCGAGACCAAACGAGGAAGTCAACCGAGGAACTCACACAGTTGGCAGTTTTATTTATTCAGTTATCGTTGCAGCAATTACTAGTCAGGTATATATAGTCATCCTGATATAATAAGCAGTGGGCACTTTTAGTTAACCATTTTGTTGTAGTTGTGACACTTACTAGTCAGATACAATTAGCATGAGATATCCCAAACCCAGCAGTTGTTGGTACTTTTATTTAGCCATTCTGTTGTAGTGAAGCTGATTACTAGTCATATCGGATAAAAGTCAAATTATAACAGTAAACTTTAGTTATAGTTGTCTATGATCGAGAATTGTGCTCCAAGTCGTCCATAACCGCGGACACAGCTTCTCGAAAAGATTTAACCCTGCAGGGGTGCACCAAAGTTTCCATACGCACCTACACCCTTGTTGTCAGATCAAGTAGGTACAAGATCACAAAACATACACCCAACGGTATGTCGACGGGGTTTCGGACACGACGTTTCCCAGACCCAAAGCAAGCACATGGGGGGCCACCCCACTAAGCTACCCGTAACGAAGTCGGCCGGTCTCCGAGACGTACCTAGGGTTTGCGAGAACGGTTGTAAACGACTGGGAACCCGAAAGTGTGACTGGGCTTGTCGATACCGCGAAATCGTGCCGCGATCGAAAACAGTACACGCGCTCCACGCGCAATAGTAAATAAAGCAGTAAAACATGGCATAAGTACATGATAGTAATAAAGCCCCAAACTACTTTGTGTCCCCCGGTACAGTACTTTGAAATCAGGTACTAAATCGATGGGGGTGCCCACACACCCCACCTGTGGTTAGCGCGCTCGATCTCGGAAGAGGTGTCAAGAACTCGGGGTCCTACGGGACACCAGTGAGCGGTTAAAAACCAAATATTGTCTATTACCCACCGGTGCCTCTGCATTTACCTACTTTCAATTTTAGTTATTGAACGGTAATTAAATCCATGATCATCTCCAACATTAAACATGCGGCATTACTCCAACAACTGTGGTGCTTGACGACACGCAACAACACTTGAGCAAGCGACTACGACGCGCAAGTCCAACTATCTACCAAATAACAGGTAATAGGATGTGTCCAAGGCAATATAAGGCTGCAAGGGATATCACGGGTACGAAAACTAGAGCATCGCAACACAGATAGCAATAGATCAAAAGGAAGAAATAAAGACTAAAAAGGTAAAATAGGTAGAAAGGGGGAGAATGCTCGCCTGAAAACATTGCCGAAGGTTCATTCGAAGATCGGGTCGACACTCGCATCAACTCATCGGCCTAATCCGTGAAGAAGCAAAGCACTAGCAAAAACACCTGATGCAATATTTAATACTACGGCAGAAGATCGGGCATGATGCATGTATGATGTATGACATGGTAAGCATGCGATGCAATTAGGCAATATTAAACGGAACCGGGGTCCCGACAATTATTTAATAGGTTCAAGTTGTTTAGATACACCGCAATTTAAATGTTGTCTTATCAAGGCAAAACATGTCACCGGTTCGCTGCACAAATTTAATTGTGACCAATATTAGACTAGATTTGCCTGCATATGGCCTCCATATTTAATTTAGGTGAATCTGCATAATACCCCCAAACCACAATATATGTATGCAAACATGTTCAATTAATATGCAACAAGATCAATATCATATAGCAATTTATAAAATAGGGCTTGGGAAAGGGGTCACACATCGGGGCGATGGTCTTGGATCCTAGGGGTTTGGTTCAGTCTTCGGGGGTCGACGTGGGATCGGTCTTCGGATCAGGCTCCGGGATCGGTCTTCGTGGTCTCGGTCACCGGATCAGTGAGGGAGAACATGGCGTTCCGGGAAGGAGACCTTGGCGTGACGAGTGTTCGGTCTTGCATCTCCGGTGGCGATGAGAACCTACACATAGCCGCGTGGTCTTTAGACAACACCACACCGGTTCTTCGGAGTCTCGGAGGAGGTTGAATTAGTCGATGTAGGTACACAAGCAGTACCATCGATCAACACACAGCGTTACACCTCAGGCATCACAGAGAACCAACATGCCTTTGATGTACGGGGCAGGGACGCATGCTAGTAGAGGCGCGGCATCCCCAAGCACACAACAAAACCTGCACACGCACATAGGTGAGCACCAAGACCAAATGCTGGCCAGCTTCACTGCAGAGAAAAAGCAACACAGCGAGGCACGAACGAGCTCTGGCGCAACCAGTGATAGGGTCCGCGACTGCGGAGGGCGGTACAGGACCCGGCGTCGGTCAGGACGGTCGCGCGCGATGGAGGAGCACCAGGGGAGGCAGCGCACAGGGGGAAGGTGAGGAGGACGCGCGAGCTAGGGACGGGCGAGGCCGGTGACGTGGTCGCGTCCAGGGCGACGCTCAAGGGCGGGGAGGCACGGGGATCGATAGGGAGGAGCCATGGCGGCGGTGGAGCCTGGTACGGGGCAGAGGGAGGCGACTAGGCGAGGAAGGTGCGGCCAAGTGGGCCTGCTGGTGGCGGCGGTCGGCGCGGATGCGGCCCAGGCGAGGTGGCGGCCGGGCGGAGCTCTGCAGGGCTAGGGGATGGCGACAGCGGCGGTCGATGGAGAACGGGGAAGTTGGGGATGGGGGAGATGCATGAGGGAGAGAGGCGGGGTGGGTCCAGGGCGTGAGGTGGGGCCTGCCGATTGGAGTGGGACTGTGCGGGATCGAGAGGAAACGGGGTGGGTTGGTTTGGTGGTACGTTACGCGAGGATATGGTGTGTGTGTTTGGCTGAGGGAGTGGCGGCGGGGTGGAGGGAGTGGGGTGAGGGGCTAGGGTTAGGTTTGGGTAGATTAGGGTTTCTTTTCTCGGGCCGGGGTCGTATGCTGCTGTCTGCTGGGCCCTTTGGGCCTGGCCGGCGACGGCCTCCCCGGTACAAAATATTTATTTATTGATTTAGTTTTTTTAAAAAAATACTTTTGTAAATATGTTTTAGAAAAATAACAGATTCGGATCGATCGGGGTTTTTAATTTGAAACAAGAGGAGAATATTAATATAGAAAACAAAATAGGGCTTTTAGCAAAATGTTTTAGGCAAAAGTATGCATGATGATATCATGATGATGCACATAATAGAAATAATAGCGATATTATAATTAGGGTTTACCCGGGGTGCTACACTACCCACGTCTCCCCTCTCTCTCTAACCCCTACCGTCCCATACGCTCACCTCCCCCTTATATTCCTCACCAACAGCAAAGTGTGGCGACAGACGGGTGCATGAGGTCAAGGGCGATGTTGAATAGGTACTGGGCAGGTTCGAGGCAAGGAAGCAGAGGCGGCAGACGCTGTATGAGGGAGCTGGACGGGAGGCGGTAGCCTCGTGAGTGGAGGGGCGGAGGGAGCGGAGGTGAAAGGGAGAGCTCGGGAGCGAAGGGGCCTTCTCCTTTTTAATTCTTTTTTTGCGGCATCCGTCCCTGATTTTTCCAGTCAAAGCGGTGAGGATGATGCGACATATTCGCTTAGTCCTGCATAGGATCATCTCTACCTGCGCCACCACCTCTCTCACCCCCACCGTCCCAGGCGCTCACCTCCTCCTTATCTTCCTCACCACCTACAAAGTGTGGTGGCGGACGGGTGCGCGAGGTCGAGGGAGATGTTGAATCGGTATTGGGAAGGTTCGAGGCAGGGAAGCAGAGGTGACCGACACTAGATGCGGGAGCTGGACGGGAGGCGGTGGCCTCGTGAGTGGAGGAGGCGTAGGTAAGGGAGGTGAGAGGAAGAGCTCGGGAGTGGACGGGGTGGCACACATTGCTAGGGGAGACAGAGGAGGGGTTGGGATGGGCGGAGCTCGGGACTCGGGAGCTCAGGTGGAGGGGATCATGATCGAGATCGGGGGTAGGGGTGGGGGAGGGGACGGGAGAGACCAACTCGTAAGACTTCGGTCAACATCTAAAACTGCACGGTTGAGATGGACTAGATGGCTCGCTTTTGCTCACGCTTAAGCTATAGTATAATTGTTATAATCTTGCTACCGTAGGTAAGGTTTGTTGTTGTTGTCCGCCACATGGTCATTTTAGTGTGTGTCCGGCGGATTTATTAGGATCTAGTCACTTTTCGTATTCGTTGGTGTGGTTTGAGGTCGGTCTCTTTCGACTATGTTTGTCATCTTTGGTGATGGTTGTTGCTCTGGTACGCTGGTCCTTTGAGGTCTTAGCACAATAACTTCATGGTTGTCTACTACAACAAGCTCTTCTATGACAAGCTTTGCCAGGATTCAGTGATGGAGGGGCGATGACGACGACATGTCTTCGGCTCGTGCTAGTGTATGTAGTCGTCGCTAGGTGGTCCAATGATCTATTTATAATTTATATTACTTTTAGAACTCTTTATACGGTTGTTGATAATTATTAATAGATTGGTGAAATTTCCAAGAAAAAAATAATACATGTAAATTATGTCAAAAGTCAAACTTTAGTAAATTTGACTAAATATATGGAAGAAAATATTAAAATTATCAAGAATGAATAAATACACTATAAAATATATATTTATGATATATCTATCAATATTGATTTGGTATTGTAGATGTTCATTCTTTTATCTATACTAAATTTTGTTAAACTTAGAAGACATTAGCTTTTGAATAAATTTGTATACCTTATTTTTTGAATAGAGGCAATACTTGGTCTCCCTGCCTCTTATCCTACTCACAAAAAAAATAGTTGGCATATGTAGTGAATGTACAATCGCATCCATCTTTTAATATTTTTTTTCAAGAAAAGATAATTCACGAACTCAGTATATATTGATGCACACAACTATATATTACTCCCTCCGACCCATATTAGTTGACTCCAATTTGGACGTATCTATCACAAAAACATGTCTAGATACATCCAAATTGGAGTCAACTAATATGGGTCAGAGGGAGTATTAAAAGCTAGGAAAACTAAGCAACTAAGCCAAACAAAGTCGATCCAAGAAATAAAAACTCTAAGGCCGTGTGCCTCGTGCCATTTAGTCCTACAAACTATCACTTACCTTATGGTAAAAGACCTACACATACAAAAAGTACACAAATCCTATTCCAAGTCTTCAAAACAGATCGTGGGACGTGTGCCGCTGATGAGTTCAATCGTAGGTCGATCTCACAATTTTCATTCCCATGGCCAAGCTCCAAGCCACCATCTTGAACAATGGCATGACCCATGTGTGCGTCCACTCTGACTGATCAGGGATCTTGCGTTTCCACTGAAGTCTGCATACTCGTTGTTGTCGCCGTCTCTACCATCATCACTTGATGATATTTTATATGTAAACTAAAAAAATCAACATGCAATGGATGGCACATTCGTGATACTTTTGGTCTACCATTTGATGCTTATTCATGTACTCTCTACTCGATTCTCATCTTGGTGTCTAACCACTCCTCATGTTTTATAGCATATCACCTCTCGTGACATTTGTAGTGGTAATACCTAGGGCCTCTTTGGATGTTAACAAAAAAGAAATCACTGATTATAATATCTTTGTATGGTCCTTAGTCGTGTGCATATATGTTATAATATTAGATTAGCCATGGTGTATGTGCAGTGAGGACTAAAACATTTAATCGGACACAACATGTACTCGTTGTTTATAGTACAATTGATAATTAATCGTGTACACCTAAAAAATTGTTGACGTTTAGTCTATCTTTAGTCTATCTAACTGCAACAATGATGAGATGTTGATTGCATCTTCATGGTTATAGTTATGAAGATGTACCTATTATTTGTTTTATCGTTTAGAACTTTATACAACTATGAAGGTCTACAAGATGTGATATAGGTCTACAAGATGGAGCAAACAAATGTTTTTAATATGTAATACATACGATTGTGTGGATCTATCAGTTTATGACCGATTTAGATCTAATTACAAAAATATGTTGTAATACATATGGTCATTTCTACCCTTCTCACAAAATCCCATATGTTTCTTAGGTGGATCTTCATTGGTTTTGCCAATTGTTGTACTCCCTCTCCCTCAAAATAGATGTCGCGGATTTGTAAAATTTGGGAATCTGGACACTATTTAGTGTGTAGATACATCTAAATTTAGACAAGTTTTTGATATCTATTTTGAGACGAATGAGTATTGTTATCTTTTGGGGGGTTCAAAGAAATGGTTGGAGTATATCACTTGCATCAAAATTTGTATAACACTTTTTAGGGTTTTGCATATGTTCAAAACACGCAAAATATGGGTATCATAATAATTTGCAAACCAAGTTAGATAACATCTTCATATACAACTATTTATTAGGCCGTAGCAACGTACATGCATTAAGCTAGTATGTAATAGAAATGGGTATGTGGATCTCATATGTTAGGACCTACTATTTAGATCTAATTACAAAAAGTATAACATACTCCTAAGTTTTTCTCTCAATTATTGTTCGTAAGGTTTTTTCCCGAACATGGATGTATTTCTAAATTTTCTCAGGGTATTTTTTCCTTAAATGTAGAGGTAATTTTCATAATCTTATACTTCTTTTGTCTTCGCCCCAAAAAGGATATCGAAGATTTTGTTATATCCGCATGTATCTAGACGTATTTTGATATTCGATATGTGTGAATTTAGACAAACATGCGATATCATTTTTAGGATGAAGAGAGTATGTGTACTTATATTTTAAAAACCTTAGGAAATATAAGGGTATAATATAAATATTAGACTGTAAAAATATGGCTAAACTTTTTTAAATAATACATTTTTTTATTAAATTTCACAAATAATACACAAAACGGGCAAATTGCAAATCCGTTGGTCGGTCGGCCGTTCAACAGACGTAACACTGCCTTCGTCCGGACGAAACACTGCCTTCGTCCGTTCAACGGACGACACGCAGCCTTCGTCCGTTCAAAACGGGCAAATTGCAAATCCGTTGGTCGGTCGGCCGTTCAACAGACGTAACACTGCCTTCGTCCGTTCAACGGACGAAACACTGCCTTCGTCCGTTCAACGGACGACACGCATGCTGTCCCGTTGAACGGACGAAGGCTGCGTGTCGTCCGTTGACGGCGGCGTGACGAAAAAACGAGTCGTAAATCGTCGGCCGACCAACCAACAGATTTGCAATTTGTCCGTTTTGTATATTATTTGTGCAATTCAATAAAAATTGTATTACTGTATTTAAAAAAATAGCAAAAATATGTCCATCGGCCGATCCCGGCGGCTCTGGATGACTCGATAGCCCGACTGTGCACGCCACAGGTAAGCAGAGAACAGAGCTCACGAGAAAGCCGAAGCCTGCGGAGCCGCGGCGGGGCGTGTGTCCGACCCTTCCAGCCTGGGCCAGGTCGCGATCCACGAAGGCAACCGCGGCGGAGATATATAAAGATTTAAAAAGCAAAGCAAAGGAAAAATCGGCGGCTGCTACCGCTGCAGCGTGGGCGTGGTGGTGCCTGCCGACCTGTGCCGGTGATGCCGATCGGTGCCACCCATCCCGCAAGTGGTGCCACCACCGCTCCTCTGGACTTGTAAACGGCGGTGGTGGGATCGGGAAAGAAATCTCGACTCGGATTTTCTGCGGAGTCGGGAGCCTGGGACCTCCTGCGCGGAATGGATGGAAAGTCGCTGGCCGGCCTAGCTAATTAGGCCCGGCTCCTGTCGATCTGTTTGATGCGTCTGAATTCTGATCGGGAGTCACTGTCGCCTTTTGTTGATAGCCACGAAGAAAATCCAGACGGGTTCTCTTCTCACCCGAAACATGTCTGTCGAGCTTCCTATCCTCTCCTCTCCTCGCGTGGGACGAACGCCTCTCCTCTCGTACTAATCCATGTCGACGGCCAAGAAAGAAAGAATTGCCCAAACCTGAACCTGTACCTGATCCTGATGAGCGTACAGTACAGGTGCACCTGCCCAATAATTCGCCGCGCCCCGAACTAATCCAATCCCAACCAGAGCTTTCAGAAACGTCAATGGTTGAGCTGTCGATGACAATTCGCAGCCAATGGAAGGAAAAGGTTGATAGCTAAGGCCAACAATATGATGCCACCCAACCCCAATGGGATACTAGATAGATAGATAATTTATACAAATAGTAGTACGTAGGGAAATTGAATTTTTAAATAGAGATTGTGGAACAACAGGTACACACCAACCCCATCTTCCTCCTCCTCCTCCTCCACCGCGAGCCAACCACCACCACTACAACAACAACAACATTATCATCGCACTGTTTCTTCTTCTTCTTTTACTTCGTCTTCGTGCCAGCAGCCCCCATCGCCAGCCATCTTTCACCTTTTCTCTCCTCCTTTTTTTCCACTAGAAGCAGCAAGAACAGCACGATACCACGTATGCGCGCCTTTAATTTTTCGAAGGGAAGAAAGAGAAACAAATTTTCTCCGTGTTGTATAGTACGTCGAGATCCTCTGTCTCTGTCTGATCATCACAAGTTCAGAACCTAACGATCTTGGCGGCCCGAACGACGGGGTTCTCCTTGGCGATGGCGTCCCTGGCCGCGGACTTGTAGTCGAAGCTGCAGTCATGCCGGTCCGAGTAGCGGTGCGAGCCGCAGAACATCTCGCCGCACCGGCACCGGAACCCCGTCAGGCCCACGCGCTTCCGGCAGCTGTGGCAGCGGTTCACCGACGACGACCTGGACGCCTTCGGGTCCGCGGGGCCGGCAGACGGCCGGTCGGCAACGGACAGGTACACCGCTGCCGGCGCCGCCTGCGCCTGCGCCTGCGCGGGCGGCACCACCGTCTTGGGCTTGTCGAAGAGCGAGAACGAGGCCGCGGGGGACGAGGAGGAGGAGGAAGGGGACGGCGGCGACGCGGACGAGGAGGAAGACGAGGCCGCTAGGAAGCAGTTCTGGCAGAGGTTCTTGGTGGCCGGGTTACCCGGGAAGCCGCAGCTGTTGGCGCAGAGCGTGATCTCCGGCGCGTGCAGGTGCACCTCCGTCGGCTCCTCCACCTTGTTGTCCCGCTGCGCCATGACGATCCGGTTAGAGACGACGACGATGGTGGTGGTCCCTTGCGACGCAGCGCGAAGAGAGACGGACGGAGCTTTGGTTTGCCTTGGTCCGGAGGAGGAGGCGAGGCCGGGCGGGGCAGGGAAACGAGACCGGAGGCCGGGCGGGGCAGGTTTGGCTTTGGGGGAAGGAAGGAAGGAATGGAATGGGGTGGAGGAGGCGAGGCGGGGGACGGAGGGTGGGAGGGGGTGGGCGTTTTATCGGAGGAGGAGGAGACGGGCGGCGTACGCGTCCCGTCCCGCGACAGCGACGTCGGCCGTGTTAGTTATTTCCAGTGCTGGCCGCGTTGGCGCGGCGTGGAATGGCGGTGTTGCCCCCCTTTCCCTTCCCTTGCCTTCCCTTCCCTTGGGGCTTGGGCGCGCGTACCACACCACACGGGTGGACGTACTCGTCCCGTCCGGGAAGGAACGGGGTAAACAAACTGGAGTTTTTGCGTTGACAGCCTGTGGGGTGGGGCAGTCTCTTTCTTACGGAGGAAGGACGGAAATAGACACATGCGGTGCGGTGCGGTGCGTGCGAATGATGCAAGGGCATGCGTGTTCGTGGGTGGCATAGTGGCACGAGTACTATTTTTCCGGTGATGCCACGATATTTTCCTTCTCATGCGCATAGTGGTAGCTCTCACTGTCTCACATGAGGTGCTCGAGCTCCCAAGTTCCAACTCCAATTTACATTTACTTTGTCATACATCAAAATTTATAGTACTACTATTAAGAATCATGTTTTTATTTCGGAATGCAATCATTTGTCTCATTAGATTAATTACATGTGAAATTCGTTAGCCTCTTACACGCAAACAAATATACTCCCTCCGATCCAAATTAATTGACTTGCATTTATCTTGATTCGGATATATCTACATACATTCGAATCTAGAAATTGAAGTCAATTAGTTTGGATCAGAGGTAGTATCTGGAAAATAGATCATAAAAACTTAGAGCATCTCCACTCGTTGGCCGTTCACAAGACGAATTTTAGACTTAAATTTGGCCTGACGAAAAAAAATCGGCCTTAGAACATCGAGTTTCCCACTCGTGTTCCTAGACCGTGTCCCCAGGCGAGGCGGAAACGGCGAAACATTTGAATATTATTGTTTCCGCCGGCGAACTCCCGGCAAAATGTGATCAACAGAAATAGCCTAAAATGGTCGGCGGCAAAATTATTAATGAACTGGATAAAACGGCTCGGCGATCGGTTGTCTACGGGAGGAGCTGCCACCGAATGGAAGCGGGCAGCAGCGCATTAACGACGAAGGGCCTGCGTACGCCGAAGAGGTGGAGTAGGTGACGTTTATGTCGACGTTGAAGGCCAGAGGAGGGCGAGGCGTGGGGCAGGGAAAGACCACGCTCGGGTTGAACCCGCCGTCAAACTCGGGGGAATACCTCTGGCGGGGCGGGGCCTGGCTCTCCTAGAATTCGGCCAGCGAGATCGGCGAGAACCCGGATGGCGCGCCGACGCTTGGCTGGCTTCCTCAGTGGGCGCCGTACTGCGGGAGGCGACCGGCCTCGGGCGTGACTTTGCCGCGCGCAACACTGCCGCCTGCTTTGCCCTCATCGGCTGCTCTTCGACGAGGCCCTGGGTCTCAACGAGCTCCTTCGCCGCTTTCACCCTTTCCTTCCTCTCCCTCCGTTCGTCTGACGCGTACTTCCTCTTCTGACAAGGGCAAGCCACTCGGCGTTGGTCAAGCCTTCCGGCCTCTTCGTCGGTGCTCTCGATTTCCTCGCCTTTTTTTCTCCGGTTCGTCGAGGTTGGATCTGGATGAAACCCTTGGACGACATGGCGGGTGGGAGCTCGACAAACTGGCGGGAGTGGGGAAATGGGGAGGAAAGGCAGAAGGGGAAGAGGAAAAGGGAGTTCGGCCTAGCGTCCCTAACAGAGTTGGCCTACCGTCATTTTCGTTTCGTCCGGCGTTTTCAGGGCGTTCCCACAAACCCGGGATCGGCCTGAAAAGTCCGGACCAAAATTGGCCTAAATCCGGACGAAACCAAGGTCCCGAAAACGCGACTGGACCAACTTTCGGCGTCCAGACCAAAAAAAATTACCCTAGGATCGGCGTCCTGGACCCCGAGTGGAGATGCTCTTAGGTCTATGCTTTGTGGATCTTGTTTTTTTTCCCTTTATTTCCGCATATGGTTGATTTTAGATCGACTCTAGGTCGTTGCACATCTGGTAATAACCCACTCTACGAGTCGACACGCGGATTCAGAAATTTTTCTCCCCTTTTTACATTTGCAGGAAAAAGGCTTTTTGTGCTTCTATCTCGACTTAGTCTTGTATGCCAAAACTTAATCAGCTAGAACCCTAGTTGTTACAATGCTAACATTTGCTGATCACTTTGTTCGTATAACTTTCTCAGCTCATACGGAATTACAAGCTGAAAGAACTATTTAGCCTACTAAATAATCAAATGTAGTATAGTAATAGCCTGCCAAAAAAGAAATGAAATATATATTCTTTTGATTTTAACACAATACTAAGCATCTTTTGCTGTGTATATGTAAACACCTTCATTTCAAAATACAAGATGTTTTCGTTTCTTTCTAAAATAGATGTATCTAGCACTAAAACATGTCTAGATACATCCATTTTCACGATAAGTAATATGAATCGGAGGGAGTATATCTAAACACCTTTTGGTGTGTAGGTTTAGCCATTTTGCTTCGAACATATACATTAAAATACGTGTATCGGTAAATGGCTAAAACATCTTATATTTTAGAACTAAGAGAGTATGTGCCTAGAGGATCATGTTGTTCCCTTTATTTGCAATTGTGGGTTCTTCTACTTGATGTAGTTTAACTTCTGTTTAGGTTAAGCCAGTTTTTTTTTTTTTTGCAATGTTAGACAAAAGAATTTGACTCAGAACGTTTGAAGAAGCATTCGTGTGTGAAATCATCCACACTTAATTTTTTTTACTTGTTGTGCACATCCAGATTCCAGGGTACGTACGTACTCCACATGCGATTTTTTTGAAGAACCTTGGATGGTCGTAGACGGCCGTGCAGGTTCATCGCACACGGCACACACACATGGCCACTTGCATCCTGAGGGGCAGAAGGGTCAATCGCCGACATGGTGGAGCAGAGGAACCATGTCACGTGACACGCGAACCGCGACATGCGCATCGACCCCTTGAACGAAGGCTCGGGCCCTAGGGAGGGAAAGCAAAGCAAGGCTGTAGCCGCCCAAAGCTGACCGACCCGGCCGCCCCCGCACCCGATCGACCGATACCAACAAAGCGGGCAGGAAAAGGAAAAGGCAGGCGTCGTAGGCAGCCCATCATCCACCCATCCATCGGCGCCGCCGTCACGCGGAACTACCGTGGAAGTCAGGCGTCCGTCCGTCCGTCCGTCCCGCGCCCACCCATCTCCCACCGCGCGTTCCGGCCGTGCTGCCGTGTCGCTGTCCCAGCCGCTGAGCTGTCCGGAACACGGATGAGCACGAGCCGAGCCGCTTCCTACTACCTTTCCCCGAAATACTCCTGCCTGGGCCCTGGGCCCCGCGCCTCTCGCTGTCCGCCTCGTGCGTGGGCGCGCCACGTGTCGACCCCGTACGGCGTTGCTGTGGCTGCCGGTACTCTCTCTCTCCCACTGCTGGTCATTACCGTGATGATGATTAAGCACGTGGGTGGAGCGTGCCGGGGTAAACAAAGGTTCCGGCTCGAGGTAAAATAAGATGCCGGTTGGTTATTAGTCGCCTCCTCTCGGCTTGGTCCCAAACCAGAACCAGATTTGCTAGTATATTAGTATTATTATTAAACGAGGAACATATGCGTGATTGAGGGCGGCCTACCTAACGACGGCCGCGAACGGCGTACATACTTACAGGGCAATTGGGGATCAATCATTCATACTGTATGATTGGAGGGTGCCGGGGTGCACGACTGTGGGTGCGCCGTGCACGCTCCCGATCGACGGCCGACCGGCCTACCATAAACATGACAGATTCCGCGCCGCGCGCCCCTAATTTTTCAATCAGGACGCTGATCGGCGCGCGGCCGGGGGTCTCGTGTTCGGCAGCGGAGCACGGTGGCAAACTGGAAATGCGCGTGGTGACTGCGCGCCGACGCGCCGTGCTTTCCCGGTCAGAGCCGTTCGTTTCGACGATTGGCGTTTGGATCCACCCACGTACGGCTCCGTGGCCTCGCACAAATGGTCAGCTAAATTTGCATCGACCGTGGTACAACTCTTGAATACTCGGACATGCTGACATTTTGGTTCAAGCTGGTTCGACATCTTACGGCTATTGTTGTTCGCCCACTCACTTTGAGTCTTCCGCAAACTTTGTATCTATCCCAATACCATGCGTGTATGAATATGGTTATGTTTCACTATAAGGAGTTTCGCCAAGCTATTATAGTTTATCAAACTATTTTATATTTAGGAACGAATGTTATAGAATACAATGTCGGCTACATGTTGTATTTGTGTCTAATAATATGTACGAGTTGGGTTACGTTAGAACACATGTAGTGTTGGAGTCGAACACATGTAGTTAGTGTGGATAGGGTATGGATAGTGTTGGAGTCGAACACATGTATTCCTAGGCTTCCCATATAATGTGGGGACACAACACAATTGTAACCTACGACGATTTGATAGAATAAAAGTAAGTCGGCGCCTTGTGCCTGCGACCCACGCAGTCGGTGCAGCGGTATCAATGGGAAGGAGTGCTTGTAGTAATGGCCCACAGAGTAGGCAGTTTAGAGGGTCTAGGGCGCCATCGACTTGGGAGGGGCGGCGGCCTAGAGTTTTGGGGTGGTGGCCAAGGAGCGCCCCACCCCCTCCTTTTATGGGTGGGAGAGGCGGCTAGGGGAGGCTGAGTCCTCCCCCAACCCCCCCTTGTGTGGCCGGTGGCAAGGAGGGAGAGGCATGTAGGTTTCCTTCCCTCCTTCCACTTGGTTTGACTTTTAATTATAGGATTTGACTTTTCAAACTGGAGTTTGACTATTCAAGCTAGAGTTTGATTATTTCTCTTCCTATTGCCCACCCAAGTGACATAGGGTATGATGCAACCATTCCACATTGGCATGGAACATTCAAGTACCCCACCCCCGGGGTGGTGGACCTTCCAGAACCTTCTAGAAGCTTCTGGTGAAAACACCGAAAACATTTCTGAACCCCGGAATTGGACTTTACTTATATGAATCTTATTATCCGGACCATTCCGGATCTCCTCGTGATGTCCCGGATCCAATCCGAGACTCCGAACAATATTTGGTCTCCAATTCACATTCCATATCTACTAAACAACATCGAATCCTTAAGTGTGTCTCCCTACGATTCGTGAATTATGCAGACATGACCGATGCACTTCTCCGGTCAATAACCAATAAAGGAATCTGGAAATTCATGTGGCTCCCACATATTTCTATGATGACTTCGTGATCGAATGAACCATTTACATATGATACCAATTTCCCTTTGTCTCATGATACTTTACTTATCCGAGGTTTGATCGTTGGTATCTCCGATACCTAGTTCAACCTTGTTACCGATAAGTACTCTTTACTCTTTCCGTGATATGTGATCCCTTGTGACCTAGTCACATGCTTGCAAGCCAATTAGATGACATTCCACCGAGAGGGCCATGAGAATATCTATCTGTCATATGGATGGAGAAATCCTACTCTTGATCCATGTGCCTGAACACATACTTTTAGAATACTCAATGCCACCTTTATAACCACCCGGTTACGAAGTGGTGTTTGATGTCATCAAATTATCCATCCGGTGATGGTGATTAACATGATCTCATGGTTGAAGGATTTAGGTTATTATGTATTTGAAGCTTATAGCCAATGAACTATTAAATGACTTGATCTTATGCCACGCTTAACTATAGGAGTATGTCCATCACATCATTATCCTAATGATATGACCTTGTTATTAATAACATCTAATGTCCATGATCAGGAAACCATGATCATCTATTAATCAACAAGCTAGTTTAACAAGAGACTTACTAAGGACCCTTTTATATTTACAAAACACATAAGTATTAATGTTTCCGGTTAATACAATTATAGCATTGGGATGTAAATATTTATCATAAACATAAAGACATGATAATAACAACTTTATTATTGCCTCTTGGGCATATCTCCAACATGTCGCGTCTCCAGTCCAATGGCGGAGAACGAGGGCGGCGGGATTGCATGTGGTGCGTCGGACAACCCGGCAATCGTGTGGCTGTGGCGCTCGATATCAGAGGCGTCGGCGGCGTGTGGCGGTGGCAAAAGCTGCGCACCTTTCGAGCGCGGGATATGGAGTGTGAGAGTTTGGAGGAGGAAAGCGTTTGTCGTGCCGCTGGTGAGAGGGCCCAGGCGAATTATTGAGAGGACACCCATGTTGTCCGCATGTCCGGGCCGATGCAACCACCCCCCAGATTAGATGCACGGATGGGTCGAGCCGGATGCGTTTCTCTGGATGGGTCGGCCCGCTGGGGTGCCGCGCACGCCCCGCGCGCACAAGTTTGGACATGCTCAGACGACAGTTATATCTTGAAATGAGAATAAGATCGTCTTCATCCTATCCTCTTTCTAGTGGTGCCCTAGCATAAGTGGAGGGCACATGGACTCATTTATCCGATGGATCTCTTTTTTGTATCCACCGGTGTAGTTTTAGGTTAGCCTCTTCCATTTACGGTTGTCGTCTTTGGCGATGATTTCTAATCTGTGTGTGCTGGTTTTTTAAAGACTTAGCAGGACGACTTTATATCAGTGTATTACAACAAGTTCTACTAAGACAGTTTTTAAATAGTATCTGATTGTTGTCGCTAGTTGGTCTAGTGATTTATTTATAGAATTATTACTTTTAAGACTGTTTATACTGTTATAGTTATTAATAGATTGATAAAATTTTCGAAAAAGAAAAACATCGGTTTGCAGTGCGCAAACCCACCTTTTCCTACCTAGACTGCTAGACAGGGCTGGCACGTTCCAACTCTTGCCGACGAATGCCCCGTCTATTCCAGCCACAACTCACCCAACTGGATGGATTAAAATAATTAAAATGCATCAGGTTTAGTGGGCGGGCTGCCCCCACATAGCACAGCAACAGGATTCATCGCCTCGGCTCTACAAACAACAAAGAAAAAAATAAACCATTAGTTTATCCATCCGCAAGGACGAGGCCGACGTGACCGCTCGATCAAGTGGCTGGCTGCTTTCGGATTACTATAAGCATGGCATGATATGTCAGGGCTGCTTCTCTGTCAAACAGAGAATCCGTAGATTAGACCTAAAGCTGTTCCGCACAAGAGTGTGGCCCAGGCAACGCCCAATCCGACAAGATATCGTTTTTAATCTATCTTTCGGCCTTAGCCGTGACACCACAATGTTGCCATGGAAGGGAGAACGAATCGAATTTCTTTTTTTTAGTGATGGGGAAAGGTTTATACTCCATCTGTTTCAAGCCTCAAGGCGTTTTCGCTTTACATGTATTTTTTATTAAAAATTAATCTAAATACGTAAAGAGTTTTGGTATAAAACTAGTATCACCGGAAAGTATTTTTTAATATGAATCCAACGGTATTAATTATGTATAATATAATCAAGATTTTATTGTTTAATTTTTTTGGTTAAATTTTGCTTTGGAAAGCGTGTGCGCCTTAAGCCTTGAAACGGTACTATATGGTTGTCGTAGTTAAATTAAGGACAACCCTACGCGTCTCCCGGGATCTGTCGTTTTTATCCCCCGGGTCCCCAGCCAACCACGTGTCCTCTTTTTGGATTCAAAATCCCGCTTTTGCTACATTGTAGCAAAAGCAGTTCGATCAAAAATAAAAAAGCATTGGGACCTCATGGGAGATTTCACGGAGACCTCGCCATGACAGTGTAGCAAAAAGTTGAGCTAATGTAGCAAACCCGACCTCACCGGAGACTCGGGAGGCTTTCACGATGAACCTCACCGGAGACCGTGTAGCAAAAACGTTACGCTATTGTAGCAAAAACGCAAAATGATGGTAGCAAAAAAGTTGTGCTAATGTAGCAGATCTGATCTCGCCGGAGATCGTGTAGCAAAAACTCAACGCTATGAGTTTGTAGCAAAATTAGCCCTCGCTTCGCCCAAGGTAGCAATATCATGCACTCATAATAGCAACACCGCAGACCCAAGGTAGCAGAGCCGTATGCCGTCGGTAGCAACGGTTTATACCCATGGTAGCAAAAGCCACCGGCCATGGGTAAAAATAGTGCCGACCTTCGGTAGCAAAATCCATCCTTCGTAGGTAGCATGCACAGGATGCGCCATCTTGAATCGCCGGTCCCGCCGGAGTTGGGAGAGAGGGGAGCATCTCTACAGTGAAGTCCATCTCCAGCGACAAACGAGAGCACCACCGCCGTGGCCTCCCTGTCGGCCTTGGCACAGAGTCCTAGACGAGTGGAGGCGGTGGGCTCGACGGCTACTCAGCCACACGGTGGTGGCGGGCGGGCTTCGGAGGCAGCGTGGCGGCGAGGCGGCAGCCTACTCGGCCGTGGTGGTGGCGGAAGGGCGAGCTTGGCGGTGGTGCGTGGCGGCGAGGCGGCCAGCAGCGGTGGTGGGAGGGTGGAGCTGGGCGGCGGCTGCGCATAGCGGAGGGCGGAGCTGGGCGGTGGCTGCACGCGACGGAGGGCTCTGGACGGCGGCTGCACACGGGAGGAGACGAACGGTTGGGAATAAAGGCAAGGGAGAGGATAAGGCGTGGTGGGTCTCACATACGTATAAAGGTTGCAACGAGCCGAAAGATAGAATCCCCGGAAAAGGTATATCATTTTACTTAAATTAATTACCGAAAGCCATAACTGGGTGATCGTTGATGTTGAGCCGTATGGGTTTTGTCTAAAACGAAGGAGGTACGGAACGTGCTTACGGAAATACAGACAAGAAACTCGCCTGAATCTTTTTCTCTGCGAGCTGGGTCGTTCTGGATATGCATACACACATACGCTGACGTGGCCGTGGGCTATTCATGGTTATCGCTAGTGACGCCGGTGTGATATCTTAAGCATGGTGCAGTCGCTGGTTTATCTTTAGTTTTTTTTTTTGTGTTGTAGAGGCCGGACTTCCTCCCTTTAGAAATAACTCACTTAAGTTTATTTAATATAAATATATCTATATATACTAAAACGTGACTAGATGTATTTAAATTTAGACAAACCTAAGTTAGTTATTTCTCAATAGAGGGAGTACAATATTAATATGTTTCCTTGTGAAAAAAAATACCGTCCACGGATGATATGTCCCAAACCTAACACCGACGTGAACACCAGCGCACCCGACCACCCGTGGATGTCATGACAGAACGGTGACGCTGTGTTGCGCAGCAAAACCACTAGCAGCTGCCCGCACTGCAACGGAGGCTAAACCACCAAGCTTGCTTCACGTGCTCGCGTCGCAGGATCTTGTGGACGTAGTACGTGGTTTCTTTCTCCACCGACGTACGGTTTGTGGTGGCGTCGTTAGCTGCACCTGCACGGGTGGTTTAGGCGTGCCACCACGGCAGGGCCTTGCTTCAGTGTACTACCGCGGCAAACAATAGTAGTATCACAGGGCGTATCTTGTGCCCATACTGCTATCTTGAGAGTGCTTACAGATACAGAAACGCGCACTAGTTCTTGGGCCTACGCGATCTACCACTGCATACAGGACAGGACCAAAGCAGCAGCACAAGTCGTCCTGGACAGGCTCCAAGCACAAACTATACAAAAGGCTTATAGAACTGCACGCACATTTCCTCTAGTTACAGTGAAATAAACGCTCCACAGGAATGAATCAGACTTTGCAGCCCTAATCATGGATGCTGCAACTTACAAGATAGACGGGAACATGACCTGGGAATACAGCAAGCAGTACACATGCTCAATTTATTTATGGGTACCAAGGTGTTCCAGGTAAAGTAACAATGTCCACCACATAAATTGAATGAATGTCCAGTTAATAAATAAATACATAAGAAATAAAAAATGGTTGCTTCAATAAAAGATGACAGAGAGATGTACTTTTCTTCATTTTTTTTACTTTTTTTTTGCTTGGGAAGGGGTTTCCGAGATAAGAGTACAAATAAATTGGTTGCTATACAGTTGGGGCTTACATCGACAGAGCGCATACTAAGCGCCAGAATATCATGTCCAACAGCTGGTCCTCCTTTTTTTTATCAACAACCAATCCTCATCACTGAAGCAAGCATCGGCTGCACTTATTTCAAATGTGTGTAAGCCCCTTTCAAATGGCTGATGAAAACTGCTTGTTGCGGCCGCCTGATAAGAACATGACCATCTCCTAGTATCAGCATCGCAGTTTACCAGATTGGCGCTCCAGATCCCATTCCCCTTTTCCAATTTCTTTTTCCTTTTTTTTTGTTTTTTTCCTGTTTAGTCTTTTTACAAAGCAGCATTTTGGAGCAACAATCTTTTCAGCTTATTGACCCTATCGTCCTCATTCGAACATGCTGCACAACTGGAAAAACACCAACTGGTTCTCACTATGATCATCTATAATATGATCCCCTATGTGGCTGGTGGAAACACCTGTTCAGCTGAAGACAGTGACACACTCATGTCAGGTTTTGCACCTGCATTTGAACCAGTGCCTGATGCCTCACGCTTCCACTGAAAACTTCTGGCACCTGCTTTCATGGGAGTACGTCCTCTAAAAGAGCTACCAGGAAGAACACCCCTTGGGTATGCCATCCTACTGTGCCTAGCATACAGCGATGACCGACCACTGCCAGGCCAACCATAAAAGTGAGCAGCTTCATGAGAGCTTCGCCTCACGACCTACAGTACAAGAAACCGGCATGAGTATCACCCTATGCAGCGCACTCAATACTCACAAGCATCACTAATGCGTTTAAAGGCGACCAAAAAAGCTAACTACCACAATAAGAGTTGATAACATGCTACTCTCATGCAACAAGGTCCACGGCACAGCGGTGCAGAAATATATGGTTAAAGGGAAGCAAAACTGAATCTCAGTTACAAGGATTGTGCTTTATGGTCAATTTCTACTCCAGTAACAAGAATGCAAAGGAGAACAGAATGTCACAGGCTAAAAATACTTCAAAAGACTAGCAACCATACCTTGAGAATCCGTGTCATAAATGATGTGCCATTCAATGACAGAGCTCGCTCAGCTGACTCCGTGTGCAAAAATTCTACATATGCAGACCTGTATCAGATGAAAAATCAGTCACTGATGTCTTCAGAAAAAACTGATACGTAATTGCTGACTTTAGAATTAATTTCCTAGTTTATTTTAGCTCCTTCAGCTTGGAAATATGTTCCGCTTAGGTCCATGAACTTGAAAGTTCAATATTAAGATCCTTAAACTTTTTTACTCACGTCCATTCAGAACTTGTATCCACTTGAGTCCATGAAATTGCATGCACCTAACTGAGCATCTCCAATCGCATCCCTAACCGTCCCCCAAGCCGCTTTGGGGCGCGCCGGACAGAGGCACGCGCCCAGCCACGTGCCCCAAAGGCTGTTTCTGTCCGGCGTGGCCCAATAGCGTGTCTGGTGCCCTGAGGCCATCCCGGCTACACAGGGCATTGGTTCTTTCATCGGTCTAATATAACAGCTCAAAACTTGCATCCCTACTATTGTCAATGAGGACGTGTGGCATATCTATTGCTCACCTACCAAATGGTATCAAGCGGACCTTTAATTCAGATGTCAAATCTACTTACAACTCCATTCTATTACTCCCTCCGATCCATATTAATTGTCACTGGATTGGATGTATCTAGCGCTAAAACAAGTCTAGAACTCTAGATACATCCATTTCAGCGACAATTAATATGAATCGGAGGGAGTACTTTTCTCTGTGGGATCCTCCTTTCATTTCTAGTTTGCTATATATTTCATACTATCTCTGTTTGTCTTGGTACTCATTCAGTCTCAAGGGCTGAATCAAACTGAGATAAACGTCCATATATGTTTTCAGACATTATTCATGTTGATTTTCAACCAAGAAAATAGAATAATAGCACCTGATGGCTGCTACGAACTACGTATACCAAAATGAACTTTGCTTTTCTACAGCCAACAGTCAATTTTATCTCATGTGATGTACATGACCAAAAACTATTAGAAACATTAAAAAAAATTATCTCGGCAATGATAAGCATAAGGAAAAAAGCTAACCCTGTTGGCTGCCCTGTTGCAGCATTAGTAACAATGACTACTTTCAGCACCGCGCCAAACTTGTTGAAATGGCGAGATAGCGAGTCCTTAGTGGCAGCAAAGTGAACCTTCAAAAAAATTGGCAGATAAATAGAGAATCTAAGGGCATTAAAAAGAAAGGGTGATAATATAAGGATACTTACATTGCTAACATAGAGGGTCCTTGAATCCGCATCCTCAGTGGGATGCGCAGTGCTGTATGAATTTGTAGCTGCAAGGAAAACAAAATTTATTAATATATCAAATAATAATGGTATTTTGTCAAATGTGAAGCATTCTCTGTTGATAATTGATTCTAAGTGCTACGATTTGAATATTACACTCACTGAATTTTGTTACATACCAGATGTTGCAGACCGCTGTGAATCCTTTTGAACTTCTCTGTGATCTGATTCCTGAGCAATTTTTGTACAGTCAGAGCACATTTACCACAATTCCCAATTTCTAAAAAAGTATAGACTCCGAGGCAGGTCAACTGACAAAAAAGTTCTACAAGGCCAATGACCAAAAGAATATAAAGAAGTACTCCCTCCGTTTCAAAATATAAGATGTTTTAGCTTTGTGAAGCAAATGTATCTAGGCTTGTTTTAGTACATAGGTTCACTTCGGTTTGGAGTGAATCTAGACACTAAAAGAAGTCTAGATACATTTTCTTCACAAAACAAAAACATCTTATATTTTGAAATCTCTGGGCCCTAGGCTTCTTTTGACTGGGGCTAATTTGGGTCTAACTAATCTTCTCATTGGCTCTTTCTCTGAAATTAAATACTTATGTGCCTAGGAGGTAGGGGAGTTTTGGGATTGCATGATTTCCAATATGTGTCCTTTAAACCGGGATAGAGGAAGTAACAAGTAAAATGCAAGACTTATTTATAACAGAAATATTCAAGGAGGAAAGCTAATGACGGGAAGTATGGGCCATTGGGCATGTCTTAAATTCAGGCAACACTGATAATAATCGGTTTGGCTTTTCATCCCAAATTTCTTTGATGCTGGCGTATGAACCAAACTTATTAATTCGAGGCCGCTCTGTTCCAGCTGGAATTACCAGATCATTCCATTTCCTGACCGAAACGGTACGCAGCAGATTGCATTCTGTAACGGCTTAAATTCCAGGCATTCCAGCCGATGTTCCATCTCAGACAGATTTCCTGTATCAGACATTCCAGTACCAGGCACAATACAATGCTGCATTATTATCACACTCTGCTCTTATCATAGGCACCAGCACCACATCTGGTTCCCAAAGTACGCGAGGTTGTAGTGGGACTACTATCAATCTGGAGGTTCTATTTTCACCAGGAGGCACGTCGCATGGAGCATCAGGCCTGGTGCTTTCTGGGCTTCTTAAACTTGGATGCATATGGGTCAGCCTGCTCTCGCTGCACACATAAGCAATGCTAGGCCTGGCCACAATTCAGGAATTCACTCCCCTATCCCTTTTCGTACTCCCTCCGACCCATATTAGTTGCTTTAGATTCATCTAGATACGGATGTATCTAGTAACGGATGTATCTAGTCAAGTTTTAGTACTAGATATCTAGATACGGATGTATCTAGTCAAGTTTTAGTACTCCCTCCGACCCATATTAGTTGACTTGGATTTGTCAAAATTTGGATGAACCTATATACTAATAGTGTCTAGATTCATCCAAATCTAGAAAAATTTGAGTCAACTAATATGGGTCGGAGGGAGTACTAGATACATCCATATCTAGACAAATTTGAGTCAACTAATATGGGTCGGAGGGAGTACATTTTCTTTTACTCCCTCTGTCCCAAAATGTAAGGCATCTAAGATTAGTCGACTTTTTGACTAATCTTAGACGCCTTACATTCTGGGACGGAGGGAGTATTATATTTCTGTACATATATGTCTATAAATTAACTATATAAGCCCAGAACAGAACACTGGAATGGTCTGCTACGTGGTACCGAGATGTTCCGTTTAAAACACCAGACCAGAATGACGACTGCAAAGGAATTATTAAGTATGGTATGAGCACAGGCCTATGCCGTTGGTCACAGAGATTAAAGCAGACCAAAGTAAGTAAAGAACAACTAAACCAGTCCAGTTCAATCCAGTAGACGCTAGAACTGGCAAGTTGTTGAAATAATGTCAATTTTTCACATGATGATCCATCGGCCCTACTGACATTCCATTCAAGCCAAATGGCAAATGAGTACAAGTCATCACTACCATGGAAACATCCAACAAAAAAACTATGAATAGGGCAAATACCAAAATGTTTAGGCTATGGCTGAAATAGACCGATGAGGTACCAAAGTCATGATTGAAACCCATAAAGAGAAAAAAAATCAACTTCACATGGCACTTCATCTGCACCTCGAATGCAAAAAACATCGCAACAGATAAACATTTTTGAAACCTAGAACACAGAAATATAGATTATTAAAATGGTCTGAGGAATGGTTCTTTCATAACTTACAGATTGCAGATAAGATAATCAGAACAGACATCTGCAAATGCTCAGTATGGTGCAAATTATCATTAAAAATGGTTATTACAGATATGAGGTAACTTACTTTGACATTAACAGCCTGAGAGGTAACAGTAGGATTCATGGGTGTGATGTCCGGCTTCTCCACAACATGAACATCTTTTGGTGTAGCAAAACTGGGAGGTTCCACAGAACTGAGATTAACTGGACCAGCCACAGTTTTGCTTGCTCTTATTGTTGATGAAGAAACAGGTTGCCCCTCGTAAGTCAAACTTGAATGCCTCGCCGTATTGGACGCGGGTTCAGCGCTACATCTTGTCGATGAATATTTCTTCTCGGCAACTGAGGAGGCAGCACCGGCATGTGAATTGGAACCTTGGTATCTAGTAATTCCATCATCTATGTCCACATCATCATCAGAGGTAGTATCAACATTCATTTCATCTTCCCCATCGGATATGTTCAGGTCTCCTGATATCTCTTCGTCATTATCATGCTGATCAGAATCATGATCATCTACAGATGTAGCTGGCTCAACATGTTTCCTCTCTTCACGAGAACGAGATGGTTGATTCACAGCATTCCCTTGACCTAATCGACTGAACACACTTCCAGTAGATCTTGCTTTAGAAGAATCTGCAGCAGCCTCTGCAGCAGCTCTAAGAGCTAAAGCAGCTCCAGGCACTTGTAGAATTTGCCTAGTTCTTTCTAATCTTTTATCATTCGGGTCGTCTGTAGATCTTTCTGATCTCCTGTCATGCACGCTATCTTTAGATCTTTCTGACCTCCTGTCATGCACGCTGTCTGTAGATCTTTCTGGTCTCCTATCATGCAGGCTGTCTGTAGTTCTTTCTGATTTTTGACCATGCCGGTTGTCTGTGGATAATGTAGAAACCACAGAACGTAGGCGCTTAGAAGATGGCTCAGTAGAGCTGCTAGTTTGCTGCACAGCTTTTACAGCATCTCGGACAGCAAACTGCAGAAGACGGCGGGACGCACCAAGCACGGGACGAGAAGGCAATTCTCTCTGGGTACAAAATAAGAAAACTGATAGTAAATGGTACTTTTATTTCAGGTGGACAAAAGCAACATCTTAAGTGGATTCCTAAAGAGTGAATGCATATATAGTTGTAGAAGAAATTAGGTAGGTCTGATACATTGCAATACTTATTGGTAAAACACGAGCAATTTCCTTCTCCAAGTAGAATATAAACAATAGTTAAGAATATTACAATTTTGTCTATTCGACGATTTTCATTAAAACGGTCAGTTGGTCCTAACAGGAAATACTGTAGCATACAAAAGTAGTTGAAGCTCACGTATTCATATGCACGGAAGCAAACATTTGGTCTGACAGATGCCGAGAATATTATTTTTTGCGACAGAACTGTTGGAAAATGGAAGAACTAGAACCTAACAATATAATCCTTTTTTAGACTACAAACTAAAATTTGATTATTTATTAATATATTATTCTTTGGTACCACTATAAGGATTCACAGTCAGTGTTAACAAGCCTCTATGTTGCGAGATGTACAGAGGTCTAAGAGAATGAACATTTAGTTACAGTATAAGTTATTAATATATTATTCTTGATACCACTATAAGGAATCGCAATCAGTGTTAACAAGCCTCTATGTTGCGAGATGTACAGAGGTCTAAGAGAATTGAACATTTACTTACAGTGTAATTTATTAATATATTATTCTTGGTATCACTATAAGGATTCGCAGTCAGTGTTAACAAGCCTCTATGTTGCGAGAATGAACATTTAGTTACAGTGTAATTAAAATTCAGATCCAGGGCACACCACACTAAAGAAAGCAAGGCATGGCGAAGTAAAGAACAGGTAGACATGAAAGTCCAGTGTTGCAAGAAATCCGTTTGGTTAACAAAAAACACACCCTTTATTAAGATTTGCTACGCACCTTTGTTTGTTGTAGTTCGTCCTCCCTATCACGCTTTCTGCCATTCCGTTGGTTAGATGATGGAGGCTGTCGTATTTCAATAGATTTTTGCAGCTTTTTCTCTTCTCCGTGCAAAATATCCGTTAGTACACTTCGTAGTGGAAAGTTTCTATTACCCTCTCGACCAGTTCCTTTCCATTCCCTCTTATTCTGACTCCTGGTGGTCGGATTTGATTCACTTGTATGCTCATTCGAGTGCACCTCGGATGATTTACGTCTCCCAGATGGTTCTTTTGGTTCATGATCCTTGTTCTCCACCTCGCACTTTTCTTGTTTTTGCACATATAGGTGCAAATTCAAAGATAGATGATCCCACAACCTACAAGGACGTTCAATGGTGTGTTCAATATGCACTTGCTAAGACAATAAGAATATCAATTCCTTGTAATTGCAATAGTACCCAAAAGAATATCCATGCCCATTGTTGTTGTAGTAGTATACAACAATAATCCAGTTAGAAAGAGGGGCTTAACCTCTTCTCAGTCACAAAGCAGGGTCATACTGTAGTAAATAAGTAGCCAACTTACTAAAAACCCGCGCAAAACTAAAAAGGTTAACTTGTGAATCCTATGTTATCACGTGCAAAAATGATTTACAATAAACTGTGCAAACCAGTTCATGTTGCATAAGTGAATATTGCATAGTAAATGATTATATGGAGAAAAATGTGGACAAATACAGTGAGATTGGTCATGCGCTTAGTTCACGTGCAGTGAAATACATATCACATGTCATGAGTACTAACCATGAAATAAACGTTGCACTATCATCAACTCCCAGAAAAATATGGAGGTCCTTACTGGCCTCATCCTTGCGCTTTCTACTCTTCAGCATCACAATAACATAGTCCTGCACCAAGATAACAGAGGTTCATTTACTGTTCTTTCTATAAACGTATAATGTAATGAAGCAATAGGAGAAAGAGAATACGATGTTTAAGTTTCTAATGCTCGAGAAAATGAATACATTGTGATAACAAGAAGTGTTGGAGCAATGTATTCCATGACAAACTTCAGTCTTTCTGATTAAAATGATGGCATTCACTGCAGCCTGCAGGTAGGGGAAACAACTAAGCAGCAGATTTTTTCCATCAGAGGTTTTGTAGCCAATCCCAAAAACAACATGAAACGTACACATTTTTCCAATAATGATTAGGCACTTTCATTGTTACAGTTTTGGCTAAGACCAGCAGTAAAAATAAGAAGGAGCAAGCCCATGTAATACCATGTGCGAGGGCAGTGCATATTCACAGGCCCACAAAAAGTAGGGGTCCAAATTTTCCCTAAGCACTCACATTTTACTAATCAAATGACCAGTTGAGAATTAGACACTAAAGTAAAGGAAGACCTCGTGCACTGGAAAATTACTCACGCAAAGCCAGCAACTCCCAACCCGTAAGACCTTTTGATCCTTGCTCTTTCAAGACTCCAAAAATACGGTTGCTGATAATAAATTGGTACAGTCCAATATTTCATTTATCTACGTGTAGGTGTTTTTCTTCTCATTTCTCACTTTTTGTTCTTTCATTGCAAACATTCTCTCATGCATTATTTGTTCTACTAAAGGTGGACTATCTTGTTTGGCCACACCCATCTATTAGAGCAGTCCAACTAAAAGATGTACTACAGCAGTACCCCATCTATTCAGAAATATAAATCACACGCACTTCTTTAAATACATATTTGAGCAAGAATTTGTCTATAACAAAATATGGAGTTCCTAAAATAAAATATGGATTGCCTAATACAAAATTGATATTGTGTTGAAATAAAAACAATTTTGAATGATATTAATTTTTTCTCGATAATTCACATACAGTTAGTAATCACCGCTCAAAGTTTCATCTTTGGAAAATAAGCGATTATAATTCTGAATGGACGGCGCGCTTAGAGTTTGATATTTTGTTTTTTATCAAGATGTAAGTACTTAAGAAAAATAATCACCCATTTAAGAAATCAACTTAATTGAAATTTCTAGACATAGGCCCTAAACTTTATTAGCACCAGTCACCGGTTTATTGAGTATGGCCCTGAGGTAGAGTTGAGTTGATGATAGTGGTCTATCATTTAATCAACTTTCCCCTATGCACAAGCATGCTCAGGCTTCAAGCTGCATTACCTCAAAAAAAGGTTCCATGCTCTGCACAAGTTCAATAAATCGAGCTCCATCTAGTGTAGGTAAAAGGATAGTACAACATGATATAGCGAATAGTACATAAATGCAGAAACTGAATACTTGGAAATAGAGAAATTGGGATCCATGGTTCCTGAACAACTGATGTAGTTGTGCTGAATAAATAAACCATTCTTGGATTACACGGAAAAATCAGCAGTGTACAAATAAATATAAGAGAATAATTCCTACTCTATGGTCACATTGTAAAATGTACCTCCAGTGAGGGACATGGAACAAATATACATAATGTTCACGGTCCTACAGACCAAGCATAATTACACATTACTTCAGTGCTACTGGCTTATTACACCGGCTGAATTCCCCTAGGCGCAGTATACAGTGTAGATATAGTCCATGAGACTAGGCAAACGAAATTAGAACCGACGGTTATCGCTATAGTCCAACACATACCTAAATTCCAGGAAGCAAAATAATCAAGCAAAAGCTGCGAACTAGTGAGATTGTAAGATCTAACCGCATAATACGAGAGGAAGCACAAGACAAGGTCACACGATAGCACAACTCGCAGAACTACGGACACAGCAACACACAAGCGCGAAGCCACCTAACAGGGGAAGGGGCGGGGGGTCGAGTGGCGACATCTTACCGCGACAGATTCTTCGGCATCCTTGAACTCACGCAGCTTCTCCCGCATGCGCTCCAGTAGCTGACCGGAGCCGGCTTTGGTGAAGTCTGCCGCGAAAGTGCGGTCGTCACCGGCGAGATCGGCCGCCTCCATCGTGGCGGAGGCCTCCAGAACCCCTCCCCTTGCAACCCTAGATCCAGCCCGATGAGATACCGGGGACGAGACGGGTGGGGACGAACTGGAGGGGGGTAGAACTTATCCGCGCCGCGCTTATCAGCGGGTTTTGGAAGCTTCAGCGGAGCGGCAGAGTTTGGGCTCGCCGGGAGGAGGCGCCGGCAGCGCGTGGAGGTGGGGATGGGGTTAGGCGACGGGACTAGGATGCGAGATTTTATTGGGTTTTTTGTTTTGGGTTTTATTGCTTTTGAGCGAGCTATGTTTTTACGTTGTTACCCGTCACGGCGGGCGCATAACAGGACTTTTTATATAACACAAAATGATGAAATTAGAAAACACGATGCTTGAAAAAATAGAGTAGCAGAAACTGAATCCATTGTCACCTAAATCATCGCCATCGATCTACACGGCCAGTAGCATGCGACACAATGCAATGTCCACTAGATATTTTTGAAGAACTATCATCTTCTCGTCTAGCCTTCTTTCCCTTTTCTTTCTTTGAGAGTCTCCATGCTCCCCCGGGCTCCTCTCTCTTTTCCGGCGGCTTTGCCGACCGGAGGCGACGAGAGAGAAGAGACCCGGTCCCTATATGTAGTAGTCTAGGTTTTTGTTTCTCGAAGTAGTTTTGGTCCAATGTCAGTCTCGCGCTATGTCGTGCAGGCTTTGGCGGCGAGAGTCATCGAGCGGCTCTAGTTGGCCAGCGGTGGCGACTTTGCTCTCTATGAGGCTCCGGTGGTCGGAGTCGACGATGTAGTGGGCGGTCTCTACAATGGCTCCCCTCGATCAATAAGCTCGTGGTGGCTCTAGGGCTGGAAGATCTAGAGGAATCTGACGTAGTTCTTGTCGTCTTGATGATGGGAAAAGCAGTTCGTCACTGGAACTATCTAGATCTGACAGGTTCTGGAGCATACGGGGATGCTTGGAGTGCTGCATCGAGCTCTTCCCGAGACATGCTCTTCGCGAGCGGCTTCAGGGAGTGCATCCTCGACGACGCTTCTATCACCGAGTCTTCAGGCCAAAGGGCGGTCGCTCCCCTTTGGCTGTCGACGCTGGATGGGCAGCACAAGGTTGTTGATGCATGTAAAATCATACATGAACTATATAGTTTATTGTCATATATTCTTAGATATTTGCATCACTTAGAATGTTATATCCATAATTTACATTGATTTATGGGGATTTATGAATGATCCCCTTTATTTGGGTTATAACTCTACAGAACAGAAAAATCCTATTTTTTGATTTTTAAGTTTTATAGGGACCTAAACAAAATCAAATGGACCTGTGATTTTTCGAGAATTTTTTCACGAAGACAATGACCTGGAGTACTTGAACCTCATGACCGGGGCCCGGAGGCCTGAAAGAGACCAGGTGGCGTGCCCTAGGGATGGGTCTGTGCCACCTAGGCTCTTTCCCTCCTAGAGTGTTGGCAGTAGTCCATCTTTAGTCCTAATTTAAAATGTTGACCTAGAAACGCCTATAAAAAGGTCCTCCGAGGCAATCTCAAAAGAGACGGGGCGGAAATATAGAAACACCAAAACAGAGCCAGAACCAGCAAAGATTGGAAGGGAAAACACCACCGGAGCCGCCACCGATTGGATCTCCACCCTTTCCAACATCATCAACACCGTCCCCATAATGAAGAGGGAGTAGTCCACATCTGGACTACGGGTTTGTGGCAGCATCTTGATCTACATCTCTCTCATGATATCATTGTTTTAATACCATATGGGTTGTCCAACATGATTATGGTCATCTGTATAATTTATATGTGATGGATCTTTGTTTTATAAGATGATATTTGAGATTGAAGTTCTACCATGTGTAAGATTTATTGGTAGATTAATATTATGTATCATGTTGTTAAGTACTTATTTTCATCATACTTGTATGCATGAACATGTGTGGGGAACGTGTGTATTAGATGCAGTAATATGGTGGTGAAGATTGGGAAGTGACTGAAAACTCGAGATCCACTATGATTTTTACCTTTCTTTTATTACCTCATTAGGGATAAAGTGAATGCATGTGTTCGTCTTGTGACAACAAAAATGATCTTGTTTGGTCAAGATAGCACATTTATTATTCAAACATCATGTTGAAGTACTAAAGGCTATGAAGGTAATATGTCTAGAAGGCAAAAATAAAGTGGTTATTATCTAATTTCATGTTTATGGTAGATGTTTATTTTTATGCTATAATTGTGTTAATTGGAAACATTAATACATATGTGCTTAATATATAAATAAGAGTTCATAGTTATGCCTCTTAGTTAAACTAGCTCGTTGATTAACAGATGATCAAAAATTTCCTGATCATGAACATTGGATGTTGTTAATAACAAGGTCACAACATTGGGGGAATAATATGATGAACATTCACCCAAAGTATAGTAATACGACGAAGTTATTATATTTATATTTGTATAATATGTCATGTGAAGTAACCATAATCCTTAGACCATGAGATCATTTTAATCACTAACACCGAAAGAGTATTTCGATAACATCAAACGTCACATCGCAACGGGGTGACTATAAAGGTGAGTTTAGGTACTCTGAAAGTGTTATATAGAGCCTCATGGATTAAGGGTGGAATTTTTCCATAGCGATAACAGGGAGATATACTCTGGACCCTCTCAGTGATATCACATTGATATAGCTTGCAAGCAGGTAATTTGATCATAAGGAATGTTATATAACAGGAATGAGAAAAGAGACTTGTCGGTAATGAGATCAAACTAGGTACGGGATACTGATGATCTAATCTCGGACATGTAATATATCGCGAGACAAAGGGATTTAGTTACGACGTTAATGGTTCTCACGATCACTAAGTCATCGTTAAATATGTGAGAGTCGGTATAGGTCTTTAGGTCTCGATGTTAATTATTGATCGAAGAGGGGTCTGAATCATGTCTATGTTATTCGCGAACCGTAGGGTGACACACTTAAGGTATACCGACACCAAATGGGGCCAGATATAATACTAGTGAAAGGCTTTGAAAGTGCTGACATTATTTTGATAAGCACCGGAATTGTTTCAGGTCAAATTGCTGAAATTGGTTTCAGATGCAATATCAAAGTTATGCAAGGGGTTTTATGCAGTTTTTTGTTAATTCAAATAATTAAAAAAAATTCTGAATAAAACATTAAAAAATTATTAATGAGAGTTTGCATTTATTTTGGTGAAAAATTAATGCAACTTAAAGTGGAGTTGGAATTTATGTGGAGGGCTTAGTGGAAGCTCCACTCACATGAATGAGGGAGAGGTAGGGTCACCCACCATGGCCGCCGTACATGGCATGGGGGCTTCCCCCTCTGCCAGGGGGATGTGTTGGGGTTCTGGTTCAGAAAATAAAAAAAATACTACGCGGGAAACCCTAATTGTCCAAGATCTATCTACTAGTAATGTAGTAACGGAAAAAGACAACAGTAATTTATCCTCGAAGACTGAGAGGGCGTTACGCTCATGCAGAAGCATGGTTGATATAGTCATACCCGTCCGACCTCAAGGTCGCGAAGCTCCTCGCAAGTCACCCCTTGTCCTGGTCCCCACACGATGGCCATGAAGCTTCAATAGCCTCACTGAGTTGCCACAAGCATACGATGCAAGACGACGACTCTCGGGATTGGATCCCGCCGAGGTTGCGGAAGTAAACCTCATGGCTGGAATCCTAGCAGCAAAACGACGTATCACAGAAGAGAACGCCTTGCTTGTACAGTCTAGACTTGGGACCGCACACTAGCAGAGGCAACTTTAGAGAGAGATCAGGAGTATTCAAACCAAAGTGAATATCTCAAATTATTGTGTGTATTATCCCACCCATGGGCGCCTCTTTATATAGGGGAAGGGAGGAGTCCCCTACCTCTTAGGTGCCCCATGTGGGACTAATCTTAAAGGAAAAGGGGGCAGAAAAGAGGCAACAGTCGGCTGGCCACAAGGGCCTAGTGCAGCCAGCTTGTGGCCTGCCAGGCGCCCGGCTGGGCCGGCCCTGACCGCGTGGCCTGCGAGAGGTAGTAGCGGTAGCCGACCGGGTGGACTGGCGCCACCCCGAGGACTAGCTCGCGTGGCTTCCTGCAGCCCGTGGTTGCCAGCCGGGGTGGGCCTCCTACTCGCCTGCGGCCCGCCAAGTCGGCGCCCGGGTGGGTTGCTAGCCCAGCCGGCGCCCCCGCGATGCACATCACCACCGCGAGCCCCACATGGGCCGAGGTTGCACAGCTCTCTATGGCAGCTGCAGCCTTCCCGGTGCGACAACTTTTATCTGTCGCCCACGTGGGCTGGTCAAACCAGCCCATTGGTTGCTTTATTTTCTGAATATTTCTGTAGCTTTTCTCCTAGGCCAATTTCCTCCGGAATTTTTGCCTAATGATAAAGTTGACTTTATAAATCTCAATTTAAATATTTATTTAGAATATATTAATTTACAATTAACATATAATAAATGTATATTTAAATTCCCATTTATTTGAAACTCCTTTCAGTCTTTTTCCTTCTTTCTTTCTCCGAACAACTTCAGATCTCCCTGGAATAATTATGGTTTCTCTCTCTTTTAGGATTCCTTCTTATATGTAGATCTCTAAACGTCGTAATGCCCTTAAGAGTGCTTCCCTATGGTTCGGGAATATCATAGACATGATCTCTATCAATGATTAACAACGGGACTGAGATGCCCATGATGACCCATATGCACTCACGATTCTCCATTTTTTTAAACCTGAAACAATATGTGTTATGTTCCTTTTGTCTCTACGATACTTGCATTTTCCTAGATTTGACCATCAACATATCCATGCTGGGTTCAACCTCGTTACTGACAATGCTAATTGACACTCGTACCGATAAGTGATATCCCCGTGACCTAGTCACGTATTGCGCAACATTTAGATATAACTTATCCAAGTGGGCCCATAGTATCTTTCATCACACGGATGTACAAATTGTTGGAGATATTCCCTAGAGGCAATAATAAAAGTAGTTATTATTATATCTTTGTGTCTATGATAAATGTTTACATTCATGCTATAATTGTATTAACCAGAAACATTAATACTTGTGTGATTTGCAAACTTGTTAGAGTCTCTAGTATAGCCTCTTTATAATACTAGCTTGTTGGTTGATAGATGATCATGGTTTCCTGATCATGAACATTGAGATGTTATTAACAACAAGATCATATCATTAGGAGAATGGTGTGATGGACATACTCCTATAGATAAGCATAGCATAAAGATCAAGTCATTTTAATAGTTCGTTTGCTATAAGCTTTCAGATACATAGTAACCTAATTCCTTCGACCATGAGATCATGCTAATCACCATCACCGGATGGATGCTTTGATGACATTAAACACCACATCATAACTAGGTGGTTATAAAGGCGGCATTGAGTGTTCGTAAAGTATGTGTTGAGGCACATGGATCAAGAGTGGGATTTGTCCATCCATATGACGAATAGATATACTTTAGGCCCTCTCGGTGGAATGCCATCCAATTAGCTTGGAAGCATGTGACTGTATCACAAGGGATCACATATCACAGGAACGATTCAAGAATACTTATCGGTAATGAGGTTGAACTAGGTATGCAAAGATACCAACGATCAGACCTCGGATAAGTAAAGTATCGCGAGACAAAGGGAAATTGGTATTGTATGTAAATGGTTCATTCGATCACGAAGTAATCATAAAAATACGTGGGATCCATATGAATTTCTAGATTCCTCTATTTGTTATTTATTGGATAAGGGTCTCGGTCATGTTTGCATAATTCACGAACCGTAGGGAGACACACTTAAGGATTCGATGTTGTTTAGTAGATATGGAATGTGAGTAAGAAGATCGAATGTTGTTCGGAGTCTCGGATGAGATCCGGGATATCACGAGGAGATCCGGAATGGTTCGGAGAATAATATTCATATAAGGAAAGTCCAATTCTGGAGTTCGGGAATGATTCCGATGTTTTCAGTGGAATGTTCAAGAAGGGTCTAGAAGGTTCACCGATCCGAAGGGGGAAGGGTACATGGATGTGTCATGACAAATTGGAATGATTACATCATGTCCTAGGTCACTTGGTTGGACACTTGGAAGAGAGAAATCAAACTCTAATTTGAAAATCAAAAAGGCAGTTTGAAAAAAGTCAAATTGGGACAATGTTTCCAAGTGGAGGGAAGGAAGGATTCCTACCTAGGGAAGGAATCCTCCCTTCCCTTGCCGCCGGCCACATGAAGTGGTGTTGGGGGAGGATTCCCTCCCCCTTGTCGCCCCTCCCTCTCATAAATAGAGGGGAGGGGGCGCCCCCTTTCCCCACACCACCAAACCCTAGCCCAAGGCGCCTAGCCCTCTCTAGCCGCCGCCAGGAGCTCCTCCCAAGCCACCCCTCGACGCCCTATAAACCCTAGATCACCGAGGCCCTCTTCTACTCCACCATACTCGCTCCAGCTTAGGCGAAGGCCTGCGTGATCTCCCCTCTCAACTCTGACGCCATGCCGGCGTGCTGCCGGAATCGCGAGGAGAGAACTACAACCTCCGCTGCCTGCTGGAACAAGTGAGAGGAAGGTCTTCGTCGAGTATCGAACGTGTGACCGACTGCGGGAGCGCTGCCGGAACACGGTGCCGAAATGATCGTCTACACGATCTTGATATCGACAGGCGGACGACTACATCACCCATGAGAATCTGCTCTCATTAACCGCTTTGGAATCTTCGAGGGTGAGTACTCTATCGACTCGTTGGTACAATCTATTAGATAGATCTTGGCGTGTGTGTGTTCATGTGATAGAATTTTTTTTGTTTTCCATGCTACGAACCCCTATAGTGGTATCAGATCCATGTCTATATGTAGATTTGTTGCACGAGTAGAACACAATGGTCATTGTGGGCGGTGGTGCTTTTATTATCAATTGCTTCTTGTGTACTTTGCATCTTGCGGTATGGTGGGATGAAGCGGCCCGGGCTAACCTTACATGATATCGTTCATGAGACTTGCTCCACGCTCAACATGCAACTTGTATTGCATAAGTGGCTTTGCGAGTGTCTGTCTCTCCCATCATAGTAAAGATTCGATTTACAACGGGCACTTAATAGTTCAAGCATCAACGTTGTGGTTCTTGTTCGTAAGTTAGAACGATACTTATTAAAAGCCCTAAACCACGTAAACTATGCAAATAAAATTAGAGGCGTCTGATGACCCACAGGTATAGGGGGTGTACCGTAGTACTTTCAATAAATAGGAGTGTCAATCCCAACGAGGAGCAGAAGGTGTTGACTAGTGGTATGGAGTAGGAAATCTCTGTAAATACTTAGCAAACGGATGTTTAGGGGTTTTCTGATAAAGCAAAGAAATAAAATGCAAGTAATAAAGACAATGAACAAATGCAGCAAGTGGCCCAACCCTTTCTTAGCAAAGGACAAGCCGGTGGGAGTACTTATAGGACCAAACGTTCTCGAGGACACATGGGAATTCTGTCAAGTGCTTTCTCTTCAAATAGCCGAGTACCCTTCTTTGGTGTTGTAAGTGTTGTGTGGGTGAACCTGTGCTAATGTACCGACCTTACTTGGACTAATACATACTTGTGATTAAACCCCCTGCAAGCATTCGCAACTACATGAAAGCAATTAAGATATAAACCTAACCACAACCTTAAACTCTGAGATCCTACACTCCCTTGTGCAAAGGTGTCCTAACGGGGGTTCAAGTTTCTGTAAGTCCGGCAATCCCACAATTAGTAGCCAAATACACAATGAATTCCCCTAGGCCCATAAATGGTGAAGTATCATGTAGTCGACGTTCACATGACACCACTAGAAGAATAGCACCACAACTTAAATCCTAAACCATTGAATAATTTCTCAACACAAATCCACTACTAACAACATGACTTCTCCCATGTCCTCAAGAACTAAACGAACTACTCACAAGACATCATATGGATCAAGATCAAAGATGATATAATGATGGATAACAATCTGAACATAAACAATAATCCAATGGTTCCACTCACAAGCATCAACTACAATAGTAATCAACACCGAGAAAGTTTCCCCTAAGAACTATGCAAGATTCAACTCAATTGTTACAGCGAGACGGAGTGGTGATGATGGTGTTGGTGGAGATGACGGTGTGGATGATGATGATGATCCCGATGAAGTCTAGCTTGACGATGGTGTTGATGGCGATGATCTCCCTTCTCCGGGAAGGAATTTCCCCGGCAGAAATCTATCTGCCGGAGAGCTCTTTCTCACTCGGTGTTTTCCGCCCCGTAGAGGCGGCATAATATTCCTGTGTTCGTTCTCCGTGTATTAGGGTTCCGAGGAGAAGAAATAGGCGAGAGGGCGTAGCCAGAGGTGGGCCAGGTGGGACACACCCCCTGTAGGCGCGGTCAGGGGGTGGCCCGCGCCTGGGGTGGGTCCCCTGTGGCCCATCTCCGCCTCTCCTTCCGGCAATCTTCATCTATAATTTTTTGGTATTTTTCTGATCTTCGTGAAATTGCATCAAAACACCTCTTTTTCCATCAGAATCCTGACTCCGATAGTTCATCCTCCAAGAATCATCCAACATGCAAAAACAGATGAAAAGACATAAGTAACACCTCTTAATATGAAATATATCTATGAATATAGGCAAATTATGATATAGAATGGTGATGCAAATTGGACGTATAAACTCCCTCCAAGCTTAGACCTTCGCTTGTCCCCAAGCAAAAACTGAGCTCATTAAACATGTCCACAGGTTTATGGAGTGAAGTGTCGATAAAAGAATACGGACAAGAAGCGTCACACTTACCATTACACAACTCATAGAAGGAAGCAACTCACCATTATATAACTTAGCTTGCAACAAGTACATGAGTCACAATAGAGATGCATAAAGATAAATCATAATTGGAATTGGCAAACTTTTTTCTTGGTCAGGGAACAACTGGCAAACAGTTTCACAAAAAGCTTTTGTAGAAGTTTTCACAACAAGAGTACTCTTTGCTCAAACATAAAAGGTTTTTCACAATGATGGCTTTCAAAGTAATACTCAATGATAAGAGTCTTGTGCAAACAAGGGAGATAAAGAACATGATTGAATAAATCATCATATGAATGCTTGAAACACAACAACTCAAATGCTTGCTGGAGATAGAGTGGAAGTAGGTTTACTGACTCAACTTAGAAATAGGAGAAATGCCCTTCATAGAGGGAAGCAGGGATTTCAAGTTCATAAAGAGCTTCCAAAATATTATGGTACTTACTAGCTTTGAGCTCTCATTGCCCCTATCATAAGCATCTTTAAGTGATTAAGGTTAAAGTGAACAAAGATGGAGTATATGCTTGACAAAATATAAGTTGGCAATCTCATGTCCCTTGAGTACGAGGGCCGCTCCTGATGCTAATCAACTTTAGAGGTCCCAACCTTTAATAAGGTAGAGATCCCTGTGTTTACAATGCTAGTCCCTGGATCAATAGCTAGCATCCACAGTTAAGATGTAATATCAAGAAACAAAGGTCATAATACAACTTTATAACCAGGAATAAAATAATTCATTACATCTTACATAGCTCAATTGGATATCTCATTATAATGCAACAGAATTAACTATAGCATGGAGTCCTTCATCTTCAAAGTGCCACAGGCAATCATGTTGGTTGTATACTTGTAATCCTAATCAACACACTTCACTAACATCAAACAAACCTGCAACATAATAAGTTACAACCACAAGGGTCAATACATTTGAATTGTACTGGAAAGTGATACTATGGTAGTATAGTGGTAACTATCATCTATATGCATTTGGCTAAGTGGAGCTTAGGCTTGCTTTGCTCAAAATAGATTTTCCTTATCATTTGAGAACACTAAGTTTTTATTTGTCCAAAATCACCCAAGGCATCTACCAATCAGTGATTGAAGATCCTTAACCCTTGTTCAACCACAAGTTTTTAACTTATAAATTGGGATGAGGAGATTCTTGATAGCTTCCATGTCTTGATGCTCAAGTTGTCCATTGTCGGGGACACGACTAAGTACTTAGATTTTACACTCTGCAGAGGTGGTGCACTTTCCCCACAAGACTCGACATGCATCGAGACAAGATATTTCAGAAGCCTTCCCTTAGACCAGAATGGACGCGTTCCAACCTAACATCCCCTACCACCAACTGTCCATTTGGCTAAGTATTGCAACCTATTGATCCAGGAAGAGCCCATAATGCCATGTGGCTGCACTAGAAGCTTCTTAACATTCCACAAGTGAGTTTCCCTTTGTTCCTGGGTGGCATTCCACAAGTGAGATACACATGGTAGACCATTGGAAAATGGGCCCTGGTAACCACTCAACCAAAAACCACCAAGCAATTACCAATCCACCCAGGTGTTTCATTCACTTAGTTGTTTTATTAAGCAAAAACATAAGTCAACGACTTAGCACATATTTTTCCATAGAATGTATATATTCCAACCTTGGTTGCTACTAGCTAGGCTAAGCATGGCAATAGCAAGTATCTTAACTTAGAGAAAATTCTAACAATTCTACAACTACTAGGATTTCCCAAGCATAGCATACACATACTTAGCAAAATTTAACATGCAAGTCCTATACAAAATATTTCTAATGCATAGACAAAATATTGGGAAAAAAGTATGAAGCACCACTTGCCTTTTTGGTAGAGATTATAAGTTCATTCCTTGATCTTGCAATAGTCACACTCTTCAAATTTCACTACAATTCAATCAAGGCACAAATTCAATCTACCATTCAAGCAATTTCATCACATAGAATAATATAAACAAAGCAATGCATACAAGCATGCCAAAGATTGTTTTATTTGGAAAAGTGGTTTCTAAGAGGTTATAAACATTTTAAAGCACCTATTGGTCATTTATAAAAGTGGCAAAACCATTTGATATCAAGTTAGTGAAAATGGCCACTTTAAGTCATTTTTGTTTTGCTATAAACGGTTTAAATCAAAGCAATAATTTCTAGTGATTGACAAAAACATTTTTAAACACAAATGTTAGTGTTTTATGGTCAAGTGTTTATTATTAAAACCATTCGCAATACCTATAAACCATTTTTAAATCGAAGTCATATTTTATTTTGTTGGAAATGCATTTAAACAAAGTAATAATTTAATAGGGTTCACCAAATATATTTTTAATTCTAAAAACTTGGTGTTTAGGGTCAGAGAGTTTAAATCAAATCATTTTCCAAAGGTTTTACTCAAAAAGCAATTTTAAAACATAAACCATATTTTTATTTAACTAGAAATGCTTTTATTCAAAGATTTATTCCTTAGCATCACAAAATACACTTTTAAATCCATAAGTTGGTTTCTATGGTCAGTAGGTTCAAAAAAATCCATTTGCCAAAGATTTTACCTTAAAAACATTTCTAGAATAATTTTTATGTTCAAATTATGCCTACACAAGTTTCTGCAAAAACAACTAAGTTTACAGAAGCAAATTACTAAACAAAGTACATGGTTGGAAAGTATTTGTTTTGCTGATTTCATTGATATAAAATTTGCAAAATTTGGACGTGTGGATCAAAAGTTATGCAATTTACAAATTCACATATCTAATACAGTCAAATCTATTTTTAAAACAACACACATGCCACGCGTCACATTCCTACGGGCTGGTACCGCTTCGGTTGGATCGACCTTTTTGTGTCGATAGATCTAAATGACTACGCATGGCACAGATCAAAGGATACCCCTTCGATTAAGTTTCTATCGTGTGCATCCGATCAAAATCCTACGGCCTAAATTGAATAGCCTAAAACGGGCGGCGCTGGCGGCGGCGCGGTCAGACGGTGGAGTTGCCGGCGATGTAGGAAGCGAGAGATGATGGGGAGAAGCTCACCAGATTTTCCGTGATTTGCTAATGCTCGAGGTGGTCGCCGTTTGTCGAGGGGCGCACGGGGTCGTCAGAGATTGCTCGCCGGAGAAGCTCACTGGCTCGAGCACCCTTTATCGAAGACGAAGGCGAAGCTGTGGTGCATGCCAGAGCCAGATGAAAACGCTGTTAGATGCGCAAGGTTGTGGAGAGTGCTTGCGTGTGAAAGAGAAGGAGAGGGAAGGTCAGATTCTACCTGGGGGTGTCGCCGGAGAGGAGGCAGACGGCGACGCTGCTCTTGCGAAGACGTTGACGAGCCTACGGTGCTCGCGCGGGCGAGTGGGGGGTACTGGGAGGTTCGCAGGAGGATGGGGATCACGTTCGTGTGAAGCAGGGCTTGTGGGGATGAGGGTGCTGGCCGGAATCGTCGCGGCGGTTCGTCGGAGACAGGAGGTTTGGGGTGAGAAATTTGAACGGCCTGGAGGCAGAGAGAGCCGGGCGAGAGAGGGGAAATGGAGAGGAGGAGCAGGCGATTAAGTACGCGTGGTCGGGGAAGGAATTACTGGCATCATCAATGTGTATTGAAGGGGATTGATCATCGACAGAAACGGCCAGCGTGGTCTTCGCACGGGTGAGGACGAAGGGCTGACAGCGTGGGGTCGCTTCGTCAGCGAGGTGTGGGGTCACCTCGTCAGTGGTAGCGCGGGTGAGAACTGCGGTGTGGACCATTTTCTCTGGGGGAGAGGGGAAACGGGCTAGCTGGGTCTGGTTTGCTGGGCTGGGTCCTTTCTATTTTTTTTTGTTCTGTTACATTTTTCTTCTTCTGTTTTCTTTTTCTGTTTTGATTTTGTTCAAACAATTCAAACAAACATTTGAATTCAAACCCTTGCCAAACTTTTTGTAAGTTTTCTACACTGTTTTAGACATGTATTTAATGTCCATTTTCAGAATAAATATTTCATTTACACATGGTTTGTTATTTATCTAAATAGACCATTGTTTTTATTCAAACAAAATTTATTTATATTCTCAAACTCTTTATTTGCTTATTCTTTATCCCCTTCTTTCATTTGAATTTGGATTTAATTTATCTCATTTGCTTATGGATTAGGCCAAGATTCAATTTGGCTTTTTAAATATTCCTTATTTCTTTCTTTCTTTCTTTGTCTTATAAAACCCATATATTTTTATTTCTATATCCAAATTTGGTGATTCCAAATTGTATAATTTTATTTAATAATTGTTTATCCTTTTAAATCTCTTTAGGACTATTTGCTCACCATTTGGTATGGATTTTAGATAGGAGCATTATTATCTTTGGAAATTATTTCCTTTCATCTTATTAAATTCATAAGATTTTATCTATGGCTCCAAATGAAGTGAAACCAATTTCTATGGTTTTATAATATTTTTATTTGTCCTTCTTGATAATTTTAGAATAATTGTTGCTGAATTTTTATATGGATCAAATCTATAGTCTTAGAGAGATCTTGGAAATGATTTTCTTCCATTAGGGTTTTAGAGTTTTGGTTTATTTTCCAAGTGTTTAAATTTCAAGGTGCATTTATGAAGAATGCATTTCACTTGATTTGAATTTAGTTGGATTCAAATTTTATTCAAAGTTTGTTCAAGATGGGTTTTGATGTTTCCATTTGGAATCAAAAAATTTCTTTTCACCCTAAATTTCAACAATTATTTATTTTGTTTATTTATTTTTTTCACATTTCAAAATTTGGAAAAAAATTGGGATGTGACGGGCTACCACCCTTAAAAGAAATCTCGTCCCAAGATTTGGGAAAGCTAGAGGTTACAAGTTGGATTCAAAACAACTAGGGTACCACCACCCTTAAAAAGTTCCCAACTAGATTACATCTTGGTTTGCTTGGGATCTTGATGAAACTTCTCTGGGCAGACATCTGCATAGTGTACTTTGTTTCCACACTTGAAACATGTGACAAGGCTGAGATCTCTCATAGGCTTGCTTGTCTTGCACTTCATCTTTTCTGGACAATTTCTTGCATAATGTCCTTTGTTACCACAATTGTAACATGTGACAAGGTTGAGTTCTTCACGTATCTTCTGTGGACAAGTTGATATATAATGGCCTAGCTCTTTGCAGTTGTTGCACACACTTGGCTAATTTCCTTATACATCTTCTTCTTGGGTTTCTCCAAAGCTAGGAGTTCTTCTAGTTCATGCTCTTCATATCTCACCTCAAAGGTGGGAAAGTCTCCTTGTTTCCTTAATCGTTTCCTTGGATAATACATATGTTTCCTCTTTTGTCCATCAATGTGGGTCATAGTGCATGGAGGTGCAAGCTGAGATTTTCCTTTGTCTTCATCCTTCTTGGTAGAAGTTGTTTCCTCATGGGGGTTTCCAAACTTTTGATGCACTCCACCTTGTTTCCTTTGTTGAACTATAGAATAGATGGGGCATTGGATAGGGACATGATTATTTCCTTCACATAGGAAACAAGTCACTTGAGATGTGGGGCATTGTTTAGTTGGATGTTTATCTTCACAATTAGGGCATTGATCTTCATGCTCTTTGGAAGTGTGATCCATGTCTCCACAAATATTGCAAGCTTGAGTTCCCTCTATAATATCATCCTTGACATCATTGTTGTCACAATCTCCTTGGGAAAGGTTGTCTTTCATGTTGATCATTTGAGTGGTCATCCCTTGCAACAATTGGGATTGGATTTCCAAAAACCTTTGCATGGTTGGGTCTAACTCATTGTTGTTGGCTAAAAACTGAGTTATCATCTGATTCAACTGGGTTTGGTTTGCTAGTAGTTCTCTCATGTGCATCTCTTGGTTGTTGTTGTCACCATTTTTTATGTTGGAGTTTCTTGGAGAAGTCATCTGTTTGGGTTGGATTGGGATTAAAATAGGCAAAGATTTCTAAGGAAATAATTCTAATCACACACATCAAAATTCACACAAGCAATGTGCAAGAAATCACAAACAAACATTCTACTCAAACAACAAGTTTCAAGCACATTTTTAGGCAACAAAATATTTTTGCTACACCACATAAGTTGGTGGGTTTTATCTAAACCAAATATGGTGGTCCAACTATATGGTTCACTTGAGATCATTCCATCCTTCTTAGTTGATTCTTCCTGAACAAGATCATTGTATCCTTGTAGAAATTCTTGTATCTTGGTCATAAAACTTCAAAGGTGATGATGATTCCTTATGTGGCATCCCGCAAAACCACTACTAGAAAATCGCGTTGTTTTTGTGCATTGCATCGTCATCATCATGCATTGTTTGTCTGAACTATTTCGAAAAACCTAGTTTTGCTTTGTACAAATACCCCTCTTTATTTCAAAGGCAAAACCCCGATCGTATCGGATATTTTATTTCCCTAAAAACTAATTGCAAAGTGGCCTTGTTTTAAAATAAACAAAACCAAACAAACACATATTTACAAAACCTACACTCTAAATCCTATTCCCACCCAAATCTATCCTACCCACCTCTCACAGCTCGCCACCTCACCCCTCCCCCAACTTCCTACCCACTCCGCCACCTCAACAATCCTTGATCCAGCCCCCCTCTCCTTCTCTCACCCCATTCCCACCTACCCATCTCTCTCCTCTCTCCCTTACAGGTTGGCCCCACCCCAACCCACAGCCACTCCCTCCTCACAAGCCACCCACCACTCAAACCCGACCCCACCTGGCCCCACGCCCGACCCCACCACCCCGGCCCCTGACCCACCCTCTCTCCTCCCCACCTTCTCCTCCTCTAGCCTGCAGCCTCGACGCTCCCTCCTCCGCCTCACGCCTCCTCCCTCTCCCGGCCGGATCACGCCGGCGACCCGACGCCACCTCGCCTCACTCACCCTGGCCAGGCCGTCCTCCTCTCCAAGCACGCCGCCTCGAGCTCTTCCCGACCCTCCTCCTCCTCCCTCCGAGCTGGCTCGCCGCCTGGTCCGAACTCGCCGCCAGCCTCCCACCTCGCCTGGCCCGCCTCCGACCCGAGCCTGCCCCCGCTTGGGACGCCGCCGCCTCCTGTCGCCTCAGGTGCCTGCCACTAACCGCCGCCCGCCGGTATCCTCCCGGCCGAGCCGCCTCCTCTAGCTTCGCCGCCTCCTCCTTCCCAAGGCCGCGTAGCTGTCGCCTGTGCCCCTGCCGAGCTTCCCGCCTCGCTCCCACCCCGACGCCCGCCTCCAACTCAGGCGTCGGCCGTCCGCGCCCCCCTCATCCCGGCCCCGACCTCCTCTCGCCGCTCTGGCGCGACCTCAAGCCGCCCGTCCGGCCTCCTCCGCTGCAGGCCGCGTCGCCCAGTAGCCTCCCTGGCCGCGTCCGTGGCCCCACTGGCCTCCTCCCGCCGCTGAAGCTCGCCCGCCGGTCGGACGTCTGCCCAAAGACGCTGACCTCCTCCTCCGGCAACCACGCCTCGCCTCGCCGACGCCGTCTCATTGAGCTGGAGCGTGGCCAGCCATGTCCCCTATTCCGCCCACGCCGCCGTGGAGTTCGCCACCACCGCCAAGTCCGCTGCCGCCTCGTCATGACCCCGCCATGCTAGTGAGCCTCCTCCACCCCGTGATGTTTGGTGAAAAGATAACAAGAAGATCGTGGCATGAACATTGACCACAAGGCCATGGACACCGAACCAAGTTCTCCGTCGTAGGGCACCAATATCGGCCACCTGGGACCTCAAGATCTTCCGAAGGCCGGCACGTCCAAGTTAACCTCGTCGCAAGATCTCCTTCCCAGAACGCCAAGATTCTCGACTCGATGGTCTAGACCCCGAGCCCCGAAGCCCCAACGCCCCGGACCCCGAAGACCGATCCCCGAGACCGAACCCTCGGCACACCAGGATCTTCGTCTCGAGGACACCAAGACCGTCGACATAAAACCAAATGACGTCAAGCACTTCATCCCGGAACGCCAAGTCCTTCGTCCCGGAACGCCAAGTTCTCCCCTTGAACGCCATGACCGTCTACACGGGCCGAAGACCACGGATGCGACAAGACCTACCTCCGTTATCCGAGAACGTTTCCGTCGAACCCTGAACCCTGAACCCCCCGGAACCCCAAGTTCGTCGAGTCCCCCTAATGTGTGACCCCTTTTCTCGAACCCTATTTTATAAATGAAATAACAAATTGATGCATATTGAATTGTCATACTCGCATGCATATTTGTGTGGTTTGGGGGCCTTATGCCGATTCACCTAATAATTAAATATGGGGCCCATATGCGGGCAAATCTAGTCTTATATTGGCCTCATTTAAATTTGTGTAGCGAACCAGTGATATATTTTGCCTTGTTAAAACAACATTTAAATTGCGGGGTATCTAAATAACATGAACCATTTAATTAATTGTCGGGACCCCCGGTTCCACTTAACATTGCCCAGTTGCATCACACCTTTGCCATGTCATCCATCATACATGCATCATGCCCGATCTTTTGCCGTAGTATTAAATATTGCATCCGGTGTTTCTTCTAGTGTTTTGCTCTTCGCGGATAAGGCCGTTGAGTTGATGCAAGTGTCGACCCGATCTTCGGTTGAACCTTCGGCAATGTTTTCAGGCGAGCATCTTCCCCTTTCTACCTATCTTACTTTTATAGTATTTATTTCCCTCCTGTTGATCTATTGCTATCTGTGTTGCGATGCTCTAGTTTTCGTACCCGTGATATCCCTTGCAGCCTTATATTGCCTTGGACACCTCCTATTACCGTTGTTTGGTAGATAGCTGGACCTGCGCGTCGTAGTCGCTTGCTCAAGTGCTGTTGCGTGTCGCCAAGTACCACAATTGTTGGAGTATCGCCGCATGTTTGATGTTGGAGATGATCTGGCTTTACTTATCGTTCACTTTAATTCCTGTTTAACAACTAAAATTGAAGTAAGTAAGCAGAGGCACAGGTGGGCAATAGATGTTATTTGGTTGTTAACCATCCACTTGTGTCCCGTAGGACCCCGAGTACTTGATACCTGTTCCTTGATTTATCGCGCTATCCACATCCGGGAGGCTTATGGGACCCCCTGAGCGAGCTTGATTCTCTTATTTCTTGGGGCCACAAACTAGTTTGAGGTTTTATTTACGATCTGTACTTATGCCATGCTTTATCGCTTTATTTAAATTGCGATGGATAGCACCTGACTTTAGGATCGTGGCACGATTCAGCGGTGTCGACAAGCCCGCTTTGGGTTCCCGTCGTTCACGGCCCCCACAACCTTGAGTCCGTCTCGAGGCCCGGCTTGCTTGGTTCACTTTAAGGGTGGCCCCAAATATTTGAATCTGTGATTGCTTTGTCGTGAAGGCCTCGTTGGTTTTGATTTGGTTTTTCGAGGTTGATCGGCGTGTGTTGCTATTGGTGCACCCCGGTAAAACTTTCTGAAAGCCGTAGCGGTTATGGACGACTTGGAGCATGATCTCGATCATAGACAACTATAACTAAAGTAGTGCTATAAATTTGACTTTATAATGACTAGTAATCAGCTTCACTATAATGGAATGGCTAAATAAAACTGCCAACAATTGTTTGTTTGGGTTGTCGCTTGCGACCATTGTACCTGACTAGTAAGTATTGCAACTACAACGGAATGGCTAAATAAAAGTACCAACAACTGCTGGGTTTTTGGGTTATCTCATGCTATTTGTATCTGATTAGTAAGTGTTGCAACTATAACGGAATGGTTAACTAAAATTGCCCACTGCCTATTTTATCAGGATGACTATCTATATTTGACTAGTAATTGCTGCAACGATAACTGAATAAACAAAACTACCAACTGTGTGAGTTCCTCGGTTGACTTCCTCGTTTGGTCTCGAGGGGGAAATACCAGGATGGGTTTGTTTGGTGCTAGATTCAGATTGGTTCTGGATAGGTCTTTCTTACCCCTCTCTGATCGCCTTGATTATATCGAGTCTCTATAGGTTGTTTAGTGCATCTTTGCCACTGCCGCTGACCCACCATACCTATGTAGGCGAGGACCGCCGAATTCTAGCCTCGCTGTCTTGGCCTCGATCGACGCCTCTTTTTCCTTTGCCTTTGTCGGCACCCCTTTGTTTAAGCGGTTTTGAGATCGACGTCGTTAGGTGGTTACCCTTCCGCTTGGCAAGGCGGTTATGGACGCCATTGGTTATTCTTCAGGGCTCTTAGCCCCATTTGCATCTTGTCCGTAGTCGGACGCTCTATCATTTTCAAGGTGATTTGGATCTTTGTATATTATATCTGTATTCTTGACTCTTTGAGTCGCTGTTATATATATATCTGTTCTGTTGGTCCCATCGAGGACTGTTGTGTAATGTTATTACTTCGTTTTCCATCCGCACGAAAGTGCCTGGTGGGCACCTTTGAATCGTTTCTATGCGGGTTGGCGGGAATCGCTGAAACTTGCATAGGGTCGATTCTGAGGGTGTTACACCTTATAAGTTGTGTTTCCTTAGTATTCAAGTCTTGAGTAATATTTCTTGTCTCACTTGTAGTCCTTAGTGATGTCCAAGTTTAAGTCCTTGGTGAAACTAAGTTGAAGTCATTGGTGATGTTGAAGTTGAAGTCATTCGAGTTGGTGAAGTCCTTTGCTCAAGTTGATGTCTTTGTTCTTGTTGAAGTCTTTGCTCATGTTGAGGCTTTGTCCATCAAGTTGAATGTAACACCCTCAGAATCGGACCTATGCAAGTTTGAGCAAAATTCGCCAAACCCGCATAGAAACGATTCAAAGGTGCCCACCAGGCACTTTCGTGCGGGTGGAAAACGAAGTAATAACATCACACAACAGTCCTCGATGGGACCCACGTATATATATAACTGACTCAAAGAGTCAAGAATACGATATAATATACAAAGATCCAAATCACCTTGAAATCGATAGAGCGTCCATTCTGACAAGATGCAAATGGGGCTAAGAGCCTCAAGAATAACCAATGGCGCCATAACCCGCCTGCCAAGCCGGAAGGGTAACCCCGCTAACGACGATCTCAAAACCGCTTAAACAAAGGGTGCCACAAAGGGCAAAGGAAAGAAGGAGCGTCGATCGAGGCCGACACGCGAGGCTAGAATCGGTCCTCGCCACATAGGTATGGTGGATCGATGCGCGGCAAAGATGCACTAAACAACCTATAGAGACTCGATTCAATCAAGGCCAAACAGAGGGGTAAGAAAGTCCTATTCGATCCAACGATGCTAGCATCAAACAAACCATCTGGCTTCCTCGAGACCAATCGAGAAGTCAACCGAGGAACTCACGCTTGGCTTTATTTATTCGATTATAGTTATGCACTTTACTAGTCAGGTTTAGATAATCGTCCTGATAAAGTAAACGGTGGGCACTTTTAGTTAACCATTCCATTATAGTTGCAACACTTACTAGTCAGATACAGTGGGCATGAGATAACCCGTAAACCCCAGCAGTTGTTGGTACTTTTAATCAGCCAATTCCGTTAAAGTTGCCATACTTACTAGTCAAGTACAATGGTCGCAAGCGACAATCCAAACAAGCAATTGTGGCGATATTAGCCATTTCATTATAGTGAAGCTGATTACTAGTCATTATAAGTCAAATTTATAGCAAGAACTTTAGTTATGCTTGTCTATGATCGAGATATCGTGCTCCAAGTCGCCCATATCCGCGGACACGGCCGTAAAAGTTTTACCCGGGTGCACCAATAGCAACACACGCCGATCAACCTGAAAACCAAATCAAACCCAACGAGGCTTTCACGAAACAATCACAGGATTCAGAATATTTCAGGGGCCACTTAAGATTCCGCAACGGAGTAAGCAAGCTCAGACGGCCCTCAAGGTTATGGGGACGGTCAGGAACGATCGGGAACCCGAAGTGTGGCGGGCTTGTCGACACCGGAATCGTGCCATGATCCTAACAAGACAAAGGTGCTCGCACAATTTAAATACGAAGTAGCATGACATAAGTACAGGATCGAATAAAACCTCAAACTAGTTTGTGGCCCCAAGAAATAAGTCGAATCAAGCTCGCTCGGGGGTCCCATATACCTCCGGATGTGGATAGCGCAAAAATCAAGGAACAGTATCAAGTACTCGGGTCTTACGGACACAAGTGGCGTCGAAACCAAATATTATCTATCACCCACCGATGCCTCGCTTATTTCAATTTTAGTTGTTAAACGAAATTAAAGTGACGATAAGTAAAACTAGCACCATCTCCAACATCAACATGCGGCAACATACAAGAATCGGGGCATATGACGACACATCAGCATTTGAGCAAGCAACTACGACGCCAAGTCCAACTATCTACCAAACAACAGGCAATAGGATGTGTCCAAGGCAATATAGGGCCGCACGGTTGATCACGGTGCGAAACTAAAGCATCGCAACACGTATAGCAATAGATCAACAGAGGGAAGTAAATACTATAAAAGTAAGATAGGTAGAAAGAGGAGATGCTCGCCGAAAACATTGTCGAAGGTTCAACCAAGATCGGTAAGCTCACATCAACTCAACGGCCTTATCCGCGAAGAAGCAAAACACTAGAAGAAACACCGATGCACTATTTAATACAACGGCAGAAGATCGGCATGATGCATGAATGATGCATGGCATGGCAAAGAAGCGATGCAATTAGGTCAATATTAAGCGGAACCGGGTCCCACAATAAACATATGGTTCAAGTTGTTTAGAACCCCCGCAATTTAAATGTTGTTTTAACATGGCCAAAAATATAGTACCGGTTCGCTACATCAATTTAAATGAGGCCAATATGAGACTAGATTTGCCCGCATATGGGCCCCATATTTAATTATTAGGTGACTCGGCATAATGCCCCCAACCCAATGATATGCATGCGAGAAGGACAATTTAATATGCAACAATGTTATATTTCATTTATAAAATAGGGTTCCGGGAAAAAGGGGTCACACGTTAGGGGGCTCGACGAGCTTGGCGTTCTGGGGTGCGGGGTTCGGCAGGGTCCAGGGTCCGGTCTCGGGGTTCAGGGTTCGACGGATCGGTCTCGACGGGATCGTTCTCGGACAGGGAAGGACTTGGTTCGGTGTCGTTCTTGTCGCATTCGCGGTCTTCGGGTCGTGTTGAAAAACATGGCGTTCGAGGTGGAGAACTTGGCGTCCTGCGTCGGTGTCGATCTTGTCGTCGTGCCGATCTTGTCGGGTCCGCGCCATCGAGTCGATCTTGGCGTCCGGGGGTTCGTCGGGGTTCGGGGTCCCGTGTCGAAGGCCTTGGCGTGCCGAGGGACGATCTTGGGGGTTCGGTCCGGACTCGCATCCGGGACGAAGACCTTGACATCCCGGAACGGTCTTCGGTTCCCGGGACGATCTTGCAGTATGGTGTCGTGGTCTTCGGGGAGCACCTTGTACCTTCTTCGGCATCACGCCGGTCTTGGGGTTCAGCGGTCTCCGGTTCCGGGAGCAAGCGCTAGGGTTCGTGTGGCGATCAAGTTTTCCATGAAGGAGGGCTCGAGGCTCGTCCTTGCTTGTCGATGGTCTCGGAAAGATCTTGAGACATCACGATGTGGCATCAACACTGCAGAAACGGGGGGGCATTCCCAGGCTCGTGCGTGCGCAAAAGACAGAGGCGGCTCGGGCCCGCTTGCTGAACTCACACGGGGAGAAGGTGCCAGCCAGCCGGGCAGAGGAGGTCGAGCCAGCGGACTCACGGCAGCGGGGCGGTTGGCCGACGAGGAGCTCCGGAGCAGGCCTGGAGGAAGCGCAGGTGACGACCGACGACACGCAGAGGGGTAGCCTGCGCGGACCCTGGCGGCGAGGCGGCGCGGATGGCCGGAGCAAGGCGGCACGCGCTGGGAGGAGCCGACGGGACGCGGGGTCGGGGCGGAGGAGGAACCGGCGACGGAGCTCATGGCGACGCGGAAGGCAGGCGGGCGATGCGGCGCGGGCTCGGGAGGTCGGAGGAGAGCGGTTGACGGAGCGGGGCGGCTGACGGCAGGAGGCGGGCTCGGGGCAGGCACGGGCGCCAGTAGGAGGCGAGTAGGGCGGGCGAGCGGTCGCCGACGACGCGGCGCGGAGGCGGTCTGGTAGGCGCGGCGGGCGAGAAGGCGGGCGGCGGCCGGGAACGGAGGGGCTCACGGAAGGGCGGCGACGGACCGGTGACGGAGCGCGGCCGGGTGGGCGAACAGCCGGCGTGAGGTGGCCTGAGAGAAGGAGGGGGAGCACGGGGCGAGGGTGGAGGGCCAGGAGGAAGACGACGCCGCGTGCGTGGTGTAGCACGTGGGCCCGGGAGGGACAGTGGGGGCACGCGGGTGTGGTGGTTGTCGGTGGGGGGCCTGGGGAAGGGGTGTGGGACGGGCGGACCGGTGGGGGCAGAGGCGGCCAGGGGGGAGAGGGTCGTGTGCGTGTAGTAGGTTGGGTGGGGCTGAGAGGGTTGAGAGGAGAGAGAGAAAGGAGAGGGGAGGCTGGTCTAGGTGGCAGCATGGGAATGGTGGGGATTTGGGGGAAGGGGGAGTTGGCATGTTCTGATTGGGAGGAGTGAGGTGGCCAGGGGTGTGGGTAGGATAGTGGGTAGCTTTAGGATTTAGGGACGGGTGCAGGTTTGGACCGATTATTATTCCTGGGGCGGTCGTTCGGGTCAATCGGCCCGTTCGACTGCCCCGCTAAAATAACTTAATATTTTATTTAATTTAATTGGGCCGTTTGAAACCCGATAGCAACAAAACAAAAATAGTCCGGCGACCCGGGCTTCCGGTGTTTGAATAAGATGGGCGTTTAGAAAACAAAGACGGGTTTGCAAACATAGTTTTATGCAAACAATGCATGATGATGACGATGCAATGCACAAATTCAACGCGATTTTCTAGTAGTGGTTTTGCGGGATGCCACATTGAAATAGAAGAGATGTAGAATCAAAACCAAAAATGGTTGAGGAAAGAGTTTACAAGATTGTTTGTAAATAAGTTTTGGAACAAATAGAACTCCTATTTTTCTAAGGGGTTTTGTCCAATCCTAGGGTTACAATCCTACCGGCAACACAGTGCTCTGATACCATCTGTAGAGGTCCCAACCTTTAATAAGGTAGAGATCCCTGTGTTTATAATGCTAGTCCCTGGATCAATAGCTAGCATCCACATTTAAGATGTAATATCAAGAAACAAAGGTCATAATACAACTTTATAACCAGGAATAAAATAATTCATTACATCTTACATAGCTCAATTGGATATCTCATTACAATGCAGCAGAATTAACTATAGCATGGAGTCCTTCATCTTCAAAGTGCCACAGGCAATCATGTTGGTTGTAGACTTGTAATCCTAATCAACACACTTCACTAACATCAAACAAACCTGCAACATAATAAGTTACATCCACAAGGGTCAATACATTTGAATTGTATTGGAAAGTGATACTATGGTAGTATAGTGGTAACTATCATCTATATGCAGTTGGCTAAGTGGAGCTTAGGCTTGCTTTGCTCAAAATATATTTTCCTTATCATTTGAGAACACTAAGTTTTTGTTTGTCCAAAATCACCCAAGGCATCTACCAATCAGTGATTGAAGATCCTTAACCCTTGTTCAACCACAAGTTTTTAACTTAGAAATTGGGATGAGGAGATTCTTGATAGCTTCCATGTCTTGATGCTCAAATTGTCCATTGCCGGGGACACGACTAAGTACTTAGATTTTACACCCTGCAGAGGTGGTGCACTTTCCCCACAAGACTCGACATGCATCGAGACAAGATATTTTAGAAGCCTTCCCTTAGACCAGAATGGATGCGTTCCAACCTAACATCCCCTACCACCAACTGTCCATTTGGCTAAGTATTGCAACCTATATGATCCAGGAAGAGCCCATAATGCCATGTGGCTGCACTAGAAGCTTCTTAACATTTGGCATCTCAAATCCCTTTGTTCCTGGGTGGCATTCCACAAGTGAGATACACATGGTAGACCATTGGAAAATGGGCCCTGGTAACCACTCAACCAAAAACCACCAAGCAATTACCAATCCACCCAGGTGTTTCATTCACTTAGTTGTTTTATTAAGCAAAAACATAAGTCAAAGACTTAACAAATATTTTTCCATAGCATGTATATATTCCACCCTTGGTTGCTACTAGCTAGGCTAAGCATGGAAATAGCAAGTATCTTAACTTAAACAAAATTCTAACAATTCTACAACTACTAGGATTTCCAAGCATAACATATAGATACTTAGCAAAATTTAACATGAAAGTCCTATACAAAATATTTCTAATGCATAGACAAAATATTGGGACAAAAGTATGAAGCACCACTTGCCTTTTTGGTAGATATTATAAGTTCACTCCTTGATATTGCAATAGTCACACTCTTCAAATTTCACTACAATTCAATCAAGGCACAAATTCAATCTACCATTCAAGCAATTTCATCACATAGAATAATATAAACAAAGCAATGCATGCAAGCATGACAAATATTGTTTTATTTGGAAAAGTGGTTTCTAAGAGGTTATAAACATTTTAAAGCACCTATTGATCATTTATAAAAGTTGCAAAACCATTTGATATCAAGTTAGTGAAAATGGCCACTTTAAGTCATTTTTGTTTTGCTAGAAATGGTTTAAATCAAAGTAATAATTTCTAGTGATTGAAAAATATATTTTTAAAAACAAATGTTAGTGTTTTATGCAAGTGTTTATTATTAAAAACATTCGCAAAAGGTTTTACCTATAAACCATTTTTAAATCAAAGTCATATTTTATTTTGTTGGAAATGCATTTAAACAAAGTAATAATTTTATAGGGTTCACCAAATATATTTTTAATTCTAAAAACTTGGTGTTTAGGGTCAGAGAGTTTAAATCAAATCATTTTCCAAAGGTTTTACTCAAAAGCAATTTTAAAACATAAACCATATTTTTATTTAACTAGAAATGCTTTTATTCAAAGATTTATTCCTTAGCATCACAAAATACGCTTTTAAATCCATAAGTTGGTTTCTATGGTCAGTAGGTTCAAAAAAATCTATTTGCCAAAGATTTTACCTTAAAAACATTTCTAGAATAATTTTTATGTTCAAATTATGCCTACATAAGTTTCTGCAAAACCAAATAAGTTTACAGAAGCAAATTACTAAACAAAGTACATGGTTGGAAAGTATTTGTTTTGCTGATTCCATTGATATAAACTTTGCAAAATTTGGACGTGTGGATCAAAAGTTATGCAATTTACAATTTCACATATCTAATAGAGTCAAATCTATTTTTAAAACAACACACATGCCACGCGTCACGTTCCTACTGGCTGGTACCGCTTCGGTTGGATCGACCTTTCTGGGCCGTCAGATCTAAATGACTACGCACGGCATAGATCAAAGGATACCCCTTCGGTTAAGTTTCTATCGTGTGCATCCGATCAAAATCCTACAGCCTAAATTGAATAGCCTAAAACGGGCGTACCGGAGGCGGCTACGACGGCAGTGGAGTTACCCATGGCGGAAGCAAGAGATGATGGGGAGAAGCTCACCAGATTTGCCGTGCTTTGCTGATGCTCGAGGTGGTCGCCATTTGTCGAGGGGCGCACGGGGTCGTCAGGGATTGCTCGCCGGAGAAGCTCACTGGCTCGGGCAACCTTTGTCGAAGACGGAGGCGAAGCTGCGGTGCATTCCAGATCCAGATGAAAACGCCGTTAGATGCGCAAGGTTGTGGCGAGTGCTTGCGTGTGAAAGAGAAGGAGAGGGGAGGTCAGATGCTACCTGGGGGTGTCGCCAGAGAGGAGGCAGACGTCGATGCTGCTCTAGCGAAGATGTTGCCGAGCCTACGGTGCTCGCGTGGGTGAGTGGGGGGTACTGTGAGGTTCGCAGGACAATGGGGATCACGTTCATGTGAAGCAGGCTTGTGGGGGTGAGGGTGTTGGCCGGAATCGTCCCGGCGGTTCGTCGGAGACATGAGGTTTGGGGTGAGAAATTTGAACGGCATGGAGGCAGAGAGAGCCGAGCGAGAGAGGGGAAATGGAGAGGAGGAGCAGGCGATTAAGTACGTGTGGTCGGGGAAGGAATTACTGGCGTCATCAACGCGTATTGAAGGGGATTGATCATCGGCAGAAACGGCCGGCGTGGTCTTCGCGCGGGTGAGGACGAAGGGCTGACAGCGTGGGGTCGCTTCGTCAGCGAGGTGTGGGGTTAGGAGTGGGGTCACCTCGTCAGTGGTAGCGCGAGTGAGAACTGCGGTGTGAACCGTTTTCTGTGGGGGAGAGGGGAAATGGGCTAGCTGGCCTGGTTTGCTGGGCTGGGTCCTTTCCATTTTTTTGTTCTGTTACATTTTTCTTTTTATGTTTTCTTTTTTGTTTTAATTTTGTTCAAACAATTCAAACAAACATTTGAATTCAAATCCTTGCCAAACTTTCTGTAAGTTTTCTACAATGTTTTAGACATGTATTTAATGTCCATTTTCAGAATAAATATTTCATTTACACATGGTTTGTTATTTATCTAAATAGACCATTGTTTTTATTCAAACAAAATTTATTTATATTTTCAAACTCTTTATTTGCTTATTCTTTATCCCCTTCTTTCATTTGAATTTGGATTTACTTTATCTCATTTGCTTATTTATTAGGCCAAGTTTCAATTTGGCTTTTTAAATATTCCTTATTTATTTATTTCTTTATTTCTTTATTTGTCTTATAAAACCCATATCTTTTTATTTCTAGATCCAAATTTGGTGATTCAATTTGTATAATTTTATTTAATAATTGTTTATCCTTTTAAATATGTTTAGGACTATTTTCTCACCATTTGGTATGGATTTTAGATAGGAGCATTATTAGCTTTGGAAATTATTTCCTTTCATCTTATTAAATTCATAAGATTTTATCTATGGCTCCAAATTAAGTGAAACCAATTTATATGGTTTTATAATATTTTTATTTGTCATTCTTGATCATTTTAGAATAATTGTTGCTGAATTTTTATATGGATCAAATCTATAGTCTTAGAGAGATCTTGGAAATGATTTTCTTCCATTAGGGTTTTAGAGTTTTGGTTTATTTTCCAAGTGTTTAAATGTCAAGATGCATTTATGAAGAATGCATTTCACTTGATTTGAATTTAGTTGGATTCAAATTTTATTCAAAGTTTGTTCAAGATGGGTTTTGATGTTTCTGTAGGGTTTCGTAGCATGGAAAACAAAAAATTTCTACCGCATACAAACAAACAAGCCAAGATCTATCGACTAGATTGTAGCAACGAGTCGATGGAATAACTCACCCTCGAAGATTCCAAAGTGTTTAACGAGAGAAGATTCTCGTGGGTGATGTAGTCGTACTCTTCCCGATCTCAAGATCGCGTAGACGATCCTTCCCAAGGCGTTAAGCGCTCCCCGGGTCACACATCGCTCACTCGACGAAGACCTTCCTCTCCCTTGTTCCAAAGAAATGGAGGTTGTAGCACTCTCTCGCGATTCCGAAGACAACGGCGTGGTACCTAAGTAGAGGAAATCTCGCAGGCTTCGCCTTAAGCGGAGCGAGTATGGTGGAGTATGAGAGAGTCCTCGGTTCCAGGGTTTAGAGACACCAAGGAGGGACAAGCCGGCTAGGGTTTATCTAGGCGGCGGAGTTGGTGCCTAGGGGCCGGCGGCTTGGAGGCGGCGGCGGCTTGGGGCTAGGGTTTGGAGGAGTAGGAGTTGTGTGTCAAGGAGGGGAGCCCTGCCCCTCCTTATATAGGTGGAGGGGGCCGGCCGGCCAAGGGGAGGGAGAGGAATCCTCCCCAACTCGGCTTGGAGGTGGGCCGCCGGTTGGAGGAGGGAACTCCTCCCCAACTCGGTTTCCACCTCTCCTCCTCTTTCCAAAAATTGTCGTTTGACTTTTCAAACTAGCCGTTTGACTTTTCAATTTAGGATTTGAATAAACCCTTTATTTTGGCGAAGACACTTAGTACATGATGCAATCATTCCAACTTGCAATGACACATTCATGTACCCCTTCCCCTCCGGAGTGCCGGACATTCCGGAACCTTCTAGAACATTCCCGATGAAAACACCTGAATCATTCCCGAACTCCGAAACGAGACTTTCCTTATATGAATCTTATTCTCCAGACCATTCCGGATCTCCTCGTGGTATCCCGGATCCCATCCGAGACTCCGAACAACATTCGGTCTCTTTCTCATCATACCATAACTACTCAAACAACGTCGAATCCTTAAGTGTGTCTCCCTACGGTTCGTGAATTATGCGGACATGATCGAGACACTTCTCCGAACAATAACCAATAGAGGAATTTGGAAATTCATATGGCTCCCACATATTTCTATGATTACTTTGCGATCGAATGAACCACTTACATACGATACCAATTTCCCTTTGTCTCACGATAGTTTACTTATCCGAGGTTATGATCGCCCAGATCTCTCGCATACCTAGTTCAACCTCAATCGATAAGTACTCTTTTCTCGTTCCCGTGATATGTGATCCCTTGTGAGCCAGTCACATGCTTGCAAGCTAATTGGATGACATTTCACCGAGAGGGCCCAGAGTATATCTATCCGTCATATGGATGGACAAATCCCACTCTTGATCCATGTGTTTCAACCAATACTTTCCGTACACTCAATGCCACCTTTATAGCCACCCAGTTACGGTGTGGTGTTTGATGTAATCAAAGTATCCATCCGGCAAAGGTGATATGCATGATCTCATGGTCGAAGGAATTAGGTTACTATGTATCAGAAAGCATATAGCAATTGAACTATTGAAATGACTTGATCTTTATGCTACGCTTATCTATAGGAGTATGTCCATCATATCATTCTCCTAACGATATGATCTTGTTGTTAATAACATCTCAATGTTCATGATAGGGAAACCACAATCATCTATTAACCAACAAGCTAGTATTATATAGAGGCTTTACTAGGGACTTCAAATTAGGTTTACAAATCACACAAGTATTAATGTTTCCTTGTTAATACTATTACAGCATGAATGTAAACATTTATCATAAACACAAAGATATAATAATAACTATATTTATTATTGCCTCTAGGGCATATCTCCAACAGTCTCCCACTTGCACTAGAGTCATCTAATCTAGATTACATGGTAATATACCGAACACCCATGGCAGTTTGGTGCTGGTCATGTTTTGCCCTCGGGAGAGGTTTAGTCAACGGATCCGCCACATTCAGATCTGTGTGTACTTTGCAAATCTTTATATCCCCATCTTGGATATGTTCTCGAATAGCATGAAAACGTAGCTTGATATGCTTGACTTCTTGTGTGACCTTGGTTCTTGCGCATTGGCTATGGCGCCATGTTATCACAAGAGATAGACATTGGGTCCAACAGACTAGGAACCACACCCAGCTCTGTAATGAACTCTTTCACCCATATCGCTTGTGAAGCCTCCAAAGTAGCCATGTATTCCGATTAGGTTGAAGATCTCGCCACAACTCTTTGCTTTGCACTCCTCCAGCTAATCTGCACCATTCAAAATAAATACGTATCCATTGTGATTTAGAATCATCCGGATCGGTGTTCCAACTAGCATCGGTGTAACCATTAACAACGAGCTTTCATCACCTCCATAAGAAAGAACCATATCCTTAGTTCTTCTCAAGTACTTAAGGATGTTTTTGATCATTGTCCAATGATCCACTCGGATCACTTTGATATCTGCTAGTTAAACTAACAGCATATGCAATGTCGGGTCTGGCACATAGCATGGCATACATTAGAGATCCTATGGCTGAGGCATAGGGAGTCTTACTCATCCTTTCTCTATCTTCTGCCGATGTCGGACTTTGAGTTTTACTCAAGGTCGTATTGGGCAACATGGGCAAGAACCCTTTCTTTCTTTCTTCCATTCCAAACCTCTTTAGAACTTTGTCCAAATACGTACTTTGTGACAATGATATTTGGTGTTTCGATCTATCTCTATAAATCTTTATGCCTAATATGTAAGCTGCTTCGCCAAGATCCTTCATTGAAAAACTATTATTCAAATATTCCTTGACACTATTAATAAGGTCTACATCATTCCCAATCAACAATATGTCATCTACATATAGTATTAAGAATGCTACAAAGCTCCCACTCACTTTCTTGTAAATACAAGCTTCTCCATAAGTTTGTATAAAACCAAAACTTTTGATCACCTTATCAAAACGTTGATTCCAACTTCGGGATGCTTGCTTCAATCCATAGATGGACCATTGAAGTTTGCATACCTTGTTAACATCTTTAGGATCGACAAAACCTTTGGGTTGCATCATATACAACTCTTCATCAATGTCTCCATTGAGGAATGCTGTTTTGACATCCATCTGCCATATCTCATAATCATAATATGTAGCGATTGCTAACATAATCCTCACAGACTTTAGCTTCGCTACTGGTGAGAAAGTCTCATCGTAGTCAACTCCTTGAATTTGTCGAAACCCTTTTGCGACAAGTAGAGCTTTATAGACAGTAACATTACCATCAGCATCTGTTTTCTTCTTGAAAATCCATTTGTTCTCGTGACCTTTCGCCATCCTAAGTCCACCAAAGTCCATACTTGGTTTTCGTACATGGATCCAATCTCGGATTTCATGGCTTCTTGCCATTTATTGGAATCTGGGCTCATCATCGCTTCCTCATATGTCTGGGTCATCGGTGTTGTCCACCAACATGACACTCATAACGGATCATACCAACTGGAGGTACGAGTTCTCGTTGACTGCGAGGCTCAGAGCAACTTCAACCGAAGTTTCATGATCATCATCATTAGCTTCCTCTCTAATTGGTGCAGGCACCACAGGAACTTCTTCCGGTGTTGCGCTACTCGCAATTTCGAGAGAAGGTTCGACAACCTCGTTGAGTTCTACTTTCCTTCCAGTCACTTCTTTCGAGAGAAATTCCTTCTCTAGAAAGGATCCATTCTTGGCAACGAAGATTTTTCCTTCGGATCTATGATAGAAGGTATACCCAATAGTTTCCTTTGGGTATCCTATGAAGACGCATTTTTCCGCTTTGGGTTCAAGCTTGTCCGGCTGTAACTTCTTTACATAGGCTTCGCAGCCCCAAACTTTAAGGAACGACAATCTAGGTTTCTTCCCAAACCATAATTCATACGGTATCGTTTCAACGGATTTAGACGGTGCCCTATTTAAAGTGAATGCGGCTGTTTCTAATGCATAACCCCAAAATGTTAGCGGTAAATCTGTAAGTGACATCATAGAACGAACCATATCTAAGAGAGTTCAATTACGACATTAGGACACACCATTACGCTGTGGTGTTCCCGGCGGTGTCAACTGTGAAAGTATTCCGCATTTCTTCAAATGCTCGCCAAACTCGTAACTTAGATATCCACCTCCACGATCAGAACGTAGAAATTTAATCTTCTTGTTACGTTGATTCTCTACCTCACTTTGAAATTCCTTAAACTTCTCGAAAGTTTCGGACTTATGTTTCATGAAATAGATATACCCATATCTACTCAAGTCATCCGTGAAGGTAAGAACATAACGATAACCACCGCGCGATGCTACACTCATTGAACCACATACATCGGTATGTATGATTTCCAATAAGTCCGTAGCTCGCTCTATCATACCAGAAAATGGAGTCTTAGTCATTTTACCCATCAGACATGCTTCGCATCTATCAAGTGATTCGAAATCAAGTGATTCAAGAAGTCCATCGGAATGGAGTTTCTTCATACGCTTCACTCCAATGTGACCAAGACGACAGTGCCACATATAGGTCGAGTTATCGCTTGATTTCAACCGTTTAGCCTCAATGTTATTAATATGTGTATTTACACTATCGAAATTCAATAAGAATAGACCATCTATCAAATGTGCATGTGCATAAAACATATTACTCATATAAATCGAACAACCATTATTCTCGGACTTAAACAAGTAACCGTCTCGCAATAAACAAGATCCCGATATAATGTTCATGCTCAACGCAGGCACCAAATAACAATTATTTAAGTATAAAACTAATCCCGATGGTAGATGAAGGGGTAGCGTGCCGACCGCGATCACATCAACCTTTGATCCGTTACCCACGCGCATCGTCACCTCATTCTTCGCTAGCTTCCGTTTATTCTGCAGCACCTGTTTCGAGTTACAAATATGAGCAACCGAACGAGTATCAAATACCCAGGCACTACTACGAGTACTAGTGAGATACACATCAATAACATGTATATCAGATATACCTTTCTTCTTGATGTTGCCGTTCTTCAAATCCGCCAAGTACTTTGGGCAATTCCGCTTCTAGTGACCTTCTCCCTTGCGAAAAGCACTCAAGATCGTGCTTAGGTCCAGCCTTGGTCTTCTTCGTCGGCGTGGTAACTTTCTTACCACCCTTCTTGAAGTGTCCCTTCTGCTTAGACTTGCCTTTCTTGAATTTGGTGGTCTGATTGACCAACAACACTTGGTCCTCTTTCTTGATCTCCACTTCTGCAGATTTCAACATGGCAAAGAGTTCTGGCAACGTCTTGTTCATGTTTTGCATGTTGTAGTTCATCACAAAGTTCTTGTAACTTGGTGGTAGTGATTGGAGGACACGGTAAATCCCCAAAGCATTAGGAATCACAATACCCAAGCTTTGAAGTTTGTTTGCGTGCCCAGACATCTTAAGCACGTGCTCACTAACGGAGCTGCCCTCTTCCATCTTGCAGTTAAAGAACTTTTCAGAAGCCTCATAGCTTTCAATTGCCGCATGAGTCTCAAAGATCAATTTGAGATCCTCGACAATATCATATGGGTATGAATTCTCAAACCTTTTCTGAAGCTCCGATTCTAAACCATACAAGATAGCACACTGAACTGTGGAGTACTGAGTCTTCCGAGTGAGGTAAACATTCTTTACTTCATCGGAAGCATCACCGCAGTGGGTCACCCAATGTGTACAAAGACATAGGTCAAATTACCAGCTGTGAGGACAATCCTCAAATTGCAGAACCAATCCGCGAAGTTGCTTTCATTGTTTTTCAACTTTTCTTTCTCTAGGAACGCATTAAAATTGATGGTAGGGGCTGCCATTGATCTACAACATATTTGCAATAGTTTAGACTAAGTTTATGACAAATTGAGTTCAAATTAATAATAAAATTATTCTAGGTGAACTCCCACTCAAAACAATATCCCTCACATTGTTTTAGTGATTACACGAACCAAATCCACCACATCAACACCGATCATCACGAGAGTTGATATAGTTTCAATGGCGAACAATCGACATGTTCATCATATCTACTATATGATTCATGCTTTACCTTTCGTGATCCGTGTTCCGAGACCATGTCTGTACATGCTAGGCTCGTCAAGATCAAACCTTAGTTTCCGCATGAGCAAATATGGCTTGCTCACGTTGTATACACTTGCAGAATCTAACACACCCGATCATCACGTGGTGCTTCGAAACAACAAGCTTTAGCAACGGTGCTAACTAAGGGTGAACACTTTGCGACTTGAAATTCATGTGCATGAGGGATCATCTTATAATGCTACCGTCGTATACTAAGCAATACAAGATGCATAAAGGATTAACATCACATGAATTCATAATATGTGATATGATATGGCCTTTCTTCTTTGTGCTTCCGATCTCCATCTTCAAGCACGAACATGATCTCCATCATCACCGGCATTGCATCAAGGTCAATGATGCTTCTCCATGGTTGTCGTCCACCGGCTTCAACTATTACAACTACTTTGAATAGACACACGGGTCTTAACATAAATTAAAGACAACCATATGGCTCCTGCCGGTTGCCAGCTTACAATAAGGAACATTGCATACATCAAATATAATCACAATCATGGCCATATCACATCACAGCACACCCCTGCAAAACAAAGTTAGACGCCTCTACTTTCTTTGCATATTTTACGTGGTTTGGGGCTTTCAATAAGTGTCGTTCTAACTTACGAACAAGAACAACAACATTGATACCAGTATTGTTAATCACCCGTTGTAAATTGGATCTTAACTATGCTAGGAGAAACAGGCACCCGCAAAGCCACTTATGCAATACAAGTTGCATGTCAAGCGTGGAGCAAGTCTCATGAACGATGTCATGTAAGGTTAGCCCGGGCCGCTTCATCCCAACATACTGCAAGATGCAAAGTACACAAGAAGCAATCGACAATAAAAGCATCAACGCCCACAATGACCATTGTGTTCTACTCGTGCAACAGATCTACATATAGACACGGCTCTGATACCACTTTGAGGGTTTCGTAGCATGGAAAACAAAAATTTCTACCGCATACAAACAAACAAGCCAAGATCTATCTACTAGATTGTAGCAACGAGTCGATGGAATAACTCACCCTCGAAGATTCCAAAGTGTTTAACGAGAGCGATTCTCGTGGGTGATGTAGTCGATTTCTTCCCGATCTCAAGATCGCAGAGACGATCCTTCCCAAGGCTGCGTCGGTAGCGCCCCTTGATCGGTCACACGTTCGGTACTCGACGAAGACATTCCTCTCCCTTGTTCCAGCAGGCAGCGGAGGTTGTAGCACTCTCCTCGCGATTCCGGCAGCACAACGACGTGGTACCGGAAGTAGAGGGGAAATCTCGCAGGGCTTCGCCTTAAGCCGGAGCGAGTATGGTGGAGTATGAGAGAGTCCCTCAGTGTTCCAGGGTTTAGAGACACCAAGGAGGGGACAAGCCGGCGGCTAGGGTTTATCTAGGCGGCGGCGAGTTGGTGCCCTAGGGGCCGGCGGCGGCTTGGAGGCGGCGGCGGCTTGGGGCTAGGGTTTGGAGGAGTAGGAGTTGTGTGTCAAGGAGGGGAGCCCTGCCCCTCCTTATATAGGTGGAGGGGGCCGGCCGGCCAAGGGGAGGGATAGGAATCCCTCCCCAACTCGGCTTGGAGGTGGGCCGCCGGTTGGAGGAGGGAACTCCTCCCCAACTCGGTTTCCACCTCTCCTCCTCTTTCCAAAAATTGCCGTTTGACTTTTCAAACTAGCCGTTTGACTTTTCAATTTAGGATTTGAATAAACCCTTTATTTTGGACAGCGAAGACACTTAGTACATGATGCAATCATTACAACTTGCAATGACACATTCATGTACCCCTTCCCATCCGGAGTGCCGGACATTCCGGAACCTTCTAGAACATTCCCGATGAAAACACCGGAATCATTCCCGTACTCCGAAACGAGACTTTCCTTATATGAATCTTATTCTCCGGACATTCCGGATCTCCTCGTGATATCCCGGATCCCATCCGAGACTCCGAACAACATTCGGTCTCTTTCTCATCATACCATAACTACTCAAACAACGTCGAATCCTTAAGTGTGTCTCCCTACGGTTCGTGAATTATGCGGACATGATCGAGACACTTCTCCGAACAATAACCAATAGAGGAATCTGGAAATTCATATGGCTCCCACATATTTCTACGATTACTTGATGATCGAATGAACCACTTACATATGATACCAATTTCCCTTTGTCTCACGATAGTTTACTTATCCGAGGTTATGATCGTCGGTATCTCTGCATACCTAGTTCAACCTCGTTACCGATAAGTACTCTTTTCTCGTTCCCGTGATATGTGATCCCTTGTGAGCCAGTCACATGCTTGCAAGCTAATTGGATGACATTTCACCGAGAGGGCCCTGAGTATATCTATCCGTCATATGGATGGACAAATCCCACTCTTGATCCATGTGTTTCAACCAATACTTTCCGAACACTCAATGCCACCTTTATAGCCACCCAGTTACGGTGTGGTGTTTGATGTCATCAAAGCATCCATCCGGCAAAGGTGATATGCATGATCTCATGGTCGAAGGAATGAGGTTACTATGTATCAGAAAGCATATAGCAATTGAACTATTGAAATGACTTGATCTTTATGCTACGCTTATCTATAGGAGTATGTCCATCATATCATTCTCCTAACGATATGATCTTGTTGTTAATAACATCTCAATGTTCATGATAGGGAAACCACAATCATCTATTAACCAACAAGCTAGTATTATATAGAGGCTTTACTAGGGACTTCAAATTAGGTTTACAAATCACACAAGTATTAATGTTTCCTTGTTAATACTATTACAACATGAATGTAAACATTTATCATAAACACAAAGATATAATAATAACTATATTTATTATTGCCTCTAGGGCATATCTCCAATAGTTTCCAATTGGAATCAAAAAGTTTCTTTTCACCCTAAATTTCAACAATTATTTATTTTTTCACATTTCAAAATTTGGAAAATTTTGGGATGTGACATCAACTTTAGTTACCGGTAAGTTCTTGTAATTGTAAGTACATGTGTATCATAAATAATCGCTAATGGGGTACCCCTTGCACATGGTACAGGAGCTTTCCCATAACCAAAATGACAAGGCAAGCAGACAGTGAGCATCTGAGCAATCTCTTATTTGCCATGCGAAAATGGCGCTTTTTTCTCGCTTTCCTCTTTTCAATATGTCTCTTCTTTTTTATATAAGCGGAAATCTTCATAGATTGCTCACTATGGTGATGCTGCAAGTTTCCACCATGATTAGGCATGGCTTCGGCTAGCGGCCCAGGCATTTCTCTAACACACATACATAACTCCATGGACTTACAAGCTCCCCCTTTTATTTCACACCGACGACATCAACAAACAAAAGAGCATGATATCAACTGGGTATGTATTTACAGGTGTTGAAAGCGTTCCCCGTGACAGCACGGTTATGCTAATCCCAACATATAGGTGCAAGCATATACAACTTCGATGACACAATGGTTTAAGTTTATTAGGGGCAAGAAAATAAGGTGTGCCATCAAGTTCGTGAGAGCTTTACTAACGAGTTTTCACATAACAAAATAATTTTTAATTCGAAAGATAGATGAAGCTTGAGAATTTGCTTGGAATAGCAATGATGCTAATAGGTAGATATGGTGGACACAAATGGCACAAGTTTTGGTTCAAAGGGATTGGATGCATGAGAAGTATGCCTTCTCAAAACAGGTTTTTGGCTAGCAAGGCTGGGTAGCAATCAAGAGAGTTGAAGGAAACAAACAAACCTAAAAGTGATAAAGCCAAACATGCGATCTTCCTTGAAGACACAAAAGATCTTAAATAAAGAATACTAAGCTTATAAGCAAATTAAGAAAGAAAATAAATGATACAAAATACATGTAAGCTTTTTCTCTTTTCTTTTCAAACCTCAAAAAGTGTTGCTACTGACCAGAGCTCGGTTTGCCAAAACCAATTTAGATCTACTTGATGCTCCCAAAGTGATGCCAATATTGATCAACAAGATCAATCATATAATAGAGATTGCAAACTAAAATAAGAAGTGCAAAAAGTAAAAGATGAGACTTCTCATTAATATTCCATAAAGGCACTCATACCAAGGGATACATAGATAATCAACTAATGGAGAGATACTTACACATGCAAACCAACCTATAAGATAACTTATATACCAAAGATATGACTCTACTAAAAAGGTAAAAGATAAAAGATAATGATGTGATACCGAGGCACTTCCCCAAGCTTGGAACAATCCAAGGGGATGCCAAACCTGATGATGAATTACTACTTCGGTGGTGGTCCCTTGTTTAGGGCAAGAAAACCCTCCAGCATCTTACGAAGCCTGTTATTCTCCTCTTGAAGCATATCCACCTTCATCCTTAACACGAAACTTGTCAGTGGTTCGAAGGGCTTCCACTGCCTCAGGGCAGGATATGAAGTCTGAAACGAAGGCTATAATCCCCTGCATGTTATGGGAAAAAGTATGTCCAGTGTTAATTGCTCCTACAAAAGTAGGTTTCCTTGCCCTTGATCCTGCAATGGTTTGTTCCTCCACCTTAACTTCCTCCTCGACGCTCCAATCCATGTCTTCGCGCCTAGCAGCGATCCTTTCTTCTTCCACGGGCTTCTTGCCTTTATTGTTGGTGGAGACCATGGTGCTCTAAACTTGAGAAGATTTCTTGATAGAAACAGGTCGAAACAAAAACACGACGAGAACACGATACACGAACCTCGGGGGATCCGGGGGTTATATATTACGAAGTTTCAATGCATAAGGAAGTTATTGGTGCGAAAACGAGGCGGAGACGGAGCTCAGGGGCTCACACCCCCTCCAGGCGCGGCCAGCTGGGGCTCGCGCCTAGGGTGGGTGTGGCCACCCTGGCCTCGATTTCCTCCTCTGTTTCGTCTCGTAACCTCCCGTATGTAATAAAAACATCAAAAATATAAAAAGATAAGGTTTTCACGAACCTTCTATTTTCACCACTTTTACCTATTCAAAGACGGACTCTGCAGGTTCTGGTGTTTGGTTTTTGATAAATTCATCTGGAGTCACCATTTGAATAATATCAACATCTTCGTTATAACAATCTCCAGAAATATAATGTTTAAGTCTTTGACCATTCACCACCTGTGTGGTGTCGTCCTTCAAAGAAGATATTTTGATAGCACCTGAACGATATACTTCCTTAATAACAAAAGGCCCTTCCCATTTTGAGAGTAGTTTCCCTGCAAAAAATCTGAGACGAGACCTATACAAAAGAACTTTCTCACCAACATGGAACTCCCTTTTGAGAATCCTCCTATCATGCCACCTTTTTACTTTTTCCTTAAAGAGTCTAGCATTTTCATAAGCTTCACTTCTCCACTCATCTAAAGTACTCAAGTCAAGCAATCTTTTCTCACCAGCAAGTTTAAAATCTCTATTCAATTCTTTCACTGCCCAATAAGCTTTGTGTTCTAATTCTAAAGGCAAGGGACAAGCTTTCCCATAGAGCATTTTGTAAGGAGACATCCCCATAGGAATTTTATAAGCAGTTCTATAAGCCCATAAAGCGTCATTCAACTTTTTAGCCCATTTTTTCCTAGATCTATTAACAGTCTTCTGCAAGATAGACTTAATCTCCATGTTGGAAAGTTCTACTTGCCCACTGGTTTGGGGATGATAAGATGAAGCAATTCTATGGTTAACATCATATTTAGCGAGAGTTTTCCTAAAACCACCATGAATAAAATGATAGCCTCCATCAGTCATGAGATATCTAGGCACACCAAACCTAGGAAAAATAACATCTTTAAGCATTTTTAAAGAGGTCTTACCATCAGCACTATTTGTTGGTATGGCCTCTACCCACTTTATAACATAGTCAACAGCAACAAGAATATGAGTAAACCCTTTTGAAGGAGGAAAAGGACACATAAAGTCAAATACCCAACAATCAAAAGGTTCAATAACAAGATAATAATTCATAGGAATTTCATTGCATCTAGAAATGTTACCAACTCTACGGTGACCCAGCATACCACTACATGATGTAGTATACTATAGTAGTTGATATAACACCAATGAAACACCGTTCACTAGTATTACATCCCTCAGAGTGGTACAACAGAAACACAACAAGTCCAATACATGGCTAAAGGTTACAACCCGACTCCTTACATAAGATCCAAAGAACACTCTAGGTTAAAAAGAGAGAAGAAACTTCTTTCAAAGAAGAATCAGAAATAAACAACTCAAAAATTATCATACTAATAAGACTAGTATCTGAACTATTGGTCTGGCATTGCTGCTATTGCAATACCCTATAGAAGTAGGTGCTAGGGTTAGAGATTATATTCCTATCTAATTAGCAACTTCGTCTTCACTTGAGTTGATATATATGTTGACTTCCTTCACTTCATTGAAGAGCTTGAGCTTTTGATGATGACTCCTGGAGCATAACTTGATGTAGACATTGTCTTAATGGCTTCAGAATCTAGCAAGGATTAAGAAGATATGTTGAGTACGGGCGTACTCAGCAAGTTCACTAGAAAAGAGTGTTTGATGCACTAACTACATCCACAGACCATAGGCCATAGGCAATGCAGGTTTTTGTAAACATTTCTTCAAAGGTTGCTTTTATTCTGAAAAGCTATGTCCGTCAGCCTTCACGGGTTTACTAGAACTTTCATGAAGTTCCTTTCCCGCCGCGTTCGTAGCTCCTTACCGGAACAGGGAGTAACAAGTTACAGTTCTTACACTCTGCAGAGGTGTGTTACTTTTCCCATGAGGGATCTTAGCTTTGTTCCACATCCGAGTTGTAGGCTCGTTCACACTTCCTTGGTGTGAGGCCCAGACTAAGATCCAAGCCAATCACTACCCTCTTCGCGACCCCATATGTCTGCATGATCCTTAGGGGTTGGCTCACCTCCGTAAAGCCCCCTTTCGGGCAGGCTAAAACCCTGATGAGTTCCCAAAGACTCTATGAGCTGGTGATGCCCTAGCAAGTTCCATATCATATGGACTATACCACTAAAAACCACTCATAGATAATCTAGACACCAAAAGCATGGGGCGTAAGGGTGCCCACCCATGTGTTGGATCCGCACAAGGAATCACAACGTCACATTAAGGTAGTCTTGCCTCCATACGAAAAGGAAAAGGATACAGCTGACTTCTCCGTCCCATTCCAAATCTCATGGTTAACGCGTAATATACAACGCAAGAATCACTGGCGACATTGGTTTTTAAGTCCTGGATAATATGTTCCTTTACCACCGGAACTTTCATATAAGGTTATTACCTCAAGGTAAATAACCTATAATCATATTATTATGAAAATAGTGTTTTCTGACCTTTTTGAAATGCAGGTGATGACAACACTTGATTTTAAAAATACTTTATAGAAAATAATCAAAGGACATGAGCAAGTGTGAACTTGCCTTTTGTGATTGCAAGATTGTGCACTCACGGTCTTCGGATCCAATATCTGAAATCAGCATCATTGGTCCGGTAATGACTAATGTTTAAAGAAGCAACATGCAGTTATGCATAAGTAATTTTATGCATTTTGTAAAAATCCCAAAGTGAATCCCCAATACTTTGAGTGAATTGAATTTAGGTGATTCTGTTAAGAGTTGGTTTATCTTCAAATTTTACTTTATAAGTAATGACCTTTATAAGGAATTTAAGTGTTAACAATCCAAAATATACAAGTAAATTATAAAATAATGTGATTATGGTTAATTTTCATTTGGTGACTATGATAAAAGTCTTTGGGTTGAGTTGTTAAGAGTTGGAGAACTTAATATGAGATTGTTGTTTGAAGTGGAAAAAAGAATAACATTTGAAGAAAAGATTTCCTTTCTAATGTTTAAACAATCTTTATTGTTAATAGGATGTGATCAATGTCTTTTGGTGTGTGATTGATTAGTCTGGACTTGAGATGCTTTATGTCTTAATTGGAATAGACCAAAGTTAACTATAAAAACATAAGTAGTTTATTATACATAATGTTTATAAGCCTTGAGACTAAAGTTAACTTTAAAAGAGTAACTAAACTTAAAGTGTAACATGTTGTAATTATTCCCAAGTTTTAAATTTATGATAAGTATGACTAAGGTGTGGAATTATTCACTTTATATTTAAGTGAATGATTAGATTAAATTTGTTTTGTTGTTATGAAATAATACGTATTTATTTAATGGAAGCATAATTAGATGATCTTAGTAATTTGTTAGAATTTGAAGTTATGTTAAGAATGGTTAAAATATAATGATTACTCACCATATTATATATGAGTGATACATAATGTTTATTTAAGAAGGTTTTTAATAAGATTTTTAAAAGAATATTTTAAAGTTAAAAGTTATACTTAAGCTTGATTATGAATTCAAGTTACGGGTTTGGAATTAGTACTTAGATACTAATTGCTCAAGGTTTTATAAAAATTGTGATTACCTCTTACTTAAGAATTGTTTTGAAAGAATTTACAAAATAAGTAATAGATAAGGATTTATTATTTTAAAATATTAAAAAAATTATATTTAATATTTTTCTAGTGTAATATATTTATTCAAGACCATAAAAATGATTTTATTTATTTATAAGTATCATTTTATGTTTTTAAAATTCCATCAAGGATTAAATTTATTTAAATATTTGCTTCAAATTTTATTTATATATAAAAATTAGACTACTATTTTTTTAAATAGTAGATTTATTTTTATGCACAAGAATGATTTTTATTAATTTTTAGGATTTTTCCTTATTTTATGAGACTTTACTTGGGACTTAATGGTGTTAATAATAATTTGCTTTGTATTTATTTTAAACAAACAAAGTTATATTTTTTTAGGTAAACCTTATTTTTATAATGATTTTAATATATTTAAGGAATTTCTATAATTATTGAAAGCTTTAAATATTAGAAGGGCATTTTGATAATTTATTTGTTTTATTATAATTTATTTCTTTTTAAATTAAATTCTATTTATTTATTTATTCTTTTGGAACCGGGCTTAGCCCGTGAGCCAGCCCAGTATAATAACTTATTCGGCCCTGACCCAAGTACATCTCTCTCACTCACACACCACGCACGTGACACTCACACCTCTCCCCTCTCGTTCCTCTCTGGCCGTCGTCGCCATTGTTACATGTCGATTCCAGCGGTGTAGACCATCCCGGTTACCGCCACCAGTCACCGGAGCTCCACCTCCTTCTATACAACCTGGCCATCCAGTTTGATTTACCTCTAAGGCTATAACGGGCTCACCCCTATCTTCTTTCTGGTGCTAGGTTTTCGGTCTTGAGGCCGCCGTGTGCCGGTGATCCCGTGGTGCTCTCCGTTGACCTGTATCTCATCTCCCTCAGCTCGACGTCAGTGGAAAGGTGCGCATGCGCAACCCTGGCGTCTCCTTCTCCTGATGCCCGCGGGACGACGCTGCCAGCGCAACCCTGGCATCTGGTGCATCCTCTGATTCGATGATGGTGTTGAATAGGAGATATTCCATGGCTTCGTCAAGCCTACGCTCCAGGTGCTCGGCACCCTTGGTGAGCTCTGATTCCATGAGACCAACCTCGTGCTGATGGACCTGATCCATGATTCTGCTATGTTTGTTTGTGGCTGATCTATTGCTAGCTAAAATTCCTAGATTTGGATGAGCAAGTGCTCCAGTGGTACTAATTTGGGTTAGTAGTTCTGCTGCTAGTGTTCGTGATTGGTGCTTTGAATCTATTATAACTACATCTTGGCTTAATTTGTTATCTCCTGATGAGGATGTTTGTCATGAGTGGCAATAGATTTGAATATGAAGGTGATTCCTGATAATAATCCTAGGAAAATGATTTGTTTTCTTGTGTGGATAAGCTTTACAAATAAAGCTTGCTCATATTCTTGTTATTGTCTATATGACAGAGATTATATGATAATGAAAGGGTCCCCTTGGACTGCTCTCTGCTAACTAGCACATGTTCCAAGCATGCACAATTGTGCCTGAGCTATCACTATTGTGATTAGTTATGTGGGAAGCATACTTAAGTTGGCGATACTCTAGTTTCCTGTTATTTTGAGTAGTGAATATATATATAATTGATTCCTAATGTTTAGGAAAATGATTTGAATGAGATCATTAATCTAGAAATTGTTGGTGAGTGCTAAACTGTTGCTTAAGTTGGTAAATCCAGGCCCTAGTGGCACTTGTGGTTAGGTTGCTACTGAGGTGCTTCCCATATTTGGATTGTGCCCACTATTAGCCAGCCAGTAAGTTTGACAGCTTTGTTGTTTGGCTACACCTTCTCCTTGCTCCAGATTAGGTCAAGGATGCAAAGAACGAGACCTATGCTTTTGATGGCTAAAGAACAATGATATTCCCTTTAGTTGTCCAATACACAGTGATAATTTTAAACTTCATTAGAGTGTAATCCTAAGGATAATCTCAAATCCCAGTTTGGGAAGATAAATTCAATTGGAGATCAATTGTGGCTTTCTTTTCTTGTGGCAAATGATTTGGACAACTTGATTAGCTATATAGCCTCCAAGTGTATAATTAGTTGCTGTGGTGCCTCACAAGAGTATGCACAACAACAATCTATCACTTGTTTTCTGGCTTTGTAGTTCTCTCATTTTGTTCCGATGATCAAATATTGATTATTTACATTGGCCCCCTTTTTGAATACTACTCAATGATGAGGCAAAGAAATTCATTACATTGCTAAATCCTGAGAGTACAACTAACACTAACATAACCTTTCTTTATTTTTCTTTTTGTTTCTTTTCTTGTTTGTCTTTGTAGGTGAAGAATAATAAGCAGAGAAGAAGTTACAATGAATAATATAGGAAATATTTTAGGTTTTCTTTTTATCAGCTATTGTAATTTATTTTCTGTTTGATTTATTGTAGAAACATTGTATGGTTGTAACTTATTCAATAAAATTACTTGTTTTATAATTTGTTTGTAAATACAATGTAATATTGTATAATATTAATAAAGCTTAAATTTTCTTTCTATTTGTAATCTACATCCTTGTAATATTTATATCTTGTTTATAATTATGAAATCAATTCTTATTGTAAATCTTTTTTCTTTCTTGATCAATTATATTTTATATTTAGATAATTATAAATATTGTATCTTATTAATAAATAAGAGTTCACATTTTATTTATTATTACATTTTACTTTCAGTTGTTATTCCATTTCAAATTCTTTTAGAATTCAAATTTATCAATCGAATATTCATCTTTGAAATTTTCTCTTCCCCAAACACAAAAGTTATAGTAGATGTCATGTCAAAATCTATCGCACCTGCCCTGATGTTTCTACCAGAACAAGAGAGATCTTGATCCTTCTATAGCTTCTTTAGTTTTGCGCGAAAATTCCCTGGATTTTCTTACACTACTAGAAAATGGCTATAGGTAATCAGCACATCCGTGGCTCACATGGTTGAAGTGCCCCATGGCTAAAACAGGCGTGGCTCACCTATGGGCAGTGCCCTACTAGTAACTAGAACAACCGTGGCGCACATGACCATAGTGCGCCACAGATATGTGTGGGCCAGGGCCCTGTTGGCCGCACGCCAAACATCTGTAGCGCACATAGGGTAGGTGCGCTACGGTTGTTAGTGCCAACCATGGCGCACATGGAGGGGGTGCGCTATGCCTAAGCGCATGCTCCCCTCTGCTATGAAACGGCTAGACACATCCGTGGCGCACTAGGGCAGAGTGCGCCACGGATGTGTCGATTTTTTTGACAGCACTTTATGTGCACATGTGTGACCACATCCACCACCCCACACTTCACTTTCCCCTTCTTCTTCCTCCTTAGATCAAGTCGGGATTTTCTCCTTCCCACCTCAATTTCTCCACCCATTCACCATTTTTAGCATGTAGAACTTGCCTTGGATGTTACATAAGTAATAGAGGAAGGTCTCCGGTCTCTCATCTCCTTCTCCTCTCACACAAGACCTCTCCTTTCCATCTTTCTCACGATCGGTCTCTCATCTCGGTAAGTTGTCCATGTAAGGATGTGTTCATGTGTATATGGATGATATGCTCATATGTATGTAGATGATCGATGCTCATGATGTGTGTATGGAGAGGATCGATGGTCATATGTGTGTGTATATGGAGAGTATCGATGATGCTCATGCATGTGTGTATGGAGAGGATAATGATATGTTCATGTGTGTATGGATCGGTCTCTCTCTCTCTTGTGTTTGTATGTGAACAAGTTGCCATTTGTTTTGCCAAAATGTTGATTCATTTCCATTTTGGCAAGACTTTGGCATTTCGCAAAGGTCCTAATTTTAGGATAGGTCATGCCGAAATTTTCTATCGACCATTGCATGCATGCATTCATTATGTGGTTCTAACAGACTTCTAATTGTACCGTGTACACCGTGCAGGCAAAAATGGTCCGCATAATGAGCGAAGGCATTGTGGCTAGATTTTTGAAATGTGCGACGGCCGACATGATACGAAATAACAAGACGGATATAAGATGTCCGCGTAAGATGCAAACTCAACTGGTGATCGACCAGATTCGAATCGAAGCGCACCTGCTCCGCCGGTTTCATGGATGGATACACTCGTTGGATAAGCGATGACGAAGATGATGGAGACGGTGAAGGTGGCCAACATGACGATGATCATCATCACGGCGAGAACGGGCGAGATGATGAAGAGTCTCCTGGAGATGGTGAAGGTGCGTAAGCAGACCAGGATGATGATGATCTAGATGCCGGAGGAGCAGATGACGATGGAACAATGTTAGGCTGGGTGCGGGACCCTTATGTGCAAGAGCTGCTTCTCAAGCAGACGAGTAACACGAGGGCTTCCACTAGAGAGAAAGCCAAGCTTGCGCAACTTGAGAAAGACGCGGTTACTCCATTGTATGAAGGATGCAGGCCCGATGATACCCGGTTGAATGTAACGCTCAAGGCTATGGAGATGAAGGCAAAACACAAATTGAGCGACGCAAGCTTCGACGATATGATGGCATTCTGGCACGATCGTCTCCCGGAGGGGAACACATGTCCAACTAGTATCGAGGACGCCAATAAAATCGTCTGTCCTCTCGATCTACAGCACGTTAGATGTCACGTATGCATCAACAATTGCATCATTTATCGGGGCGAGGACACGGAGAAAACCACATGTCCGGTTTGCGGCATGAGTCGATACAAGAAAGGGAAGAAAGCACCTCGAAAAGTGGTATGGTACTTTCCTATCACTCCTCGTCTGCAGCGCTATTTCGCGGACCCTAAGGAAGCGAAGCTCATGCGATGGCATGCGGAAAGGAAGAAGCCAGGAGATGATGATAATGACCCCGAAAAGGATGTTCTGCTGACGCACCTTCGGGATGCTAGCGCTGAAAGCATTGGACCTCGAATTCCAGAATCGGTGGAGATTCGAGGAACATTAGGCTTTGCGAGCACCGATGGACTCAATCCGCAGAGCGGTAGCAGCACGCACAACACTTGGCCCGTGTTTGTATGGATGTACAACCTCCCTCCATGGTTGTGCATGAAGAAGAAGTACATACAAATGAGTATGCTAATTCAAGGGCCAAAACAACCTGGTACCGACATCAATCTGTATCTCGGGCTGTTGAAAGAGGAGCTAGCCACGTTATGGGAATCTGGAGCCAATACTTACGACGCCGTCGCACAAGATTATTTCACTATGAGAGCCGTGTTGGTCACTACGGTGCAAGACTATCCAGGTAGCGGGTATATCTCGGGGCAGGTTATCCAAGGATTCTGCGCATGCGTTAGGTGCATGGATAACACAAACTATCTCCAACTAGAGAAAGATCCAGGGTCATCGAAAACCATGTTCATGGCGCACCGGAGGTGGCTCGGCAAGAATGATCCATGGAGAAAACATGGAGACCTGTTTGATGGCAAATCAGAGACCCGAGGAATACCATAGCGTGAGCAGCGAAGAAGTGGAAGAGTTGCTGAAAAACTGGAAAGATTGTCCTAAGCCTGGAAAGAAGCGAAAGAGGAAGCAACAAGACAAGCCGCTGATGATGGTATGGAAAACAAGGTCTGTTTTCTGGGAGTTGCCATACTGGAAGTTTCTCCGCACGCCTCATAGCCTCGACATCATGCATATCATGAAAAACGTGTGCGAGAGTCTGGTCGCCACCATAATCAACATGCCAGATAGGACGAAAGATGGTCCGAAAGCAAGGCACGACCTGATATGCTTGGGTATCTGGAAGGAGCTTCACGGAGGACGCACTACTCCTGATGATCAGGAAGATGACGATGATCATGAGTCGGAGACGACACAAGGTCATCGTAAGGGTAAAAAGTTCAAGAAGAACGAATATTACTGCCCTCCTTCTTGCTTCACTCTAAGCCAGGATGAGATCAAACAGTTTTTCAAGTGCCTTCTAGGAGTCAAATTTCCTTATGGCTACGCGGGCAAGATAAGCAGATACCTATACGAGGCGAAGCAGAGGTTCAGTGGCATGAAGTCTCACGACTGTGCCGTGCTAATGACGCAGGTACTTCCAGTCGCACTAAGAGGGATAATGGACGAGCACGTCCGTGAAACGTTATTTGGCCTATGCAAGTTTTTCGACGTCATCTCTAGGAATTCGATTGGCGTGAATCAGCTCGGGAGGCTATAGGAGGAGATCGTGGTGATACTATGTGAGCTTGAGGTCTTCTTCCCACCCGCATTCTTTGACATTATGGTGCATCTACTGGTCCATGTCGTGGAGGACATCGTACAACTCGGGCCGATGTTCCTCCGCAGCATGATGGCGTTCGAAAGGATGAACGGACACATCAAAGGATACGTTCGCAACAGGTCCCGTCCAGATGGAAGCATAGCCAAGGGCTTTCTGGCCGAAGAGTGCATCTCTTTCTGCACGAATTATCTAGACATCGAGAACCCTGTCGGTCTTCCCGTCAATAGGCACCTCGGCAAGCTCGACGGATCTGGTCACCGAGAGGGTCGTCGCATACTGCATGCAGACTTCGATTTTCGACGCGCAGACTTTGATCGAGCAAACCTCGTCGCCACAAAGATTTAGAACTGGTCGATCCTTGGGTACAGAAGCACAAAAGGTTAATCGAGAATAAGTACAGTGACCGGGGCATACAGAGGACGCATGGAGAAATAATCAAAGAGCACAACTCAGATTTCACGCGTTGGTTTAGGCAGAGGCTCCTTGATAATCCCCCGCGATCGCATTCTTCTGACACGGAAAAGATCATATTCACCTTGTCGCAGGGACCGATGCAAAACCTGGTGACCTATCAGGCGTATGATATCAACGGCTACACATTCTACATGGAGGAAAAGGACAACAAGTGTTATTATGAGAACTCAGGCGTAACGTCGGAATTCTACACCGATGACAACATGAAGGAAAGATTCTACGGAAGAATCGAGGAGATCTGGGAGCTCGAATACTGTGGAGAAAAGGTGCCGATGTTCCGTGTCAGATGGGCAAAGAGCGTCTAAAGAGAAGATCGGTATTTCACAACCATGGTTATACCCGAAGCAGCCAAATCCAAGGCCGCCGGTGCAAACGTGGCCGCAAAAAATGAACCGTGGGTACTGGCTACCAAAGTGGACCAATGTTTTTTCATGACCGACCCGACAAAGCCTAGCCGTGTTGTCGTGAGGAGAGGAAAAAGAAACATCATCGGAATGGATGCAGTCGCCAACGAGCAAGACTTCGACTAGTACGGCGATCCAAAGATTGAAGATGACGATGACTACGATGGAGCAACATACATCACAAGAAGAAAAAGGACAACCCTACCCAAAAAAGGTAGCCCGTTCAAAAGAAGAAACATTAAAGTGCCGGGGCTAAATTATTCAACCGCGACAAAGAAGGGAAAAAAGATTGTAAAATTCTAGCTCAAAAAATATTGTAAAACGCGTGGTCGAAAGAGATTGTAATATTCATGGACAAATTATTATGACATATTTGAATCATATTTAATTTGTACCACTTTTGTGACATATATTATCACTTTCGGGCATCTTTGGAATATTTAAAAGTATTTTAAAAACAAAACAAAACTTTTATAGAATATACCACCACTTTTGGGCATTTTTTGGAACATTTAAAAATATTTTTAAAATAAAAATAAAAAGGTGGGCACCAGGATTCGAACCTGGGTGCTCACAGGCTTAAATTAGAGCAGTGGGTGGAACCAGTGGGATAGGGCAGTGTTAGTTGTCTATAGGGGTGGCCGCGCCTTCTTATGTGACTACTAGCACCGAGTTAGGCGTAGCGCACTCTGGCCAAGTGCGCTACGGCAACCCCACGCCCCGCGCGCCTCTTCTCCCCATCTCACATCAAACACCGCCGCCGATCTCAACCGTGCCCCGCCGCCGTGCTCTCGATCCGCCACTGCCCTGCCAGCTGCGCGTGGAGGAGGAGGAGGAGGAGCCCTGCCAGCTGCGCATGGAGGAGGAGGAGGAGCCCGAGCCGTGCATGTCCGAGGAGGAGGAGGAGCTGCGCTTGGTTCTCAACCGTGCCCCGTCGCCATGCTCTTGATCCGCCACTGCCCTTCCAGCTGTGCGTGGAGGAGGAGGAGCCCGAGCCGTGCGCGTCCGAGGAGGAGGAGGAGCCGCCGTCGTCCGCCCGCCCGCCTTCCGTTGTCCGCCTGCCCGCTCGCCGTCGTCCGCCCGTCCGCCCGCCGTCGTCCACCGCCGCTCCCTCCTGGTGAGTCCCCTGCCCACCTCCCCTCTCTCCCTCTCTCTCCCTCTCTTCCTCTGTCCCTCTCTCTCAACTGTAGTTGAATGCATGAATGAATGCAAGCTATTAATCTGAAATGAATGAATGAATGCAAGCTAGTAAAAACAAGACAGTAGCTTGATTTAGGTTGATTTAGCAGATTAGATTAATCTGAAATGAATGAATGAATGCAAGCTATTAGAACAAAGATATGCAGATTAGATTTAGGTTTAGGTTGACAGTGAGGTTTAGGTTGATTTAGGATTAGATTTAGGTTTAGGTTTAGGTAGTAGCAGTAGCTTGATTTAGGAGGTGAGCCTCCCCTCTCTCCCTACCCACACGGTTCCTTCTCCATTGGGGCAGACCGAGCTCACGGCGCCTTCGCAGTGGCTTGCAGTGGCTTGAGCTTAGTTAGGGTTCCTAGTTCTGCAGTAGTAGCTTCAGAGATACAAGGCAGGGACAAATGACAGGGACATATACAGGGCCAACACTTAGAAATCTGGAGCTAGCTTCAGCTTTCCTCTACTGACAGGGACATATACAGGGCCAACACTTAGACAGGGACATATATCAAGTTTGCATTATTGGTTGATAACATGGTATCACTAGCTTCAGCTTTCCTCTACTAACTTTGATGCTTCTGGAATTGTTATATCTCTGCTAGATAGATTCATTCTAGGCTTGCATTCCTAATAAAATTTGTCCCATTGTTTTGTTAGGAATTCCTACCCCTAAAACTGAAAGAGAAGTTCTTTCATTCTATACATCTTCTCTGTATAAAGAAGTTTATCCATTGAAGATGATGGCCATTTTACTTATGCAAGCTCTAGATACGTCACTCTTCTGGCTCAATTTGCTTGCTGTCAAGTTTGTAGGCTTTGGGTTTTGTTTAGGCTAGAATAGGTTAGCTTGTACATTTTATAGGTTTTATTTGTTGAGGTAATTATTTGTTTGTTGCTGTCAATTGCTTGCTGTCAGTTCCTGTTTATAGCTTGTTGAGGTAATTATTTGTTTGTTTGTTTCTGTCAGTTGCTGTCAGTTGCTTGCTGTCAATTATTTGTTGAGGTAATTATTTGTTTGTTGAGGTACATTTTATAGCTCATGTTGCTGTCAATTGCTTGCTGTCAATTTAATTGTTTTATAGGCTTTGGCTCAATTTGCTTGCTGTCAATTGCTTGCTATCAAGTTTGTAGGCTTGGGTTTTATTTGCTGCTGTCAACTGCTTGGGTTTTATTTGCTGCTGTCAATTGCTTGGGTTTTATCTACTGAGTCACTCAATTGTGGATTGAAGTATTTGTGCTTTAGGGTGCAAAATGAAATATTTAGGTAGATCTTCAGTTTTAAATTTGTGCTCGTGCTTGTGCTGGGAATCTTCAGTTTTAAATGTCATATGGCTATGCTTAAATTGATAACAAAAGTATATATGGTTGTGGCACTGTGCTGGGACTGGATGGATGTGGTTGTGAAATGGTTTGGAAGGAAAAATAGAGTAGTGTTGGTTTTGCTACTATTCAGGCCGGGACAACAGCACCTTGAAATTGTGCTTGTGCTTGTATATGAAGCACTTTATTATGTGTGTATGCAGGTTCTTGTATGAAATGAGTCCCGATTTTTGCCGGAATGTTGATTAACTTCTGTTTCGGCAGAAATCGGGCACTCCTAGTTTAAGAAAATCAGCAAAGGTCATGCCGGATTTTTCTATGCATTTAACCAATTATTTGTTTTTTATTAGTGCAAAGATGTGTGACAATGACAAGGCTGGATGTTCTAAGCGCATCGTCAAGGCGTAACTCAGACCTCAATAAACAATTGACATTACGGGAGGCGGCCCACGGCTAGAAGACGATGAAGAATACCATCCTTCGGAGAGCGAGGATGATGAGATGGAAGACGGAGGAAGAAGCGAAGGAACGGACGATGAAACCACCGATGGCGGCGAGGGCACGTGAGTGGTAGCAATCCTCCTAAGAAGAAGAAGAAGAAGCCGAGGACCGGCGCCAACACGGCCGCACGGTCGGGGAGGAAATTACCAAGTGAGCCCATGAGGGTTCCTTTGGAGCCCGCCTGTCGCCAAAGTGCGGTGGGCAAGTGGTGGCGATGCCCGACAACCATATTTATCAACACCGAGAATCTCCGCATAAAGATAATGGCTACTTGCACACTCTTCGAGAAGTCAGACGCAAGATACAAGTTCCCCGCTAAGTATCAGAACACAAATTATCATGGGAACGAAGTAAACAAATCCGCCCTCACAAAGATGAGCACCGCCCTAGCCATCTGGAGAACCCGGATAAAGAAGAAGATCTATAAAGAAGGCAAAAGTCTCGAGGAGATCCAGAAGATTGACCCGCAGATCACCGAAGATCAGTTCCGGGAGTTCAAGGAGAGGTGTGAATCCGAAAGAGCCTAGCCAATATTAATCGGGGAAAGGTGCTGTAGGCGATGAATATAGGTCATCACCATCTCGGATCTGGTGGATACAGAACCGCGGAGGCCAAATGGAATAAGGAGGACGAAGAGTATAGATCCAAGGGGATAGAAAACCCCTTTGCTAAATTCGAACCCGGGAAGGTTCGAAACTTCATCAGGGTCCGTTACCATGTGGACCCAAAAACCAAACAACTCACCGCGGATCCTGTGGTAAAGGAATTCGAGGAAATTGTGGTAAGTATAATCTAATTACCGCGGATCAACTCGATTGCAATCTAATCGATGATCTAAACATTCACTGTTACTTCTTCTGCATGAGGAGGAAATTATTGCTAGTCATGGATCCCAGGGTTCCTCATCCCAGGGGTCGACGGCGGCCACCCGGTGGGATAATCCTTTTAACAGGGCGATGAACCTGGCCAAGAAAAGAGAGCCGGTTACGAAGAAGCCGTCGTCGGCTGGCCCTCTAGCTGGCCTCGGGGGTAAGAATTGGGTGGATCATTTTGGTCCATCGCCGAGGACGCATGTGGCGCCGTCGGGAAGGAGCGAGGAGGAAAACCGCAAGGTTCAAGAACTTAAGGCACAAGTGGCGCGGATCCCGTAGATCATCCAAGACAACCTGGCAATCACCCTCACGTCCTTCCTGCCTACCTTGGTGGAGTCAATAGCGAACTGGAGTGCGGGTGGTCGAGTAGGGCCGTGCCCGATTCCAAGCATGGTCAGCAGCCACTCGAACAACGCGGCGCCGACGAATCAGGCAAACTACGTGTTCGTGACTCCGTCCGCTAGCACCGCGGCGCCGCAAGTGTTGGTGACTCCCCCTGCCATCACCGCGGCGCCGGAGTACATGTTGGTGCCCCCTGCCATCGTCGTGGTGGCACCGGAGCTCCAAGCACCCGTCGGTAGGGAGAATACACCGGCCAGATCGCGCCATCAAGCAGCCCTTCCGTCTCTTGCACGCCCGTCGCCGTATGCGGTGCATCGACATTAGCCGATCTCGACGCCATCACGGTAAACAAATTGCTTTAATTACCGCCTTTCATGCCATATATTACTCTTATGGCATCTCTGACGACGCCGTACATGTTTTCCGCAGAAGGATGTTCCTTGCACTCTCTTATGCTACGTGAACAACGAGCTGGGGGATGTTGCCAAGGGTACCATCGTTCAACCCTTGCAGCGCACGTTCCACTCAAGGCCGATGTCAGATAGCATGCACAGGGTTAAAATTAGTCGGGTGCTAAGGGGCTGCGACGACCTGGAACCTCCCATTCAACCCCCAGGAGCGGATGAAGAAGAGTCGTCTGTCCTCAGAACTTGCTTCGGCTTATTCTTGCTATGTCCAAAGAGCATGATCCGTTTGGGGATGGCGGGGGCCATCACGCCACAGACAACAGCACCGCCTGTCGTGCCAGCGACAAGCGGTGGCAAGGCCCCCTTACCGCCCTCGTCGTCACCTCCACGCGGTGGGTCGGATGATCATGTTGATGATATGCACATGGCGCAGGATCCGGCCGAGGACGATTTAAGACTGAATGATCACTTCTTCAGACTCGGTTTAGCAACGAAGACCTAGCTGGTGGCCCCACAGAGAAAGCCACTATCACCAAGCTGCTTGGTTCTCGAGACGCCTCACTTGCGCTTTACTGAGCCACCGATACAACTGACCGGCCCTTTATTCTAAGCCCTGACACACTACATAGGGCGGCCGGTGCTCAGATTGCGGTGCCTGCCCGCTCTCCAAAAGGAAAAAAGGGCAGGAAAAGAAAATCTAGAAGCTCGAGCCAGCCGGTGGCGTCAATAACTGCGAATCCGATCAGGTTTTGGGACGGGCCACCAAGACCCGAGGGTATTATGTGGAGGATTCATGTGGCGGGTGAGCCCATGCTACCTAAGAATTTGCAGAAGCTCGCCATTGAACTACAGAGTGTGCATGACGGCGCGTCTTGATAGAGAGACGCCTTCTATCGGAGAAAGATCCCTCGCACCCAGATTCGTGGTTAAGGTGCCACCAGGCTTGGGCTTCGTCTACAATGCCCTCATGGATCTGTTCTTCCTGCGTTTGACGACATCTTCAATATGTTCCACCTATACCACGCACTATACCATGGTCCGTCTGCTTTTCTCACCTGGCCATGCAGATCATTAGAGAGAACACACCGCATCGCTATAGTGGACCCCTCATACATGCGTGACGGCTTGGGTTCCCTACGAACGACGTATCGTGGCCTCGTACCTAAAAAGAATCCTCGTGGCGAACAAGACAAAGGAATACATTCTCGTGCCTTACTTTCCCGAGTAAGTCGTTATTCACTCGCCACCGTCGATTGGCTTTATTAGATCATCATCATTCTTTTCCAACACATTCCATTTGAATTTTTTGCGCAAAGATGAACACTGCACGCTCATCTCCTTATCGCCGAAGCATTCCCATGCCACGTATTTCGACTCGGGGAGTCTAGAAAAGAAGAAAAACTACGACAAGATCAAGGAAGTTCTGGATGATGCTCTCACTGGCTTTGCCTCGACGGAAGGCACCACCTTCGTGCGTACGAAGGTCAAGTTCGGCAGACACGTCTTCAACCACGTAACGGAGTTCCCCTGCGTGAAGCAGCCGGAAAACAGTAAGAAGGAAGCCTACTACGCACTCCATCACATGAGGGCGTTCCTACTTGACCAGCAGAATTCTACGCTGCCAGATCATCTCAAACAGTGGGCCGAAGCAAAGGCCAAGATCAATGATTCGGATATTAGACAAGAGATGTATCACATCCAGCAGCAGTTTGGGGCAATCATCTTTCGTGATGTCATGACTTCGGGGGGGGGGGGATCTTCTACGGAGGAAATATCCCGAATAACCGCGACATAGAAGATCGCCTAGAGATGCAGGGTGACTATAGGAAGTTCATGAAGAGACAAGGCGTCCTCCCGTTCCCTAAGCCGAGCCAGAAGGCTTGATGTTGGCCTAGTTGTAGTTACAAACTATAGATGACCTTTGTGTGTGTGTGGACAAACTATGAATCATCACTTACTTCTTTTGCTTATTAATATTATATATCAATGAATGCTTGGTTTTTTGCTTACTCTTTGGTCCTTTGCTCACTTTGGTCCTTTTTTTTCCTTACTCTTTTTTTGAGAATAATGCCGATGATTGAAATGTTGTGGCACACTATATATGTGAATGTGCTACGATGGGATTGTGAGCCTTGTGATATGCACAAGTCCAGGTCTTGTGCATCCTACTTGGCTCACCGTTCCATCGTATCATATTCCTGTGTCTAACGACCTATGTATATATATGAGGCATGCTTTTCGAGTTATTTTTGTCTTTTTCGAGAATAATGCCGATGATTGAAATGTCGTGGCACAATATATATGTGAATGTGCTACGACGGGATAGTTAGCCTTGTGATATGCACAAGCAGTGAATTGTGCATCCTACTTGGCTAACTGCTCGTCAGAGCATATTCCTGTGTCCAACGACCTAGCTAGTTATATATGAGGCATTCTTTTCGAGTTATTTTTGTCTTTTTCGAGAATATGCCGATGATTGAAATGTCGTGGCACAATATATATGTGAATGTGCTATGACGGGATAGTTCGCCTTGTGATATGCACAAGTCCAGGAATTGTGCATCCTACTTGGCTAACCGTTCTGTCATAGCATATTCCTATGTCCAACGATCTAGCTAGTTATATATGAGGCATTCTTTTCGAGCTACTTTGGTCTTTTTCGAGAATAATGCCGATGATTGAAATGTCTTGGCACAATATATATGTGAATGTGCTACGACGGGACTGTAAGCCTTGTGTTATGCACAAGTCTAGATGTTGTGCATCCTACTTGGCTTACAGTTCCATCGTAGCATATTCCTGTGTCCAACGACCTATGTATATATATGAGGCATGCTTTTCGAGTTACTTTGGTCTTTTTGATTTAGGAGTACTTTCTATAAGTGTATCTTCATATGCGACTTTAATTATATATGTTTTTTCAATCATCACGGTTAATTATTATTGTCAACTTATAGATGACGTGGTACGTCAGGTACAAGGGACGGGTTCCTGAGTCTACGATGATTGGGAAGACCACGAGACAGTGGACCGTTTCAGGCAATAGCTACAAAGGGTACAACACTATGGCGAGGCGGAAGCTAGATACATGCGCTATCTAGCGGAGTTAGGACAAGGAACCGGATGAAGACCTACACCTTCGTCAGGCGGTGATCATGCTTATCTTCTTTGGTTGTTTATCCCGCGTTTGTGTCTAGCTAGTTTAGATGTCTAGGCGAGCTTCCGAGCTCTAACTTGTTCGATCGACACATGTATTCGCATGTCACCAAGTACTACTTTGTAACTTGATCGAAACAATGTAACTTATACTATGTATTCATGTATGAGACTTATCTATATGTATTTGTTTCAATCTTGTTTTTCAAATTGTGTATTTATATATATAATTGTATATCTTGTATCTGTGTGTGTATATCGGCTGTAATATTGTATATAATCTGGCTCAGAAATTAAAAAAAACAAAAAACACACCTGTGGCGCACATGATCTACCTTCTGTGGCGCACTACACCTAAAGCGCACTATAGAAGCTTAGTGGCGCACTGGGAAGTACGCCACAGAAGATCCCACGCGTAGTGCACCTGCCCACATAGACGTGGCGCACTAGCAGGTGCGCTACGCCTATCTCGACACAACCGTGGCACACTAGGCAGTGCGCCACGGCTGGGAGATAGCCGTAGCGCAAGGCACGTGGGGCACTGCTAGTGCGCCACAGATGATGTTTTCAGGTGCGCCACTAACTGCTGTTTTCCTAGTAGTGTTATGTATGAATGCAATGCACAAACATGTGTCCTATCTATTTTGAGATGCTAATCCGGGGATGTTACAGACTCCCCCCCTTAAAATAAACTTCGTCCTCGAAGTTCATAAACTCTCACGTTTCAAGATGAGGAATTGAAATTGTATTGACTTCGACATTTCTCAATTTCATAGTAACCTCAAATGGGAGTAATTTTAGTATCCCATATCCAGATCCTTTCTTGAATACTCATCATATTTGACAATCTCCAACTTGTTGTCTCCAATACTTCAAAGTTCCTTTTACTTTAGTCCTTTAGGGATATATTCTTATTACAAAATCCTTTAATTGGGGTCTCTTATTTGGTTCATTTCCTTGCTTAGGTGTCCTAATCCAACTCCTTTACTTGATCATCGAACTTCCTTACTACACTATGTAAGGTCTAGGAAGTCTCCCTAAAACAATTTTTTTAATTTTATTAGGAAATAACTATGGTCAAAAGACTATCTTTTGATTTGTTATTGTATGGTTCATATTGGTAGTCCTTATGAGGATTGGATTTGAACATATTTAGTCCCTACCCATCGGAATTTCTTGTTCTTTTACACATGTCCAATTGGGTGTGCTCTATTCCCTTTTAAAGATCCTTAAAAGTTGTTTCCTTTAGAATCTGTATATTAGGGTTAACCTATTTTATCTCCTTCAAGATTTTACCTTATCAAGCTTTTAAACAACCTTTTGTTATTAACTTTATTACTTTTCCAATACCATTACTCGGAAATTCAGATAACAATTCTTCCGTTTACTACTTACTCTCCCCCTTAGGGTTTACTAAGGTCTCTATACTACCTATACAGTAACCAGTGGCTTTATAACTCGTATGTTGGTCTCTGTTCAACTTACACTCTACCTATTTATGATTTCACAAGAGAGTTTACGGTGTACCCACACAACTGTGGATCTCCGAAGTGAATCTACCAACATTACTTGGCTTACTTCTTGTTTGGAAATTAAATCTTTGGTAGGGTTGATTTTGCGAGACATTGCGAAATATGGTCGCCTTAATATTTATACTTCTTTATGTCCTTTCTAATTTAGGCCAAATTTTATGCTCTTTATGCAACCACTAATATGATCTGGTTAACTATGTCAACCAAGCACCAGCTGCGGACAAGATATCGGCTGTGGATCAAATACCGGCTGTGGATCATCCTAGGGTGTATGTCTTACCCTACGGTTTCCGACCTATTACTGATATTCTCTCTGAATTGTCAGAGCTTTGAATATCATTTTGGTTACAAGGTGCACTATTTGTACTGATTCATGATACTTCCATGAATATGGTATAACTACTTCATTAACTTCTTAACATCACCTATTTTGGGTGAACTTAATTTCACCACTTCTTGTAGCTTCATTCTTCATGTAAATCTCCTTCTTGGTCTTCGGAACTCGTCACTTCCTTACACTAATTACCATTCCTGTCTAGGTCTATAACATCAAGTAATAACTGGCCGTTACATCATGCATTTGCACACCAAGTCAAACTTCATGTATAGATCTAGTCAATCAAGAAGATGCAAGAAAATCCAAAAGTCCATAAAACAACAAAACATATACCATGTATTATACATAGGTTTTAGATGATTTATAGATGAACTGAGCGTTCCTACTATCACCTCTCATATACATTACATAACTATCTTACAAGAACTTCTTGTTCCTGTGAGTATATCCTCACTTATTTCAGCAGACCTCTCAAACTACAATACACATTACCCTCTATGTACATTATTCAAGCACCCATCCCTTCGGACTTCATTCCATTCTTACTTTAATCTTCTTCTAGTGCTTCCTGGAGTTCCGTCCATGATGATGTGAAGTCCTACGACTGCCTTCTAGAGCATAAGAGCATCCAGGAGGTGTGTATTCTAGATCAGAAGTACTTAGACTAAGATTAGTCATTGAAAAATGACTAGAGTTGGCGTAATCTTCTGCAGGATATACCTGCGTATCTTTCAATGCTTCCTCAAAGTAAGATGGTTCCTTTGCCTTTTGTTGGCTCCATTCATACATATTGGTATAGTAACTACCGGAATACTCCTCTAAGTCGATTGGATTTGTATTACCCCCATATGGACCATAAGGCTCTCTATGGTTATAGTTGGTTTCTTCTCCGATACATGTATCACAAGGTATAGGATTTCCTATAGTTCCATCCTTATATTCTACTCCCCATTCATAATGGTTCTGCTCAGGGTTATTTGAAATGGCTCCCTCCCAAACTTTCTACTCAGAGGTATACTTTGTCGATGGATCTTCAGGTGACTCGGGTTTATTTTGGTAGTAGGCATAAGTTTCTGACTGTGGATCATGAAATTCGGTTTCTTCATACACTTCACCTGAAAAGATGTTTTTGGGATGCCTAGCTTCTTTATCTAACTTCTTTCGACGTGCCATTGCTTTGACATGATCAGTAAAATACTCAATGACAGTATCTAGCTCCTGAACTAGGGCTTGGTGAGTGTTATGGTAAGTGTTTAGTAAAGACCTATAACGATCCATGTATTCTACGGCTAAAGTTGGCTCAGTTTGGACCAGAGTAGAGTGATCTATCTCATGCTCCGTACTTGAGATTTCATGGGGTATGATGGGATGAGTACTACCTTCCAGAGCTTGGGATTTCTATTCTCGGATCATGGTTATGGCTGATGTTACTGCAATCCGATATGCAGATGCCATGCACCTTGCCTCTCCTGATGGCATTTCTCCATTAAGTCCTAACTTCTTGGGTAGCATGATCATGACATGGTATTTAGCTAATACATGCCCATCATAGTAACTGTAAATCTTGACCAAAAGTCTTGATTCACAATCCAAACTCCATAGAAGTTGTCAGAGAGTGTTCGTCCAATCCCCTCCATAATCATTTAATGTCCTATTCATCACTTTAACATTCCGGGGTGGATATCGAGGTGCCATGTAGAAGTGTAGATAAGAAATTATCATCAGTCACATAGAGTTAAAACACTTGGTAATGATCGGAATTGCAATCATACTAAAGAATTATTGCACTAGCAACATGACATGACTATTCTCAGTTGAATATCCATCATATCACTAGAGAACTCTTTATTATTGATATATTTCCTACAGGTTCTACCCATTTACTAGGTTTCCAACCTAAGGTCAAAGCATATGCTCTGATACCATATATGGTGACCCAACATGCCACTACATGATGTAGTATACTATAGTCGTTAATATAACACCAATAAAACACCGTTCACTAGTATTACATCCCTCAGAGTGGTACATGTTGGAGATATGCCCTAGAGGCAATAATAAATGTAGTTATTATTATATATTTGTGATTATGATAAATGTTTACATTCATGCTATAACAGTATTAACAAGGAAACATTAATACTTGTGTGATTTGTAAACTAAATTAGAGTCCCTAGTAAAGCCTCTTTATAATACTAGCTTGTTGGTTAATAAATGATTGTGGTTTCCCTATCATGAACATTGAGATGTTATTAACAACAAGATCATATCGTTAGGAGAATGGTATGATGGACATACTCCTATAGATAAGCGTAGCATAAAGATCAAGTCATTTTAATAGTTCAATTGCTATATGCTTTCTGATACATAGTAACCTAATTCCTTCGACCATGAGATCATGCTTATCACCATCACCGGAAGGATGCTTTGATGACATCAAACACCACACCGTAACTGGGTGGCTATAAAGGTGGCATTGAGTGTTCGGAAAGTTTGAGTTAAGACACATGGATCAAGAGTAGGATTTGTCCATCCATATGACAGATAGATATACTCTGGGCCCTCTCGGTGGAATGTCATCCAGTTGGCTTGCAAGCATGTGACTGGCTCACAAGGGATCACATATCACGGGAACGAGAAAAGAGTACTTATCAGTAACGAGGTTGAACTAGGTATGTAGAGATACCGACGATCAAAACCTTTGATAAGTAAACTATCGTGAGGCAAAGGGAAATTGGTATCATATGTAAGTGGTTCATTCGATCGCAAAGTAATCGTAGAAATATGTGGGAGCCATATGAATTTCCAGATTCCTCTATTGTTTATTGATCGGAGAAGTGTCTCGATCATGTCCGCATAATTCACGAACCGTAGGGAGACACACTTAAGGATTCAATGTTGTTGAGTAATTATGGAATGATGAGTAAGAGACCGAATGTTGTTCGGAGTCTCGGATGGGATCCGGGATATCACGAGGAGATCCAGAATGGTCCGGAGAATAAGATTCATATAAGGAAAGTCCTGTTTCGGGGTTGGAGAATGGTTCCGGTGTTTTCATCGGGAATGTTCTAGAAGGTTCCGAAGGTCCGGCACACCGGAGGGGAAGGGTACATGAATGTGTCATAACAAGTTGGAATGGTTGCATCATGTACTAGGTGTCATCGTTGAGCAAAATAAAGGGATAAATCAAATCCTAGTTTGAAAATTCAAACGCCAATTTGAAAAGTCAAACGACAAGTTTGCATGGTGCAGGGAGAGTAGGAAACCTACTTGGGGAGGAGTTCCTCTCCCTCCACCCGCCGGCCTTGGAGGCCGAATTGGGGGAGGACTCCCTCCCCTTGGCCGGCGCCCTCCCACCTATAAAAGGAGGGGCAGGGCTGCCCCTATAGATCTACACCTTGCCCCACTAAAACCCTAGCCCTAGCCGCCGGCCCCTCTTGCAGCCGCCGCCGCCCTAGGGCAAACCCTAGCCGCCGACTTGGGGATATCCCCTTGCCCTAGCCGCCGGCCTAGCCCTCTATCCTTGGTGCCTCTAAACCCTAGATCGCCAAGGCCTCTCTCATAGTCCACCATACTCGCTCCGGCTTAAGGCGAAGCCCTGCGAGATCTCCCCTCTACTTCCCAGACCACGCCGTCAGGTCAGGAATCACGAGGAGAGTGCTACAACCTCCGCTGCCTGCTGGAACAAGGGAGAGGAAGGTCTTCATCGAGTACCAAACGTGTGAACGACTGCGGAAGCGCTGCCGGAACGCAGCGCCGGAAGGATCGTCTACACGATCTTGAGATCGGCAAGAGTACGACTACATCACCCACGAGAATAAGATCTCGTTAAACACTTTGGAATATTTGAGGGTGAGTTATTCTATCGAATCATTGCTACAATCTAGTAGATATATCTTGGCTTGTTTGTTTGTATGCAGTAGAAATTTTTTGTTTTCCATGCTACGAACCCCTACAGTGGTATCAGAGCCGTGTCTATATGTATATCTGTTGCACGAGTAGAACACAATGGTCATTGTGTGCGGTGGTGCTTTTATTATCAATTGCTTCTTGTGTACTTTGCATCTTGCGGTATGATGGGATGAAGCGGCCCGGGCTAACCTTACATGACATCGTTCACGAGACTTGCTCCACGCTCAACATGCAACTTGTATTGCATAAGTGGATTTGCGGGTGTCTGTCTCTCCCATTATAGTATAGATCCAATTTACAACAGGCACTTGATAGTTCAAACATCAACGTTGTGGTTCTTGTTCGTAAGTTAGTTCGACACTTATTGAAAGCCCCAAACCACGTAAAATATGCAAAGAAATTAGAGGCGTCTAACTTTGTTTTGCAGGGGTGTGCTGTGATGTGATATGGCCATGATTGTGATTATATTTGATGTATGCAATGTTCCTTATTGTAAGTTGGCAACCGGCAGGAGCCATATGGTTGTCTTTAAATTCTGTTAAGACCCGCGTGTCTATTCAAAGTAGTTGTAAAAGTTGGAGCTGGTGGACGACAACCATGGAGCAACGTCATTGACCTTGATGCAATGCCGATGATGATGGAGGTCATGTTCGTGCTTGAAGATGGAGATCGGAAGCACAAAGAAGAAAGGCCATATCATATCACATATTATGAATTGCATGTGATGTTAATCCTTTATGCATCTTGTATTGCTTAGTTAACGACAGTATCATTATAATATGATCCCTCATGCACATAAATTTCAAGTTCTAAAGTGTTCATACTTAGTAAGCACCGTTGCTAAAGCTTGTTGTTTCGAAGCACCACGTGATGATCGGGTGTGTTAGATTCTGCAAGTGTATACAACGTGAGCAAGCCAGATTTGCTCATGCAGAAGCTAAGGTTTGATCTTGACGAGCCTAGCATGTACAAACATGGTCTCGGCACACGGATCACCGAAAGGTAAAGCATGAACCATATAGAAGATATGATGAACATGTCGATTGTTCGCCATTGAAGCTACATCAACTCTCGTGATGATCGGTTTTGATGTGGTGGATTTGGTTCGTGTGATCACTAAAACAATGTGAGGGATATTGTTTTGAGTGGGAGTTCACCTAGATTAATTTAACTATTAATTAGAACTCAATTTGTCATAAACTTAGTCTAAACTATTGCAAATATGTTGTAGATCAATGGCGGCCCCTACCATCAATTTTAATGCGTTCCTAGAGAAAGAAAAGTTGAAAATCAATGGAAGCAACTTCGCGGATTGGTTCCGCAATTTGAGGATTGTCCTCAATGCTGGTAATTTGACCTATGTGCTGGATGCACATTGGGTGACCGCTGCGGTGATGCTACCGATGAAGTAAAGAATGTTTACCTCGCTCGGAAGACTCAGTACTCCAAAATTCAGTGTGCTATCTTGTATGGTTAGGAATCGGAGCTTCAGAAAAGGTTTGAGAATTTAGACCCACATGATATTGTCCGTGAACTCAAATTGTTATTTGAGACTCACGCAGCAGTTGAGAGCTATGAGGCTTCTGAAAAGTTCTTTAACTGCAAGATGGAAGAGGGCAGCTCCGTCAGTGAGCATGTGCTTAAGATGTCTGGGCACGCAAACAAACTCCAAATCTTGGGTATAGTGATTCCTAATGCTTTGGGGATTTACCGTGTCCTCCAATCACTACCACCAAGTTACAAGAACTTTGTGATGAACTACAATATGCAAAGCATGAACAAGCAGTTACCAGAACTCTTCTCCATGTTAAAATCTGCAGAAGTGGAGATCAAGAAAGAGCACCAAGTGTTGATGGTCAATAAGGCCACCAAATTCAAGAAAGGCAAGTCTAAGCAAAAGGGACACTTCAAGAAGAGTGGTAAGAAAGTTACCACACCGACGAAGAATACCAAGGCTGGACCTAAGCCTGATACTGAGTGCTTTTACTGCAAGGGAGAAGGTCACTGGAAGCGAAATTGCCCAAAGTACTTGGCGGATTTGAAGAACGGCAACATCAAGAAGAAAGGTATATCCAATATACATGTTATTGATGTGTATCTCACTAGTACTCGTAGTAGTGCCTGGGTATTTGATACTGGTTCGGTTGCTCATATTTGTAACTCGAAACAGGTGCTGCAGAATAAACGGAAGCTAGCGAAGAACGAGGTGACGATGCGCGTAGGAAATGGATCAAAGGTTGATGTGATCGCGGTCGGCACGTTACCTCTTCATCTACCATCGGGATTAGTTTTATACTTAAATAATTGTTATTTGGTGCCTGCGTTAAGCATGAACATTATATCGGGATCTTGTTTATTGCGAGACGGTTACTTGTTTAAGTCCGAGAATAATGGTTGTTCGATTTATATGAGTAATATGTTTTATGCACATGCACCTTTAATAGATGGTCTATTCTTATTGAATCTCGATAGTGGAAATACACATATTAATAACATTGAAGCTAAACGTTTGAAACTGAGCGATAACTCGACCTATATGTGGTACTGTCATCTTGGTCACATTGGAGTGAAGCGTATGAAGAAACTACATTCCGATGGACTTCTTGAATCACTTGAAAGATGCGAAGCATGTCTAATGGGTAAAATGACTAAGACTCCATTTTCTGGTATGATGGAGCGAGCTAAGGACCTATTGGAAATCATACATACCGATGTGTGTGGTCCAATGAGTGTAGCATCGCGCGGTGGTTATCGTTATGTTCTTAACTTCACGGATGACTTGAGTAGATATGGGTATATCTATTTCATGAAACATAAGTCCGAAACTTTCGAGAAGTTTAAGGAATTTCAAAGTGAGGTGGAGAATCAATGTAATAAGAAGATTAAATTTCTACGTTCTGATCGTGGAGGTGAATATCTAAGTTACGAGTTTGGCGAGCATTTGAATAAATGCGGAATACTTTCACAATTGACACCGCCGGGAACACCACAGCGTAATGGTGTGTCCGAACGTCGTAATCGAACTCTCTTAGATATGGTTCGTTCTATGATGTCACTTACAGATTTACCGCTGTCATTTTGGGGTTATGCATTAGAAACAACCGCATTCATTTTAAATAGGGCACCATCTAAATCCGTTGAAACGACACCATATGAATTATGGTTTGGGAAGAAACCTAAATTGTCGTTCCTTAAAGTTTGGGGTTGCGAAGCCTATGTAAAGAAGTTATAGCCGGACAAGCTTGAACCCAAAGCGAAAAAATGCGTCTTCATAGGATACCCAAAGGAAACAATTGGGTATACCTTCTATCATAGATCCGAAGGCAAAATCTTTGTTGCCAAGAATGGATCCTTTCTAGAGAAAGAATTTCTCTCGAAAGAAGTGACTGGAAGGAAAGTAGAACTCGACGAGGTTGTCGAACCTTCTCTCGAACTTGTGAGTAGCGCAGCACCGGAAGAAGTTCCTGTGGTGCCTGCACCAATAAGAGAGGAAGCTAATGATGATGATCATGAAACTTCGGTTGTAGTTGCTACAGAGCCTCGCAGGTCAACGAGAACTCGTAACACTCCTGATTGGTATGATCCCGTTATGAGTGTCATGTTGGTGGACAACACCGATGATCCTACGACATATGAGGAAGCGATGATGAGCCCAGATTCCAATAAATGGCAAGACGCCATGAAATCCGAGACTGGATCCATGTACGAAAACCAAGTATGGACTTTGGTGGACTTACCGGATGCTCGGAAGGCTGTCGAGAATAAATGGATTTTCAAGAAGAAAACAGATGCTGATGGTAATGTTACTGTCTATAAAGCTTGACTTGTCGCAAAAGGGTTTCGACAAATTCAAGGAGTTGACTACGATGAGAATTTCTCACCAGTAGCGAAGCTAAAGTCTGTGAGGATTTTGTTAGCAATCGCTGCATATTATGATTATGAGATATGGCAGATGGATGTCAAAACAGCGTTCCTCAATGGAGACATTGATGAAGAGTTGTATATGATGCAACCCAAAGGTTTTGTCAATCCTAAAGATGCTAACAAGGTATGCAAACTTCAACAATCCATATATGGATTGAAGCAAGCATCCCGAAGTTGGAATCAACATTTTGATAAGGTAATCAAAAGTTTTGGTTTTATACAAACTTATGGAGAAGCTTGTATTTACAAGAAAGTGAGTGGGAGCTTTGTAGCATTCTTAATACTATATGTAGATGACATATTGTTGATTGGGAATGATGTAGACCTTCTTAATAGTGTCAAGGAATATTTGAATAATAGTTTTTCAATGAAAGATCTTGTGACGACTTACATATTAGGCATAAAGATTTATCGAGATAGATCGAGACGCCTAATATCATTGTCACAAAGTACATATTTGGACAAAGTTCTAAAGAGGTTTGGAATGTAAGATAGCAAGAAAGGGTTCTTGCCCATGTTGCCCAATACGACCTTGAGTAAAACTCATAGTCCAGCAACGGCAGAAGATAGAGAAAGGATGAGTAAGACTCCCTATGCCTCAGCCATAGGATCTCTTATGTATGCCATGCTATGTACTAGACCCGACATTGCATATGCTGTTAGTTTAACTAGCAGATATCAAAGTGATCCAGGAGTGGATCATTGGACAGCGGTCAAAAACATCCTTAAGTACTTGAGAAGAACTAAGGATATGGTTCTTTCTTATGGAGGTGATGAACATCTCGTTGTTAATGGATACACCGATGCTAGTTGGAACACCGATCCGGATGATTCTAAATCTCAATATGGATACGTACTTACTTTGAATGGTGCAACAGTTAGCTGGAGGAGTGAAAAGCAAAGCGTTGTGGCGAGATCTTCAACTGAATCGGAATACATAGCTGCTTCGGAGGCTTCACAAGAAGCGGTATGGATGAAGGAGTTCATTACAGAGCTCGGTGTGGTTCCAAGTGCGCTGGACCCAATGTCTATCTACTGTGATAACATGGGCGCCATAGCCAATGCGCAAGAACCAAGGTCACACAAGAAGCTGAAGCACATCAAGCTACGTTTTCACGCTATTCGAGAACATGTCCAAGATGGTGACATATAGATTTGCAAAGTACACATAGATCTGAATGTGGCGGATCCATTGACTAAACCTCTCCCGAGGGCAAAACATGACCAACACCAAACTGCCATGGGTGTTCGGTATATTACCATGTAATCTAGAGTAGTTGACTCTAGTTCAAGTGGGAGACTGTTGGAGATATGCCCTAGAGGCAATAATAAATGTAGTTATTATTATATATTTGTGTTTATGATAAATGTTTACATTCATGCTATAACAGTATTAACAAGGAAACATTAATACTTGTGTGATTTGTAAACTAAATTAGAGTCCCTAGTAAACTAAATTAGAGTCCCTAGTAAAGCCTCTTTATAATAAATGATTGTGGTTTCCCTATCATGAATATTGAGATGTTATTAACAACAAGATCATATCGTTAGGAGAATGGTATGATGGACATATTCCTATAGATAAGCGTAGCATAAAGATCAAGTCATTTTAATAGTTCAATTGCTATATGCTTTCTGATACATAGTAACCTAATTCCTTCGACCATGAGATCATGCTTATCACCATCACCGGAAGGATGCTTTGATGACATCAAACACCACAACGTAACTGGGTGGCTATAAAGGTGGCATTGAGTGTTCGGAAAGTATGAGTTGAGACACATGGATCAAGAGTGGGATTTGTCCATCCATATGACGGATAGATATACTCTGGGCCCTCTCGGTGGAATGTCATCCAATTGGCTTACAAGCATGTGACTTGCTCACAAGGGATCACATATCAAGGGAACGAGAAAAGAGTACTTATCAGTAACGAGGTTGAACTAGGTATGCAGAGATACCGACGATCAAAATCTCTGATAAGTAAACTATCGTGAGACAAAGGGAAATTGGTATCGTATGTAAGTGGTTCATTCGATCGCAAAGTAATCGTAGAAATATGTGGGAGCCATATGAATTTCCAGATTCATCTATTGGTTATTGATCGGAGAAGTGTCTCGATCATGTCCGCATAGTTCACGAACCGTAGGGAGACACACTTAAGGATTCGATGTTGTTGAGTAGTTATGGAATGATGAGTAAGAGACCGAATGTTGTTCGGAGTCTCGGATGGGATCCGGGATATCACGAGGAGATCCGGAATGGTCCGGAGAATAAGATTCATATAAGGAAAGTCCTGTTTCGGGGTTGGAGAATGGTTCCGGTGTTTTCATCGGGAATGTTCTAGAAGGTTCCGGAAGGTCCGGCACTCCAGAGGGGAAGGGTACATGAATGTGTCATAACAAGTTGGAATGGTTGCATCATGTACTAGGTGTCATCGATGAGCAAAATAAAGGGATAAATCAAATCCTAGTTTGAAAAGTCAAACGCCAATTTGAAAAGTCAAACGACAAGTTTGCTTGGTGGAGGGAGAGTAGGAAACCTACTTGGGGAGGAGTTCCTCTCCCTCCACCCGCCAGCCTTGGAGGACGACTTGGGGAAGTACTCCCTCCCCTTGGCCGGCGCCCTCCCACCTATAAAAGGAGGGGCAGGGCTGCCCCTCTAGATCTACACCTTGCCCCACTAAAACCCTAGCCCTAGCCGCCGACCCCTCTTGCAGCCGCCGCCGCCCTAGGGCAAACCATAGCCGCCGACTTGGGGATCTCCCCTTGCCCTAGCCGCCGGCCTAGCCCTCTCTCCTTGGTGCCTATAAACCCTAGATCGCCAAGGCCTCTCTCATAGTCCACCATACTCGCTCCGGCTTAAGGCGAAGCCTTGCGAGATATCCCCTCTACTTCCGGTACCACGCCGTCGTGCTTCCGGAATCACGAGGAGAGTGCTACAACCTCCGATGCCTGCTGGAACAAGGGATAGGAAGGTCTTCATCGAGTACCGAACGTGTGACCATTGAAGCGCTGCGAACGCTTAGCATGAGATCGTCTACACGATCTTGAGATCGGCAAGAGTACGACTACATCACCCACGAGAATCAGCTCTCGTTAAACACTTTGGAATCTTCGAGGGTGAGTTATTCTATCGACTCGTTGCTACAATCTAGTAGATAGATCTTGGCTTGTTTGTTTGTATGCGGTAGAATTTTTTTGTTTTCCATGCTATGAACCCCTACAGTAGACCAGAAACATAGCAGGTCCAATACATGGCTAAAGGTTACAACTCGACTCCTTACATAAGATCTAGAGAACACCCCAGGTTAAAAAGAGAGAAGAAACTTCTTTCATAGAAGAATTAGAAATAAGCAACTCAAAAATTATCATACTAATAAGACTAGTATATGAAATATTGGTCTGGCGTTGCTGCCATTGCAATACCCTATAGAAGTAGGTGCTAGGGTTAGAGATTATATTCCTATCTAATCAGCAACTTCGTCTTCACTTGAGTTGATGTATATGTTGACTTCCTTCACTTCATTGAAGAGCTTGAGCTTTTGATGATGACTCCTGGAGCATAACTTGATGTAGACGTTGTCTTAATGGCTTCAGAATCTAACAAGGGTCAAGAAGATACGTTGAGTACAAGCGTACTCAGCAAGTTCACTAGAAAAGAGTGTTTGATGCACTAACTACATCCACAGACCATAGGTCGTAGGCAATACAGGTTTTTGTAAACATTTCTTCAAAGGTTGCTTTTATTCTGAAAAGCTATGTCCGTCAGCTTTCACGGGTTTACGAGAACTTTCATGGAGTTCCTTTCTCGCTGCGTTATTAGCTCCTTCCCGGAATAGGGAGTAACAATTTACTGTTCTTACACTCTGCAGAGGTGCGTTACTTTTCTCATGAGAGATCTTAGCTTTGTTGCACATCCGAGTTGCAGGATCGTTCACACTTCCTTGGTGTGAGTCCTAGACTAAGATCCAAGCCAATCACTGCCCTCTTCGCGACCCCATATGTCTGCACGATCCTTCTGGGCTAGCTCACCTCTGTTAAGCCCATTTTCGGGCAGGCTAAAACCCTGATGAGTTCCCGAAGACTGTATGAGCTGGTGATGCCCTAGAAAGTTCCATATCAGATGGACTATACCACTAAAAACCACTCATAGATAATCTAGACACCAAAAGCGTGGGGCGTAAGGGTGCCCACCCATATGTTGGATCCGCACAAGGAATCGCAACGTCACGTTAAGGTAGTCTTGCCTCCATACGAAAGGAAAAGGATACAGCTGACTTCTCCGTCCCATTCCAAATCTCATGGTTAACACGTAATATACGACGTAAGAATCACTGGCGACATTGGTTGCTAAGTCCTAGATAATATGTTCCTTTACCACCGGAACTTTCATATAAGGTTATTACCTCAAGGTAAATAACCTATAATCATATTATTATGAAAATAGTGTTTTCTGACCTTTTTGAAATGCAGGTGATGACAACACTTGATTTGAAAAATACTTTACAGAAAATAATCAAAGGACATGAGCAAGTGTGAACTTGACTTTTGTGATTGCAAGATTATGCACTCACGGTCTTCGGATCCAATATCTGAAATCGGCATCATTGGTCCGGTAATGACTAATGTTTAAAGAAGCAACATGCAGTTATGCATAAGTATTGCTATGCATTTTGTAAAACTCACAAAGTGAATCCCCAATACTTTGAGTGAATTGAATTTAGGTGATTCTGTTAAGAGTTGGTTTATCTTCAAATTTTACTTTATAAGTAATGACCTTTATAAGGAATTTAAGTGTTAACAATCCAAAATATACAAGTAAAGTATAAAATAATGTGATTATGGTTAATTGTCATTTAGTGACTATGATAAAAGTCTTTGGGTTGAGTTGTTAAGAGTTGGAGAACTTATTATGATATTGTTGTTTGAAGTGGAAAAACGAATAACATTTGAAGAAAAGATTTCCTTTCTAAGGTTTAAACAATCTTTATTGTTAATAGGATGTGATCAATGTCTTTTGGTGTGTGATTGATTAGTCTGGACTTGAGATGCTTTATGTCTTAATTGGAATAGACCAAAGTTAACTATAAAAACATAAGTAGTTTATTAAACATAATGTTTATAAGCCTTGAGACTAAATTTAACTTTAAAAGAGTAACTAAACTTAAAGTGTAACATGTTTAAATTATTCCCAAGTTTTAAATTTATGATCAGTATGACTAAGGTGTGGAATTATTCACTTTATATTTAAGTGAATGATTAGATTAAATTTGTTTTGTTGTTATGAAAATAATATGTATTTATTTAATGGAAGCATAATTAGATGATCTTAGTAATTTGTTAGAATTTGAAGTTATGTTAAGAATGGTTAAAATATAATGATTACTCACCATATTATATATGAGTGATACACAATTTTTTTAAGAAGGTTTTTAATAAGATTTTGAAAAGAATATTTTAAAGTTAAAAGTTATACTTAAGCTTGATTATGAATTCAAGTTATGGGTTTGGAATTAGTACTTATATACTAATTGCTCAAGGTTTTATAAAAATTGTGATTACCTCTTACTTAAGAATTGTTTTCAAAGAATTTACAAAATAAGTAATAGATAAGGATTTATTAATTTAAAATATGAAAACTTTTCTATTTAATATTTTTCTAGTGTAATATATTTATTCAAGACCTTAAAATGATTTTTTAAAGTATTATTTTATGTTTTTAAAATTCCATCAAGGATTAAATGTATTTATATATTTGCTTCAAATTTTATTTATATATAAAAATTAGACTAGTATTTTTTAAAAATAGTAGATTTATTTTTATGCACAAGAATGATTTTTATTCATTTTTAGGATTTTTCCTTATTTTATGAGACTTTACTTGGGACTTAATGGTGTTAATAATAATTTTCTTTGTATTTATTCTAAACAAACAAAGTTATATTTATATTAGGTTAACCTTATTTTCATAATGATTTTAATATATTTAAGGAATTTCTATGATTTTTCTATAATTCTTTAGAGCTTTAAATGTTAGAAGGGCATTTTGATAATTTATTTGTTTTATTATATTTTATTTCTTTTTAAATTAAATTATATTTATTTATTCTTTTGGAGCTGGGCTTATCCCGTGAGCCAGCCTAGTCCAATAACTTATTCGTCCCTCTGGACTTGGGTCAACCCTAACCCAAGTACATCTCTCTCAAACACACCACGCACACGACGCTCACACCTCTCCCCTCTCGTTCCTCTCTGGTCGTCGTCGCCATTGTTACCTATCGAATTCGACGGTGTATACCATCCCGGTTACCGCCACCGGTCGCCGGAGCTCCGCCTCCTTCTATACGACCTGGCCCTCCAGTTCGATTTACCTCTAAGGCTATAACGGGCTCGCCCCCATCTTCTTTCTAGTGCTAGGTTTTCGGTCTTGAGGCCGCCGTGTGCCGGTGATCCCGTGGTGCTCTCCGTTGACCTGGATCTCATCTCCCTCAGCTCGACGCCAGTGGAAAGGTGCGCAGGCGCAACCCTGGCGTCTCCTTCTCCTGATGCCTGCGGGTGATGTCTACGCACTTCTATTCTTGTAGACAGTTGTTGGGCCTCCAATTGCATAGGTTTGTAGAACAGCAACAAGTTTTCCTTAAGTGGATCACCCAAGGTTTATCGAACTCAGGGAGGAAGTGGACAAAGGTATTCCCTCCTAAGAAACCCTGCAATTAATATACAAGAAGTCTCTTGTGTCCTCAACACACCCAATACACTTGTCTAATGTATAGGTGCACTAGTTCGACGAAGAGATAATGAAATACAAGTGGTAACGGTGCCAGAAAAGAGCTTCTGGCTTGTTATTGACATGGGGTAACGGTGCCAGAAAATACTTTGATGGAGCTTGATGGTGAGGTAAAGACTAAAGAAAGCAAGAAGGAAGCAAGCAAGCAAACATGCAATAGATCTAGTAGAAAATGGTGTTTCAATGCTTGGAAACAAGGCCTAGGGATCATACTTTCACTAGTGAACACTCTCTCATATAAATATACTCTCTTCATGATACTACTCTTAACTACTCTCCGGTTGAACACTCTAATCATTGGCAGGGCTATAACAACACTCCTCAAAGGTTGCCTTCCCCAATCTAGATAACCCCACACTGTCACCTTGAGCGCTAGATGGTTTCAACAAACACCACAAATTCATAGAGACATCCAAATCCAAATATAACTCATAACAAATATTCAATCTAGCCAAAGTGCCACACACGGTATGCCCACTGTCACTTTCACACACGTGGGGAAAAGCATAGATCTATTAAAGCACAAAGAGTATTTATGTAGACTCAAGCCTAAGTGCCACCATGGCGTGCACGCTGTCACTTTCACACACATGGCGAGAGCAGAGATCTAATGAAGCACTTGAGTAGCAAGGTAGATCTACTAGATTACAAAGCTGATGACCACAAGATCATGCCTAGAGAGAGAGATGAACACATAGCTACCGGTAGACCCCTTAGCCCTGAGGAAGAACTACTCCCTCCTTATCATGGTAATCAGCTATGGTGATGAAGATGGCGATGGAGATCAATGGAGATGGCCCTGGAGCACTTCCCCGTCCCGGGAGGGGGCCGGAACAGAGACTTTCTGTCCCCTGAATCTCCCCTTCGGTGGCGGCGGCGTAGCAGAGGTTTTCATGAATTTCTTCTAGATGCCTTAGGGTTTTGGGTCGGTGGCATCTTATAGGCGAAGGGGGAGGCCGAGGAGGCGCCCAGGGGGCTCACACCCCCTATGGGAACGACCTAGGGCTTGCCCGCGCCTAGGGTGGTGCAGCCACCCTGTGGCGCCCTCCGGCTCTGCTTCGTGGTTCCGCGTTGCTCCGGGAAAATAATAACTTTGGCTCTTGTCCCGTATAATTTCGAGAATATTGATTTTCTGCCTTTCTGGAACCAAAAAAAAAGAAAACAGGCAATTGGCATTGTGGCAACTTGTTAATAGGTTAGTTCCAGAAAAGATATAAAAACACCTCAAAATGTTGACAAAGCAAAGCAAAGAAGATACTAAACAAGCATGGAGCATAAAAAATTATAGATACGTTTCCGACGTATCAAAATCCCCAATCTTAACTCCTGCTCGTCCTCGAGTAGGTAAGTGATAAAAAGAATAATTTTTGAAGTGACTGATGTCTACACACTTCTATTCTTGTAGACAGTTGTTGGGCCTCCAAGTGCAGAGGTTTGTAGAACGACAACAAGTTTACCTTAAGTGGATCACCCAAGGTTTATCGAATTCAGGGAGGAAGTGGTCAAAGGTAATCCCTCTCAAGCAACCCTGCAATCAAGATACAAGAAGTCTCTTGTGTCCCCAACACACCCAATACACTTGTCAGGTGTATAGGTGCACTAGTTCGGCGAAGAGATAGTGAAATACAAGTGGTAATGGTGCCAGAAAATAGCTTCTGACTTGTTGTTGACGTGGGGTAATGTTGCCAGAAAATACTTTGATGGAGCTTGATGGTGAGGTAAAGACTAAAGTAAGCAAACATGCAACAAATCTAGTAGCAAATGGTGTTTCAATGTTTAGAAACAAGTCCTAGGGATCATACTTTCACTAGTGAACACTCTTTCATATAAATATCCTCTCTTCATAATACTACTCTCCGGTTGAACACTCTAATCATTGGTAGGGCTATAACAGCACACCTCAAAGTTGGCCTTCCCCAATCTAGATAACCCCACAATGTCACCTTGAGCGCTAGATGGTTCCAACAAACACCACAATTTCATAGAGACACCCAACTCCAAATATTACTCATAACAAATATTCAATCTAGCCAAAGTGCCTCACATGGTATGCACGCTGTCACTTTCACACACGTGGGGAAAAGCATAGATCTATTAAAGCACAAAGAGTATTTATGTAGACTCAAACATAAGTGCCACCATGGCATGCACGCTGTCACTTTCACACACACGGGGAGAACAGAGATCTAATGAAGCACTTGAGTAGCAAGGTAGATCTACTTGATTACAAAGCTCATGACCATAACAAGATCATGCATAGAGAGAGAGAGATGAACACGTAGCTACCGGTAGAGCCCTTAGCCTCGAGAAAGAACTACTCCCTCCTCATCATGGGAATCAACAATGGTGATGGAGATGGTGGTGGAGATCAATGGAGATGGCTCTGGGGGCACTTTCCCGTCCTGTCAGGGTGCCGGAATAGAGACTTTCTGTCCCCCGAATCTCCCCTTCGGTGGGGGCGGCGCAGCGGAACTTTTTCTGGAAGTATGATGGGCGACCTAGGGTTTTCTCATCGGGGTCTTCTTATAGGCGAAGGGGGAGGCCGACGAGGCGGCTAGAGGGCCCACACCCTCCCCAAGCGTGGGCTAGGCTTGGCTGCGCCCAGGGGGGTTTGGCCACCCTCTGGTGCCTCTCCGTCCCTCCTTCTGGATTCATGTCCCTCATGGAAACTTATTGACTTTGGCTTTTGTCCCGTCCAATTCCGAGAATATTGATTTTCTACCTTTCTGGAGCCAAAAACAGAAGAAAACATGCAACTGGCACTGTGGCAACTTGTTAATAGGTTAGTTCCAGAAAAGATATAAAAAAACCTCAAAGTGTGGACAAGTAAAGCGAAGTAGATACTAAACAAGCATGGAGCATAAAAAATTATAGATACGTTTCCGATGTATCAACATCCCCAAGCTTAACTCCTGCTCGTCCTCGAGTAGGTAAGTGATAAACAGAATAATTTTTTAGGTGAACATGCACCCTCACAATAAAGATCCAACCATTTGCAGGCATTGAAAGCTGGGATGAAAGAAATCTAAACATGTGCATAAAAGATGGAGTTCTAACAATAAGACAAAGTAACTATGCATGCAACATGAAAGGCTACAAACAAAGATCATGAATAACAAGCATTGAAAAACGTTTGTTTGTTTCACATACAGAAAACATGGCATAGTGGCATTCAACTTGTCCCTCATGGAGTAGCAAATAGATGCAGAGGACACCTTCAAAGTTCACAAGGGTGACTAGAAACAAATAGCACAAGAACAAGTAATATCACAATATGCATCAATTAATAAGCTTTGGAACATTGCACACAGAATGACAACTATGCTCTCTTAATGGTGCCTAAAGGTAGAAGGTGGAGATTCAATAATGGTGGAAGAAAGGCCTTTTTGTAAAGGAAGAAGGGCTTACAAGTTTCAAAAAGAGCTTCCAAAAATTATGGTACTTGTTAGCTTTCAGCCCTCATTGCCCCTATCATAAGCATCTTGAAGTGGTTAAGGTTAAAGTAGCAAAGCTGGAGTATATGCTTGACGAAGTATAAGTTGGCAATCTCAAGTCCCTTGAATATGAGGGCTACACCTCATGGACACTCAACTTAGGACCAGGCAAGTTCTTGTCACTGTAAGTATTTGCATATCATTGAGAACCGCCAACGGGGTACCCCTTGCACATGGTACATGAGCTTTCCCATAACCAAAATGACAAGGCAAGCAAACAATGAGCGTCTCAGCAATATTTTTATTTACCATATGCATAAATTTTTATTGAGGATGCTTCATAGATAGCTCACTATGGTGACGCTGCAAGTTTCCACCATGATTAGGCATGGCTTAGGCTAGCGGCCCAGGCGTTTCTCTAACACAGAATACAAACTCCATGGACTTACAAGTTCCCACTTCATTTCACATCGGTAACATCCATAGACAAAAGAGCATGATATCAACGGAGTACAAAATTACAAGTGCAATGTTGAAAACGTTCCTCGTGATAGCACGGTTCTGCCAATCCCAACTTATAAGTTCAAGCATATACAACAAAGTTGTCTCAATGGTTAAAGTTTATTAGGGGCAAAGAATAAAATGTGCCATCAAGTTCGTGAGTGCTTTAATCACTAAGTTTTCACATAACAATTTTTTTTAATTGGAAGATAGTTGAAAACAAGAATATACTTGGAATGGTGTAACACACCATGCATAGGAGTTTAGAGTGGACACTTTGGAATAACTTGGTTTCTTGGGAGTTGGAAGCATGAGTAGAACTTACTCATACAAGTGGAGGCTAGCAAAAGACTAGGAGCAACCAACTAAGAGAGCATAATGGCCATAATCATGCAATGCAACAAAGCATACTAATCAAAGCAAAGAGTGGTACTACAAGTCAAAGACTAAATGATCATAGAGTCTAATTGTGACTTGTGAGAGTCATAACATGGTGGAAGCATGTGCCAAGTCAACCCAAGCAAAGCATCAAAGAAGAATACCACAATACTATGCTTTTGCATGCTAAAACAACGCATAATTTCTTCAAGGCACACTAAGCAATCCCAATTGTTTGGAACAAGACATGCTACAGCAATAATCACTAAGCATAATGCAAAAACAACAGCTAGCATGTCATGCTAAAGTCTAAGTCACAGTCAATGCAAGCTCCCTTTTGTACCACTATAAGCATGATACTTTCTACTCTTTTCCAACACCAATCAACTTATTTGAAACAACTCACAAAGATAATAATCAATAAAGGTCAGTGGGCTTGTATCACAAATCCACAAAGAAGAACTAAAAATTTCTAAGCTGAAAGCACAAGAAAACTAAGGCTGAACGCAGTGCTAGCAAAAGTGAACACTCACAAAACAATAAGAGTGAAAACTATAGTGTTCTAGGCAATGGAAACAGAGTGTGTCTCTCTACAAAAGAAGTGTGGTGTGACCAACCAACTTACTCAAGCAAACTAAAACCAAAAATGAAAACTAAGACGCTCCAAGAACAGCACAACAATGCATGAAATAATAAAAACGAAGTGTCTAGACAGACCTGAGCTTTTTATTGATGAAGAAGGGGATGCCTTGGGCATCCCAAGCTTTGATGCTTGTACCTCTTGGATATTTATTGGGGTGACATGGGGGTGGCATCCCCAAGCTTGAGATTTTGTCCATTCTTCATCTCATTACATCTTTCTCTCCCTACACCTGAAATATTTCCTTCATACAAAACTTCACACAATCTTCATTAGCAACATTAGTGTATTCAAAAGATAATAGACCTTTAGGCTTTGCTTTGGAACAACAGAACTGTTCAATAAAAATACAAGATACTGTATCAAGTCCTTCAAAAATCTCAATTTCCCATGAGAGAACTCAAAAAGGAATCAATAAGAAGCAGATGCAAATAATGGCAAAAATCTGTCAAAACTGACCAGCAGGTAGAAAACGATTTTTTCGAAGACCTTCTGTTGCTCAAATAAAAAAGTGTTGAACTAATGAAAGTTATCTAACATACTGGGAGATTTATTCGTAAATTTTCAGCTCAATCCAACTTACAGAGACTCCTCACAAATTTTTATGGTGGAGGACAGAAATCTGTTTCAGGACAGCAACTCCCCAAATCTTACTTCCCTCTCATTAGAGGTCATTATAGGCACAAAAAGCAAACAAAAAGGATAAGGAGGGGTCATTACTGAAGTAATAACTTCAAATACTCAAGGAAACTCTTGGGTTATCTCCCAACAAGAACTTTTCTTTAATGCCTTTAAGTTAGGCTTGATAGTTTGAGAAGATGCTCACATAAGAAATATGAATTGAAGTAAAAGAGAGCATCAAGAAGCAAATTCAAAACACATTTAAGTCTAACCCACTTCCTATGCATAGGAATCTTGTAAAGAAACAAGTCATGAAAGCAGAAAGCAACAAGCATAGGAAAGAAAAACAAGTGCAACTTCAAGATTTTCAACATAAAGAGGGGAAACTTAATATTCTTGAGATGCATAAAACCATGTTTCCCTCTCTCATAATAACTTTCAGTAGAAACATGAATAAAATTAACAATATAACTATCATATAAAACATTCTTATCATGATCCACATGCATCAAATGATTATTACTCTCCACATAAGAATAGTCATTCTTATTAATTATAGTGGGAGTAAATTCAACAAAATAGCTATCGTTACTATTCCCATCACCATAATCATCAAATATAGGAGGCATATTGTAATCATAATTAATTGTCTCCTCAATAGTAGGTGGACTAAAAATATCATACTCATCATTGTAATCATCATATATTGGAGGTTTGGTATCATCATAAGCAATAGAATAGCTATCTTCCAAAGCTGGGGAACTAAAAAGATCATTTTCATAAAAAATAGCTTCCCCAAGCTTAGACTTTTCCATAGCATTAGTAATAATGGTGTTCAAAGAATTCATACTAATAACATTGATATTAGCATGCAAATGAAGTTCCATAGGTTTTTTAATTTTCTCTTCAAACACTTCATGTCCTAACTCAAGATAGATACTATAAAGCTCTCTAATTTTGTTGTTGTTTTCCATTAAACCTAACTAGTGAAAACAATAAACAAAAAGACATAATTGCAGAATCTAAAGGAAATAACTTCGAGCACTCACACCGGAGGATGTGAGTACCTTTTACCTTACCTCCCCGGCAACGACGCTAGAAAAGAGCTTGATGTCTACGCACTTCTATTCTTGTAGACAGTTGTTGGGCCTCCAAGTGTAAAGGTTTGTAGAACAGGAGCAAGTTTCCCTTAAGAGGATCACCCAAGGTTTATCGAACTCAGTGAGGAAGTGGTCAAAGGTATTCCCTCTCAAGCAACCCTGCAATCAAGATACAAGAAGTCTCTTGTGTCCCCAACACACCCAATACACTTGTCAGGTGTATAGGTGCACTAGTTCGGCGAAGATATAGTGAAATACAAGTGGTAATGGTGCCAGAAATAGCTTCTGACTTGTTGTTGACGTGGGGTAATGGTGTGTCACATCCCAAGATTTTCCAAATCTTGTAATGTGAAAAATAAATGAATAAAATAAAACTTTATTGATTTTCAGGGTGAGAAGAAACTTTTTGTTTCCAATTGGGAACCTTCAAACCAATGTGGATCAAATAAATCTTAAAAGGATTTAAAAAGATAAACATTTAATAAAGGAAAATAAAAATATTTGGAATTGCTATTTTGATCTTTATATAAAAGATTTGGTTTCCAAAAGAAAAGGTAGATTTATAAATAAGGATTATTTTATAAGCCAAATTAAAAATTGGCCAAGTCTTTGAAATAAAATATTTCTATTTGATAAAAATAGTAAAGGTTTATTTAAAATAAATTAATAAGGATTTAATATCCAAGTTTTATAAATAAAGGTTTTACTATTTTAATTAACCACTAAAACTTATTTATTTATTTCAAATAAGTTTTCCAAGTATTTTATATTTTAAAATAAAACCTACTGATTTGGTTTTGAAAATATTTTCAAATGGAGATTTTAATTAAAATAAAACCCATTTTGATTTATTAACTAATGTCCATTTTATTTAATTATAAATGGACTCTAAAATAAAAATATTATTTTTGGGAATTGGTTTATGTTGTTAAACATAACCAAATTCAATTGCATTGTTTGGATAATGTTTGATTTAGTTTGGATTGTTTGATTTGTTGTTTGATTTTCAAAACAGAAAATAGGAACAGAAAAGGAAAAACAATTTGAAAGAAAAAAATAGAAGTGGACAGCAGCCCAGTCAGCAAGCCCACTAAGCCCATTCGCAGCCCAGCTACACTTTCCTCTCTGCGAAACGTTTTCTACCTAAAACCGCACCCGCAGAGACACCGATTGGTGGACCCTCTTTCCCTCTCACTCCCTCGCTGACGCCCGGACCCCACACAGCCAGCTCACCTCCTTCTTCCTCACAGACGACGCCCGCTGCTTTCCGCCTTAACGGCGATCAATTCGCGATAACCACGGCCATTACTCCCCCTGCGACCACGTCCTATTAAACGCCTGCGCCTTCTCCTCCTTTTCCCTCAAACCCCGCAGCACGAGAGCCCCTAGGCCGACGGAATTTCGAGCCACACTCCCACTGCTCCGACGAGCTTCCTCCTCCAATTCCGGCGAACCCAGCCACCGCCTTGCCTCCCCGACCAAGCACACATACTCCCCACTCCTAGGTGCTTCTTCCTGTACCTCCCATTCAACCACAGGCGCCCCAGAACGTCGGCAACCACTCCGACTGAGCGCCGCCGTGTCTGCCTTCTTCTCCGGTGAAATTCCCTGGTAAGAACAGACCGCCCCGCGCCTTCTCGTTCACGCACGCGTCATCGCCTCGACCATGCGCATCTAACCATGCCCTCTGTTTGCCTTCTCGTGATCTATAGCGACGACACCGACCACGACCAGAGCCGCCCAACGCCGTTCTCTACTCCGGCGAGGAATCACTGCTGTCCCTGAGCGCCCCTTGCCAAGCCGACCGTACCTTGAGCATCCCCACGTCACTGTGATCACGGTGAGCATCCCCACATCGTTATTTGCTTCCTAGAACCGCCGCTATCCCATCGTCCGACCGTCGCCGCCGTCTGCCGCCGCGCAGCGCCGCCAGCTTTTGGTCAAACACACGAGAGCCGTTAGATCTCCATCCCGTGGCGTAGACAGAACGACTTAAGTGAACAGGTATGGGAGCATCTGAGCCGTATGATTCGCATTAGATCCAACGCACCACAGAGCTGATCCAACCGAAGCGGTACCAGCCAATGACATTGCGACGCGTGGCCAGTTTCGATTTAAAAACAAGTTTGAAACCAGATTTGAGTTGCAAATTGAAACCCTTGTAAATTTTGATCCACACGTCCAAAAATTACAAATTTTATATCAATGGAATCAGTGGAACAAGCCCTAGCCAACCAAGCAATTTCTTTAGTAAATAGTATCTGTTAGATTGTTTGTTTTTGCAGAAGCATTTGTATGCTTGTTTAGATTAGAAAAATTGTTCAAAAATGTTTTTGAGGTTGAAATATTTGCAAATTGGTTGTGGTAAACTTACTGACCCTAGGAACCAACTTGTGGATTTAAAAATGATTTTGGTAAAGATTAGGATTGGTTAATTGATTTAAGCCCATTTCTAGCCAAATAAAAATATTGTTTTTGCTATGGAAATGTTTTTGGAGTAAAAACTTTGGAAAAATGATTGGATCAAACCTACTGACCCTAAACACCAAGTTTTGAGAAAAACAACAACTTATTGGGTGAACAACATAAAGTTGTTGCTTTGATAAAAATATTTTCCACCACATAAAATAATGATTGGATTTAAAAATGGTTTATAGCTAAAACCCTTATGCAAATGGCTTTGCCACTTTAGGAAGTGACCACCTTGAACCTTACAAGTTTAGAGCCTAGTGGAAACCCTCTTTGCAAATAAAACTATATCTTTGCATGCTTGCATGCATGACTTAGTTTCTCTTGTTTTATGTGTGTGAATTGTTTGATTGATTATTGGTTTGGAATGCTAGTTGATATTGTGTTTGCCTGATTGATTGTAGTGAAGTTAGAAAACTGTGAGACTAGCAAGATCAAGGAGTGAACCAACATTCCCTACCAAAAGAAAGGCAAGTGACACTATCATCTAAAAGTCCTACTATTTTCATTATACTTAGTGGATTTTGAGACATGCATGAAAAGAATTTCTATACTTATGCTATGCTAAATCCTAATAGGATTCCCTATATATATACCTTAGTGAAAACAATGTAGTTGTTACATGCTTAGCCATGCTATGTTTTGAAAAGAGATACATGTTGAGATTTTATGAAGTTGAGAAAAGGACTTGTGATTTTACATAATAAAACAAGGACTCAATGAACCACCTGGGTGGACAAGGACTTTGAGTTTTGGAGAAGGTGGCAACAAAAGGAACCATGTCTATGGCAAACTCTTTGTGTTGTGCTCCAAAGGAAAACCACCCAGGAAACTTAGAGATTGAACATGTTTCTCCAATTGTGGCTTTCGTGTGCAACCACATGCTATTTATGGCTCTGGCTTAGTCAACTACATTGGGAAGACCCATGCATTGTCTTCAGGTTACTGGACATGAGGACCTGGAATCCTACATGGGTACTGAAGACAAGCTAGCAATGGTGTATGGGAGGACCCTCTGGAAAGAATTCGTCACATTCTCAATCTGCCAGTACTCCATCTTGGTGAGTACTAATCCAGTGGCCACTGGTGGCAACAAGATGGGATTGTGACATGTGGGTAAAGAGTGCAACTTCTACAGAAGATAATAATAAAAACCTAAGTACTTAGCTGTGTCCCCGGTTATGGACAATACTGAGCAACTAAAGTTTGAAGCTATGGGAGATCTCGACATTCCAATTTCTAAAAGAAAAACTTTTAAGTGTCAACAAAAGACTTGATGCACTTGGGGTTACCAAGGAGCTCAAGAGATTTGGATAAAAACTTGATGCACTTGGGGTTACCAAGGATCTCAAGAGATTTTTGACAAGGACTTGAATACTTGGGGATACCAAGGAGTTCAAGGGATTTTTGATAAAGAGATTTGACAAAGGAAACAAAACCATTTGAAAAGATAGGATAAATTATTGCTTTCTACAAATGAGCCTAAAACCCTACTTAGCCAAATATGCATGTAATGATAAGATCCACTTATATTCTACATAGTAGTGAAACTTGCCAATACAATTCAAATGTATTGACCCTTGTGGCTGTAACTTGTAACTGTTGCAGGTTTGATTGACTTTAGTGAATATTGATTGATTAGGATTACAAAGTCTACAACCAACATGTCTGCCTATGGCACTTTGAAGATGAAGGACCCCATGCTTATAGTTATTCCGCTGCAATGTAATGTAATAGCCAAATGAGCTATGTAAGATGTAATAAAATTATGTTATTCCTGGTTATAAAGTTATATTATGACCTCTGTTTCTTGATATTACATCTTAACTGTGGATGCTAGCTATTGATCCAGGGACTAGCATTGTAAACACAGGGGACTCTACCTTATTTAAAGGTTGGGACCCTCACATGGTGCCAGAAAATACTTTGATGGAGCTTGATGGTGAGGTAAAGACTAAAGCAAGCAAACACGCAACAGATCTAGTAGCAAACGTTGTTTCAATGTTTAGAAACAAGGCCTAGGGATCATACTTTCACTAGTGAACACTCTCTCATATAAATATCCTCTCTTCATGATACTACTCTTAACTACTCTCCGGTGAACACTCTAATCATTGGTAGGGCTATAACAACACAACTCAAAGTCGGCCTTCCCCATGTAGATAACCCCACAATGTCACCTTGAGAGCTAGATGGTTCCAACAAACACCACAATTTCATAGAGACATCCAACTCCAAATATAACTCATAACAAATATTCAATCTATCCAAAGTGCCACACACGGTATGCACGCTGTCACTTTCACACACGTGGGGAAAAGCATAGATCTATTAAAGCATAAAGAGTATTTATGTAGACTCAAACCTAAGTGCCACCATGGCATGCACTCTGTCACTTTCACACACATGGGGAGAGCAGAGATCTAATGAAGCACTAGTAGCAAGGTAGATCTACTTGATTACAAAGCTCATGACCACAACAAGATCATGCATAGAGAGAGAGATATGAACATATAGCTACCAGTAGAGCCCTTAGCCTCAAAGGAAGAACTACTCCCTCCTCATCATGGGAATCAGCGATGGTGATGGAGATCGATGGAGATGGCTCCGGGGGCACTTCCCCATCCCAGCAGGGTGCCGAAACAGAGACTTTTTGTCCCCCGAATCTCCCCTTTGGTGGCGGCGGTGCAGCGGAACTTTTTCTGGAAGTATGATGGGTGATCTAGGGTTTTCTCACCAGGGGCTTCTTATAGGCGAAGGGTAAGGACGAGGAGGCGGCCAGAGGGCCCACACCCTCCCCAGGCGTGGGCCAGGCTTGGCCGCGCCCAGGGGGTTTGGCCACCCTCTGGTGCCTCTCTGTCCCTCCTTATGGATTCGTGTCCCTCACGGAAAGTTATTGACTTGGGATTTTGTCCCGTCCAATTCCGAGAATATTGATTTTCTGCCTTTCTGGAACCAAAAACAGAAGAAAACAGGAACTGACACTGTGGCAACTTGTTAATAGGTTAGTTCCAGAAAATATATAAAAACACCTCAAAGTGTGGACAAGTAGAGCAAAGTAGATACTAAACAAGCATGGAGCATCAAAAATTATAGATACGTTTCCTACGTATCAGTGAAATGCACCCTCACAATAAAGATCCAACCATTTGCAAGCATTGAAAGCCGGGATCAAATAACTCTAAACATGTGCATGAAAGAATGTAGTTCTAACAATAGGACATGACTATGCATGCAACATGAAAGGCTACAAACAAAGATCATGAATAACATGCATTGAAAAACGTTTGTTTGTTTCACATACATAAAACATAACATAGTGGCAATTAGCTTGTCCCTCATAGAGTAGCAAGTAGATGCATAGGACACCTTCAAAGTTCACATGGGTGACTAGAAACAAATAGCACAAGAACAAGTAATATCACAATATGCATCAATCAATAATTTTTGGGACAATGCACACAGAACTAACAATGGAAACTATGCTCTCAAAATGGTTTCTAAAGGTAGAAGGTGGAGACTAAATAGTGGTGGAAGAAAGGCCCTTCACAAAGGGAAGCAGGGATTTAAAGTTTCAAAAAGAGCTTCCAAAAAGTATGGTACTTGTTAGCTTTCAGCCCTCATTACCCCTATCATAAGCATCTTGAAGTGATTAAGGTTAAAGTGAACTAACTATGGAGTATATGATTGACAAAGTATAAGTTGGCAATCTCAAGTCCCTTGAATATGAGGGCCACACCTCATGCTACTCAACTTCAGGCCCAGGTAAGTTCTTGTCATTGTAAGTATTTGCATATCATTGAGAACCGCCAATGGGGTACCCCTTGCACATGGTACATGAGTTTTCCCATAACCAAAATGACAAGGCAAGCAGACAGTGAGCATCCCAGTGATCTTTTTATTTACTATATGCATAGATTTTTATTGAGGATGCTTCATAGATAGCTCACTATGGTGATGCCGCAAGTTTCCACCATGATTAGGCATGGCTTAGGCTAGTGGCCCAGGCGTTTCTCTAACACAGAATACAAACTCCATGGACTTACAATTTCCCTCTTTATTTCACACCGGTGACATCCACAGACAAAAGAGCATGATATCAACTGAGTACAAAGTACAAGTGCAATGTTGAAAACGTTCCCCATGACAACATGGTTCCGCTAATTCCAATGTATAAGTGCAAGCATGTACAACATAGCGCCACAACGGTTCAAGTTTATTAGGGTCAAAGAATATAAAGTGTGCCATCAAGTTCGTGAGGTCTTTAATCACTAAGTTTTCACATAACAAAATAGTTTTTAATTGGAAGATAGCTGAAAAAAGAATATACTTGGAATGGTGTAACACACCATGCATAGGAGTTTATAGTGGACACTTTGGAATAACTTCGTTTCTTGGGAGTTGGAATCATGAGTAGAGCTAAATCATACAAGTGGAGGCTAGCAAAAGACTGGGAGCAACCAACTAAGAGAGCAATAGTGGCCATAATCATGCAGAGCAACAAAGCATTACTAATCAAAGCATAGAGTGGTACTACAAGTCAAGGACTAAATGATCATAGAGGCTAATGGTGACTTGTGAGAGTCATAACATGGTGTGATCATGTGTCAAGTCAACCCAAACAAAGCATCAAAGGAGAATACCGAAATACTATGCTTTTGTATGCTAAAACAACGCATGATTCATTCAAGGCGCATTAAGCAATCCTAATTGTTTGGAACAAGTCATGCTACAACAATAATCACTAATCATAAGGTCAAAACAACATCTAGCATGACATGATAAAGTCTAAGCCACAGTCAAAGCAAGCTCACTTTTGTACCACTAAAGCATGAAGCTTCCTACTCTTTTCCAACACCAAGCAACTTATTTGGAACAACTCACAAAGATAATAATCAATAAAAATCAGTGAGTTTGTCTCACAAATCCACAAATAACAACTAAAAAGTTCTAAGCTAAAAGCACAAGAAAACTAAGGCTAAACATAATGCTAGCAAAAGAGAACACTCACAAGACAATAAGAATGAAAACTAGAGTGTTCTAAGCAATGAAAACGGAGTGTGTCTCTCTCCACAAGATGTGTATTGTGACCAACCAACTTACTCAAGCAAACTAAGCAAATGAAAACCAAAAACAAAAACTAAGGATCTCCAAGAACAACACAACTATGCATGAAACAATAAAAACAAAGTGTCTAGAAAGACCTTATCTTTTTATTGATGAAGAAGGGGATGCCTTGGGCATCCCCAAGCTTTGACGGTTGTACCTCTTGAATATTTCTTGGGGTGACACGGGGCGGAATCCCCAAGCTTGAGCTTTTGTCCATTCTTCATCTCATTACATCATTCTCTCTCTACACCTGAAATTTTTCCTTCATACAAAACTTCACACAATCTTCATTAGCAACATTAGTGTATTCAAAAGATAATAGACCCTTGGGTTTAGCTTTAGAAGAGCAAAACTTTTAAATAAAAACACAAGCTACTGTAGCAATTCCTTCAAAAATATCAATTTTCCAAAAATAACCAAAAAAGGAATCAATAAGAAGCAAATGCAAATAATGGCAGAAATATGTCAAAACAGACCAGCAGGTAGAAACCAATTTTTTCAAAGATCTTATGTTGCTCAAATAAAAAAGTGTTGAACTAACTAAAGTTATCTAACATACTGGGGGATTTATTCGTAAATTTTCAGGTCAATCCGAGTTACACAGGCTCCTCACAAATTTTTATGGTGGATCACAAAAATCTGTTTCAGGACAACAACTCCCCAAATCTTACTTCCCTCTCATTAGAGGCTATTTTGGCACAAAAAGCAAACAAAAAGGATAAGGGGATGTCATTACTGAAGTAATAACTTCCAATACTCAAGAAAACTCTTGGGTTATCTCCCAACAAGTACTTTTCTTTACCGCCTTTAAGTTAGGCATGACGGTTTGAGAATATGCTCACATAAGAAATATGAATTGACTTAAAAGAGAGCATCAAGAAGCAAATTCAAAGAACATTTAAGTCTAAACCACTTCCTATGCATAGGAATCTTGTAAATAAACAAGTCATTAAAGAACCAAGAAACAAGCATAGGAAAGCAAAAAAAGTGCAACTTCAAGACTTTCAACATAAAGAGGGGAAACTTAATATTATTGAGAGGCATAAAACAATGTTTCCCTCTCTCATAATAACTTTCAGTAGAAACATGAATAAAGTTAACAATATAACTATCATATAAACATTCTTATCATGACCCACATGCATAAAATAATTATTGCTCTCCACATAAGCATGGTCATTCTTATTAATTTGAGTGGGAGAAAATTCAACAAAATAGCTATCACTATTATTCTCATCACCATAATCATCAAATATAGGAGGCATATTGTCATCACAATTAAATTTCTCCTAAATATTAGGTGGACTGAAAATATCATACTCATCATTGTAATCATCATATATTGGAGGTTTGGTGTCATCATAAGTAATAGAATATCCATCTTCCAAAGCTGGGGAACTAAAAAGATCATTTTCATCAAAACTAGCTTCCCCAAGCTTAGACATTTCCATAGCATTAGCAACAATGGTGTCCAAAGAATTCATACTAATAACATTGCTATTAGCATGAAAATAAAGTTCCATAGGTTTTTTAATTTTCTCTTCAAACACTTCATATCCTAACTCAAGATAGATACTATAAAGCTCTCTAATTTTGTTGTTGCTTTCCATTAAACCTAACTAGTGAAAACAAGAAACAAAAAGACAAAACTACAGAATCTAAAGGAAATAACTTCGAGCACTCACACCGGAGGATGTGAGTACCTTTTACCTTACCTCCCCGGCAACGACGTGAGAAAAGATCTTAATGTCTACGCACTTCTATTCTTGTAGACAGTTGTTGGGCCTCCAAGTGCAGAGGTTTGTAGAACAACAACAAGTTTCCCTTAAGTGGATCACCCAAGGTTTATCGAACTTAGGGAGGAAGTGGTCAAAGGTATTCCCTCTCAAGCAACCCTGTAATTAAGATACAAGAAGTCTCTTGTGTCCCCAACACATCCAATACACTTGTCAGATGTATAGGTGCACTAGTTCGGAGAAGAGATAGTGAAATACAAGTGGTAACGGTGCCAGAAAGACCTTTTGACTTGTTATTGACATGGGGTAACGGTGCCAGAAAAGACTTTGATGGAGCTTGACGGTGAGATAAAGACTAAAGCAAGCAAGAAGGAAACAAGCAAGCATGCAACAGATTTAGTAGCAAACGGTGTTTCAATGCTTGGAAACAAGGCCTAGGGATCATACTTTCACCAGTGAACACTCTCTCATATAAATATCCTCTCTTCATGATACAACTCTTAACTACTATCCGGTTGAACACTCTAATCATTGGTAGGGCTATAACAGCACTCCTCAAAGGTTGCCTTCCCCAATCTAGATAACCCCACACTGTCACCTTGAGCGCTAGATGGTTCCAACAAACACCACAATTTCATAGAGACATCCAACTCCAAATATAACTCATAAAAAATACTCAATCTAGCCAAAGTGCCACACACGGTATGCCCGCTGTCACTGTCACACACGTGGGGAAAAGCATAGATCTATTAAAGCACAAAGAGTATTTATGTAGACTCAAGACTAAGTGCCAGCATGGCGTGCACGCTGTCACTTTCACACACATGGCGAGAGCAGAGATCTAATGAAGGTAGATCTACTAGATTACAAAGCTCATGACCACAAGATCATGCCTAGAGAGAGAGATGAACACATAGCTACCGGTAGAGCCCTTAGCCCTGAGGAAGAAATACTCCCTCCTCATCATGGGAATCAGCAATGGTGATGAAGATGGTGATGGAGATCAATGGAGATGGCTCCGGGGTCACTTCCCTGTCCCGGCAGGGTGCCTAAACAGAGACTTTCTGTCCCCCGAATCTCCCCTTTGGTGGCGGCAGCGCAACATAGGTTTTCGTGGATTTCTTCTGGATGCCTTAGGGTTTTTGGGTCGAAGGCATCTTATAGGCGAAGGGGGAGGCTGAGGAGGTGGCCAGGGGGCCCACACCCCCTGTGGGCGCGGCTTAGGGCTTGCGCGCACCTAGGGGGTGCAGCCACCCTGTGCCCCCCCTCCGGCTCTGCTTCGTGGTTCCGTGTTGCTCCGAGAAAAATAATAACTATGGCTTTTGTCCCGTCCAATTCCGAGAATATTGATTTTCTGCCTTTCTGGAACCAAAAATAGAAGAAAACATGCAACTGACATTGTGGCAACTTGTTAATAGGTTAGTTCCATAAAATATATAAAAACACCTCAAAGTGTAGACAAAGAAAAGCAAAGTAGATACTTTACAAGCATGGAGCATAAAAAATTATAGATACGTTTCCGACGTATCAGCGGGACGACGCTGCCAGCGTAACCCTGACATCTGGTGCTTCCTCTAATTCGACGATGGTGTTGAACATGAGATATTCCATGGCTTCATCAAGCCTACGCTCCAGGTGCTCGACACCCTTGGTGAGCTCTGATTCCATGAGACCAACCTCGTGCTGATGGCCCTGATCCATGATTCTGCTATGTTTGTTTGTGGCTGATCTATTGCTAGCTAAAATTCCTAGATTTGGATGAGAAAGTGCTCCAGTGGTACTAATTTGGGTTAGTAGTTCTGCTGCTAGTGTTGGTGATTGGTGCTTAGAATCTATTATAACTACATCTTGGCTTAATTTGTTATCTCCTGATGAGGATGTTTGTCATGAGTGGCAATAGATTTGAATATGAAGGTGATTCCCGATAATAATCCTAGGAAAATGATTTGTTTTCTTGTGTGGATAAGCTTTACAAATAAAGCTTGCTCATATTATTGTTACTGTCTATATGACAGAGATTATATGATAATGAAAGGGTCCCCTTGGACTGCTCTCTGCTAACTAGCACATGTTCCAAGCATGCACAATTGTGCCTGAGCTATCACTGTCGTGATTAGTTATGTGGGAAGCATACTTAAGTTGGTGATACTCTAGTTTCCTGTTATTTTGAGTAGTGAATACATATCTAATTGATTCCTAATGTTTAGGAAAATGATTTGAATGAGACCATTAATCTAGAAATTGTTGGTGAGTGTTAAACTATTGCTTAAGTTGGTAAATCCAGGCCTTAGTGGCACTTGTGGTTAGATTGCTACTAAGGTGCTTCCCATATTTGGAATGTGCCCAATATTAGCCAGCCAGTAAGTTTGACAGCTCTGCTGTTTGGCTACACCTTCTCCTTGCTCCAGATTAGGTCAAGGATGCAAAGACTCAGACCTAGGCTTTTGATGGCTAAAGAACAATGATATTCCCTTTAGTTGTCCAATACACAGTGATAATTTTACACTTCATTAGAGTGTAATCCTGAGGATAATCTCAAATCCTAGTTTGGGAAGATAAATTCAATTAGAGATCAATTGTGGCTTTCCTTTCTTGTGGAAAATGATTTGGACAACTTGATTAGCTATATAGCCTCCAAGTGTATAATTAGTTGCTGCGGTGCCTCACAAGAGTGTGCACAACAACAATCTATCACTTGTTGTCTGGCTTTGTAGTTCTCTCATTTTGTTCTGATGATCAAATCTTGATTATTTACATTGGCCCCTTTTTTGAATACTACTCAATGATGAGGCAAAGAAATGCATTACATTACTAAATCCTGAGAGTACAACTAACACTAACATAACCTTTCTTTATTTTTCTTTTCTTGTTTTTCTTTGCAGGTGAAGAATAATAAGCAGAGAAGAAGTTACAAGGAATAGTATAGGAAATATTTTAGGTTTTCTTTTTACCAGCTATTGTAATTTATTTTCTGTTTGATTTATTGTAGAAACATTGTATGGTTGTAAATTATTCAATAAAATTACTTGTTTTATAATTTGTTTGTAAATACAATGTAATATTGTATAATATTAATAAAGCTTAACTTTTCTTTCTATTTGTAATCTACATTCTTGTAATATTTATATCTTGTTTATAATTTTGAAATCAATTCTTATTGTAAATCTTTTTATTTTTGAATTTAAATTATATTTTATATTTAGATAATTAGAAATACTGTACTACCTCCGTTTTAGGGCTTAAGGCGCACACACTTTCCGAAGCAAAGTTTGACCGAAAAAATTGAGCAACAAAATCTTCATTATATTCTACATAATTAGTATCGTTGGATTTGTATTGAAAAATACTTTCCAGTGATACTAGTTTTATACCAAAACTCTTTACGTATTTAGAGTAATTCTTGGTCAAAGAAAAAACACGCAAAACGAGGACGGCTTAAGCCCTGAAACAGAGGGAGTATCTTCTTAATAAATAAGAGTTCACCTTTTATTCATTATTACAATTTACTTTCCAGTTGTTATTCCATTTCAAATTCTTTTAGAATTCAAATTTATCAATCGAATATTCATCTTTGAATTTTTCTCTTCCCCAAATACAAAAGTTACAGTAGAGGTCATTTCAAAATCTATCGCACCTGCCCTGATGTTTATGTCAGAACAAGAGAGATCTTGATCCTTCTATAGCTTCTTTAGTTTTGCGCGAAAATTCCCCGGATTTTCTTATGCATGAATGCAATGCACAAACATGTGTCCTATCTATTTTGAGATGCTAATCCTGGGATGTTACAAACTCTTTGACATTCATCACATGATAAGACAAACTTCCTTGTATCTTTGAAAAGAGTAGGCCAGTAAAATCCAGATTATAAAACCTTTTGTGCAGTCCTATCACCAGCATGATGTCCTCCATAAGCACCGCGATGACATTTCCTCAATATCTCTTGTTGTTCAAATTCTGGAACACATCTTCGCATAATACCATCTACTCCTTTATATAAGTGTGGGTCATCCCAAAAGTAATGCCTTAGATCATAAAAGAATTTTCTTCTTTGCTGGGCTGTAAAGGTTGGAGGCAAATACTCGAAAACAATAAAGTTAGCATAATCAGCATACCAAGGACTCTCATGCGGACTTACCCTTATTGCAGCCAACTACTCATTTGGAAAACTATCATTAATATGCAAAGGATCAAAAGAAATGTTTTCCAAACGAGATAAATTGTCAGCAACAGGATTTCAGCACCTTTCCTATCTACAATATGTAGATCAAACTCTTATAAAAGCAACACCCATCTAATAAGCCTAGGCTTAGCGTCCTTATTTGTCATAAGGTACTTAATAACAGCATGATCAATATGAATAGTAACCTTTGAATCAACAATATAGGGTCTAAAATTATCACAGGCAAAGATTACAGCTAATAACTCTTTTTCAGTAGTAGCATAATTCTTTTGAGCAACATCTAGAGTCTTGCTAGCATAATGAATAACATTCAACTTCTTATCAATACGTTTCCCAAGGACAACACCCACATCAAAATCACTAGCATCACACATAATTTCAAAAGGTAAATTCCAATCAGGTGGTTGAACAATAAGAGAAGCAGTCAAAGCTTTCTTCAAAGTTTCAAAATCTTCCTTACAATCATCATAAAAAAGGTACATCTTTTTGAAGAATATTGGTAAGGGGCTTTGAAATTTTGGAGAAATCTTTAATAAACCTCCTATAGAAACCAGCATGACCAAGGATACTATGAATACCTTTTATATCCCTAGGGCAAGGCATCTTCTCAATTGCTTCAGTTTTGGCTCTGTCAACTTCAATGCCTCTTTCAGAAATTTTGTGTCCAAGAACAATCCCTTCATTAACCATGAAATGGCATTTCTCCCAATTAAGAACAAGGTTGGTTTCTTCACATCTATGCAAAACTTTATTAAGGTTGTGCAAACAGTTATCAAAAGAAGTTCCATAGACAGAGAAATCGTCCATGAAAACCTCCACAATTTCTTCACAAAAACCATGAAAGATAGCAGACATACATCTCTGAAAGGTAGAAGGAGCATTACATAAAACAAAAGGCATACACCTATAAGCATAAGTGCCATAAGGATAAGTGAAAGTGGTTTTCTCTTGGTCTTGTGCTTTCATAGTGATTTGAGTGAACCCAGAATAACCATCAAGAAAGCAAAAGTGGGTCTTTTTAGACAATCTTTCTAGCATTTGATCAATAAAGGGAAAAGGATAATGATCTTTCTTAGTAACTTTATTAACCTTTCTAAAATCGATGCACATCCTATACCCAACCACTACCCTTTGGGATATAAGATCATTATTTTCATTAGGCACAACAGTAATTCCCCTTTCTTTGGAACACAATGAACGGGGATAAACCATTGGCTATCATCAATAGGGTAAATAATACCAGCATCAAGGAGTTTTCACACCTCATTTCTTACCACATCCTTCATCTTAGGATTTAGATGGTGTTGGTGCTCAATAACTGGTTTTGCATCAGGTTCTATATTAATAGCATGCTGACATATAGTAGGAGAAATCCCTTTTAAATCATCAAGAGTATAGACCATAGCTCCTTAGTGTTTCTTAGTATCTCCAATAACCTCTCTTCTTCCTTTCCTGAAAGTTTAGAACTAATAATAACAGGATAAACTTTATTATCATCAAGATAAGCATATTTAAGATCATCAGGTAAAGGTTTTAATTCGAAAACAGGGTCCCCTTTAGGTGGTAGTGTGGTACCCAAATGTTCCACAGGTAGATTATGCTTAAGTAACTCAGGCTGACGAAGGAAAACCTCGTCGATCTCATTTCTTTCCTTCATGAATACATCGCTTTCATGATCTTCCATAAACTACTGCAAGGCATTTTTAGGAGCAAGAGAAATAGCAGAAATTGTTCAACCCTAAAACCTCATTAGGCAGTTCACTTTCATAAGGAATTTTAGCAAATTTGGAAAAATTAAACTCATAAGACTCTCCATCAAACTTAGTCAAAACTTTTTTCCTTCCTACAATCTATGATAGCCCCACAAGTTGTAACATGCCAAAAATCATGATTTCAAAGTTTGCATATCATTCATGCATTCATAATCATTTTAGAATCATTTTCAAATAAGTTTTTAGAAACAAAATCATTTGATGTCTATTATTTTATGTAAGCAAGGCAATGGCCTTATTGCTACCTTCTAATAAGAAAATATTTGTTTTAATCAGTAAAGAATTGAATATGGGTTTGTTTGTTATTTCCAAAGCTTGACCAAAGTTTTTCAAAGCAAAAACATCAATTCAAACCATTCATATGCCTATTAGAAATAAATGATCAAAGCTTGGGTTATTTTAAAAATTCAATGGGCCAATGTATTTCTAGGTATAGAACTTTGTTCTGTAGTCAAATATGAGTATGGTACACTTTACAAAAATTCAGAACAAGTTTGAATTCAAACCCATATGAAAAGCATTTGAAAATGGTTCCTAAAAATCAAATTAGAAAAAGAAAGGGGAAAAAGAAAAAAATAAATCAGGGGCTACCATTTGAGCCCAACACCAGAACCAGCCCAAGCCCACCCGGGACATTTCCCCCTTTGCCCCCTCTCTCACCCGCGCGAACCCTACCCCGCAGCCACTGACGCTGGGCTCTGCACCACGCCAGCATCATCTTCCCCAAACACCACGCGCAGACGCCGTCGCCGCCCGTTTCCTCCTCCTTCACTGCCGCGAATTAAGCCGCTTAATTCCCATTGATTCACCGAGTGATTGCCGCCCCTGCTCGGGCTACTTAACCACCTCCCCACCCTGCTCCTTTCCCCTCACACAGCACCACCAGAGCGCCGCAAGGCTCCCAAAATATCACACAACACCGCCGCGATACCGAGGAACTCTGGTGAGCCATCACGGTGTGTATCGAGCGCGCCTTGTCCTCTGGTTCATGCGAGCTGCTGCACCATCATCTTGCGCACCTTATCATGCTTTCAATTCATCCTGAATCGCCCTAGGTCGTCGCCCTCGTCAACATCTGGAAACGGCCGAAGCTTGACTCGACTCCGATGAGCCATTCCGGTGAGCCCCGTGTTCCCCTCTGTCTCTGGTTCACGCAATCGTGTTCACCAGTGCCTCGCGCATCTGTTAACGTTTTCCGTTTGAATCCTTGCGCCCCAGGATGCTGTCTTCGACTCCGATTGACATGGTTATACCCTACGGGTACACGACATTAGCTACCTGGTCCAGCCTGACGGAAGGCCCACTCGACGACCTGCCAGGGTCCATGACGCCTATGACGGTTCGGCTACTATGAAACCCATATGGACACGGACTCCCAAGCGCACAAGACAAGGAAAGATCAAGACTAGAGTTTGAATACAACTTGTAACCTACTCGTATCGGTACCTGAGACCTAGCCTCCCCATATATAAAGGCTAGGAGGGTCCAACGAGGAGGCATCCCACAATAGACCTAGATCTCTCATACTCTCGCATACACACCTCCACGCCAGATCGCATCTGTGCACCCATGTAACCTTCGGGCCCAGTAATCAAGAGCGCATACAGAGTAGGGTTTTCCCTTCGGGGGCCTGAACCTGGGTAAACCTCGTGTCCCGTGTTGCTTGTTTGCTAACCGTTCCGCGATCTCCAGCATCCCCATCTTCTCTAAAACCCATGTCCATAACAATGGGCATTGACGAGATCAAACCTCGTCAATTGCGCCGTCTGTGGGAACTGAGGACGCTGATTGTGCGATCGTGACGGTCCCATCCAAAGCGATCTACGATTCAATGATCTACGACTCGCCGGTTTCAGAAGAAACATATCTACGTCAACCACAATTTTCGTCGGCTGCGCCGCACCTGGAGTCGAATCATCTTCAATAAATCCGTGGAGCCTATGGCGAGCGTGCACAACTGGGAGATCAAAACTCTCATGGATCCTGCCCACTGTCGAAAGTCACGATATGCAATTCACGCTAATCTAGATGAGCGCCTGTTCAAGTTCCTGATCCGGTCAGTGTAGCTTAACCGAATCAGCACCGAAAAGAAGAAGAAAAAAGGACCTGTCCGTACGGACGAGTGCAACGTGACCGGGTTCTCTTGGCTGACGGCAGTGCACATGTAGGCCATGTCGGGTGGAGCAATTACCTGAGTTCTTTTTACCAAGTATCAATCGCCAGACGTACATCTAAATTACTTCGTGAATGAATCCTCGATGGATACGCTGGGACAGAAGCTAATTATCAACTGTCGTCATATCACATGCGAAAGAAAAAGGATCATTGATCAAGATGCTAGCTGAAGTGGAGTTTGTACATGAACGTACATAATTTTCAAGATGAAGACAGCAATATATTTACGTGAATGTTGCACCGGCAAATCACCGGCCTCCGTGGACAACTCGAAACATACTTCGGCTTCGCCGTGGCCTTCAACAACTTCAACCATGGGATCCTTCATGGTCGTCAACTCTGAAGGAATCGACATTGCCGTCAACTACTGAGGTACCCTCCTCGCCATCTTTCGGCAGCTCACGTAGTGAGCCGGAATCGACTCCATCCGGTTAAACGACACACGACCTACCGCCGCATCAACTTTAGTTCGCGATACGGCTACTCCGTCGAGTGCGTTGTCTCTATGTCTGGGGGGTGCGTCGGCGCGTCCGCTGCGTTGTCTCCATCGACCGCGCGGTACACTTGGGGCTGCGTCGACTCCGCCGAGTGACCTTCCACAATCTTCAGCTTCGGCGACTCAGGGGCTCCTTCGACTACGTCACGTGATCCTCTATGGTCTTCGACTGTGGAGACTTGGGGGCTCTTTAGGCTCCAGCGACCCGATGTGGTCTTCAGATCCGATGACCCAGGGGATCCTTCGACTCCGGCGACCAGCTGCGGTCTTCGGCTCCAGCGATCCGCGGCGATTTTCGACCGCGGCAATCTTCGAATGTGGAGCTCGCTGTCGCCATCGACCCTAGGAACCCGTCACTTCTATGACTGTGCTCCGTCGCGTTGACTACGTCCGCTGTGTGACCCGATACCGCGTCAACTTCGCCACGACAACAAACAAAGCTAAATTTCCCTCTGCTTAGAGCTGATTTCAATTTTAACTCGCACTCGAAACACTCGGGGGCTGCGCCCTCTTCGAGTAACCTAATGTGCCATCGGCTCCACGCACTCGAGCACCTCATACGCGACAGCCCAAGTAGATGATTCTGCCTGATCGTCGAATCCCTGAACTCCGAGTGCCTCGGCAAGGTACTGAGACTAAGGGTAATCAGGCTAACGAAAAGGCCTAGCATACAGTGCAAAAGTGTCTGACTCGATCGTCACCAGAATCTTACTATACAAGGCAACAGGCAAATATTCTTTACAAGATACAAGTACTTCACAACTTTTTATGTTTTCTGCAGCTTACAAGGATGTCGACTGCGTCGAGCTATTCTATCGGGTCCTCTAACAGGAGTCGGCAAGGCAACTGGCTACGCCATAAACTCAAGGCCCGAGTCGAAACCCTCCTCGGATGGTTGCATCGCTTGATGCTACACACGCGACGTTGACTATGTACCCGACAGAAGCAACAACGTCGACTTCATCCGCAACGTCGAGTCCTTCCGGCTAAACGCCGCACGACTCCGCCACGTCAACTCCGACTGCATCATCGATTCTTGGCTCCTTATGCACGAGACGCCGACTCGATGCACTTCTGGGTCAGTGGTTTCTCCTCGCATGAGTCTCCACTCGAGTCTGCGACTCGACTAGACACTCGGGGGCTACTCCTATTAGGAGCGCTGGTCTCGCACCCGATGTACTTCCAGGTCAGCGGTACGCCCACGAGATTTTCGGCTACAACTACATGATACAAGACTCGAGTCTCTTCCCAAGTCTATGACTCCGCCATACACTCGGTGGCTACTCCTATCAGGAGCGCTGGCCGCACCCGAAGCATGAATAGCGTACTACGCCAATGACTTATTCTTCGAGTCCTACGTCGAGTCTACGACTCCACTAAGGACTCGGGGCTACTCCCATAGGGAGGATGGATTCAAGCATCCGAAAAATTTGTGTCCTACGGACCTGAAGCCAAACAACAGCCGAATTAAAGTCTCTGCTCGAGTCTACAACTCGAACAGACACTCGGGGCTACTCCCATAGGGAGCGCCGGTTGCGCACCCTATGAATTCTTCGACTGCGATCCTTCGGATCAGCATGCAAAACTTTTTGGCAACTCTGCCCTAATTAACTCTAAGTGAGCAACGTCCTCCTTGGCCACCCGAAACACCTCCGCGGCGATAAACATTCGGATGTTGTGTCCGCGACACAAAGATAAGACCTACAGATATCATCTGATGGCCTGGTAACGCACACGACTGCGCTCTGCTAGTAATAATCCGTGCCAATAGGCGCGATGAAAAATCCTGATGGACGTGTTGGGTACATCATTTAAATTACTGGAATTCTACTCCTGTAAGTCCTTAACGGCCTGAGTTGAATTACGCCAGCATTTGTTCCAGGTTCGAGTCGAGGGAATCGAATCTGAAGAAGATCGTGTTGTTTTGTCCTAAGACAGTTAACTGATCCTAATCCGTTAGGAGAGTCAGGCACACGCATCAACAATCCCTACACGCTCAAATCATTCTCTACCAAACAGAGATAGCTGCACCCGAAGGATTGAAGAGTCCTCAGCCGAATCTATGATTCGACTGAACACTCGGGGGCTACTGACATGGTTATACCCTACGGGTACACGACATTAGCATACCTGGTCCAGCCTGACGGAAGGCCCACTCGACGACCTGCCAAGGTCCATGACGCCTATGACGGTTCGGCTACTATGAATCCCATATGGACACGGACTCCCAAGCGCACAAGACAAGGAAAGATCAAGACTAGAGTTTGAATACAACTTGTAACCTACTCGTATTGGTACCTGAGACCTAGCCTCCCCATATATAAAGGCTAGGAGGGTCCAACGAGGAGGCATCCCACAATAGACCTAGATCTCTCATACTCTCGCATACACACCTCCACGCCAGATCGCATCTGTGCACCCTTGTAACCTTCGGTTCCGCCATAATCAAGAGCAGACAAGCAGGAGTAGGGTTTTCCCTTCGGGGGCCTGAACCTGGGTAAACCTCATGTCCCGTGTTCCTTGTTTGCTAACCGCTCCGCGATCTCCAGCATCCCCATCTTCTCCAAAACCCAAGTCCATAACAATGGGCATTGACGAGATCAAACCTCGTCACCGATAGTGAGCACCCGACGCTGAGACGAACTCCGACGAGCTCCTGCTGTTGTGTCCGTGCGCCCCGACCCTGCCTGTCTGCACATTGAGCATCTCCACGTTCTCGCGATCTCGGTAAGCACTAGCCTGACCCCCCTGACCCTCTGGCCTCGCCGGCATGTCATCGCCAGAACCGTCGCCACCGCAGGCACCATTTGCGCCGCTGGTTCTTGGTCAGATGGATCTGATCCATCGGATCTAAATCCTAAGGCCACAATTAGATCTTAGGTGAAGCGGTACGAACAGATCTGGGCCGTGCATCTTTAGTTAGATCTTGCAGTCCACGAGCGTGATCCGGCCGAACCGGTATCGTCCAATCAGAAGCTGCCGCGTGGCGCTGTTTTATTTAAAAAGACAGAAACATTTCTATTATATGTTCAAACTTGAAAAATTCATAACTTTTGATCCACACGTCCAAATGTTGCAAATTTTATATCATTGGAATCAGGAGAAATAATTCTTATCCAACCATGCAATTTGTTTAATAAGTTGCGTATGTAAAATTGGTTATTTTTGCAGAGACATTTGTAGGCCTATTTTAAGTATAAAAATTATTTGAAAAATGTTTTAAAGATAAAATTAAGTTTAATTAGTGTATAAATGTTTAGTTTAGTGTTCAGTATTGTTTCACTTGTCTTGTTTAAATTGGAAAAATCATCACATGGCATTTGCATGCATTCATATATTTTCTTTGTTTATTTTGATATGTGAATTTGGTGTTATCATTTTATGTGTAGATTTTGGTGCTAGTGGTGATTGTGATTGTGAGGATTGTTGCTACTCCCCCAACTACCAAGGCAAGTGGTGCTTCATACTTTTGTCCCAATATTTTGACTATGCATTAGAAATGTTTTGTATAGGGATTGCATGATAATTTTTGCTAAGTATCTATATGCTATGCTTGGGAAATCCTAGTAGTTGTAGAATTGTTAGAATTTCCTCTAAGTTAAGATACTTGCTATTGCCATGCTTATCCTAGATAGTAGCAACCAAGGGTGGAATATATACATGCTATGGAAAAACATTGCTAAGTCATTGACTTATGTTTTTGCTTAATAAAACAACTAAGTGAATGAAACACCTGTGTGGAATGGTGGATTGGTTTGTGTTGAGTGGTTACACAAGGCCCATTTATATGGTTTACCTTGTGTATCTCACTTGTGGAATGCCACCTAGGAACAAAGGGATTTGAGATGCCATATGTTAAGAAGCTTCTAGTGCAGCCACATGGCATTATGGGCTCTGCCCAGATCATATAGGTTGCAATAACTTAGCGATTTGGACAGTTGGTGGTAGTGGGTAATAGGTCGGAACGCGTCTATTTGGTCTAAGGGAAGGCTTCTGAAAGGTCGTGTCTTGATGAATATCAAGTCTTGTGGGGAAAGTGCACCACCTCTGCAGAAGGAAGAAACTAAGTACTTAGTGTTGGGAATATGCCCTAGAGGCAATCATGTATGATGATATTTCCCATTGTATTCATAAAGATATTAAGTAGTCCTTGTATAAACATCTAATGTGTATCATTGAATATGTGATTCGGTTGTGGAACTATGCATTCATGTTGTTTGTACTAAATATCCTTGGTCATTGAGGTTGTGCTGGACACACAACTTAGACCAATGTGAAAGTTGGCTTGATGACTCGGTTCCACTTGTCATGGGCATGGAGATGCTATTCCAACTTACAAAGATTCGACTAAAGAGTTTAGCGAGTCAGATTGACCCATATTGAGGTACAACGAACAAGTTGTCATTTGTATATCTCAATCAATGTAATCCTTAGACATGAGGTTATTGCATAGTCCGAGTTGAGGATCACCGACTTAGGTTCTGTCAAACATTGATCCGAATCGCGCTTATAAAGGCGAGTTCGAATCGAGAATCAAGCTGCGTGATGTGAATAACCAAGATGGGATTTTGCCCCTCCACTTGGAGAGATATTCTTTGGGCCCTCTCGGATGATATGATTCGGAAAGCATGGACATGCACGACTCGGTTAAGTGTTAACTGAGGCGATCGACTAAGAGTTAGTCGGGTGAATCACTTATCTCGGACCGAGAAGAGAGTCAGAGTATTTAAGGGATGACATATATTCGCCTATAGTCTGACAAGGTATATCGTGAGGCAAAAGGGACTCGGACGCAAGTCACATTGGAAAGGCAAGTCGTCATGACTCTTTGGTACTTGGGAGTCGGCACGTTCTGCTAGGAGCCGCTACCGACTGATCGATTTAGAGTCAGACTCTAATCGTGTCCAACTAGCCATGAGCCTGCGGGGTCACACACTTAAGAGCGGGAGCAAGTTTGGATTGGATCTGAACTGGAAATCTGGTTGGGTTGTACCCGAGCCTGATTTGGACTGAGTCAGTGACTCGGACTCACAGGGACTAACATTATATGGGCTTTAGTGAATGGGCCACGCGAACAGAGCTCACGTTCACTCCCTATATATAGTGGAGCACCGTAACCCAGAAAGGTTAATCGATGAGCGGTTAGGTCATTCCATGTGTTGGAAACCCTAGCTCCACAACAGTCCTACCGTCGATACGAACCTAGCAGTTCGCCGCCGGTGCTCCTCCTTGTACGTGTGGATACCAGCAGAGGTGTTATACGATCAGCACCAGGATGATCAGATCGCAAAGGACTGCACTGCATCAACTGACGCGCTTCATCAGTAATCCGCAACTACACGTCTAGTGGTAAACCTCGTGGCCTTCTACCTCAGCTAGTTCTTGGGATCACCACGTTAGAGGGAAAAAGTTTTGTTTTATCTCTACGTGGCCCAACAGTGGTATCAGAGCGATAGCTTCTGGTTTTAGGCTCGAGATCTCGCATATGTGATATGCGGTTGGCTGTAGATGAGATCTATGTGCTGTTTGGTGGTCGATCTATGAGATAGATCGGTTTTGTACGAGGTTGATTGGATCAACTGTACTCGGGGAATGGTAGATCTGATTTTCGTGATTATACTGCTGAGGTCGTGGAACGACATACCCCTACCGGTCGGCTTCTGACATCGGGGTAGACTGTGACACGTAAATCCAGATGCGGTGATCGATGATCAAAGAGTTTGATCAAGTCGGAACAATGGTCGGAATCCATGTCCGGATCGTAGATGAGATCTACGTTTTCGGAAAAATCGTCGGGCGGTGCCCGCACCCGCGAGGGGCGTTTGCCCTTTGATCCCCGCCCGCTATCCGGCTAGCGGGACCGCCGGCTTCGCCCTGTCGTAGCGCCTTAGATGTTGTTGCGAGTTTCACTACACCGGTAGATATTGTATCTATACATAACTTGTTTTTGCAGGAAGTTGTGAATGGTATGGTTCATGTGCCTGTGATGTATGTGTGTAATCCATACGTGATCTGCGAATCACGGTTTTTTTCAGCCGGCTGGAGCCTAGGTGCTGTCATATTATTGTATGACGACCTGCGTGTCGGATTCTCCTTGTAATTTACTTTACTAAGCTAGTGTAGCTGTTTGGAGAACCCGGTAGGCATGCAAGGCGATGTACATGTCGGCGACATGGAGTAAGATGGCAAGTGACAAGAGTTGGCACGAGTCGGATTACATGCTTTGTGTAGATGGAGATTGCCATGAACAGAGCCATACCATTTCTGTAACATCCCTAAATTCATATTCCAAAACTCATTCATAGCATTCTTGCATCGTTCATCCATTTAGGGTTTTTCTCAAAATCATTTAGAGACAGAAGTTTGAGCTATGATTTCATGTGTGCTAATTCAACTCAATTGGCCATCACCCTTTGAGATGGGATTGTTTAGGAACTTGATTGCTTGCCTCCATTGTTGGAAAGATTAGGTGTAGCATTTTAACCCAAGTTTCCAATTTAGCAATATTTTCTAAACCCTATTTCAATCATTCACAAACTAGAGACAAGTCTCTGTTTCTTTCAAAACCCAAGCTTGACTAGGCCCTTACAAGGTAACCACTTGGTTAAATGACTTTATTTGAAACCACAGAACCCTGCAAAGATCCCCAGTTTTGTTTGAATTCAAAAGGATTTGAATTCATATCAAAAATCATTCCAGAAAATAGAAATAGAAAAAGAAAAGAAGCAAACAAAAGAAAAGGGCCAGGCGCCAGAAATTTAGCCTAGCAGTGGAACAGGCCCAACCAGCCCACCCGGGGCATTCCTTTTCCTCCCGCACGCGAGAGCACGTTGCTCACCACGATGCAGACCCCACTCCCACCTCGACATCACGACAAGCGGCCTCCACGCCAAAGATCGTCTCCACCCGCACGACCAGTTCATCCCCAATCAACGCAGACGCTTTTACGTGTTTAATTCGGCGTCAATTGAATCAATGGCCGAGAGTGATTCTCGCCAAGATCAGGCTATATAAACCCCTCGCCTCTATCTTTCCCCAAACCCCAAGCACGAACGCCCCAGCCAGCATTGCTCTCGCAACCCATTGCCTCCGACGATTGCGCCGGCAAATTCCGGTGAGCCTAGAGTTTCCCTCGGTCTCGCATTTACGCTATCGTGTTCAGTGAATCTCTGTGCACCTTCTGACACCCTCCGTTCACCTTCGCATGACCCGTAGCTTCGGCAACGTCGACGACTGGCCGCCACCGTCTTCTGCACGAACTCCGGCGAGCTCTAGTGGTAAGTCCACCGCCCGAACCTTGTCGTTCACGCCGCATGTTCTCCGTGATCTTCCGCATCTAACCACACCTCCTTTGGCATCCTAGTGATCTACAACGCCTCCAACCTCGGCAGAACCACCGTTGCGATCCAACTCCGCGAAATCTACCGCAACCCCGAGCGCCTTGCCGAGATGGTCACACGACGAGCATCCCCACACCCTCGGTCTCGGTGAGCATCTCCCCATCCACCTAGCGATCTGTACGGCCGCCACCGTCGTCGCCGCCAAGACAAACCGATAAGCGCCGCCAGTTTTTGGCTTGTTGTTTGCATCAGATTAGATCGTAAGCGCTAGGATAGATCCACTTAACCTCAAGAGGTACGCGATCTGGAGCGTTCGATCTGTTTAGATCCTGCGGCTGCAGAGCGCGATCCAACCGAAGCGGTACGCGCCAATCACAGCGCGACGCGTAGCTAGGGTTAGATCTAAAATTAGATTTAAAATCAGAAATTTGATCCAAATTCAAATGCTTATAACTTTTGATTGCCACGTTAGATTTTTGCAAATTTTATACCGTTGGATTCAGTGAAACAAGACCTTTCTGAATATCCAATTTATTTAGCATATAGTAACAGTTAAAATGATTTTATTTGTAGAACAAGTTCTAAGGCCATTTTAAGTAGAGATTTAATTTGGTAAATTGTATTGGAGCCAAATAAGTTTAGTTGGCAAATTTGTGACTTGTTAAGTTTCTGTAGACATGAGCATTCTTGGCAGAATTTTTCAAAAATCACACTTAGTAAATTCTTGCATGCATGCATTCATATTATTTTTGGTTGTATATAATTGTGTGTAATTGTATGCTATAATTTCTTGTGTAGATTTTGCTAGTGATTGTGATTGTGAAGAGTGCTACTCTCCCCACTACCAAGTCAAGTGATATTTTCATGAATATTCCTATCCTAATTTTGTACTAGCATTAGATATTTTGCTAAAGTATTGCATGCTATTTTGCCTAGTGCTAAGATGGAAAATCCTAATTAGAGTGGAGTAGTAGAATTGCTAGGGAATTCTCCTAAGTTAAGATATCATAACCTGCTTAGTCTAGCTACTTAGCAAACAAGGGTGGTGAACATCTATACTTATTATGATAAAAATATTTCTAAGTCAAGAGACTTATGTTTTCTAATAAAACCACTAAGTCAAATGAACCTCCTGGGTGGAATGGAAAGTATGGGTTATGTTGAGTGGTTACACAAGGCCATGGACTTGGGTTGTGTATCTCACTTGTGGTAAGCCACCCAGGCACAAAGGGATTTGGAGGCAAAGTGTTGAGAAAGCTTACAGTGCAACCACTTGGCAATATGGGCTCTGCCTTGATCATATAGGTTGCTAGAACTTAGTCATTTGGACAGTTGGTGGTAGATGGGATGATAGGATGGAGCGCGTCCACTTGACTAAGGAAAGGCTTCTGAAAGGTCCTGTCTTGGGAAACCAAGTCTGGTGGGGAAAGTGCACAACCTCTGCAGATGGAAAACCTAAGTACTTAGCCTTGTCCAAGGAAATGGACACTTTGAGCATCAAGACATGGAAGCTACAAGAATCTCATCACTCCAACTTCTAAGTAAAATTTGTGGGTGAACAAGGGTGAAGGACCTCAATGTCTATTGGTGGTTCCTTGGGAATGTTTTTGACAAAGAAGAACATAGTGTTTTCAACTAATAGGAAAAACCTATTTTCAAGCAAATCAAGCCAAGCTACACTTAGCCAAATGCATATAGTAATATATTCCACTTAAAATACACTAAGGTATCACTTGCCAATATTATTCCAAAGTATTGACCCTCTGTGGCTGTAACTTGTGATGTTGAAGGTTACTCCGATGATGAATAGGAGTCATGAGTCTACACTCAACATGCTTGCCTGTGGCACATGAAGATGAAGACTTATGTTTATTTACTTATTCCTTAAACTCTTGTATTAGGCCTAGGCCCTGAGTTGTAAAAGACTATGTTTATCTCTGGAATGAATGTAATAAACGACCTTTGTATCTGTGTACTTCATCTTAAACTATGGATGCTAGCATTGATCCAGGGACTAGCATTGCAATCACAGGGATCCTTTCCTTTATAAAGGAGGGGTCTAACAGATGGTATCAGAGCACTGTGTTGCCTGTTGGATTATGACCCTAGGATTTGAAAACCACTAAGGAAAAATTTTCAACCACTTCTACACTTGTCTATTCTTCTCGTAAAACTTTTCTAATCTTTTCATTCTCAACTCCATTTGTATATGAACTCCATCAACGAAGCCGTGAAGAAAGGACCACTCATGACCATGACCTTGAAGTGTTAAACTGAGTTTCCCAGTATTCTCAAGGACCTCATGGTGGCAATGGAAGCACATGGTGCAGCTGTGTACAAGGGCTTTCCGGTGATGGATGAAGGGGTGGAATATTGGTGGGTGCAACTTCACTTGTACAAAAACAAGGAAGACAACCACAAAGAAAGAGGATTCTGCATGTACACCAACACTAAAATGCACACCACATTCTTTGAGTCAGCCAGAGATGCAGCTTGGAGGACTATCAAAGAACTAAGTGCTGATCAAGTGCGTAATGCTCAACCTCCAAAAGGACTTAGAGAAAGAGAAGGAACTTACCCAAGAGTTGGAAGCCACCAACCAAGAGTTAAGGGGAGATATAATAGACTTAGTGATGGAGTCATGTGAGCAAGATAGGTGGATTGCCTCTAGGAACATTGTGATAGCCACCAGATCTAGTGAGATAGGCCTATAAGCACACTTTGTAGTGGACCACCATCTATCACCTTATTTTCCAAAATGATACCTTAAATAAGTTGGACCTTGTTTGATGTAATGGATTTATGTATGCATGACTTGTGCGATATTTGTGTTCCATTGTTACGTATGAGATGGTTGTTTTGTATTCATCTTAAATAGTGTTGTTCTAACTTTCCAATTTTATAAATAGATGCCTATTGCCGTCAGCACTGTTGAGGAGTTCCAGGTTACTCGTTTTGGACCCCGTATCATTGAGCTTACCACTTTGCTCGATCTCCCTCTTCCCACCATCACGGTGTACCCACTCACCAAGTTCGAGAGGAAGGACCTCTGGGGCTTCAAGGTGAACCAGCCAGACGCCTTGATCGAGCCTACTACAGAGGCCATCGTCTTCAAGCTGATGCACGCCGGCAGGAGAGAGGCATGGAGGTAGTCATGCAGACTGATAGGGCGTTTGTTAGGCCGTCACTCCGACAAAGTTAGGGCACTCACTTCCACGTCTTCGGAAGGCGTGATGTTGATGGAGATTCCATCGACTTTGAGGACGACTCGAGGGACACGGCAGAGCCGATACGTCTCTATCTCCAGGACTTAGAGACTCTCCTCAGACACGTGGACACAGATAGGATGAACGTCATGCTTGGCAATGACGAACTTCAGGTACAGCTACGCGAGAAGGACAAGCTTTTTGCGCAGCAGGATGAGATGATCAAGGAAATGGAGACAAAGTTCGAGGCCCAGGATCGCAAGTTCAAGAGTCAAGAGAAACGCATCCAGGATAGGAACAAGAAGATCCGGGACATGACCGAGTAACTGAAGTCCAAGGACTTCGAGCTTGAGCAGCAGCGGATGGTTATTGAGAGGCTTCGCTCCCAGAAGAGGGCTCTCAAGGCCAAGGTCGATTCCTTGACCACTACGATTGAGGAGAACAAGACCGCGATGGAGAACGCAGGTCTTACTTTCGTCGAGGAGGAGATTGATGCTGATGAGTAGACTTGACTACTCGTTTACCTTTCATATTCATACTTGTTATTGTGAACTTATTATTGGACCATCCGACATGTGGATGGCTTGCCACTTGTGTGTTTTACTTCATGAGCTTGTTATGTGGTTGTTGAACCTTTATTTTTATGTTGCTGTTATGTGTTTGTTTATGATGTATTGTGCATAAAACATCTATGGGTATCTCATTCTTATCTATTTGAACAAACCACAGATGCCTCCCCATCGCGCAAACCCCAACCCCAACAACATCACCCTGGAAATGCAACAAATGATGAATGCGCAAACACAGCTTATGCAAATGATGACAACATTCATCCAGAACCAGAATAAAAACAACAACAACCCCAACAACAACAACAATAACAACAACAACAACCCTCCGGGTTTTGATATGCTCACCAGATTTCTGCGTCTGAGGCCAGCAAAGTTTTCGGGAACAAATGATCCCATGGTAGCCAATGACTGGCTACGTTCTGTGAACAAGGACTTAGTGACCGTGGGTTGCACGGATGCTGAAAAAGTTAGGTTCGCAGCACATCTGTTGGAAGGACCAGCCGCCACATGGTGGGACAACTTCCAAATCACCACTCCCATTGATGAAGTGACTTGGGACATCTTTGAAGATGGCTTTCGCACTGCTCATATCTCATCAGGAATGATGAGTCTGAAAAAGAAGGAGTTTCATAACCTAAAGCAGCGCCACCGTAGCGTGGCTGAGTACATAGAAGAGTTCAACAATCTGGCGCACTATGCACCGGATGAGGTTGATACAGATGCCAAGAGAAAGGAAAAGTTCTTGGAGGGTTTGAATGATGAGCTGAACCTACAGTTGTCTGTGGCATATGTTCCAACTTATCAGTCATTGTGTGACAAGGCTGCTATTTTGGAAAGTAAAATGAAGCAAGTCGAGAGTAGGAAAAGGAAACACTCCGACAAGAACAGCTCGGGATCGTCTCACAAACGATCTCACTATGATGACAGTGGCAGCTCAGGATCCCATAAGCATGGGAAATTCAACAAGCACCATAACCACAACCGTCATGACAACAAGCATCACCGCAATCATGACAATGATAAGTACAAGAACCACAAGAGTGGACATAAGAGCCACCACAGTGGAAATGGTAGTGGAAGTGGAAGTCAGCATGTTAAAAAGGACATCAGTCAAGTTGAGTGCTTCAAATGCAAGAAACTGGGGCATTATGCTAATGAATGCCCTGAGAAGAAGGTGGAAGGACCTAACAAGCCAAATCCTTTCCAGAAAGGACAGGTTAACCACATCAATGTGGAGGAGGTCTATGAAGAGCCTGATGCCGTTGCTGGTAAGTTCAGACTCAATTCCGTTCCAGCATTTGTACTCTTTGACACTGGTGCATCTCATTCATTCATATCAAAAGCATTTGTTGATAGAAATGGGTTTGCATCTGAAAACATTGGGTGTCCAATAAAAGTTAGTTCTCCGGGTGGAGAAATGATAGTGAGTCTTGGATGCCGAGACCTTGTCATAGAGTTTGGAAAACATAAGTTTCCGGTAAGCCTGATAATCCTAGATTCCCAAGGACTAGACGTAATTTTGGGAATGGATTGGATGGCTAGGTATGAAGGAGTATTAGATTGCGCCAATCGTACAGTTGCACTCACAACCCTAGAAGGAAAAAGAATAAAATTCAGATCTAACTTTGAATCCAAGGGAAGTAAACTGAATTCTCTTAAGGGGGTTAGCATGGACAATTGTGTGTGAGTATCTGGATGTATTTCGGAAGAATTACCAGGATGCCACGAGAAAGAGATGTGGAGTTTCGATAGATTTGGTACCGTGTTACGGACGACCAATAGCTAAGAGACCGCACAAAATGTCAGTTGATGAACTGAAAGAACTCAAGAAGCAGCTAGGAGAACAGTTGCAGAAAGGGTTTATTCAACCAAGTTCTTCATCATGGGGAGCCCCAGTATTGTTTGTGGAGAAAAAGGATAGAACACAAAGATTGTGTATTGACTACTGTTCTCTCAACGAGGTGACCATCAAGAACAAATATCCTTTGCCAAGAATCAACGACTTGTTTGATCAGTTAGAAGGAGCATGTGTGTTCTCGAAGATTGATCTTCGGTCAGGCTATTTTCAACTCAAGATAAGAGAGCAAGACATACCTAAAACAGCATTCACCACAAGTTATGGACTGTACGAATACACTGTGATGCCTTTTGGTTTAACCAACGCTCCAGCATACTTCATGAATATGATGAACAAGGTATTCATGGAATTTCTTGACAAGTTTGTGGTCGTGTTCATCGACGATATCTTAGTCTACTCCAAGAGCAAGGAAGAACATGAAAGACACTTACGCTTGATACTTGAAAAGTTAAGAGAGCATAAACTTTATGCCAAGTTCAGCAAGTGTGAGTTTTGGTTAGAGGAAGTTGGTTTTCTTGGTCATGTTATGACAAAGGATGGTGTAGCAGTTGATCCTGCTAAGGTTTCAGCTGTGACAGAATGGGAATCTCCTAAGAATGTAAAAGAAGTTCGTAGTTTCCTTGGCCTAGCAGGTTACTACAGAAGGTTCATTGAAAATTTCTCGAAAGTTTCTAAGCCAATGACAGAATTGCTAAAGAAGGACAAGAAATTTGCTTGGACCAAGGTCATAAGTCGTTCAAGAGTTGAAGAAGAGACTTGTGACAGCACCAGTTCTATGTCTGCCAGATTTGGAAAAGGATTTCCAAGTATATTGTGATGCGTCTCATCAAGGTTTGGGTGCCGTACTTATGCAAGATGGTAAAGTCGTAGCCTATGCTTCGAGACAACTCAAAACTCATGAAGTAAATTACGCTACTCATGATTTGGAGTTAGCCTCTGTCGTCCATGCACTCAAAACATGGAGGCATTACCTTTTGGGTAAGAGGCGTGAAGTGTTCACCGATCATAAGAGCTTGAAGTATATCTTCACCCAGAAAGAAATCAACATGAGGCAAAGGAGATGGTTAGAACTTATCAAGGATTACGACTTAAATTTGCAATACCACCCCGGTAAAGCGAACGTAGTAGCCGATGCTCTAAGTCGTAAGACGTTTGTAAATGGCCTTACCAAAGGGGAATTGCCAGATGACTTGTGTAAGCAATTCAAAGAACTCAGATTGGAGATTGTACCAGAAGGACATCTCATGTCCTTGGATGTTCAACCCACTCTATTGGACAAGATCCGAGAAGTTCAGAAGACTGATGAGGAAAATGAAAAGATTAAGGAAAATATAAGTCTAGGGAAAGCCAAGAGTTTCCATATAGACGAACAAGGCACCTTATGGCACGGGAAACATATTTGTGTTCCACAAGATCCGGAGTTGCGGAAACTGATTCTACAAGAGGCTCACAACTCTCCGTATTCTATTCACCCGGGAAATACCAAGATGTACATGGACATGAAGGAAAGGTTTTGGTGGAACAATCTCAAAAGGGACATCGCCGAACATATTGCTTTGTGTGATGTGTGTAGCGAGTCAAAGCGAGCACCGTAAACCAGCAGGTTTGCTTCAACCACTGCCTATTCCTGAATGGAAGTGGGAAAATATTGGTATGGATTTCATTACCGGATTACCAAGGACCAGGTCAGGGTATGATTCCATATGGGTGGTAGTGGATCGCCTAACTAAAGTGGCTCACTTTATACCCGTGAAGACAACTTATACAAGTGCCAAGTTAGCCAAAATCTACATGAGCAGAATTGTATGCCTTCACGGTGTGCCTAAGAGTATTGTGTCAGATAGAGGAACACAGTTCACTTCACACTTTTGGAGACAGCTTCATGAATCCTTGGGAACGAGATTGGAATTCAGTACTGCCTTTCACCCTCAAACGGATGGACAAACTAAAAGGACCAACCAAATTCTTGAAGACATGTTGAGAGCCTGTGCTTTAGATTATGGAGCAAGTTGGGATGAAAGCTTGCCTTACGCAGAGTTCTCTTACAACAATAGTCATCAAGCTAGTATTGGAATGGCACCATTTGAGTTACTCTACGGAAGGAAGTGTACCACCCCATTACTATGGAATGGTGTGGGAGAGAGAAGTTTATTTGGACCTGATCTTATCAAAGACGCCGAAGAGAAAGTCAAACTGGTTAAGGACAGATTGAAGATAGCACAGTCCCGACAGAAAAGCTACGCGGATTCTAAGCGTAGAGAAGTCACCTACGAAGTTGGGGATAGAGCTTATCTTAGAGTATCACCACTTCGTGGAGTGAAAAGATTCGGAGTCAAAGGAAAGTTGGCACCAAGATATGTTGGGCCATTCAGGATTCTGAGTCGCAAAGGAGAAGTAGCTTATGAAATTGAACTGCCAGCATCTCTATCAGCAGTCCATAACGTATTTCATGTGAGTCAGCTTAAGAAATGTCACCCAGAAATGGAAGAGTCTTCTTTGAAGGATACCATACCTTTGGAAGAAGTTCAGCTAGAAAGTGATCTCACTTATGAGGAAAAGCCTGTCAAGATTCTAGAGACCGCAGAAAGAGTTACCAGGACCAAGACTATCAAGTTTTGTAAAGTGCAATGGAACCATCACTCCGAAGAGGAAGCAACATGGGAAAGAGAAGATGATCTTCGGAAAGACCACCCTCACCTATTTGCTAACCAAACCGAATCTCGAGGGCGAGATTCATCTTAAGCGGGTTAGATTTGTAACATCCCTAAATTCATATTCCAAAACTCATTCATAGCATTCTTGCATCGTTCATCCATTTAGGGTTTTTCTCAAAATCATTTAGAGACAGAAGTTTGAGCTATGATTTCATGTGTGCTAATTCAACTCAATTGGCCATCACCCTTTGAGATGGGATTGTTTAGGAACTTGATTGCTTGCCTCCATTGTTGGAGAGATTAGGTGTAGCATTTTAACCCAAGTTTACAATTTAGCAATATTTTCTAAACCCTATTTCAATCATTCACAAACTAGAGACAAGTCTCTGTTTGTTTCAAAACCCAAGCTTGACCAGACCCTTACAAGGTAACCACTTGGTTAAATGACTTTATTTAAAACCACAGAACCCTGCAAAGATCCCCAGTTTTGTTTGAATTCAAAAGGATTTGAATTCATATCAAAAATCATTCCAGAAAATAGAAATAGAAAAAGAAAAGAAGCAAACAAAAGAAAAGGGCCAGGCGCCAGAAATTTAGCCTAGCAGTGGAACAGGCCCAACCAGCCCACCCGGGGCATTCCTTTTCCTCCCGCACGCGCGAGAGCACGCGTTCAGCCGCTGACAGGCAGACCCCACTCCCACCTCGCGCACATCGCTGACAAGCGGGCCTCCTCCACGCCAGCATCGTCTCCACCCGCACGACCAGTTCATCCCCAATCAACGCCGTTTACATGTTTAATTCGGCGTCAATTGAATCAATGGCCGAGTGATTCTCGCCATGATCAGGCTATATAAACCCCTCTTCCCCTCTCTTTCCCCCAAACCCCAAGCACAACGCCCAGTGGCGCAAGATCTCTCGCAACCCCGCCGTCTCCGACGACTGCGCCGACAAATTCTGGTGAGCCTAGAGTTTCCCTCGGTCTCGCATTTACGCTATCGTGTTCAGTGAATCTCTGTGCACCTTCTGACACCCTCCGTTCACCTTCGCATGACCCGTAGCTTCGGCAACGTCGACGACTGACCGCCACCGTCTTCTGCACGAACTCCGACGAGCTCTAGTGGTAAGTCCAGACCGCCCCGAACCTTGTCGTTCACGCTCGCATGTTCTCCGTGATCTTCCGCATCTAACCACACCTCCCTTTGGCATCCTAGTGATCTACAATGTCGCCTCCGACCTCGAGCAGAACCACCGTTGCCAGATCCAACTCCGGCGAGAAATCTACCGCAACCCTGAGCGCCCCTTGCCGAGCTGATCACACGACGAGCATCCCCACACCCTCGCGGTCTCGGTGAGCATCTCCCCCATTCACCTAGCGATCTGTACCGCCGGCGCCGCCACCATCTGGTCGTCGCCACCGCGCACAGCCGATAAGCGCCGCCAGTTTTTGGCTTGTTGTTTTAGACCGTTAGATCTGTATCGTAGCGCTAGGATAGATCCACTTAACCCCGAAGAGGTACGCGATCTGGAGCGTTCGATCTGTTTAGATCCTGCGGCTGCAGAGCGCGATCCAACCGAAGCGGTACGCGCCAATCACAGCGCGACGCGTGGCTAGGGTTAGATCTAAAATTAGATTTAAAATCAGAAATTTGATCCAAATTCAAATGCTTATAACTTTTGATTGCCACGTTAGATTTTTGCAAATTTTATACCGTTGGATTCAGTGAAATAAGACCTTTTTGAATATCCAATTTATTTAGCATATAGTAACAGTTAAAATGATTTTATTTGTAGAACAAGTTCTAAGGCCATTTTAAGTAGAGATTTAATTTGGTAAATTGTATTGGAGCCAAATAAGTTTAGTTGGCAAATTTGTGACTTGTTAAGTTTCTGTAGACATGAGCATTCTTGGCAGAATTTTTCAAAAATCACACTTAGTAAATTCTTGCATGCATGCATTCATATTATTTTTGGTTGTATATAATTGTGTGTAATTGTATGCTATAATTTCTTGTGTAGATTTTGCTAGTGATTGTGATTGTGAAGAGTGCTACTCTCCCCACTACCAAGGCAAGTGATATTTTCATGAATATTCCTATCCTAATTTTGTACTAGCATTAGATATTTTGCTAAAGTATTGCATGCTATTTTGCCTAGTGCTAAGATGGGAAATCCTAATTAGAGTGGAATAGTAGAATTGCTAGGGAATTCTCCTAAGTTAAGATATCATAACCTGCTTAGTCTAGCTACTTAGCAAACAAGGGTGGTGAACATCTATACTTATTATGATAAAAATATTTCTAAGTCAAGAGACTTATGTTTTCTAATAAAACCACTAAGTCAAATGAACCTCCTGGGTGGAATGGAAAGTATGGGTTATGTTGAGTGGTTACACAAGGCCATGGACTTGGGTTGTGTATCTCACTTGTGGTAAGCCACCCAGGCACAAAGGGATTTGGAGGCCAAGGGTTGAGAAAGCTTACAGTGCAACCACTTGGCAATATGGGCTCTGCCTTGATCATATAGGTTTCTAGAACTTAGTCATTTGGACAGTTGGTGGTAGATGGGATGATAGGATGGAGCGCGTCCACTTGACTAAGGAAAGGCTTCTGAAAGGTCCTGTATTGGGAAACCAAGTCTGGTGGGGAAAGTGCACAACCTCTGCAGATGGAAAACCTAAGTACTTAGCCTTGTCCAAGGAAATGGACACTTTGAGCATCAAGACATGGAAGCTACAAGAATATCATCACTCCAACTTCTAAGTAAAATTTGTGGGTGAACAAGGGTGAAGGACCTCAATGTCTATTGGTGGTTCCTTGGGAATGTTTTTGACAAAGAAGAACATAATGTTTTCAACTAATAGGAAAAACCTATTTTCAAGCAAAGCAAGCCAAGCTACACTTAGCCAAATGCATATAGTAATATATTCCACTTAAAATACACTAAGGTATCACTTGCCAATACTATTCCAAAGTATTGACCCTCTGTGGCTGTAACTTGTGATGTTGCAGGTTACTCCGATGATAAATAGGAGTCATGAGTCTACACTCAACATGCTTTCCTGTGGCACATGAAGATGAAGACTTATGTTTATTTACTTATTCCTTAAACTCTTGTATTAGGCCTATGGCCCTGAGTTGTAAAAGACTATGTTTATCTCTGGAATGAATTTAATAAACGACCTTTGTATCTGTGTACTTCATCTTAAACTGTGGATGCTAGCATTGATCCAGGGACTAGCATTGCAATCACATGGATCCTTTCCTTTATAAAGGAGGGGTCTAACAATTTCACACTATAATTGCTTTATTTTGTGTTATTGTTATGTCTCTGTTTTACGTCTATTAGATAGTCGGTAAAATTTAATCCCTCAAAGAAGGTCTAGTCGGTTTTCCCGCCAGTGTTTGCACCATCAAAAGTCGGACATTTTTGGTAGTGGGCTCATAACATTGAGGTGCTGCCAATTCTTTCCGACTAGGTGGGTTCGAGTTGGACTCTTACTGCGGAAATGCTCGGTAAGCTAGACGGGTCTATCACAACGGTTGTGGGGCTCGGGGAAAGGTCGGATGGGAGCCGGGGCATGTGATGCCACCCGTCCAACAGGAGTCGTATGAGATACGATTGACAAGGAGTTGTCTACCTAGATCACTTGGCGGCTAGCGGTGATGCTAAAGCTCACTAGTCGACTTGCTTATTTAGGATCCTGAATCACTAAGTAACCATCGGAGGGGTGTTGGTTCTAGTTGGAGCATAAAATATTAAAATGTTTAATATGCTTGCTCTTTTATGAATACATGTCTTAAGTGTTTTGCATATTTTATGTTGTAGATCATGGCACCAAGTAGCAGTCACTCTCAGATATCCGGTTTTGCATTGAGAACTATCCTTGAGAAAGATAAACTGAACGACACTAATTTTACCAACTGGTATCGAAATCTGAGAATTGTTCTCAAACAAGAAAATAAGGACCATGTCCTAGACAACCCACTTCCAGATGAGCCGAATGAGAATGCGAATCGTCGCCACCAATGCCTACCGTCGGGCTAAGGATGAGTCCACGGATATTAGTCAGATGCTTGCTCACATGGAACCGGACTTGCAAAAGCAGTTCGAGCATGTTGAGGCCTACGATATGATCGAAAGCCTCAAAAGTATGTTCCAGGCTCAGGCGAAGACTGAGAGGTATCAAGTCTCTCAGGCTTTGCTGAGTTGAAAGCTTAAGGATGGTGATCCACCGAGTCCGCATGTGATCAAAATTGTTGGTTATGTGCAGTCGCTGGAGAGGCTTGGCTACCCTATTAGCGAAGAGCTCGCTACAGATATAATTCTGAACTCTCTTCCTAGTGCATATGGGAAGTTCATTTCGAACTACCACATGCATGGTATGGATAAGAAGCTCACTGAATTGCATGGTATGCTCAAGAAGGCAGAGGCGGATCTCAAAAAGGGCGCCAGTCAAGTGTTGATGGTGCAGAATAAGGCTAAGTTCAAGAAGAGTTCTTGGACTAAGAAGAAGGCTAAGTTAGGAGGAAAGCAGGCTCAGGACCCGGTCCCAAGCGCTTCCTCAGGGACTAAGCCATCTCATTCAGCCGGATCCACTTGCTTCTACTCCAAGGCGGATGGCCATTGGAAGAGGAACTGCAGCAAGTACTTGGCCGACAAAGCCAAGAGTGGAGGTATGACTTATGACTCAGGTACACTTGTTTGCAATGTTATAGACATATATCTTGCTCATGCACCTAATAGTTCTTGGGTATATGATACCGGATCAGTTATTCACATCTGCAACTCGTTGCAGGGACTGTTAAGAACTAGGAGCGTAGCAAGAGGCGAGGTTGATATTCGAGTCAGCAACAAAGCAAGAGTTGCTGCGTTGGAAGTCGGCACGATGCAACTTCATTTACCTTCCGGATTCATTATGGAACTGAATAATTGTTATTATGTTCCAAAGGCTCGAAACATTATTTCTGCTTCATGTTTGATGAGGCAAGGCTATGAGTCGAATATCAAGAATAATGGTTGTTCTTTGTATTTGAATGATATGTTTCACGGCTTTGCACCCGTCCAGGATGGGTTATTTATTTTGAATCTTGATGGTGAGTCGGTTTATTACATAAATGTTAAAAGGTTGAAACCAAATGATCTGAATATGACTTACTTTTGGCACTGTCGGCTTGGTCATATAAGATGGAAACGCATGAAGAAGCTCCATGATGATGGACTCCTAACTTCGTTCGACTTGGAGTCGTTCGTGACATGCGAATCTTGCCTACTCGGCAAAATGACCAAGACACCTTTTGCAAAGAGTTGCGAAAGGGCGTCCGACTTGTTGGGACTATGTCACATCCCAAGATTTTCCAAATCTTGTAATGTGAAAATAAATGAATAAAATAAAACTTTGTTTGATTTTCAGAGCCAGAAGAAACTTTTTGAATTCAATTGGAACTTCAAACCCATTTGAATTAAAATAAACCTAAAGAGATTTAAAAAGATAAACATTTAATAAAAAGAAAAAAATAAAACATTTGGAAATACTATTTTGAAACAATTAAATGAAAAGATTTGTTTTCAAATGAAATAGAAGTTTTATAAATAAAGATTATTTAATAAAGGCCAATTTAAACCTTGACCAAACTTTGGGAATTAAAACATTTAGTTTTGAATAAAAATAACAAAGGTTTATTTAAAATAAAATAATAAGGAATTAATATCAAAATTTATTATGAAAGGTTTTACTATTTTAATTAAAACATCAAGACTTATTAAATTTTTTAAAATAGGTTTTCCAAGTATTTTATATTCTCTAATAAAACCTACTAAAGTGTTTTGGCTTTATTTTAGATTTCAAATAGATATCTCAAATAAAATAAATCCTATTTTGAAATTAATAATGAAAGTCTATTATATTAATTAATAATGGGCACTAAAATAAAAGGTTATTTTGTTTTAAAACAAATCTCCAAGTATTCTATATTTCCCAAATAAAACCCACTAATTTGGTTTTGAAGATATTTAGTTTCAAATAAAGATTTTATTAATAAAATCAAACTCTATTTGATTTAATAACTAAGGCCCATTATATATAATTATTATTGGACCCTAAAGCAAAATAATATTTTGTTTTAAACAAGTATCCAAGTATTATTTACTTCCAAATAAAACCTACTGATTGGGTTTTGAAAATATTTGGATTTTAAATGAAGAATTTATTAAATAAAACAAACCCTATTTTATTTAACTAATGATCCATTTATTTAATTGATAAATGGAACCTAAAAAGATTTAAAATAATATTTTATTTTAGAATGTGAATTATGAGGTTAAGCAGAATCAAATTCATATTTGAAAAGCTTGATGATTGTTTGAATCTTTTGAATATGTTTGGTTGTTTGAATTTCAAAACAGAAAAAGAATTAGAAAAGAATAAAACAAATAGACAGAAAAAAATAGAGGAAACAGACCAGCCCAACAAGGCCCAGCCCAACAGTCCCACAGCCCAGTTTCCCCTCACCCCGAAGAAAACGGTTCACACCAAATAACTAACCCACACCAAGACTGACTGGTGGACCTCCCCCTTTCTCTCCTTTTCCCACTGACCAGTGGACCCCTTCCACTGTTCTTCTTCCCCCACCCCGCGACTGATTCTTCTCCCTCTCCTCGCCGTTGCAGGCTTAATTCCTCGGCTTAATTCGCCTTGATGCCACGAGTAAAAGCCGCAGTGAGCACGCGTGTTAAATCGCCAGTCCCTCCTCTCCGTTTCCTCCTGTTCCAGTTCCTTCCGCCCAGTCCGCTCCAATTGACCACTGCAACCTCACCAACTCTGACGACCATCCTCGCCAAAATCCGACCAGCACACACCCCCCCGAGCCTCCCCGAGCACCCTGACAGCTTCCCTACTCCCAGACCTTTCTCCCCGTACCACCAACTTGACCGCGGGCGCCCCAGAGCCTCGGTTACGACAAACTTCCGAACGCCGCGTCGCCTTTACTCCGCGAGTCCTCCGTAACATCCGACCGCCTTCCGTCTCGATGATGCACACATACCGCCTCCTCTTGCGAACCTAACCGTACCCTCCGCTTTGTCCTAGGGCGCTCTATCCTCACCTTCGACAACATCTCGAACAGTCCGTCCGTTTCCCAACTCCGACGAGGGATTGCGATCGCCTCGAGCGCCTTTGTCAAGCCAGCAGATTCGAGCCGCTGCCGTGACCCATCGAGCCCGTGAGCATGCCCATTCTCTCTCTCGCCTGTATCGCTGAACTGTCATCGATCGTCGCTCCGCCGCCAGCAGCCAGCGCCGCTTCGCCTTGCCGAAAGCACCTCACAACCGTTAGATCTAGATCGACTTGGACCGAGAATCACTTAACGCCGAAGAGGTATGCGTTCAGAGCCGCACGATTAGACTTAATCCAACGCACCAGAGCGTGATCCGCAGCGAATCGGTATCGCCCAATCAGAGTGTGCCGCGTGTCACCTGTCTGTTTAAAAACAGAAATTGAAATCAGAATTTGATGCCATTTTCAAACCCTTATATCTTTTGATCCACACGTCCAAATTTGGCAAATTTTATATCAATGGATTCAGGAGAACAAGCCCTAGCCAACCATGGCCTTAGTTTAGCAAATAGTAGCTGTTATCTTGTTTGAAATTGCAGAAACATTTGTATGCTTGTTATGAATGTAAAAATTGTTTAAAATTGAATTTAGGGTTAAAATCTTTGGCAATTGGATTGATTTGAACCTACTGACCCTAGGAAACACTTTGTGGACACAAAAATGTATTTGGAGAAATTAAGAAATGATTCTTTAATTTAAAACCATTTCTAGCCAAATAAAAGTGTTGATTTTATTATAAAAATGGTTATGGAAAGAAATCTTTGAGAAAATGGTTTGGACCAAACCTACTGACCCAAAAACACCAAGTTTTGCAATAGCAACTCATTTGGTGAACAACTTAAGAGTTTTGCCTTAATAAAAATATTTTTCACCACATGAAATGATAAATGGATTTAAAAATAGTTTTTGGACAAAACCCTCTTGCTAATGACTTTGCCACTTTGGTAAATGACCAAATTGGATCTTACAAAGTTTAGAACCCATAGAGACCCCCTTTGCAAAATAAAACTATCTTGTGCATGCTCCCCATGCATGACCTAGATTCCATTACTTTGTGTGTGTGAAGAATTGTTTGTTTGACTTTGGTTGGAATGTGAATTGAATTTGTGTTTGCTTGTTTGACTTGTAGTGAAGTGTGAGACTATCAAGATCAAGGAGTGAACTACCATTTCCTTCCAAAAAGGCAAGTGATGCTTCATACTTTTTGTCCCATTACTTTTTCTATGCATTAGTGATTTTGCTAAGTAAACTTGCATGGATTTTGCTAAGTATAGATCTTGCTATAGGAAAACCTAGTAGATGAATCCTTAGTAGGATTTTCCTAAGTTAGAGATTCCTACTACTACCAAGCTTAGCCTATCTAATAGAAAACATGGGTGGAATATATATTCACACTATGGAAAATATTCTAAGTCTGAGGACTTGTGATTTTGTCTAATAAAACAACTAAGTTAATGAACCTCCTGGGTGGAATGGAAGGATTGGGATATGTTGAGTGGTTACACAAGGCCATGGACTTGGGTTGTGTATCTCACTTGTGGAATGCCACCCAGGAAACAAAGAGATTTGAGATGTCAAATGTTGAGAAGCTTCAAGTGCAACCACTTGGCAATATGGGCTCTGCCATGATCATATAGGTTGCAAGAACTTAGCCAAATGGACAGTGGGTGGTAGTGTTTGATAGGTGGGAACGCGTCCATTTTGGTCTAAGGGAAGGCTTCTGAAAGATTTTGTCTTGGGAAACCAAGTCTTGTGGGTAAAGTGCACCACCTCTGCAGAGTGTCGAATCTAAGTACTTAGCCATGTCCCTGGTAAAGGACAATTTGAGCATCAAGACATGGAAGCAATCAAGAATCTCATCATTCCAATTTCTAAATTAAAAACTTGTGGATTGAACAAGGGTTGTTTGAATTCTTCAATCATTGATGGAGAGATGGCTTGGTACAAGGATCTTGAAATCTTTGATTGAGGAAATGATTTTGTCAAATAAAAACTTAGTATTTTCAAAATGATAAGAAAAATCTATTTTGAGCAATGCAAGCCTCAACTCCACTTAGCCAAATGCATATAGATGATAGACTCCACTATACTACCATAGTATCACTTGCCAATACAATTCAAATGTATTGACCCTTTGTGGCTGTAACTTGTATGTTGCAGGTTTGACTGATTTTAGTGAAGATTGATTGTTTAGGATTACAAAGTCTACAACCAACATCTGCCTGTGGCACTTTGAAGATGAAGTACCCCATGCTTATAGTTATTCCGCTGCAATGTAATGTAATAGCCAAATGAGATATGAATTGATGTAATAAAATTATGTTATTCCTGGTTATAAAGATATAATATGACCTTTGTTTCTTGATATTACATCTAAACTGTGGATGCTAGATATTGATCCAGGGACTAGCATTGTAAAACACAGGAGGGATCAACCTTATAAGGTTGGGACCCCTACAGACTAGTACATAGTGATGTATGTGGACCAATGAGCACGACAGCCAGGGGTGGTTATGAGTACTTCATTACCTTCACTGATGATTTGAGTAGGTATGGATATATCTAATTGATGAAACATAAGTTGGAAGCCTTTGAAAAGTTCAAAGAATTCGAGAATGAAGCACATAATCAACTCGGCAAGAAAATAAAGTTTCTTCGGTCGGACCGAGGAGGCGAGTACATGAGCCATGAGTTTGATGACCATCTGAAAAGTTGTGGAATAGTTCCTCAACTTACTCCGCCAGGAATGCCATAAAGGAATGGTGTTTCAGAAAGGCGGAATCAGACCTTGTTGGACATGGTATGGTCAATGATGAGTCAGACAGATCTGCCTTTATCATTTTGGGGTTATTGTCTAGAAACAACAGTGTTCACAATAAACAAAGTACCATCAAAGTCAGTAGATAAGACACCGCATGAGATGTGGACAGGCAAAAGGCCGAGTTTATCTTTTCTTAACATTTGGGGGTTGTGAAGCATTTATGAAGCGACTTCAGTCGGACAAGCTCACGGCCAAGTCGGATAAGTGTATTTTCGTGGGGTATCCGAGAGAAACCTTGGGTTACTACTTCTACAACCGAGAAGATGGCAAAGTGTTTGTCGCTCGGAACGGTGTCTTCCTTGAGAAAGAGTTTCTCAGTCGGGGAGTAAGTGGGAGCACGGTGCAGTTCGAAGAAATTCGAGAGGAGCCGGCTAGTAGCGAGTCTGCAAAACCCTTGGAGGTTGAGCCGGTCATGGTAGCTGAACCGGCAGCAACACCTGTACTACGAAGATCGACGAGATTACGAAGTGTTCGTGATGTATTACTGTTAGACAGTGATTGTTGGAGATATGCCCTAGATGCAATAATAAATGTAGTTATTATTATATCTTTGTGTTTATGATGAATGTTTACATTCATGCTATAATAGTATTAACAAGGAAACATTAATACTTGTATGATTTGTAAACTTAATTTGAAGTCCCTAGTAAAGCCTCTATATAATACTAGCTTGTTGGTTAATAGATGATTGTGGTTTCCCTATCATGAACATTGAGATGTTATTAACAACAAGATCATATCGTTAGGAGAATGATATGGTGGACATACTCCTATAGATAAGCGTAGCATAAAGATCAAGTCATTTTAATAGTTCAATTGCTATATGCTTTCTGATACATAGTAATCTAATTCCTTCGACCATGAGATCATGCATATCACCTTTACTGGATGGATGCTTTGATGACATCAAACACCACACCGTAACTGGGTGGCTATAAAGGTGGCATTGAGTGTTCGGAAAGTATTGGTTGAAACACATGGATCAAGAGTGGGATTTGTCCATCCATATGACGGATAGATATACTCTGGGCCCTCTCGGTGAAATGTCATCCAATTAGCTTGCAAGCATGTGACTGGTTCACAAGGGATCACATATCATGGAAACGAGAAAAGAGTACTTATCGGTAACGAGGTTGAACTAGGTATGCAGAGATACCGACGATCATAACCTCGGATAAGTAAACTATCATGAGACAAAGGGAAATTGATATCGTATGTAAGTGGTTCATTCGATCGCAAAGTAATCGTAGAAATATGTGGGAGCCATATGAATTTCCAGATTCCTCTATTGGTTATTGTTCGGAGAAGTGTCTCGATCATGTCCGCATAATTCACGAACCGTAGGGAGACACACTTAAGGATTCGACGTTGTTTGAGTAGTTATGGAATGATGAGAAAGAGACCGAATGTTGTTCGGAGTCTCGAATGGGATTCGGGATATCACGAGGAGATCCGGGATGGTCCGGAGAATAAGATTCATATAAGGAAAGTCCCATTTTGGAGTTGGGGAATGGTTCCGGTGTTTTCATTGGGAATGTTCTAGAAGGTTCCAGAATGTCCGGCACTCTGGGGGGGGGGGGGAAGGGTACATGAATGTGTTATATCAAGTTGATATGATTGCATCATGTACTCGGTGTCATCGCTGTTCAAAATAGAGGGTTTATTCAATCCTAGTTTGAAAAGTCAAACGGCTAGTTTGAAAGTCAAACGGCAGTTTTTGGAAAGAGGAGGAGGAGTGGGAAACCGAGTTGGGGAGGAGTTCCCTCCTCCAACCGGCGGCGCCCACCCAAGCCGAGTTGGGCAGGGACTCCTCTCCCTCCCCTTGGCCGGCCGGCCCCCTCCACCTATATAAGGAGGGGAAGGGCTCCCCTCCTTGACACACAACTTCCACGCCTCAAACCCTAGCAGCTGCTGCCCACCATAGCCGCTGCCGCCCCTAGGGTTTCTCCCCTAGCCGCCAACTTGGGCACCTCCAAACCCTAGCCGCCGGCTCTAGCACCTCTTCCTCGGCGTGTCTAAACCCTAGATCATCGGGGGACTCTCTCATACTCCACCATACTCGCTCCGGCTTAAGGCGAAGCCCTGCGAGATCTCCCCTCTACTTCCGGTACCACGCCATTGTGCTGCCGGAATCGCGAGGAGAGTGCTACAACCTTCGCTGCCTGCTGGAACAAGGGAGAGGAAGGTCTTCGTCGAGTACCGAACATGTGTCCGATGGGAGCGCCAGGAACACAGCCTGGGAAGGATCGTCTCACGATCTTGAGATCGGGAAGAGACGATTACATCACCCACGAGAATCCGCTCTCGTTAAACACTTTGGAATCTTCGAGGGTGAGTTATTCTATCGACTCGTTGCTACAATCTAGTAGATAGATCTTGGCTTGTTTGTTTGTATGCGGTAGAAAATTTTTGTTTTCCATGCTACGAAACCCTACAGTGGTATCAGAGCCGTGTCTATATGTAGATCTGTTGCACGAGTAGAACACAATGGTCATTGTGGGTGTTGATGTTTTTATTGTCGATTGCTTCTTGTGTACTTTGCATCTTGCGGTATGTTGGGATGAAGCGGCCTGGGCTAACCTTACATGACATCGTTCATGAGACTTGCTCCACGCTTGACATGCAACTTGTATTGCATAAGTGGCTTTGCGGGTGCCTGTTTCTCCTAGCATAGTTAAGATCCAATTTACAACAGGTGATTAACAATACTAGTATCAATGTTGTGGTTCATGTTCGTAAGTTAGATCAACACTTATTGAAATCCCCAAACCACGTAAAACATGCAAAGAAAGTAGAGGCGTCTAACTTTGTTTTGCAGGGGTGTGCTGTGATGTGATATGGCCATGATTGTGATTATATTTTGATGTATGCAATGTTCCTTATTGTAAGTTGGCAACCGGCAGGAGCCGTATGGTTGTCTTTAATTTATGTTAGGACCCGCGTGTCTATTCAAAGTAGTTGTAATAGTTGAAGCCTGTGGACGACAACCATGGAGAAGCTTCATTGACCTTGATGCAATGCCGGTGATGATGGAGATCATGTTCGTGCTAGAAGATGGAGATCGGAAGCACAAAGAAGAAAGTCCATATCATATCACATATTATGAATTGCATGTGATGTTAATCCTTTATGCATCTTGTATTGCTTAGTAGACGACGGTAGCATTATAAGATGATCCCTCATGCACATGAATTTCAAGTCATAAAGTGTTCACCCTTAGTTAGCACCGTTGCTAAAGCTTGTTGTTTCGAAGCACCACGTGATGATCGGGTGTGTTAGATTCCGCAAGTGTATAGAACGTGAGCAAGCCAGATTTGCTCATGCGGAAACTAAGGTTTGATCTTGACGGGCCTAGCATGTACAGACATGGTCTCGGAACACGGATCACCGAAAGGTAAAGCATGAATCATATAGTAGATATGATGAACATGTCGATTGTTCGCCATTGAAACTATATCAGCTCTTGTGATGATCGGTGTTGATGTGGTGGATTTGGTTCGTGTGATCACTAAAACAATGTGAGGGATATTGTTTTGAGTGGGAGTTCACCTAGATTAATTTTATTATTAATTTGAACTCAATTTGTCATAAATTTAGTCTAAACTATTGCAAATATGTTGTAGATCAATGGCATCCCCTACCATCAATTTTAATGCGTTCCTAGAGAAAGAAAAGTTGAAAAACAATGGAAGCAACTTCGCGGATTGGTTCCGCAATTTGAGGATTGTCCTCACAGCTGGTAATTTGACCTCTGTGCTGGATGCACCGCTGGGTGAGCCACACTGCGGATCTTTGCCGATGAAGTAAAGAACGTTTACCTCACTCGGAAGACTCAAGACTCCTGCGATTCAAGTGCTATCTTGTATGGTTTAGAATCGAGCTTGAAAAGGTTTGAGAATTCAGACCCATATGATATTGTCGAGGATCTCAAATTGATCTTTGAGACTCATGCGGCAATTGAAAGCTATGAGGCTTCTGAAAAGTTCTTTAACTGCAAGATGGAAGAGGGCAGCTCAAGCTGAGCATCTGCTTAAGATGTCTGGGCACGCAAACAAACTTCAAAGCTTGGGTATTGTGATTCCTAATGCTTTGGGGATTTACCGTGTCCTCCAATCACTACCACCAAGTTACAAGAACTTTGTGATGAACTACAACATGCAAAACATGAACAAGAAGTTGCCAGAACTCTTTGCCATGTTGAAATCTACAGAAGTGGAGATCAAGAAAGAGCACCAAGTGTTGTTGGTCAATAAGACCACCAAATTCAAGAAAGGCAAGTCTAAGCAGAAGGGACACTTCAAGAAGGGTGGTAAGAAAGTTACCACGCCGACGAAGAAGACCAAGGCTGGACCTAAGCCGACATCGAGTGCTTTATGCAAGGGAGAAGGTCCTCGAAGCGGAATTGCCCAAAGTACTTGGCGGATTTGAAGAACGGCAACATCAAGAAGAAAGGTATATCCGATATACATGTTATTGATGTGTATCTCACTAGTACCGTAGTAGTGCCCGGGTATTTGAATCTTGGTTCGGTTTCTCATATTTGTAACTCAAACAAAATTTGCGAGAATAAATGGAAGCTAGCGAAGAACGAGGTGACGATTTGGCGTGGAAGCGGATCAAAGGTTGATGTGATCGCGGTCGGCACGCTACCCTTCATCTACCATCGGGATTAGTTTTATACTTAAATAATTGTTATTTGGTGCTGCGTTGAGCATGAACATTATATCGGGATCTTGTTTATTGCGAGACGGTTACTTGTTTAAGTCCGAGAATAATGGTTGTTCGATTTATATGAGTAATATGTTTTATGCACATGCACCTTTGATAGATGGTCTATTCTTATTGAATCTCGATAGTGGAAATACACATATTAATAACATTGAGGCTAAACGCTTTGAAATCGGCGATAACTCGACCTATATGTGGCAATCGCTGTCTTGGTCACATTGGAGTGAAGCGTATGAAGAAACTCCATCCCGATGGACTTCTTGAATCACTTGATTTCGAATCACTTGATAGATGCGAAGCATGTCTGATGGGTAAAATGACTAAGACTCCATTTTCTGGTATAATGGAGCGAGCTACGGACTTATTGGAAATCATACATACCGATGTGTGTGGTCCAATGAGTGTAGCATCGCGCGGTGGTTATCGTTATGTTCTTACCTTCACGGATGACTTGAGTAGATATGGGTATATCTATTTCATGAAACATAAGTCCGAAACTTTCGAGAAGTTTAAGGAATTTCAAAGTGAGGTAGAGAATCAACATAACAAGAAGATTAAATTTCTACGTTCTGATCGTGGAGGTGAATATCTAAGTTACGAGTTTGGCGAGCATTTGAAGAAATGCGGAATACTTTCACAGTTGACACCGCCAGGAACACCACAGCGTAATGGTGTGTCCGAACATCATAATCGAACTCTTTTAGATATGATTCGTTCTATGATGTCACTTACAGATTTACCGCTATCATTTTGGGATTATGCATTAGAAACAGCCGCATTCACTTTAAATAGGGCACCGTCTAAATCCGTTGAAACGACACCGTATGAATTATGGTTTGGGAAGAAACCTAGATTGCCGTTCCTTAAAGTTTGGGGATGCGAAGCCTATGTAAAGAAGTTACAGCAGGACAAGCTTGAACCCAAAGCGGAAAAATGCGTCTTCATAGGATACCCGAAGGAAACTATTGGGTATACCTTCTATCATAGATCCGAAGGAAAAATCTTCATTGCCAAGAATGGATCCTTTCTAGAGAAGGAATTTCTCTCGAAAGAAGTGACCGGAAGGAAAGTAGAACTCGACGAGGTTGTCGAACCTTCTCTCGAAATTGCGAGTAGCGCAGCACCGGAAGAAGTTCTTGTGGTGCCTGCACCAATTAGAGAGGAAGCTAATGATGATGATCATGAAAATTCGGTTGAAGTTGCTACAGAGCCTCACAGGTCAACGAGAACTCGTACCACTCCAGATTGGTATGATCCCGTTATGAGTGTCATGTTGGTGGACAACACCGATGACCCTGAGACATATGAGGAAGCGATGATGAGCCCAGATTCCAATAAATGGCAAGAAGCCATGAAATCCGAGATTGGATCCATGTATGAAAACCAAGTATGGACTTTGGTGGACTTACCGGATGGCCAGAAGGCTGTCGAGAACAAATGGATCTTCAAGAAGAAAACAGATGCTAATGGTAATGTTACTGTCTATAAAGCTCGACTTGTCGCAAAAGGGTTTCGACAAATTCAAGGAGTTGACTACGATGAGACTTTCTCACCAGTAGCGAAGCTAAAGTCTATGAGGATTATGTTAGCAATCGCTGCATATTATGATTATGAGATATGGTAGATGGATGTCAAAACAGCATTCCTCAATGGAGACATTGATGAAGAGTTGTATATGATGCAACCCAAAGGTTTTGTCGATTCTAAAGATGCTAACAAGGTATGCAAACTTCAACGGTCCATCTATGGATTGAAGCAAGCATCTCGAAGTTGGAATCAACGTTTTGATAAGGTGATCAAAAGTTTTGGTTTTATACAAATTTATGGAGAAGCTTGTATTTACAAGAAAGTGAGTGGGAGCTCTGTAGCATTCTTAATACTATATGTAGATGACATATTGTTGATTGGGAATGATGTAGACCTTCTTAATAGTGTCAAGGAATATTTGAATAATAGTTTTTCAATGAAGGATCTTGGCGAAGCAGCTTACATATTAGGCATAAAGATTTATAGAGATAGATCGAGACGCCAAATATCATTGTCACAAAGTACATATTTGGACAAAGTTCTAAAGAGGTTTGGAATGGAAGATAGCAAGAAAGGGTTCTTGCCCATGTTGCCCAATACGACCTTGAGTAAAACTCAAAGTCCGACATCGGCAGAAGATAGAGAAAGGATGAGTAAGATTCCCTATGCCTCAGCCATAGGATCTCTAATGTATGCCATGCTATGTACTAGACCCGACATTGCATATGCTGTTAGTTTAACTAGCAGATATCAAAGTGATCCAGGAGTGGATCATTGGACATCGGTCAAAAACATCCTTAAGTACTTGAGAAGAACTAAGGATATGGTTCTTTCTTATGGAGGTGATGAACAACTCGTTGTTAATGGTTACACCGATGCTAGTTGGAACACCGATCCGGATGATTCTAAATCACAATCTGGATACGTATTTATTTTGAATGGTGCAACAGTTAGCTGGAGGAGTGCAAAGCAAAGCGTTGTGGCGAGATCTTCAACTGAATCGGAATATATGGCTGCTTCGGAGGCTTCACAAGAAGTGATATGGATGAAAGAGTTCATTGCAGAGCTGGGTGTGGTTCCTAGTGCGCTGGACCCAATGTCTATCTACTGTGATAACATGGGCGCCATAGCCAATGCGCAAGAACCAAGGTCACACAAGAAGCTGAAGCATATCAAGCTACGTTTTCACGCTATTCGAGAACATATCCAAGATGAGGATATAAAGATTTGCAAAGTACACACAGATCTGACTGTGGCGGATCCGTTGACTAAACCTCTCCCGAGGGCAAAACATGATCAGCACCAAACTTCCATGGGTGTTCGGTATATTACCATGTAATCTAGATTAGATGACTCTAGTGCAAGTGGGAGACTGTTGGAGATATGCCCTAGAGGCAATAATAAATGTAGTTATTATTATATCTTTGTGTTTATGATAAATGTTTACATTCATGCTGTAATAGTATTAACAAGGAAACATTAATACTTGTGTGATTTGTAAACTTAATTTGAAGTCCCTAGTAAAGCCTCTATATAATACTAGCTTGTTGGTTAATAGATGATTGTGGTTTCCCTATCATGAACATTGAGATGTTATTAACAACAAGATCATATCGTTAGGAGAATGATATGGTGGACATACTCCTATAGATAAGCGTAGCATAAAGATCAAGTCATTTTAATAGTTCAATTGCTATATGCTTTCTGATACATAGTAATCTAATTCCTTCGACCATGAGATCATGCATATCACCTTTACCGGATGGATGCTTTGATGACATCAAACACCACACCGTAACTGGGTGGATATAAAGGTGGCATTGAGTGTTCGGAAAGTATTGGTTGAAACACATGGATCAAGAGTGGGATTTGTCCATCCATATGACGGATAGATATACTCTGGGCCCTCTCGGTGAAATGTCATCCAATTAGCTTGCAAGCATGTGACTGGTTCACAAGGGATCACATATCACGGGAACGAGAAAAGAGTACTTATCGGTAACGAGGTTGAACTAGGTATGCAGAGATACCGACGATCATAACCTCGGATAAGTAAACTATCGTGAGACAAAGGGAAATTGATATCGTATGTAAGTGGTTCATTCGATCACAAAGTAATCGTAGAAATATGTGGGAGCCATATGAATTTCCAGATTCCTCTATTGGTTATTGTTCGGAGAAGTGTCTCGATCATGTCCGCATAATTCACGAACCGTAGGGAGACACACTTAAGGATTCGACGTTGTTTGAGTAGTTATGGAATGATGAGAAAGAGACCGAATGTTGTTCGGAGTCTTGAATGGGATTCAGGATATCACGAGGAGATCCAGAATGGTCCGGAGAATAAGATTCATATAAGGAAAGTCCCATTTCGGAGTTGGGGAATGGTTCCGGTGTTTTCATCGGGAATGTTCTAGAAGGTTCCGGAATGTCCGGCACTCGGGGGGGAGGGTACATGAATGTGTTATATCAAGTTGATATGATTGCATCATGTACTCGGTGTCATCGCTGTTCAAAATAGAGGGTTTATTCAAATCCTAGTTTGAAAAGTCAAACGACAGTTTTTGGAAAGAGGAGGAGGAGTGGGAAACCGAGTTGGGGAGGAGTTCCCTCCTCCAACCGGCGGCGCCCACCCAAGCCGAGTTGGGGAGGGACTCCTCTCCCTACCCTTGGCCGGCCGGCCCCCTCCACCTATATAAGGAGGGGCAGGGCTCCCCTCCTTGACACACAACTTCCACGCCTCAAACCCTAGCAGCTGCTGCCCACCATAGCCGCCGCCGCCCCTAGGGTTTCTCCCCTAGCCTGGCACATCCAAACCCTAGCCGCCGGCTCTAGCACCTCTTCCTCGGCGTGTCTAAACACTAGATCGTCGGGGAACTCTCTCATACTCCACCATACTCGCTCCGGCTTAAGGCGAAGCCCTACGAGATCTCCCCTCTACTTCTGGTACCACGCTGTTGTGCTGCCGGAATCGCGAGGAGAGTGCTACAACCTCCGCTGCCTGCTGGAACAAGGGAGAGGAAGGTCTTCGTCGAGTACCGAACGTGTGTCCGACTGCGGGAGCGCTACCGAACGCAGCGCCGGAAGGATCGTCTACGCGATCTTGAGATCGGGAAGAGTACGACTACATCACCCACGAGAATCCGCTCTCGTTAAACACTTTGGAATCTTCGAGGGTGAGTTATTCTATCGACTCGTTGCTACAATCTAGTAGATAGATCTTGGCTTGTTTGTTTGTATGCGGTAGAAAATTTTCCATGCTACGAAACCCTACAGTGATGAGCCAGCAAATTATTCATAAGCGATGGTGGGATCTGATTCCGATTCATGGCTTGGAGCCATGAGATCCGAGTTAAAGTCCATGGATGAAAATCAAGTTTGGAACTTGGTTGATCTGCCAGACGGTGCAAGACTCGTCGAGTGCAAATGGGTCTTTAAGAAGAAAAATGATATGGATGGAAATGTTTCAATCTATAAAGCACGTCTTGTCGCGAAGGGGTTCCGACAATTTCAAGGAGTTGATTACGACGATACCTTCTCGCCCGTAGCGATGCTTAAATCAGTTCGGATCATGTTAGCTATAGCAGCCTATTTCGACTATGAGATATGGAAGATGGATGTCAAAACGGCTTTCCTTAACGGAAATTTAACCGAGGACGTGTATATGATACAACCCGAGGGTTTTGTCGATCTGGCTAATGCTGACAAGGTATGCAAACTTCATAAATCCATTTATGGTTTGAAGCAAGCATCTCGGAGTTGGAATATTCGCTTTGATGAGGTAGTCAAATCGTTTGGCTTCATCAAGAGCAATCATGATTCCTGTTTATACAAGAAGTTTAGTGGGAGCAAAGTAAAATTTCTAATCTTATATGTGGATGACATATTAATGATTGGAAATGATGTCCAGATGTTGCAAGAAACTAAGGAATCATTGGAAAGGAGTTTCTCAATGAAAGACTTGGGTGAGGCAACATACATCCTCGGAATCCGGATCTATAGATATAGATCAAGGAGGCTCATTGGATTGAGTCAGAGTACTTATTTAGAAAAAGTGTTGAAGAAGTTCAACATGGAATCGTCTAAGAAGGGGTTCTTACCAATGTCCCATGGTGTAAAACTTAGCAAGACTCAGTGTCCTTCGACAACTGATGAGCGATGTAAGGTTCCCAACCTTTAATAAGGTAGAGATCCCTGTGTTTTATAATGCTAGTCCCTGGATCAATAGCTAGCATCCACAGTTAAGATTTAATATCAAGAAACAAAGGTCATAATACAACTTTATAACCAGGAATAAAATAAATCATTACATCTTACATAGCTCAATTGGCTATCTCATTACAATGCAGCAGAATATAACAATAGCATGGGGTCCTTCATCTTCAAAGTGCCACAGGCAGACATGTTGGTTGTAGACTTGTAATCCTATTCAACAAACTTCACTAACATCAAACAAACCTGCAACATAATAAGTTGCAGCCACAAGGGTCAATACATTTGAATTGTATTGGCAAGTTTCACTACTATGTAGAAATAAGTGGATCCTATCATTACATGCATATTTGGCCAAGTAGGGTTTAGGCTCATTTGTAGAAAGCAATATAGTTTTATCCTATCTTTTCAAAATAGTTTTGATCTTTTGTCAAATCTTTCTGAACTTCTTGGAAATCTCCAAGTGCTTCAAATCCCTTGTTGTCACCATCAAGTTTTACTTTGAGAAATTGGAATGTCGAGATCTTCCATAGCTTCAGGCCTTAGTTGCTCAGTGTTGTCCATAACCGGGGACACAGCTAAGTACTTAGAATTTTTGATCTTCTGCATAAGTTGTACACTTTACCCACATGACACAATTTCATCTTGATGCCACCAGTGGCCGCTGGATAAGTACTCACCAAGATGGAGTACTGGCAGATTGAGAATGTGACAAAGTCTTTCCATAGGAGTCCTCCCAATACACAATGCTAGCTTGTCAACCAGGCACCAATGTAGGGATAAATTTTCCCTTACACAATTCTAGTTAACCTGAAGATGCCAATGCATGGGTCTTCCACTATGTAGTTGACTAAGCCAGAGCCCATTTAGCATGTGGCTGTACACGGAAGCCACTATACAAGAAACATGTTCAATCTCTAAGTCCCTGGGTGGTTTTCTTCTAGTGCACATACAAAAAGATAGCCATATAAACATGGTTCCCTTTGTTGCCACCTTGTCCAAAACTTGAGTATCCTTGTCCACCCAGGTGGTTCATTGAGTACTTGTTTTATTATATAAAACATATATCTTTTCAACACTTCATATATTCATAACATGTATCCCATCCCAAATATATAGCAGGGCTAAGCATACTACAACTACAATGTTTTCACTAAGGAATATATAAGGGTATCCTATTAGGATTTAGCATAGCATAAAATATAGTAGTTCTTTCAATGCATGTTACAAAATCCACTAAGTGTAATGAAAATAGTAGGACTTGGATGATAGTTTCACTTGCCTTTTTAGTAGAGAATGTTGGTTCACTTCTTGATCTTGCAAATATCACACTCTTCTAATTCCACTACAATTCAATCAAGCAAACAAAAATTCAACTTGCATTCCAACCAATTTATCACACATAAAATAATATAAACAAGGTCATGCATGCAAGCATGCAAAAGATAGTTTTACTTGCAGAAGTGGTTTCTACTAGGCTCTAAACATTATAAAGTTCAAAGTGGTCATTTACTAAAGTGGTAAAACCATTTGCAAAAAGGTTTTATCTATAAACCATTTTTAAATCAAATCAACATTTTATGTGGTTGAAAATGCTTTTATCAAAGCAATATTCTTTAAAGTGCTCACCAAATATATTTTAATTCTCAAAACTTGGTGTTTAGGGTCAGAAGGTTTGAATCAAAACATTTCCCAAAGGTTTTGCTCAAAAATCACTTCTAAACCAAAAACAATATTTTTATTTGACTAGAAATGTGCTAATTCAAATATTTACGCCTTAACTTCACAAAATACATTTTTAAATCCATAAGTTGGTTCCTAGGGTCAGTAGGTTCACAAAAATCCATTTTGCAAAGATTTCATACTAAAAATATATCTAGAACAATTTCTATATTCAAAATAAGCCTACACATGTTTTTGTAATTCCAACCAATTTTACAGAAGCAAAACATTAAATAAAATGCATGGTTGCAAATTACATGATCTGCTGAATCCATTGATATAAAATTTGCAAAATTTGGACGTGTAGAATTAAAGTTATGAATTTTACAAGTTTGCAAATCAAATAGAACATTTTCTGGTTTTATTCAAACAGACTGGCCACGTGGCTCGTTCTTATTGGCCAGTACCGCTTCATGCGGATCAGCCTCTGTGAGTCGTTGGATCTAAATAAGATCGTGCGGTTCTGGTTCGACTCATACCCCTTCACTTAAATCGATTCTCAGCCAACGGATCAAGATCTAACGGACACGGTGCCTCTGACCATGGTTGGGCGGCGCTAGCGGCGGCTGGCGGCGGCGCACGCTCGGGCGGTGGCGTCGCGGCGATTACAGGAAGCAAGGGAAGAAGGAAAACAACTCACCGTGCTCGCAGAGGGTTGGCGAAGGTCGAGGTGGCGTTGGCTTGGCGAGGGGCGCTCAGGAACGGAGGGAATTGCTCGTCGGAGACGGCGTCGACGTCGGGCGTCTCTGAAGGTTGTCGGGGACGGAGCTACAGATCGCCCTAAGGCAAGAGGAGCATATGCTTAGACGCGGGCGAGTGTGGGGGGTATGGGAGCATCACTGAGAGGTCTCGGGGCGGTCTGGGCTTACCAGGGGGACTCGCTGGAGAAACGGCCGAAGACGGTGGCGCTCTGATGTTGACGAAGCCGAGCTTCTAGAGCGCGCGGGAGTGAGCTGGGGATATGGTCAGGTGCGCATGACGATGGGGAATATGCTCGCGTGCAGAGGGAGGCGAGGCATGACTGCGGTTCGTCGGAATTGATCGGAAAGGTCATCGGAGCAGAGAAGGCTTGAGTTCAAAATTCTTGCAGCCTGGTGGCAGAGGGGAGGCGCTGTTTGGGGGGAAAGAGAGAAGAGGCGTGGGTGTTTATCTACGTGTGATCACAGCGGGGAATAACGCAGGCATTAACCCGAATTCATCGCTGCAATCAAGGCAGCAATGGCAAGGGAGAACGGTCGCGAGGGAGACGATGCTGAGGTGTCGTGGGATCCGTCTGTCAGCGAGAGAGGGAGAGAAAGAGTGGGGCCTGCTTGTCTGTAACTCAGCGGGTTCTATTCTAGGTGGAAAACGTTTATTGAGGGGGATGGGGGAAGTTGGGCTGCGAGTGGGCTTCTTTGGGCACATTAATTTGTTTCTTTTTTTTTCTTATACTGAAGCTTTTTTCCTTTTCTATTTGAATTTCTGTTTTGATTTTCAAACAAATAATTCAAACACCAATTTAAATCAAACCATCACCAAACTTTGTATTTATTTTAATTCTGCTTAACAACACAATCCAAAGTCAAAAATAAAATAATACTTTTATTCTTTCAGGATCTATTAATAATTAAATAAATAGACCTTTGTCATTAATTCAAATAGGATTGTATTTATTTAGAAACTCTATTTGAAATCTAAATAATACCAAAATCATTTTAGTAAGTTTTATTTGAATAAAAAACAAAAACACTTGGAAATCTTATTTATAATACATTAACAAGGTTTTAGTGTTTATTTAAAATGGAAAAGCCTTTACTTAAATAAAATTGGATATTAATAAATCCTCATTATTTTATTTAAATAAACCTTTACTCTTTTTATTAAATAGAAATATTTTATTTTCAAAGTTGGCCAAGATTTAATTTGGTTCTATAAAATAATCCTTATTTATAATTCTACCTTTTCTTTTGAAAACCAAATCTTTTTATTAAAAGATCCAAAAATAGTAATTCCAACTATCATAATTTTATTTATTAATTGTTTATGTTTTTAAATCCCTTTAGGATTTTATTTGATCAAAATAGGTTTGGATGTTTCCAATTGGAGAATTTTTTTCTTCTCACCCTAAATTTCAACAAAATTTTATTTTGTTTATTTATTTTTCACATTTCAAAATTTGGAAAATTTTGGGATGTGACAGGCTACCACCCTTAAAATAAATCTCGTCCCGAGATTTGGGAAGGCTAAGGTTACAATTTGGCTTCAAGGCAACTAGGTACTACCACCCTTAAAATAAATCTCATAGGATTACATTGATGGTTCACTTGACTATGGGTTCAACACTTGATATCCAGACAAGGAATCCTTATTTGACTCAACTGAGTTAACTAGTTCCTGATATCCACTTCTTCTATCTCTTCAAAGCTTCCATCCATGTCAATGTGGTTCACATGTCCTTTCTGGGTCACATTGGAGTCATCTCCATTGGCTCTTCTAGCATCCTTTTTCTTTTTCTTCTCAGGACAGTATGATGCATAGTGTCCAAGTTCCTTACAATTATAGCACTGCAACTGGCTAATGTCTTTATTCCTGAAATTGTCTTGTTGATTCTGACCAAGGTCATCTCCATTGTCAGTATCCTTTCCATTATTATCACTTCCATTGTTGTTGTGGTGATACTGATGTGGTTCAGAATCTTCATTGCTCTTTTTGAGTGAATGCTTCTTTTTTGACAATCCTGAGTGATTCTTGAGTTTATGCTTTCTCTTTCTGTTCTCAACTTGATTCATCTTGTTTTCCAAAATGGTGGCTTTGTCACAGAGTGATTGATAAGTTGGGACACAGGCAACAGCTAGCTGCAGGTTCAACTCATCATTAAGTCCTTCAAGAAATTTCTCCTTTCTCTTAGCATCTGTGTCAACTTCATTCGGTGCATATCGTGCCAGATTGTTGAATTCTTCAATATACTCAGCCACACTGAGGTGACGCTGTTTCAGATTGTGAAACTCCTTTTTCTTCAAGTACATCACTCCAGGTGAGATGTGAGTTGTTCTGAATCCATCCTCAAAAATAGCCCAAGTTACATCTTCAAGGGGAGTGGTGATCTGAAAATTGTCCCACCATGTTGCTGCTGGTCCTTCAAGCGAAATCGCAAACATTACTTTTTCTTCATCGGTGCAGTCACTAAGTCCTTATTCACCGAACGTAACCAATCATCGGCTACCATTGGGTCAGTTGTTCCAGAGAACCTTGCAGGCCTAAGTTTCAGAAACTTGGTGAGCATATCATGTGCTGGAGGATTATTCTGATTGTTGTTGTTGTTGTTGTTGTTGTTGTTGTTGTTGTTGTTGTTGTTGTTGTTGTTGTTGTTGTTGTTGTTGTTGTTGTTGTTGTTGTTGTTGTTGTTGTTGTTGTTGTTGTTGTTGTTGTTGTTGTTGTTGTTGTTGTTGTTGTTGTTGTTGTTGTTGTTGTTGTTGTTGTTGTTGTTGTTGTTGTTGTTGTTGTTGTTGTTGTTGTTGTTGTTGTTGTTGGTCGCTTCTTTCTTCTTTCTTCTTCTTCTTTATTGTTGTTGTTGTTGTTGTTGTTGTTGTTGTTGTTGTTGTTGTTGTTGTTGTTGTTGTTGTTGTTGTTGTTGTTCTCATTCTGTATGAACGTGGTTATCATCTGCATCAGTTGCGTCTGAGATGTCATCATTTGCTGCATCTCAGGAGTGTTGTTGTTGTTTTGGTTGGGGTTGGCACGACGGGGAGGCATCTGTTGGTTTGATAGGGATGAGTAATGTTGGATAGGTTTTAAGAAGTCCTAACACACCACTCAAAAACAACCAAGTTCAATCAAACAATCAACAAGCAACTATCCACTTAACAACTTATGAGCTTAACTCATGAGCTGAAGGAGAAAACAAGTTTTCTTGAAATAAATAACTTAGTATAATCATACCTCATAGGTCAATATGATCCATACTCTAACTTGATATCAATGTCTTTGGTAGGCAGTCTAATGTCTCTTGGTTTTCACTTGTAGTCCTTAGTGATGTCTAAGTTGAAGTCCTTGGTGAGACTAAAGTTGAAGTCATTGGTCATGGTGAAGGCTTTGTCCATCAAGTTGAAAAGGAAGAGATGTAGAATCAAAACCAAAAAGGTTGAGGAAAGAGTTTACAAGATTGTTTGTAAATATGTTTTGGAACAAATACAAATCCTATTTTTCTAAGGGGTTTGTCCAATCCTAGGGTTACAATCCTACAGGAAACACAGTGCTCTGATACCATCTGTAAGGTTCCCAACCTTTAATAAGGTAGAGATCCCTGTGTTTTATAATGCTAGTCCCTGGATCAATAGCTAGCATCCACAGTTAAGATGTAATATCAAGAAACAAAGGTCATAATACAACTTTATAACCAGGAATAAAATAAATCATTACATCTTACATAACTCAATTGGCTATCTCATTACAATGCAGCAGAATATAACAATAGCATGGGGTCCTTCATCTTCAAAGTGCCACAGGCAGACATGTTGGTTGTAGACTTGTAATCCTATTCAACAAACTTCACTAACATCAAACAAACCTGCAACATAATAAGTTGCAGCCACAAGGGTCAATACATTTGAATTGTATTGGCAAGTTTCACTACTATGTAGAAATAAGTGGATCCTATCATTACATGCATATTTGGCTAAGTAGGGTTTAGGCTCATTTGTAGAAAGCAATATAGTTTTATCCTATCTTTTCAAAATAGTTTTGATCTTTTGTCAAATCTTTCTGAACTTCTTGGAAATCTCCAAGTGCTTCATCCCTTGTTGTCACCATCAAGTTTTACTTTGAGAAATTGGAATGTCGAGATCTTCCATAGCTTCAGGCCTTAGTTGCTCAGTGTTGTCCATAACCGGGGACACGGCTAAGTACTTAGAATTTTTGATCTTCTGCAGAAGTTGTACACTTTACCCACATGACACAAACTCATCTTGATGCCACCAGTGTCCGCTGGATAAGTACTCACAAAGATGGAGTACTGGCAGATTGAGAATGTGACAAAGTCTTTCCATAGGAGTCCTCCCAATACACAATGCTAGCTTGTCAACCAGGCACCAATGTAGGGATAAATTTTCCCTTACACAATTCTAGTTAACCTGAAGATGCCAATGCATGGGTCTTCCACTATGTAGTTGACTAAGCCAGAGCCCATTTAGCATGTGGCTGTACACGGAAGCCACTATACAAGAAACATGTTCAATCTCTAAGTCCCTGGGTGGTTTTCTTCTAGTGCACATACAAAAAGATAGCCATATAAACATGGTTCCCTTTGTTGCCACCTTGTCCAAAACTTGAGTATCCTTGTCCACCCAGGTGGTTCATTTAGTACTTGTTTTATTATATAAACATATATCTTTTCAACACTTCATATATTCATAACATGTATCCCATCCCAAATATATAGCAGGGCTAAGCATACTACAACTACAATGTTTTCACTAAGGAATATATAAGGGTATCCTATTAGGATTTAGCATAGCATAAAATATAGTAGTTCTTTCCATGCATGTTACAAAATCCACTAAGTGTAATGAAAATAGTAGGACTTGGATGATAGTTTCACTTGCCTTTTTAGTAGAGAATGTTGGTTCACTTCTTGATCTTGCAAATATCACACTCTTCTAATTCCACTACAATTCAATCAAGAAAACACAAATTCAACTAGCATTTCAACCAATTTATCACACATAAAATAATAGAAACAAGGTCATGCATGCAAGCATGCAAAAGATAGGTTTACTTGCAGAAGTGGTTTCTACTAGGCTCTAAACATTATAAAGTTCAAAGTGGTCATTTACTAAAGTGGTAAAACCATTTGCAAAAAGGTTTTATCTATAAACCATTTTAAATCAAATCAACATTTTATGTGATTGAAAATTCTTTTATCAAAGCAATATTCTTTAAAGGGTGCACAAAATATATTTTAATTCTCAAAACTTGGTGTTTAGGGTTAGAAGGTTTGCATCAAAACATTTCCCAAAGGTTTTGCTCAAAAATCACTTCTAAACCAAAAACAATATTTTTATTTGACTAGAAATGTGCTAATTCAAATATTTACTCCTTGTAAGATCCCTCCTTTATAAAGGAAAAGGATCCCTGTGTTTACAATGCTAGTCCCTGGTTCAATAGCTAGCATCCACAGTTAAGATGTAATATCAAGAAACAAAGGTCATAATACAACTTTATAACCAGGAATAACCTAATTTATTACATCTTAAATAGCTCATTTGGCTATTACATTACATTACAGCAGAATATCCATAAGCAAGGGGTCCTTCATCTTCAAAGTGCCACAGGCAGACATGTTGGTTGTAGACTTGTAATCCTAATCATTAAACTTCACTAATATCAAACAAACCTGCAACATAACAAGTTACAGCCACAAGGGTCAATACATTTGAATTGTATTCGCAAGTGATACTATGGTAGTATAGTGGAGTCTATCAACTATATGCATTTGGCTAAGTGGAGCTTAGGCTTGCTTTGCTCAAAATAGATTTTCCTTATCATTTGAAAACACTAAGTTTTTGCTTGACAAAAATCACCCAAGGAACCACCAATAGAAATTGGTGAACCTTAAACCCTTGTTCAACCACAAGTTTTTAACTTAGAAATTTGGATGATGAGATTCTTGATAGCTTCCATGTCTTGATGCTCAAATTGTCCTTTGCCAGGGACATGGCTAAGTACTTAGATTTTACACACTACAGAGGTGGTGCACTTTCCCCACAAGACTTGGTTTCACCAAGACAAGATCTTTCAGAAGCCTTCCCTTAGACGAGAATGGACGCGCTCCAACCTATCATACCCCTACCACCAACTGTCCATTTGGCTAAGTTCTTGCAACCTATATGATCCAGGCAGAGCCCATAATGCCAAGTGGTTGCACTTGAAGCTTCTCAACATTTGACATCTCAAATCTCTTTGTTCCTGGGTGGCATTCCACAAGTGAGATACACAAGGTTCACCAGTCCCCTGGCCTTGTGTAACCACTCAACACAAACCATTCCTTCCATTCCACCCAGGTGATTCATTCACTTAGTTGTTTTATTAAACAAAACACAAGTCCTCAGACTTAGAAATTTTCCATAGCATGAGTATATAATCCACCCTTGTTTTCTACTAGCTAAGCTAAGCATGATAGTAGTAGGAATCTTAACTTAGGAAATTATAAGGTTTCATCTACTAGGATTTCCCATAGCATAGTTTATACTTAACAAAAATTCCATGCAAGTCCTACTTAGAAATATCACTAATGCATAGTGAAAATAATGGGACAAAAGTATGAAGCATCACTTGCCTTTTTGGTAGAGAGTATAAGTTCACTCCTTGATCTTTGCAATGTTTACTCACTTCAAATCACTACAATTCAATCAAGCAAACAATATTTCAAACTACCATTCAAGCAATTCAACACATAAAATAATAATAACAAAACAATGCATGCAAACGTGCTAAAGATTGTTTTATTTGTAAAAGTGGTTTCTAATGGTTCATAAACATTTGAAAACACCTAATGGTCATTTTATAAAGTGGCAAAATCATTTGTGTAAGATTTTACTTTATAAACCATTTTTAGATCAAGCCTTTATTTTATGTGGTGAAGAAATGCTTTTAATAAGGCAAAATTCTATAGGTTTCACTAAATATGTTTTCAAACCATATAACCTTGTGTTTAGGGTCAGAGAGTTTATTTCCAAAACATTTCTCAAAGATTTTCTACTAAAAGCATTCTTAATAATTAAACCATATTTTTATTTGACTAGAAAGGGTTTAAATCAAAGATTTGTTCTTTTGCTTCACCAAATACATTTTTGAAACCACAATTTGTTTCCTATGGTCAGTAGGTTTGAAACACACCATTTGCCAAAGATTTTATCCTCAAATACATTTTGGAATAAATTTTATATCCTAAACATGCATACATAAGTTTCTGCAAAAACAAACATTTTACCAGAAGGTTTTTACTAAACAAAGTGCATGGTTGGCTAGGGCTTGTTTTTCTGAATCCATTGATATAAAGTTTGCAAAATTTGGACGTGTAGATTAAAAGTTATAGATTTTACAAAATCTTATATCTAATAGATCAAATCTGTTTTAAAACAAAACAACAGAGCCACGTGTCTTATTTCTATTCGCCCATACTGTTTCGTCTGGATCGAGCGATGGCAGCCGTTGGATTTAAGTTACATCGCACGGTGCAGAGATGCTACTTACCCCCTTCGTCTAGTTTCTATCCTAGCCGCTGGATCCTAATCGCACGGTGCACAACACGCTTGCCAGAGACGGGCTGCGCTGGGGCGGCAGGTGGCGGCGGCGTGTCTGGCTACGGCATCGCGGAGGTTTTAGGAAGGAAGGGAGGAAAGGGAGTGGCTCACCGTGATCGCCATGGCGTGGGGAAGCTCAATGCGGTACTGGCTGGCAAGGGGGCGCACGAGGATGCCTTTAATCGCTCGTCGGAGTTGAGCTACGCCTCGGGTTCGGCCAGACGTCGTCGAGGGCGACGCTACGGTGCACAAAAAGGTAAAGTAAGGACGGCATTAGCTGCACACGTGATTGTCAATCATGAGTGCATCATCAGGAGGGGAAGGGGAGGACGGAGCTTACGGGGAGAGGTCGACGGAGTTGGAGACAGGCGGCAGTGTAGTCAGTCGTGGTCGCTGCCGATGATGTGGGGAACGCGCGAGCGAGCTGGGGATGCAGAGAGATGCGTCAGTGCCTGGGAAGTATGTGAGTGTCGTCGAGGAGGCGAGGGGCGACGAGGGGCTGCCGGAATCGCTGCCGGAGAGCGTCAGAACAGAGGGTGGTGCAGAGGAAAATTTGGCAGCCTGGGGGCGCGCTAAGGTGAGGTGACGGAGGGGAAAGGGAGAGGAGGTGTTGGCACTTAAGAAGGCGTGGTCGCAGGGGCGTTACATGGCGCGGTTAACGCGTATTTATGCCGGCAATTCATCGGCAGTAATGGCCAGAGGAGGGGGGCACGGTCAGCGGCGGGTGGGGAAGAAGGAGCTGGCGGTGGGGTCCGCTTGGTAGCGTGAGAGAGGAGTGGGGAGATGGGGTCCACGCGTCAGTGAGGGTGCGGGTGAGTTCACTGGTATGAAGCATTTTCTCGCGGGGAGAGAGGGACTAGGCTGGACTGGGCCAGGTGGGCTTAGCTGGGCTGGGTCGGCTTGATTCCTTTTCTTTTTCCTTTTCTTTAATTCTATTTTGATTTTGTTTAATCAATTCAAACCTCAATTTGATTTCAAACCTTTGCCAAAATTTGGGTAGGTTTAAATATTGATTGGTAGCACATTCTGATGTTAATTTTGGAAATTTATTTTATTCCTTTTGGGATCTTTTTAATTAATAAAAAGGGCCCTTGTTTTAAATCAAAATAGGATTTAATAATTCCTTTAATTTCCATTTGACTTCTAAATTCTTCCAAAACTTTTCAGTAAGTTTTGTTTACTTAAAAGGGTGTCAAATAATTCATCTTGAATTATTTGGAAAAGTTTTTCATAAGATTTATTAATCATTTAAGATTGGGTATTTGTTTTAATTCCAATGGAATTTAATATGGTTTTAATTCCCTATAGTTTATTTGGAAGGTTTATTTTATTTAAGTTGATTAAACAACTTTTATTTCACTTGGATAATTTCCAAAATACCATTTTCTCATGAATTATATAATTATTCTTAGTAGAGATTGGTCTTTATTAAATTAGGGATAGAATGGTTATTGCCATTTTATTTTATTTTGGAAATTCTTTATCCTTTTATTTTATTTGGATTTGGATTATATTCATTCCATTTGCTTGATGGATTAGGCCAAGTTTTATTTTGGTCTTTAAGTATTCTTTATTTAATATTTCTTTCTTCATCTTATAAAATCAATATCTCTTTATTTAGAGATCCAAACTTGGTGATTCCAATTTGTAAAATCTTGTTTAATATTTGTTTATCTTTTAAATGTCTTTAGGATTATTTGCTCTCCATTTGGTTTGGATTTTGGTCAGATTCTTTATTAGCTTTGGAAATTACTTTTTCTTATCTTATTAAATTCATAAGATTTTATCTATGGGTCCAAATTAAGTGAAACCAATTTCTATGGTTTTATAATATTTCTATTTGTCTTTATTGATCATTTGTAAATGTTTGTTGACAAGATTTTATATGGATCAAATCCATAGGCTTGGAGATAACTTGGAAATGATTTTTATTCCATTAGGGTTTAGAGTTTGGATTTATTTTCCAAGTGTTTAAATTTCCAGATGCATTTTATGAGGAATGCATTTCTCTTGATTTGGATTTTGTTGAATTCAAACTTTAATTAAAGTTTGTTCAAGATGGGATTTTAAGTTTCCTTTTAGAACAAAAGTTTCTTTTCACCCTGATTTTCAACAAAAAATTTATTTTGTTTTATTTATTTCACATTACAAGATTTGGAAAATCTTGGGATGTGACAGGCTACCACCCTTAAAATAAATCTCGTCCCGAGATTTGGGAAGGCTAGGGGTTACAAGTTGGCTCAAAGCATCTAGGGTACTACCACCCTTAAAAATTTTCTAACTAAATTACATCTTGGCTTGCTTGGGGTCTTGTTGAAATCTCTCTGGACAAACATCTGCATAGTTTCCTTTGTTTCCACATTTGAAACATGTGATAAGGCTGAGATCCTTCATAGGCTTGTTTATCTTGTTCTTCATCTTTTCTGGGCAATTGCTTGCATAATGTCCTTGATTACCACAATTGTAACATGTGATGAGGTTGAGTTCTTCATGTATCTTCTGTGGGCAAGTTGCTACATAATGGCCTAGCTATTTGCAGTTGTTGCACCACACTTGGCTAATCTCTTTATACTTTTGTTTCTCTGGACATTCACTGGCATAGTGTCCCATTTCTTTGCAATGACCACATTGCACATGGCTTTTGTCCTTCTTTTTCTTGGGTTTCTCCAAAGCTAGTAGTGCTTCTAGTTCATGTTCTTCATATGTTATCTCAAAGGTAGGAATGTCTACTGGTCTCCTTGACCTTCTATTACTCTTTGGATAATACACGTGTCTCCTTTTTGGTCCTTTAAATTGAGTCATGTTGTTGGGAGGTACAAGCTGAGATTTTCCTTTGTCTTCATCCTTCTTGGTAGACTTGGCTCTCTCATGGTAGTCTGCAATCAGTTGTTGCACTCCACCTTGTTTCCTTTGTTCAACTATGGAATAGATGGGGCATTGGATAGGGACATGATTGTTTCCTTCACATAGGTAACAAGTAGCTTGGGATGTGGGGCATTGGTTAGCTGGATGTTTCTCTTCACAGTTGGGGCATTGATCTTCATGCTCCTTGGAAGTGTGATCCTTGTCTCCACAAATGTTGCAAGCTTGGGTTCCTTCTAGAATAACATCCTTGTCATCCTTGTTGTCACAAGCTCCTTGGGAAGAGTTGTCTCCCATGTTGGTCATTTGAGTAGCCATCCCTTGCAACAATTGGGATTGAAGTTTCAAAATCCTTTGTATGGCTGGATCTAATCCATTGTTGTTGGCTAAAAGCTGAGTTGTCACTTGGCTCAACTGGGTTTGATTTGCTAGTAGTTGTTCTCTCATGTGCATCTCTTGGTTGTTGTTGTTGTCATCATCCTTGATGTTGGAGTCTCTTGGAGAAGTCATCTGTTTGGGTTGGATAGGGATTAGAATAGGCAAAATATTTCTAAGGGAATAATTCTAATCACACACATCACAATTCACACAAGCAATGTGCAAGCAATCACAAACAAACATTCCACTCAAACAACAAGTTTCAAGCATATTTTTAGGCAACTAAAAATATTTTTGTTACACCACATAAGTTGGTGGGTTTGACTTAAACTAAATATGGTGGTCCAACTATATGGTTCACTTGAGATCTTTCCATCCTTCTTAGTTGATTCTTCATGAACACAATCTTTGTATCCTTAGAGAATTTCTTGCATCTTGGTCTCAAAACTTCAAGGTGATGATGGTTCCTTCTAGGTTGTGTTTCCTTAGTCTTCAAGTGTTGAGTAATATTTCTTGTCTCAATTGTAGTCCTTAGTGATATCCAAGTTGAAGTCCTTGGTGAAAATGCTGAAGATGTTGAAGCCATTAGAGTTGAAGATATTGAAGTCATTAGAGTTGATGAAGTCCTTTGCACATGGTGAAGTCTTTGGCCATGGGGTAGGCTTTGTCCATCAAGTTTGAAATAGAAGAGATGTAGAATCAAAACCAAAATGGTTAAGGAAAGAGTTTACAAGATTGTTTGTAAATAGATTTTTGGAACAAAGACAACTCCTATTTTCTAAGGGGTTTTGTCCAATCCTAGGTTTACAAATCCTACAGGCAACACAATGCTCTGATACCATCTGTAAGATCCCTCCTTTATAAAGGAAAAGGATCCCTGTGTTTACAATGCTAGTCCCTGGATCAATAGCTAGCATCCACAGTTAAGATGTAATATCAAGAAACAAAGGTCATTATACAACTTTATAACCAGGAATAACATAATTTATTACATCTTACATAGCTCATTTGGCTATTACATTACATTGCAGCAGAATATAACAATAGCATGGGGTCCTTCATATTCAAAGTGCCATAGGCAGACATGTTGGTTGTAGACTTGTAATCCTAATCATTAAACTTCACTAATATCAAACAAACCTGCAACATAACAAGTTACAGCCACAAGGGTCAATACATTTGAATTGTATTGGCAAGTGATACTATGGTAGTATAGTGGAGTCTATCAACTATATGCATTTGGCTAAGTGGAGCTTAGGCTTGCTTTGCTCAAAATAGATTTTCCTTATCATTTGAAAACACTAAGTTTTTGCTTGACAAAAATCACCCAAGGAACCACCAATAGAAATTGGTGAACCTTAAACCCTTGTTCAACCACAAGTTTTTAACTTAGAAATTTGGATGATGAGATTCTTGATAGCTTCCATGTCTTGATGCTCAAATTGTCCTTTGCCAGGGACATGGCTAAGTACTTAGATTTTACACACTACAGAGGTGGTGCACTTTCCCCACAAGACTTGGTTTCACCAAGACAAGATCTTTCAGAAGCCTTCCCTTATACCAGAATGGACGCGCTCCAACCTATCATACCCCTACCACCAACTGTCCATTTGGCTAAGTTCTTGCAACCTATATGATCCAGGCAGAGCCCATAATGCCAAGTGGTTGCACTTGAAGCTTCTCAACATTTGACATCTCAAATCTCTTTGTTCCTGGGTGGCATTCCACAAGTGAGATACACAAGGTTCACCAGTCCCCTGGCCTTGTGTAACCACTCAACACAAACCATTCCTTCCATTCCACCCAGGTGATTCATTCACTTAGTTGTTTTATTAAACAAAACACAAGTCCTCAGACTTAGAAATTTTCCATAGCATGAGTATATAATCCACCCTTGTTTTCTACTAGCTAAGCTAAGCATGATAGTAGTAGGAATCTTAACTTAGGAAATTATAAGGTTTCATCTACTAGGATTTCCCATAGCATAGTTTATACTTAACAAAAATTCCATGCAAGTCCTACTTAGAAATATCACTAATGCATAGTGAAAATAATGGGACAAAAGTATGAAGCATCACTTGCCTTTTTGGTAGAGAGTATAAGTTCACTCCTTGATCTTTGCAATGTTTACTCACTTCAAATCACTACAATTCAATCAAGCAAACAATATTTCAAACTACCATTCAAGCAATTCAACACATAAAATAATAATAACAAAACAATGCATGCAAACGTGCTAAAGATTGTTTTATTTGTAAAAGTGGTTTCTAATGGTTCATAAAAATTTGAAAACACCTAATGGTCATTTTATAAAGTGGCAAAATCATTTGTGTAAGATTTTACTTTATAAACCATTTTTAGATCAAGCCTTTATTTTATGTGGTGAAGAAATGCTTTTAATAAGGCAAAATTCTATAGGTTTCACTAAATATGTTTTCAAACCAAATAACCTTGTGTTTAGGGTCAGAGAGTTTATTTCCAAAACATTTCTCAAAGATTTTCTACTAAAAGCATTCTTAATAATTAAACCATATTTTTATTTGACTAGAAAGGGTTTAAATCAAAGATTTGTTCTTTTGCTTCACCAAATACATTTTTGAAACCACAATTTGTTTCCTATGGTCAGTAGGTTCAAAACACACCATTTGCCAAAGATTTTATCCTCAAAAACATTTTGGAATAAATTTTATATCCTAAACATGCATACATAAGTTTCTGCAAAAACAAACATTTTACCAGAAGGTTTTTACTAAACAAAGTGCATGGTTGGCTAGGGCTTGTTTTTCTGAATCCATTGATATAAAGTTTTCAAAATTAGGACATGTAGGTTAAAAGTTATAGATTTTACAAAATCTTATATCTAATAGATCAAATCTGTTTTAAAACAAAACAACAGAGCCACGTGTCTTATTTCTATTCGCCCATACCTTTTCGTCTGGATCGAGCGATGGCAGCCGTTGTATTTAAGTTACATCGCACGGTGCAGAGATGCTACTTACCCCTTCGTCTAGTTTCTATCCTAGCCGCTGGATCCTAATCGCACGGTGCACAACACGCTTGCTAGAGACGGGCGGCGCTGGCGGCGGCAGGTGGCGGCGGCGTGTCTGGCTACGGTGTCGCGGCGGTTTCAGGAAGGAAGGGAGGAAAGGGAGTGGCTCACCGTGATGGCCGTGGCATGGGGAAGCTCAAGGCGGTACTGGCTGGCAAGGGGGCGTACGAGGATGCCTTCAATCGCTCGTCGGAGTTGAGCTACGCCTCAGGTTCGGTCAGTCGTTGTCGAGGGCGACACTACGGTGCACAAAAAGGTAAAGTAAGGACGACATTAGTTGCGTACGTGATTTTCAATCATGAGTGCATCATCAGGAGGGGAAGGGGAGGACGGAGCTTACGGGGAGAGGTCGACGGAGTTGGAGACAGGCGACGGTGTAGTCAGTCGTGGTCGCTGCCGATGATGTGGGGCACGCGCGAGCGAGCTGGGGATGCAGAGAGATGCGCCAGGGCCTGGGAAGTATGTGAGTGTGGTCGAGGAGGCGAGGGACAAGGAGGGGCTGCCGAAATTGCTGCCGGAGAGCGTCGGAACATAGGATGGTGCAGAGGAAAATTTGGCAGCCTGGGGGCGCGCTAAGGTGAGGTGACGGAGAGGAAAGGGAGAGGAGGTGTTGGCGCTTAAGAAGGCGTGGTCGCAGGGGCGTTACATGGCGCGGTTAACGCGTATTTATGCCGGCAATTCATCGGCAGTAATGGCCAGAGGAGGGGGGCGCGGTCAGCGGCGGGTGGGGAAGAAGGAGCTGGCGGTGGGGTCCGCTTGGCAGCGTGAGAGAGGAGTGGGGAGATGGGGTCCACGCGTCAGTGAGGGTGCGGGTGAGTTCACTGGTATGAAGCGTTTTCTCGCGGGGAGAGAGGGACTGGGCTGGACTGGGCCAGGTGGGCTTAGCTGGGCTGGGTCGGCTTGATTCCTTTTCTTTTTCCTTTTCTTTAATTCTATTTTGATTTTGTTTAATCAATTCAAACCTCAATTTGATTTCAAACCTTTGCCAAAATTTGGTAGGTTTAAATATTTATTGTTAGCACATTCTGATGTTAATTTTGGAAATTTATTTTATTCCTTTTGGGGTCTTTTTAATTAATAAAAAGGGCCCTTGTTTTAAATCAAAATAGGATTTAATAATGCCTTTAATTTCCATTTGACTTATAAATTCTTCCAAAACTTTTCAGTAAGTTTTTTTACTTAAAAGGGTGTCAAATAATTCATCTTGAATTATTTGGAAAAGTTTTTAATAAGATTTATTAATCATTTAAGATTGGGTATTTGTTTTAATTCCAATGGAATTTAATATGGTTTTAATTCCCTATAGTTTATTTGGAATGTTTATTTTATTTAAGTTGATTAAACAACTTTTTATTTCACTTGGATAATTTCCAAAATACCATTTTCTCATGAATTATATAATTATTCTTAGTAGAGATTGGTCTTTATTAAATTAGGGATAGAATGGTTATTGCCATTTTATTTTATTTTGGAAATTCTTTATCCTTTTATTTTATTTGGATTTGGATTATATTCATTCCATTTGCTTGATGGATTAGGCCAAGTTTTATTTTGGTCTTTAAGTATTCTTTATTTAATATTTCTTTCTTCATCTTATAAAATCCATATCTCTTTATTTAGAGATCCAAACTTGGTGATTCCAATTTGTAAAATCTTGTTTAATATTTGTTTATCTTTTAAATGTCTTTAGGATTATTTGCTCTCCATTTGGTTTGGATTTTGGTCAGATTATTTATTAGCTTTGGAAATTACTTTTCCTTATCTTATTAAATTCATAAGATTTTATCTATGGTTCCAAATTAAGTGAAACCAATTTCTATGGTTTTATAATATTTCTATTTGTCTTTCTTGATCATTTGTAAATGTTTTTGACAAGATTTTATATGGATCAAATCCATAGGCTTGGAGATAACTTGGAAATGATTTTTATTCCATTAGGGTTTAGAGTTTGGATTTATTTTCCAAGTGTTTAAATTTCTAGATGCATTTTATGAGGAATGCATTTCTCTTGATTTGGATTTTGTTGAATTCAAACTTTAATTAAAGTTTGTTCAAGATGGGATTTTAAGTTTACTTTTAGAACAAAAGTTTCTTTTCACCCTGATTTTCAAAAAAAAATTATTTTGTTTTATTTATTTTCACATTACAAGATTTGGAAAATCTTGGGATGTGACACTCCTTAACTTCACAAAATACATTTTTAAATCCATAAGTTGGTTCCTAGGGTCAGTAGGTTCACAACAATCCATTTTGCAAAGATTTCATACTTAAAATATATCTAGAACAATTTCTATATTCAAAATAAGCCTACACATGTTTCTGTAGTTCCAACCAATTTTACAGAAGCAAAACATTAATAAAAATGCATGATTGCAAAGTACATGATCTTCTGAATCCATTGATATAAAATTTGCAAAATTTGGACGTGTAGAACTAAAGTTATGTATTTTACAAGTTTGCAAATTAAATAGAACATTTTCTGGTTTTATTCAAACAGACTGGCCACGTGGCTCGTTCTTATTGGCCGGTACCGCTTCGTGCGGATCAGCCTCCGTGAGTCATTGGATCTAAATAAGATCGTGCGGTTCTGGTTCAACTCATACCCCTTCGCTTAAATCTATTCTCAGCCAACAGATCAAGATCTAATGGACACGGTGCCTCTGAACATGGTTGGGCGGCGCTAACGGCGGCTGGCAGCGGCGCACGCTTGGGTGGTGGCATCGCAGCGATTACAGGAAGCAAGGGAAGAAGGAAAACACCTCACCGTGCTCGTAGAGGGTTGGCGAAGCTCGAGGTGGCGTTGTCTTGGCGAGGGGCGCTCAGAAACAGAGGGAATTGCTCGTCGGAGACGGTGTCGGCGTCGGGCGTCTCTGGAGGTTGTCAGGGACAGAGCTGCAGATCTCCCTAAGGCAAGCGGAGCATACAGTTAGACGCGGGCTAGCGTGGGGAGTATGGGAGCATCACTGAGAGGGCTCGGGGCGGTCTGGGCTTACCAGGGGGACTCGCCGGAGAAACGGCCAAAGACGATGGCGCTCTAATGTTGACGAAGCCAAGATTCTAGAGCGCGCGGGAGTGAGCTGGGGCTATGGGCAGGTGCGCCCGACGATGGGGAATATGCTCGCGTGCAGAGGGAGGCGAGGCACGGCTGCGGTTCGTCGGAATTGATCGGAAAGGTCGTCGGAGCAGAGAAGGCTTGAGTTCAAAATTCCTGCAGCCTGGTGGCAGAGGAGAGGCGCTGTTTGCGGGGAAAGAGAGAAGAGGCATGGGCGTTTATCTACGCGTGATCACACCAGGGAATAACGCAGGCATTAACCTGAATACATCGCTGCAATCAAGGCAGCAACGGCGAGGGAGAACGGTCGCGAGGGAGACGATGCTGAGGTGGCATGGGATCCGTCTGTCAGCGAGAGAGGGAGAGAAAGAGTGGGGCCTACTTGTCTGTAACTTAGTGGGTTCTATTCTGGGTGGAAAACGTTTCGCTGAGGGGGGGAAAAGTTGGGCTGCGAGTGGGCTTGCTTGGCCTGTTAGCTGGGCTGCTGTTTGTTTCTTTTTTTTCTTATACTGAAGCTTTTTCCTTTTTCTATTTGAATTTCTGTTTTGATTTTAAAACAAATAATTCAAACACCAATTCAAATCAAACCACCACCAAACTTTTTATTTATTTTAATTCTGTTTAACAACACAATCCAAAGTAAAAATAAAATAATACTTTTATTCTTTTAGGATCTATTAATAATTAAATAAATAGACCTTAGTCATTAATTCAAATAGGATTGTATTTATTTAGAAACTCTATTTGAAATCTAAATAATACCAAAATCATTTCAGTAAGTTTTATTTGAATAAAAAAAAACACTTGGAAATCTTATTTATAATACATTAACAAGGGTTTAGTGTTTATTTAAAATGGAAAAGCCTTTACTTAAATAAAATTGGATATTAATAAATCCTCATTATTTTATTTAAATAAACCTTTACTCTTTTTATTAAATAGAAATATTTTATTTTCAAAGTTGTCCAAGATTTAATTTGGCTCTATAAAATAATCCTTATTTATAATTCTACCTTTTCTTTTGAAAACCAAATCTTTTTATTAAAAGATCCAAAAATAGTAATTCCAACTATCATAATTTTATTTATTAATTGTTTATATTTTTAAATCCCTTTAGGATTTTATTTGATCAAAATAGGTTTGGATGTTTCCAATTGGAGAAAAAAAATTCTTCTCACCCTAAATTTCAACAAAATTTTCATTTTGTTTATTTATTTTTCACATTTCAAAATTTGGAAAATTTTGGGATGTGACAAGCGAAGTCGGATGAGTGCGATTCCGTATGCTTCTGCAGTCGGATCCATCATGTATGCCATGATTTGTACTAGGCCGGATGTTTCATATGATCTAAGTGTTGTGAGCAGATACCAGGATGATCCTGGAGAAATCCACTGGACAACGGCTAAAATATCCTAAAGTACTTGAGAAGGACTAAGGATATGTTCTTGGTTTATGGTGGTGAAGATGAACTTAGTGTAAAGGGTTACACGGATGCGAGTTATATTACCAACTCTGATGATTCTCGTTCGCAATCCGGATACATGTTTATTATAAACGGAGGTGCTGTGAGCTGGAAGAGTTCCAAGCAAGATATTGTGTCTGCATCTACAACAGAGGCTGAGTATATTGCCGCCTCAGAGGCAGTAATGGAATCTGTTTGCATGAGGAATTTCCTCATGGATCTTGGTGTGGTTCAGGGCTCGTCCAATCCGTTAGACATGTATTGTGGCAGTAATGGTGCTATTACACAAGACAAGGAACCTAGAAAACACCAGAAGAACAAACACATACTCATGCGGTACCACCTGATTCGCCAGTTCGTGGATCAGGGTGATATCAAGTTATGCAAGGTACACACGGATGCAAATATTGTAGATCCGTTGACAAATCCGTTATCCCAGCCAAAGCATGAGGCGCACCTGAGAGCCATGGGCATTAGATGCTTAGACATGTGATGTCGGAAGATTGACTCTAGTGCAAGTGGGAGACTGTTGGAAATATGCCCTAGAGGCAATCATGTATGATGATATTTCCCATTGTATTCATAAAGATATTAAGTAGTCCTTGTATAAACATATGATGTGTATCATTGAATATGAGATTCGGTTGTGGAACTATGCATTCATGTTGTTTGTACTAAATATACTTGGTCATTGAGGTTGTGTTGGACACACAACTTATACCAATGTGAAAGTTGGCTTGAGGACTCGGTTCCACTTGTCATGGTCATGGAGATGCTATTCCAACTTACACAGATTCGGCTAAAGAGTTTAGCGAGTCGGATTGACCCATATTGAGGTGCAATGAACAAGTTGTCATTTGTATATCTCAATCAATGTAATCCTTAGACCTAAGGTTATTGCATAGTCCGAGTTGAGGATCACCGACTTAGGTTACATCAAACACCGATCCGTATCGGGCGCGTTATAAAGCGAGTTCGGGTCGACTGAGAATCAAGCTGCGTGATGTGAATAACCAAGATGGGATTTTGCCCCTCCACTTGGAGAGATATTCTCTGGGCCCTCTCAGATGATATGATTCGGAAAGCATGGCCATGCACGACTCGGTTAAGTGTTAACCGAGGTGATCAACTAAGAGTTAGTCGGGTGAATCACTTATCTCGTATCGAGAAGAGAGTCAGAGTATTTAAGGGATGACATATATTCGCCTATAGTGTGACAAGGTATATCGTGAGGCAAAAGGGTCTCGGACGCAAGTCACATTGGATAGGCAAGTCGTCATGACTCTTCGGTACTTGGAAGTCGGCACGTTCTGCTAGGAGCCTCTACCGACTGATCGATTTAGAGTCAGACTCTAATCGTGTCCAAGTAGCCATGAGCCTGCGGGGTCACACACTTAAGAGCGGGAGCAAGTTTGGATTGGATCTGAACTGTAAATCTGGTTGGGTTGTACCCGAGCCTGATTTGGACTGAGTCAGTGAGTCGGACTCACCGGGACTAACATTATATGGGCTTTAGTGAATGGGCTGCGCGAGCAGAGCCCACGTTCACTCCCTATATATAGTGGAGCACCGTAACCCAGAAAGGTTAATCGTTGATCGGTTAGGTCATTCCATGTGTTGGAAACCCTAGCTCCACAGCAGTCCTACCGTCGATACGAACCTAGCAGTTCGCCGCCGGTGCTCCTCCTTGTACGTGTGGATACCAGCAGAGGTGTTGTATGATCAGCACCAGGACGATTAGATCGCAAAGGACTGCAGTGCATCAACTGACGCGCTTCATCAGTAATCGGCAACTGCGCGTCTAGTGGTAAACCTCGTGGCCTTCTACCTCAGCTAGTTCTTGGGATCACCACGTTAGAGGGAAAAAGTTTTGTTTTATCTCTGCGTGGCCCAACACTTAGCTGTGTCCCCGGAAAAGGACAATTTGAGCATCAAGACATGGAAGCTATGAAGAATCTCCTCATCCCAATTTTCTAAGTTAAAACTTGTTGTTGAACAAGGGTGAAGGTTCACCAATTTCTATTGGTGGTTCCTTGGGAGTTTTTGCCAAACAAAAACTTAGTGTTTTTGACTGATAGGTAAAAACTATTTTGAGCAAAGCAAGCCTAAGCTACACTTAGCCAAAATTCATGTAGTAACTAGATGCTAATATTCTACTAAGGTATGACTTGCCAATACTATTCCAATGTATTGACCCATTGTGGCTGTAACTTGTGATGTTGCAGGTTTCTTTTGATGATGATTAGGGGTTATGAGTCTACACTGAACATGCTTTCCTGTGGCACATGAAGATGAAGACTTCTATTTTTATATTGTTAATTTAAACTCTTATACTAGCCTATGGCTATGGAGTTGTAAAAGACTATGTTATCTCTGGAATGATGATGTAATAATGACCTTTGTTTCTGTGTACTTCATCTTAAAATGTGGATGCTAGCAATTGATCTAGGGACTAGCATTGCAATCACAGGGATCTTTACCTTTATAAAGGTGGGATCTTACAGATGGTATCAGAGCACTGTGTTGCCTGTAAGATTATGACCCTAGGATTGGAATTGAAACCACTAAGGAAAATTTTTCAACAATTTACACACTTGTCCTTTTCTTCTCGTAAAATTTTCTAATCTTCTTTCTCATCTCTATTTTTAGATGAACTCCATCAACGAAGCCATGAGGAAGGGACCACTCATGACCATGAATTTGGAGTGTGAGACTGAATTTGCCAAGGCCCTCCAGAACCTTATGGTTACCATGGGGATACATGGTGCAGCTGTGTACAAAGGATTCCCTGTGATGGATGAAGGAGAAGAGTACTGGTGGGTGCAAGTTCACCTGTACAAAAACAGGGAAGACAACCACAAGGAGTCAGGATTCTGCATGGTCACCAACTCAGAAATGCACACAACATTCTTTGACTCTGCAAGAAATGCAGCTTGGAATGCTATCAAGGAGCTTGGTGATAGACTCAAATGCAAAATGCTCAACACCCATAATGACCTTAGAGAAGAAAAGAAGCGTACCCAGGACTTAGAGGCTGCTAACCAACGTTTAAGGGAGGACATCATAGACTTAGCAATGGAGTCATGTGATCAAGATCGACAGATTGCCGCTAGGGATGCCCTGATAGCTAACTTGGCAAGTGAGTGGGGATTATAATGTACTCCGCTAGCTGGACCACCACATTTATCGTTTTTACTTCCAAAAATTTGTCCAAGTTATGTTGAACCTTTGATGCTTGTAATGGATTTGTGTATGCCATGACTTGTATGTTTGATGCTAAAGATTTGCTTGTGATATTTTGTCTTGTGATTTTCTTTCCTCTGCCTATGTTGATTCTAACTTTTCTCTATCTTATAAAATAGATGCCTAATGTTGTTATCAGCACGGCCGAGGAGTTCAAGGGAACTCGTTTTGGTACTCGTCTCATTGAGCTCACTAGTGTGCTCAACCTTCCACTTCCTAGCATCATGACGCTTCCCCTCACCAAGTTTGAGAGGAAGGACCTTTGGAGCTTCGGAGTCACTCATCCGGGACGCCAGACAGAGCCAACCACGGAGACCATCACTTTCAAGCTGATGCATGACGACAAGGAGAAACGCTTAGATGTAGTCATGCAGGAGTTACTTGGGCGCCTGGTAGGGAGGCACTCCACAGATCTTAGAGGTCTTTACTTTCACCCCTTCGGGAGACGCAACGAGGAGGGTGAGGCCATAGAGTACGAGGATGATGCTAGAGAGACGATGGAGCCGATTCGTCTATACCTCCAGGACCTAGAGGGTCTTATTAGGCACCTAGATACTAATAGGACCAACGTCATGCTTAGCAATGACGAGCTCTAGGTTCAGCTCCGAGAGAAGTACAAGCTCTTCGCGGAGCAAGACGAGATAGTCAAGGAAATGGAGGCCAAGTTTGAAAGCCAGGACAAGAAATTCAAGAGCCAGGAGAAAAGAGTCCAAGACAGGAACAAGAAGATCCGGGGGATGAAGGAAGAGCTTGAGGCCAAGGACTTCGATCTTGAGCATCAGCAGGGAGTGATCAAGAGGCTTCGTTCACAGAAGAGGGCTCTTAGGGCTAAGGTAGAGTCCTTGACTACTAATGTTGAGGAGTACAAGACCGCTATGGAGAATGTAGGTCTAACCCTTGTTGATGTGGAGATTGATGCGGAGGAGTAGTGTTGACTACTCATTTATCTTTCATCTACCGTACTTTTGATTATTGAGTCGTAATGACCATCCAACATGTGGGTGGCTTGCTATGGTGTGTTTGCATTTCCAAACTTGTTGTTTATGTCGTTCAAACTCTATGTTATTTTGATTCTTGGTTATTGTGATTGACTATGTGATGTATTGTGCATGTTAAGCATCTATGGGTATCTCATTCTTATCCTTATGAAAACCACAGATGCCTCCTCGACGTGCCAACCCCAACCCAAACAACAACAACAACAATGTCACTCCCGAGATGCAGCAGTTGATGACATCACAGGCACAACTGATGCAGATGATGACCACTTTCATGTAGAACCAGAATCAGAATAACAACAACAATAATAACAATAACAACAACAACAACAACCAGAATAATCCGCCAGGGTTTGACATGCTCACCAGATTTCTAAGACTGAGGCCTGCAAAGTTCTCAGGAACCACTGATCCAATGGTGGCCAATGATTGGCTATGTTCAATGAACAAGGATTTAGTGACTATCGGCTGCACCGACAAAGAGAAGGTCAGGTTTGCAGCACATCTGTTGGAAGGACCAGTAGCAACCTGGTGGGATAACTTCCAGATCACCACTCCCATTGAGGATGTGACTTGGGCTATCTTTGAGGATGGATTCTGTACAGCTCACATCTCATCCGGAGTGATGAATTTGAAGGAGTTCCACAACCTGAAACAGCGTCACCGCAGCCTGGCTGAATATATTGAGAAGTTCAACAATCTGGCGCGTTATGCACCGGATGAGGTTGATACTGATGCCAAGAGGAAAGAGAAATTCCTCGAAGGACTGCATGATGAACTGAATCTGCAGTTGTCTATTGCCTCTGTCCCAACCTACCAATCACTTTGTGACAAGGTTACCATCTTGGAGAAAGATGAAACAGGTTGAAAGTAGAAAGAGGAAGCATAGCTTTGACAAGCACAACTCGGGATCGTATCACAAGCGTTCCCATCATGATGATAGTGGGAGTTCTGGATCCCACAAACATGGAAAGTACAACAACCACCACGGCCACAACCGCCATCATGACAACAAGCATCACCGTAGTCATGATAATGACAAGTATAAGAACCACAAGAGTGGATACAAGAGCCACCACAATGGAAGTGGAAGTGGTAGTGGAAGTCAGCCTGTCAAGAAAGATCTCAGTCAGGTTGAATGCTTCAAGTGTAAGAAGATGGGGCACTATGCTAATGAGTGCCCAGAAAAGAAAGTTGAAGGCACCAACAAACCCAACCCTTTCCATAAGGGACAAGTGAACCACATCAATGTGGAAGATATATATGAGGAACCTGATGCTGTGGCTGGTAAGTTCAAACTCAATTCTGTTCCAGCACTTGTTCTTTTTATACTGGCGCATCGCATTCATTCATATCAAGAGCATTTGTTGATAGAAATGAACTTCCAGTTGAAACTATTGGGTGTCCTATAAAAGTAAGTTCTCTTGGTGGAGAAATGATAGTGAACTCAGGATATCATGACCTAGTCATAGAATTTGGGAAGTATAAGTTTCCCGTTAATTTGATAATCCTAAATTCCCAAGGATTGGATGTCATTTTGGGAATGGACTGGATGACTAAGTACAAAGGAGTGCTAGATTGTACCAATCATACTGTCACACTCACTGTAGGGTTCGCAGCATAGAAAACAAAAAATTTCCTACGATGTGAACTATATACCAAGATCTATATATACTAGGTACAAACAACGGGCGGATGTATATCCGTAGAGAACATACCCTTGAAGACCGACAAAGCTTAACGAGTTCAACTCGTGGTTGATGTAGACGATCTCTTGCCGATCTCAAGATCGAGAGGAAGTCCTAGCGCCGCAAATCAGCAGTGCATCCGTGCTCGCACACACGTTCGAGGCACCGAGCAACCTCCGCCTCCTCGCTCCAGCGATGCAGTGGAAGCACAACTCTTTCTTGCCGAATAGCCACTGGGAACATGTATCTCGCTAGTCCGAGACCATGGGGGATAAATTCTAGAGGGGGAGAGAGATCCTTCACGAGGAGGTGTGAGAGACAAGTGAGGAGGAGGGGCTCCTTTTATAGGAGGAGGGGGGGAACCCCAAGGGGTGGCAGCGCATGGGGGCTGCCCTTGCCCTCCCTCTTCATGTGGGTGGACACTCCACCCACAAAACTCCTCTAAATTCCCTCCACTCAAAAGTCCACTCAAAAATCCCATTAAATTTCCACCAAATTTAATGCAAACTCTCATTAAATAAAACTCTTCTATTTTCTTCAGAATTTTGTCAATTACTTTAATGACAAACATTCACAAATAACCCCTTTCTAGAATTCTATTTCACATGCATAACCACTTTATGCAATTTCACCAAAAACCTGCTTTGGTATCTAGTGAAATAAATTCTCGCTTGTTCATTCTTTCGCATGAAACATTTGCTCCAATTGGATGTCGGTGTCTCTTAAGTGTGTCACCCTACGGTTCGTGAATAATGCGGACATGATCGAGACCCTCTCGATCAATAATCGAAAGGGATCCGAGACCCATACCGACTCCCACACATTCAACGATGACTTTCTTGTGATCGTCGGAACCTTTTACGCTAGTATCTTAATCCCTTTGTTTCACGATATATTACATGTCCGAGATTCGATCATCGGTATCTCCATACCTAGTTTGATCTCGCATCGACATGCACTCTTTTCTCGTTCTGTGATATAACATTCTAGTGATCAAATCACTTGCTTGCAAGCTAATCAATGTGATATCACCGAGAGGGCCCAGTATATCTATCCGTCATCGGGATGAACAAATTCCACTCTCGATCCATGAGCCTCAACATAACACTTTATTAGTTCGAATCCATCTTTATAATCACCTGTTACGGTGTGACGTTTGATGTTATCAAGAAACTCTTAGGTGTTAGTGATTGACATGATCTCATGGTCTAAGGATTATGATCACTTCGTAAGTTGTTATAGCAATATAAACTCAATGACTTTGATCGTAATGCTATACTTCGGATGAATGTTCATCACATCATTACACTAATGTTGTGATCTCGTTATTAACAACATCCAATGTCCATGATCAGGAAACCTTGATCATCTTGTTAATCAACGAGCTAGTTTATGAGAGAGGCATAACTAGGAACTTTCTGTTTGTTTATTAAACACACATGTATTAACGTTTCCGTATTAATACAATTATAGGATGCAAAATAAACATCTATCATATACTTGGAATACACATAATAAACACTTTATTATTGCCTCTCAGGGCATATTCCCTTCAGTCTCCCACTTGCACTAGAGACAATAATCTAGTTACATAGTGATAAATCTAACACCCATTGAGTTACGGTGTTGATCATGTTTTTCTCTAGGAGAGTTTTAGTCAACGGATCTGCTACATTGAGATCCGTATGTACTTTAAATCTTTATATCTCCATCCTTGACATGATCGGATGGAGTGAAACCGCGCTTAATATGCTTGGAATGCTTGTGAGACCTTGGCTCTTTGGCATTGGCAATGGCACCATTGTTGTCACAATAGATCACCATTGGGTCCAACGCTTTGCCACAACTCCTAGTTCGGATATGAACTCCTTCATCCAAATCGCTCGAGCCGCTCAAGCAAAGAACATATTCGCCTCCGTTGTTGATCCCGCTACCACAGGTTGTTTGGAGCTCCTCCAACTAACCGCTCCGCCATTCATGAGAAATACGTATCCGGATTGAGACTTAGAGTCATCCGGATCGGTGTCAAAGCTAGCGTCGACATAACACTTAGCGACGAGCTCTTCTTCACCTCCGTATACAAGAAACATATCCTTAGTTCTTCGTAAGTATTTAAGGATATTCTTGACCGCTATCCAGTGTTCCGAACCTGGATCCGATTGGTACCTACTAGTCAAACTAATAGCGTGTGCCACATCCGGTCTTGTACATAGCATGGCGTACATTATAGAGCCTATAGCTGAAGCATAGGGGACTTTGTCCATTATCTCTCTTTCTTCCACTGAAGCCGGACTTTGAGTCTTACTCAATGTCTTGCCTTGCAACATAGGTAAGAACCCCTTCTTACTTCCGTCCATTTTAAACTTCTTTAAAATCTTATCAAGGTATGTACTTTGCGATAGCCCTATGAGGCACCTAGATCTATCTCTATAGATCTTTATGCCTAATATGTATGACGCTTCACCTAGGTCCTTCATTGAAAATTTGCTGTTTAGATAACTTTTAACACTGTTTAAAAGTTCTATATCATTTCCGATCAATAATATGTCATCCACATATAATATCAGAAATGCCACATTGCTCCCACTCACTTTCTTGTAAATACAAGCTTCTCCATAAGTTTGGACAAATCCAAACTCTTTGATCACCTCATCAAAGCGGAGATTCCAACTTCGTGATGCTTGCTTCAATCCATAGATGGATCGCTGAAGCTTGCACACCTTGTTAGCATCCTTAGGATCGACAAAACCCTTTGGTTGTATCATATACAACTCTTCTTCAATATTACCATTGAGAAACGCGGTTTTGACATCCATCGCCATATTTCATAATCGAAATATGCAGCAATTGCTAACATAATCCTAACTGATTTTAGCATCGCTACGGAGAGAAAGTCTCATCGTAGTCAACTCCTTGAATTTGTCGAAACCCTTCGCGACAAGTCGAGCTTTATAGATGGTCACATTACCATCAAGACGCTTTTCCTTTGAAAATCCATTTGTTCTCCACGGCCTTTGGTCGTGAGGTAATTCCACCAAGTTCCAAACTTGATTTTCATACATGGATTCCATCTCGGATTTCATGGCTTCTAACCATTTGTTGGAATCCGGCTCATCATCGCTTCTTCATACGTCAGGGGTCATTATTTTCATCAACCATGAAATTTATGACAGGATTTCCGTCTGTTCGAGCCGCTGCCGCGTCTGCTTGACTGCGAGGTTCGGTAGTACTCTCTTTCGGAGTTTCATGATCATTATCATTAGTTCCCTCTTCAACAGGTGGAGCCAACTCCGAACAAATTCGTTGCGCTACTCGCCATACTTTGAAGAGAAGGTTCCACAACCTCTTCGAGTTCTACCTTCCGACTACTCACACCTTTCGCGAGAAACTCTTTCTCTAGAAAGGATCCATTCTTGGCAACAAAACCTTGCCCTCGGATCTGTGATAGAAGGAATACCCAATAGTTTCTTTAGGGTATCCTATGAAGACGCATTTTTCCGCTTTGGGTTCGAGTTTATCCGGTTGAAGTTTCTTCACATAAACATCGCATCCCCAAACTTTAAGAAATGACAGCTTAGGTTTGTTTCCAAACCACAATTCATACGGTGTCTTTTCAACGGATTTAGATGGTGCCTGATTTAAAGTGAATGCAGAAATTTCTAGTGCATAACCCCAAAATGACAACGGCAAGTCCGTCAGAGACATCATAGATCGAACCATATCTAACAAAGTACGATTACGACGTTCCGACACACCGTTTTTGTGGTGTTCCGCAGGTGTGAGTTGTGAAACAATTCCACACTCTTTCATGTGAGTGCTAAACTCAGAACTTAGATACTCACCTCCACGGTCGCATCGTAGAAATTTGATCTTTCTATTACGATGATTTTCCACTTCATTCTGAAATTCCTTGAACTTTTCAAAGGTTTCGACTTGTGTTTCATCAAGTAGATATAACCGTATCTACTCAAATCATCCGTGAAAGTAACAAAATAACGATATCCACCTCGCCGACACTCATTGGACCACATACATCGAATGTATGATTTCCAATAAATCCGCCTGCTCCATTGAACCGAAAACGGCGTTCTAGTCATCTTGCCCATAAGGCATGGCTCACATGTATCAAATGATTCATAATCAAGTGATTCCAAAAGTCCATCCGAATGGAGCTTCTTCATGCGTTTAATGCCAATATGACCTAGACGGCGATTGCCACATATATGCGGATATATCATCATTAAGTTTAATCCTTTTAGCATCAACATTATGAATATGTGTAACATTATCATTGAGATCTAACGAAATAAACCATTCATCATCGTTTGCATGACCATAAAAGATTTCATTCATATAAATGGAACAACCATTGTTCTCAGATTTAAATGAATAACCACTTTGCATCAAACATGATCCAGATACAATGTTCATGCTCAGTGCAGGCACCAGATAACATTTATTTAAGTTTATGACTAATCCCGACGGTAAGTGGAGAGGCAGCGTTCCGACGGCGATTACATCAACGTTTGATCCATTGCCGACACGCATCTTGACCTCACCCCTTGCTAGCGGTCGCTTGTTCCGCAGCCCCTGATTCGAGTTACAAATATTAGCAACTGAACCGGTATCAAATACCCAGGTGCTACTGCGAGCACTAGTCAAGTACACATCAATAACATGTATATCATATATACCTTTGTTTGCCTTGCCGGCCTTCTTGTGCGCGGATACTTGGGGCATTTGCGCCCGATGGCGATCCCCTTACAATAGTAGCACTTTCGGTATCGACTTAGGTCCAACTCGGGGTTTCTTTTCAGCGCAACAGCTTGTCGCCCTTACTTCCCTTCGTTTTCCTTCTTGTCTTTCTTGAAACCAGTGTTCCTATTGATCATCAACACTTGATGTTCCTTTTGATCTCCACTTCGCAGTTTTAAGCATTGATGTAAGCTCGGGAGAGACTTCTTCATGCCTTGCATATTATAGTTCATCACGAAGCTCTTATAGCTAGGTGGCGAGACGCAGAACACGATGGATGCCTAAGTCAATGGGAATCGTTATTCCCAAGGACACAAGCTTATCGGCAGAACCCGACATCTTGAGTACATGCTCACTAACGGAGCGTGCTCTTCCATCATGCAGCTAAAGAACTTTTACAAGCATTGTAGCTCTCACAGCAGACATGTGTGTCGAAAATCATTTTCAACTCACCCATTGTATCAAATGCATTGCCGTTTTCGAAACGCTTTCGAAGTTCCGGCTCTAGCCCATACAATATGCCGCAATGAACTAAGTTGTGGTCCTCCTGACGAGTCTGATAGACATTCTTCTCCTCGTCAGGGGCATCATCAAAAGGTGGGGGGCCTAACGGCGCTTCTAGCACATATTGCTTTTGTGCAGCAGAGAGGAGAATCCTCAAATTCATGGCCCATTCAGTAAAGTTGCTACCGTTCGTCGCTAGTTTCTCTTTCTCCATGAACGCATTGAAATTAAAAGCAGGTGGTGCCATCTACAACAGAATTTGTAAAGTTTAGACTAAGTGTATGATAGATCGAGTTCAACTAATCTATATTACGAATGAACTCCCACTCAAAAGCGACATCCCTCGTGTCCTTTTGGTGATTACATGAACCAAATCCACTACACCAAGTCCGATCATCACGTGAGTCGGTATAGCTTCAAAGGCGAGCATCAAATGGGCATCATATCAACTATATGACTCATGCTTAACCTTTCGGTCTGTGTTCCGAGGCCATGTCTGTACATGCTAGGCTCGCCAAGTTAGAACCTTAGTATTTGCGGTGTAACTGCTTTTACACCAAATATGGTCGTGGATCCAAGAACACCCGATCATCACGTGATGTCTTGGAGCGACGAAAACATAATCGGTGCATACTAAAGGAAGAACACATTCTTATCTTGATATTTAAATGAGGATCATCTTATTATGCTTAACAAAGCGCTAAACAGGCAATATAAGATGCAACCAAACATCATATGTTTATTAGTGAAATTATATGGTTCCCGCAGATGATCTCTATCATGTGCATCGTGGTATGATCACTATCATACCTATATGTGTAAATCCAAGGTCTATGGATTTTACGCTATGTGTGTTGTAAGAGTATCATCTCATACTTTTACTTACAACACTACCATATCATAACACTAGCCCAAAGAACAATCTAAACTAGACGCCTCTAATTTATCCATTGCAAGTTTTACGTGGCTTAGGGCTTTCGAGATAGAACCGTTCTTACCTCTGAACATGAACCACAACGAGGATAATCAAATTGTTGACAACTCTTGCAAAATAGATATTGACTATAGTAGGAGAGACAGACACCGCTAGCCACTTATGCAAACTAGTTGCATGTCAAGCGTGGAACAGGTCTCATGTGCGAGGACATGTAAAGTTTGTCCGCCGCTTCATCCCACTATGCCACCAATATCCAAAATCACAACAAAGGAGCAACAACATGATCATCATCGCCCACATACTCATATGTGTACTACCCGTGTAAAGTATCTACGCATAGATCCGGCTCTGATACCACTGTAGGGTTCGCAGCATAGAAAACAAAAATTTTCCTACGATGTGAACTATATACCAAGATCTATATATACTAGATACAAACAACGGGCGGATGTATATCCGTAGAGAACATACCCTTGAAGACTGACAAAGCTTAACGAGTTCAACTCGTGGTTGATGTAGACGATCTCTTGCCGATCTCAAGATCGAGAGGAAGTCCTAGCGCCGCAAATCAGCAGCGCATCCGTGCTCGCACACACGTTCGAGGCACCGAGCAACCTCCGCCTCCTCGCTCCAGCGATGCAGTGGAAGCACAACTCTTTCTTGCCGAATAGCCACCGGGAACATGTATCTCGCTAGTCCGAGACCATGGGGGATAAATTCTAGAGGGGGAGAGAGATCCTTCACGAGGAGGTGTGAGAGACAAGTGAGGAGGAGGGGCTCCTTATAGGAGGAGGGGGAACCCCAAGGGGTGGCCGGCGCATGGGGCTGCCCCTGCCCTCCCTCTTCATGTGGGTGGACACTCCACTCACAAAACTCCTCTAAATTCCTCCACTCAAAAGTCCACTCAAAATCCCATTAAATTTCCACCAAATTTAATGCAAACTCTCATTAAATAAAACTCTTTTATTTTATTCAGAATTTTGTCAATTACTTTAATGAAAAACATTCACAAATAACCCTTGCTAGAATTCTATTTCACATGCATAACCACTTTACGCAATTTCACCGAAAACCTGCTTCGGTATCTAGTGAAATAAATTCGCGCTTGTTCATTCTTTTCGCATGAAACATTTGCTCCAATTGGATGTCGGTGTCTTAAGTGTGTCACCCTACGGTTCGTGAATAATGCGGACATGATCGAGACCCTCTCGATCAATAATCGAGCGGATCCGAGACCCATACCGACTCCCACACATTCAATGATGACTTTCTTGTGATCGTTTAACCTTTACGCTAGTATCTTAATCCCTTTGTTTCACGATATATTACATGTCCGAGATTCGATCATTGGTATCTCCATACCTAGTTTGATCTCATCGACATGCACTCTTTTCTCGTTCTGTGATATAACATTCTAGTGATCAAATCACTTGCTTGCAAGCTAATCAATGTGATATCACCGAGAGGGCCCAGAGTATATCTATCCGTCATCGGGATGAACAAATTCCACTCTCGATCCATGAGCCTCAACATAACACTTTATTAGTTCTGAATCCATCTTTATAATCACCCGTGCTACGGTGTGACGTTTGATGTTATCAAGAAACTCTTCCGGTGTTAGTGATTGACATGATCTCATGGTCTAAGGATTATGATCACTTCGTAAGTTGTTATAGCAATATAAACTCAATGACTTTGATCGTAATGCTATACTTCGGATGAATGTTCATCACATCATTACACTAATGTTGTGATCCCGTTATTAACAACATCCAATGTCCATGATCAGGAAACCTTGATCATCTTGTTAATCAACGAGCTAGTTTATGAGAGAGGCATAACTAGGAACTATCTGTTTGTTTATTAAACACACATGTATTAACGTTTCCGTATTAATACAATTATAGCATGCAAAATAAACATCTATCATATACTTGGAATACACATAATAAACACTTTATTATTGCCTCTCAGGGCATATTCCCTTCACTCACAACCCCGGATAATAAAAGGATTAGATTCAAGACTAACTTTGAATCAAAAGGGAGTAAGCTAAATTCTCTTAAGGGGGTTAGCATAGACAGTTTGCCAATTGTGAGAGAATATCCAGATGTGTTTCCGGAGGAATTGCCGGGAATGCCACCAGATAGAGATGTGGAGTTTCTGATTGACTTGCTACCATGATCAGGACCAATAGCAAAGAGACCTTACAAGATGTCAGTTGATGAGTTGAAGGAACTCAAGAAACAACTTGGAGAACAGTTGCAAAAAGGATTTATACAACCAAGTTCTTCATCTTGGGGAGCACCAGTTTTGTTTGTGGAAAAGAAAGATAGAAGTCAAAGGTTATGCATAGATTATCGATCACTCAATGAGGTGACCATCAAGAACAAATATCCTTTACCCAGAATCAATGACTTGTTTGATCAGTTAGAAGGAGCCCGTGTGTCCTCAAAGATTGATCTCCGGTCAGGCTATTTTCAACTTAAGATAAGGGAACAAGACATACCTAAGACTACTTTCACCACTAGGTATGGATTGTATGAGTACACCGTAAAGCCGTTTGGTTTCACCAATGCACCAGCTTACTTCATGAATATGACGAACAAAGTGTTCATGGAGTTTCTTGACAATTTTGTCATCATTTTAATCGATGACATTTTTATCTACTCCAAGAGCAATGAAGAGCATGAAGGACATTTGCGTTTGATACTTGAGAAGCTTAGAGAGCATAAGATGTATGCCAAATTCAGCAAGTGTGAATTCTGGTTGAATGAAGTTGGATTTCTAGGACACATTGTGTCAGGAGATGGTGTAGCAGTTAATCCTGCAAAAGTGTCAGCTGTAACTGAATGGGAATCTCCTAAGTCAGTGAAAGAAGTTCGTAGTTTCCTTGGCTTGGCAGGATACTATAGAAGATTTATTGAGAATTTATCCAAGGTAGCCAAGCCAATGACGGAGTTACTCAAGAAAGACAATAAATTTGATTGGACTGAAGGATGTGAACTAAGTTTCCAAGAGTTGAATAAGAGACTAGTGACAGCACCAGTCCTATGTCTGCCAGATCTGGAGAAGGATTTCCAGGTTTATTGTGATGCATCTCACCAAGGATTGGGTGCAGTTCTGATGCAAGAAGGGAAAGTTGTGGCTTATGCCTCGAGACAACTCAAAACTCATGAAGTGAATTATCCTACTCATGATTTAGAGTTAGCCTCTGTTGTCCATGCACTCAAAACATGGAGACATTATATTTTGGGAAAGCGGTGTGAAGTGTTCACAGATCACAAAATTTTGAAGTATATCTTCACTCAGAAAGAAATCAACATGAGACAAAGAAGATGGCTAGAACTCATCAAGGACTATGACTTGAGTTTGCAATACCACCCCGGTAAAGCAAACGTTGTAGCGGATGCATTAAGCCGTAAGGTTTATGTGAATGGCCTTACTAAGGGATAATTGCCAGATGATCTGTGTGCCCAATTCAAAGATCTCAGATTGGAGATTGTGCCTAAAGGACATCTCATGTCATTAGATGTTCAACCCACATTGTTGGAAAAAATCAAGGAAGCCCAAAAGACGGACAAGGAAATTGAGGAGATTAAGGAAAAGAGTAGTAAAGGAAAATCCAAAGGATTCCATGAAGACGAACATGGTACTTTGTGGTATGGAAAACGTATCTGCATTCCGCAAGATCCGGAGCTTCGGAAACTGATTTTACAAGAAGCACACAACTCACCATATTCCATTCATCCGGGTAACACAAAAATGTAAATGGATGTGAAAGAAAGATTTTGGTGGAATAATCTCAAGAAGTACATCGCCAAACATATTGCTTTGTGTGATGTATGTAGTAGAGTAAAAGCGGAACATCAGAAGCCAGCAGGATTGTTACAACCATTACCTATTCCTGATTGGAAGTGGGACAAGATTGGCATGGATTTCATCACCGGATTACCAAGGACCAGGTCAGGGTATGATTCTATTTGGGTAGTAGTGGATCGTCTAACTAAAGTGGCTCATTTTATACCCGTGAAGACAACCTATACAAGTGCTAAGTTAGCCAAGTTCTATATGAATAGGATTGTGTGTCTGCATGGAGTACCCAAGAGTATTTTGTATGATAGGGGAACTCAATTCACTTATCATTTTTGGAGACAACTGCATGAGTCATTGGGAACGAGATTGGAATTCAGTACTGCTTTTTATCCCCAGACTGATGGACAGACAGAAAGGACCAACCAGATTTTAGAGGATATGTTGAGGACTTGTGCCCTAGATTATGGAGCTAGTTGGGATGAAAGTCTACCTTACGCGGAATTCTCTTATAACAACATCTATCAAGCCAGTATTGAGATGGCACCGTTTGAGTTTCTCTATGGGAGAAAGTGTACTGCCCCATTTCTATGGAATGGTGTTGGAGAAAGAAACTTGTTCGGGCCAGAGCTAATCAAGGAAGCTAAAGAGAAAGTCAAGTTGGTAAAGGAAAGATTGAAGATAGCACAGTCCCGACAGAAGAGCTACGTAGATCCAAAGCGTAGAGAAGTCACCTATGAGGTGGGTGATAGAGTATATCTTAGAGTATCACCACTTCGTGGAGTGAAGAGATTTGGAGTCAAAGGAAAATTGGCCCCAAGATATGTTGGACCATTCAAGATTCTGAGTCGTAAAGGAGAAGTGGCATATGAGATTGAATTGCCTGAGTCCTTGTCTGCCATTCACAGTGTGTTTCATACGAGTCAGCTAAAGAAATGCCATCCAGAGATGGAAGAGACTTCTTTGAAGGATACTATACCTTTGGAGGAGGTCCAATTGGAAAGTGATCTCACTTATGAGGAAAAACCTATCAAGATTCTTGAGGCTGCAGTAAGAGTTACACAGACAAAGAATATCAAATTCTGCAAATTTCAGTGGAACCATCATTCCGAGGAAGAAGCAACATGGGAAAGAGAAGATGATCTTCGGAAAGACCACCCTCACCTATTTGCTAGCCAATCCGAATCTCGAGGGCGAGATTCACCTTAAGGGTGTTAGATTGTAACATCCCAAAAATCATGATTCCAAAGTTTGCACATCATTCATGCATTCATAATCATTTTAGAATCATTTTCAAATAAGTTTTCAGAAACAGAAGCATTTGATGTCTATTATTTTATGTAAGCAAGGCAATGGCCTTATTGCTACCTTCTAATTAGAAAATATTTGTTTTAATCAGTAAAGAATTGAATATGGGTTTGTTTGTTATTTCAAAATCTTGACCAAAGTTTTTCAATACAAAAACATGAATTCAAACCATTCATATGCCTATTAGAAATAAATGATTAAAGCTTGGGTTATTTTAAAAATTCAATGGGCCAATGTATTTCTAAGTGTACAACTTTGTTCTGTAGTCAAATATGAGTATGGTACACTTTACAAAAATTCATAACAAGTTTGAATTCAAACCCATATGAAAAGCATTTGAAAATGGTTCCTGAAAAACAAATTTGAAAAACAAAGGGGAAAAAGAAAAAAATAAATCAGGCGCTACCATTTGAGCCCAACACCAGAACCAGCCCACAAGCCCACCCGGGCCATTTCCCCCTCTGCCCCTCTCTCACCCGCGCGAACCCTACCCCGCAGCCACTGACGCTGGGCCCTGCACCATGTCTGCATCATCTTCCCCAAACACCGCGTGCAGACGCCGTCGCCGCCCGTTTCCTCCTCCTTCACTGCCGCGAATTAAGCCGCTTAATTCCCATTGATTCACCGAGTGATTGTCGCCCCTGCTCGGGCTACTTAACCACCTCCCCACCCCGCTCCTTTACCCTCACACAGCACCACCAGAGCGCCGCCAGGCTCCCCAAATTTCACCCAACACCGTCGCGGTACCAAGGAACTCCGGTGAGCCATCACGGTGTGTCTCGAGCACGCCTTGTCCTCTGGTTCATGAGAGCTGCTTCGCCATCATCTTGCGCACCTTCCCATGCTTTCAATTCATCCTGAATCGCCCTAGGTCATCGCCCTCGTCAACATCTGGAAACGTCCGAAGCTTGACTCGACTCCGACGAGCCATTCCGGTGAGCCCCGTGTTCCCCTCTGTCTCTGGTTCATGCAATCGTGTTTGCCAGTGCCTCGCGCATCTGCTAACGTTTTCCGTTTGAATCCTTGCGCCCCAGGACGCCATCTTCGACTCCGACAGTGAGCACCCGACGCTCAGATGAACTCCGACGAGATCCTGCTGTTGTGCCCGTGCGCCCCGACCCTGTCCGTATGCACGTTGAGCATCTCCACGTTCTCGCGATCTCGGTAAGCACTAGCCTGACCCCCCTGCCCCTATGGCCTCGTCGGCGTGTCACCGCCAGAACCGTCGCCGCCGCAGGCACCATTTGCGCCGCTGGTTCTTGGTCAGATGGATATGATCCATCGGATCTAAATCCTAAGGCCACGATTAGATCTTAGGTGAAGCGGTACAAACAGATCTGGGCCGTGCATCTTTAGTTAGATCTTGAGGTCCACGAGCGTGATCCGGCCGAACCGGTATCGTCCAATCAGAAGCTGCCGCGTGGCGCTGTTTTATTTAAAAAGGCAGAAACATTTCTATTATATGTTCAAACTTGCAAAATTCATAACTTTTGATCCACACGTCCAAATGTTGAAAATTTTATATCATTGGAATCAGGAGAAAGAATTATATCCAACCATGCACTTTGTTTAATAAGTTTCTTGTGTAAATTTGGTTATTTTTGCAGAGACATTTGTAGGACTATTTTAAGTATAAATATTATTTGAAAAATGTTTTAAAGATCAAATTAAGTTTAATTAGTGTATAAATGTTTAGTTTAGTGTTCAGTATTGTTTCACTTGTCTTGTTTAAATTGGAAAAATCATCACATGGCATTTGCATGCATTCATATATTTTTGCTTGTTTATTTTGATATGTGAATTTGGTGCTATAATTTTATGTGTAGATTTTGGTGCTAGTGGTGATTGTGATTGTGAGGATTGTTGCTACTCCCCTAACTACCAAGGCAAGTGGTGCTTCATACTTTTGTCCCAATATTTTGACTATGCATTAGAAATGTTTTGTATAGGGCTTGCATGATAATTTTTGCTAAGTATCTATATGCTATGCTTGCGAAATCCTGGTAGTTGTAGAATTGTTAGAATTTCCTCTAAGTTAAGATACTTGCTATTGCCATGCTTAGCCTAGCTATTAGCAACCAAGGGTGGAATATATACATGCTATGGAAAAACATTGCTAAGTCTTTGACTTATGTTTTTGCTTAATAAAACAACTAAGTGAATGAAACACCTGGGTGGAATGGTGGATTGGTTTGTGTTGAGTGGTTACACAAGGCCCATTTCTATGGTTTACCTTGTGTATCTCACTTGTGGAATTCCACCCAGGAACAAAGGGATTTGAGATGCCATATGTTAAGAAGCTTCTAATGCAGCCACATGGCATTATGGGCTCTGCCTGGATCATATAGGTTGCAATAACTTGTCCATTTGGACAGTTGGTGGTAGTGGGTGATAGGTTGGAACGCGTCCATTTGGTCTAAGGGAAGGCTTCTGAAAGGTCCTGTCTTGGTGAAAATCAAGTCTTGTGGGGAAAGTGCACCACCTCTGCAGAAGGAAGAAACTAAGTACTTATCCATGTCCCCGGAAAAGGACAATTTGAGCATCAATACATGGAAGCTATCAAGAATCTCCTCATCCCAATTTTCTAAGTTAAAACTTGTGGTTGAACAAGGGTGAAGGTTCACCAATTTCTATTGGTGGTTCCTTGGGAGTTTTTGCCAAACAAAAACTTAGTGTTTTCGACTGATAGGTAAAACCTATTTTGAGCAAAGCAAGCCTAAGATACACTTAGCCAAAATTCATGTAGTAACTAGATGCTAATATTCTACTAAGGTATCACTTGCCAATACTATTCCAATATACTGACCCACTATGGTTGTAACTTGTGATGTTGCGGGTTACTCTGATGATGATTAGGGGTTATGATTCTACACTCAACATGCTTGCCTGTGGCACATGAAGATGAAGACTTTTATTTTTATATTGTTAATTTAAACTCTTGTACTAGCCTATGGCTATGGAGTTGTAAAAGACTATGTTATCTCTATAATGACGATGCAATAATGACCTTTGTTTCTGTGTACTTCATCTTAAACTATGGATGCTAGCAATTGATCCAGGGACTAGCATTGCAATCACAGGGATCTTTACCTTTATAAAGGTGGGATCTTACACAAGTGTTCAAGAAGGGTCTACCAAAGATAATAGGATAGGTTTTACTAACTTCTTTACCAAGTACTAGAAAATCAGCAGTATATTTAATCTTACCACAAAGAACCTCCACATCTCTTACAATGCCAATGGTACAAACTGTCTCTCTATCAGCAAGGTGAATAACCACATCAACGTCCTCAAGCTCACAAGAACTAATCACAGAAGTCATCAGTTCCCATAAAAGATTTAATGCATTCTTAATCATAGTTTATACCTGACTTTCTTCCTTTGTCATTCTCCCAAGCTTTAGTGTTCTCTTGAATACAGTCTAGGAGATCCCATTTAGCTTCTTCCTTCATACGTGTGAATGATCCAGCACAAGAAGCGTCTAGTAAAAATTTATCATGAAGAGAAAGCCTAGCATAAAAGTTACTGATAATAATATTTTTTAGGAAGTTCATGAATAGGACATTTAAGCATTAGTAACTTCAATCTCCCCCATGCTTGAGCTGTACTCTCTCCATCACGAGGCCAAAAATTATATATCAGATTTCTATCCTTATGAATTTCACTAGGAGGATAGAATTTAGAATAAAAGAGATGTACTATTTCCTCCCATTCCATGGATTTCCCATTCTTCAGCAGCTTATACCATTCTTCGGCTCTCCCTTTCAAGGATATAGAGAGTAACTTCTTCTTCACCTATTTAGTTGTGATACCTGCACACTTAAGCAACCCGCATAATTCATGGATAAAAAAGCAAATGGTCACCAGGATGGACAGTTACATCCCCTAAATAATAATTATCCATAACACGATCAACAATACTTGTAGTATCTTAAAAGGATCTATCTCCACTGGTGGTGGTTCATCTACTACCCTAACAGTGGTAGTAGTTTTCCCAAACAGAAAACCAAGTGGGTTATCCATATTGGAAACAAAGTAACAAACAAAAATAAAAAGCAATACTCATAGTAGAAGTTTCCTTTACCAGTTCAACTCTTCAATATCACTTCACTCCCCGGCAACAGCGCCAGAAAATAGTCTTTATGACCCATAAGTATAGGGGGTGTATCATAGTACTTTCGATAAATAGGAGTGTCGATCCCAACGAGGATCAGAAGGTGTTGACTAGTGGTATGGAGCAGGAAATCTCTGTAAATACTTAGAAAACGGATTTTTAGGGGTTTTCTGATAAAGCAAAGAAATAAAATGCAAGTAATAAAGACAATGAACAAATGCATCAAGTGTCCCAATCCTTTCTTAGCAAAGGACAAGCCAGTGGGAATACTTATAGGGACCAAACGTTCTCGAGGACACATGGGAATTCTGTCAAGTGCTTTCGCTTCAAATAGCTGAGTACCCTTCTTTGGTGTTGTAAGTGTTGTGTGGGTGAACCTGTGCTAATGTACCGACCTTACTTGGACTAATACATACTTGTGATTAAATCCCATGCAAGCATCCGCAACTACAGGAAAGCAATTAAGATATAAACCTAACCACAGCCTTAAACTCTGAGATCCTACACTCCCTTGTGCAAAGGTGTCCTAACGGGGGTTCAGGTTTCTATCACTTCGGCAACCCCACAATTAGTAGCCAAATACACAATGCATTCCCCTAGTCCCATAAATGGTGAAGTATCATGTAGTCGATGTTCACATGACACCACTAGAAGAATAGCACCACAACTTAAATACTAAACCATTGAATAACATCTCAACACAAATCCACTAATAACAACATGACTTCTCCCATGTCCTCAAGAACTAAACGAACTACTCACAAGACATCATATGGATCAAGATCAAAGATGATATAATGATGGATAACAATCTAAACATAAACAATAATCCAATGGTTCCACTCACAAGCATCAACTACAATAGTAATCAACACCGGGAAAGTTTCCCCTAAGAACTATGCAAGATTCAACTCAATTGTTACAGCGGGATGGAGTGGTGATGATGGTGCTGGTGGAGATGATGGTGTGGATGATGATGATGATCCCGATGAAGTCTAGCTTGACGATGGTGTTGATGGAGACGATCTCCCCTCTCCGGGAAGGAATTTCCCTGGCAGAAATCTGTCTGCCGGAGAGCTCTTTCTCTCTCAGTGTTTTCCACCCCGCAGAGGCGGCGGAATGTTTCTGTGGTCGCTCTTCGTGTATTAGGGTTTCAAGGAGAATAAATAGGCTAGAGGGAAGAGCCAGAGGTGGGCCAAACCCCCTGTAGGCACGGCCAGGGGTGGCCCACGCCTGGGGGGTGTGGTACCCCTGTGGCCCATATTCGCCTCCCCTTCTAGCATTCTTCGTCTTCTGGGAAAATATGATTTTACATAATTTTTCTGATCTTTGCGAAATTGCATCAAAACACCTCTTTTTCCATCAGAATCCCGACTCCGGCAGTTCATCCTCCAAGAATCATACAACATGAAAAAACAGATGAAAATACATAAGTAACACCTCTTAATATGAAATATATCTATGAATAGAGGAAAATTATGATATAGAATGGTGATGCAAATTGGACGTATCAGCGTCTAACTTTGTTTTGCAGGGGTGTGCTGTGATGTGATATGTCCATTATTGTGATTATATATGATGTATGCAATGTTCCTTATTGTAAGTCGGCAACCGGCAGGAGCCTTGTAAGACCCCACCTTTATAAAGGTAAAGGTCCCATGCTAGTCCATGGATCAAATGCTAGCATCCACAGTTTAAGATGAAGTACACAGAAACAAAGGTCTTTATTACATCGTCATTCCAGAGATAAACATAGTCTATTACAACTCCATATCCAAAGGCTAGTACAAGAGTTCATAGAATAAGGAAATAAAGTAAGGTCTTCATCTTCATGTGCCACAGGAAAGCATGTTGAGTGTAGACTCATAACCCTAATCCTCATCAGAGTAACCTGCAACATCATAAGTTACAGCCACAGTGGGTCAATACATTGGAATAGTATTGGCAAGTGATACCATAGTATAATAGTAGTTTCTAACTTCTATATGAACTTGGCTAAGTGTAGCTTAGGCTTGCTTTGATCAAAATAGGTTTTTCCTATCAGTTGAAAACACTAAGTTTTTGTTTGAAAAAAACTCCCAAGGAACCACCAATGAACATTGGTGAACCTTTCCCCTTGTTGAACCACAAATTTTTAACTTAGAAATTGGGATGAGGAGATCCATGATATCTTCCATGTCTTGATGCTCAAATTGTCCATTGACGGGGACACGGCTAAGTACTTAGATTCTTCCTTCTCGAGAGGTGGTGCACTTTCCCCACAAGATTCGACATGCATCAAGACAAGATCTTTCAGAAGCCTTCCCTTAGACCAAATGGACACGTTCAAAACCTATCACCCCTACCACCTTCTGTCCATTTGGCTAAGTTATTGGAACCTACATGATCCAGGCAGAGCCCAGATTGCCATGTGGCGGCACTAGAAGCTTCTTAACATTTGGCATCTCAAATCCCTTTGTTCTTGGGTGGCATTCCACAAGTGAGATACACATGGTTGGCCATGAAGATGGGGCCCTGGTAACCACTCAACAAAAATCTATCCAAGCAATTACCATTCCACCCAGGTGTTTCTTTCACTTAGTTGTTTTATTAAGCAAAAAACATAGTCACAAGACTTGGTAATATTTCCATAGCATGTATATATACCACCCTTGTTTGATACTAGCTAGGCTAAGCATGATAATAAAGCAAGTATCTTAACTTAGAGAATATTTCTACAAATTCTACAACTACTAGGATTTCCCATAGCATATCATATAGATACTTAGCAAAATTTCATGCATCCCTATACAAAATATCACTAGTGCATAGTCAAAATAATAGGATAATTTATGTGAAGTACCACTTGCCTTGGTAGTTGGGGGAGTAGCAACAATCCTCATAATCACAATCACCACTAGCACCAAAATCTACACATAAAATGATAGCACCAAATTTATATTCCAAACAATCAAGAAAAAATATGTGAATGCATGCAAATGCCATGTGATGATTTTTGTTAAACTAAACAAGACAAGTAAACAGTATTTAACACTAAACTACACATTTAGAGACTAAATAAACTTAATTTTGCTTTAAAATCATTTTCTAAAATAATTTATATACTCAAAATAAGCCTACAAATGCCTCTGCATAAAATTCCATTTTTACAGAAACAAAGTACAAAACTAAGCCCATAGATGTGTAGTATTTATTTTTTTTGAATCCATTGATATATTATTTGCATTTTTTGGATAGACAGATCAAAAGTTATAGATTTTACAAGTTAATTCATCTAATAAATCAAATCTGGATTTTAAAAGAAAAATCCTGACACGCGGCGGCTCCTGATTGGTCAGTACCGCTTTGTGCGGATCACACTCGTGAGCCACTGGATCTAAGTGAGATCTAACGGTCCAGATCTGCTCGTACCCTTTCACTCTCTCTTCTAATCTTAGCCGCTGGATCTAGATCCAGCGGATCTGGTCACTCTGCCACGAACGGGCAGCGCAAATGGCGATCACAGCGGCGGCGTGTCTAGCAACAGCGCTCCGGCGAGGCCAGGGGGTGTGGGGGAGTGGTTTAGAGGGTTACCAGGGTCGCGACGATGAGGTGGACGCAGTGGTGGTCGCAGGCAGAGGAGGGGTGCACTGGTACGGCCGTAATCTCTCGACGGAGTTGAGCTCACCGTCGGGCGCTCGCAGTCGTTGACGAAGCCGAGCCTACAGAGTGCCAAATGACCAACGGAAAGCATTAGCGCATGAGCGCAAGGATAATAGTTGTGTCGGTGCAAACCAGAGGCGAGGGCGGGGTCGAGTCTCACCATAATCGCTCGCCGACGCTCGTCGGAGTTGTGGCAATGCGAGGAAGAATTTGCAGAGCCTAGCTGCGCTTCGAGCTTGTGGTTTAGGGGGAAATGGAGCGGAGGCTGAGGGGAATAAGTAGCAGGGGAGAGGGGTGTTATCACGCTGAGAATCAACCGCAGTAAAGAGGATTGAAGGGTAAGAAATGGCAGTGGCAGAGCGGGTCGTCGCGGCGTTGATTGAGGACGAAGAGGTCGACATGGCCGAGGGGTCCACCAATCAGCGAGGGGGTACGCGCGCTGGCAGTGAGAAAACAGAGAGGGAGAGGGGGTTTTCCCGGGTTGGCTAGGTGGGCTGGTAGTTGGCCGCGGGTGGGTTGGGTTAGATAGGCCGCGTCTGTTATTTTTTTCTCTTTTCTCTTTTTCTTTTTCTGTTTTGATTTTCTAGATTAAATTTGAATGGTTAAATAAAATATGTTTGAATTCAAATTTTCTCCAAACTTTTGTACTGAGTTTCTAGTGTTCCAAAATTGTGTCAAACACACACACACACTCAAAAACCCTTTTGGGTTTGAAATTAAAAATAAAACCATGCCTTTATGAAAATATGGATATTAAGCATATAAATGGTTTTATATTGAATTTTGTTTTGAAGATTTTTGTGCAAGCTTTGCATTTAATTCTAAAACATTTCAGATCAAGTCCAAGCATTCTCATACTTGGAAAGTAAAAATAAAATCATTGCCTTACTTGCATAAAGTAATAGGCAAAAATATGGTTTCTTATTTTGGAATTTTATTTGAAAAGACCAAAAGCTTATGAATGCATGAATGATATGCAAACTTTACAAATCATGATTTTTGGGATGTTACAAATCTAACCCCCTTAAGGTGAATCTCTCCCTCGAGGTTCGGATTGGCTAGCAAATAGGTGAGAGTGATCTTTCCGGAGGTCATCTTCTCTTTCCCAAGTTGCTTCCTCTTCGGGATGATGATTCCACTGAACTTTGCAAAACTTGATAGTCTTAGTACGAGTGACTCTTTCTGCAGTTTAAAGAATCTTGATAGGTTTCTCTTCATAAGTGAGATCATTTTCCAACTAAACTTCTTCCAAAGGTATAGTATCATTCAAAGAAGTCTCTTCCATCTCTGGATGGCATTTCTTCAACTGACTTACGTGAAACACATTGTGAACAGCAGACAGTGATTCAGGCAAATCAATCTCATAAGACACTTCTCCTTTGCGACTCAGAATCTTGAATGGTCCAACATACCTTGGTGCCAATTTTCCTTTGACTCCAAATCTCCACTCCTCGAAGGGTGAGACTCTAAGATAAGCTCTATCACCTACTTCATAGGTGACCTCTCTATGCTTTGGATCTGCGTAGCTCTTCTGTCGGGACTATGCTATCTTCAATCTATCCTTTACCAACTTGACTTTCTCTTCAGCTTCCTTGATTATTTCTGGCCCGAACAAATTTCTTTCTCCAACACCACTCCATAGCAATGGTGTAGTACACTTCCTTCCATAGAGAAATTCAACGGTGCCATCTCAATGCTGGCTTGATAGCTATTATTGTAAGAGAATTCTGCATAAGGCAGACTTTCATCCCAACTAGCACCATAGTCTAGGGCACATGCCCTCAACATATCCTCCAGAATCTGGTTGGTCCTTTCTGTCTGTCCATCGGTTTGAGGATGAAAAGCAGTGCTGAATTCTAATCTCGTTCCCAATGACTCATGCAGTTATCGCCAAAAATGCGAAGTGAATTGAGTTACTCTATCTGACACAATAGTCTTGGGTTACTCCATGTAGACACACGATCCTATTCATATAAATTTTGGCTAACTTAGCACTTGTATAGGTTGTCTTCATGGGTATGAAATGAGCCACTTTAGTTAGGCGATCTACCACGACCCAAATAGAATCATATCCTGATATAGTCCTTGGAAGTCTGGTGATGAAATCCATGCAAATCTTGTCCCACTTCCAATCAGGAATAGGTAGTGGTTGTAACAATCTTGCTGGTTTCTGATGTTCCGCTTTCACTCTACTGCACACATCACACAAAGCAATATGTTCAGTGATGTCCTTCTTGAGATTATTCCACCAAAATCTTTCCTTCACATCCATGTACATTTTGGTATTCCCTGGGTGAATGGAATATGGTGAGTTATGTGCTTCTTGTAAAATCAGTTTCTGAAGCTCCGGATCTTGCGGAATGCAGATACGTTTTCCATACCATAAGGTACCCTGTTCGTCTTCATGGAATCCTTTAGCTTTCCCGTTGCTATTTTTTCCTTTAATCTCTTCAATTTCCTTGTCCAACTTTTGGGCTTCCCTGATTTTGTCCAACAAGGTGGGTTGAACATCTAATGACATGAGATGTCCCTCAGGCACTGTCTCCAATCTGAGATCTTTGAATTGGGCACACAGATCATCTGGAAACTCTCCCTTAGTGATGCCATTCACATAAACCTTACGGCTTAAAGCATCCGCTACGACATTTGCTTTACCGGGGTGGTATTGCAAACTCAAGTCATAGTCCTTGATGAGTTCTAGCCATCTTATTTGTCTCATATTGATTTCCTTCTGAGTGGAGATATACTTCAAACTTTTGTAATCTGTGAACACTTCACATCGTTTTCCCAAAAGATAATGTCTCCATGTTTTGAGTGCATGGACAACAGAGTCTAACTCTAAATCATGAGTAGGATAGTTCACTTCATGAGTTTTGAGTTGTCTCGAGGCATAAGCCACAAATTTCCCTTCTTACATCAATACTCCACCCAATCCTTGGTGAGATGCATCACAATATACTTGGAAATCCTTTTCCAAATCTGGCAGACATAAGACTGGTGCTGTCACTAGTCTCTTCTTCAATTCTTGGAACTGAGTTCACATCCTTAAATCTAGTCAAACTTCTTGTCTTTCTTAAGTAACTCCGTCATTGGCTTATCTACCTTTTAGAAATTCTCAATGAATCTTCTATAGTATCCTTCTAAGACAAGGAAATTACATACTTCTTTCACTTATTTAGGAGATTCCCACTCAGTTACAGCTGACACTTTTGCGGGATCAACCGCTACACCATCTCCTGACACAATATGTCCGAGAAATCTGATTTCATTCAGCCAGAATTCACACTTGCTGAATTTGGCATACAGCTTATGCTCTCTAAGCTTCTCAAGTATCAATCGTAAATGTTCTTCATGCTCTTCTTTGCTCTTGGAGTAGATCAAAATGTCATCGATGAAAACGACAACAAACTTGTGAAGAAATTCCATGAACACTTTGTTCATCATATTCATGAAATAGGCTGGTGCATTTGTCAAACCAAATGGCATCACGGTGTACTCATACAATCCATACCTAGTGGTGAAAGCAGTCTTAGGTATGTCTTGCTCTCTAATCTTAAGCTGAAAATATCCTGATCGGAGATCAATCTTTGAAAACACACGGGCTCCTTCTAACTGATCAAACAAATCATTGATTCTTGGCAAAGGATATTTGTTCTTGATAGTTACCTCATTGAGTGAATGGTAATCTATGCATAATCTTTGACTTCTATCTTTATTTTCAACAAACAAAACTGGCGCACCCTAAGATGAAGAACTTGGTTGAATAAATTCTTTCTGTAACTGGTCTCCAAGATGTTTCTTGAGTTCCTTCAACTCATCAACTGACATCTTGTAGGGTCTCTTTGCTATTGGTCCTGATCCTGGCAGTAATTCAATCAAGAACTCAACATCTCTATCTGGTGGCATTCCAGGCAATTCCTCCAGAAACACATCTGGATACTCTCTCACAATTAGCACACTGTCTATGCTAACCCCCTTAAGATAATTTAGCTTACTCCCTTTAGATTCAAAATTAGACTTGAATCTAATCCGTTTCTTATCCGGGGTTGTGAGTGTGACAGTACGATTGACATAATCTAGTACTCCTTCATACTTGGTCATCCAATCCATTTCCAAAATTACATCCAATCCTTCGGAATCTAGGATTATCAAACTAACGGGAAACTTATACTTGCCAAATTCTATCACTAGATCGTGACATCCAGAGTTCACTATCATTTCTCCACCTGGAGAGCTTACTTTTATAGGACACCCAATAGTTTCAACTAGAAGTCCATTTTTATCAACAAATGCTCTTGACATGAATGAATGCGATGCGCCAGTATCAAAAATAACAAGTGCTGGAAAAGAATTGAGCTTGAACTTACCAGCCACATCATCAGACTCTTCATATATTTCTTCCACATTAATGGGGTTCACTTGTCCCTTTTGGAAGGGATTGGGCTTGTTGGCACCTTCAACTTTCTTTTCTAGGCACTCATTGGCATAGTGCCCCATCTTCTTACACTTTAAACACTCAACCTGACTAATATATCTCTTTGCAGGCTGACTTCCATTTCCACTTCCACTGTGGTGGCTCTTGTGTCCACTCTTGTGGTTCTTATACTTGTCATTGTCATGGCTGTGATGATGTTTGCTGTCATGATGATGGTTGTGGTTGTGGTGGCTATTATACTTCCCATGTTTGTGAAATCCAGAACTTCCGCTATCATCATGATGTGAGTGCTTGTGAGACGATCCCAAACTGTGCTTATCAAAGCTATGCTTCCTCTTCCTGCCCTCAACCTGTTTCATCTTGTTTTCCAAGATGGTAGCCTTGTAACAGAGTGATTGGTAGGTTGGGACATAGGCAACAGACAGCTGCAGGTTTAATTCATCGTTAAGTCCTTCGAGGAATTTTTCCTTCCTCTTGGCATCAGTATCAACTTCATCCGGTGCATAACGCGCCAGATTGTTGAACTCTTCGATATACTCAGCCACACTGCGGTGATGCTGTTTCATGTTGTGGAACTCCTTTTTCTTCAAGTTCATCACCCCGGATGAGATGTGAGCTATACGGAATCCATACTCAAAAATAGCCCAAGTCACATACTCAAGGGGAGTGGTGATCTGAAAGTTGTCCCACCAGGTTGCTGCTGGTCCTTCGAGCAGATGTGCTGCAAACCTGACTTTTTCCTCGTCGGTGCAGCCAACAGTCACTAAGTCCTTGTTCACCGAACGTAACCAGTCATTGGCTACCATTGGATCAGTGGTTCCCAAGAACTTTGTAGGCCTTAGTCTCAGAAATATGGTGAGCATGTCAAATGCTGGAGGATTATTCTGTTTGTTGTTATTATTATTATTATTGTTGTTGTTCTAATTATGATTCTGCATGAACTGCCTCATCATCTGCATCAGTTGAGCTTGAACTGTCATCAACTGCTGCATCTCGGGAGTGATGTTATTGTCGTTGTTTTGGTTGGGGTTGGCACGACGGGGAGGCATCTATGGTTTCAATAAGGATAAGAATGAGATACCCATAGATGCTTAACATGCACAATACATCACATAGAAATAATCACAATAACCAAGCTCAAAATAACATAGAGTTTGAATGACATACACAACAGGTTTCGAAAATGCAAACACACAATAGCAAGCCATCCACATGTTGTATGGTCATTGCAACTCAATAATCAAAGTATGATAGATAAATGATAGTTGAGTAGTCTATACTACTCTTCCATGTCGACCTCCATGTCAATAATGGTAAGACCTGCATTCTCCATGGCTGTCTTGTACTCATCTACATTGGTGGTCAAGGCCTCGATCTTCGCACGGAGAGTTCTCTTCTGTGAGCGAAGCCTCTCGATCACTCCCTTCTGGTGCTCAAGCTCGAAGTCCTGGGCCTCTAACTCGGCCTTCATCTCCTTGATCTTCTTGTTTATGTCTTGGACTCTTTTCTCCTGACTCTTGAATTTCTTGTCCTGGCTCTCAAATCTGGCCTCCATCTCTTTGACGATCTCGTCTTGTTCCGCGAAGAGCTTGTCCTCCCTCAGCTGAACCTAGAGCTCGTCATTGCTAAGCATGATGTTGGTTCTCTCTGTGTCGAGGTGTCTAATAAGACCCTCTAGGTCCTAAAGGTATAGACGAACTGGCTCAATCGTCTCTCTAGTAGCGTCATCGTACTTTATAGCCTCACCTTCCTCGTCGCATCTCCCGAACGGTTGAGAGTAGAGACCTCTAAGCTCGGTGGAGTGCCTCCCAACCAGGCGTCCAAGTAACTCATGCATGACTACATCTAAGCCTCTCTCCTTGTCATCATGCATCATCTTGAAGGTGATAGCCTCCATGGGTGGCTCTGCCTGGCGTCCCGGTTGTGTGACTCTGAAGCCCCAAAGGTCCTTCCTCTCAAACTTGGTGAGCTGAAGTGTCGTGATACTAGGAAGTGGGAGGTTGAGCACACTAGTGAGATCCACGAGACGAGAACCTAAACGAGTTCCCTTGAACTCCTCGGCAGTGCTGATAACTATGTTAGGCATCTATTGTATAAGATAGAGAAAGGTTAGAATCAATACAAGTAGAGAAAAATTCACAAGACAAAAGAACACAAGCACATTTTTAACAATAAACACACAAGTCATGGCATACAAAAATCTAATACAAACACTAAGGTTCAACATAACTTAGATAAATTTTTGCGAGAAAAACAACAAGTGTGGTGGTCCAACTAGCGGAGTACGTTACAATTCTCACTCATATGCTAAGTCTATGATATCCTCCCTAAGACGTTTTATGGCGGTCTCTAAGTCATGGGTATACTTATTTTCCTCCTCGATATCACTTTTAGTGTTGAGCATTCTACACTGGAGTCTTTCACCAAGCTCCTTGATAGCATTCCAAGCTGCATTTCTTTCAGAGCCAAAGAATGTGGTATACATTTCTGAGTTGGTGCCCATGTAGAATCCCGACTCTTTGTGGTTGTCTCCCTTGTTTTTGTACAAGTGAAGTTGCACCCACCAATATTCTTCTCCTTCATCTGTTACTTGAAATCCTTTGTACATGGCCTCACCATGTATTCCCATGCTAACCATAAGGGTCTTTAGTGCTTTGGGAAACTCCATCTCACATTCTAAAGTCATGGTCATGAGTGGTCCCTTCGTTGATGGCGGCCATCTACAAATAGAGATGAGAAAGAAGGTTAGGAAAGGTTTATGAGAAGAAAAAGACAAGTGTGGAATTTTGCAAAGAGTTGCATTTTTCCTTAGTGGTTTTCTTAGTCTAGTCCAACCTAGGGTCATAATCCTACAGGCAACACAGTGCTCTGATACCATCTGTAAGACCCCACCTTTATAAAGGTAAAGGTCCCTGTGATTGCAATGCTAGTCCTAGGATCAAATGCTAGCATACACACTTTAAGATGAAGTACATAGAAACAAAGGTCTTTATTACATCGTCATTCCAGAGATAAACATAGTCTTTTACAACTCCATAGCCAAAGGCTAGTACAAGAGTTCATAGCATAAGGAAATAAGTAATGTCTTCATCTTCATGTGCCACAAGCAAGCATGTTGAGTGTAGACTCATAACCCTAATCCTCATCAGAGTAACCTGCAACATCATAAGTTATAGCCACAGTGGGTCAATACATTGGAATAGTATTGTCAAGTGATACCATAGTAGAATAGTAGTTTCTAACTTCTATATGAATTTGGCTAAGTGTATCTTAGGCTTGCTTTGCTCAAATTAGGTTTTTCCTATCAGTTGAAAACACTAATTTTTTGTTTGACAAAACTCCCCAAGGAACCACCAATGAACATTGGTGAACCTTTCCCCTTTTTGAACAACAAATTTTTAACTTAGAAATTGGGATGAGGAGATCCTTGATAGCTTCCATGTCTTGATGCTCAAATTGTCCATTGACGGGGACACGGCTAAGTACTTAGATTCTTCCTTCTCGAGAGGTGGTGCACTTTCCCCACAATACTCGACATGCATCGAGACAAGATCTTTCAGAAGCCTTCCCTTAGACCAAATGTACGTGTTCCAAAAAAATCACCCCTACCACCTTCTGTCCATTTGGCTAAGTTATTTCAACCTATATGATCCAGGCAGAGCCTATATTGCCATGTGGCTGCACTAGAAGCTTCTTAACATTTGGCATCTCAAATCCCTTTGTTCCTGGGTGGCATTCCACAAGTGAGATACACAGGGTAGGCCATGAAGATGGGGCCCTGGTAACAACTCAACAAAAATCCATCCAAGCAATTACCATTCCACCCAAGTGTTTCATTCACTTAGTTCTTTTATTAAGCAAAAACATAGTCACAAGACTTAGTAATATTTCCATAGCATGTATATATATACCACCCTTGTTTGCTACTAGCTAGGCTAAGCATGATAATAAAGCAAGTATCTTAACTTAGATAATATTTCTACAAATTCTACAACTACTAGGATTTCCCATAGCATAGCATATAGATACTTAGCAAAATTCCATGCATCCCTATACAAAATATCACTAGTGCATAGTCAAAAATAATAGGAAAATTTATGTGAAGTAACACTTGCCTTGGTAGTTGGGGGAGTAGCAACAATCCTCACAATCATAATCACCACTAGCACCAAAATCTACACATAAAATGATAGCACCAAATTTATATTCCAAACAATCAAGCAAAAATATATGAATGCATGCAAATGCCATGTGATGATTTTTCTTAAACCAAACAAGACAAGTAAACAGTATTGAACACTAAACTAAACATTTAGAGACTAAATAAACTTAATTTGGATTTAAAAACATTTTCTAAAACAATTTATATACTCAATATAAGCCTACAAATGTCTATGCATAAAATTCCATTTTTACAGAAACAAAGTACAAAACTAAGCCCATAGGTGTGTAGTATTTTTTTTTTGAATCCATTTATATATTATTTGCATTTTTTGGATAAACAGATCAAAAGTTATAGATTTTACAAGTTAATTCATCTAATAAATCAAATATGGATTTAAAAAGAAAAATCCTGACACGCGGTGGCTCCTGATTGGTCAGTACCGCTTCGTGCGGATCACACTCACGAGCCACTGGATCTAAGTGAGATCTAACGGTCCAGATCTGCCCGTACCCTTTCACTCTATCTTCTAATCTTAGCCGCTGGATCTAGATCCAGCGGATCTGGTCACTCTGCCACGAACGGGCGGCGCAAATGGCGAGCACAACGGCGACACGTCTAGAAACAACGCTCCGGCGAGGCCAGGGGGTGTGGGGGTGGTTTAGAGGGTTACCAGGGTCGCGACGATGAGTTGGACACAGTGATGGTCGCAGGCAGAGGAGGGGTGCACTGGTACGGCCGTAATCTCTCGACGGAGTTGAGCTCACCGTCGGGTGCTCGCAGTCGTTGACGAAGCCGAGCCTACATAGTGCCAAATGACCAACGAAAAGCATTAGCGCGTGAGCGCAAGGATAGCGGTTGTGACGGTGCAAACCAGAGGCGAGGGCAGGGTCGAGGCTTACCATAATCGCTCGCCGAAGCTCGTCGGAGTTGCGGCAATGCGAGGAAGACTTTGCAGAGCCTGGCGACGCTCAGAGCTTGTGGTATAGGGGGAAATGGAGCAGAGGCCGAGGGGAATAAGTAGTGGGGGAGAGGGGTGCTATCACGCCGAGAATCAAGCGCAGTAAAGAGGATTGAAGGGGAAGAAATGGCAGCGGCGGAGCAGGTCGTCACGGCGTTGATTGAGGACGAAGAGGTCGACGTGGCCGAGTGGTCCACCATTCAGCGAGGGGGTACGCGCGCTGGCAATGAGAAAACAGAGAGGGAGAGGGGGTTTTCCCGGGTGGGCTAGGTGGGATGGTAGTTGGGCCGCGGGTGGGTTGGGTTAGATAGGCCGCGTCTATTTTTTCCCCTTTTCTCTTTTTCTTTTTCTGTTTTGATTTTCTAGATTAAATTTGAATGGCTAAATCAAATATGTTTGAATTCAAATTTTGTCCAAAATTTTGTACTGAGTTTCTAGTGTTACAAAATTGTTTCAAACACACACACACACTCAAAAACCCTTTTGGGTTTGAAATTATAAATAAAACCATGCCTTTATGAAAATATGGATATTAAGCATATAAATGGTTTTATATTGAATTTTTTTTGAACATTTTTGTGCAAGCTTTGCATTCAATTCTAAAACATTTCTGATCAATTCCAAGCATTCTCATACTTGGAAAGTAAAAATAATATCATTGCCTTACTTGCATAAAGTAATAGGCAAAAATATGGTTTCTTATTTTGGAATTTTATTTGAAAAGGCCAAAAGCTTATGAATGCATGAATGATATGCATGGTGGACGACAACCATGGAGCGGTGCCATTTACCTTGACACCACGCCGGTGATGATGGATATCATGTTCGTTCTTGAAGATTGAGATCTGAAGCACAAGAAGAAAGGCAATATCATATCACATATTTTGAATTGCATGTGATGTGAATCCTTTTATGCATCTTGTATTGCTTAGATTGCGACAGTAGCATTATAAGATGATCAATCTCACAAAATATCAAGTTATAAAGTGTTCATACTTAGTAGGCACTGTTGCCAAGACTCATTGTTTCGAAGCACCACGTGATGATCGAGTGTGTTAGATTCTGCGAGTGTATACAACGGGAGCAAGCCATATTTGCTCATGCAGAAGCTAAGGTTTAATCTTGATGAGCCTGGCATGTACATACATGGTCTCGGAACACGGATCACCGAAAGGTAAAGCATGAGTCATATAGTAGATATGATGAACATGTTGATTGTTCGCCTTTGAAACTACATTATGTCTCGTGATGATCGGACTTGATGTAGTGGATTTGGTTCGTGTGATCACTAAAAAATGTGAGGGATATTGTTTTGAGTGGGAGTTCACCTAGATTAATTTAACTATTAATTAGAACTCAATTTTTCATAAACTTAGTCTAAACTATTGCAAATATGTTGTAGATCAATGGCGGCCCCTACCATCAATTTTAATGTGTTCCTAGAGAAAGAAAGGTTGAAAAACAATGGAAGCAACTTCGCAGATTGGTTCCACAATTTGAGGATTGTCCTCAATGCTAGTCAGTTGACCTATGTGCTGGATGCACCGCTGGGTGACCCACCTGCAGAAGATGCTACCGATGAGGTGAAAAATGTTTACCGCACTCGAAAGAATCAGTACTCCACAGTTTAGTGTGCTATCTTGTATGGTTTAGAATCGAAGCTTCAAAAGCGGTTTGAGAACTTTGACCCACATGGTATTCTCCGTGAACTCAAAATGATATTGGAGGCTCACGCGACAGTTGAGAGTTATGAAGCTTCTGAAAAGTTCTTTAACTGCAAGATGGAGGAGGGAAGCTCCATCAATGAGCATGATCTTAAGATGTCTGGGCACGCCAATAAGCTCCAGAGCTTGGGAATAATAATTCCTAATGCTTTGGGGATTCACCGTGTCCTCCAATCACTACCCCCAAGTTACAAGAACTTTGTGATGAACTACAACATGCATCGCATGGATAAGATGTTGCCAGAACTCTTCGCTATGTTGAAGTCTGCGGAAGTGGAGATCAAGAAAGAGCACCAAGTGTTGATGGTCAATAGTACCACCAATTTCAAGAAGCAAGGCAAGTCTAAGAAAAAGGGAACCTTCAAGAAGGTCGGTAAGAAAGCTACCGCGCCGGCGAAGAAGACCAAGGCTAGGCCTAAGCCTGATACTAAGTGATTTTACTACAAGGGAGAAGGTCACTGGAAGCGGAATTGCCCCAAGTACTTGGCGGATCTAAAGAATGGCAACATCAAGAAGAAAGGTATATCCGATATACATGTTATTGATGTGTATCTTCCTAGTAGTAGTAGTGCTGGGTATTTGATACTGGTTCGGTTGCTCATATTTGTAACTCAAAACAGGTGCTGCAGAATACACGGAAACTAGCAAAGAACAAGGTGACGATGCACGTTGGAAATGGATCAAAGGTTGATGTGATCATGTTTGACATGCTACCTCTTCATCTACCATTGAGATTAGTTTTATACTTAAATAATTGTTATTTGGTGCCTGCGTTGAGCATGAACATTATATCCGGATCATATGTATTGCGAGACGGTTACTTGTTTAAGTCCGAGAATAATGGTTGTTCGATTTATATGAGTAATATGTTTTATGCACATGAACCTTTCATAGTTGGTCTATTCTTATTGAATCTCGATTGTAGAAATGCACATGTTAATAATATTGAAGCTAAACGTTTGAAATTGAGCGATAAATCTACATACATGTGGCACTGTCGTCTTGGTCACATTGGGGTGAAGCGTATGAAGAAACTCCATTCTAATGGACTTCTTGAATCACTTGATTTCGGATCACTTGAAAGATGCGAAGCATGTCTGATGGGTAAAATGACTAAGACTCCATTTTCTGGTATGATGGAGTGAGTTACGGACTTATTGGAAATCATACATACCGATGTGTGTGGCCCAATGAGTGTAGCATCGCGCGGTAGTTATCATTATGTTCTTACTTTCACGGATGACTTGAGTAGATATGGGTATATCTATTTCATGAAACATAAGTCCATAACTTTCGGGAAGTTTAAGGAATTTCAAAGTGAAGTAGAGAATCAACATAACAAGAAGATTAAATTTCTACGATCTGATCATGGAGGTGAATATATAAGTTACAAGTTTGGCGAGCATGTAACACCTTCAGAATCGGACCTATGCAAGTTTCAGCGATTCCCGCCAAACCCGCATAGAAACGATTCAAAGGTGCCCACCAGGAACTTTCGTGCGGGTGGAAAACGAAGTAATAACATTACACAACAGTCCTCGATGGGACCCACAGAACAGATATATATATATATATAACAGCGACTCAAGGAGTCAAGAATACAAATATAATATACAAAGATCCAAATCACCTTGAAAAGATGAAGTGTCCGACTACGGACAAGATGCAAATGGGGCTAAGAGCCCTGAAGAATAACCAATGGCGTCCATAACCCTGCCCAGGCCAAGCCGGAAGGGTAACCCTGCTAACGACGTCGATCTCAAACCTGCTTAAACAAAAGGGGTGCCGACAAAGGGCAAAGGAAAAAGAAGGAGCGTCAGTACTGAGGCCAGTACACGGCGAGGCTAGAATTCGGCGGTCCTCGCCTACATAGGTATGGTGGAGTGAAGCGGCAATGGCAGCACGCACTAAACAACCTACGGAGACTCGATACAACTGACGGTTATCAGAGAGGGGTAAGAAAGACCTATCCGGATCCAACCTGAGGCTAACACCAAACAAACCCATCCTGGTGTTTCCCCCTCGAGACCAAACGAGGAAGTCAACCGAGGAACTCACACTGTTGGCAGTTTTATTTATTCAGTTATCGTTGCAGCAATTACTAGTCAGGTATAGATAATTGTCCTGATAAAAGAAGCAGTGGGCCCTTTTAGTTATTCATTCCGTTATAGTTGCAACAATTACTAATCAAATACAGATAGCATGAGATAAACCCAAAACCCAGCAGTTGTTGGTACTTTTAATCAGCCATTCCGTTGTAGTTGCAATACTTACTAGTCAGGTACAATGGTCGCAAGCGACACTCCAAACAAGCAATTGTGGGCAGTATTAATTAGCCATTCCATTATAGTGAAGCTGATTACTAGTCATTATAAAGTAAAATTTATAGCAATAAACTTTAGTTATGCTTGTCTATGATCGAGATACTGTGCTCCAAGTCGTCCATATCCGCGGACACGGCTTTCAGAAAGTTTTACCGGCGGTGCACCAATAGCAACACACGCCGATCAACCTCGGAAAAACCAAATCAAAACCCAACGAGGCTTTCACGGTGAACAATCACAGATTGAGAAATATTTCAGGGCCACCCATTGAGTAGACCATAGCAGTAAGCAAGCTTCGAGACGGACTCAAGGTTTGCGTCAATGGCTGTAAACGACTGGGAACCCGAAAGTGTGGCTGGGCTTGTCGATACCGCAAAAATACTCCGCTTTCCTAAACAGTACAGTGTGCTCCTCGCACAATCGTAAATACATAAGTAGCATGGCATAAGTACGGGATAGTAAATAAAACCTCAAACTAGTTTGTGGCCCCAAGAAATAAGACGGAATCAAGCTCTGGCTCAGGGGGGTCCCATATACCTCCCGGATGTGGATAGCGCGATAAATCAAGGAACAGGTATCAAGTACTCGGGGTCCTACGGGACACAAGTGGGCGTTCGGAAACCAAATATTATCTATCACCCACCGATGCCTCTGCTTACTTCAATTTTAGTTGTTAAACAGGAATTAAAGTGAATGATAAGTAAAACTATGATCATCTCCAACATCAACATGCGGCAATACATCAACAACTGTGGCACTGGACGACACGCATAGACTTGAGCAAGCGACTACGATGCGCAGTCCAACTATCTACCAAACAACGGTAATAGGATGTGTCCAAGGCAATATAGGGCTGCACGGTATATCACAGTACGGAAACTAAAGCATCGCAACACGATAGCGATAGATCAACGGAAGGAGTAAAACACTATAAAAGTAAGATAGGTAGAAAGGGGATGCTCTTTGAAAACATTGTCGAAGGTTCAACCGAAGATCGGGGCGAAGCTCACATCAACTCAACGGCCTTATCCGCGAAGAAGCAAAACACTAGAAGAAACACCGGATGCACTATTTAATACTACAGCAGAAGATCGGCATGATACATGCATGATGCATGACATGGCAGAGGTGCGATGCAATTAGGTCATATTAAGCGGAACCGGGGTCCCGACGATATTTAGGTTCATGTTGTTTAGCTACCCCGCAATTTAAATGTTGTTTAACAAGGCGGAATACATCACCGGTTCGCTACACAAGTTTAAATGAGGCCAATATGAGACTAGGATTGCCCGCATATGGGCCCCATATTTAATTATTAGGTGAATCGGCATAAGGCCCCCAAACCACATGACAAGATGTATGCAAGTATGACAATTAATATGCAACAGGTTTTATTTCATTTATAAAATAAGGCTCGAGAAAAGAGGTCACACATTAGGGGGTCTCGACGATCTTGGGGTTCCGGGGTTCGGGGTCGGTCTCGGGGTTCGACGGATCTGGGTTCGGGGTTCGACGGAAGCGTTCTCGGATAGCGGGGGTAGGTCTTGTTGTCCTGTGTCGGTGACCTCGGCATCCGGGAAGCAGGACTTGGTTCGGTGCCGGGGCGCATCGGGTTCTTCCGGGTCGGTGCCGATCTTGTCGCATTCGTGGTCTTCGGGTCTGCGTAGACGGTCAAGGCGTTCAAAGTGGCGAGCTTGGCGTTCCGTTTAAACGACCTTGGCGTCCTTGTCGGAGTTTTCTCGGTGGCGATGTCGGTCTTGGTTCGGCCGTGATCTGGCGACCTTCAGCTCAGGTCTGGCGTGGCCTTGGATCACCGGGATCGGGCTTCGATCGCGGTCCTCGATCTGAAGGAGGTCTTGGCGTCGAGGGTCTCGGGGTCGATCTTGATTACGAGGTCTCGTGGTTCTTAGCATTCCGTGGCGAAGATCTTGAGGATCCGGTGCGGTCTTGGTCTCTTGACAGCAACAACATCTTCGATCCTCGTACCACACCCGCTCGTACCAACACCACCTTTACCGGAGAACGTGGATCGGCCGGAGGCGGGAGGTGGCCATGGCGTGCTCGGGACGGCGTGGACACCGGCAGATCTTGGCTTGACACAGAGAAGATACACGACGCACTTGCGGCGAGGCTCGAAAAACTTGCGTCGATGGACGCGGTGGCGTCCACAGCGGCGAAGCGGTCGGGCTCGGGGGGGAGCCTCCCGTGGCGGCGAAACGGGAGGTAGGAGGCTGATCGCGGTCGGCGTCGTCAGGCGGGCGCCGGACGCGTGGCGGGAACGGCGCGGTCGACTGACGCAGTGGACGCATGTGGCGGCGCCGGGGACCAGGAGGAGGCTGCGGCCATGGAGGATCTGCGGTGGCGAGGAGGAGGAACGGGCAGCGGCATGAGGTCCCATGAGGCGGGCTCAGAGAGGTGGGCGGGAGGTGGGGAAGAGGAGGGCAGGAGGTGGGAGTCGAGCTGGGGAAGCGGCGGTCGCGGAGGAGGATGCGGAGGCGGAGGAGAGGCGGGGGCAGCGGCTGGAGGGATCTTGCAGAGCGGCGGCGAGGTCGGGCGGCTCGGGTCGGGCTGAGGCCGGAGGAAGCGGCCAGCGAGGACGAGGAGAGGTGCAGGCGAGGTGGGCGGGTGCTCATGCCGGAGAGGTGGGCGGGAGCGGCGGAGGCGGCTTGGCCGGCGGGGCGATGGGGGTGGAGAGCTTGGGGGAGAAGGGGAGCGGCACGCGGGAGGTTGGGGAAGAGAGGAGAGAGAAGCAGGGGGAGGCGGGTCGGTGGGGGTGGGTCCAGCGGTGGGGGTCCGCGTGGCAGGGACGTGGGGTGGGAAAAGGGCAGGTGCGGCGTGTGATGCGTGTGTGCTGTGGGCAGGGTGGTTTGATTGGGTGAGGAGAGAAGGAGGGGTGAGGTGTCAGCATGTGAGAGGTGGAGGGAGGAAGAGAGGTGAGGTGGCGTTCGGGGATTGGTCCGGGTGAGGTGGCAGGCAGGGTGGGTAGGTTAGAATGGGTAGCCTTAGGATTAATGGGGTGGGCCGATTTAATCCTGGGGCGGTCGTTCGGGTCGTTTAGCCCGTTCGACTGCCCCGCTAAAACAATTAAACTTTTATTTGTTTTAAAAGGGTCGTTTGCAAACCGATAGCAGCCAAAAATAATTAATCCGGAGAACCGGGCTTTGCGTTTGAATTAAGATGGGGCGTTTGGAAAACAAAACCAGGCTTTTCAAAATAGTTTTGGACAAACCACACATGATGATGACGATGCAATGCACAAAAACAACGCGATTTTCTAGTAGTGGTTTTGCGGGATGCCACAGACCATTTCAAGAAATGCGGAATACTTTCACAGTTGACACCGCCGAGAACACCACAACGTAATGGTGTATCCGAACGTCGTAGTCGAACTCTCTTAGATATGGTTCATTCTATGATGTCACTTATAGATTTACCTTTGTCGTTTTGGGGTTATGCATTAGAAACAGCCGCATTCACTTTAAATAGGGCACCACCTAAATCCGTTGAAACGACACCGTATGAATTATGGTTTGGGAAGAAACCTAAATTATCGTTCCTTAAAGTTTGGGGTTGCGAAGCCTATGTAAAGAAGTTACAGCCCGACAAGCTTGAACCCAAAGTGGAAAAATGCGTCTTCATAGGATACCTAAAGGAAACTATTGGGTATACCTTCTATCATAGATCCGAAGGAAAAATCTTTGTTGCCAAGAATGGATCCTTTCTAGAGAAGGAGTTTCTCTCGAAAGAAGTGACTGGAAGGAAAGTTGAACTCGACGAGGTTGTCAAACCTTCTCTCGGATTTGAGAGTAGCACAACACCGGAAGAATATCATGTGGCGCCTACACCAATAAGAGAGGAAGCTAATGATGATGATCATGAAACTTCGATCGAAGTTACTACAGAACCTTGTAGGTCAACGAGAAATCATACCACTCCTGATTGGTATGATCCTGTTATGAGCATCATGTTGGTAGACAACACCGACAACCCGGCGAAATATGAGGAAGCAATGATAATCCTAGATTCCAATAAATGGTAAGAAGCCATGAAATCCGAGATTGGATTGTAACTACCTCGGTGAACTACGCTCCTAGATACAAGCCTGGAGGAGTGGTAGTGGTTGAAATAGTACGGTGGGGCCCCAAAAGCCACTCACTGGTAGTCCTTTCAGACGTCCCAACCACTACCCTCTCAACGGGACCTGTCACAGGCGTGAGTCGGCGAAGGATCAACTACGTACAAGTGGGTATGTACGCAAGCCACCATACAAGAGTACATCGAGCCATACCATCTAGAAAGAAAGGAAATATACCAACGCCATACGGCAAGATTCAAATGACCTAGATAGATCTATATTTTAGGATACTTCCTCATACAACACACATCGAGTATCATGCAAGCGGCAAACAAGATCCGAGTACGGATAAGAAGCAAATCGGCATAAGATGCCATAGAAATAAGCACATCCCAACTACAGGTCTCACGGATCCCGTTCCGGAATCTCTACACCGAGCGATCGTTGCCCACATCTTGGCTTCTTCCACCCAAAGATCCATCCCGTGAAGGTACTGCTCATCTGAATCAAGAATTTATCGTGTGAGACCCTAAGGGTACTCAGCAAGTCTTAATGCCTCTAAAGGGGACACAACTGGGGTGACGCAATTGCGTGAAAGATAAACCCTAGCAGTTCTGAGATAACGCTAACCATCCGCCTAACCAATGATAGACGGATGTCCGTGAATTTAAGTACAACAGTTATAATGGTAATCTCATCCGATCCATCCTCCTCCCTGCTTACCAACAAGGAAGAGGACGAACAACCCCCCATCTGTTGGCAATTTTATTAACCATTCCATGAGTATTGCACTATTTAATAATCAAGTTACTTTGGTCAGATTAAAAGCGGTACTTTAGTTATGCTTGTCTATGATCAAGAAACTGTGCTCCAAGTCGTCCATATCCGCGGACACGGCTTTCAGAAAGTTTTACCCGGCCGGGGTGCACCAATAGCAACACACGCTCGTTCAACCTCGGAAAAACCAAATCAAAACCCAACGAGGCTTTCACGACTGAACAATCACAAGATTCAGAAATATTTCAGGGGCCACCCTTAAGTAGATCCATAGCGGAGATAGGCGACTCGAGACGGGCTCAAGGTTTGCGTCGATGGTCAGAACGATCGGGAACCCGAAAGTGTGGCTGGGCTTGTCGATACCGCGAAAACACTCCGCCTTCCTAAACAGTACAGTGTGCTCCTCGCACAAAAGAAATACAGAAAGTAGCATGGCATAAGTACAGGATAGTAAATAAAACCTCAAACTAGTTTGTGGCCCCAAGAAATAGACGGAATCAAGCTCTGGCTCAGGGGGGTCCCATATACCTCCCGGATGTGGATAGCGCGATAAATCAAGGAACAGGAATCAAGTACTCGGGGTCTTACGGGACACAAGTGAGCAGGAAAAACCAAATAGCAGATGTTGCTCACCGGTGCCACTTTCTTTAGTTATCCCAGAACTACTCAGGTTAAGTTGTTTAGGTACCTCATTATCCAACAGACACTCACATACCCTACACATGCTGTTCTACGACTCGCATGGCTCAAACAACTCCTATAGTAGTGGCTCATGGGATGGAGGAAAACAAGCTTGGTGGGGTTTAAAAGTAAAGGCTATGCATGCTTGGGATTCAATTTAATGCAAATCGCGACTCAATGATGCAAGAATAAGATAGAGGCAACAGGTACTGTATGTATGCAAGCATGTGGAAGTGCTTGCCTGGTATCTCAGTTGAAGCAAGGGACGGATCTGGGTAGTGCTCCTGGTTCTCTTGATACAACCCCTGCTCAGTGTCTATCCGAGAAAAGCCAAACAAACAAGGCCAACATGAATATAGAGCACAAGCATATGAATAAGATGCGTCAAACAAACAATCATGCCATGATGAATGATGCACAATTTACATGGCAAGAAAGGTAGCATGGCTTGGTGAGGTGTGAAAAACAAGTAGCAACATTTTAGTGGAGTTTTGGTTCACAATTTGTTGTCATAACAGTTGTTGTTCACTATATATTTATATGATGCATGCTGCAATTGAAGTCATGGATAGCATACACAGAAAGGTCTCGTCGAGCTGATCATTTTAGACACATCATTTGCTTAATTTGGAATTATAAAACAAAAGTTATTAATTATTGAAAATCCAGTGGCATTGGTGGTAATTTAAATAAACTTGGAATTTAATTGTGCAAAAGTCAAATTGGATGGTATATTTGAAATCCTCTCATCTTGCTGATATCCAAACATATATTATTTGCCCAAATTGGTTTTAGTATGGAAAAGTTATTTAAATCTGAACTGAATTTGAATTTTTAAATTATTTAAACAGAATTTGAATTTGAAAACAGTATCTGGGACGTTTTATACACAGTCTATTCCAGCTCTGGTCACTGACAGGTGGGGCCAGGGGGTTCTCTGACCCACACGCCAGTGTCTGGGAACAAGAGGGGCCGCGGGTTTATTCTAGAAAACGTCAGGAGCCTTTTTGCAAAAATTACATAGACACAGACAGAGGGCCCCTTGGGACCGCGGGTTGGCAAAGGCAAAAGAGGGGGGGGGTTCGCAAAAGACCGCGGTGCACTGTTTTTCTTCCACGGGCCGCGCAGAGCGTGTGCGACAGACGCGCGCGCGTCGCACGCGGCGCAGAGGGGGTTCGATCCAGGGACCTGGGGCGCGCGCGCAGACGCGGCTGCCACTGGGCTAGGCTGGGGTAGGTGCTGGTGAAGGGGGCGCGCGCTAGATAGGGTGGCCGCGACTGGGGGCTAGCAGACACGAACACGCCGCCGACGCACAGAGAGCGCTCGACACAACGATCTGCTCGAACAGGGCAAGACGGCGACGACGAGGTTGTCTGGGGGGTAGGTAGGCTCACCGCGAGGATGTTGATGACGGTGGCGAGGCTCGGGGTGCAGGCGATCAACGGCGAGGCTGGCGTCGGGCGAAGCTAGGGTTTCCGGCGGAGCGGCGTCGATCCTGGCGCTCCGGTCCTTCTCCTCCTTGCTGGCCCGTACGGATCCGCTGCAGAGGACCAGCTCGACCTTCTCGACCACTCCCTCGACGATCTGGACGTTCTGAGCACGTGGGTGGCAGGGTGTGGCCGGCGTGGCGTAGCTAGGTGGTCGGAGAGGCGTAGGAGGGTAGAGGCGCGCAGATCTGGCGAGGCTAGAGGATGCGTGGGAGGAACATGGCGAGAGAGGCGGGGTGGCGTGGAGGAGGCGGTGTGGATAGGGTGGCCTCGGCCTTTATCCTTCACGTGCTCGGCTTCCAGCAGGAGCAAGGCAGGCACTAGGGGCTGGCAGGTTGCCACAGGGGCAGCTGTGGCGGGAGGCGGCAAGTGGGCTGGGTGGGTGGGCGTGAGGCAGAAAGAAGGAAAGAGGGGAGGGGAGAGGGGCCGGCTCGGGCTAGGGCTAGGGTTAGGGGGTCCCTGGTCGTGTGGGGGGTAGCTAGGTGGGTGCTGGGGTGGGGCCTGCATGGCAGGTAGAGAGAGGGGCCGAGAGAGAGGGAAGGGGCATGGTTTGAGCCTCGGGTTAGGGGGGGGGTGATCATGCTAGGTAGGAAAAGAGAGGTGGCACTTTGTGTTTTGCTTAGAGAAAGGTGGGTATTAGGGCCTTAGTTTAGCTAGGATGGATGGATGGCAAGGTAGGTCCTAGGATTTAGCTAAGAGAGGGGGAAAGAAGAGATGATGGTACTTAAGGTTGATCATGCATGCTTCCATTCAAACACACATGATCAAGAAAAAGAGAAAGGGGGAAAGATAGGGAGAGGTGATCAAGGTGATGGGGTGGTTCTATTTGGCCCATGCATGATTCAAATAAAGACCAAGCAAGATCCAAAAAGAGAGGTGGTTTGGTAGGTGCATGCCTCATGAGCACATGTATGTGCATGGGGCATGGGGGTAGGGGTTAAGCTAAAGGGGGGATAGAGATAGATGATTTGATGTAGCAACTACAAGCCCAAAACAAGATTTAAGCAAAGGAAAAGATCCACTTTGAATTTCAAGCAAAAACCAAAACTAGAAAAGGTGGCACTTGCATGGCCCATGCAACATATTTAATGCCACCCATATCCTTGTGAAAACAATAAGATTATTATGGCATTACTCATATGCATTCCCAAAAAGTGGGCAAGGCCAAGCATAGATTATGGGTGGAATCCAAACAACCAATCATGAGCTAGAGATAAATAAACAAAATGCCAAGCTCAGATTAGTTGGATGGTGGAATTTCAAGGTGGTGAAAGAAAAGGTGGTGGAGTGAATAAGAGAGATGCCCTCAACTCAACTTGGGCATTTAACAATATATTAGAACCAAATACAATATCAATAGGCAACTACAATTAATCATGCACATGAGATAAGAACCAAACAAGAAAAGGTTTTATATGATGCTCAAATGCAAGGGGACATGATGACATGAGCATGATATGATGATGATGCAACAATTATATGTTGGAAGTGGCCCATTTTATTATTATAGCATGTAGCATTACAGGGGTTAGACAACTGGGATGCTACAACTCTCCCCCACTAAACAGGAATCTCGCCCCGAGATTCTAGGAAGAAGAAGAAGATACAAAGAGAGAAGGGTGGTTGGCACGGAGTTCATCTTCACGCTCCCATGTTGCTTCATCAACAGAATGGTGTGACCACTGCACCTTGCAAAACTTGATGGACTTGTTGCGTGTCCTCCGTTCTGCGGTCTCAAGGATTTTGGTGGGGTGCTCTTGATAAGACAGATCTTCTTGGAGGTCGATTAGCTCATGATCCACGGTTTTGCCGGGGTCTTTGAAGCACTTCTTGAGCTGAGAGATATGGAAAACATCATGGACTTTGAGTTTTTCGAAGCTCCGATTATAAGCAACTTCTCCTCTTCTACCACGTATCTTGAAAGGACCGCTGTATCTAGGAGCCAACTTTCCTTTGATACCGAAGCGGTGTGTTCCTCTCATGGGAGTGACACGAAGGTAGACGAGATCACCAGGTGCATATACCATATCTGTGCTTCTGTCATAGTTGCTCTTCGACGACTTTGAGCAATCTTGAGTTCTCGAATGATATGCACCTTCTCCTCTGCTTGGGTTACAATGTCGGGGCCAAACCAGATTCTTTCTCACCTGACCAACCAATAGGAGTTCTGCACTTGCGACCATAGAGAGCCTCGAATGGTGCCATCTTCAGACTCTTCTGGAAGCTGTTGTTGTAGGAGAATTCAGCATATGGAAGGCATTCCTCCCACTTCATGCCAAACGAGATGACGCAAGATCTAAGCATGTCCTCGAGAATCTGATTGATCCTCTCCACTTGTCCTTGCGACTGAGGGTGGTAAGCAGTGCTGAAGTTCAACTTTGTTCCCAAAGCTTTTTGGAAGCTCTCCCAGAACTTTGAGGTGAAGATGCTCCCACGGTCTGAACTGATTTCAAGTGGAACCCCATACAAAGAGACAATCCTGTTGATATAGAGCTCAGCCAACTGAAGTCCAGAAATTGTTTCTTTGATTGGGAATAAATGAGCCACTTTAGAAAGCCTGTCGATGACAACAAAAATTGCATTGTTGCCCTTCTGCGACCTTGGAAAGCCAGTGATGAAGTCCATCTCCACTTTCTCCCATTTCCATTCCGGAGGTTTCAATGGCTGTAGAAGACCAAATGGTTTCTGATGGACAGCCTTGACTCTATGACAGACATCACATTCTGAGACATACTTGGCACAATACCGTTTCAACCCAGGCCACCAGTATTGTGTTTTCAAGTCCATGTACATCTTTGTGCTGCCAGGATGGATAGAAAGAACCGAATCATGTGCCTCCTTGAGAACTTGGTCTCTCAGACCCGGGTAGTTTGGAACAAACATCCGGTGTTCAAAGAAGAGCGTGCCTTGATCATCAACATGGAAGGACTCATACTTCGGAAGGTCAAGCTTGGAGATGAGCTTCTTGGTGTGCGGATCACCAAGCTGACGAGAGCGAATCTGTTCTTCCAAGAGAGGAGTAGCGGAAGATTCGGAGATGCCCTTGTTCCACAATTTCGAGTTGAGTGGAATTCCTCGCACAAGAGAGGTCGCTCTTCTACCCTGAAGTTGTTGACATAAGCTTTACGGCTAAGCGCATCTGCCATGACGTTTGCTTTGCCTGGAGTGTAGCTGATGGTCACATCAAAGTCATTGATTGCTTCAATCCATCTCCTTTGCCGAAGGTTGAGATCCGGTTGAGTGAAGATATACTTCAAACTCTTGTGGTCCGAGAAGATCTCACAACGGTTACCAAGCAAGTAGTGCCTCCATAGCTTCAAGGCAAAGACAACTGCTGCTAGCTCAAGGTCATGTGTGGGATAGTTGATCTCATGCGTCTTCAACTGACGAGAAGCATAAGCAACCACCTGTCTCTCTTGCATAAGGACCGCACCCAATCCTTGCAAAGAGGCGTCGCAGAATATCTGGAAAGGCTTAGATGTATCCGGAGGAACCAAGACTGGTGTGGAAGTGAGCTTCTCTTTGAGTGTCTCAAAACTTTCTTGGCAAGTGGAGTCCGGTACTTCTTGCCTTTCTTGAGGAGATCGGTAAGAGGCTTTGCTATCTTGAGAAGTTACGCACAAAGCGGCGATAATAGCTAGCCAAGCCGAGAAAACTCCGCACTTCCTTGACATTAGCGGGAGGAAGCCATTCAACTATTGTCTTCACGGTTTCGGGTTGACTGCAATGCCCTTGGCGAGATAACATGACCCAAGTATGTTACTTCAGGCAACCAAAACTCACACTTTGAGAACTTTGCATACAAGCGGTTCTCACGGAGCTTGTTTAAGACACACCGCAGGTGCTCTTCATGCTCCTCCTTAGACTTGGAATAGACCAGAATGTCATCCATATATACCACAACAAACTTGTCCAGGTACTCCATGAAAACGGAGTTCATCAGCCTCGAGAAGGTAGCAGGTGCGTTGGTGAGGCCGAAAGACATGACCGTGTACTCATACAGGCCATAGCGGGTGGTGAAAGCTGTCTTGGGCACATCCTCTTTGCGAATTTTGATTTGGTGATAACCACTTCTCAAGTCCAGCTTAGAGAACACCACAGCTCCTGCCAGCTGATCAAATAGATCATTTATCCGAGGAAGAGGATATTTGTTCTTGATGGTTTTAGCATTTAGAGCCCGGTAGTCAACACATAGCCTATCGGTTCATCGCTTCTTCACAAAGATTGTTGGGCTACCCCAAGAAGAAGTGCTATGTTGAATGAAACCCAACTTCTCTTGTTCATCAAGTTGTCGTTTGAGTTCAGCCAACTCAGAAGGACCCATTTTATATGGCCTCTTGGAGATAGGAGCCGTTCCAGGTTCAAGATCAATCACGAATTCAACCTCGCGATCCGGAGGCATACCTGGCAACTCTTCAGGGAAAACATCTGGGAACTCACAGACCACTGGTACCCTCTGAATAGCTTCCATAGCATCATCATTAAGAGAAGCCAAGGAATAGAGTTGGACAGCAGGAGCCAGACTTGGAGAAAAGACTATGTGGCCTTCAGGAATCTTCAAAGACACTGAGCGTTCAGCACAATCAATCACAGCTGCATTTGCTATCAACCAATCCATGCCCAGGATGACATCAATGTCAGAGTTGCCCAGAAGAATTAAAGAAGCCAAGAATGAGGAACCACCAATGTCAATCTGGTTGCCATGACTGATCTTAGAAGCTGCCATCTTCTCTCCAGGAGAAAGGACCATTAACTTCTTTTGGAGAGGAACCAGGACTAACTCATTCTCGTTTGCAAACTTGTGAGACACAAATGAATGCGATGCACCAGAATCAAAGAGAACTCGTGCAGGAACTGAGTTAACTGAAAGCATACCCATTACAACTCCAGGTGCGAGCTCAGCTTGAGAGGCGTTGACGCAGTTGGCGCGAACAACCGCAGACCCGGGCTTAGTGTTGATGTTGAGAGCCCGAGGCGGTGGCGCACGAACCGAAGGAGAGCTTGTTGCAGATCTTGGCGGGGGTTGAGGGAGAGCTTTGTTCTTCATTGGGCAGTTCCAGCTGGGATGTCCATGATCTCCACATGTGTAACAAGCACCGTGAGGACGTGGAGCAGAGTAGCCAGGGACTCCGCCAGCGCTCAGGTAAGGTTGTTGTAGCCACAGGAGGCAGTGGTGAAGTTTGGTGGCCTTGACGTGAAACTCGCAGGTCTTGGTGGAGCCGGAGCGACGGTGGGGTGTTAGGAACCCGCACACGCCGCTTAGAAGGAGCTGCCATAGCTGCAGAGCTTGATGCATCCTGTTATGTTTCTTGGACTCCTCGAACATTTGCACCTTGCCTCCTCTTGCAGTCTTGTGTCTTGTAGTTCAGAAGGTTGCCGGTCTTGCATGCGTGATTGCATACTTGATCGACGCATTGAGCCCTTGCCTGAACCTTTTCTGCTTCTTCTTGTCATCAGATACCTCATCACCACCATAGCGAGACAGGTTCATGAAGTTCCTGATGTAGGTGTTGACGTTATCATTTCCCTGCTTCAGGTTGAGGAAAGCCTCCTTCATCCTTTCCGTCACAATCTCTGAGAGAAACTGTTCTTTGAAAGCTGCAGTGAACCTCTCCCAAGTTGGCTGGAACCCAGTGCAGCTTGCCTTCAAGTAGTTTTCCCACCAAAGAGCCGCATCTCCCTTGAGAAGGTGGGTAGCACACTTGACCCACTCCTTTTCTGGAACATCACCAGTCTCGAGCAACCTTGAGATCTCGCGCAGCCAATCATCCGCGTCCAGAGGTCGGTCAGACACATCAAACTGACGAGGGTTGAATTTGAGGAAGCTCTTGATGTCACCACGCTTGGGAGGTGGAGGAAGTGGAGCAAACTCATTCCTTCTGACGCTCTCCTCAAAGCGCTGCTGGTTCTCTTGCATTGCCGCCAAAGCATTAGCTATGCTTGACAGCGCTGAGCCCAGTTCCGGAGGGATGTCCTCCTCAGTCCGGCGTGGGGGAGCCATCCTGTCATTGATATAAAACTCAAGTCAGTACTATAATGGAGAATGATAATAATCCAAAATAGTACCAAGATGGAATTAACCAAGATTAAAGGATACAATTCTTGAGATGATATTAAAATATCAACAAAGTTCATAGCACCTAAAGATATTAAGCATATACACGATTTGAAAAGTGTGGTACACAAATATATCAAAGAAAAATTTTCCACAAATTTCGGCATTAAAATACCAATAGATGCGCAAAATTACTTAACGAATCAAGATTAGTGACTCTACCGATTCAATATACAAAAGCGAATGATACAAGTAGTGGTATGGTCGCGACTCCATCCCGCACTCAAATCATTACTCCGCACATGAACAAGTGGAACACATATCCTACTCTTCTCACGACGAAACCTAAAGATTGGTAACTACGAAAACGAACACCCCAAACAAGATAGCGTCGGATACAAAGAGGAAGATAGATTGCGTCGGTTTGCAAAAGCCTGTCGGTATGGAATGTACCAACAGTTGATAACCAAAGGCAGATAAGATAACAACTTGGATGCAACAGATAGACAAGGGATTACACACAGACACACACACACAACCTATGGTACTACGGAAACCCAGAACACGTGAATCCTAGTTTGAACTTGAGAAGAGGATTGAAAACGTTGCACTTCCTTACCAGAAAAGGGTGGGTGGGAGGTAAGAAGAAAAATGGAAGCAGTCCTACTCTCGTTTTGTTTTTCCCTAATATACATAACTACCAAAATATTTGCTAGATCGACAACGACTGTTTGGTGAAACCACGAAGGTCGGGATGGCTCGATACCAATTGTAACTACCTCGGTGAACTACGCTCCTAGATACAAGCCCGGAGGAGTGGTAGTGGTTGAAATAGTACAGTGGGGCCCCAAAAGCCACTCCTTGGTAGTCCTTTCAGACGTCCCAACTACCCTCTCAACGGGACTGTGAGGCGGCGTGAGTCGGCGAAGGATCAACTACGACACAAGTGGGTATGTACGCAAGCCACCATACAAGAGTACATCGAGCCATACCATCTAGAAAGAAAGGAAATATACCAACGCCATACGGCAAGATTCAAATGACCTAGATAGATCTATATTTTAGGATACTTCCTCATACAACACACATCGTAGTATCATGCGAAGGCGGCAAACAAGATCCGAGTACGGATAAGAAGCAAATCGGCATAAGATGCCATAGAAATAAGCACATCCCAACTACAGGTCTCACGGATCCCGTTCCGGAATCTCTACACCGAACGATCGTTGCCCACATCTTGGCTTCTTCCACCAAAGATCCGTCTCCGTGAAGGTACATTCATCCGAATCAAGAATTTATCGTGTGAGACCCTAAGGGTACTCGGCAAGTCTTAATGCCTCTAAAGGAAACAACACAGGGTGACGAATTGCAGCGAAAGATAAACCCTAAGTTCTCTGAGATAACGCTAACCATCCGCCTAACCAATGATAGACGGATGTCCGTGAATTAAGTACAACAGTTATAATGGTAATCTCATCCGATCCATCCTCCTCCACCTTACCAACAAGGAAGCGGACGAACAACCCCATCCGTTGGCAATTTTATTAACCATTCCATGAGTATTGCACTATTTACTAGTCAAGTTACTTTGGTCGATTAAAAGCGGTACTTTAGTTATGCTTGTCTATGATCAATAAAGCGTGCTCCAAGTCGTCCATATCCGCGGACACGGCTTTGAAAGTTTTACCGGCCGGTGCACCAATAGCAACACACGCCGATCAACCTCGGAAAAACCAAATCAAAACCCAACGAGGCTTTCACGAACAATCACAGATTCAGAAATATTTCAGGCCACCTTAAGTAGATCCATAGCGGAGATAGTGACTCGAGACGGGCTCAAGGTTTGTCGTGGCTGTAAGCATCGGGAACCCGAAAGTGTGGCTGGGCTTGTCGATACCGAAAACACTCCGCCTTCCTAAGCGAGACAAAGGTGCTCCTCGCACAAAAGAAATCTGAACATAGCATGGCATAAGTACAGGATAGTAAATAAAACCTCAAACTAGTTTGTGGCCCCAAGAAATAGACGGAATCAAGCTCGGCTCGGGGGTCCCATATACCTCCGGATGTGGATAGCGCGATAAATCAAGGAACAGAATCAAGTACTCGGGGTCTTACGGGACACAAGTGAGCAGGAAAAACCAAATAGCAGATGTTGCTCACCGGTGCCACTTTCTTTAGTTATCCCAGAACTACTCAGGTTAAGTTGTTTAGGTACCTCATTATCCAACAGACACTCACATACCCTACACATGCTGTTCTACGACTCGCATGGCTCAAACAACTCCTATAGTAGTGGCTCATGGGATGGAGGAAAACAAGCTTGGTGGGGTTTAAAAGTAAAGGCTATGCATGCTTGGGATTCAATTTAATGCAAATCGCGACTCAATGATGCAAGAATAAGATAGAGGCAACAGGTACTGTATGTATGCAAGCATGTGGAAGTGCTTGCCTGGTATCTCAGTTGAAGCAAGGGACGGATCTGGGTAGTGCTCCTGGTTCTCTTGATACAACCCCTGCTCAGTGTCTATCCGAGAAAAGCCAAACAAACAAGGCCAACATGAATATAGAGCACAAGCATATGAATAAGATGCGTCAAACAAAAAATCATGCCATGATGAATGATGCACAATTTACATGGCAAGAAAGGTAGCATGGCTTGGTGAGGTGTGAAAAACAAGTAGCAACATTTTAGTGGAGTTTTGGTTCACAATTTATTGTCATAACAGTTATTGTTCACTATATATTTATATGATGCATGCTGCAATTGAAGTCATGGATAGCATACACAGAAAGGTCTCGTCGAGCTGATCATTTTAGACACATCATTTGCTTAATTTGGAATTATAAAACAAAAGTTATTAATTATTGAAAATCCAGTGTCATTGGTGGTAATTTAAATAAACTTGGAATTTAATTGTGCAAAAGTCAAATTGGATGGTATATTTGAAATCCTCTCATCTTGCTGATATCCAAACATATATTATTTGCCCAAATTGGTTTTAGTATGGAAAAGTTATTTAAATCTGAACTGAATTTGAATTTTTAAATTATTTAAACAGAATTTGAATTTGAAAACAGATTCGGGGCTTTATACACAGCCTATTCCAGCTCAGTCCGGCAGTGGGGCGGGGGTTCTCGACCTACGCGTTGTTCGGGAACAAGAGGGGCCGCGGGTTTATTCTAGAAAACGTCAGGAGCCTTTTTGCAAAAATTACATAGACACAGACAGAGGGCCCCTTGGGACCGCGGGTTGGCAAAGGCAAAAGAGGGGGGGTTCGCAAAAGACCGCGGTGCACTGTTTTTCTTCCACGGGGCCGCAGAGCGTGTCAGCGACAGCGCTGCTGCGCAGAGGGGTTCGATCCAGGACACAGGCTGTAGCAGGCGGCAGCGGCTAGGCTAGGCTGGGTAGGTCTTGGTGAAGGGCGCGCTAGATAGGGTGGCCGCGATCGGGGCTAGCACGAACACGCCGCCGACGCACAGAGAGCGCTCGACACAACGATCTGCTCGAACAGGGCAAGACGACGATGACGAGGTTGTCTGGGGGGTAGGTAGGCTCACCGCGAGGATGTTGATGACGGTGGCGAGGCTCGGGGTGCAGGCGATCAATGGCGAGGCTGGCGTCGGGCGAAGCTAGGGTTTCCGGCGGAGCGGCGTCTATCCTGGCGCTCCGGTCCTTCTCCTTCTTGCTGGCCCGTACGGATCCGCTGCAGAGGACCAGCTCGATCTTCTCGACCACTCCCTCGACGATCTGGACGTTCTGAGCACGTGGGTGGCAGGGTGCTGGCGGCGGCCGGCGTAGCTAGGTGGTCGGAGAGGCAGAAGGAGGGGTAGAGGGCGCGGCCAGATCTGGCGAGGCTAGAGGATGCGTGGGGAGGGGAACATGGCAGAGAGGGAGGCAGGGGTGGCGTGGAGGAGGCGGTGTGGATATGGGTGGCCTCGGCCACCTTTATCCTTCACGTGCTCGGCTTGGCCAGCCGAGCAAGGCACTAGGGGGCGGTGGCCTGGGGGCTCGTGGCCAGGGAGGCAGGCAAGTGGGCCTGGGGTCGTGGGCAGGTGAGGCAGAGAGAGAAAGAAAGAGGGGAGGGGAGAGGGGCCGGCTCGGGCTAGGGCTAGGGTTAGGGGGTCCCTGGTCGTGTGGGGTAGCTAGGTCGGTCTTTGGTGGGGCTGCATGGCGGAGTAGAGAGGGGCCGAGAGAGAGGGAAGGGGCATGGTTTGAGCCTCGGGTTAGGTTAGGGGGGGTGATCATGCTAGGTAGGAAAAGAGAGGTGGCACTTTGTGTTTTGCTTAGAGAAAGGTGGGGATTAGGGCCTTAGTTTAGCTAGGATGGATGGATGGCAAGGTAGGTCCTAGGATTTAGCTAAGAGAGGGGGAAAGAAGAGATGATGGTACTTAAGGTTGATCATGCATGCTTCCATTCAAACACACATGATCAAGAAAAAAGAGAAAGGGGGAAAGATAGGGAGAGGTGATCAAGGTGATGGGGTGGTTCTATTTGGCCCATGCATGATTCAAATAAAGACCAAGCAAGATCCAAAAAGAGAGGTGGTTTGGTAGGTGCATGCCTCATGAGCACATGTATGTGCATGGGGCATGGGGGTAGGGGTTAAGCTAAAGGGGGGATAGAGATAGATGATTTGATGTAGCAACTACAATCCCAAAACAAGATTTAAGCAAAGGAAAAGATCCACTTTGAATTTCAAGCAAAAACCAAAACTAGAAAAGGTGGCACTTGCATGGCCCATGCAACATATTTAATGCCACCCATATCCTTGTGAAAACAATAAGATTATTATGGCATTACTCATATGCATTCCCAAAAAGTGGGCAAGGCCAAGCATAGATTATGGGTGGAATCCAAACAACCAATCATGAGCTAGAGATAAATCAACAAAATGCCAAGCTCAGATTAGTTGGATGGTGGAATTTCAAGGTGGTGAAAGAAAAGGTGGTGGAGTGAATAAGAGAGATGCCCTCAACTCAACTTGGGCATTTAACAATATATTAGAACCAAATACAATATCAAGAGGCAACTACAATTAATCATGCACATGAGATAAGAACCAAACAAGAAAAGGTTTTATATGATGCTCAAATGCAAGGGGACATGATGACATGAGCATGATATGATGATGATGCAACAATTATATGTTGGAAGTGGCCCATTTTATTATTATAACATGTAGCATTACAGGGGTTAGACAACTGGGATGCTACATGGATCCATGTACAAAAACCAAGTATGGACTTTGGTGGATTTATTGGATGGCCAGAAGGCTGTCGAGAACAAATGGATTTTCAAGAAGAAAATAGATGATGATGGTAATGTTACCGTTTAGGGTTTCAACAAATTCAAGGAGTTGACTATGATGAGACTTCCTCACCGGTAGTGAAGCTAAAGTCTGTGAGGATTTTGTTAGAAATCGCTGCATATTATGATTATGAGATATGGCAGATGGATGTAAAAACGGCGTTCCTCAATGGAGACATTTTTTCCAAAAAAAATGGAGACATTGATGAAGAGTTGTATATGGTACACCCCAAAGGTTTTGTCGATCCTAAAGATGCTAACAAGGTATGTAAACTTCAACGATCCATTTATGGATTGAAGCAAGCAACCCGAAGTTGGAATCAACGTTTTGATAAGGTAATCAAAAGTTTTGGTTTTATACAAACTTATGGAGAAGCTTGTGATATATCGTAAACGTATCTATATTTTTTTATGCTCCATGCTTATTTTGTATTAACTTTCTTATGTTTTGTCTACACTTTGAAGTATTTTTATACATTTTCTGGAAATAACCTATTGACAAGATGCCGCAGTGCCAGTTGCCTGTTTTCTGCTGTTTTTGGTTTCAGAAAAGCTAGTAAGGAAATATTCTCGGAATTGGATGGGACAAAAGCCAAAGTAAATATTTTAACAGACACAGAGAACGAAGGGGAGACAAAGTGGAGCCACGGGGTGGACACACCATGTGGTGGCGTGGCCAAGGGGGGCGCCAGCCCATGGTGTGGGCCCCTCGGGCGCCCACCAACCATACCCCTTCACCTATAAAATCACCCTGATGCAGAAACCCTAAGCACCCAATCAAAAATCCACGAAAGAGTCTATAGCCGCCGCCATCTCCATCCCTAGATCGGGGGGATTAGAAGCTCTTACAGGCACCCTGCCGGAGGGGAGATATCATCCTTGAGGCCTTCTTCATCACCATGCCAGCCTCTGGAGTGATGCGTGAGTAGTTCACCCTTGGACTATGGGTCCATACAATAGCTAGATGGTTGGTTCTCCTCCTTTGTGCTATCATGTTTATATCTTGTGAGCTCCGTTCATGATCAAGATCATCTATTTGTAATCCTACATGTTGTGTTTGTTGGGATCCGATGGATATTGAGTACTATGTTCAAGATTGATTATTGATTATATCATGTCTATGTTATTTATTATCTTGCATTCTCTCTGTTGTTCGTAGATGCTTTGGCTAAGTAGATTCTTGCAACTCCAAGAGGGAGTATTTATGCTCGATAGTAGGTTCATGCCTCTAGTAATCTGGGGAAGTGAAAGAAATATCTAAGGTTGTAGATGTGCTATTGCTACTAGGGAGAAAACAACAATCCTTTGTCCAAGGGCAATTGTATTGTTTACTTTACACACTTTACTTAATGCAATTATTCGTTGCTTGCAACTTAATATTGGAAGGGGTTCGGATGATAACCTGAAGGTGGATTATTAGTCATAGATGCAGTTGGATTACAGTATATGTATTATGTTGTAATGCCCAAACGAACCTCATAGGAATCATCATGACTTGTACATGTATATTTATGCATTTTCAATCCGTCAATTGCCCAACTGTAATTTGTTCACCCAGCATGCTATTTATCTTAAGGAGAAGTACCTCTAGTGAATTGTGGACCCTGGTCCATTCCTTTAACATTTATATTACATCTACCATTTACTGTTTAATTTCTGCAAGCAATTACTATCTTCCACACTATACGTTTAATCCTTTGTTTTCAGCAAACCAGTGAGATTGGAAACCTCAATGTAAGTTGGGGCAAAGTTCTGTGGTTGTGTTGTGCAGGTTCCAAGTTGCTAGCAACACCTTGGAGTTGTTTCCTTACTCCTATTGGTCCGATAACCTTGGTTTTCATAACTGAGGGAAACTTGTTGTTGTGCTCATCATACCTTCCTCTTGGGGTTCCGAAGGAGCTCTACATATCTAAGCCATCAAACACCTTTCTGGCGCCATTGCCGGGGAGATAAGGACAGATTCAATCTCTCCCTCCTCGTCAAACACTTTTCTGGGAGAAAGAAGATTCTTGCAAGGGGAGTCTCTCACAACCAATCTCTTTACTTTGTTTTTGTTTTGCTTAGTTTATTTTACTTGTTTCTTTTTATCAAAAATACAAAAAGTAGTTTCGTTTGGTTTGCCTTTTCTTATAAAAAACACAAAAAATAGTTCCTATCTTAGTTCCTATTTCTGTTGGTTTGTTTCTTTTTATCAAAAACACAAAAAATTAGTTCCTACTTCAAGTTGTTTTTATGTATAGTTCTGCTCCAATCACTATTTCATTATGTATAACCTACTTGGTTTCCTATTTTGGAAAACTACTATCACTGCTAAGGTAGTAGATGAACTACTGCCCGCTGACCCTGAAGGCTCATTAGATGAAAAAGGGGAGGAGAGTGAGGAACAAAAGGAGGAAGAATGGATTAGCTACCCATGCCTACCTTCCAATGAGAGTAACTCTTTATCCCTTACATTATTTGATTGTCCCCCATGCTTACCAAAGGAGGATGAATGTTATGTTCCTATGGATTCTTTTGAAACATCTTCTATGGGTAAAACTTGTGATAATAATTATACTCCTGTTATCTATGATAATCCATGCTATTTTGATAAATCTTATGATAATCCTTTATTTGTGCCTAACTTTGAAATGCATGGTACTAAAGAGTTTTGCTTATAAAATGTTTATGATAAAGCTCTAGATGATGGTCCTATATTGGTTGATAATATTATTTGTACTACTATTGAAAATGATATTGGAGGGGTCTTGACTTTATCTTGGAACCCCATACCCCTTGAGAATGATCTGTCATTCTTGTTATAAAATTGTTAAAAGTGGGTTTGAAGGTTTTAATCCCACTATTTTTGAGCTTGATAAAAATCATGTGTTTGTTGATCATGAAAATCATGCTTTATGTGATAGTTATATTGTTGAGTTTATTCACGAGGCTACTGAAAATTATTACGAGAGAGGAAAAAATGGTTGTAGAAGTTTTCATGGTACTGTAACACCTCTCTATGTGCTGAAAGTTTTGAAGTTACTCCTGTTTTATCTTCCTATGCTTGTCACTTTGTTCTTTGTAAATTTATTTGCGTACAAGATTCCTATGCATAGGAAGTGGGTTAGACTTAAATGTGTTTTGAATTTGCTTCTTGATGCTCTCATGAAAATTAAAGAAGAAAAATTGAAACATAAAGCTTCTATTCCTAGGAAATTAGAAGATGGTTGGTAACCCATCATTAATATGAAAATGAATAATTTTGATCTCAAAGCTTTATGTGATCTTGGTGCTAGTGTCTCTATTATGCCTAGAAAAATTAATGAAATGCTTGATTTGACACCATTGGAAGATTGCTATTTGGATGTCCAACTAGATGATAATGCTAAAAAGAAACTTATGGGGAGTATGAATGATGTTCTTATTATGGTTAACAATGCCTTTGTCCCCATTGATTTCTATGTTTCGGATGTTGAATGCAATGCTTCTTGTCCTATTATTTTGGGAAGACCTTTTCTTAGAACTATTGGTGCCATTATTGATATGAAGGAAGGCACCATTAAATATTAATTCCCATTAAAGAAAGGTATAGAACACTTCCCTAGAAAAAGAGAGAAACCATTTTACTCTCTTATTAAAACAAAATTTGATGTTAATGCTTCTTCATTCGAAAATAGTTGATTCTTGCTTTCCATGCCTAACTTAAAGGAGTTAAAGAAAAGTACTCTTGGGAGATAACCCAACTTGTATTTTCAGTAAGTTTTTATTTTTTTGAGTATTGGAAGTTATTGCTTTTGTAATAAACTCTTCTTATCCTTTTTTGTGTGGTTTTTGTACCAAGAATAACCTCTAATGAGAGAGAAGTAAGATTTGGGGAAGTTGCTGTCCCAAAACAGATTTATGTGCTTCATTGTAAAAAATAGTGAAAAAGTATATTACATCAGATTGATCTGTAATTTTTTGTGTGTTGCCCCAGGTTATTATCTAACTTTAGTAAGTTTTGCACTTTTATATTTGAACAACAGAAGATTTTCTAAAAAATCGATCTTTACCTGCTGGTCTATTTTGACAGATTTCTGCCATTATTTGCATTTGCCTCATATCGGTTTCTTTTGAGTTCTCTTTGATCACTTGAGATTTTAAAAGGAGTTTCTACAGTAGCTTGTGTTTTAATGGAAGTTTTACTTGAGTTGAAACTAAACCCAAAGACTTATTATCTTGAATACACTAATGTTGGTAATGAAGATTGCGTGAAGTTTTGTATGAAGGAAATTTTTAAGTGTAGGGGAAGAATGATGTGATGAGATGAAGTATGGAAAAAAGCTCAAGCTTGGGGATGCCACCGTGTCACCCCAATAAATATTCAAGAGGTACAAGCATCAAAGCTTGGGGATGCCCAAGGCATCCCCTTCTTCATCAATAAAAATCTCAGCTTTTCTTTCAAAACACTTCAGTTTTATTGCTTCATGCACTATTTGTTGTTCTTGGAGCGTCTTTGTTTTTGTTTTTAGTTTTATTTTTATTTGGTTTGCTGGAATAAATTGGCCGGACCCCAACACTCCTATTTTGGATAAGTCATACCTAGTTCTTCATTGTCTAGAACACTCCAGTTTTCATTCTTATTGTTATGTGAGTGTTCTCTTTTGCTAGCACTGCGCTTAGCTTTAGTTTTCTTGTGATTTTTACTTAGAACTTTTTAGTTCTTATTTGTGGATTTGTGATACATGTTCACTGATCAAAATGGATTATTATCTTTGTGAGTTGTTTCAAATAAGTCGATTGTTGTTGGAAAAGAGTAGAAAGCTTCCTGCTTAAGTGGTACAAAAGGAGCTTGTTTTGACTGTGGCTTAGACTTTATCATGTCATGTTAGATGTTTATTTGACCATATGCTTAGTGATTATTGTTTTAGCATGACTTGTTCGAAACAATTGAGATTGCTTAATGTGCCTTGAAAGAATCATGCGTTATTTTAGCATACAAAAGCATAATATTGTGGTATTCTCCTTTGATGATTTATTTGGGTTGACTTGGCACATGCTTAAACCATGTTAAGACTATGAACCAGTAACCTTAGCCTCTATGAGCATTTAGTTTTTGACTTTTGTTATCACTTTATGCTTTAATTAATAATGTTTTGTCGCTTCGGATGATTATGGCCATTATTACTCTCTTAGTTGGTTGCTCCCAGTCTTTTGCTAGCCTCCACTTGTACTGAGTATGAGCTCTACTCAAGCATCCAAATCCCAAGAAACCAAGTTATTCCAAAGAGTCCACTATAAACTCCTATGCATGGTGTGTTACACCATTCCAAGTATATTCATGTTTTTATCTATCTTCCAAATTAAACTTTTGTTATGTGAAAATTAGTGATTAAAGCTCTCACGAACTTGATGGTACACTTTACTTTCTTGCACTTAATAAACTTGAACCATTGTGTCATGTATGTTGCTTATATGCTTGCAAATTATAAGTTGGTTGTCAGCAGAACCATGCTGTCATGGGGAACGCTTTCAACACATGTACATATTATCCAGTTGATATCATGATCTTTTGTTTATGGATGTCAGCGGTGTGGAATAAAAGGGGAGCTTGTAAGTCCATGGAGTATTATATATATGTTAGAGAAACACCTGGGCGGCTAGCCTAAGCCATGCCTAATCATGGTGGAAACTTGCAGCATAACCATAGTGAGCATCTTCAGAAAAAAAGAAAAAGAAAAGAGAAAATAAAAAAAGAAATAAAAAAAGCACCATACTCATGATAAATAAAAATATTGCTGAGATGCTCATTGTCTGTTGCCTTGTCATTTTGATATGGTATAGCTCATGTGTCATGGGGCAAGGGGTACCCCGTTGGCGGTTCTCTATGATACACATATACTTACAATGACAAGAACTTGCGTGTAACTAAAGTTGAGTAGCATGATGAACGACCCTCGTACTCAAGGGACATGAGATTTCCAACTTATGATATGTCAAGCATATACTTCATATTTGTTTCACTTTAACCTTAATCACTTCAAGATGCTTATGATAGGGGCAATGAGAGCTAAAAGCTTAAAAGTACCATAATTTTTGGAAGCTCTTTATGAAACTTGAAATCCCTCCTTCCCTCTGTGAAGGGCCTTTCTTTTTACCTTTATGCTAAGTCTCCATCTTCTATATTTATGCACCAATTAAGAGAGCAAAGTTGTCATTCTTAGTTCAATGTGCATTGTCCCTGAACTTGTTGATTGATTCATAACTTTGATATTGCTTGTTCTTAAATTATTTGTATCTAGTCACCCTTATGAACTTTTAAGGTGTCCTATGCATTTATGTTTTGCTATACCATGAAGGACAAGCTGAATACCAATCTTGCTATGTTTTCTATATGTTAAACAAACAAATGTCTTTCAATGCATTGTTATGCATGATATTTAGTTTGTGTTACCTTTCATGTTACAACATAGTTGCTATGTCTTATTGTTAGAACTACATCTTTTATGCTCATGTTTAGAGTACTTTGATTCCATCTATCAATGCTTTACAAATACCTTGATCAAGATTGTGATGGTGCATGTCACCTAAAAAAATATTCTTTATATCACTTACCTACTCGAGGAAGAGTAGGAGTTAATCTTGGGGATGCTTGATACGTCGTAAATGTATCTATAATTTTTGATGCTCCATGCTTGTTTTGTATAAACTTTCTTATGTTTTGTCTACACTTTGAAGTATTTTTATACATTTTCTAGAACTAACCTATTGATAAAATGTCGCAGTGCTAGTTGCCTATTTTCTGTTGTTTTTGGTTTCAGAAAAGCTAGTAAGGAAATATTCTCGGAATTGGACGGGATAAAATCCAAAGTCAATATTTTACCAGACACGACACGGAGACCGAAGGGGATACGAAGTGGATCCACGAGGCGGCCACACCATGTGGTGGTGCGGCCAAGGGGGGGTGGGCAGCCCATGGTGTGGGCCCCTCGGGCACCCATCGAACTTGCCCCTTCGCCTATAAAAGCACCCCGATGCAGAAACCCTAAGCACCCGATCAACTTGTATTTACAAGAAAGTGAGTGGGAGCTCTGTAGCATTCTTGGTACTATATGTGGACGACATATTGTTGATTGGGAATGATGTAGACCTTCTTAATAGTGTCAAAGATTATTTGAATAATAGTTTTTCAATGAAGGATCTTGGTGAAGCTGCTTACATCTTAGGCATAAAGATTTAAAGAGATAGATCGAGACAGCTAATATCACTTTCACAGAGTACATATTTGGACAAAGTTCTAAAGAGGTTTGGAATGGAAGATAGCAAGAAAGGGTTCTTGCCATGTTGCCCAATACGACCTTGAGTAAAACTCAAAGTCCTGTCATGGCAGAAGATAGAGAGAGGACGATTAAGACTCCCTATGCCTCAGTCATAGGATCTATCATGTATGCCATGCTATGTACTATACCCGATATTGCATATGCTGTTAGTTTAACTAGCAGATATCAAAGTGATCCAGGAGTGGATCATTGGAAAACGGTCAAAAACATCCTTAAGTACTTGAGAGGAACTAAGGATATGGTTCTTTCTTATGGAGGTGATGAATAACTCGTTGTTAATGGTTACACCGATGCTAGTTGGAACACCAATCTAGATGATTCTAAATCTCAATCTGGGTATGTATTTACTTTGAACGGTGCAGCAGTGAGCTGGAGGAGTGCAAAGCAAAGTGTTGTGGCGAGATATTCAACTGAATCGAAACACATAGCTTCTTCGGAGGCTTCACAAGAGGCGATATGGATGAAGGAGTTCATTATGGAGCTCAGTGTAGTTCCCAGTGCACTGGACCGAATGTTTATCTATTGTGATAACCTGGGCGCCATAGCCAATGCGCAGTAGCCAAGGTCACACAAGAAGCAGAAGCATATAAAGCTATGTTTTCACGCTATTCGAGAGCATGTCCAAGATGGTAACATAAATATTTGCAAAGTACACACAGATCAGAATGTGGAGGATCCGTTGACTAAACCTCTCCCGAGGGCAAAACATGACCAACACCAAACCGCCATGGGTGTTCAGTATAGTACCATGTAATCTAGATTAGTTGACTCTAGTGCAAGTGGGAGACTGTTGGAGATATGCCCTAGAGGCAATAATAAAAGTAGTTATTATTATATCTTTGTGTTTATGATAAATGTTTACATTCATGCTATAATTGTATTAACCGAAAACATTAATACTTGTGTGATTTGTAAACTTGTTAGAGTCCCTAGTATAGCCTATTTTTAATACTAGCTTGTTGGTTGATAGATGATCATGGTTTCCTGATCATGAACATTGAGATGTTATTAACAACAAGATCAAATCATTAGGAGAATGGTGTGATGGACATACTCCTATAGATAAGTGTAGCATAAAGATCAAGTCATTTCAATAGTTCGTTTGCTATAAGCTTTCAGATACATAGTAACCTAATTCCGTCGACCATGAGATCATGCTAATCACCATCACCGGATGGATGCTTTGATGACATCAAACACCACTTTGTATGGGTGGTTATAAAGGTGGCATTGAGTGTTCGGAAAGCATGTCTTGAGGCACATGGATCAAGAATGGGATTTGTCCATCCATATGACAGATAGAGATACTCTGGGCCCTCTCGGTGGAATGTCATCCAATTAGCTTGCAAGCATGTGACTAGCTCACAAGGGATCACATATCACATGAACGAGTAAAGAGTACTTATTGGTAATGAGGTTTAACTAGGTATGCAGAGATACCGACGACCAGACCTCGGATAAGTAAAGTATCACGAGACAAAGGGAAATTGGTATCGTATGTAAATGGTTCATTCGATCACGAAGTAATCATAGAAATATGTGGGAGCCATATGATTTTCCAGATTCCTCTATTGGTTATTGATCGGAGAAGGGTCTCGGTCATGTCTGCATAATTCACGAACCATAGGGAGACACACTTAAGGATTCAATGTTGTTTAGTATATATGGAATGTGAGTAAGAAGATCTAATGTTGTTTGGAGTATCGGATGATATCCGGGATATCACGAGGAGATCCGGAATGGTCCGAAGAATAAGATTCATATAAGGAAAGTCCAATTCCAGAGTTCGGGAATGATTCCGGTGTTTTCACTGGAATGTTCAAGAAGGGTCTAGAAGGTCACCGATCCGGAGGGGGAAGGGTACATGGATGTGTCATGAGAAAGTGGAATGAATGCATCATGTACTAGGTCACTTGGTTGGACACTTGGAAGAGAGAAATCAAACTCTAATTTGAAAGTAAAAAAGGCAGTTTGAAAAAGTCAAACCGGGACAATGTTTCCAAGTGGAGGGAAAGAAGGATTCCTACCTAGGGAAGGAATCCTCCCTCCCCTTGCCACCGTCCACATGAAGTGGTGTTGGGGGAGGATTCCCTCCCCCTTGCCTCTCCTCCCTCTCATAAATAGAGGGGAGGGGGCGCCCCCTTGCCCCATAGCACCAAACCCTAGACCAAGGCGCCTAGCCCTCTCTAGCCGCCGCCAGGAGATCCTCCCAAGCTGCCGACTTGGGGCATCCCCTTGCCCTAGCCGCTGGCCACACCACCCCTCGGCGCCCTCTAAACCCTAGATCACCGAGGCCCTCTTCTACTCCACCATACTCCCTCCAGCTTAGGATAAACCCTATGGGATATCCCCTCTAAACTCCGACACCACACCGTCGTGCTGCCGGAATTGTGAGGAGAGAAATACAACCTCCGCTGCCTACTGGAACAAGGGAGAGGCAGTTCTTCATCGACTACCAAACGTGTGACCGACTGCGGATCGTCTACTTGATCTTGAGATCGGCAAGTGAACGACTACATCACCCATGAGAATCTGCTCTCGTTAACCGCTTTGGAATCTTTGAGGGTGAGTACTCTATCGACTTGTTGCTATAATATAGTAGATAGATCTTGTCTTGTGTGTGTTCATGCGATAGAATTTTTTGTTTCCCATGCTACGAACCCCTACACAAATCCCGCTCGTAACACATACGCCTCAACCTATTCCTCCGGATACCCAATGACACCCTTATGATCATCTTTTCACAGAGTGACGTTAAGTGCCATCAATGTATCCTTGGGAGTCAGTGATTAAATATGGTCTCATGGTCTGAGGAACAAGTCACTATGTTTCTGGCAATTGCAACTGTGAACTTTGTGATATGATCATGTTGCAACAATCATCTACGAAACGGTGTCCACTCTCTCATTCTATAATGAGATAGCTCCATTGTCAATAGGTGCCGAAGAACCTACATGGTCAGGAAACCTTTTACCATTCGTTGACCAATGAACTAGTTAGATAGAAGATACTAGGGACCTGGGTTTATTTACATATCACACCTATATCAATTTTTCCTATTAATATAGTTATAGCATGATATAAACTATTATGAACTAATGGAATGTGTTTAATAAAATCCTTTATTATTTGCCTCTAGGGCACATTTACTTCAGTCTCCCACTTGCACTAGAGTACAAATAACCTAGTTGCATTGCTACTAATCATAAACCATAACTCATATGTATTTATCAATCATGCTGCTCATGGAGGACTTACTTGTCCTAAATCTGTTTTATAAGATTCATAAGGTCCTATTTTGCAAATCATTAATGTCACCTATTTGACATTAATCCCCATTATCACATAATCTGTGTAGGGTTTGTTGCATGTAAAACAAAAAAATCTACCGCAAGAACACACAAAAGCCAAGATCTAATCTACGAGATCGGTGCAACGAGTTTATAGAGAACTAACCCTCGTAGATCCAAAGAGTTTAAAGGGATCGGATTCTCGTGGTTGATGTAGATGATCACTTGCCAATCTCAAGATCGTGTAGACGACCCTTCGGGCGCCACGTTCCAGCAGCGCTTCCGTAGTCGGTCACACGTACGGTAGTCAATGAAGACCTTCCTCTCCCTTGTTCCAGCAGGCAATGGAGGTAGTAGATCCCCTCGGAATCCCAACATCACGACAGTGTGATGGTGGTGGTGGTGGAGGAGGAGATATTTATGCAGGGTTTCGCCTAAGACGGAGCAGGACAGTGGACGAGAGAGAAGAGAGGGGCGCCTAGGGTTAGGCGCAAATGGACAAGGGTGTGTGGGGGGGGGGGTGCACCCCCACCCCTCATTATATAGGTGGGGGTGGCCGACCAAGGGTTCCCAGCCTAGGCCGTATCCCCTCCCAACTCGGAGTCCAAAGGAAGAGCTTGAAACCTTTTCCACCAAGACTTTCCTCTTACCAAAAACTTGAGTTTGACTTTTCAAACTGGGATTTGACTATTCAAACTAGGGTTTGACCCTTTTACTAGTCTTGGCTGAATTGGCTCTTTAGGGTTTGGTGTGGATGGCCCTTAGGGCATGCCACTGTCCAAGTGACCCCCTCCCGGGGTGGTGGAACCATTGGTGGTCCCTCTAGAACATTTTAGAAGTATCCGGTCAAAACACCAAAACTTTTTACGAACCCCGGAAAACCACTTTCGTTATATGAATCTTATTCTACGGATCTCCTCGTGATGTCCTGGATCCAATCCGAGACTCCAAACATTCGGTCTCCAACTCATATTCCATATCTACTTTAAACAACATCGAATCCTTAAAGTGTGTCTCCCTACGGTCCGTGAACTATGCAAACATGATCCAGACATCTCTCCGATCAATAACATAAGAGGGATATGGAAACCCATTATGGCTCCCACATATTTCTATGATGACTTCGTGATCGAATGAACCATTTACATACGATACCAATTCCCTTTGTCGCATGATACTTTACTTATCTGAGGTTCGATCGTCGTTATCTCTATACCTAGTTCAACCTATTTACCAATAAGTACTCTTTACTCGTACTATGACGTGACATCCCTTGTGATCTTGTCACATGCTTGCAAGCCAATTGGATGACACTCCACCGAGAGGGCCTAGAGTATATCTATCTGTCATATGGATGGACAAATCCCACTCTTGATCCATGTGCTTCAATCCATACTTTTAAAATACTCAATGCTACCTTTATAACCACCTAGTTACGGAAGTGCAGTTTGATGTCATCAAAGCACTCATCCGGTGATGGTGATTAACATGATCTCATGGTCGAAGGATTAGGTTACTATGTATTTAAAAGCTTTGTAGCAAATGAACTCTAAATGACTTGATCTTATGCAATGCTTACTATGCGTGTGTGTGTCCATCACATCATTCTCCTAATGATATGACCTTGTTATTAATAACATCCAATGTCCATGATCAGGAAACCATGATCATCTATTAATCAACAAGCTAGTTTAATAAGAGGCTTACTAGGGACTCTTTTATGTTTACAAAACACACAATTATTAATGTTTCCGATTAAGAAAATTATAGCATGGGATGTAAACATTTATCATAAACATAAAGATATGATAATAACCACTTTATTATTGTCTCTTGGGCATATCTCCAACAATCTCCCACTTGCACAAGAGTCAATAATCTAGTTTGAAAAACTTTTTGCATTCAACACATATGGCTTTTTGCTATTGTATATACACGATTGCTAGTGGTTAACTAATCTTCGGATCCGACACTTTCAGGTCCGTGTGTAATTGCATGTCTTTGCATCTCTACACATCACTCATTCTCCAATGAGATGGCATTGTATAAATTTGGTCCTTTGGTGCGACCTTTAGTTCTTTGGTGTTAAATCATGTCGATACTATTGTCGTACAATATATCTTCATAGTACTAGCCCGCTGTGAACCACACCTAGTTTGATAACAAACTACTTAACACAAAAGCCCTCTTTTGCTGCTACAATAGCAGTCATATACTTAGCCTTTTGTTGTAGTATCTGTCACAATGTCTTAACTTTGGAACTCATCCAAATCTGTTATGAAACTTCCTTTCCATTACATTGTGCCACCCATAGTTTAAATTGAGATAATATTAATTTGTATTTTGTGACAAAACTAGTATCAATATAACACTTTACAATGAACTATCTATTTGTCATCTATACATAACATATTCTTAATTCTCTCAGAGATCATAAGAATATCCTTACTATCGTCCAATGATCATATTATGAATCATTATGGTATATGCTCATAACATTTAGAGCACAGGACATATCTGGATGTGTACATATCACGGTATGATTAATCAAAATATTCTTGTGATTTCACTCACCAAGTGTCAATACACTTGAACCTTGATTCAATCCTTTCTGTGCGACAAGTACCTTTCTTGTTGTTTACATGTTGAACTCATTCAATATCTCATCTATGTACTTATGGCACAACTATATTAGCGCCTCAATCTATCCACATAGACATTGATGCCAAATATTCGGGTTTTGCCTAAGTCTTTTATCGAAATGAAATTCTCAACATGTGTCAATAAAATATACATCATCTCCAATCAAGAATATGTCTTTCACATAATATTAGAAATATGTTTCAGCGCTCCCACTTAATTTCTTGCAAATGCAAGCATCTTCATCGTCTCCGATGAAATTAAACTCTTTTAACAGTTTCATCACAGTGAACATTCCAACTCCGCGATGCTTACTTCAACATTAAAGTTTGCACACTCTTTTTAGCATTCTTTGAATTAACAAAACCCTTTGGATCATATCATGTACACTTCCTAGGTAAAAATTCTATTAGAAAAACCTTGTTTGTTTGTGCAACTACCTGATGCGGCTCGGATCACTATAGATCTTCGTTGGGAAACCCCAAGAGGAAGGTGTGATGAGTACAGCAGCAAGTTTTTCCCTCAGTAAGAAACCAAGGTTATCGAACCAGTAGGAGGAAGTAAACGACTCAAAGGTGTCGCTAGCAACTGGAAACCTGCACAACACAAACTCAAGACTTTGCCCCAACGAACAGTGAGGTTGTCAATCTCACCGGTTTGCTGAAAAAAAGGATTAACCGTATGGTGTGGAAGGTAAGGGTGGCTTGCGGAAAGTAAACAATAACAGTGGAAAGATGTATCAATGGTAAAGATTGGACCAGGATACATAGTTCACTAGAGGTGTTCTCCTTAAGATAAACAACATAACATGATGGGTAAACAAATTACAACAGGGCAATAGACAGGACAGAGCAAGGCATAACAATGCAATACTAGACATTCATGATCCTATGAGATTAGATTGGGCATTAAAAAAATATACATAGACCGCCATCCAACTGCATCTATGACTAGTAATCCACCTTCAGGTTATCATCCAACCCCCCTCCAGTATTAAGTTGCAAGCAATGGATGACTGCTTTAAGCAAAGTGTGTAAAGTAAACAATACAATTGTTCAATCTGACTTACAGAGACTCCTCATGAATTTTTATGGTGGAGCACAAAAATCTGTTTCAGGACAGCAACTCCCCAAATCTTACATCCCTCTCATTAGAGGTTATTATTGGCACAAAAATCAAATAAAAAGTATAAGGAGAGGTTATTACAGAAGAAATAACTTCCAAGACTCAAAAAAAACTTTTGGGTTATCTCCCAATAAGTACTTTTCTTTAACGCCTTTAAGTTAGGCACACGAAGCAAGAATCAAGTATTTTCAAATGAAGAAGCATTAACATCAAACCTTGCTTTCAAAGGATGAGCATAAGGCAACTTCTCTCTCCTCATAGGGAATTGTTCAATACCTTTCTTGAATGGAAATTGATATTTAATGGTGCCTTGTTTCATATCAATGATGGCACCAACAGTTCTAAGAAAAGGTGTTCCCAAAGTAATAGGACAATAAGCATTGTATTCAACATCCAAAACATAGAAATCAACAGGCACATAAGCATTATTAACCATAATAAGAACATCGTTAACACTTCCCGTGAGTTTCTTTTTAGCATTATCATCAAGTGGGACATCCAAATAGCAATCTTCCAAAGGTGGCAAATCAAGCATTTCATAAATCTTTCTAGGCATAATAGAGACACTAGAACCAAGGTCACATGAAGCTTTGAGATCAAAGTCATTCACTTGCATATTAATGATGGGTTCCCAACTATATTTTACTTTCCTAGGAATAGAGGCTTTGTGTTTCAATTTTCTTCCTTGATTTTAATAAGAAGAATGCTTCATAGATGTCACTATGGTGATACTGTGAGTTTCCATCATGATTAGGCATGGCTTAGGCTAGCGGCCCAGGCATTTCTCTAACACACATACATAACTCCATGGAATTACAAGCTCCCCTTTCATTTCACACTAACGACGTCGATAGACAAAAGAGCATGATATCAACTGTGTACAATGTACAAGTGCAATGTTGAAAACGTTCCCCATGACAACATGGTTATGCTAATTCCAACGTATAAGTGCAAGCATATACAACGTAGATGACACAATGGTTCAAGTTTGTTAGGGGCAAGAAATATAAAGTGTGCCATCAAGTTCGTGAGAGCTTTAATCACTAAGTTTTCACATAACAAAATACTTTTTAATTGGAAGATAGACAAAAACAAGAATATACTTGGAATGGTGTAACACACCATGCATAGGAATTTATAGTGGACACTTTGGAATAACTTGGTTTCTTGGGAGATGGAAGCATGAGTGGAACTTACTCATACAAGTGGAGTCTAGCAAAAGACTAGGAGAGACCAACTAAGAGAGCAATAATTGCCATAATCATGCAGGGCGACAAAACATTACTAATCAAAGCATAGAGTGGTACTACAAGTCAAGGAATAAATGATCATAGAGGCTATGGTGACTTATTCATAGTCATAACATGGTGTGAGCATGTGCCAAGTCAACCCAAACAAAGCATCAAAGGAGACTACCACAATACTATGATTCCTTCAGGGCACACTAAGCAATCCCAATTGTTTGGAACAAGTAATGCTACAACAATAATCACTAAGCATAAGGTCAAAACAACACCTATAATGACATGCTAAATTCTAAGTCACAGTCAAAGCAAGCTCCTCTTGCACTATTTTAAGCAAGAACTTTCTACTCCTTTCCAACACCAATCAACTTATTTGAAACAACACAGCGAGAACGGGGGTCCAAACTACTTTATTCAAGTAAACTAAACAAACTAAGAAAATAAAACAAAAACTAAAACGCTCCAAGAACAACACAACAGTGCATGAAACCATAAAAATGAAGTGTCTAGAAAGACCTAAGCTTTTTATTGATGAAGAAGGGGATGCCTTGGGCATCTCCAAGCTTTGACGCTTGTACCTATTGAATATTTCTTGGGGTGAAACCAGGGTGGCATCCCCAAGTTTGAGATTTTTTCCGTTCTTCATCTCATTACATCATTCTCTTTCTACACCTGAAATGTTTCCTTCATACAAAACTTCACACAATCTTCATTAGCAACATTAGTATACTCAAAAGATAATAGACCCTTGGGTTTAGCTTTAGAACAGCAAAAATTTCACTAAAAACACAAGATACTGTAGAAATTCCCTCAAAAAGCTCAATTTCCCAAAAAGAACCCAAAAAGGAATCAATAAGAAGCAAATGCAAATAATGACAGAAATCTGTCAAAACAGACCAGCAGGTAGAAACTAATTTTTTCGAAGACCTTCTGTTGCTCAAATCAAAAAGTGTTGAACTAACTAAAGTTAGCTAACATACTGGGGGATTTATTCGTAAATTATCAGCTCAATAATACTTACAGAGGTTCCTCACGAATTTTTATGGTGGAGCACAAAAATCTGTTTCGGGACAGCAACTCCCCAAATCTTACTTCCCTCTCATTAGAGGTTATTATTGGCACAAAAAATCAAATAAAAAGGATAAGGAGAGGTTATTACAGAAGCAATAACTTCCAAGACTCAAAAAAACTTTCGGGTTATCTCCCAATAAGTACTTTTCTTTAACGCCTTTAAGTTAGACACAAGAAGTAAGAATCAAGTATTTTCAAATGAAGAAGCATTAACATCAAACCTTGCTTTCAAAGGATGAGCACAAGGCAACTTCTCTCTCCTCATAGGGAATTGGTTAATACCTTTATTGAATGGAAATTGATATTTAATGGTGCCTTGTTTCATATCAATGATGGCACCAACAGTTCTAAGAAAAGGTCTTCCCAAAGTAATAGGACAATAAGCATTGTATTAAACATCCAAAACATAGAAATCAACAGGCACATAAGCATTATTAACCATAATAAGAACATCACTAACACTTCCCGTGAGTTTCTTTTTAGCATTATCATCAAGTGGGACATCCAAATAGTAATCTTCCAAAGGTGGCAAATCAAGCATTTCATAAATCTTTCTAGGCATAATAGAGAAACTAGAACCATGGTCACATGAATCTTTGAGATCAAAGTCATTCACTTGCATATTAATGATGGGTTCCCAACTATCTTTTACTTTCCTAGGAATAGAGGCTTTGTGTTTCAATTTTCTTCCTTGATTTTAATAAGAGCATATGTAATGTGTTTGGTGAAAGCCACATTCATATCACTAGCATTAGGACTTCTAGAAAGCTTTTCTAGGAACATAATCACTTCAAAAATATTGCAACCATCAAGATCAAAATCAAACTTAGCATCACTGGTAGTAGACTCATTAGGTTTAGGAATTGTGGTAGGAGGAATAGGGACTTCTTGTGGTTTGGTGGCATCCATATTGGTGGTGGTAATAGTACACACACTATCGTTTCTAGCAATTTCAGCTTCTCTTTCCCATTTAGCATGTAGTTGAGCTAACAGTCTAATATTTTCATCAATAGTAACTTGTATGGCATGAGTAGCAGCAAAGGTACTTTCCAAGGTTTCAGGTTTAGCAGCTATTTTATTAATCAAAGAGGACTGAGCTTCGGACAAAAAGGAAATATTTTTCTCAGCACTCAAAATTTTGGACTGTAAACTAGGAATTTCCCTATTCAAATTCTCAAGTTGATGACTAATATTTTTCAAGATAGCAGATTGTTCTTCCATAGTTTTAGTGAATATTTTGTTCTGCTCATATTGCATTTGCATAAAGTTTTTAGTGGATCTTTCAACTTCTAGAATCCTATATTCACTAGGCATTCCAGATCTACCATGATAAGTATTGCCATTTTTAGGAGGATAAGGCCTATAGTTGTTACCATAAGCATTGTTGCCAAAATTGTTATTCCTAATGAAGTTCACATCAACTTGCTTTTCTTGAGCAACCAAAGAGGCTAAGGGAACATTATTTGGATCAATATGAGATTTTCCATTAACAAGCATCGCCATGATGACATCAATTTTATCACTCAAAGAGGAGGTTTCTTCAACCGAATTTACCTTCTTACCATGTGGAGCTCTCTCAGTGTGCCATTCAGAATAGTTAACCATCATATTATCAAGGATCTTTGTTGAAGCACCCAAGGTAATGGTCATAAAGGTACCTACAACAGCCGAATCCAACAGATTTCTTGAAGAGAAGTTTAAACCTGCATAAAAAGTCTGGATAATTATCCAAGCAGTGAGTCCATGAGTGGGAAAATTCTTGACCAAAGATTTCATTCTTTCCCAATCTTGAGAAACATGTTCATTATCAAGTTGTTTAAATTTCATTATTTCACTTCTCATAGATATAATCTTAGCAGGAGGATAGTATTTTCCAATAAAAGCATCTTTGCACTTAATCCAAGAATCAATACTTTTTCTAGGCAAGGATAGCAACCATTCTTTAGCTTTTCCTCTCAAGGATAAAGGAAATAACTTGAGCTTAATAATATATCCATCTACATCCTTATATTTTTGCATCTCACAAAGTTCAACAAAGTTATTGAGGTGGGCAGAAGCATCATCAGAACTAGCACCAGAAAATTGCTCTTTCATCACAAGATTCAACAAAGCAGGCTTAATTTCATAAAAGGTAGCATCAGGAGCAGGTGGAGCAATAGGTGTACTTAGGAAATCATTGTTGTTTGTGCTAGTGAAGTCACACAACTTGGTGTTCTTAGCAGAGTTCATTTTTGCAAAAGTGGAGCAAACCAACAGCAGCAACAACTAGAGTAGGAACTTTTTTTTTGAGTTTTTGATAAGAGAAAGCAAACCAAACGAAACTTTTTTTTTTGAGTTTTTGATAAAAAGAAGCAAGAAAAACAAGGCAAAAGAAACTAAGCAAAACAAAAACAAAGTAAAGAGAAAGGTTGTGAAGGACTCCCCTTCTGAAGCCATCCTTAGCCTCCCCGGCAACCGCGCCAGAAAAAGGCTTGATGCGGCTCAGATCACTGTAGATCTTCATTGGAAAACTCCAAGAGGAAGGTGTGATGAGTACAGCAGCAAGTTTTTCCCTCAGTAAGAAACCAAGGTTATCGAACCTGTAGGAGGAAGGAAACGACTCAAAGGTGTTGCTAGCAACTAGAAACCTACACAACATAAACTCAAGACTTTGCCCCAATGAACAGTGAGGTTGTCAATCTCACCGGTTTGCTAAAAACAAAGGATTAACCGTATGGTGTGGAAGGTAATGGTGTCTTGCAGAAAGTAAACAGTAATATTGAAGATGTATCAATGGTAAATATTGGACCGGGGTCCATAGTTCACTGGAGGTGTTCTCCTTAAGATAAACAACATAACATGCTGGGTAAACAAATTACAGCGGGGCAATAGACATGACAAAGCAAGGCATAACAATCCAATACTAGACATTCATGATCCTATGAGATTTGATTGGGCATTACAACAATATACATAGACCGCCATCCAACTGCATCTATGACTAGTAATCCACCTTCGGGTTATCATCTGAATCCCCTCTAGTATTAAGTTGCAAGCAACGGATAACTACTTTAAGCAAAGTGTGTAAAGTAAACAATACACTTGTTCTATGAACAAGAGATTGTTGTTTTCTCCCTAGTAGCAACAACACATCTACAACCTTAGAGATTTATGTCACTTCCCCAGATTAAATAGAGTCATGAACCCACTATCGAGCATAAATACTCCCTCTTGGAGTCACTAGCATCTACTTGGCCATGTAGCTACTAGAGCATGCAAGATCACAAACAACACAGACATGATAGAATCAATAAGATAGAATCATTACCAATCTAACATGGTAATCTCAATATCCATCGGATCCCCACAAACACAACATGCATGATTACAAATAGATGATCTTGATCATGAACGGAGCTCACAAGAGCTAAACATGATAGCACAAAGGAGAAGGAACAACCATCTAGCTGCTACATGGAACCGTAATCCAAGGTGGAACTACTCACGCTTCATACCGGAGGCTGGCATGGCGATGAAGAAGGCCTCTGGGATGATCTCTCCCCTCCGACAGGGTGCCGGGAAGAGCTTCAGATCCCCCCGATCTAGGGACGATGGTGGCCGCGACTACAGACTGTTTCATGGAAGATTGATCGGGTACTTAGGGTTTAGGTATCGGAGGCTTCTTATAGGCGAAGAGGAAGGCCGAGGGGGTGCCCGAGGTGGCCGCACCCTCCCAGGCGCGGGCCAGGCCTGGCCGCGTGGCCCCCTCGAGGCCCCTCTCCTTCTAGTCTTCTGGCTCCGTGTTCCCCACGGTAAAATATTGACATTGGATTTTGTCCCGTCCAATTCCGAGAATATTGATTTTCTGACTTTTTTGGAACCAAAAACAACAGAAAACAGGCAACATGCAACAGGCCCTGTGGCATCTTGTTAATAGGTTAGTCCCAAAAAATATATAAAAATACCTCAAAGTGTAGACAAAACAAAGCAAAGAAGATACTAAATAAGCATGGAACATCAAAAATTATAGATACGTTTACGACGTATCACTACCATATACCAAAATTATATGTAGTGGTTGCTACATTAATCCGTCTAGACTAAATATTGATATGAAAGATCAGAACTTGTCATAATCAACTTCTTGAACATTGTTGTAAACTCTTTACCAACATGTCGACAATTTCATAGATGTGAAACATCCATGTCTATTTATAGATCCAAACATGACCGATAGGTCTTACATCTTTCCGGAGGGTCTTCCAAGTTAAAAAAATTGATTTCTCGTGTATGGAAATATCATGGATTTTATGGCTTCAAGACATTTGACGGAGTTAGGTCCCATCATCGCTTCTTTGCATGTAGTCGGTTCATCATTGTCAAACAATTATGATTTTCTTTCAAATCTTAGTATTTGATTGTTTACCCAACCTACTCGGTTCAATAGGAACTTAGACCTCCGTGACCACAACCTTTGAAGCACGTGATCCATGAGCATTGTTGCTGCCTCCGGGACACTTTCTGGCGCTGCATAACTCAGCACATATAGCTAAGGTTCATTAACCTTATCAAAGTTCTACTGTCCTCCCACTTAACTTTTCACAAAAAATTCCTTCCAAATAAACTTGACGTTCTAAGCGACAAACACTTTTGTCTTAGGTGTTTCGGAGGAATACCCAACGGTTATTCGAAATAACCTACAAAGACATGCTCATCCGACTTTGGTTGTAAACATTTTACTTATGCCTAGCATACCAATGTTTAATAAAGGACAACTTGTGTTTTATCCCAAACCATAAATTATATGGTGTCATTTCAACGGATCACGATGGAGCCCTTTTCAGTGAAGAAATGGCAGTCTCTAACGATTTTAATCTTTAAAATATAATGGCAGTTTTCTAAATGACACCTTTGATCTTACCATGTCAAACAAGGTTTCATTACATATCTCGAACACTCCATACACCTATGGTGTTTCGAGAAATGCAAATCCATATAATGATTCTGTAACATCCCTAAATTCATATTCCAAAACTCATTCATATCATTCTTGCATCATTCATCCATTTAGGGTTTTTCTCAAAATCATTTAGAGACAGAAGTTTGAGCTATGATTTCATGTGTGCAAATTAAACTCAATTGGCCATCACCCTTTGAGATTGGATTGTTTAGGAACTTGATTGCTTGCCTCCATTGTTGGAAAGATTAGGTGTAGCATTTTAACCCAAGTTTCCAATTTAGAAATATTTCCTAAACCCTATTTCAATCATTCACAAACTAGAGACAAGTCTCTGTTTGTTTCAAAACCCAAGCTTGACCAGGCCCTTACAAGGTAACCACTTGGTTAAATGACTGTATTTGAAACCACAGAACCCTGCAAAGATCCCCAATTTTGTTTGAATTCAAAAGGATTTGAATTCATATAAAAAATCATTCCAGAAAATAGAATTAGAAAAGAAAAAGACTTAAACAAAGGAAAAAGGCCGAGCGCCAGGTTTCTGGCCCAGCAGCGAATCGAGCCCAGCAAGCCCACCCGGGAATCTTTCTTTACTTCTCTCACGTGCGAGCACACGCGTTCAGCCGCTGACAGGCAGACCCCACTTCCACCTCGCGCACTTCGCTGACAAGCGGGCCTCCTCCACGCCAGCATCGTCTCCACCCGCACGACCAGTTCATCCCCAATCAACGCGGCCGTTTTCTGTGTTTAATTCGCGGCGTCAATTCGAATCAATGCCCGAGTGATTCTCGCTCATGATCAGGATATATAAACCCCCTCTGCCCCCTCTCCCTTCTCCCTCAAACCCGAACCCAGCGCCACCAGCGTGCATTGCTCAGAACCCGCCGTCTCCGACGACTGCGCCGGAAAATTCCGGTGAGCCTAGAGTTCCCCTCGGTCTCGCGTTTACGCTATCATGTTCAGTGAATCTATGTGCACCTTCTGACACCCTCCGTTTACCTTCGCGTGACCCGTAGCTTCGGCAACGTCGACGACTGGCCGCCACCGTCTTCTGCACGAACTCCGGCGAGCTCTAGTGGTAAGTCCAGACCGCCCCGAACCTTGTCGTTCACGCTCGCATGTTCTCCGTGATCTTCTGCATCTAACCACACCTCCCTTTGGCATCCTAGTGATCTACAACGCCTCCGACCTCGAAAGGTAACCACCGTTGCGATCTAACTCCGCGAAATCTCGCAACCACAACGCCTTGCCGAGCTGATCACACGCCGAGCATCCCCACATCCTCGCGGTCTCGGTGAGCATCTCCCCATCCACCTAGCGATCTGTACGGCGCCGCCATCGTCCGACCATCACCGCGCCAAGACAACCGATAAGAGCCGCCAGATTTTGGCTTGTTGTTTTAGATCGTTGGATCTGTATCGTAGCGCTAGGATAGATCCACTTAACCTCGAAGCGGTACGCGATCTGGAGCGTACGATCTGTTTAGATCCTGCGGCTGCAGAGCGCGATCCAACCGAAGCGGTACGCGCCAATCACAGCGCGACGCGTGGCTAGGGTTAGATCTAAAAATAGATTTAAAACCATAAATTTGATCCAAATTCAAATGCTTATAACTTTTGATTGCCACGTTAGATTTTTGCAAACTTTATACCGTTGGATTCAGTGAAACAAGACCTTTCTGATTATCCAATTTGTTTAACAAATAGTAACAATTAAAAAGACTTTATTTGTAGAACAAGTTTAAGGCTATTTTTAGATATAGATTTATTTTGGTAAATTATATTGGTGCCAAATAAGTTTAGTTGGCAAACTTGTGACATGTTAAGTTTCTGTAGACATGAGCATACTTGGTAGAATTTTCAAAAATCACCACTTAGTAAATTCTTGCATGCATGCATTCATATTATTTTTGGTTGTATATAATTGTGTGTAATTGTATGCTATAATTTCTTGTGTAGATTTTGCTAGTGATTGTGATTGTGAAGAGTGCTACTCTCCCCACTACCAAGGCAAGTGATATTTTCATGAATATTTCTATCCTATGTTTTGTACTAGCATTAGATATTTTGCTAAAGTATTGCATGCTATTTTTGCCTAGTGCTAAGTTGGGAAATCCTAAGTAGAGTAGAATAGTAGAATTGCTAGGGAATTCTCCTAAGTTAAGTTATCATAACTTGCTTAGCCTAGCTCCTTAGCAAACAAGGGTGGTGAACATCTATACTTATTATGATAAAAATATTTCTAAGTCAAGAGACTTATGTTTTCTAATAAAACAACTAAGACAAATGAACCTCCTGGGTGGAATGGATGTTTGGGTTATGTTGAAGGGTTACACAAGGCCATGGACTTGGGTTGTGTATCTCACTTGTGGTATGCCACCCAGGCACAAAGGGATTTGGAGGCCAAGTGTTGAGAAAGCTTACAGTGCAACCACTTGGCAATATGGGCTCTGCCTTGATCATATAGGATGCTAGAACTTAGTCATTTGGACAGTTGGTGGTAGATGGGATGATAGGTTGGAACGTCCCATTTGACTAAGGAAAGGCTTCTGAAAGGTCCTGTCTTGGGAAACCAAGTCTGGTGGGGAAAGTGCACAACCTCTGCAGATGGAAAACCTAAGTACTTAGCCTTGTCCAAGGCAATGGACACTTTTGAGCATCAAGACATGGAAGCTACAAGAATCTCATCACTCCAACTTCTAAGTAAAATTTGTGGGTGAACAAGGGTGAAGGACCTCAATGTCTATTGGTGGTTCCTTGGGAATGTTTTGGACAAAGAAAAACTTAGTGTTTTCAACTAATAGGAAAAACCTATTTTCAAGCAAAGCAAGCCAAGCTACACTTAGCCAAATGCATATAGTAATATATTCCACTTAAAATACACTAAGGTATCACTTGCCAATACTATTCCAAAGTATTGACCCTCTGTGGCTGTAACATGTGATGTTGCAGGTTACTCCGATGATGAATAGGAGTCATGAGTCTACACTCAACATGCTTGTCTGTGGCACATGAAGATGAAGACTTATGTTTATTTACTTATTCCTCAAACTCTTGTATTAGGCCTATGGCCATGAGTTGTAAAAGACTATGTTTTATCTCTGGAATGAATGTAATAAACGACCTTTGTATCTGTGTACTTCATCTTAAACTGTGGATGCTAGCATTGATCCAGGGACTAGCATTGCAATCACAGGGATCCTTTCCTTTATAAAGGAGGGGTCTAACAGATGGTATCAGAGCTAATGACAAAGGATGGTGTGGCAGTTGATCCTGCTAAGGTTTCAGCTATGACAGATTGGGAATCACCCAAGAATGTAAAAGAAGTTCGTAGTTTCCTTGGCTTAGCAGGTTACTACAGAAGGTTCATTGAAAATTTCTCGAAGGTTGCTAAGCCAATGACAGAATTGTTAAAAAAGGACAAGAAATTTGCTTGGACTGAAGGTTGCGAAGTCAGTTTCCAAGAGTTGAAGAAGAGACTTGGGACAGCACCAGTTCTATGTCTGCCAGATTTGGAAAAGGATTTCCAAGTATATTGTGATGCGTCTCATCAAGGTTTGGGTGCCGTACTTATGCAAGATGGTAAAGTCGTAGCCTATGCTTCGAGACAACTCAAAACTCATGAGGTAAACTATCCTACTCATGATTTGGAGTTAGCCTCTGTTGTCCATGCACTCAAAACGTGGAGGCATTACCTTTTGGGTAAGCGGTGTGAAGTGTTCACCGATCATAAGAGTTTGAAGTATATCTTCACCCAGAAAGAAATCAACATGAGGCAAAGGAGATGGTTAGAACTTATCAAGGATTACGACTTAAATTTGCAATACCACCCCGGTAAAGCAAATGTAGTAGCCGATGCTCTAAGTCGTAAGACGTTTGTAAATGGCCTTACAAAAGGGGAATTGCCAGATGACCTGTGTAAACAATTCAAGGAACTCAGATTAGAGATTGTACCAGAAGGACATCTCATGTCCTTAGATGTTCAACCCACTCTATTGGACAAGATCCGAGAAGTTCAGAAGACTGATGAGGAAATTGAAAAGATTAAGGAAAATATAAGTCTAGGGAAATCCAAGAGTTTCCATATAGACGAACAAGGCACCTTATGGCACGGGAAACGTATTTGTGTTCCACAAGATCCGGAGTTGCGGAAACTGATTCTACAAGAGGCTCACAACTCTCCGTATTCTATTCACCCGGGAAATACCAAGATGTACATGGACATGAAGGAAAGGTTTAGGTGGAACAATCTCAAAAGGGACATCGCCGAACATATTGCTTTGTGTGATGTGTGTAGCAGAGTCAAAGCGGAGCACCAGAAACCAGCAGGTTTGCTTCAACCACTGCCTATCCCTGAATGGAAGTGGGAAAATATTGGTATGGATTTCATTACCGGATTACCAAGGACCAGGTCAGGGTATGATTCCATATGGGTGGTAGTGGATCGCCTAACTAAAGTGGCTCATTTTATACCACTGAAGACAACCTATACAAGTGCCAAGTTAGCTAAAATCTACATGAGCAGAATTGTATGCCTTCACGGTGTGCTAAAGAGTATTGTGTCAGATAGAGGAACCCAGTTCACTTCTCACTTTTGGAGACAGCTTCATGAGTCTTTGGGAACGAGATTGGAATTCAGTACTGCCTTTCATCCTCAAACGGATGGACAAACAGAAAGGACCAACCAAATTCTTGAAGACATGTTGAGAGCCTGTGCTTTAGACTATGGAGCAAGTTGGGATGAAAGCTTGCCTTACGCAGAGTTCTCTTACAACAATAGTCATCAAGCTAGTATTGGAATGGCACCATTTGAGTTACTCTACGGAAGGAAGTGTACCACCCCATTGTTATGGAATGGTGTGGGGGAAAGAAGCTTATTTGGACCTGATCTTATCAAAGACGCCGAAGAGAAAGTCAAATTGGTTAAGGACAGATTGAAGGTAGCACAGTCCCGACAGAAAAGCTACGCGGATTCTAAGCATAGAGAAGTCACCTACGAAGTTGGGGATAGGGCTTAACTCAGGGTATCACCACTCCGTGGAGTGAAAAGATTTGGAGTCAAGGGAAAGTTGGCACCAAGATATGTTGGGCCATTCAAGATTCTAAGTCGCAAAGGAGAAGTTGCATATGAAGTTGAATTGCCAGAATCTCTGTCAGTTGTCCATAATGTGTTCCATGTGAGTCAGCTTAAGAAATGTCACCCAGAGATGGAAGAATCTTCTCTGAAGGATACCATACCTTTGGAAGAAGTCCAACTAGAAAGTGATCTCACCTATGAGGAAAAGCCTGTCAAGATTCTACAGACCGCAGAAAGAGTTACCAGGACCAAGACTATCAAGTTCTGTAAAGTGCAATGGAACCATCACTCCGAAGAGGAAGCAACATGGGAAAGAGAAGATGATCTTCGGAAAGACCACCCTCACCTATTTGCTAGCCAAACCGAATCTCGAGGGCGAGATTCATCTTAAGGGGGTTAGATTTGTAACATCCCTAAATTCGTATTCCAAAACTCATTCATATCATTCTTGCATCATTCATCCATTTAGGGTTTTTCTCAAAATCATTTAGAGACAGAAGTTTGAGCTATGATTTCATGTGTGCAAATTAAACTCAATTGGCCATCACCCTTTGAGATTGGATTGTTTAGGAACTTGATTGCTTGCCTCCATTGTTGGAAAGATTAGGTGTAGCATTTTAACCCAAGTTTCCAATTTAGAAATATTTCCTAAACCCTATTTCAATCATTCACAAACTAGAGACAAGTCTCTGTTTGTTTCAAAACCCAAGCTTGACCAGGCCCTTACAAGGTAACCACTTGGTTAAATGACTGTATTTGAAACCACGTAACCGCAAAGATCCCCAATTTTGTTTGAATTCAAAAGGATTTGAATTCATATCAAAATCATTCGAAAATAGAATTAGAAAAGAAAAGACTTAAACAAAGGAAAAGGCCGAGCGCCGTGTTTCAGCCCAGCAATGAATCGAGCCCAGCAAGCCCACCCGAACCTTTCTTTACTTCTCTCACGACGAAGACGCGTTGTCACCGACCGATGCACCCCACTTCCACCTCGCACTACCGACAAGCGGGCCTCCTCCACGCTAGCATCGTCTCCACCCGCGACCAGTTCATCCCCAATCAACGGCCGCTTTACGTGTTTAATTCAGGCGTCAATCGAATCAATGCCCGAGTGATTCTCGCCATGATCAGGCTATATAAACCCCTCCGCCTCTCCCTTCTCCTCAAACCTCAACCCGTAGCGCCACCAGGCTGCGTGCATTGCTCTCTGTAACCCCGCCGTCTCCGACGACTGCGCCGGAAAATTCCGGTGAGCCTAGAGTTCCCCTCGGTCTCGCGTTTACGCTATCATGTTCAGTGAATCTCGGCACCTTCTCGACACCTCCGTTTACCTTCGCGTGACCCGTAGCTTCGGCAACGTCGACGACTGGCCGCCACCGTCTTCTGCACGAACTCCGGCGAGCTCTAGTGGTAAGTCCAGACCGCCCCGAACCTTGTCGTTCACGCTCGCATGTTCTCCGTGATCTTCTGCATCTAACCACACCTCCCTTTGGCATCCTAGTGATCTACAACGCCTCGACCTCGAAAGAACCACCGTTGCGATCCAACTCCGCGAGAAATCTACGCAACCACGAACGCCTGCCGAGCTGATCACACGTCGAGCATCCCCACATCCTCGCGGTCTCGGTGAGCATCTCCCCCATCCACCTAGCGATATGTATCGCTGGCGCCGCCATCGTCCGACCATCGCCGCCGCACACAGCCGATAAGCGCCGCCAGATTTTGGCTTGTTGTTTTAGATCGTTGGATCTGTATCGTAGCGCTAGGATAGATCCACTTAACCCCGAAGCGGTACGCGATCTGGAGCGTACGATCTGTTTAGATCCTGCGGCTGCAGAGCACGATCCAACCAAAGCGGTACGCGCCAATCACAGCGCGACGCGTGGCTAGGGTTAGATCTAAAAATAGATTTAAAACCAGAAATTTGATCCAAATTCAAATGCTTATAACTTTTGATTGCCACGTTAGATTTTTGCAAACTTTATACCGTTGGATTCAGTGAAACAAGACCTTTCTGATTATCCAATTTGTTTAACAAATAGTAACAATTAAAAAGACTTTATTTGTAGAACAAGTTTAAGGCTATTTTTAGATATAGATTGATTTTGGTAAATTATATTGGTGCCAAATAAGTTTAGTTGGCAAACTTGTGACATGTTAAGTTTCTGTAGACATGAGCATACTTGGTAGAATTTGTAAAAATCACCACTTAGTAAATTCTTGCATGCATGCATTCATATTATTTTTGGTTGTATATAATTGTGTGTAATTGTATGCTATAATTTCTTGTGTAGATTTTGCTAGTGATTGTGATTGTGAAGAGTGCTACTCTCCCCACTACCAAGGCAAGTGATATTTTCATGAATATTTCTATCCTATGTTTTGTACTAGCATTAGATATTTTGCTAAAGTATTGCATGCTATTTTTGCCTAGTGCTAAGTTGGGAAATCCTAAGTAGAGTAGAATAGTAGAATTGCTAGGGAATTCTCCTAAGTTAAGTTATCATAACCTGCTTAGCCTAGCTCCTTAGCAAACAAGGGTGGTGAACATCTATACTTATTATGATAAAAATATTTCTAAGTCAAGAGACTTATGTTTTCTAATAAAACAACTAAGACAAATGAACCTCCTGGGTGGAATGGATGTTTGGGTTATGTTGAGTGGTTACACAAGGCCATGGACTTGGGTTGTGTATCTCACTTGTGGTATGCCACCCAGGCACAAAGGGATTTGGAGGCCAAGTGTTGAGAAAGCTTACAGTGCAACCACTTGGCAATATGGGCTCTGCCTTGATCATATAGGATGCTAGAACTTAGTCATTTGGACAGTTGGTGGTAGATGGGATGATAGATTGGAACGCGTCCATTTGACTAAGGAAAGGCTTCTGAAAGGTCCTGTCTTGGGAAACCAAGTCTGGTGGGGAAAGTGCACAACCTCTGCAGATGGAAAACCTAAGTACTTAGCCTTGTCCAAGGCAATGGACACTTTTGAGCATCAATACATGGAAGCTACAAGAATCTCATCACTCCAACTTCTAAGTAAAATTTGTGGGTGAACAAGGGTGAAGGACCTCAATGTCTATTGGTGGTTCCTTGGGAATGTTTTGGACAAAGAAAAACTTAGTGTTTTCAACTAATAGGAAAAACCTATTTTCAAGCAAAGCAAGCCAAGCTACACTTAGCCAAATGCATATAGTAATATATTCCACTTAAAATACACTAAGGTATCACTTGCCAATACTATTTCAAAGTATTGACCCTCTGTGGCTGTAACTTGTGATGTTGCAGGTTACTCCGATGATGAATAGGAGTCATGAGTCTACACTCAACATGCTTGCCTGTGGCACATAAAGATGAAGACTTATGTTTATTTACTTATTCCTCAAACTCTTGTATTAGGCCTATGGCCATGAGTTGTAAAAGACTATGTTTTATCTCTGGAATGAATGTAATAAACGACCTTTGTATTTGTGTACTTCATCTTAAACTGTGGATGCTAGCATTGATCCAGGGACTAGCATTGCAATCACAGGGATCCTTTCCTTTATAAAGGAGGGGTCTAACAGATTCCTAAAATCTTAGGTGTTTTTCTAAACTTGTAACTCAAATATCTTCCTTTATGATCCAATCATAAAATCTTTATTTTCTTGTTACAATGATTTTCCACTTTATCTTGAAAGACTTTGAACATTTTCAAATGTTTCATACTTCATCCTTATTAAGTAAATATACACATATATTCACTCAAATTTTCGTAGAAAGCATATGAAGTTGAAATCCATCGCTCACGACTAAACATAATGGACTACATACATCAATATGTACAAATTCCAATAAGTTAGTCATCCGTTTCCTTTTGGCCTATGAACGTAGTTTTAATTATCTCTAGGAAAGTCTCACAAGCGTCATTTGATCAAAATCAAAAGACTTCAAAGTTCCATCAACATGGAGTTTCTACATGTTTTGTATCCAATATAATTTAAATGACGATGTCACTTCTTAAGTGATATTTCAATCATTTGTCTTGCGACATTTTTAGAATTAATTTTTATGGACGTGATTTCTCCAACTAGACTTGAAATCATCCATCTGTTATGGAATACGGTAATTATTTGAACAACCTTTGTTCTCATAACACCTGATCAAAATAATAATTATTAAAACAAATCTTTGAATGCAAGCTTTGATGTTAACGAGAAACACAACAACACTTTGTTTTTTTCGATGAACATCATCACATATTCCCTTGCTAGTTACTTAGGCCATTGTAATTCATGAATCGTGTTCTTCTGTATGACAATTCACACCAACAAATTCGTTATCCAATACCTAAGAACCACATTGTTTAACAAGCAAAGAATACAACCATAACATGTATATCATCTATATACCTATGTTGACTAATTCTAGTCTTTTCTTTTTCTGCCAAATATTTCCGTGATTCTCTTTCAGCATTTCCTTTTTTAAAGAATCTATCAACATCAACAGTGGCGCCATATATATGACACATAGTACAAAGCGTGTATAGTCAAATAGTAATATCTTTGTACTTGCACTTTGAAGTAGATCACCATCATCAAATGTTTGGCATTCTTTCAGAATCCATTCTTTAGTAATCTTTTAGTGTAGTAAAAATTTTACCTACATCTTTTATTCATCCTCATCATGAAAATTTTCATGATGAAGCTACTATAGCTTATAACGGTGAATTGTGTCGTGGGAATGTCCACGACAGATGTTATGATTGGCAGCGAGTAGTAGAACGAGGGGCAAGGGCGGCCAGCCATCTGTGGTGCGAGATGAGGGCAAAGACACGGGGTTTTACCCGGGTTCGCCCCCTGGAGGGTAAATACCTACTCCTGCTAGATTGTATTGATGAGAGATTACAAAGGGCGATCTCGGTGGCTAGGCGGCGTGTCGAGGGGGTGTATTATGGGACGTAAGTCCTATGTGTGCCTAGAGAGGTTTATATAGAGTCACCTCTCTAGGGTTTATAGATCTACAACCGAGTTAGATAAGGACTAAGAGGGTTTTGACCTAATCCGACTGGGCCTAGCTACGCTTCTAGGCCTTCAGCATCCAGTCGCCTAGCTTCCTCTTGGGTCACGGTCCAGTCGCTGTCCTGCAGGCCCACTCGCTGGGAGTATGATCCAGTAGGGAACGTCCTGCTGGGTATACCCCACTCGGCATATCCCTATCAGTAGTCCCCGAGGCCATCGTTGATTCGTCGCAGGTGTTCTTTGGCAGTCGGAGTATTCGGGTCCAATTTGGATGCCTAGTCGAATCAGTAATGGACTCCTTCAATGGGAGAAAGAATCTTTAGCATGCATCCTTAGTCGCGATAACGGCGACCAGTCGAATCGCCAATTTGGTGAGTAGTCGAGTCACAGCTTTGGCGAATGGGTCGGCGAGTCGATTAGATGAAGTTTGACCGTCAGCTTGGCCAAACTAGCCGTTGGGTAATCCAACGGTAATATCGGCGTAATCACCGCATGGTAACAGCTCCTTGAAATTGGCGGGAACCAACCGCTATATAAGGAGAGTGATGGGTGAGTTGCAAGCATTCCTCACATTTCCTCCGACTCCGCGCGCCCTTCAGTCTCCCATTCCCTCTAGAGCCTCTAGAGCGATCCAGCAAGCCCATATCCTCGACCCGATGGCGCCTCTGAAGGAGTTGTAGGGGAAGTCCAAGTGTACCAGGGTGACGCTGAAGTCCTTCAAGGACACAAGGATTCTATGTGTCGGGAGATGGAGAGTTCCCGCGGCTGGGGAGGTGGAGCCATATCCACATGCCGGCGAATTTATTTGCCTAACCAGCCATCTCGAGAGGGGGCTCGGATTCCCCACCTCGCTCTTCTTCTGGCGATTATGCGCGTACTACGGCATCCAGCCGTCAGATCTGGGGCCGCACAGCATCGTGCATCTCGCCATCTTCATGGCGTTACGTGAATGCTATTTGGGCTTCCGCCCATACTTTACCCTATGGCAGGAGCTGTTCCACGGGCAGATTAGTCGCGATGAGGCAGGCGGCCCGATGCCGGCAGCAGGCGACCTCACCTTCCATCTAAATTCCAAGTCCTCCTTCCTCGACCTCATGCTGCCGAAGAAGGCTGCAAGAGAGTGGAAGAAACACTAGTTCTACGTTAGCGAGTCGACGCTGGACGGTAAGGTGTCTCTCCCGACATACTCTGCCGAGCGAACCGAACCGTGTCGGCTTCAGGTCGCCAAGCTCCCGCATGACCAGTGAATGGTTGTAGACGAGATGTTGTTGATGATTCGTCGGCTGAAGAAGGATGGGCTCGAGACCATCAATTCATATAATTGCTGGCTCGGGCGACAACTGGTGCCCCTGGCCAATCGTGCTCACTGGATGTATGAATACACCGGTAAGGATGACGGGACCAAGGGCTGCACCGCCGAGTGGAAGGCCGGCGACTATGCCTCCGCACTGAGGAAGATCACCGACGCGGAATACCGCGATCCGAAGGCCGGGATCGCCCCATACACTGCTAAGCGCAAGGCGCCATCGGTAAATATGTCTTCCCTTATGTATTGTCGTAGTCGCAGCAATGCAGTTGCAGTTTACTAATCATGTGTTGTTGGTTCAGCTGTTCCATGTTGTGGAGGGCTGGCTCCCACCTACCTCCGAGAGTTCGGACGAGGTCGAAGGGGACGAGGGCGAGTCCTTCTCCGAAGACGACGACGATGATGATTCCATGGAGGTCGCCGCACCCGCGGTTCGGAAACTCGCAGGCAGCGGCAACGCAAGCTCGAGGCCAGCAAGACCCTCGAGGGTCACGATGGGGGCAAGGGCGATGCCCAGGAACATAGTTCGTGGCACGTGGCCATGTCATCGAAGAAGAAGTCGCTTAAGAAGAAGGAGGCGTCCAAGGCGGTGTCACCGCCTCGGTCGGCGACTAACTTCAAAGAGACTAGCACGACCGACGATGCCGGGGCCGAAGCATCGACGAAGGCGCCATAGACAGCAAGTACAACCACGGTGGAGGACGAGGTACCACTGGCGTCGCTTCCAACCCTGTTCTCAATAATCATGGGCCTCAGGACTGCTTCAGTCGCAGAGGCCTCGCCATTGAGGGAGACGCCCGCGTCGACCGGACGGGAACTTCCTGCTGTCGTGGCCTCGTCGACGAAAAAAGCCTCTGTGACATGGGCTTAGGCCCTGTTCGAGACGGGCATAAGCCGCAAGCTGGGCCCAGAATTGGAGAAGCCGGCGCACATACGCACCGGCCTTTGCTACATCCCAGTCGCCAGGTGAGTGTTTTTCCGTGTCGACTTGGATCAATAGTTTATAGATGTTGTCTGAATCATTGATCATTTCCTTTGCAGGACTGGCGTGAAGAAGATTGGTCACCCTTCGGTAGCCAAGGTCCCAGTAGACGCCTCGGGGAAGGAGGTTGATCCCTCAAAGAAGAGGAAGGGCGACGACACCGAGGCGCCCACTGAGGGAACGAAGAAGATGAAGGGCGACGATGTCGTCGTTGTCTTGTACGAGCCGACCGACGCGCCAAGTGAAGATCCGACTGGAGTGGATGCAGCCGCGAAGGCCGACATGGACACGGGGTCGCAGCAGGTGGAGCCTGTGGCGCTGTTCGGGGCGTCAGGGCCTAGAGCGAGTGCTTCGGGCGCGGCGGTGGCGACCTTCCCTCGCTTCATGGCAAAGGCATCTGCTGCGAGTGCCGTGGCACAATCGGCCCACGTACCCGAGGTATTGGGCTCGGACGTCGATCAGCGTCGTGGACGCACGTCCCTCGTGCTGCCGTCGGTAGACGCGGTCGAGCTGCACAACATGCTGGGCGGGGCCATTCAGGTATGTCCAGTCCCCGAGAATCTGCTCGCTGAATTTCAGCGGGCAGATTCTTATTGCTTATTTGCTATCCAGTCCCCGAGCGGCTAGTCGCTGAATTTCAGCGGCTAGACACTTAGGGAATTCTTCGATGTCCAATCCTCGAGTGGCTAGTCGCTGAATTTCAGCGGATAGGCACTTAGAAAATTCTTCGATGTCCAGTTCCTGAGTGGCTAGTCGCTAAATTTCAGTGGCTAGGCATTTAGGAAATTCTTTGGTGTTTGCTTACATTACTTTCGGCTCTGCAGGGCCTCCAGCGTGTGTCGGCGGAGCGACTGGCCGCCAAAGAGCGTCTAGAGCGTGACCTCCGATCCGTGCAGGAGGTGAACCAGCAAATGAATGCGATCGCGGGTAGGTGTTTTGAATTGTGGACTTCATTACTTCCTTGTGCTTGATCGTGGTCTCACCCATGTTTTTTGCAGAGGGACATTCGGCTGTGGGTTGCCAAGGCCCACGAGGGATTTGTCCCGGTCGACGAGTTTACGGCTGCCCAGTCGTCGTTGACCGCCGCTGAGAAGCGGGTTGCCAACCTGGAGAGGGAACTCAAGGCTGCTAAGGCGGAAGCTAGCTCGACAAAGGAGAGGGCCAAGGCTGTTGTCGCTACCACAACTGACGAGCGAAAGGTGTCCGATGCTCTTGTCGCAGGGCTGCAGGACGACCTGACGGGTCTTCAAGATTTCATCAGCTGCCGCTGCCATAGCTGACGAGCGAAAGGTGTCCGATGCTCTTGTCGCAGGGCTGCAGGACGACCTGACGGGTCTTCAAGATTTCATCACGGGGCGCTGACATCCACTCATTGGTGAGTTTCTTAGACTTGTAGTTGTTGTATCAGCGAATTCCCGAGCATGCGGGTCGCTTATGCCATTGAGTCCCTGAGGAGGCGGAATCCAGCTGTGCATCCTTCTTACGCTAAGTTGTTGTTGTTTGCAGGGAAGATTCTTGATGATGAGCCCGAGGCGCAGTCGTATGACGCGAGGCAGTGCGTCACCATGCTGGTGGATTCTGCCACGCTTTTGGCGACCTACATTTGTGCGTACCTCTAGGAAATATCGCCCACGGAAGTGATTCCCAGCAAGCTCACGGAGGTGTGGCTCTACCTGGAGAGGGCACCAATGGTGGTGGAGTACATATCGCGGTCAGCTCGACTGCGCTGAGCCTTGGCCTTGCGCACTTCCCCGACGACTTCGATCTCGACGATGTTACCAGCGGGTACCCGTCGGCGACTGGTTCGGTTGAAATTGCCGAAGTGTTGAGGTTGACTGATAGGGTGGTTGTGTACTTCGACCGGGTGCTGGCGATGGGCGACCTCCTGCCGTACCAGGAGACGATCGTTGCTCCGAACGACCCCGAGCCGGCGCACCACGACTTCAAGACGGAGCAGTCGTTCCGTTCGGTGATGGCGTGCACCTTGAACACTCACCCATCGAACCCGTGGGTCCCCTTCATCCACGTTCGTGGTGGCGATGGTGTGTCGTCTTCGAAGCCTGCAGAGTAGATAGCTTGCCAATTGGCATTAGTTTACATAAGTGTATGTCTGCCCTTGTAAGTGAACATTTTTTTGTTGCCGTAAGGAATGCAAGTATGTTTGAGCCATCTTTGATTTGAATTTGGTTTGTTTTGTTTTGTTGTGCGAGTCCCCGAGCGCATCTGCCCTTTAATGGGATTAAACTCGTGTTTATCTATGTATGTTTTTTTGTATGCTATTAGTTAGTTGAGGTTGACTCACCGTGGCTTGGGATGCCAGTCGCTTGGCGACCCCAAGGGGTGCTCTGTACTTAGCTGTTTTCCCGGCCGCGAACAGGGTTGGTTGGACGAGTCCCCGAGCGTGGTACTTAGCCGTTTGAGTCGCATGCCTAAGGTAGGTGAGGCGGAGCGTGTTGTTCTTGGCGCTTCACTCCGCCTGACTCGAGGATCCAGTCGCGTGGTGATTCTAGGGCGCGCCCTCATACTTGGTGTTTTGCCTAGCCGCGTAGGTTTGGACTGGCGTTAGTCCCCAAGTGTGGTACTTGACCGTTCGAGTCACTGCGCCGAGGATGTGGAGGACTAGGTCGCTGTGAGAAGTGAGTGTGGTTGTCTTGGCCCAGCGGGCCAGTCGAGCGGGGCAACTCCGATGGGGGCTCCGGGTTGGCGTTTTCATGGATGACGCAAGGCCTGAATTTCGTCAATGCCCTTGCGTCGCACTACTTAGCCGTGCCGGTCGCGCAACCAAGGGCTGACTTCCGTGATTAGTGTAATGCTATTTTCACGAGTCTGAATGGCAGAAGGGTTGGAGAGTAGACACAATTTGTGCGATTCGAATGTCTTTATTGCATGGCGGGGGGAATACAGGTCGGAGTTCTAGGTGTAGAACTTCCTTAGCAGGTTTACATTCCACGGCCGCTTGACGTCGAGTTTTCCATCGCCTCAGACATCGATGAGGTAGTAGGCGTCTTTGCCCAGGACTCACCCTATGGCAAATGGTCCCTCCCATGGCGGAGAGAGATTGTGCATGCCCTTCTTGTCCTGGATCAGTCGTAGGACCAGGTCGCCTTCCTGGAAGGTGCGATTCCAGACTCGGCGGCTGTGGTAGCGGCGGAGTCCCTGCTAGTAGATGGCGGTGCGGGAGCGAGCCAGGTCATGTGCTTCGTCGAGCTGGTTGATCCCGTCTTGGCATGCGAGCTCGTTGTCGTCCTCTGCGTAATTGATGACACGAGGCGAGTCGTGCTCGAGGTCAGTCGACATGACGGCTTTGGCGCCGTACACCATGAAGAAGGGCGTGAACCCAGTCGACCGGTTGACGGAGGTGCGGATGCCCCAGATGAAGGAGGGGAGCTCCTCGACCCAGCTTCTCAGAGTTCGCTCGAGGGGAACTAGCAGTCGCGGCTTGAGGCCGTGGAGGATGCTATGGTTGGCGCGTTCCGCCTGGCTGTTGGACTCCGGGTGGGCGACTGAGGCGAGGTCAAGCCATATGTTATGCTCCTCGTAGTACTCGGCCATGGCGCCCTTGGCGAAGTTGGTGCCATTGTCCATGATGATGTTGTGCGGGAATCCGTAGCGGTAGATGAGCTCACGTAGGAATTTGGTGGCGCTCTTCCCGTCGCACTTGCGGACTGGCTTGGCCTCCACCTACTTGGTGAATTTGTCGACTGCAACCAGGAGGTGGGTGTAGCCGGAGGAGGCCTTCTTGAAGGGGCCCACCATGTCCATGCCTCATACGGTAAATGGCCAGGTGATGGGGATGGTATTCAACGCCGAGATGGGTACGTGCGTCTGGTTGGCGTACTTCTGGTACCTGACACAGCGTTGGACAATGTCGACCGCGTCGGCATGCACGGTGAGCCAGTATAAGCCGTGTCGCATGGCTTTGGCGACCAGGGACCGAGCGCCGACATGGTGGCCGCAGTCGCCGGTGTGGATGTCTTGTAGGATCTTGCGGCATTCCGCAGGCTGCACACAGCATTGGAACACGCCTGTCATGCTGCGCTTGTGGAGCTCACCATTGATGATGACAAAGGATTTGCAGCGGCGCACAATCGTACGCACCTCCGTCTCGTCCGCTGGCAGGGTCCCTCCTTCGATGTAGGCGATGTATGGCACGGTCCAGTCGCTTGGCTCCGCGACCATGGCGACCTGGGCGGGTTCTGGTTGCAGCAGGATTCCGAGGTCGATCTCCTCGGTGGAGAGACAGAGGGCTTGTGGATGGTGTCGAGGAAGACACCGGCGGGTGCTGCTTGACGAGCCGACCCGATGCGAGAGAGGGCGTCGGCGCCTTTGTTCTTGCGCCAGTCGATCCATTTGACGGAGCAGCCAGCGAAGTTCCCCCTGCTGATCCACTGCTTGGCGGTATGCCGCCATGGTGGGGGAGAATGCTTCGCAGGTACCGGCGACTTGTGCGGCAATGAGGTTGGAGTCGCCATAGAACCGTAGGCGATTGACGTTCATCTCCTTGGCGGCTCGCGTGCCGTGAAGGAGGGCCTCGTACTCGGCCATGTTGTTGGTGCATGGGGTGAAGTTGAGGTACACTACAAGGAATCTGGCAATATATGACCCTCTATTTTCGTCACAGAATCGTCATAATAGTCTGTTTATGACGATTTTGAGATCGTCGAAAGTTGGGCGTCGCAAATGAACTATAACGACGTTTTTGATAAAATCGTCATAACCTTCTATGACGATATTGGATCGTCACAACTGTGACGATCCAATATCGTCACGGGCCATCTAGCATGCCAAGTCAGATCCTACGTGGCTGATCCTACGTGGCAAAATTGTGACGAAATTAAATCGTCTTAAATCAAAATTAGCCCTGTCCATTTCTGGATTCCACATGGGCTTAGCCCAACTATTCTGGATTGATTTTCTCATCAAATCTGGTTAGCTACATGGGCCAAGCCCATCATTCTAGCATTTTTTGGCCAAGCCCATCATTCTAGCATTTTTTTGTTTCGTTGCATTGGCCTTTTCTTTGGACAGATTTTTACTTTGGGCCTTCTTATTTTGGGCCGATCACACCTGGTGTTCCATAATTCATACGGTCCCAGTTGCCAATGTATATTTTCTCAGTAATTAAAATCTAACAATTTAATCAAGACCAACAGAATATACAAAATCATTTTGATTCAAACAGAGCACATTATGATCGGCACATTATGATCATACACAGTTCTACATAGTTCACATCAGTGGAGCTACCAAAATACAATAAAAAAATTATAGAAAGAATAAAATCCAAACTTCTTCACGCTTTCTCTTCCTGGAACTTCTTCATGCTTCCTCTTCCTGGAACTTTCACGCTTCCTCTTTCTCCAACTTATTCAGCATGTACTGTAGCTTGTAAAAGAGATGATATATCCAATAAGGTAATATGTGTCAACAATTATAAACAGGAGCAAAAATATATTCAAGATGCAGCTTTCCATTAAAGCATGAATGAGATAATATAATAGTAAATGGATAGTATTACATTCTTTTAGAACATCTCAGGGTACCTCAAGATACATGCATCAGAAGGTTAAACTATTTATTAATTCACTCATTTAAGACCAGCAACATTACCACATGATTATTACCAGAACAGGAACTTGAATTTGAACTCTACAAATTACGGCACTAGTACACCATATCCTCTGTACCACACACATGGTACAAATCCAGGATACAGGATACCACCTATAGAGTACTAAATTGCACAAACACCATGGCTCCACGGCATAACAGTATGTTGTAGAATAACACAATCGCAGCTAACAAGTCAGTGAATAAGCACCAATAGCACAATAGAAAGTTTATAGTAAATGGCAAACATATGGTATATAGTAAACGACAAGCAGAAATAACTCTATTGGTTGGGGTTAACGGTCAATGAGAGTATAATTTAGCAATGTTGATACTATCCTTTATATACTTTTTGTACCTAAGAATACAAACAATAAGACATGTGAACTAAGATGTCTAATAGGATGCAGTAACTAAGCACATGTTCCTGGATATATGTCAACAAAACTGGAAGCAGGTTCAACTTTAGAAGAGTAGTAGCTTATCAACCATCGTTAAAACTAAGTTAATATATAGTTAAAATATCTTTTTTCCTGAGCGGAATACAGAAGTTGGCTGGTTCATCTAACTTGGGCGGTAGCTTATTTTGAATGAGTAAGCTACAACAGGCAAGAACGAAATACATACTAATAAGATAGTGTCCTTGAGCGATGAATTTACATCTCTTTTTTCCTTGAGCAAATCAACATGGGCTAGAACAAACTATATAAATTAGCAACCAATAGCAAGACCAACCAAAAGCATTTCCGTATAACCAGCCGAGCTGGTAGAAGCAGCATCCACACGATGTACACAAGAAAATTGTCACAATGGGCACCTAGTTCATATTTACATGCCAACTACTAAAGGGGAAGGCACCATCTTTTTAAATCCCAAAGTACGTAAATAACTGGAAACGAACTACTCACGACCAGTGTTACCAAAAGCCAACATTCCTGAAAAGCAAAAGTTAAAACAAACAGATGATAAAGAACATGTAGTCTTAATGTGTACTCACTATGAGAAACATAAACCCAACGAAAAGTTAGAAGAATATGCAAGTTTACATGTAAGAAGATATATGCATATCCTTCCAGATTACATACCTGATGTGAGTATTCTTCTTCTAGGACCGTGCATTCGCTGGAGCTTTTTCCGATGACAGCTTGTGCCTACGAACAGTTTATTACAGAAGGCTTCAATCAATATATGACATGTAGAAATACTACACAGACCTACATATCAATGTCAACTTTCACCACTAAGGATAGAAGCTACCTCTTATCAGCTAAAAATGAATGAAATTGACAGAAAAGACAAGTAAATTGTAAGAAAAGACAAGTAAACCTTGCACAAAATAAGTACACATTGCTAACACAATGGTAATCACTTCTCCGGACCAAACCTGATGGGTAGATTTTAGCATACATTCAGACCCAACCCAATCAGAACCTTTCATCACATACTTGAAGTACTTCACTACATGTGACATGTAAACCAAAAGAATTGAGAAACCTAGCAAAAAAAACAAGTACACGTGGCTATCAAGAAGGAAATCACCTCTCCAGAACGAACACAAGGGAGCGACTCCAGCAATTTAGACCCAACCTGGTCAGGAACTTTCGTCGCATACTTAAATAAGTACTTCACCACCTGTCTTTTATTGTGCCACTCAACATTCATATGGCCCTAGTATTTTTTTAGATGCATGACCATGTTATAAGGTACCACCCATAATTATTAAGCTATTTTCTAATTTTAAATATATTGCGATCATTGTCGTGACATATAAAATGCAAATCCATTGCCACCAACATCACGACATCTATGTATTGCGACCATTTCGACCACCGATTATTAAATACACTTGTCATTAAGCTCCCCATCTAGACCATGCATATCATAAATTTGAAAACCAAAATAAAACCAAGAAGATCCTCCACATGATCTGAAATCTCAGTAATAAATGGGTCAATCAACTTTGCACTACCTCAGTGTCATGCATCTTCAACAAAACGAGGATGTGAGCGTATGGAAACCCTCGCTTCAGGAACTCAGCTGTATGGAGAACTGGGTACAAAGGACACACATGGATAAGAAATTAGGCTTACATACATAGGCGAAGATTAACACAAACCCACAAGATAGCGGCAGCATGCATAAAATAGTAGCAGAAAACAAAGGCAAATGGAGGGTTCCTATAGGATCCCATTCCATCGTTATTAAAGTTATGAACCATGAACCCATATACTCCCTTTAAGAAGAGAACGACTTGCAAGACAGACTCTTCACATCGTGAACCAACCAACACAGGAACAAATACTATGAAGCTAATAGGAAATAACTGAAAAAGGAGTCGAAGCATGACTGCATATAAATTATAAAATATTGAACAAAAACTGGTGCTAGAGACACCGGACAAGAACTAAGCACAATAATAGAAAACATGTACCCTCATGTTTCCAATAAACTAGACAGTTCAATCTAAATGGCATTTGATTGGCATGGCTCCCACGACCTTGGAAGGAAAGAAGCATTGTATTAGTACACAATCCACAATGGACGTTGTAGTATATGATGCAGAAATGTGTGGGGAGAGCTCACTTGGCATGGATGTCGAGGAACCTGGCGGAGCTTCCAGTAACGATTATGTCGTAGGTGAGGGAGACCTTGAACCCCGCGGTGATGGCAAACCCGACGACGATGGCGATGATGGGATTCTTTGTGGCGCTCCATCTGCTTGACGAGGTCGTTGATGTCGCCCTTGAAGATCTCCTATGATGCCTGCAGGTTCGTCTCGGAGCAGAAGGCACGGCTTCTCCCTGCAAGCACCACCGCTACCACACTGTTGTCGGTGTTCAGGCGCATCTGGAAGAACTGGACGCCCTTCTCCCGGATGCCATGCCGCATAGTGGGAGGTCGGGGGAACGCGAGAAGCCCTTCTCCCTTGATGGAAACATGTAGGAGCCCTGCTAGGGTTCACGCGCGGCGTTGTCTGGGGATCTAGATCGCGGTAGGATGGGCAGAGTTGTAGTGATGGCTCTGGACCGGGCTTGAATAGAGAGGGGGAGGGTGTGGGGGATGGGAGGAGGGGCACTGGAGTTGGTGCCGGCGGCTGGCCGTCGATCTGGAGCCTGGGAGGGGAGATCTGGAGCCTGGGAGGGGAGGGGAGAACGTGGAGGCGCTTGAAGACCGGGTTCGAATGGAGAGGGGCTGCGAGGAGGATGTGTTGACGAAGGTGGTGTGGACAGGAGGAGGGGCGCCGGAGGTGGTGCGGACGGGTAGTAAGCGATCCGGATCGTGGGAGGGGATATCGTGTTTGGGTGGAGGCGGCGCTCGAGGGTAGGCGAGAGGAGACGAGTGGAGGAGACTGAGCGATGGATGGGTCGGCTTGGATCGGATGCTGCCTGACCTAGATCAATTTTTGGGGCCAAATTTTAGTCTTTCGCGGCCAAAATCGAAAGAATTCGGCGCCACATTTTCGTGTGGGGCAGGAGAGGTGATTTCTGGAGCGTTGGATCAAGCTGTATTGATGGCTGAGATTCGCTTGGACAGGGTGATCCATGGATAGTACATTTCTTGTATCTGATTGGCTGGAGGAGGGTTTCCATGAGTGAGGGTTGGACAATATGACGATTTAAAATCATCATAGTGAGCTACAAGTAACACCATTGGCTGCTTCCACCAGATTATGACGATTTCATCTAAAGTAACTATGACGATTTTTAGCAAAATCGTCGTAATTTTCTAGGGTATAGTCCCTCTTGAACTGCTTACGACCATCTCATGCAAAATCATCATAACTCTATGATGATTTTGTTCACGGTCACTATTAGAAGGTCATAGAATAACACATTTCTTGTAGTGGTACATCATGTAGCGGAGCTTGTCGCCCTTGGGGGAGGTGAGTACGATTCCTGCCCCTGCGCCGTCTGTGTTCTTGGACCCGTAGAAGTGGAGCAACTAGTAGTGGAGGTACATCAACTTCTCTGGATGTTGCGCCTCCTCCTAGTCGGCGAGGAAGTTCGCCAGGGCCTGCGACTTGATTGCCTTGCGCGGCTCGTAATTAATGTTTTGTATGCCGATCTCAACGGCACACTTGGCGACTCGCCCAGTCGCCTCGCAGTTGCGGATGATGTCCTGCAATGGCACGGAATAGACGACCGTGATTGGGTGCTCCTGGAAGTAGTGTGGTAGCCGTCGCTAGGCTCGGATGACCGTTGCGCTGACCCAGCATACCACTGCATGATGTAGTATAATATAGTCGTGGACATAACACCAATGAAACACCGATCACTAGTATTACATCCCTCAGAATGGCACAACAGAAACACAGCGGGTCCAATACATGGCTTAAAGGTTACAACTCACTCTTTACATAAGATCCAGAGAACACTCTAGGTTAAAGAGAGAGAAAGAACTTCTTATGAAGAAGAATCAAACATAAACATGCAAAAACAATTATACTACTAGAACTAGTATTTTAACTACGGGTTTGGTGTTGCAACTACTGCAATGCACTACAGAGATAGGTTCTTTGGCTAGGGATTATATTACTATCAAATCAGTAACTTTGTCTTCACTTGAGTTGAGGTATGTTGTCTTTATTGAAAAGCTTTAGTTCTGAACGATTTCTGGAGCATAACTTGATGTAGTTGTTGTTTACTCCAGCTTCAGAATCTAGCAAGGGTTAAGAAGATACTTTGAGTACGAGCGTACTCAGCAAATTCACTAGGAAAGGAGTGTTTGATGCACTATATCTACAGCCACAGACCGTAGGTCGTAGGCAATGCAAGTTTTCATAAACATTTCTTGAAAGGTTGCTTTTATTTTGAAAATCTATGTCCGCCTTTCACGGGTTTACTGAACCTTCATGGGGTTCCTTTCCGCCGCTGTCAGCTCCTTCCTAACAGGAGTAACAAGTTACAGTTCTTACACTCTGCAGAGGTGCGTCACTTTACCCATGAGAGATCAACTCTTTGTTGCACAACCGGGCAGCTTATTCCCGTCCAAAATTCCATGATGTGGGGCCCAAAAGATGATCCAAGCCAATCACTGCCCCCTTCGCGACCCCGCGTGCCTCCTTGGTGTACACCATGCCCACCTAAAGAATTACGGCAGTGGTTTGTACAAACCGTTAGATGCCAGAACTATCGGGGGACGATGAGGGTTCCCACCCATATGCTGCATATCCTCTATGAATTACCAATTAATATGCACGTTACGAGGATAACAGCCACGGCCTGCACATCCGGCTTCATGCGAGAGGAAGAAGATACAACTGACTTCTCCGTCCCATTCCAAATATCATGGTCAACGCGTATTATACGGCGCAAGAATCACTGGCGACATTGGTTGTTAAGTCCTAGGTGATATAGTTCTGAACAGTGGTATTCCAACTGTCAGATTTAATATATTAGCTGATCACCCTGGATCAGTAATCAATAGTTTTCATTATTATTAAATAGTGTTTTCTGACCTTTTTTAAATGCAGGTGAAGACAACACTAGATTTGTAAAATACTTTACAGAAAATAATCAAAGGATATGAGAAAGTGTGAACTTGCCTTTTGTGATTGCAAGATTCTGCACTCACGGTCTTCAAGTCAGTATAAGATCCAAAATCTAAAATCAGCATCATTGGTCCGGTAAGGAGTAATGTTTAAAGAAGTGATATGCTTGTATGCATAAGTAATGTGATACACGTTTTAAGCGCAAATCCCGGAAATAACGTTGTCCTAGGGTTTGGATTCCGAAAATGGTTACTTTGGAATATGTGGTCCTTTTAGATAAATTTCACAGTTGTACTTTTATTATAGTTTATGAGTGGTTATAAACAATATATATGTAGGAGTAATGTATACATTCTTATGACATACTAGTTAGGACTACTTATACAAGTTTTCTTATTTAAAGTGGCAAAAAGGATAACCTTCGAAGAAAAGGTTTCTCTTCCGAAGTCTAAACAAACTTTTATGGTTAATTAATGGTGGTTGATGTTATTTGTATTGATCAAAAGGTTTGGCTTGAGTTGCTTTATAGATTAACTACTTCAGACCAAAGTTAAATATAAAACGTGTAGTAATGTGTATGCTATTATATTTAGATTCTTGGATACTAAAGTTAACTTTAAAATATAGATAGTTTTGGACGTATAGTACTTATTAGTATATTGTATATCTGAAAAGTGTTCTTTAAGTTATTTAAGAATGGTTATTCTTTTACTTGGGATATTGGTTTCTTAATTCTATGATAGGGTAGTATCATTTACCCTTTATAGATGAGTGAGTATAGTTTATAAATCCAATATAATGTTACTTAACTACCTATGGACTTATATAGTGTTGTAGTAGTTTTGTTTCTTTTAAATTTGGTGATTAATATGGTTTAGAGAAGATTTGATTGTTCACAAGTTGTTCTTTAAGGACTTCATTATTAATGGAATTCTTTTTAGAGATAATCTTCATTTAAGTTTGTAGATTTTTCTAAAATAAAAACATTTATAATGTTTTAAATCATTATGGCATTAGATTATTAATATTTGAGACTAATATTATTTATTAGACTTATTTAACTCATTTTAGGAATATTAATAAGTCTTATTTATCTTTATATGAATTAATAAGTTAAATAAGTTTAAATTTGAGTTATTAAAATATTTAATATTTTTATTTAACTCAAAAGGAGATTATTAGATTTTTAACATGTAAATAATATTTTTGTGATCATTTTGGCATATCATATTTATTTTTATGATTTATAAATAATAAGATATGATTTTTTATAATTCTTATTACTTTATAATTACTTAAATAATAAATTTTTAATTAAGTGAAGGGATAATACATGATTATAGTTTTAAATTAGAATTCTTATTTTTCTAGGATTTTTGGTATTTTACTTATATTATAAACATTTATCCTTATAGGAATATGAATTATTAAAGTTTTATTACTAAATATTTATTTATTATTTTTCAAATATACTATAATATTAATACATAATGAAAATGATTTTTATTTATTTTTATCATCTTTCAATAATTTTGTAAAATTTCCTTAAGTAATCTACAAATTACAAACTTGTTATATAAATTTAAATGTACAAAATTTGATATTTTATTTTATTTGGACAGAGTGGATTACTATGAATCCAACAATCTTTCATTTATAGATCTTGGACTTTTATTTTCTATTGTTTTTATTTAGGCCAGGGGCATTTTGGCCTTTCTTAATTGATAAAAATTAATTAAATAACTTCGGCTGGCCTCCTTGGGCTTATTGGGCCAGGGTGGCCCAATAGGCAGGGTCAAAAGATAACCTCGAAGGGTTTTGGCCCACCCAGCTCACTCTACCTCCCCTCTCTACCTCGAACTTATCCCCTCCTCCTCTGACTCGACCCCGTGGCTGGCGATGCCGCCACCGTTGATTCCTACCATTGTCGACCGTTCTGGCCCCCGCCATGGTGCGAGTTGGGGTTGTCGACGACGCTCTTTCGTTCTATCCACTTGGATTGACTCTGGGGCTTCCCCGTGGTCAGTTCCACCCCATTCCCGAACCCTAGGGTTCGGAAAAGATGTTGTCGTCGCTGCCGCGATCCCGCTTCGGATGGTGTCTGGTCTCGTCTTGTTTACGTCACGGCTGGCAGTGCAGTTGCGCACCTCTAGGGTGCTTCCTGTGCCGCCGCGGTTCGTCGACCTCTCTGCTTCCTCTTTGATTCTTCAGCGAGGACCTCGGGTAAGTTGTTTTTGTGGTGCTAGTCCATGCTATTGCCATGATTCTCTGTGTATCCGGTGGCTTTCCTGCCGAGTGACTATGTGCTGGTTGAGTTCATCTCTGGATTAGAGTTCTTGCTCTGATTAGGGTTCATATCCCCCTGTTGTTCATATCTAAAATGCTTTAGATCTAGTATTATTCATATCTGATCATGGGAAATGATTGTCTGCTATGGTAAATGATTGATAGTGGCTTTGATGATACTAGTTGCCTATCAGACTAAATTCTAGTGGTAATCCACCATGATCCATGCTAGTGTTTCAATTAAATCCTTGATTGGATTATGTTGTTGATCTGAGAAGTTTCTCTACTGTCAGAATACTTGTACTGATAGTAGATTCCTCTCAGTAGTTGCTTACTGCAATTATAATGTGTTCTTGTTTTAGATTATAAACTCTGAATTAAATCATTACATATAATGATTTTATGTGGGTGTATAGATTCGTTTCAATGTTGATTCCTGGCACTTGGCTTCAGGAAAATGATATGTCGTGGTTGTCCCTTTTTATCTGTGGAAGCTAAGTAAAGATTGGTTTTAGTTCATTAAGAACTTGTCCTTGTGATACCGTTGTATTCTGGCACACAAGTGATTGAGTTTTATTTCTGGGCTTAGCTTGATAATGCTTGTGATCAAAACTGATAAGTTGACATGAAAGCTTGTATTAACTTTCCTGCCTATGATGTTGCTCTGAGGCTCTAGGATGTAATTCCTAGTTAGTTGGGCAATAGTTTGTTTGAACTTATAAGTTTAGAGGTGCTACTCTCTATGAGATATGTGCCTTGATCTGATAAGATCAAATAAAAATGATCTAGGTTGCAAAAATTTAACACTGAACCCGGTGATGCTGGCCTGAGGGTTTAGTTTTTGTGGTTGAGCTTCATTTCTTATCTTTATACTTGAAATCTCTAGGATAGATACACTCCTCTTGGGTGATTATTGAGAGATTATCTCATAAAACAACACATGCTTTTATTTAGATAATATGATGAAATCATGTGATGGTTTTATGAGGCTCACCACAGATTCTGATGTGGATGTAGTAGATTGATGATGATCTTGATCTGCTTTTGCTGTGCTCCTGAGCTTGCTCTTGAGCTTGTCTGCTCCTCCTAACTTCTAGGCTTGACCTTGCTATCCACCAGATCCATTCCCCTCCTTATGTCACCATCCTGGTGATGTTTGGGTTGATCTGGGTGGTTAGGTTTGGCTGCTGTTCTTGGTTTAGCTGTTGTTTACCCTGGTTGTGCTGGTGTGTTGTGTAGTGGAGATATGCACTGAGGTGCTCCTCCACGGCTATGCTGTGGTTTTGTGATATTGGTTGTGCTTGTGAGGTCGACAGCACACCCTTTGCATGCTTGTGTGTGTGCAACTTGAATGCCTGCTATGTACATGTGGATAAGTTCAGAAAGTTTGAACTTACTATTACCAATCTACTTTTACCTGGCTGGTGAATTGGTCACTTTTTGGCTGTCATTTGAATTCTGGCTTTGAATTTATGAAGGATGTAATCTTTCAGATTGGTGAAACTTGCCCCTTTTACCACATTTTTCAATGATGAGATTGTCAAGTGCACCTCACTGACATATCTGAGAGAAATACACTAACACTGATCCTATTTTGTTTTCTATTTAATCTTTGTTTTGCAGGTACAAAGATAAAGATGAAGATTTAGTGTAGTTTTACATATAGGATAGTTAGTGGATATACAAATGTAGTTTTCTTATTATTTTGTAATTTTTCTTCTATAATTCTTGTACTCTTTATTTGGTTTCATTGGTAATAAATTTTATATATTTATTAATAAAGAATATTATTATTCTTTATTCTTGTATAAATTGTGAAGTTTGTAATAACTTCAGTAGGTTCATTCTTTTTATATTTTTTATGTATATGAAATGAATTTCACATACAATATTGTTTTTGGATAAAATTTAAGTTATAATACTTTTCTCTTAATCAATTTAAGATTCAAATCTTATATCAAAATCTTTTAAATTATAAAATACTTAAGTTTTAGAATCCAAACTCATTTCAAAACACACATGATTCCTTTAAGATCATATAAAAGTTTATAGCAATCATCCTTTAAGAATAAACCTATTCTCAAAGTAAAAAAGAAACATTGATCATTCAAGGTTTTTATTTGGCAAAAAAATTTCCCACATTTTCACAAATGAATGCATGCAACAATTCATATTCCGAAATCTACCCTTCGATAGATCCTATATACTGGGATGTTACAGACTTCCCCCCTTAAATTAAACTTCGTCCCAAAGTTTGTGGAGATGTACTTGAATAGTTCTGGATAAACTTTTCTTAAATCTTCTTTCTTCTCCCATGTGGCTTCTCTCCCAGGGTGATGTTCCCATTGTACCTTGCAATATTTGATTGCTCTGTTCCTCAATCTTTTCCAATTTTCTTCCCGAATCCTACAGGGATTTCTAATAAAAGTTAGGTCTGTTTGGAGTTCTAAATCTTGATGTGTTATTGTATCCTCTGGAACTTTCAAACATTTGCGAAGTTGTGACACATGAAAAACATTATGCACCTGAGCCAATCTTGATGGTAACTCTAAAGCATAAGCTATAGTTCTGTTTTGACTCAGTATCTTGAATGGTCCGATATATCTTGGACTTAATTTCCTTTTAACTCCAAATCTTTTTACTCCTTTCATTGGACTTACTTTCAAATAGACCATATCTCCTACTTCTGGATGCCATGATCTTATCAATGATGTCTGGTCTTTTCTTGATACAATCTGGTGCAAATTCTTTGTTGTTTCCAGGTCCATACTAACATATTGGTGGTCTACACTGTCTTCCATACAGAATCTCATATGGGGTTGCCTTTAGACTACTCTGATAACTATTGTTATAAGAAAATTCTGCCAATGGTAGATGATCTTCCCATGTTGCTCCAAAATCTAGTGCCCAAACTCTTAACATGTCTTCTAGTATTTGATTTGTTCTTTTAGTTTGACCTCCTGTCTCAGGATGATATGACGTACTGAAATCTAATTTTTAACCAAGTGCTTCATGCAATTGCTTCCAAAATGCTGAAGTAAACACTGATCCTTGATCAGTTATGATCTTTTTGGGTACTCCATGCTTACTTACTATCTCTTTGACATATACTTCAACTAACTTCTCGGCATTATCCTTTTGATTTACTGGCACAAAATGGGCACTCTTAGTGAGTCTGTTCACAATTACCCATATCATATCTTTCCGTTTTGGTGTCATAGGTAATCCTATGATGAAGTCCATACCTATTTCCTCCCATTTTCATTCAGGAATTTCTAAGGTTTGTAATGGTTTTGAAACTCCATACATAGAAGCTATTGATTCTTGAACTAAAATGTTGGTTCCTATTCAGTTTGTATTTTACTGGTTTAAGGTCCAATGAAAGATTATACGGTACATCCACATAGTTGTGGATCTTCGAAGCGATTCTTTCAGCACTAAATGTCGTACTTACTATTGGGCATTCTTGCTGAAATAACTGGATTTTTGCAAAGCACCTTGCCAAGCAATCGTCTTCATATCTGTTAAACTTTCTTATGTCTTACTTAACTTAGGCCAAATTTAATGCTCTTTATGTAACTTTTAATAAGATTTGGTTAACTATTTCAACCAAATACCAGTTACGGACAAAATACCAACTGTGGGTTAATTACTTGCTATGGATCAAATACCAATTGTGGATTATTACCGGCTGCGAACCGTCCTAGGGTGTGTGTATTACCCTATGGTTTCTCACATACCTCTCACATTCTCTCATAATTGTCAGAGTTTGAATATAATTTTGGTTCCAAAGCTAACTATTTGTACTTATTCATGATACTTCCATGAACTTGGTACAATTTCTCCATTACTTCTTAGTAATATTACCCACTTCTATACCCAACTTATTTATTGAGTTTGGCTTGGAATAATCTATGCTTTACCTATTCCCCAAGTGGTGTTAACACTCCCTATATCTTGCTTCTTCCTTCCAGTAAGTCTTCTTTTTTGATCTTTGAAATCGTCGCTCCCTTACACGAATTCCCATTCCTATATAGGTCTATATCATCAAGTAATAACTGGGTGTTACATCATGCATTTGCACACCTAATTAAACTTCATGTACAGATCTAGTCAATCAAGAAGATCCAATAAGATCCAAAAGTCGATAAACATTAAAACATATACCCTGTATCATACATAGGTTTTAGATAATTTACAAATGTACTGGATGTTCCCACGGTTTGCTTCATACTTATTTACACAACTATCTTACAAGAACTTCTTGTTCTTGTGGATATATCCTCACTTATTTCAGTAAACTCTCCAAACTACAATACGCATTACCCTCTATGTACATTATTCAAGCCCGCATCCCTTGGGATGTTGTTTCTCTCTCTCTTTCATCTTCCTCTAGTGCTTCCTGGAGTTCCGTCCATGATGATGTGAAGTCCTACGACTGCCTTCTAGAGCCTAAGAGCATCCAGGAGGTGCGTAATCTTGAGTAGAAGTACCGAGACTGAGATTAGTCATTAAAAATGACTAGAGTTGGCGTAATCTTCCACCGAATAATTCGGGTTTTCTGGCAACGCTTCCTCATAGTAAGTTGGTTCCTTAATTTTTTCTTGGATCCAGTCATACAGATTGGTGTAGTAGCTATTGGAATACACTTCTAAGTTGAGTGGATTAGTATCACCCCCATATGGTCCATAAGGCTCTCTATGGTTGTAGTTGATCTCATCCTCAATACCTGCATCACAAGGTATAGGATTCCCTATGGTTTTACCTTGGGATTCTACTTCCCATCCATACTTGTTAGGCTCGGGTTTATTTGGAATAACTTTGTCCCATTCCTGTTGTTCGGAATTGTACTTAGTCCATAGATCTTCAGGTGGCTTGAAGTCATTCTGGTAATAGGCATATTTTTCTGAGTTTGGGTCATCGAACTCAGTTTCCTCAAACACCTCTCCTGAAGGTATGTATTTGGGATGCCTAGCTTCTTTATCTAACTTCTTCCTACGAGCCATTGCTTTATCAGGATTAGTAAAATCCTTAATGATCATATCCAGCTCCTGAACTAAGCCTTGATGAATGTTATGATAAGTGTTTAGCAAAGACCGATAACGATCCTTATACTCTACAGCTAGAGTAGGTTCAGTTTGGACTAAGGTAGAGTGGTCTAACTCATGCTCTGAGTTTGAGGTTTCATGTGGTATAATGGTGTGAGTACTACCTTCTAGAGCTTGGGATTTATGCGCTCTGATCATGGTTATGGCTGTTGCTATGGCAATCTGATACGCAGATGCCATGCACCTTGCCTCTCCTGCTGGAATTTCTCCCTTCAGCCCTAACTTCTTGGGTAACATGATCACGACACGGTATTTAGCTAATACCTTCCCATCATAGAAAGTGTAAATCTTGACCAAAAGTCTTGATTCACATTCCAAACTCCATAGAAGTTGTCGGAGATTGTCTGTCCAATCCCCTCCGTAGTCATCCAACGTCCTGTTCATAACTTGAACATTCTGGGGTGGATATAGAGGTGCCATGTGGAACTGTGGATAAGAAATTATCATCAGTCACATAGAGTTAAAACTCTTAGGTAATGATTGGAATTGCAATCATATAAAAGAGTTATCGCACTAGTAACATAACAGGATTATTCTCAAGTGAATATCCCTCATATCACTAGAGAACTCTTCATTATTGCTAGGATGTGTCCTATAGGTTCTACCCATTTACTAGGTTTCCAACCTAAGATCAAAGCATATGCTCTGATACCAACTGCGGTGACCCAGCACTACCACTGCATGATGTAGTATACTATAGTCGTTGACATAACACCAATGAAACACCGTTCACTAGTATTACATCCCTCAGAATGGCACAACAGAAACACAGCGGGTCCAATACATGGCTTAAAGGTTACAAATCACTCTTTACATAAGATCTAGAGAACACTCTAGGTTAAAGAGAGAAAAAGAACTTCTTATGAAGAAGAATCAAAGATAAACATGCAAAAACAATAATACTACTAGAACTAGTATTTTAACTACGGGTTTGGTGTTGCGACTACTGCAACGCACTACAGAGATAGGTTCTTTGGCTAGGGATTATATTACTATCAAATCAGTAACTTCGTCTTCACTTGAGTTGAGGTATGTTGTCTTCCTTTTATTTATTGAAAAGCTTTAGTTCTGAACGATTTTTGGAGCATAACTTGATGTAATTTTTGTTTACTCCGGCTTTAGAATCTAGCAAGGGTTAAGAAGATACTTTGAGTACGAGCGTACTCATCAAATTCACTAGGAAAGGAGTGTTTGATGCACTATATCTACAGCCACAGACCGTAGGTCGTAGGAAATGCAAGTTTTCATAAACATTTCTTAAAAGGTTGCTTTTATTTTGAAAATCTATGTCCGTCGGCCTTCACGGGTTTACCAGAACCTTCATGGGGTTCCTTTCCCGCCGTGTTCGTAGCTCCTTCCCGGAACAGGGAGTAACAAGTTACAGTTCTTACACTCTGCAGAGGTGCGTCACTTTACCCATGAGAGATCAACTCTTTGTTGCACAACCGGGCAGCTTATTCCCGTCCACAATTCCATAATGTGGGGCCCAGAAGATGATCCAAGCCAATCACTACCCCCTTCGCGACCCCGCATGCCTCCTTGGTGTACACCATGCCCATATAAGAATTACGGCAGTGGTTTGTACAAACCATTAGATGCTTGAACTATCGTGGGACGATGAGGGTTCCCATCCATATGCTGCATATCCTCTATGAATTACCAATTAATATGCACGTTACGAGGATAACAGCCACGACCTGCACATCCGGCTTCATGCGAGAGGAAGAAGATACAACTGACTTCTCCGTCCCATTCCAAATCTCATGGTCAACGCGTATTATACGGCGCAAGAATCACTGGAGACATTGGTTGTTAAGTCCTAGGTGATATAGTTCTGAACAGTGGTATTCCAACTGTCAGATTTAATAGATTAGCTGATCACCTTAGATCAGTAATCAATAGTTTTCATTATTATTGAAAATAGTGTTTTTTGACCTTTTTCAAATGCAGGTGAAGACAACACTAGATTTGTAAAATACTTTACAGAAAATAATCAAAGGACATGAGCAAGTGTGAACTTGCCTTTTGTGATTGCAAGAGTATGCACTCACGGTCTTCAAGTCAGTATAAGATCCAAAATCTGAAATCAGCATCATTGGTCCGGTAAGGACTAATGTTTAAAGAAGTAATATGCTTTTATGCATAAGTAATGTGATGCATGTTTTAAGCGCAAACCCCGGAAATAACGTTGTCCTAGGGTTTGGATTCCGAAAATGGTTACTATGGAATATGTGGTCCTTTTGGATAAGTTTCACAGTTGTACTTTTATTAGAGTTTATGAGTGGTTATAAACAATATATATGTAGGAGTAAAGTATACATTCTTATGACATACTAGTTAGGACTACTTATACAAGTTTTCTTATTTAAAGTGGCAAAAAGGATAACCTTCGAAGAAAAGGTTTCTCTTCCGAAGTCTAAACAAACTTTTATGGTTAATTAATGGTGGTTGATGTTATTTGTATTGATCAAAAGGTTTGGCTTGAGTTGCTTTATAGATTAACTACTTCAGACCAAAGTTAAATATAAAACGTGTAGTAATGTGTATGCTATTATATTTAGATTCTTGGATACTAAAGTTAACTTTAAAATATAGATAGTTTTGGAAGTATAGTACTTATTAGTATATTATATATCTGAAAAGTTTTCTTTAAGTTATTTAAGAATGGTTATTCTTTTACTTGGGATATTGGTTTCTTAATTCTATGATAGGGTAGTATCATTTACCCTTTATAGATGAGTGAGTATAGTTTATAAATCCAATATAATGTTACTTAACTACCTATGGACTTATATAGTGTTGTAGTAGTTTTGTTTCTTTTAAATTTGGTGATTAATATGGTTTAGAGAAGATTTGATTGTTCACAAGTTGTTCTTTAAGGACTTCATTATTAATGGAATTCTTTTTAGAGATAATCTTCATTTAAGTTTGTAGATTTTTCTAAAATAAAAACATTTATAATGTTTTAAATCATTATGGCATTAGATTATTAATATTTGAGACTAATATTATTTATTAGACTTATTTAACTCATTTTAGGAATATTAATAAGTCTTATTTATCTTTATATGAATTAATAAGTTAATTAACTTTAAATTTGAGTTATTAAAATATTTAATCTTTTTATTTAACTCAAAATGAGATTATTAGATTTTTAACATGTAAATAATATTTTTGTGATCATTTTGGCATATCATATTTATTTTTATGATTTATAAATAATAAGATATGATTTTTTTATAATTCTTATTACTTTATAATTACTTAAATAATAAATTTTTAATTAAGTGAAGGGGTAATACATGATTATAGTTTTAAATTAGAATTCTTATTTTTCTAGGATTTTTGGTATTTTACTTATATTATAAACATTTATCCTTATAGGAATATGAATTATTAAAGTTTTATTACTAAATATTTATTTAGTATTTTTCAAATATACTATAATATTAATACATAATGAAAGTGATTTTTATTTATTTTTATCATCTTTCAATAATTTTGTAAAATTTCCTTAAGTAATCTACAAATTACAAACTTGTTATATAAATTTAAATGTACAAAATTTGATATTTTATTTTATTTGGACAGAGTGGATTATTGTGAATCCAACAATCTTTCAATTATAGATCTTGGACTTTTATTTTATTTTCTATAATTTTTATTGAGGCTAGGGGCATTTTGGTCTTTTTTTAATTGATAAAAATTAATTAAATAACTTGGGTTGGCCCCCTTGGGCTTATTGGGCCAGGGTGGCCCAGTAGGGCAGGGTCAAAAGATAACCCCGAAGGGTTTTGTCCCACCCAGCCCACTCTGCCTCCCCTCTCTCCCTCGACCTATCCCCTCCTCCTCTGACTCGACCTCGTGGCCGGCGATGCTGCCACCGTCGATTCCTGCCGTTGTCGACCGTTCTAGCCGCCTCCATGGTGCGAGTTGGGGTTGTCAACGATGCTCTTTTGTTCTATCCACTTGGATTTGACTCTGAGGCTTCCCCATGGTCAGTTCCACCCCATTCCCGAACCCTAGGGTTCGGAAAAGATGTTGTCGCCATTGTGGTGGTGCGTGGTGTGCGTGTATCGTTTGCAGGGCAGTAAATGGAAGAAAGAGTGTTGCGCCCCCTCCGGGTGCTCCCTATGCCGTCATAGTTACGGCCTCTCTGCCTCCTCTTCGATTCTTCAGCGAGGACCTCGGGTAAGTTGTTTTTGTGGTGCTAGTCCATGCTACTGCCCTGATTCTCTCTGTGTATCCGGTGACTTTCATTCCAAGTGACTATGTGCTGGTTGAGTTCATCTCCGGATTAGAGTTCTTGCTATGATTAGGGTTCATAACCCCCTGTTGTTCAAATATAAAATGCTTTAGATATAGTATTATTCATATCTGATCATGGTAAATGATTGTCTGATGTGGTAAATGATTGATAGTGGCTTTGATGATACTAGTTGCCTGTCAGACTAAATTCTAGTGGTAATCCACCATGATCCATACTAGTGCTTCAATTAAATCCTTGATTGGATTATGTTGTTGATCTGAGAAGTTTCTCTACTATCAAAATACTTGTACTGACAGTAGATTCCTATCAGTAGTTGCTTACTGCAATTATAATGTGGGCTTGTTTGAGATTATAAACTCTGAATTAAATCATTACATATAATGATTTTCTATGGATGTATAGATTCATTTCAATGTTGATTCCTGGCACTTGGCTTCAGGAAAATGATATGTAGTGGTTGTCCCTTTTTATTTGTGGAAGCTAAGTAAAGGTTGGTTTTAGTTCATTAAGAACTTGTCCTTGTGATACTATTGTATTCTGGCACACAAGTGATTGAGTTTTATTTCTGGGCTTAGCTTGATAATGCTTGTGATCAAAACTGATAAGTTGACATGAAAGCTTGTATTAACTTTCCTGCCTATGATGTTGGTCTGAGGCTCTAGGATGTAATTCCTAGTTAGTTGGGTAATAGTTTGTTTGAACTTATAGGTTTAGAGGTGCTACTCTCTCTGAGAGATGTGCCCTGATCTGATAAGATCAAATAAAAATGATCTAGGTTGCAAAAAATTAACACGGAACCCGGTGATGCTGGTCTGAGGGTTTAGTTTTTGTGGTTGAGCTTGATTTCTTATCTTTATACTTGAAATCTCTAGGATAGATACACTCCTCTTGGGTGATTATTGAGATATTATCTCATAAAACAACACATGCTTTTATTTAGATAATATGATGAAATCATGTGATGGTTTTATGAGGCTCACCACAGATTATGATGTGGATGTAGTAGATTGATGATGATCTTGATCTTGATCTGGATCTTGATCTGCTTTTGCTATGCTCCTGAGCTTTCTCTTGAGCTTGTTTGCTCATCCTAACTTCTGGGCTTGACCTTGCTGTCCACCAGATCCATTCCCCTCCTTATGTCACCATCCTGGTGATGTTTGGGTTGATCTTGGTGGTTGGGTTTGGCTGTTGTTCTTGGTTTAGATGTTGTTTACCCTGGTTGTCTTGGTGTGTTGTGTAGTGGAGAGATGCACTAAGGTTCTCCTCCACGGCTGTGCTTTGGTTTTGTGATATTGGATGTCCTTGTGAGGTCGACAGCACACCCTTTGCATGCTTGTGTGTGTGCAGGTTGTGTGCCTGCTATGTACATGTGGATAAGTTTAGAAAGTTTGAACTTACTATTATCAATCTACTTTTACCTGGTTGGTGAATTGGTCACTTTTTGGCTGTCATTTGAATTCTGGCTTTGAACTTATGAAGGATGAAATCTTTCAGATTGGTGAAACTTGCCCCTTTTACCACATTTCTCAATGATGAGATTGTCAAGTGCACCTCACTGACATATCTGAGAGAAATACACTAACACTGATCCTATTTTGTTTTCTATTTAATCTTTGTTTTGTAGGTACAAAGATAAAGATGAAGATTTAGTGTAGTTTTAGATATAGGATAGTTAGTGTTTATACAAATGTAGTTTTCTTATTCTTTTGTAATTTTTCTTCTATAATTCTTGTACTCTTTATTTGGTTTCATTTGTAATAAAGTTTATATATTTATTAATAAAGAATATTCTTATTCTTTATTCTTGTATAAATTGTGAAGTTTGGAATAACTTCAGTAGGTTCATTCTTTGTATATTGTTTATGTATATGAAATGAATTTCACATACAATATTGTTTTTGGATAAAATTTAAGTTATAATACTTTTCTCTTAATCAATTTAAGATTCAAATCTTATATCAAAATCTTTTAAATTATAAAATACTTAAGTTTTAGAATCCAAACTCATTTCAAAACACACATGATTCCTTTAAGATCATATCAAAATTTATAGCAATCCTCCTTTAAGACTAAACCTATTCTCAAAGTAAGAAAGAAACATTGATCACTCAAGGTTTTTATTTGGCGAAAAAATTTCCCACATTTTCACAAATGAATGCATGCAATAATTCATATTCCCAAATCTACCCTTCGATAGATCCTATATACTGGGATGTTACAACCGTGTACACCAGTTTCTGGTATTGCGGGTAGCGCTATCGCGACTCGGTGAGGACCTCGTTGATGTATTAGACGGGGCGCTGCACGGGGCGCTCCTTGCCCTCTTATGGCGGTTCGACGACCATGACGACGCTGACGACTCGCTCTGATGCCGCGACGTAGACAAGCATTGGCTCCTTGTTGACGGAAGCGGGGATTAGCGGGGCCGCGAGTATCACTTATTTGAGTGCGTGAAGTGCGTCGTCTGCTTCCTTGTCCCACTGAAACATGGGGTTCTTGCGCATTAAGAGGTAGAGAGGCATTGCCTTCTCGCCTAGCCGGGGGATGAAGCGGCTGAGAGCGACGACTCGCCCGGCCAGCTTCTATACGTCGCGGAGGCATTCGGGTTTGCCGAGCCGGGCGATCGTATCAATATTGGTGGGGTTCGCCTCGATGCCTTGCTTGGAGAATACGTAACCCAGTAGCTGCCTAGTGGGTACACTGAAGGTGCACTTCCTGGGGTTGAGTTTGATCTTGTACCTCTGCAGATTCATGAAAGTTTCGGCCAGTTCGGCGAGTAGATCACTCTGGCAATTGGACTTGACCACCACGTCATCAATGTAGACATGGATGTTGCGGCCAATTTGGCTCGCAAGGCACTCCTGCATGCACCGTTGATAGGTCGCGCCAGCATTCTTGAGGCCGAACGTCATGGCGGTGTAGCAGAAGGCACCGAATGGCATGATGAACGCCGTCTTCTACTCTTCATTGACTGCCATTTTGATCTGGTTGTAACTATAGTAGGCGTCGAGGAAGCACAACGACTCCGAGCCCGCGGTCAAATCGATGATCTGATCGATGCACAGGAGGACGAACTGCTCCTTTCGGCAGGCACTATTGAGGTTTGTGTAGTCTATACACATTCTCCAGGTCCCGTTCTTCTTTTCGGCCAGGACCGGATTTGCTAGCCACTTGGAGTATTTGATGGGCCGGATGAAGCCTGCAGCGAGTAGGCGTTGCACCTCCTCGGCGATTGCTCGGTGGCGCTCTTCATTGAAGGGCCACAGCGAATGCTTGACAGATCGTGCTTTCGGGTCGGTGTTGAGTTTGTTCTCAGTGAGTTTCCTCGGGACACCTGGCATGTCAGATGGCTTCCATGCGAAGTTGTCGTGATTCTCACATAGGAACTCGATGAGCGCGCTTTCCTATGCGGGGCTCATGCCTATCCCGATTGTCACCGTCTGGATGGAGTCGCCTGGGACTAGCTCGATGGTGCGGGTGTGCGTGGTGGCCTCGAACGCAGCCGAGACGCCGTTCTCTGAGTTGGGCTTTGTGGCATCCCGCAAAACCACTACTAGAAAATCGTGTTGAATTTGTGCATTGCATCGTCATCATCATGCATTGTTTGCATCAAACTATTTTTTTCGCAAGCCGTTTTGTTTTCCAAACGCCCCATCTTTATTCAAACGCCAAACCCCGGGCCGCCGGATTGTTTTTGTTTGACTAATATCGGTTTGCAAATGGTGTATTAAAACAAATAAAAATTATATTAATTTTAGTAGGGGCAGTCGAACGGGCCAACCCGACCCGAACGACCGCCCCAGATTTTAAATCGGTCCAAATAGGCCAGCCCTCTAAATCCTAAACCTACCCAATTAGCTACCCACACCCAACTGGCCACATCACACCATCCAATGGGTAGTCGCCACCTCATCCCTTCCCCTTCCCCCAACCACTCATAATCTGCCACCTCATCTGGCCACACAACCCCCTCTCTCTCACCACACACTCCCCACTCAGACAAGACTCAAAGACAGAGGCCCTCACGCCCAGCCCACTGGGCCCCCACCTCCCTCTGGCCCACCCCGCAGACCCCAGCCGGCCACACCCACCCCAGTCCCCACCCCGGGCCCCCGCGTCAGCCGCTCTCCCCTCTCCCACGTGGGACCCGCCCCTGGCCCACCACGTGCACTCCCCAGCCCACGCGCCACGCCTTCCCCCACGTCTTCCCTCCACCGCCTCCCTCGCGCGACTCCCCCTCCCCACCTCCTCCCGCGCGGCAACCTGCCGCACGCGTCCACCCCGCACCGCCCGTGGCCGCCTTCCCCACCTCTCCTCCGCCGCCGCTCCACCCTGCCTCCAGCGCTCGCCGGCGCACCCCGAAGCCCCTCCTCGCCGTCCCGCGCTCGCCCCGCCAACCGCCTCACTGGCGATCCCGTGTCGCCTTGCCCCCGACGCGTCGCCCGCCGCCTACCTCCCTCGGACCCCCGCCTCGCGCCTCCCTCGATCGCCGTCGCCACCGAGGCGGGCCTCCCTCCTCCGTCCCAGCGGCCCGCGTCCCAGCCGCTCGCCCCGCCTGCGTCTTCTCTTCCCACGCCGCGCTGCGGCCGCCGAGCCTCAGCCAGCGCGCCGCTGGCGCCTCAAGCGCCGCCTCGACCTCGGCTCGCCGCCGCCGCGCTTGCCTCTCCAGCGTCCGTCGCCGCCCGCGCCCGCGCCGCCGCCGGTGGCCTCGACGCCGCCCGCCTCGCCAGAACCTCCCCCGCGAGTATCCCCGCCCGCCTCGGCTCCCGCCGTCCGCCTCCCCGCGCCTGCAGCCTCCTCGGTCGCAGCCGCGCCGTGGCCATCGCCCAGCGCGCCCGCCCTCCTCGCCTCCGAGCCGGCCGCCGTGGGCCCCTGCCATTCGCTAGGCCCGCTGCCTCGTCTTGTCCATAACCCGATCCCGTTGACGTCAAGGATCTCTGTTGGGTATAGTGGCAACCGTGAGGACATGGTAGAGGGCCACACGAAGAACGACAACGCACCAGAAGGCGACGATGCTGAAATTGAAGGACCACCAACAAGAACCGTTTCCCGTGTCAAGATCTGCCGTCGACCCTAGCTTCAAGTTCGCCGTCGACGACAAGATAGGAACCCGATCCAAGACGCCAAGTTCTTCAACGGTACGCCGGAGACTACCTCGGGAGCGCCAAGTTCTCCCTCCCGGATACCAAGACCGCCTCGATGGCGCGGACCCGACAAGACCCTCGCAACGGCAAGACCGACCCGACACGCGGACCCGGCAAGTTCTTCTCGACGACTAGATCATCGGCATAGAACCCGAAGGACACATGTGCGACAAGGACTCCCTCGAGGACGACGAGTGCTTCACCCCGGACACCGAGACCCCGGATGCGCCAAGACCCTAACCCCGGAGCCGAGAACGTTCTCGCCGAGGCCGTCGAACCCTGGACCCCGAGACTGACCCCGAACCCCGGAACCCCCAAGATCGTCGAGAACCCTCAAGTGTGACCCTTATCCGAAAACCCTATTTCATAACATGATACCAACTTGTCGCATCTTAAACATTTGTCTTGCACGCATACATTCATGTGGTTTGGGGGCCTTATGCCGATTCACCTAATAATTAAATATGGGGCCCATATGCGGGCAAATCTAGCCTCATATTGGCCTCATTTAAATTGATGTAGCGAACCGGTACCGTATTTTGGCCATGCTAAACAACATTTAAATCGCGGGGGTTAAAAAACAACTTGAACCTACTAATTAATTGTCGGGACCCCGGTTCCGCTTAATTTGACCTAGTTGCATCACACTTTGCCATGCCATGCATCATACATGCATCATGCCGATCTTCTGCCGTGTATTGAATAGTGCATCCGGTGTTCCTTCTAGTGATTTGCTTCTTCGCGGATAAGGCCGTTGAGTTGATGTGAGCTTCGCCCCGATCTTCGGTTGAACCCTTCGTCAATGTTTTCAGGCGAGCATCTCCCCCTTTCTACCTATCTTACTTTTATAGTCTTTATTCCCTCCTGTTGGTCTATTGCTATCTGAGTTGCGATGCTTTAGATTCCGTACCTGTGATACCCCATGCAGCCATATATTGCCTTGGACACCTCCTATTACTTGTTGATTGGTAGATAGTTGGACTTATGGCGTCGTAGTTGCTTGCTCAAGTCTTGATGTGTCGTCATATGCCACGATTCTGATGTATTGCCGCATGTTGATGTTGGAGATGATTCTAGTTTTACTTATCGTCACTTTAATTTCTGTTTAACAACTAAAATTGAAATAAGCGAGAGGCATCGGTGGGTGATAGATAATATTTGGTTTCGAGCCCACTTGTGTCCCGTAAGACCCCGAGTACTTGATACTGTTCCTTGATTTATCGCTATCCACATCCGGGAGGTATATGGGACCCCGAGCGAGCTTGATTCAGTCTTATTTCTTGGGGCCACAAACTAGTTTGAGGTGTTTTACTATCCTGTACTTATGCCATGCTACTTTACGTATTTAAATTGTGCGAGGTGACACCTTTGTCTGTTAGGTAAGCGGGATGTTTTCGCGTATCGACGATCCCGATTGGGGACCTCTGTCGTTCTGACCATCGACGCAAACCTTGAGTCCGTCTCGAGCTTGCTTACTCCGCTATGGGTGTACTCAAGGGTGGCCCCTGAAATATTTCGAATCCTGTGATTGTTGTCGTGAAAGCCTCGTTGGGTTTTGATTTGGTTTTAGAGGTTGATCGAGCGTGTGTTGCTATTGGTGCACCCGGCGGGTAAAACTTTCAAAGCCGTGTCATGGATATGGACGACTTGGAGCACAGTATCTCGATCATAGACAAGCATAACTAAAGTTTACTGCTATAAATTTGACTTATAATGACTAGTAATCAGCTTCACTATAATGGAATGGCTAATTAATACTGCCCACAACTGCTTGTTTGGTTGTCGCTTGCGACAATTGTACCTGACTAGTAAATCTTGCAACTACAACGGAATGGCTGAATAAAAGTATCCACAACTGCTGGGTTTTGGGTTTATCTCATGCTATCTGAACCTGATTAGTAATTGTTGCAACTATCACGGAATGGTTAACTAAAAGTGCCCACTGCTTATTTTATCAGGACGACTATCTAAACCTGACTAGTAAAGGGCCGCAACTATAACCGAATAAGTAAAACTGCCAACTGGGTGAGTTCCTCGGTTGACTTCCTCGATTGGTCTCGAGGGGGAAACGCCAGGATGGGTTTGTTTGATGCTAGTATCAGGTTGGATCCGAATAGGACTTTCTTACCCCCCTCTGATTGACGCCGGTTGAATTGAGTCTCTATAGGTTGTTTAGTGCATGCTGCCGCTGCCGCTCAGTCCACCATACCTATGTAGGCGAGGACCGCCGAATTCTAGCCTCGCCGTCTCGGCCTCGATCGACGCTCCTTCTTTTTCCTTTGCCCTTTGCCGGCAGCCCTTTTGTTTAAGCAGGTTTTGAGAGCGACGTCGTTAGCAGGGTTACCCTTCCGGCTTGGCCTGGGCAGGGTTATGGACGCCATTGGTTAATCTTCAGGGCTCTTAGCCCCATTTGCATCTTGTCCGAATGGACGCCGCTATCGCTTTTCAAGGTGATTTGGATCTTTGTATAATATATCGTATTCTTGACTCTTTGAGTCAAGTTATATATCTGCCTGTGGGTCCCATCGAGGACTGTGTAATGTTATTACTTCATTTTCCACCCGCACGAAAGTGCCTGGTGGGCACCTTTGAATCGTTTCTATGCGGGTTTGGCGAATTTTGCTAAAACTTGCATAGGTCCGATTCTGAGGGTGTTACAGGCTTCTTTAGTATTGTGGGGTCGTCTTTGTCGACCCCACTCGCGTATCTGGCAAGCTCCTCCACGTGGTTGGCCTCCACCGCGATGACGGCGTCCGCGAGCTCGGCGCCCTTTTCCTCCCATTCCACGACCATGTCGGGTTCGCCGTGGACGGTGATGATGCCACACAGCCCTAGGAGCTTCATCGCGTTGTACGCGTATTGCGGTGCCGCCATGAACTTGCAAATGCATGTCGCCCCGGGACGCAATGGTAGGGGCTGTTGAAGTTGACCAGCTCAAAGACGATCCGCTCGGTGTAGAAGTTGGATGGTGTGCCGAAGGTGACTGGCAGCATCACCTTGCCGATCGGGTACGCCTTTCGACCGAGGACGATGCCATGGAAGGTGGTGAGGGTCATCTCAATCATCGACTGCGGGAGCCGCAGTCGCCTGAACGTGTTCAGGTAGAGTATGTTGATGGAGCTCCCGCCGTCCATCAATCTCTTGGGGAGCTAGTAGTCTCCGACTTTGGGCTTGACTACCAGGGCGACTCGCCCCGGATATTCGATCCGTGGCGAGTGGTCCTCGCGACTCCACATGATGTGCTGCTCGTACCAGTTGAGGAAGCAGGGGATGTCGACATGGGACACCGCGTTGACGGTGACGGTGCGGGCGAGGACCTTCTTCTCGCGCTTGATGCCGAGCCCGGTGAAGGTGTGGAGCGATCCGACGTCGTTGCCGAATGCCCTGCCGTTTGGTGGGTTGTTGTTGGGGTCCTCCCTTGCGCGTCATGCCTTCTCGATCTCCTTTAGGGAGTGGCAGTCGGCAGTCGTGTGCGTGGCGGGCTTCCCCTTACTGCTGTGGAACACATAGGGTTGGTTGAGGAGAGCTGCGGGGTCGAATTTAGGCCTCACTCGGTAGTTTCCGCCATCGCGGTGTTGGCCTCCGTCGCGGCGGAAACTCTTGGGGTCGCGTGGCGCGTAGCCGACATTGGCGACGAAGTCGACTCGGCCATCACCGTGGAGCTTGACGGTGAGGCGAGTGTTGCTGCAGCACAGCTCGCGCTGCTTGCCGTTGTCGTGGCCGTTTTGGCGGCGATTTCCACCCTACCCGTCATCGGTTTCTTGGTTCCGGTCCTTCTCCGTGTACCGCTTGGTGATCTCCAGGAGGTATGGGATGTTGTCGAGTGTCTTGTACACCCGCTTGAGCTTGGCGACCAAGGTCTCGTAGTGGCACAAGGTCTTGAAGCAGTGGATCGCCGTATCTGGGTGGATGTCAGCCGCGTTGAACCAGAGGTCTTGACACCTTTGGACCCAGCCGCGGCTCGACTCGCGGGGTCCCTGGACGCATCGCTCCAGGTCCTCTATGGTGGTGGCGCGGGTGTAGGAACCCTCGAAGTGCCTGACGAGGGCTTCGTGCATGTCCTCTCAAGAATCGATGCTGTCCGTGGGGAGGGTGTTAATCCATTGCCGACTCGCTCCCTCCATCATTAGGGGGAGGTAGCGAGCGGCAAGGAAGTCGGTGTGTCCGGCGATTCCCATCGCCATGAGGTATGTGTCCAGCCACATGGCCAGATCGTACATGGGATCATATTTTTCGATCTCCTTCAGCGCTTTGAAGTTCCCCGGGTATTTCTCGCCCCGGATCATCGGTCCAAAGAACTAGGGGCCGACTCGATTGAGCGAGCCCCTTGGCTCGCCGTCTGGCGGTTGGTGAGGATATGCCTTAGGTCATTGGGTTGGCATGCGCGCCAGCATTGGTTGTTGATTATGTGCGTCCACGCGTCGACTGACTGCCCGTTGGCAGCAACCATGTTGTTCAGCGGTCGCAGTTCGTTGGTGGAGAGTGCCGCGTGCGCGGCCCTTGGCTGGAGTTGTAGGGGCTCGGGTGGTGGGTAGTTGACGGTGTTCGCCATCGATGGGCCGCCGCTTTAGGTCGCCCTGCTTCCTGAGGAGCAGGAGTACATGTGCCCCCGCGAGTCGGCTCTTGTGACCTGCTGCTCGACGGCCTTGGCATACTGGATCTGCAACGCGCCTTCCCCTGTGACGTTGAGGTTGGCGACCGCAGCTTGCCCCATGATGATGTTTTCCATCGGGGTGGAGTATAGCAGGAGGCCGTTTGCGTCCCTCTCTTGTGGGGAGATGAGAATTTTGTTGGAGATATGCCCTAGAGGCAATAATAAATGTAGTTATTATTATATCTTTGTGTTTATGATAAATGTTTACATTCATGCTATAATAGTATTAACAAGGAAACATTGATACATGTGTGATTTGTAAACTTAATTTGAAGTCCCTAGTATAGCCTCTATACATCACTAGCTTGTTGGTTGATAAATGATTGTGGTTTCCCTATCATGAACATTGAGATGTTATCAATAACAAGTTCATATCGTTGGGAGAATGATATGATGGACATACTCCTATAGATAAGCGTAGCATAACGATCAAGTCATTTCAATAGTTCAATTGCTATATGCTTTCTGATACATAGTAACCTAATTCCTTCGACCATGATATCATGCATATCACCTTTACCGGATGGATGCTTTGATGACATCAAACACCACACCGTAATTGGGTGGCTATAAAGGTGGCATTGAGTGTTCGGAAAGTATTGGTTGAAACACATGGATCAAGAGTGGGATTTGTCCATCCATATGACAGATAGATATACTCTGGGCCCTCTCGGTGAAATGTCATCCAATTAGCTTGCAAGCATGTGACTGGCTCACAAGGGATCACATATCACGGGAACGAGAAAAGAGTACTTATAGGTAACGAGGTTGAACTAGGTATGCAGAGATACCGACGATCATAACCTCGGATAAGTAAACTATCGTGAGACAAAGGGAAATTGGTATCGTATGTAAGTGGTTCATTCGATCGCAAAGTAATCGTAGAAATATGTGGGAGCCATATGAATTTCTAGATTCCTCTATTGGTTATTATTCGGAGAAGTGTCTCGATCATGTCCGCATAATTCACGAACCGTAGGGAGACACACTTAAGGATTCGACGTTGTTTGAGTAGTTATGGTATGATGAGAAAGAGACCGAATGTTGTTCGGAGTCTCGGATGGGATCCGGGATATCACGAGGTGATCCGGAATGGTCCGGAGAATAAGATTCATATAAGGAAAGTCCCGTTTCGGAGTTGGGGAATGATTCCGGTGTTTTCATCGGGAATGTTCTAGAATGTTCCGGAATGTCCGGCACTCCGGAGGGGAAGGGTACATGAATGTGTTGTATCAAGTTGGTATGATTGCATCATGTACTAAGTGTCCTCGCTGTTCCAAATAAAGGATTAAATTGAATCCTAGTTTGAAAAGTCAAATAGCTAAATTGAAAAGTCAAATAGCTAAAATTGGAAAGTGGAAAAGAGGAGGAGGGGGGAATCCGAGTTGGGGAGGAGTTCCCTCCTCCAACTGGCGGCAAACCTCCAAGCCGAGTTGGGGAGGGACTCCTCTCCCTCCCCTTGGCCGCCGGCCCCCCTCCACCTATATAAGGAGGGGTAGGGACCCCTCCTAGAGCACACAAGTCCCTCACCTCAAACCCTAGAAGCTGCAGCCCACCATAGCCCCCGCCCCCTTAGGGTTTTGCCCTAGCCGCCGATTTGGGGTCCCCGGAACCCTAGCCGCCGGCTCTAGCATCCCCTCCTTGGTGTGTCTAAACCCTAGATCACCGAGGAGCTCTCATACTCCACCATACCGCGAAGCCTCATGAGATCTCCCTCTACTTCCGGTACCACGCCCGTTGCCGGAATCGCGAGGAGAGTGCTACAACCTCCGCCCTCTGGAACAAGGGAGAGGAAGGTCTTCGCGAGTCTTGAACGTGACCGATTGCATGGAGCGCCGAACGCAGCTTGGGAAGGATCGTCTACACGATCTTGAGATCGGGAAGAGTACGACTACATCACCCAGGAGAATCCGCTCTCGTTAAACGCTTTGGAATCTTCGAGGGTAAGTTATTCCATCGACTCGTTGCTACAATATAGTAGATAGATCTTGGCTTGTTTGTTTGTATGCAATAGAAATTTTTTGTTTTCCATGATACGAAACCCTACAGTGGTATCAGAGCCGTGTCTATATGTAGATCTGTTGCACGAGTAGAACACAATGGTCATTGTGGGCGTTGATGCTTTTATTGTCAATTGCTTCTTGTGTACTTTGCATCTTGCGGGATGTTGGGATGAAGCGGCCCGGGCTAACCTTACATGACATCGTTCATGAGACTTGCTCCACGCTTAAAAATGCAACTTGTATTGCATAAGTGGCTTTGCGGGTGCCTGTTTCTCCTAGCATAGTGGAGATCCAATTTACAACGGGTGATTTACAATACTAGTATCAACGTTGTGGTTCATGTTCGTAAGTTAGAACGACACTTATTGAAAGCCCCAAACCACGTAAAACATGCAAAGAAAGTAGAGGCGTCTAACTTTGTTTTGCGGTGTCTGATGATGTGATATGGCCATGATTGTGATTATATTTGATGTATGCAATGTTCCTTATTGTAAGTTGGCAACCGGTAGGAGCCATATGGTTGTCTTTAATTTATGTTAAGACTCGCGTGTCTATTCAAAGTAGTTGTAATAGTTGAATCCAGTGGACGACAACCATGGAGAAGCGTCATTGACCTTGATGCAATGCCGGTGATGATGGAGATCATGTTCGTGCTTGAAGATGGAGATCGGAAGCACAAAGAAGAAAGGCCATATCATATCACATATTTTGAATTGCATGTGATGTTAATCCTTTATGCATCTTGTATTGCTTAGTAGACGACGGTAGCATTATAAGATGATCCCTCATGCACATGAATTTCAAGTCATAAAGTGTTCACCCTTAGTTAGCACCGCTAAAAAGCTTGTTGTCAAGCACCACGTGATGATCGGGTGTGTTAGACTCTGCAAGTGTATACAACGTGAGCAAGCCAGATTTGATCATGCGGAAACTAAGGTTTGATCTTGACGAGCCTAGCATGTACAGACATGGTCTCGGAACACGGATCACCGAAAGGTAAAGCATGAATCATATAGTAGATATGATGAACATGGCGATTGTTCGCCATTGAAACTATATCAACTCTCGTGATGATCGGTGTTGATGTGGTGGATTTGGTTCGTGTGATCACTAAAACAATGTGAGGGATGTTGTTTTGAGTGGGAGTTCACCTAGTTTAATTTTCTTATTAATTTGAACTCAATTTGTCATAAACTTAGTCTAAACTATTGCAAATATGTTATAGATCAATGGCAGCCCCTACCATCAATTTTAATGCATTCCTAGAGAAAGAAAAGTTTAAAAACAATGGAAGCAACTTCGTGGATTGGTTCCGCAATTTGAGGATTGTCCTCACAGCTGGTAATTTGACCTATGTGTTGGATGCACCGCTGGGTGACCCACCTGCAGCTGATGCTGCCGATGAAGTACATAATGTTTACCTCGCTCGGAAGAATCAGTACTCCATAGTTCAGTGTGCTATCTTGTATGGTTTAGAATCGGAGCTTCAGAAAAGGTTTGAGAATTCAGACCCATATGATATTGTCGAGGATCTCAAATTGATTTTTGAGACTCATGCGGCAATTGAAAGCTATGAGGCTTCTGAAAAGTTCTTTAACTGCAAGATGGAAGAGGGCAGCTCCGTCAGTGAGCATGTGCTTAAGATGTCTGGGCACGCAAACAAACTTCAAAGCTTGGGTATAGTGATTCCTAATGCTTTGGGGATTTACCGTGTCCTCCAATCACTACCACCAAGTTACAAGAACTTTTTGATGAACTACAACATGCAGAACATGAACAAGCAGTTGCCAGAACTGTTTGCTATGTTAAAGTCTACAGAAGTGGAGATCAAGAAAGAGCTAGCACCAAGTGTTGTTGGTCAATAAGACCACCAAATTCAAGAAAGGCAAGTCTAAGCATGTAGAGGGTCCCAACCTTTAATTAAGGTAGATTCCTCCTGTGTGTATAATGCTAGTCCCTGGATCAATAGCTAGCATCCACAATTTAAGATGTAATATCAAGATACAAAGGTCATAATATAAATTTATAACCAGGAATAACATAGTTTTATTACATCATACATAGCTCATTTGGCTATTACATTACATTGCAGCGGAATAACTATAAGTATGGGTCCTTCATCTTCAAAATGCCACAGGCAGATGTTGGTTGTAGACTTTGTAGTCCTAGTCAATCAAACAATCTTCACTTAAAAACAATCAACCTGCAACATTACAAGTTACAGCCACATGGGTCAATATATTTGAATTGTATTGGCAAGCTTCACTTCTATGTATAATAAGAGTGGATCCTATCAATACATGCATATTTGGCTAAGTAGAGTTTAAGGCTTATTTGCACAAAGCAATATTTTATCCTATCTTTTCAAAAATGGTTTTAGTCCTTTGTCAAATATCTTTTCCAAGAATCCCTTGAACTCCTTGGTAGAAACTCAAGTGTTCAAGTCCTTGTCAAAATTTCTTGAGCCACTTGGTAACCCCAAGTGCAACAAGCTTTAAAATCTCATGAGTTCCTTGGTAACCCCAAGTACAACATGCTTTAACAAAATCTCTTTGAATTCCTTGGTAGACACACAAGGACATCAAGTTTTATTTTAGAAGTTGGAATGTCGAGATCTCCCATAGTTCAAACTTTAGTTGCTCAGTATTGTCCATAACCGGGGACACGGCTAAGTACTTAGATTTTATTAACTTCAGCAGAAGGAGTACACTTTACCCACATGTCACAATACCATCTTGTTGCCACCAGTGGCCTACTGGATTAGTGCTCACCAAGATGGAGTACCGGCATACTGAGAGTGTGACGAAGTCTTTCCAAAAGGTCCTCCCATACATCATTGCTAGCTTGTCTTCAGCCCCCATGAAGCATTCCAGATCCCCATGTCCGGTAACTAAAGACAATGTATGGGTCTTCCTAATGTAGTTGACTAAGCCAGAGCCATAATAGCATGTGGTTGCACACGAAAGCCACAATTGGAGAAGCATGTTCAATCTCTAAGTTTCCTAGGTGGTTTTCTTTTGGAGCACAACACAAAGTGAATCCCATAGACATAGTTCCTTTTGTTGCCACCTTCTCCAAAACTTAAAGTGTCCACCACCTAGGTGGTTCATTGAGTCCTTGTTTTATTATGTAAAACATAAGTCCTTTTCTCAACCTTTGTAAAATCTCAACATGTATCTCTTTTCAAAATAAAGTATGGCTAAGCATGTACAACTACAATATTTTCACTAAGGAGTGTAGGGAATCCTATTAGGATTTAGCATAGCATAAGTATAGAAATCTTTTTCATGCATGTTTTCATAATCCACTAAGTATAATGAAAATAGTAGGGCATTTGTATGATAGTGTAACTTGCCTTTTGGTAGGGAATGAGGGTTTACTCCTTGATCTTGCTAGTCTCACACTTTGCTAATTTCACTACAATCAATCAAACAAGCATAGTATCAAGTAGCATTCCAAACCAATATTCAAACAACATTTCACACACACAAAGCAATGGATTCTAAGTCATGCATGGGAACATGCTTAAGATGGTTTTATTCACAAGGGAGGTCTCCACTAGGCTTATAACCTTGTAAGGTCCACATTGGTCATTTACCAAAATGGCAAAGTCATTTGCAAAAGGCCTTAGTCCATAAACCATTTTTAAAATCCAACCATCATTTCATGTGGTGAAAAATATTCTTATCAAAGCAAAACTTTATGTTTTTCACCAAGTGAGTTGCCATTTGCAAAGCTTGGTGTTTTGGGTCAGTAGGTTTGGTCCAAACCATTTTCCCAAAGTTTTCTTTGCAAAAACATTTCCATAATAAAATCAATAATTTTATTTGGCTAGAAAATGGCTAAGTCAAATAATTCAACCCAAATTTTTCCAAAATCATTTTTAACACCAAGGGTTGGTTCCTAGGGTCAGTAAGGTCACAACAAGCCGTTTTGCAAAAGTTTTTAACCCTAAAATCAATTTTAAACAATTTTTATACTCTAAACAAGCTCACAAAAGAATCTGCAAAATCAAGCAAACTAACATATACTATTTTCTAAACTAAGGCCACAGTTGGCTAGGGCTTGTTCTCCTGAATCCAAAGACATAAAATTTGTAATTTTTGGACGTGTGGATCCAAAGTTATGGGGGTTTGAAATTTGCAATTTAATCAGATTTCAAATCAGTTCTAAACCTAACAGGGGACACGCGGCGTGTTTCTATTCGTGGGTACCGATTCGGTCGGATCAGCAGCGAGGTGCATTGGATCTGGCTAGATCGCACGGTCTAGATAACATACCCCTTCGTGGTTTAAGTAAACTATCTGATTCGTCTGATCCAGATCTAACGGCTGCTATTGCCTGGTCATAGATGGGCGGCTGGCCGGTGGCGGTGGCCAGACGCAGTGGTCCAGCGATGGTCCTAGGGAGCAAGGAGGACAGGGGAGGGTCTTACCGTGTTCGCGTGGTCGAGGGGATGCTCAAGGTACTCTCGAGGAAGCAAGGGGCGCTCTGGTCTTGGCAGGATTGCTCGCCGGAGTCATCGTCAGACTGTTCTGCTCGAGGTCGGAGACGGTGCTGTGGTTCACCCCAAGGCAAACATCGACGCGGTTAGATGCAGAAGGATGTGGCGAGTATGGGAGTGTGAACGAGGAGGCGCGGGGCGGTCAGAGACTACCTGGGTGCTTGCCGGAGTTGGAGCGGACGGTGGCGCTCGAAAGTTCGACGTAGTCGACGCTCTGGGGCGCCCGCGGTCGAATGGGTGATACTGGCGATCGCTTTGGGAGGGGAAGCTGCTGGCGAGGAGGCAGGGGTGATGTGTACTGGCTGGGATTGGAGATGGGAGCTCGTCGGAGCAACGGCGGTGCAGGAGTGATTGGTGACAGCCTAGGGGCAGAGAGGGAGTGGCGACAGAGGGGAAAGTAGGGGAAGGCGCTGGCGCTTAAGTACGCAAGGTCAGAGGCGAGATTAACGCAGCCATTATGAGGAATTAAGCTGGATTGACGAGGAACGGCAGCAGTTTGGGGAGAAGGGTCATGGGTGAGGACGACAATGAGCGGTGGGGTCTACCTGTCAGCGGGGAAAGGAGTAAGGGAGAGGTCCACCGGTCATTCCCTCTGCGGGTTATTTACTGAGTGCGAACCGTTTTCTTGCGGGGTGATGAAACTGGGCTCGTGCTGGGCCTATTGGGCTAGGGTAGCTGGGTCAGGTCCATTTCACATTTTTTTTTCTGTTTCTGAATCTTTTTCCTTTTTCAAATTTTATTTCCTGTTTTGAATTTCCAAACAAACAAACATGGTTCAAATCCATTCAAACCACACTCAAACTTTGTAATATTGAAATTAGTTCTATTCAGTAACATGATCCAAAATCCTAAATTCAAATTAATAATTTTAATAGGGGTTATTACTATTTAATTAAAATGGTTGTACCAATTATTAAATCCATAGGTTTTGATTTCATTCAAAGCTCCACTTGAGAACTAAATAATTTAAAACCATTCAGTAGGCTGTATTTGAAAGTAATGAATATTTAGATAGCTTGTTTTAAAATAAAATAACCATTTGTTATATAGGGTCCTTTAATAATTTAATATAATAGACCTTTATAAAATCAATTAGGATTTGTTTTGTTAGAATATTTATTTTGAAATCTAATATAAAGCCAAAACACTTTAGTGGGTTTTATTTGTGAATATCAAATATTTGGAAAAATTATTTTAAATAATTTAATAAGTTTTGATGTTTCAATTAAATTGGTAAAACCTTTTATTTAAATAAAGTTTGGATATTAATTCCTTATTATTTTATTTAAATAAACCTTTGTTATTTTTATTCAAAAATGTTTTAATTCCAAAGCTTGGCGAAGGTTTAATTTGGGCTTTGTAAAATGTTCTTTATTTATAAATCCACCTTTTCCTTTAAAAACAAAATCTTTTATTCTAAAAGATCAATAATGGTATTTCCAAAACATTTTATTTCCTCTATTTAAAGTGTTTATCTTTTTAAATCCCTTTAGGTTTTATTTAATTCAAATGGGTTTGAAGTTCCAATTGAATTCAAAAAGTTTCTTCTGGCTCTGAAAATCAAACAAAGTTTTATTTTATTCATTTATTTTCATATTACAAGATTTGGAAAATCTTGGGATGTGACAAAGCAGAAGGGACACTTCAAGAAGGGTGGTAAGAAAGTTACCACGCCGGCGAAGAAAACCAAGGCTGGACCCAAGCCTGATAATGAGTGCTTTTACTGCAAGGCAGAAGGTCACTGGAAGCGGAATTTCCCAAAGTACTTGGCGGATTTGAAGAACGGCAACATCAAGAAGAAAGGTATATCTGATATACATGTTATTGATGTGTATCTCACTAGTACTCGTAGTAGTGCCTGGGTATTTGATACTGGTTCGGTTGCTCATATTTGTAACTCAAACAAAGCAGTATCAAACGGATCAAAGGTTGATGTGATCGCGGTCGCACGCTACCCTTCATCTACCATCGGATTAGTTTTATACTTAAATAATTGTTATTTGGTGCCTGCGTTGAGCATGAACATTATATCGGGATCTTGTTTATTGCGAGACGGTTACTTGTTTAAGTCCGAGAATAATGTTTGTTCGATTTATATGAGTAATATGTTTTATGCACATGCACCTTTGATAGATGGTCTATTCTTATTGAATCTCGATAGTGGAAATACACATATCAACAACATTAAGGCTAAACGTTTGAAATCAAGCAATAATTCGACCTATATGTGGCAATCGCTGCCTTGGTCACATTGGAGTGAAACGTATGAAGAAACTCCATTCCGATGGACTTCTTGAATCACTTGATTTTGAATCACTTGAAAGATGCGAAGCATGTCTGATGGGTAAAATGACTAAGACTCCATTTTCTGGTATGATGGAGCGAGCTACAGACTTATTGGAAATCATACATACCGATGTATGTGGTCCAATGAGTGTAGCATCATGTGGTTATCGTTATGTTCTTACCTTCACGGATGACTTGAGTAGATATGGGTATATCTATTTCATGAAACATAAGTCCGAGACTTTCGAGAAGTTTAAGGAGTTTCAAAGTGAGGTAGAGAATCAACGTAACAAGAAGATTAAATTTCTACGTTCTGATCGTGGAGGTGAATATCTAAGTTACGAGTTTGACGAGCATTTGAAGAAATGCGGAATACTTTCACAATTGACACCGCCGGGAACACCATAGCGTAATGGTGTGTCCGAACGTCGTAATCGAACTCTCTTAGATATGGTTCGTTCTATGATGTCACTTACAGATATACCGCTATCATTTTGGGGTTATGCATTAGAAACAGCCGCATTCACTTTAAATAGGGCACCGTCTAAATCCGTTGAAACGACACCGTATGAATTATGGTTTGGGAAGAAACCTAGATTGTCGATCCTTAAAGTTTGGGGGTGTGAAGCCTATGTAAAGAAGTTACAGCCGGACAAGCTTGAACCCAAAGCGGAAAAATGCCCGAAGGAAACTATTGGGTATACCTTCTATCATAGATCCGAAGGCAAAATCTTCGTTGCCAAGAATGGATCCTTTCTAGAGAAGGAATTTCTCTCGAAAGAAGTGACTGGAAGGAAAGTAGAACTCGACGAGGTTGTCGAACCTTCTCTCGAAATTGCGAGTAGCGCAGCACCGGAAGAAGTTCCTGTGGTGCCTGCACCAATAAGATAGGAAGCTAATGATGATGATCATGAAACTTCGGTTGAAGTTGCTACAAAGCCTCGCAGGTCAACGAGAACTCGTACCACTCCAGATTTGTATGATCCCGTTATGAGTGTCATGTTGGTGGACAACACCGATGACCCCGAGACATATGAGGAAGCGATGATGAGCCTAGATTCCAATAAATGGCAAGAAGCCATGAAATCCGAGATTGGATCCATGTACGAAAACCAAGTATGGACTTTGGTGGACTTACCGGATGGTAGGAAGGTCGAGAAGAAATGGATCTTCAAGAAGAAAGCAGATCTTGATGGTAATGTTACTATCTATAAAGCTCGACTTGTCGCAAAAGGGTTTCGACAAATTCAAGGAGTTGACTACGATGAGACTTTCTCACCAGTAGCGAAGCTAAAGTCTGTGAGGATTATGTTAGCAATCGCTGCATATTATGATTATGAGATATGGCAAATGGATGTCAAAACGGCGTTCCTCAATGGAGACATTGATGAAGAGTTGTATATGATGCAACCCAAAGGTTTTGTCGATCCTAAAGATGCTAACAAGGTATGCAAACTTCAACGGTCCATCTATGGATTGAAGCAAGCATCCCGAAGTTGGAATCAACGTTTTGATAAGGTGATCAAAAGTTTTGGTTTTATACAAACTTATGGAGAAGCTTGTATTTACAAGAAAGTGAGTGGGAGCTCTGTAGCATTCTTAATACTATATGTGGATGACATATTGTTGATTGGGAATGATGTAGACCTTCTTAATAGTGTCAAGGAATATTTGAATAATAGTTTTTCAATGAAGGATCTTGGCGAAGCAGCTTACATATTAGGCATAAAGATTTATAGAGATAGATCGAAACGCCAAATATCATTGTCACAGAGTACATATTTGGACAAAGTTCTAAAAGGTTTGGAATGGAAGATAGCAAGAAAGGGTTCTTGCCCATGTTGCTAATCGACCTTGAGTAAAACTCAAAGTCCGACATCGCGGAAGAGATAGAGAAAGGATGAGTAAGACTCCTATGCCTCAGCCATAGGATCTCTAATGTATGCCATGCTATGTACTAGACCCGACATTGCATATGCTGTTAGTTTAACTAGCAGATATCAAAGTGATCCAGGAGTGGATCATTGGACAGCGGTCAAAAACATCCTTAAGTACTTGAGAAGAACTAAGGATATGGTTCTTTCTTATGGAGGTGATGAACAGCTCGTTCTTAATGGTTACACCGATGCTAGTTGGAACACCGATCCAGATGATTCTAAATCACAATCTGGATACGTATTTATTTTGAATGGTGCAGCAGTTCGCTGGAGGAGTGCAAAGCAAAGCGTTGTGGCGAGATCTTCAACTGAATCGGAATACATGGCTGCTTCGGAGGCTTCTCAAGAAGCGATATGGATGAAAGAGTTCATTACAGAGCTGGGTGTGGTTCCTCGTGCGTTGGACCCAATGTCTATCTACTGTGATAACATGGGCGCCATAGCCAATGCGCAAGAACCAAGGTCACACAAGAAGCTGAAGCATATCAAGCTACGTTTTCACGCTATTCGAGAACATATCCAAGATGGGGATATAAATATTTGCAAAGGACACACAGATCTGAATGTGGCGGATCCGTTGACTAAACCTCTCCCGAGGGCAAAACATGACCAACACCAAACTGCCATGGGTGTTCGGTATATTACCATGTAATCTAGATTAGATGACTCTAGTGCAAGTGGGAGACTGTTGGAGATATGCCCTAGAGGCAATAATAAATGTAGTTATTATTATATCTTTGTGTTTATGATAAATGTTTACATTCATGCTATAATAGTATTAACAAGGAAACATTGATACTTGTGTGATTTGTAAACTTAATTTGAAGTCCCTAGTATAGCCTCTATACATCACTAGCTTGTTGGTTGATAAATGATTGTGGTTTCCCTATCATGAACATTGAGATGTTATCAACAACAAGATCATATCGTTGGGAGAATGATATGATGGACATACTCCTATAGATAAGCGTAGAATAAAGATCAAGTAATTTCAATAGTTCAATTGCTATATGCTTTCTGATACATAGTAACCTAATTCCTTCGACCAAGATCTCCCCTCTACTTCCGGTACCACGCCGTTGTGCTGCCGGAATCGCGAGGAGAGTGCTACAACCTCCGCTGCCTGCTGGAACAAGGGAGAGTAAGGTCTTCGCCGAAAATCGAGCGATGGATTGAGCGCTGCCGGAACACAGCGCCGGAAGGATCGTCTACGCGATCTTGAGATCGGGAAGAGTACAACTACATCACCCACGAGAATCCGCTCTCGTTAAACGCTTTGGAATCTTCGAGGGTAAGTTATTCCATCGACTCGTTGCTACAATCTAGTAGATAGATATTGGCTTGTTTGTTTGTATGCGATAGAAATTTTTTGTTTTCCATGCTACGAAACCCTACAAATTCTTGGCTGGTTTGGAGGGGGTGCATGACCGGGTGGTGGTGGGGGAGCTCCGCTCGCTGGTGCTCCGGGTGGCGGTCGGTCGCTGAAGCCTGGAGGCGCATTCTCGTAGACTACCCGCTCGGCCATGCGGGCGGGGTCGTTGTTGTCATCGAAGTTCAGGGTGCGGCCCTGAACGGTGGGGTTCAGGCGCGTCCTGATGCGGCATTGGTGGTAGAGCGATAGCTCCTGCGCCGTCGCCTGCTCGAGGCGAATTTTTTGGCGCACCGTCTCTTCTAGGCGTAGACACGCCTCCTCGACCTCCCTCGCCATCACGGTTGGCGGGATCGGTGTGGAGAAGGGTTATGGCAGGGCACTCGCGCCACCCTCCATGTAGGTCGTGACGAAGCGACCAGATCTAGCGTAGAGGTCGCTGGAGTTCTCCGATCCAGAATCAAAATCGAAGATGTTGAGGATAGACAGATCCTCGAAATCCCTGACGTTGGAGACTTGGGTGATGGAGCCGGCTGGTGACGCGGCGATGATGGATCCGGCGACTGAGGCCGGGGTCGCTGAGTCGGCGTCGTCATGGAGGGCCGCGTCGTTCGCGACCGTATTGGTCTCGTCCACGTTGCTGTTGGCTGAGTTGTACTCGAAGGCAAGGCGGTGGATGGTGCAGACCTGGCTCTCAAAGAGCCGACCGCATGGTGCCGACTCGCCGACGAGTGTCGTGTCCTCCGAGACGATGACGTCGGTGAAGCCGACGAAGAGGGTGATCGTGCCGACTGACATGATCACGCTGTGCGTGACCGGGCGTGACGCTGGGACGTAGCTGCTAGGCAAGATCTGGAGGATCTCGCCGATGGCGATCATGCGGCCGGTGGCGATCGTCCGGTTGATGGGCAAGTAGGGTCTCGCCGAAGAACACGGGCCTGACCGGCCAGGCCCCACGGTGGGCTCCACTATCGTGGGAATGGCCACAACAGATGCTGCGATTGGCAGCTAGTAGTAGAACAAGGGGCAAGGGTGTCCAGTCATCTACGGTACGAGATGAGGGCAAAGACATAGGGTTTTACCCAGGTTCGCCCCCCGGAGGGTAAAGACTTACTCCTGCTAGATTGTATTAATGAGATATTACAAAGGGCAGCTCGGTGGCTAGGAAGCGAGTCGAGGGGGTGTATGATGGAACGTAAGTCCTATGCGTGCCCTAGGGAGGTTTATATAGAGTCACCTTGCTAGGGTTTACAGATCTACAACCGAGTTAGATAAGGACTCGGAGGGTTTTGACCTAATCCGACTAGGCCTAGCTACGCTTCTGGGCCTTCAGCATCCAATCGCCTGGCTTCCTCTTGGGTCACGGTCCAGTCACCGTCCTGTAGGTCCACTCGCTGGGAGTATGATAAAGTAGGGAACGTCCTGCTGGGTATACCCCACTCGGCATATCACCATAAAATCGCGAGTATAATGCTGCTCTCCAAAGCCTTCTGGAGGATTAGGACGACTAGCGTCTCCAACCTTTCCAAATTCTCATCAAATATGAGAATATAAATTTTGCCATATTATACTCTATCATGTTGCAACCAAAACATTATTTCAGATATCGCAATATCTTCCACACATAATGGTTTCTGAAACACTCCTTTCAGATCCTTAGATAACCTTGATACTAAATCAACCTTTTCAATATCAAGGATCATGGAGGCTAACATGATTCTTAGATACTAACACTAGAATTGTTACTCTTGATTTAATACTAATTATTAAACTTCATGGAGTAAATGGGGTTTGCTGAAAGTTTACAATATGACTTTTAAACTTTAGATTGACACTCAAAACAATACGATACCAGTTTGCAAAGTAAATATCCAAAATTCTATAGTTCTACCATCTCAATTAAAACTAAGCGTAAGGTGGTGAACGGATGCCAATGACTATAACAACTATGCAAATTCACTTTGATTTAAGTTATGATAAATTGTTTTCAACTTTTAATCATATTACTTTTTAACTCCCACTCAAAACAACATCCCTCGAGTCATTTTGGTGATTACACGAACCAAATCCGCTACACCAAGTCCGATCATCACGAGAGATGATGTAGTTTCAAAGGCAAACATCCAACATGTTCATCATATCATCCATATGACTCATGCTTTACCTTTCGGTATTTCGTGTTCCAAGGCCATGTCTGTACATGTTAGGCTCGTCAAGGTTAACCTCAGTATCCACATGTGCAAATCTGGTTTCCACCCATTGCATGCACATGTAGAATCTATCACACCCAATCATCACGTGATGCTTCGAAATGACAAGTCTTAGCAACGGTGCCTACTAAGGACAAACACTTTATTACTTGATATTTAGTGAGAGGGATCATCTTATAATGCTATCGTCGCAATCTAAGCAATACAAGAGGCAAAAAAGGATTAACATCACATGCAATTCATAATATGTGATACTCCCTCTGTTTGGGATTATAAGTCCTGCACAGATAACTAGGTTGCCAATTTGAAAAACAAAATATAAATAGTATAGCATAAAAAGTATACCATTAAAAACTTTAGAGATTATATTTTCTAATGGTATAACTTTTGTGATATATAAATTATATTTTATTGATAAAATTAAAACCCTAGGTATGCACGTAGGACCTATAATCCTGAACAGAGGGAGTATGAAATGGCCTTTCTTCTTGTGCCTTTGATCTCCATCTCCAAAGCATGAACACGATCTCCATCATCACCGACGTGGCATCAAGGTCAATGGCGCCGCTTCATGGTTGTCGATCACCAACAACAACTATTACAACTACTTGGTATAAATCTATTGCATGATGAATAGACATGAAGATCTTAACGAATTTAAAGACAACCATCAGGCTCCTGCCGGTTGCCATATTACAATAAGGATCATTGCATACATCGAATATAATCACAATCACATCATGGCCATATCACATCACATCACATGCCCTGCAAAAACAAGTTAGACGCCTCAATTTTTCTTTGCATAATTTACGTGGCTTGGGGCTTACGCATAAGAACCGTTCTTAGCTATGAACAAGAACCACAACTCTGATACAAGTGTTGTCAACTGCCCATTGTAAATTGAATCTTAACTATGGTAGGAGAGACAGACATCCGCAAAGCCACTTGTGCAATGCAAGTTGCACGTTGAGCATGGAGCAAGTCTCATGTGTGACGACATGTAAGGTTAGCCTGGGCCCCTTCATCCCACCAGACTGAAGATGCAAAGTACACGAAAAGCAAGTGACAACAAAAGCATCATCCCACCAGACTGTAGAGAAGTAACCCTCGTAGATCCAAAGCATTTAACGAGATCAGATTCTCGTGGTTGATGTAGTCGATCACTTGCCGATCTCAAGATCATGTAGACAATCCTTCTGGTTCCACGTTCCGGCCGCGCTTCCGCAGTCGATCACACATTCGGTAGTCGATGAAGACCTTCCTCTCCCTTGTTCCAGCAGGCAGCAGAGGTAGTAGATCCCCTCGGAATCCCAACAGCACAACAGTGTGGTGGTGGAGGTGGAGGAGAGACTTTTGCTGGGCTTCGCCTAAGCCGGAGCAGGACGGTGGACGAGAGAGAAGAGAGGGGCGGCTAGGGTTAGGCTCGAATGGACAAGGGTGTGGGGGGTGCGCGCCCACCCCTCATTATATAGGGGAGGGCAAGGGTTCCCAACCCAGGCCGTGTCCCTCCCAACTCGGCCTCCAAAGGAAGAGCTTGAAACCTTTTCCACCAAGACTTCCCTCTTACCAAAAACTAGAGTTTGACTTTTCAAACTAGGATTTGACTATTCAAACTAGGGTTTGGCCCTTTTACTAGTCTAGGCCGAATTGGATCTTTAGGGTTTGGTGCGTTTGGCCCCTAGGGCATTCCACTATCCAAGTGACCCTCTCCCGGGGTGGTGGAACCACTGGTGGTCCCTCTAAAACATTCTAGAAGTATCTGGTCAAAACATCGAAACTTTTTCCGAACCCCGGAAAACCTTTCCTTATAAGAATCTTATTCTCCGGACCATTCCATATCTCCTCGTGATGTCCTGGATCAAATACGAGACTCCGAACAACATTCGGTCTCCAACTCATATTCCATATCTACTTTAAACAACATCGAATCCTTAAGTGTGTCTCCCTACGGTTCGTGAACTATGCAGACATGATCCAGACACCTCTCTGATCAATAACCATAAGAGGTATCTAGAAACCCATTATGGCTCCCACATATTTCTATGATGACTTCGTGATCGAATGAAACATTTACATATGATACCAATTCCCTTTGTCGCGTGATACTTTACTTGTCCGATGTTCGATCGTTGGTATCTCTAAACCTAGTTCAACCTCGTTACCGATAAGTACTCTTTACTCGTACTGTGATGTGACATCCCTTGTGACCTTGTCACATGCTTGCAAGCCAATTGGATGACACTCCACTGAGAGGGCTCAAAGTATATCTATCTGTCATATGGATGGACAAATACCGCTCTTGATCCATGTGCTTCAATTCATACTTTTAGAATACTCAATGCCACCTTTATAACCACCCAGTTATGGAAGTTCCGTTTGATGCCATCAAGGCACTCATCCGGTGATGGTGATTAACATGATTTCATGGTCAAAGGATTAGGTTACTCTGTATTTAAAAGCTTTATAGCAAACGAACTCTAAATGACTTGATCTTATGCTATGCTTACTATGGGTGCGTGTCCATCACATCATTCTCCTAATGATATGACCTTGTTATTAATAACATCCAATGTCCATGATCAGGAAACCATGATCATCTATTAATCAATAAGCTGGTTTAACAAGAGGCTTACTAGGGACTCTTTTATGTTTACAAAACACACAAGCATTAATGTTTTTGGTTAATACAATTATAGCATGGGATGTAAACATTTATCATAAACATAAAGATATGATAATAACCACTTTATTTTTTTCCTTGGGCAAATCTCCAACAATGTGCTCTTAGCATTTTGGTGACTAAAGTGGGACTTCTGTTTTTCTAGTATATACAATGACAATCTATCAATCAACTAGATTTTCAAGATGTCATGTATAACTATAAACACACTTAGTCGAAAGTCGAACTTTCTTCATACCAAAATTACACTTGCTAATTTCAAAGTATCCTAATACTTTTATATCTTTATAGTTTCAATCCAAGTGCAACCCTTGCAATTTTGATTCTGACCATGCTTCCTTTGCGCTAAACTTAACTTTTGATTCAGTTGTTAACTCAGAAATCATTCTAGAATTTTGTTCTTTACAACTAAGAACATGGGTCACATTATGTCCAATTTCACCTAAATGATCTAATCATTTCTAATACCCAGCACATTTTCACCAATATGTCAATCACATATTCAAGAATGTTGTTATGCTCCCACTCAAATGTATCAACAATATTTGACATTTCAGGATGTCACTCATCTTCCACTAAAATATGTTGAACACATATTATTTTGGGGAAAGATCCTTGGCTCCCACGCAATTTAAAACCATTTCTCGATAATCTTGGCAAATCCAAAATTCTTTGATCTTGCATCAAATTGAGAATTTCTATTACAAGACTTTAGCAATTCCTGATTGATCAAAACCAGCCCATTGTATTAATTACAACCTTTCTCTTCAAACTCTTGAATACTTTGCAGTTTTGAATAGTCCTTAGCTAATTTCCAAATTGTACTTATCTACTGATTGAATCCAATAGACATTAAGCATCTATCAAAATAGCTTTATGACAAAACAAGACTTTATGTCTTCCTTTTAAGTTTCATTTCCATCCTTTCAATTTTGAATTTTACTAGGAAGTATTAAGTAAATTCCATTACTTACTGAGATCAAGTAACTTTTACGTCATAATCTCAAATGTTACTTAATTTGGGATTTCATGATTCTAAGTCATTTCTTGTATTTAGGTCCATCAAACTTTCTTTGTAGTTTGTAGGTATGACTTATTCCAATAATAAGACAAGCCAATCAAGAATGAAATTCCGCAAAGGGGCAGAATGAAATCTTGGATCCTAATTATATGAAGTATTAGCTAAAACATTTATGATCACATCATCATAGTTTCTCTCTATTTGTAAAGTTTATCACCGGAACATATTCCGTTTCACATTTTTAACAATTCGGAGGTAAGGTCAAAACCTTTCTGCTTACACTTATGTCCTTCCCCTAACAGTTTTATGAGAAAACACTTTCTCATATAAGTACCCCACTGAGACAATACAAACTTTGTCATCTTCGAGTATTAGTTTGGAATTTGTGTTCATAGTCTTACTATGAACGCACTACAAATACCTACTATTCGCCACAATTTCGAACTATCGAAATCTCTAGAAACTCGAGCTTGACATATCTCAGATGTTGTTGTTTCCGCGAACCTTTAGATGTTCCTTATGTTTCATTGAGTGTTTACTATTTCAATCTATAACTCTAATATCTAATCCTAGTGGAATTTATTTCACACCATATGTATCTTATACATCATGATTATGTTGTATTATACATATCAATAACATTTGATTAGTCCAATCACTATAATTTGCGAAACTGTTTTTCACAAGTCCTTATATGACAAATTTCTATTAACTTGAAGACTTCTGATTCAATAGACCCGTCAAGGAACGAAAGAAAAATTCAGGAGTGATCGAGGGCTTGGATGGACGGATACCTCTTCGCGCCTGGGGGTAGGATCGACATACGGAAAGGTTAGATTGCGCATGTAGAGCCCGCCAAAGCCCGTATGGGACTGAAGTTAATCAGTATGCGTGTATTCTGTGATGCGATGTGGATTCCCGTTGTCCAACTCAGCAGTCTGACATGGAAACACATCTACGTGGTTTTCTGGGCCACATTTCTATTCCAACCGGCGGGCCATTTGTGGTGCATGCGTGGAGAAGAGCGGGCCTCGTGATGCATCGAGAAGGCGCACTCTCCCCATTCACCACCGCCCCTTCTTCTCCCGTATCACCGGCGACTATTCCTCTACCGCCCGCAGATCGACGATGTAGAGGGAGTGTCCCAACCTTTACACAATATAAGGTGGAGTCCCCTGTGTTTACAATGCTAGTCCCTGGATCAATAGCTAGCATCCACAGTTAAGATGTAATATCAAGAAACAAAGGTCATAATATAACTTTATAACCAGGAATAACATAATTTTATTACATCTTACATAGCTCATTTGGCTATTACATTACATTGCAGCGGAATAACTATAGTCATGGGGTCCTTCATCTTCAAAGTGCCACAGTGTATGTTGGTTGTAGACTTTGTAATCCTAATCAATCAATCTTCACTAAAATCAATCAAACCTGCAACATTACAAGTTACAGCCACAAGGGTCAATACATTTGAATTGTATTGGCAAGTTTCACTACTATGTGGAATATAAGTGGATCCTATCATTACATGCATATTTGGATAAGTAGAGTTTTGGGCTCATTTGCATAAAGCAATACTTTATCCTATCTTTTCAAAATGGTTTTGTTTCCTTTGTCAAATCTCTTTATCAAAATCCCTTGAACTCCTTGGTATCCCCAAGTATTCAAGTCCTTGTCAAAAATTCCTTGAGCTACTTGGTAACCCCAAGTGCTTCAAGTTTTATCAAAATCTCATGAGTTTCTTGGTAACCCCAAGTGTTCATGTTTTCATAAAAATCTCTTGAGTTCCTTGGTACCCCCAAGTACATCAAGTTTTATCAAAGTCTCTTGAGCTCCTTGGTACCCCCAAGTGCATCAAGTTTTAAAAGTTTTCTTTAAGAAATTAGAATGTCGAGATCTCCCATAGCTTCAAACTTTAGTTGCTCAGTATTGTCCATAACCGGGGACACGGCTAAGTACTTAGATTTTATTATCTTCTGCAGAAGTAGTACACTTTACCCACATGTCACAATCCCATCCTTTTGCCACCAGTGGCCACTGGATTAGTGATCACCAAGATGGAGTACCGGCAGATTGAGAATGTGACAAAGTCTTTCCAAAGGGTCCTCCCATACACCATTGCTAGATTGTCTTCAAGTACCCATGTAGGATTCCAGGTCCTCATGTCCAGTAGCCTGAAGACAATGCATGGGTCTTCCCAATGTAGTTGACTAAGCCAGAGCCATAAATAGCATGTGGTTGCACACGAAAGCCACAATTGGAGAAACATGTTCAATCTCTAAGTTTCCTAGGTGGTTTTCCTTTGGAGCACAACACAAAGAGATTTCCATAGACATGGTTCCTTTTGTTGCCACCTTCTCCAAACTCGAAGTATCCTTGGCCACCCAGGTGGTTCATTGAGTCCTTGTTTTATTATATAAAAACACAAGTCCTTTTCTCAACTTCATAAAATCTCAACATGTATCTCTTTTCAAAACATAGCATGGCTAAGCATGTAACAACTACAATGTTTTCACTAAGGAATGTATAGGGTATCCTATTAGGATTTAGCATAGCATAAGTATAGAAAATTCTTTTCATGCATGTTTCAAAATCCACTAAGTATAATGAAAATAGTAGGACTTTAGATGATAGAGTCACTTGCCTTTTGGTAGGGAATGATGGTTCACTCCTTGATCTTTCTAGTCTCACACTTTGCTAACTTCACTACAATCAATCAAGCAAACACCATATCAACTAGCATTCCAAACCAATAATCAATCAAACATTTCACACACACAAAACAATGGGATCTAAGTTATGCATGTAAGCATGCAAGAGGTGGTTATATTTGCAAAGATAGTCTCCACTAGGTCTCTAAACAAAGGGTTTTGTCCATAATTCATTTTTAAATCTATTCATTATTTTATGTGGTGAAAAATATTTTTATCAACGCAACAACTTTAGGTTGTTCACCAAATAAGTTGTTGTTTTTCAAAAGTTGGTGTTTAGGGTCAGTAGGTTTGATCCCAAAACATTTTCCCAAAGTTTTTACTCCAAAAACTTTTTCATATCAAAACAAATATTTTTATTTGGCTAAAAATGGACTAAACCAATTAATCCAACCTAAACTTTACCAAATCCATTTTCAAAACCATGGGTTGGTTCCTAGGGTCAGTAGGTTCACAACAAACCAATTTGCAAAGGTTTTAACCCTAAAAACATTTTTGAACAATTTTTCTAATCTAAACTAGCAATCAAATATTTCTGCAAAAACAAACAATCTAATATTTACTATTTACTAAACTAATGGAATATTTGTCTAGGGCTTGCTCCACTGATTCCAACGATATAAAGTTTGTAATTTTTGGACGTGTGGATCAAAAGTTATAGGGTTTTCAAAATCTGCAAACAATTCTGTTTTCAAATTTCTGTTTTAAACAAAACTGGCCACGCGTCGCAACGCTATTCGCTGGTACCGGTTCGGTCGGATTGGCTCTGCGGCGCGTTGGATCTAAACAGATCGTGCAGCACAGGACGCGTACCCTTTCGAAGTTAAGTGATCTAATCTCGTCTCTTCGATCTAAATCGGACGGCTACTATTCAATAGCCAAGAACTGGCGGCGTAAGGTCTACGGCGAGCGGTGGTGCGGTCAGATGGTGGCGGCGCTGGCGAAGCAGGAAGAGAGAGAAGAGGAGGATAGGCTTACCGTGATCGCAAGGACGTGGGGAAGCTCGATGTGCGGTTGGCTTGACAAGGGGCTCTCAGGGTCTGCAGCAATTCCTCGCCGGAGTAGAGGACGGCGTCGGTTGCACGCGGTCGAGGTCGAGGACGGTGCTACGGTTCACAAGAGGGCAAACAAGAAGCATGGTTAGACGCGTACGACCAAGGAGATGACGTGTGCGTGATCGAGAAGGCGCGGGGCGGTCTGGACTTACCAGGAGACGTCACCGGAGAAGTTGCAAACGCGGCGGCGCTCAGAGCTTTGTCGAAGATGGCATTCTGGGGCGCCCGCGGTTGAACGGAGGGTACTAGGAGGAGCGTCTGGGAGTGGTGAGTGTGCTCGTGTGCTCGGGGAGGCAGGAGGTGGCGAGGCTCTGCCGGAATTGGAGAAGGAAGCTCGTCGGAGCAGCGGCGGTTTGGAGATGATTTCGAGCAGCCTGGTGGCGAGGAGGAGTTGGCGTTTGAGGGGAATGACAGAGGGAGGGGAGGCGCTTATGTACGTGTGTTCAGGGGCGAGATTAACGCGGCCATTACTCATGAATTTACGCGCGGATTGAATGACAGAGAACGGCAGCGAGGTTTGGGGAGAAGGGGTCGTGGCCTGGCTGTAAGCGAGGGAGTGAGAGGGATATGAGGGTCCACCCGTCAGCGTCTCTGTGGGTTCAAAATCGAGTGCGAATCGTTTTCTTTCGGGGTAAGGAAAGCTTGGCTGGTACTGGGCCTTGTTGGGCTTGGCCGGCTGGGCTGGTCCAGATTCTATTTTTTCTTCCAAATGCCTTTTCCTTTTTCTGTTTATAATTTCTGTTTTTAAATTCAAACAAACAATACTCAAATCAATTCAAACAATCACCATACTTTGTAACTTTGAAATTGGTTCTGTTCAGTATCATAAACCAATTTCCAAAATAAAATAATATTTTTATTTTAGAGTCCATTTATAATTAAATAAAATGGACCTTGGTTATTAAATCAAAATAGGTTTTGTTTTATTTAAATACTCCTTTTGAAATCTAAATATTTTCAAAATAAAATCAGTAGGTTTTATTTGAAAATATAAAATACTTGGAAAACTTATTTTAAATAAATAAATAAGTTTTGATGTTTTGGAAATAGTAAAACCTTTATTAATAAAACTTGGATATTAAATCCTTATTAATTTATTTTAAATAAACCTTTACTATTTTTTAACAAAACAAAATGTTTTAATTCAAAAGCTTGGCCAAGGTTTTAATTTGGCCTTATAAAATAATTCCTTATTTATAAATCTACCTTTTCTTTTAAAACCAAATCTTTCATTTAAAAGATCTAAAATAGTAATTTTAAATATTTTTATTTTCCTTTATTAAATGTTTATCTTTTTAAATCCCTTTAGGATTTATTTGATCCAAATTGGTTTGAAGATTTCCAATTGGATTCAAAAATTTTCTTTTCACTCTGAAAATCAAACAAAGTTTTATTTTATTCATTTATTTTTCACATTACAAGATTTGGAAAATCTTGGGATGTGACAGACGACCACCATAAGGGCAGCACATGACTGTAGATAGAGGGCAAGCACAGCACTTCTCCTCGACCTACCTGAAGCTCCCGACCTGCATCAATGGCGGCAAGGCCTCGAATCCCCCTCTCTATGACTTAGCATCACAGATCTATATGTTTGCGTCTAGCATCACGCGTATCATTGACATGCATGCCCATTCTGTATTGGTATGTGGTTGTTTTCGTCGATTTGAAAGGTTTGGGTCTTTGCTTCTTTCATACTGCATGTTGTGCCATTGTAATCACTAGATCTACTGCAATCTTGGTTCAATCTTTGCTTGTAAGTGGCTAGATTTAGGCAGATGTTGTCTTTAGGGTTTCCTCGTGGAAAAAATTGGTGTTTTTCACACTATTCACATTCTTCTTCTATGTCGATGATTAGTTCGCGTTTTCTAGCCAAGATCCCAATGGGTTGCACCATAGCAGCAGCTATACCATTGGTGTGATAGTTATTCTGAAGCTCAGAAGTGCTTAGATCAGGTTAGGTCATTGTGTTTTGCTTGCTTTGGCCAATGATTACACTGTCGCACAATGAAATGCAAAGGGATCCTCTTCATGCCCAAACTTGTGTGCTAACCAAATTTCTTGTTCATTTGGCTTGATCATGAGGAGAATCCCTTTGCAACTGTGCCATTGCACATGAGGCCATGTTGATAGTTCATTTCGGTTAGACGCCTTGCTTGTTCATTTGTGATCACCAAATGTATGTGCTAACATATGTTGATTCTTTTTTCAGTGCTCGAAGATGATTAAGATTGGGCATGTCCATGATCAGGTAGCTCCAACCCATTTTGCTAGGGTCATGTTGGAAGATGCGTTCGACGTGCTGCCAATTACTGAGGGATTCAGGCCTTTCCTCGGCACTATGCCAAGGATGATCGTGCTCAAGACCAACACCAGATGCAGCTGGATGGTGAAGCTTAGGGATGTTGGCGGCAGGGTTTGCCTTGACCAGGGGTGGCTTGTCTACGCCATTGCCCACCAGATCATGATCGGGTACTTCCTGACCTTCGATATGATGAAGGGTGATCTGTTTAGGGTAACCATCTTTGACTACAGCATGTGCGAAGTGATCAAGAAATGCCCACAACATGATCTAGCCCTTGCGATGATGGATGAGTAGAACGTTCACGCTACTAGTGTAATAAGTTTGTGATGTCCTTGGTTGTGGATTATGTCTTCCGTTCATGCTGAACTTGCTACAATATTCTGTCGTACTGCTATATACAGAGCAATGTTGTTAACAACTGTGATGTGGCTATCAATGCTTGTTCGGTTCCCTGCTTGTTTCGCTGGAAATTAGCCCGAAACCTCTGTTTCAGTCGGCCCCAAATCAATTTAGGCCCAAGACCAGTATTGCTACTTGGTTCATTGGATTTTTTCCATCTCCGACTGATTTATGCCGTATACCCCTGTAAACAACACGAGCCCCACAGATCGGTTTCATTTCATCCCATTGAGAGTCGTCCCGTGAAACAACCCGTCACCTCCAACGCCGTGCACATGTGACACCACCCATGTGATATTCAGATCCGGAAACAAAAGTAGACATAAATTGTAAATGTGATCGTGACGACGCAGGACTGTGTCATCATGACGCATGCAGGACGGACGCGTGCACCATTGTATCAGCGCCGAAGTGTCATTGAATTGTCAATCGACTTAATGGAGCATCCAATCGGTCGCATCGTTGCAGTTCTCTGTTTATTCCCTGCCACGTGTGCACAAAACTTCTCTGAGAAGGCAGATCACATAGTAGGGGAGAGGACGGTGGTGTGCATAAGACTGGTCTGCCTAGCCTTTTTGAATATCTAACTCCCCTCATCACTAGCGCCCTCCTCCCTTTCTTCTAACTCCTTGTCATCCCGCTCCTGCTCCCTCCCTCTGCGCAGGCATGGCTCCCTCTCAGAAGCGTGCCGTGGCGACAAGGTGCGAGGAGAGAAAAGAGAGAGCTCGCCATGATGCTTTACGCACTGAAGAGTCACAACATATGATCATGACTGTTCCCACAGGCGAGGGATCCTCTGGGTAGGTCATGTACTTCTTCTCCTTAATAGTGTTATCCAACATTCTTCTTCTCCTTAATCATCACCTACTTCTCCTTGTTCAGAGCCGTCGGTTCATAGGCAGACATTGTAGAGGACTAAACCCAATAAGGTACAAGTCCCTATGTTTACAGTGCTAGTCCCTTGATCTAATAGCTAGCACCCACAGAGAAGATGTAATATCAAGAAACAAAGGTCATATTACATCACATATCCAGGAATAAAATAGTTCATTATAACTTACATAGCTCATATGGATATCTTATTACAGAGCAGCAGATAAAACTATAAAGCATGGAATCCTTCATCTTCATGTGCCACAGGCAAACATGTTGGTTACAGACTTATAATCCCTTCTCAACAAACTTCACTATCATCAAGTAATCCTACAACATGATAAGTTGCAGCCACAAGGGTCAATACATTTGAATTGTATTGGAAAGTGATACCATATTGATATAGAGAACCTAACATCTACATGAATATATGGCTGAGTGGAGTTTTGGCTGGCCTTTGCATAAAGTAACTTTTCCCTATCCTTTGAAAAATAGTTTTTCTCTTTTTCATTAACACTTCATAAAACATGGCACACTGGATACCCTCCAGGTGTTTCCCTTGTTCACCCAACAGGTTTTAACTTAGAGAAATTAGAATGATGAGATTCTTCATTCTGCTTCATTGTCTGGATGCTCAAAAAGTTGTCCATAACCGGGGACACGACTAAGTACTTAGATTTACCCTCTCGAGAGGTGGTGCATGTCGTGGTATTGCCGACGAGTACGCCATGGAGGGGTCCTCATAGTGCATGTTTAGAGACGTGGGGGGAGGCGGGCAGTTTACGGGTACGAGGTAACACAGCTTACCCAGGTTCAGATCCCACGACGATGGCGGAATCCTACTCCTGCTATAAATCACTATAATGGCAATACGCCGAGTTACAGGGATTGATTCGCTATGCGCGAGTTGATTTAATCGATGCCCTAAAGACTCCCATAGGCCCGGCTTATATAGTCGTCAGGTCCTAGGGTTACAGGCAAAGTCCTAGCCGGACAGGTTACAGAGTCCTACACTGCATAAAACTAGTCTAACGTGTCTTGCACTCCAAGGCTCCGGGTATGTTGGTGACTCCTCCGTAGCCTTCCTTCATCCGGCATGGGCCTCCCTTCTAGATCCATCTAACTGGGCCGCCCAGCAGGCCATGGGCCATGCTACCAACTGTGGGCCACCCGGATTAGCCGGATAAGAGACATGCTATGAGGATACCTATATAGCACATCCCCAACAGTAGCCCCTGGAGAACTCTGAGATCTTGCGCCGTCTTGCCTCTTCAGGTTGAATGCTCCATCTAGATGGATGTCGGCAAATCGTCAAGCAATATCTTGTAGTCCTCCCAAGAACCCTGCAAGGTTTCTCCGTCTTCAACTTGTAAGTCGGAGAACTGATGAATCTTCCATCATACTCTTCTCGTAGCCGGACTGGATCCATCCATGCCGGAATATTCCAATGTGATGGTTCACTTGCTCATGTCAGCTAGAGCGATGTAGACATAGGTCAGCGATGCCTCGTAACTCACACATGCAGAAAAACACAATCATGTCCATTTTTCCCGTGCGAGGGATACGAATCGTTGGCGGCGGCAGTTGGAAGCATGGCAAAAATTCCGCGCATGCGCCAGCACACGTCGTCCACGCGCCGACCACTCGATCACCTTGCACGAATCTTGGCGTTGGGGTTATAAATTACAACCGCGGTGGATTTTACTTTTCACCTCATTCTTCCCCTGCGCCTTCTTCATCCTCCTATGAGCACTCCTCAAGCCCTCCGTGCGAACGCAAAACCCTAGCTTTTCCAATCTCCCAGTTACCTCATATTCCCCCACCAATGGCGAGCAACAGCTCTACTCCCTCCATGGCGGCGTCGGGTGATGCCGCGGTGAAGCCGGCGAGCACCATCCATGTGCCCCCATAGGGCTTGGTGCTGCCCAAATCAGCGGTGGTCGAATCCACCGACGGCGACCATAATCCAGCGACGCTGGAGCTGCTGGAGGAAGAAGGCGACTCCCACAAGGGGGACTGGCGTGGCTTAGATATCACGGACAATGATATCAAGGAGCTGGTCGTCGAAGGCTACCTTCCCTCGACAGAGGGGCTAGTTTGGAGGGCGGTGCCGGCCGGCGAGGTCACCCCTTCTCCCCAAGACGGAGAGAAGGTGTACCTCAAAGCACAGCTGGTACGCGGCGTTTCCGTGCCCATCTCCAATTTCTTGCTAGTTGTCCTCAACCATTACCGATTTCAGCCTCAGAACCTCTCCCCCGAATAGCATCCTCGAGCTTAGCAACTACGCGGCGCTTTGTGAGGGTTACTTAGGGATTAGGCCTAGGCTAGATCTCTTTATTTACTTTTTATCCGTCAAGCGAAAAGCCGGAGCCAGCAAGGATGAGCTCAGAAACTGTGGGACAGTTAGTTTCAAGATCCGGCCTGGCCGATGGTTCCCCGACATTATCGGCCATGAGTCCTGTAAAAACTGGCAACAGACGTACTTCTACGGCCCAGATATCCCTCTGGACGGCCGAGAAGCAACGTATCCGGACTTCGTTGATGGAGCCACCGCCGAAGCGTCGACATGGAGATCCTAGGCTACCCTTCCCTCTGACAACGAAGCCTCCCGCGCCATAAGGCGGATAGAGTGGTTTGTGGAGACGGGTCTTACCGGATTGGACCTAGTCATGTGCTGGTTCGTCAGGCGGATCCAGCCTCTGCAGCACCGCTCCAAGTTGATGCACGAGTACTCTAAGGAGAGGACGGATAGCCTCTGCATCTCCGAGGACAACTTCTCGAGTGACTCCGTCAAGCTCCGCCTTAAGGACATCGTCAAGGTGAAGGACAGGAAGCGTGACTTCACCATCACCTACGACATGTTCGAGGAGAGCAAGAGCCTAGAGGTACCTGTTTATTTTTCATGTATGACATTTACTCCAGTTCTTTCGTCTAGCCATTGCAATCTCGTCTAACACTTTGGGATTTCACTTAACAACTCAGCAGTCTAGAGGAGGATAGCATGGCTGTCCAAATCTATGACCCCAAGATGAAGGAAGTCACCGTTGTGTCCAACGATGACGTCCCGCTGGCACGAAAGCGGAAGAGCTCCACCTCTGACGCTGCCGACGGAGGCAAGAATAAGAAGACGAAGGGTGGAGGGTGGAGCCTCCAAGAAGTCCACCATAGCCCTGGAGGCGGAGAAAAGAAAATTTACCGGGATCCCTTTTACCAAAGCACCCCTGTTGTGAAAGTCTCTTTTCCTCCGACATTGTCCTTTGCTCATCTTTTTCCTGTACTTATACTTTTGCACATTTCAGGAAGAAGGCTGGTTTGAGTTTGAAGAAGACCTCCAAAACCTTGGGGGCTTCTAAAAACATTAAAGATATGTTGCAGCGAGATGTGACACACCGAGCATCTCCCGCCATCGCCCCCACCACTCCTGGCATCCAGCATGCTGCTGCACCTACAAGCTCCCACGCCAAAGATGCATCTAGCCCTTCCGCCATGTAAGTGGATCCAACTACCTCCACGGAGCTCGTCGTTGTCGGCGAGAAGGCGACACAAGAAAGTACTACTACCAAAACGGCTGAAGCTCCGGCTAAGGATACCATTGGTAGCGGTAAGGCGGTGATGGTAGGCGGATCATATATCGAAGGCGGCGCTTCTGCACCCAAGACATCCACATAATTTCCAAAGATAGTCTACTCGGTGCTTAGGCCGAGTAGCTCTACTGTGGCTCCTGGTGCAGCCCCGACTTCTCCGACCTGCGGCATTGAGGAGGTCCTTAGGCAAGATGATATTCTGCGAGGAAATAGCCTTTCCTTTAGCAAAATATTTGCCGAGAGCGCCACCAACCTCCAGATCATTGCACTTGTAAGTTTATTTGCCTTTTGCATTTCATATGAGTATCCCCCTGTAGCCCCCGAGCTTTTAGACGGAAAACCATAGTTCTTTGCATCTGAACGCTCCAAGAGTGACTAAGGTAGAAAACTTCTCACTGTAGCCCCCAAGTATGTAGTTTGAATGAGTTATTTCGACTAGATACTTTCATAGTAGCATACATAGTGCTTGTAAATTTCAATACTGTAGCCCCCAAGCCTCTAGTTGAAAACTGAATTAGTTCCGACTAGATGCTTAAAGAAATACTAAGCATATAGCTGAGTTTAAAACTTCATACTGTAGCCCCCAAGATTCTAGGTGAAAACTAAATTAGTTCTGACTAGATGCTTAAAGAAAGACTAAGCATATAGCTGAGTTTAAAACTTCATACTGTAGCCCCCAATCTTCTAGTCGAAAACTGAATTAGTTCTGACTAGATGCTTAAAGAAAGACTAAGCATATAGATGAGTTTAAAACTTCATACTGTAGCCCCCAAGCTTCTAGTTTAAAACTGAATTAGTTCTGACTAGATGCTTAAAGAAAGACTAAGCATATTGCTAAGTTAAAAACTCTCACTATAGCCCCAAGCCTCTAGGTGGATATTTATCCGGATCGATGCTCCAAGTAGACTAAACAGCTTTAATTTTGTTCCCATAGAATGAGAATGCTCGGAGGGGCGTCGCCAACGAGAAATTCCACAAGATGCGCGTAGAGCTGGAAGCCGAAAAGGGTAAAATGCCTTGTTGAAGGATCAAATCACCAAGAGCAAGAGTCCGTTTTTCCTTTCGTTTTTGTACTCAAGCCTGGTCTTGTGTCATCATTCTCCGACTAGTCAATTGTGTACTGTTATTTTTCCGACTTGCAGAAGCCATTGCCAAGGCCAAGGACATTGTTGAGAAATCCAAGCACATTGAGTTGCTAGATAGCGAAAACAAAATCCTTAAGCAGGAGAGGACTAATACCTTGAAGATGCCTGAGGAGTCCATGGCGGCGTTGCAAGAGTCTGCCAATACCGAGATCAACCGCTTGAAGGAGGAGATTACGATGCTGAAGGAGCAAAAGAGAGATGCCGATGAGCAAAATATGCACAATCTTGAAGCATACAAGATCCTCCGACAAGAACGGGATTCTATGGCGGAGACACTTCAGCAAGCCGAGGCGAGCATCCTTGGTAAGTGATTTCTCCGTCTTGTACTTTTGAAAGTTGGATACTTTGAAAATTTTGTATTATTGAACTCATGTGCTTCTTTGTTGGAATTACAGCTCCCATTGGTTTAACCAATGCGCCTCCTCCGCCAAAGGAATGCATGGTTCTCGCCGGCAACTTTATCAGCACCACCATCAAACAGGCCAAGGAGATCGCCAAGCCCCTCAACATCAATATTAAGGTGGTGGATTATGTGATGAAGTACTCGGAGATCCTACGCCAAGCCCCCGAGCGTATCATAAGCTGGAAAGCTTCATGCACACGGGCTGGCGCAAGGATGTCTCTGGCGATGGTCAAGGCGCACTACGAAGACGTCGACATCAACGTGGTAACATCAGGTCTCCCCGACGTAGATGATGAAGGCCAAAAGATTGACCATAAGGCTATCTGGGCATCACTTGCGGGTTATGACACAAGAGTTGCCGAGTTGGTCGATCACAACGTCTTTGTGCCGCTCGAAATCATTGACGGCAACCACCAGAGCTCCTCCGAGTCTCTCAGGACCACCGACTTCGACGAAGATGGCTCTCCTGCTTTCGACGACGCTGCTTCCAAGTCTCCGGCGCCAGAGGAATAGAAAACACTTATGTAATATTTGCTTCCTCTATAAATTTGTATACGGAAAAACTACTTGTGTTTTCCTGCTACTCAAGAACTAGTTCTAGCATGTAAATATTTTAAGAAAGTGCTGGCTTATCCATTACTTTGGTTTTTATGCTTGACCTTTCATGAGTCGGAAGACTCGTTGTCGGAACCATGCGCTCAGGTGATGATGCCCAATGGCACCGTCAAAAACCTAAGCACAAAATCACCGACAACAAGTGCCAAAAGTCACTACTCCAGAATCCACACAAAAACAACAAAGAACGTGTAGACCAGAAAACTTAAGCTAACTCCAGTAGGCGGAATTTTCACAAGTGCAAATGCAAAGCTTGTGCATAAAGGTTTTATACGATCCAAAAATGAACACTAAAGGAGGTAAAAGACTCAGAAATATGAGTGAACCAGAGAGATTTATTTCATTGATCATATAAGAGGTACACAATAGATAAAAAATGCTAAGTGTAGAAAGGACGTAGTTGTGCTATGTTCCATGGCCGATCAAGCTCTGGGTAGTCATCATCCGGGTCACGTTGCTTACGCTTATGATCCTCATTGGGTCTATCCTCAAGCTCACGATTGTCAACGAGGTAGTAAGACCCATTGAGCAGCGCCTTGCTTATGATGAACGGTCCTTCCCATGGCGGGGATAATTTGTGTGACTTCTTCTTCTTAAGTCGGAGCACCAGGTCCCCCTCTTTAAATGAGCGATGCCAAACGCGGCGACTATGGTAACTGCGTAGCTTCTGCTGGTATATGGCGGATCTTTGGCATGCCAATACACGCTCCTCCTCGAGAAGGTCCACATCTAGGCGTCTGGATTCTTCAGCGTCATCCTCATCATAGGCAGAAACTCTTGGTGAATCGTGAAGGATGTCGGAAGGCAGGATGGCTTCTGCTCCATATACCATGAAGTTAGGGGTGTAGCCGGTCGATCTGTTGTGAGGGGTAAATTAAGATTTCTCTTGGTGAATCTATAGATCAAGGCATCCTCCTTCGACTCTCCAAGGATCAATGACTTTGGATGGTTGGATAAAGAGATCTTGGATATTTGGTGGATCAAATGGAGGTGGTGTTCTGGAGTGGGTCGAATAGCTTCACAAGGTAGAAGAGGGGCCTATTTATACCCTTCGCAGTGGATCTGCCCATTATAGTTCGACTGGAGCGGTACTATCGGTACTTGAGCGGTAGTATCGGAAACAACCGATACTACCAGTCAGGTACCGGACGTGGTACCGGAAATGCCCCAGGTGAGCAACAGAGCTTCGGACTCCCCCGGTACAAGCTGAGCGGTGCTACTGCAAAGCGGTAGTACCGGACATATGCAGCGGTACTACCGGCCGGGGCAGCAGTACCGGCTCGTGGTACCGGGTGAGACAGAAGGCGAGGAGAGGCTCGTCAATCCTTGCAGACTTGCCCTCTACCGCTGGGGCGGTACTACCATTGATAAGAGGTAGTACCGGTCCGGGCAACCGGTAGTACCGGTCTGAGTGGTAGTGCCGGCTCGTGGTACCGGGTGAGACAGAAGGGTTGAGGGTCCTTGCCTGCCCTTGCAGACTTGACCGGTACTACCGAGCGGTACTATCGGTGATGAGCGGTAGTGCCGGGAGAAACTTCCGGTGCTACCGGTCGACACGGAGACTTTAGGCGGAGGAAACTATGTCTTGCTAGTGTCCTTTTTTGGAGGGAAATGAATGCCTTCTCCTAGATAAGAAACCTGATATACACTTACCAAACGATTAGTCCAACAAATGTGTTATTATCAAACATCAGAACCACTAAGGATAGGAAATTCCCTTTCACATGTTATGGTTCTGTTCATAAGTTAGAATGGTTCTTATTTGAAAGCCCCAAGACACATAAAATATGCAAAGAAAATTAGAGGTGTCTAACTTGTTTTTGCAGGGCATGTGTTGTAATGTGACATGTCCATGATGTGATTGTGATTATATTTGATGTATGCAATGATCCTTATTGTAAGTTGACAACCGACAGGACCCTTATGGTTGTCTTTAAATTTTATTATGACCTGTGTGTCTATTCATCAAGTAGTTGTAATAGTTGTTGTTGGTGGAGGGCAACCGTAAAGCGGCACCATTGACCTTGATGCCACACCGGTGATGATGGAGATCATGTTTGTTCTTTGGGGATGGAGATCAAAGGGCACAAGAATAAAGGACATATCATATCACATATTATGAATTGCATGTGATGTTAATCCTTTTAATGCATCTTGTATTGCTTAGATCGCGACGGTAGCATTATAAGATGATCCCTCTCACTAAATATCAAGTAATAAAGTGTTCATCCTTAGTATACACCATTGCTAAGACTCGTCATTTCGAAGCACCACGTGATGATTGGGTGTGATATATTTTATGTGTGCATACAATGGGTGCAAGCTAGATTTGCGCATGCAGATACTAAGGTTAACCTTGACGAACCTAGCATGTATAGACATGGCCTCGGAACACGGAATACCAAAAGGTAAAGCATCAATCATGTAACATCCCAGCATTAGAGCTTAGAAATAAGCTAAACACAGGTGTGTGCATTGCATTCATGCATAGAAAATCCGAATAATTTTCGCGCTTTTGAACAAAACTTGCCAAAGTGATTGAAGCTTCTCTCAACTTGATGGAATTGAAGTAGATCATCAAATTGACTGCGATAAGTTTCAATATGACCTTTGCTAAAACCTTATTTTGGGTAAGGGAGATTTGATCTAAGGATAGATAAAATGTAATAAAATTTAAACCCTAATACATTACTTAATGGTTTATATTTGACCCTTAAGTAATCATATCCTAGTATTCATTACACAAATCATGAATACCAAGTTATAAACATAACTTAAGTAATAGGAATGTAACAACTAAATCTCAATCTACCTTAATCTCATCTACTTATACCATGAGTATCATGGTAATACCTAACATTAACTCTTTAGTGAGATTGAGTAGGAAAGGAAGCTAAGCCAAGACCATTCATCCCCTATATTTCTTTCCATATCAATCCTTATCATCTCTATTAAACCCTATTCTCATATCTGTTGTTCATCAATGTTTAGTAATCAACTATTGATTCACCAATTCTCAAACTATCAATTCTTGATCTATCAACTCTTGTCCTTATCTTAGCATTCACCTAAGGACTATAAAGAAAATAGTAAGAAGAGGTAAGTAGTAATGCTAGTTTTGGATATCATATATAGGATGGGAGTAATTTAAGGGAATCTAATCAATATAGATAATTGATGGAGTTAACTCACTCTTGCAATGATAGAAGAGTTAATTGGAATATATATTTGTATTGTAACAAAGAAGATTACAAGGATGAATATTGAAGATAGTTACCAAGGAATAATCCTATTGGGTTAAGCAGGCCTAGTCAATGAATGTTATCTCTTAGTCCAATGGAGATAAAAATAGAAGATAATTTTAATACAACTGTAATGTTGTATTGATGAGACCTTGATTAGCCAACTGGAAACCTAAGCCATAAATGATTAAAGGGTTATAATGATGATGCTTTATCCACCAAGATTGAATGCTTATATCATGCATAAGTGACATTGGTGGGTAGAACATGATTGAAACCTAGTATAAGATATGTTATCCTAGGTTAGCCATGACAAGTCATATTAATATACTGTGAGGTTGGATTATTAGATACTAGAGTCAAGTAGAGACAATATAGTATGATTAAGATGATGTTAGAGAAACATTGGATTAAATAAGTAGTATTTTCCTCTTTGGAAATACTAAGCACTTGAGGTGAAGTAGGATTTGATGTATATATCTATTGAAGTGATATTAGTGAAGGATGATTAAGGAAGAGTATGAATAGAGGCAACTATAACCATCTATTGGATTGGAGATTATCAGCAGTAGAGTAGTTGAAATAACCAAGTATAGATATGAGAAGACTATGGAAAGCTTTAGTGTCAAGCTCATTTGATTTATAAATGGATTTAGAAGAATTAAAGGTGGATAAGAATATTCTTATGAAGTAAAGCTCATCATGTTAACACATGATGATGGATATGAAGAAGTAGTATATCTAGGAAAGGAATTCCTTAATCAGAAGTCCAGGACTATGAATTATGGAAGGTAGGAATTCTTGGTAAACACTAAACCCTAAATCTATAATCAAGCTTAATATCCATCTCATTTGTTGGATAAATCATCTTATTTCCACAATGGTTTATAGGAATATTTCCTATAGAAAATCTCTTAAGCACATCTTTGTCATTCCTAACTATCATAATTAAATGTGCTTAGGAGTTATCTTTATCAATTCTTTTCCGTCAGACATTCCAGATAATCACTTTGTATTTTAAAAGGTGATATCATTAAAGATCACAAACAGAAAGACAATATGCTTAGCCATTAATATTTACTCATATCAACAAAAGAGTATAAGTACCTAAACCCTAGGGTAAGCATTTACAATTCACACCCTAACTCTTATGCTAGTTATAACAAATTATAAGCCTTGGAATTTACTAGATTCATGGGAATGATATTAACCATACTAAATCCTTAGAATAGCATGCATCAAATAATAATATGGAATCATTATATATAAAAGTTTCCCTCCAAACTATAGGTTAACTAAAATTAAGTTTTATAAATAAGGGAATATCCTAATATAAATCCATGGTTTATTATGAAGAGAAAATTCATCACAAAACTTATTACAAAATGTTACAAAGGAAATATATAAAGGAAATAAAGAAAATATTTATCATAAAGGTTTACAAAATAAACCTCAATCAACATCAACTGTTGCTGCAAGTATTCAGCAAATAAACTTTATAAGAAAAGTTCAAATCAAATATTATAATACAAATCTGAAAAGCAAAATAGAAAACAAAACAGAAAAACAAATAAAAACAGTTTCTGGACGCATACCATCTTTCTTTCCCCTTTCCTGTCGCTCACGCGCGTCACACCGCGGCCCACATAGCCCAAGCACAGCCCAAGACTGTGTAAGGGTCCCAACCTTTAAATAAGGTAGAGTCCCCTGTGTTTACAATGCTAGTCCCTGGATCAATATCTAGCATCCATAGTTAAGATGTAATATCAAGAAACAAAGGTCATAATATAACTTTATAACCAGGAATGACATAATTTTATTACATCTTACATAGCTCATTTGGCTATTTCATTACATTGCAGCAGAATATCTATAGCATGGGGTCCTTCATCTTCAAAGTGCCACAGGCAGACATGTTGGTTGTAGACTTTGTAATCCTAATCAACACAGTTCACTAAATCAATCAAACCTGCAACATAACAAGTTACAGCCACAAGGGTTAATACATTTGAATTGTATTGGTAAGTGATACTATGGTAGTATAGTGGAGTCTATCATCTATATGCATTTGGCTAAGTGGAGTTGAGGCTTGCATTGCTCAAATAGATTTTTCCTTAACATTTGAAAACACCAAGTTTTTGCTTTGACAAAAATAATCTTTTGCAAGGCATCTCCCAATCAAAGATTGAAGATCCTTAACCCTTGTTCAAACCACAAGTTTTTAACTTCGAAATTTGAATGATGAGATTCTTGATTGCTTCCATGTCTTGATGCTCAAATTGTCCTTTACCAGGGACATGGCTAAGTACTTAGATTTTACACTCTGCAGAGGTGGTGCACTTTCCCCACAAGACTTGGTTTCCCAAGACAAGATCTTTTAGAAGCCTTCCCTTAGACCAAAATGGACGCGTTCCAACCTATCAAACTCTACCACCAACTGTCCATATGGCTAAGTTCTTGCAACCTATATGATCCAGGAAGAGCCCATAATGCCAAGTGGTTGCACTTGAAGCTTCTCAACATTTGACATCTCAAATCTCTTTGTTCCTGGGTGGCCATCCACAAGTGAGATACACAAGGTAAACCATAGACATGGGCCTTGTGAACCACTCAACCAAAATCCACCAAGCAATTACCATTCCACCCAGGTGATTCATTAACTTAGTTGTTTTATTAAACAAAAACACAAGTCCTCAGACTTAGAAAATTTCCATAGTGTGAATATATTTCCACCCTTGTTTTCTATTAGCTAAGCTAAGCATGATAGTAGTAGTTACCTTGACTTAGGAATTTCTACTAAGGTTTCATCTACTAGGATTTTCTATAGCAAGGTTTATACTTAGCAAAATTCCATGCAAGTTTTACTTAGAGAAAATCACTAATGCATAGTGAAAGTAATGGGACAAAAAGTATGAAGCATCACTTGCCTTTTTGGTAGAGGGTATAAGTTCACTCCTTGTACTTGCAACAATCACGCTCTTCAAGTCACTACAAATAAATCAAGCAAGGCACAATCTCAATCTACCAATCAAGCAAAACAAACACATAAAATGACAAAGTCAAAGTAATGCATGCAAGCATGCCAAGGATTGTTTTATTTGGACAAGTGGTTCCTAATGGGACATAAACATTTTAAAACACCTAATGGTCATTTTTTAAGGTGGCAAAGTCATTTGCAAAAAGTTTCATTTCAAAAACCATTTTCAAAACAAAGTATCATTTTATGTGGTGTAGAAATATTTTTGCTAAGGCATTAATCTATAGGGTTCACCAAATATGTTTTCAAACCATAAAAATTGGTGTTTGGGGTCAGAGAGTTTAAAACAAAACATTTCCCAAAGATTTTCTTCCAAAACCATTTTTAATAAATAAACTATATTTTTATTTTACTAGAAATGGTTTTAAATCAAAGAATCATTCTTTTGTTTCACCAAATACATTTTTGAAACCACAAAGTGATTCTTATGGTCAGTAGGTTCAAATCACACCATTTTCCAAAGATTTTAACCCCAAAATCATTTTTAAACAATTTTCACATCCTTAACAAGCATACAAATGTTTCTGCAAAAACAAACATTTTACCAGAGGCTTTTTACTAAAAAAAACTGCACGGTTGGCTAGGGCTTGTTCCACTGATTCCATTGATATGAAATTTGTAATTTTTGGACGTGTGGATCAAAAGTTATACCAATTACAAATTTGCATTCTAATCAGATCAAAAATATGTTTTAAATCGAATCCAGTCCACGTGGCTGTTTCTGATTCGTCAATACCCTTTCGGTTGGATCGACTGCTCTGGCGCGTTGGATCAAGTCAGATCATGTGGCACAGGTTGCGTACCTATTCGCTTTAAGTGGTTCTATCATATCCACCAGATCGAGATCGGACGGCTGCGGTGAGCTCGACCCTAAACGAGCGGCGTTGCGGCGGTGGCGGAAGCGGCTGCAGTGGCGGCGCAATACAGAAGCAAGGGTGGCTGGGAGGTACTTACATTCGCAGAGGCTGGGAAGCTCAAGGTGATGCCGTCTTGTCGAGGGGCGACCGAGCGGGCTTGATTGCTCGCCGGAGAGCTGCGCCACGCCACGATCATCGTCGAGGACGGTGCTATGGATCACTAGGAGGCAAACGAACGCATGGTCGACGCGCAAAATGCACGGCGAAGGTGTGTGCGTGAACGAGAGGGAAGGGTGGACGGAACTACAGGGCACTCGCGGAGTTAAACCGACGGTGGCGGCGATTGTTATCGTTCTTGACGCTTTGGAGGGCCAGCGAGCTGCGGATGCAGAAAGGTCCGCCAGGTGATGGAGATCACGTCTGGGTGCTTGAGGAGGCAAGGGGTGGCGTGAGGCTGCCGGAATCCTCGCCGGAGGGTCGTCGGACAGTGGCGGTGTTTGAGTGAAATTCGTCAGCCTGGGGGCGCACTTGGGGAAGGAGACAGAGGGGAAATGGAGGAGAGTCGCTGGCGTTTAAAGGGGCACGGTCACTGCGACTAATGGTGGCCGCGTTAAGACGAATTCAAGCCGCGAAATCAAAGTCAGAAATGGCGACAAGGGGAGGAAGAACAGGTCCTGGGGGTGGGGAAGATGACAGCGTGGCTGTGGGGTCCTCTGGCAGCGAGAGAGGGAGAGAGAGGGAATAAGGTCCACCAGTCAGTGACTTAGCGGGTGTGAGTTCGAGTGAAAGAAAACGCTTCGGCAGAGGGGAATAGGTGGGCTGGACTGGGCTGTTGGGCCAGTTTGTTGGGCTAGGTCCTTTGCATATTTTTTCTGTCTGAAACCTTTTTTTCTTTTCCAATACTATTTTCTGTTTTGGAAATTCAAACAAACAAATCAAACATTCAAACAATTCAAACACTTCCAAACTTGTATTGAGTTTTGGTTCTGTTTGACAACATAAACCAAAGTCCCAAAATAAAATAAAATAATTTTATTCTTTTTAGGATCTATTTAATAATTAAATAAAATAGACCTTTAATTATTAATTCAAAATAGGTTTTGATTTTATTTAACAAAATCTCCATTTGGGAACTAAATATTTTCAAAACCAAATCAGTAGGTTTTATTTGAAAATATAAGATACTTGGAAAACTTGTTTTTAAAATAAAATAACATTTTATTTTAGGGTCCATTAATAATTAAATAAAATGGACCTTAGTCATTAATTCAAATAGGATTTGTTTTATTAAAATCTTTATTTTGAAATCTAAAATAAACCAAAAACACCTCAGTAGTTTTTAGTTGAGAATATAAAATACTTGGAAAACTTATTTAAAATAAATAAATAAGTTTTAGTGTTTATTTAAAATGGGAAAAGCCTTTACTTAAATAAAATTGGATATTAAATCCTTATTATTTTATTTAAATAAACCTTTACTCTTTTAATCAAAACAAAATATTTTATTTCAAAAGCTTGGCCAAGGTTTAATTTGGCCATATAAAATAATTCTCATTTATAAATCTATCTTTTCTTTTGAAAACCAAATTTTTTTATTAAAAGATTCAAAAATAGTAATTCCAAATATTTTATTTTCCTTTATTAAATGTTTATCCTTTTAAATCCCTTTAGGATTTATCCTGATCAAAATAGGTTTGAAAGTTCCCAATTGGAATCAAAAAGTTTCTTCTCACCCTGAAAATCAACAAAGTTTTATTTTATTCATTTATTTTTCACATTACAAGATTTGGAAAATCTTGGGATGAGACAGACTGGCCCATACCTCTTCGCGTGATATGTTCATCGTCTTCCTCCCGGCGATGTCGACCTCCCAATGCGGCGAAGCAGCTCGCTGGCGGTCACCACGTCGTCTGGTCGCGCCAAGATCCGCGCCACCGCTCTCTGTCGTCTATAAAAGTTTCAGCACCGCCGTCAAGGAACCCTAGACCCCAATTCCCCTTCTTCCTCCTCAAATTCCTATTTTCCCAAACCCTAGCTCTAGCCAGAGTCGTCCGTCGCCGATGTTTCCGGCCATCCCGAGCCTCGCCGTGATGCCTGGAAGACTCGCCTCGTTGAAATCTGTCGATTGCCCCAGTCAGCGCGAGTCGAAGATGTAGAGGTCCCAATCTTAGATAAGATAGAGCCTCCTGTGTTTACAATGCTAGTCCCTGGATCAATAGCTAGCATCCACAGTTAAGATGTAATATCAAGAAACAAAGGTCATAATATAACTTTATAACCAGGAAAACATAATTTTATTACATCATACATAGCTCATATGGCTATTACATTACATTGCAGCGGAATAACTATGATCAAGTGGTCCTTCATCTTCAAAGTGCCACAGGCAGATGTTGGTTGTAGACTTTGTAATCCTAAACAATCAATCTTCACTAAACAATCAACCTGCAACATACAAGTTACAGCCACAAAGGGTCAATACATTTGAATTGTATTGGCAAGTGATACTATAATAGTATAGTGGAGTCTATCATCTATATGCATTTGGCTAAGTGGAGTTGAGGCTTGCATTGCTCAAAATAGATTTTTCTTATCATTTTGAAAATACTAAGTTTTTGTTTTGACAAATTACTTCCCAAGGCACCTACCAATCAAAGACTAAAGATCCTTTCCAAGGCATCCACCAATCAAAGACTGAAGTGCTTGGCAAAACCATTTTTCTCAATCAAAGATTTCAAGATCCTTGTACCAAGCCATCTCTCCATCAATGATTGAAGAATTCAAACAACCCTTGTTCAAACCACAAGTTTTAACTTAGAAATTTGAATGATGAGATTCTTGATTGCTTCCATGTCTTGATGCTCAAATTGTCCTTTACCAGGGACATGGCTAAGTACTTAGATTCTACACTCTGCAGAGGTGGTGCACTTTCCCCACAAGACTTGGTTTCCCAAGACAAGATCTTTCAGAAGCCTTCCCTTAGACCAAAATGGACGCGCTCCAACCTATCAAACACTACCACCCACTGTCCATATGGCTAAGTTCTTGCAACCTATATGATCATGGCAGAGCCCATATTGCCAAGTGGTTGCACTTGAAGCTTCTCAACATTTGACATCTCAAATCCCTTTGTTTCTGGGTGGCCATCCACAAGTGAGATACACAATCCAAGTCCATGGCCTTGTGAACCACTCAACATAACCCAATCCTTCCATTCCACCTGGAGGTTCATTGACTTAGTTGTTTTATTAAATAAAACCTAAGTCTTCAGACTTAGAATATTTTCCATAGTGTGAATATATATTCCACCCATGTTTTCTATTAGCTAGGCTAAGCTTGGTAGTAGTAGGAATCTCTAACTTAGGAAAATCCTACTAAGGATTCATCTACTAGGTTTTCCTATAGCAAGATCTATACTTAGCAAAATCCATGCAAGTTTACTTAGCAAAATCACTAATGCATAATGAAAGTATTGGGATAGAAAGTATGAAGCATCACTTGCCTTTTTGGTAGGGAATGGTAGTTCACTCCTTGATCTTGTTAGTCTCACACTTCACTACAAGTAAAACAAGCAAACACTAATTCAATTTACATTCCAAACCAATAATCACTCAAACAATTTCACACACACAAGACAATGAAATCAATTCATGCATGGGAGCATGCACAAGATAGTTTTATTTTTCAAAGGGGTCTCTATGGGGTTTCTAAACTTTGTAAGATCCAAATTGGTCATTTACCAAAGTGGCAAAGTCATTAGCAAGAGGGTTTTGTCCAAAAACTATTTTTAAATCCATTTATCATTTCATGTGGTGAAACATGTTTTTATTAAGGCAAAACTCTTAAGTTGTTCACCAAATGAGTTGCTAATTTGCAAAACTTGGTGTTTTTAGGTCAGTAGGTTTGGTCCAAAACATTTCCTTAAAGTTTTCTTTTCATAAACATTTTTATAACAAAAACCATTCTTTTTATTTGGCTAGAAAATGACTAAGTCAAGTCATCTAACCTAAATCTTACAAAAATTATTTCTAACACCAAGGGTTGGTTCCTAGGGTCAGTAAGATCACAACAAACCAATTTGCAAAGGTTTTATCCTTAGATTCAATTTTAAACAATTTTTATACTCTACACAAGCATACAAATGAATCTGCAAAAATGAGCAAGCAAACAAATACTATTTGCTAAACCAATTCCACAGTTGGCTAGGGTTTGTTCTCCTGAATCCATTGATATAAAATTTGCCAAATTTGGACGTGTGGTTTGAAAGTTACAAGGATTTCAAAATGGCATCTAAATCTGATTTCAAACTCTATTCTAAATCATCCAGTGACACGCGGCACGTTCTGATTCGTCGAAAACGGTTCGCGCGGATCAGGCGACGCAGGCCGTTGGATTAAGTGATATCGCACGGCGCGCAGAGGCTACTTACATCTTCGCTTATTTCTAATCTTATCCGTCAGATTGAGATCCAATGGACCCCATTGTTTTGACCATTTGGCAGCGGCGCTGACGCGGCGGCGACTGGCGGCACGGTCAGATGTGGACAGTGTCGGCGATTTAGGAAGCGAGGAAGGAGATGAGGGTGCTTACAGTGATCGTGGTGACGCTCTGATGCTCAAGGTGCTCGTCGTTGGGCAGGGGGTGTACGGGAACGGCGGCGATTGCTCGTCGGAGACGCTGTCGGGCTTGCTTTCGAAAGCGTCGTCGAGGACGAGGCTACAACGCGTACTAGGGCAAACGGAAGACAGGGTTAGATGCGCAGAGTCTTGGCAAAGATGCGTGCGTGAACGGGAGGGAAAGGGGTGGACGGAAACTACAGGTACTACGGAGTTAGAGCCGACGGTGTGGTTCATCGAGATGCGCCGTCGCCGCAGAGCACGAAATGTGAGCGAGCTTTCGGTGCAGGAGATGATGGCGAGCAAGCCGGTGTGCTCTGGGCGAAGAAATGGCGGTGGTGGCGGATTTTAACGGAGTTCGCGGAGTTTGTGGTGGTTCGGGAAGAATTCCGGCGACTGTGGCCGAGGGAGCGAGAGAGTGGAAGGAGGGGAATACGCTTTATCTTGCATGGTCAGGCGGAATTATTGCGCCATTAAACGATAATTAAGCCCGCGAATTCAACGCGGAAATGGGAGAGAGGGGGTGGAAGAAAAGGTCGAAGGTTGAAGACGGTGAGCTGGAGGGTGGGGTCCTTGGCGGTGAAAGAAAGGAGTGGAGGTGGGGGCGTGAGTCGGTTGCTCATGGGTGAGTTCTGGGTGAAAGAAAACGATTCGGGTGGAGAGGAGGTGGGTCATGAAGTCATTGGGCCAGATGCTGGGCTGGTCCAATTTCATATTTTTTTTTTCTGCCTGGTTGTTTTATTCTTTTCTATTTCTGTTTTCTGATTTTTTATTTCAAACAATTCTCAAGCATTCAAAACAATTCAAATCTTCACCAAACATTGGAACTAAGAATTTGGTTCATTTAGTGACCTGAACCAAAATCCTAAATAAAATAAATAATACTTTAATCTTTTTAGGTTCCATCCTTAATTAAATAAGTAGGCCATGGTTTATTAATTAAATGGAGTTTTTGTTGTTTATTAATAAAATCTTCATTTGAAATCCAAATGTTTTCAAAACCAAATCAGTAGTTTATTTGGAAATAAAGAATATTTGGAAAACTTGTTTAAAACAAAATAACCTTTTACTTTAGGGTCCATTAATAATTATATAAAATGGGCCTTTAGTTATTAAATCAAATAGAGTTTCATTTTATTAATAAAATCTTTATTTGAAACCTAAATATTTTCAAAACCAAATCAGTGGGTTTTATTTGGGAAATACAGAATACTTGGAGATTTGTTTTAAAATAAAATAACATTTTATTTTAGGGTCCATTATTAATTATATATAATAGACTTTCATTATTAAATCAGATAGGATTTGTTTTATTGAGATATTTTGAAATCTAATATAAAGCCAAAACACTTTAGTAGGTTTTATTTGTGAATATCAAATATTTGGGAAAACTTATTTTAAATAATTTAATAAGTTTTGATGTTTCAATTTAAATTGGTAAAATCTTTTATTTAAATAAAGTTGGATATTAAATCCTTATTAATTTATTTAAATAAACCTTTGCTAATTTTATTTAAAATAAAATGTTTTAATTCCCAAAGTTTGGTCAAGGTTTAATTTGGCTTTATTAAATAATCATTATTTATAAATCCACCTTTTCTTTTGAATACCAAATCCTTTTATTAAAAGATCTAAAATAGTATTTCCAAAATATTTTATTTTCCTTTGTTAATTGTTTTATGTTTTTAAATCCTTTTGAGATTTAATTGTTCAAAATAGGTTTGAAGATTCCTATTGGAATTCAAAAAGTTTCTTCTGGCCCTGAAAATCAAACAAAGTTTTATTTTAATCATTTATTTTTCACATTACAAGATTTGGAAAATCTTGGGATGTGACAGAAGAAGTCCCGAGTGCTGCAATTGGCACCTCAGTTCCCAACTCCGGCTGTTGTCCTCGACGTTGATTCCGGCTACCCCGAGCCTTCCCGACCCCACCGACGGCATCCTGGTGAGCTCACGGTGCTCTGGTACCTCTCCGTTGCCTTCGTCTCTTCCTCCATAGTGCCTGCGTCGCGCACCTCTGTCCACCACCGCAGATGCTCGTCGGAGCTAGTGCTACGGTGATCATTCCGGGGAGGCGCAGCCGTAGATCAACTCGCCATCGCATGCTCGTTCTAGCGCACCTAGCCACAGCCCCGCGCACGCACCCGATTCATGGATTCAACCATGATCTGAGGATGATCTAGGGATGATGTCAGCGTGACATCACGCTGATGTCATATTTCTATTTTTCTTTTATCATTTTAGAAATTGTGATAAGTTTTCTGTAATAAATAAAAACATTACAGATGACATGGCAAAGGTCCCACCAGTCAGTGACTGGGGTAGGATTCGCTATGGTGAGAAAAACCCCTCACTTCATGCTGACATCAACATTACCTCATAAACACATTTAGTTATTTAATTAAAAATTCACAAAATGATTAAATCTTGTTAAATTAATAACTTTTGTTTTATAATTCGGAAAAATATGTTCAATATATGAAAATTTGCAGAAAAATAAAATCTACAACTTAAAACTATTAGTAAACATTATTATGTTAGTATTTAAATAATTATTATTTAATAAATATTTTATAAGTAATAAAATTTGATAATTCATATTTTAATAATGGTAAATGTTAAAAATATAAATAAAATACCAATTTTTTTTAGAAAAATAAGAACTATAATTTAAACTATAATCATGCATTAATATTTCACTTAATTAAACATTTATTATTTATTAAGTATTTATAAAGTAATAAATCTTATAAAAACCATATCTTGTTATTTATAAATCATAAAAATAAATGTAATATACCAAAATGATCACAAAATTATACCTACATGTTAAATATGTACTATTCCACTTTTGAAGTAAATAAAAATTTAAACACTTTAATAACTTTAATTTAAACCTATTTCCTTAGTTGATAATTCATATAAGGATAAATAAAATTTGCTAATATTTCTAAAATTAACCAATTGGGTCTAATAAATAATATTAGTCTTAAATATTGATAATATGAAGTCAAAATGGTTCAACACATTTCAAATACAATCTTATTGAATCATCATACAACCATAGGTGTAGAGTATTTTCTAGATATTTATCAAATATAAAATCTTCAAGAATAATTTGTGACTAAAAAACCTTTTCCCTTACTTCAACCACAAGTTTTTAAACAAATCAAAACACTATAGTGAATCCCTAAGTAGTTAAGTAATGTTACTTCCTTGATTACAAATCATAACCACACCTTTATAAAGAGATAAAAGTTTCTATTTCAATATAAAATCAAGAAACCACTACACCAAATAAAAGTATAACTATTCTTGGGTAACTTTAAGGAAATATTATGAAGTGAACAAAGTACAAATACCATAAGTTTTGTATCTTAAAGTACATCTATGTCTTTAAAGTTAACTTTAGTCTACAATACTTTAAATACTATGCTAAAGATTTTGTTATGTGTTTCATAGTTAACTTTGGTCTATTATAATTAAGTTATAAAGCAGTCCAGAATATTCAAGCAAGCATAAACAATATCAATCACATTCTATCAACCATATTCTAAAAAATATCCGAATTGTTTAAGCCTTAATAAAGAAATCTTTTCATCAAAAGTTATTCGTTTTGCCACTTCAGTCAACATATGACAATTAATCATAATCACATTACTTTATACTTTACTTGTATACTTATGATTGTTAATACTTAAGTCCTTATAAAAATGCCAATACTTGTAAAGTAAAATTTTAAGATAAGGCAATTCTTATATAAGTAATCTTTGAATAGCATTCCACAATTTTGAAACTTATTGTTGTATGATATTATAGTTACATGTTGTTTCACACACACTCACAAGCCTTAATCAGAAGCACAAGTGTAAAACTTAATCTAAAGGGCAACACATTCCAAAGGAACCATTTCCAGTATTCAAACCCTAGAACAACATTATCCCCGGGATTCGAGTCTACAAAAATGCATTACATTACTTATGCATAAAAGCATCTTGTTTCTTTAAACATTAGTCCTTACCGGACCAATGATGCTGATTTTAGATATTGGATCTTATATTTTCTTGAAGACCGTGAGTGCATAATCTTACAATCACAAAAGGCAATTTCACACTTGCTCATGTCCTTTGATTATTTTCCGCAAAGTATTTTGTAAGTCAAGTGTTGTCATCACCTGCATTCCAAAAAGGTCAGAAAACATTATTTTTGACAATAATGTGAACTATTGGTTACTGATCCAGGGTGATCATCTAATCTATTAAACCTGGTAGTAGGAATACCACTACTCAGGAATATACCATCTAGGACTTAACAACCAATGTCGCTAGTGGTTCTTGCGCTGTATATTATGCGTTGACCATGAGATTTGGAATGGGACGGATAATTCAGTTGTATCCTTTTCCTCTCGTATCGAGGCAAGACGAACTTAACGTGACATTGTGATTCCTTGTGCGGATCCAACATATGGGTGGGCACCCTTACGCCCCACACTTTTGGCGTCTAGATTATCTATAAATGGTGTTTAGGGGTATAGTCCATTAAATATGGTGCTTGCTTATAAGACCCCACCTTTATAAAGGTAAAGGTCCCTGTGATTGCAATGCTAGTCCCTAGATCAAATGCTAGCATCCACAGTTTAAGATGAAGTACACAGAAACAAAGGTCATTATTACATCGTCATTCCAGAGATAACATAGTATTTTACAACTCCATAGCCATACACTAGTACAAGAGTTCAGCATAATAAAATAAAGTAAATTCTTCTTCTTCATGTGCCACAAGCAAACATGTTGAGTGTAGACTCATAACCCTAATCCTCATTAGAGTAACCTGCAACATCACAAGTTACAACCACAGTGGGTCAATACATTGGAATAGTATTGGCAAGTGATACCTTAGTAGAATAATAGTTTCTAGCTTCTACATGAATTTGGCTAAGTGTAGCTTAGGCTTTCTTTGCTCAAAATAGGTTTTGCCTATTAGTTGAAAACACTAAGTTTTTGTTTGACAGAAACTCCCAAGGAACCACCAATAGACATTGGTGAAACTTTACCCTTGTTCAACCACCAGTTTTTAACTTAGAAATTGGTATGACGAGATCCTTTATAGCTTCCATGTATTGATGCTCAAATTGTCCATTGCCGGGGATACGGCTAAGTACTTAGATTCTTCCTTCTCGAGAGGTGGTGCACTTTCCCCACAAGACTCAACATGCATCGAGACAAGATCTTTCAGAAGCCTTCCCTTAGACCAAAATGGGAGCGTTCCAAAACCTATCACCCCCTACCACCAACTATCCATTTGGCTAAGTTATTGCAACCTTTATGATCCAGGCAGAGCCCATATTACCATGTGGCTGCACTAGAAGCTTATTAACATATGGCATCTCAAATCCATTTGTTCCTAGGTGGCATTACACAAGTGAGATACACAGGGTAGGCCATGAAAATGGGGCCCTGGTAACCACTCAACAAAAATCCATCCATTCAATTACCATTCCACCCAGGTGTTTCATTCACTTAGTTGTTTTATTAAGCAAAAACATAAGTCACAAGACTTAGTAAAATTTTCCATAGCATGTATATGTATATGCCACCCTTGTTTGCTACTAGCTACGCTAAGCATGGCAATATAGAAAGTATCTTAACTTAGAGAAAATTCTAACAAGTCTACAACTACTAGGATTTCCCAAGCATAGCATATAGATACTTAGCAAAAACATCATGCAACCCTATACAAAATATCACTAATGCATAGTCAAAATATTGGGACAAAAATATGAAGCACCACTTTCCTTGATAGTTGGGGGAGTAGCAACAATACTCACAATCACCACTAGCACCAAAATCTACACATAAAATGATAACACCAAATTTATATTCCAAACAATCAAGCAAAAATATATGAATGCATGCAAATGCTATGTGATGATTTTTATTAAACCAAATAATACAAGTAAATAGTACTAAACATTAAACTAAACATTTATACACCAAATAAACCTAATTTGGTTTTAAAAACATTTTCTAAATAATTGTTATACACAAAATAAGCCTACAAATGTCTCTGAATAAAATTATATTTTAACAGAGGCAAAATACAAAACCAAGCCTCGGATGTGTAGGATTTAATTTTGTGAATTCATTGATATATTATTTGTATTTTTTGGATAAATAGAACAAAAGTTATTGAATTTACCAGTTTAAATCTCTAATAGATTCAAAAACATATTTTAAATCAAATCTAGTGACACGCGGCGCTTCTTGATTGGTGCGTACCGGTTCACTCTGGATCACGCGTCCGCGCCGTTATATCTAACTAAATCATGTGGCTCAGATCTTCTCGTACCCCTTCATTCTATTTCTAATCTTAACCACTTGATCCAGATCCGATGGACCAGATCCACTCGACTAGAAACTGGCGGCGTGAATTGCACTGACGGCGGCGGCGCTACTGGCGGTGACGGTTCGGCGAATACAGAGGGGCTAGGGTTTGCGGTATTGCTTACCAGACTCGCGAGATCATGAGGAAGCTCAACGTGTCACAGGTTTAGGCAGGGGCGTGCTGTAGAGGTCGCTAGGGCTCGTCGGAGTTGCGGGAGGCGTCGGGTTCGTGCGGGCAGCGACGAAGGAAACGACCAGGGTCTCCCTAGCACAAACCAGGACCATCAGTGCATGCACACGCCAGTGGAAGGCAGAAGGCAAGAGGCGCTCGGATTTTACCTAGATTGCTCGTCGGAGTTGGGCTAGTCGTCGGTGGTCACTGTCAACGATGGGGGTAACGTCCTAGGGCACGAGAAGGCAGACGGTAAGCATCAGATGAAGCACAAGAAGAATACGAGCACACTCGTTTGAACCAGAAGCGAAGGGCAGGTCGGGGCTCACCGTAATCAGTCGCCGGAGTTTGTCGGGCAGCGGCGATGCGATCTCCAATACGAGCAGCCTGGTGGCGCTTAGGCAGTGGCGTATCAGGGGAAATGTCCGCGGCGGCAAGGTGGTTAAGTAGCCAGCAGGGGCGAGGGAATTACGTAGGGAATAAACTCCAATTAAGAGAGAATCAATCGCGACGTTTCCGGAAGAAACGGCGGTGGCATCGGGGTTTGCGCGCTCGGGGGTGGAGAAGAAGATGCTGAGTTGGCTCGGGCCCAGTGGCAGCGATAGTGGGGCAGAGCGGGTGCAGGTGAGAGAGAGAGAGAGGTAAGGGCTGTCCCGGGTGGTCTTAGTGGGATGGATCTGGGGCTGGGCCAGATTGGCAGCGCTGGCCTTTTTCTGTTTCTTTTCTCCTTTTATATTTCTAATTTGATTTTCTGAATCCAATTTCAAATGAATTTCAAATGAGTTTGAATTCAAACCACCTCTGAATTTTCGTAGTGTGATCCAAGTATTCAAACATGTGTCAAACTCACTTGTTTACTCAAATACACTTAGGTCCTTTGAAAATAAAAATAAAACCAAGCCTCTTATGATTTTATATAATAGGCATATGAATGGTTTTGGTTTTGATTTTTGTTTTTGAAAATCTTTGTGCAAGATTTGTATTCATATTTGAAGCACTCTTGATTAAAACAAGGTATTCTCATACTTTGAAAGTAAAATAGAACCATTTCCTTTCTAGCTTAAAATAATAGGCATACAAATGGTTTCTGATTTTGAAATCTTGTTTGAAAATAGCCAAATGCTTATGAATGCATGCATGATGTGCAAACTTTATAAATCATGATTTTTGGGATGTTACAAATCTAACCCCCTTAAGGTGAATCTCGCCCTCGAGATTCAGATTGGCTAGCAAATAGGTGAGGGTGATCTTTCCGAAGGTCATCTTCTCTTTCCCATGTTGCTTCTTTTTCGGAATGATGGTTCCACTGAACTTTGCAGAACTTGATAGTCTTAGTCCGAGTAACTCTTTCTGCAGTCTCAAGAATCCTGATAGGTCTCTCTTCATAAGTGAGATCACTTTCCAACTGGACCTCTTCCAAAGGTATTGTATCTTTCAAAGAAGTCTCTTCCATCTCTGGATGGCATTTCTTCAACTAACTCACGTGAAACACATCGTGAATGGCAGATAGTGATTCAGGCAATTCAATCTCATATGCCACTTCTCCTTCACGACTCAGAATCTTGAATGTTCCAACATACCTTGGTGCCAATTTTCCTTTAACTCCAAACCTTTTCACTCCCCGAAGTGGTGAGACTCTAAGATATGCTCTATCACCTACCTCATAGGTGACTTCTCTACGCTTTGGATCTGCGTAGCTCTTCTATCAGGACTGTGCTATCTTCAATCTGTCCTTTACCAACTTGACTTTCTCTTCAGCTTCCTTGATTAGTTCTGGCCGAACAGATTTCTTTCTCCAACAACACTCCATAGCAATGGTGTAGTGCACTTTCTTCCATAGAGAAATTCAAACGGTGCCATCTCAATACTGGCTTGATAGCTGTTGTTGTAAGATAATTCTGCGTAAGGCAGACTTTCATCCCAACTAGCACCATAGTCTAGGGCACATGCCCTCAACATATCCTCTAGAATCTGGTTGGTCCTTTCTGTCTGTCCATCAGTCTGGGGATGAAAAGCAGTGCTGAATTCTAGTCTCGTTCCCAATGACTCATGCAATTGCCTCCAAAAATGTGAAGTGAACTGAGTTCCTCTATCAGACACAATACTCTTGGGTACTCCATGCAGACACGCAATCCTATTCATATAAATCTTGGCTAACTTAGCACTTGTATAGGTTGTCTTCACGGGTATGAAATGAGCCACTTTAGTTAGGCGATCTACCACGACCCAAATAGAATCATATCCTGATCTAGTCCTTGGCAGTCCGGTGATGAAATCCATGCCAATCTTGTCCCACTTCCAATCAGGAATAGGTAGTGGTTGTAACAGTCCTGCTGGTTTTTTATGTTCCACTTTCACTCTACTACATACATCACACAAAGAAATATGTTCGGGATGTCCTTCTTGAGATTATTCCACCAAAATATTTCCTTCACATCCATGTACATTTTGGTGTTACCCGAATGAATGGAATAGGGTGAGTTGTGTGCTTCTTGTAGAATCAGTTTCATGGAATCCTTTGGCTTCATAAATTACCCTATTCGTCTTCATGGAATCCTTTGGCTTTCCCCTTGCTAATTTTTCCCTTAATCTCTTCAATTTCCTTTTCCAACTTTTGGGCTTCCTTAATTTTTTCCAACAAGGTGGGTTGAACATCCAATGACATGAGATGTCCTTCAGGCACTATCTCCAATCTGAGATCTTTGAATTGGGCACACAGATCATCTGGCAATTCTCCCTTAGTGAGGCCATTCACATAAAATTTACAGCTTAATGCATCCGCTACAACATTTGATTTACCGGGGTGGTATTGCAAACTCAAGTCATAGTCCTTGATGAGTTCTAGCCATCTTATTTTTCTCATGTTGATTTATTTTTGAGTGAAGATATACTTCAAACTTTTGTGATCTGTGAACACTTCGCAACGCTTTCCCAAAATATAATGTCTCCATGTTTTGAGTGCATGGACAATACAGGCTAACTCCAAATCATGAGTAGGATAATTCGCTTCATGAGTTTTGAGTTGTCTCGAGGCGTAAGCCACAACTTTCCCTTCTTGCATCAAAACTGCACCTAATCCTTAGTGAGATGCATCACAATATACTTGGAAATCTTTCTCCAAATCTGGAAGACATAAGACTGGTGCCGTCACTAGTCTCTTCTTCAACTCTTGGAAACTGAGTTCACATCCTTCAGTCCAACCGAATTTCTTGTCTTTCTTAAGTAACTCCGTCATTGGCTTGGCTACCTTTGAGAAATTCTCAATGAATCTTCTATAGTATCCTACCAAGCCAAGGAAACTACGAACTTCTTTCACTGACTTTGGAGATTCCCATTCAGTTACAGCTGACACTTTTGCGGGATCAACCGCCACACCATCTCCTAACACAATATGTCCGAGAAATCTGACTTCATTCAGCCAGAATTCACACTTGCTGAATTTGGAATATAGCTTGTGCTCTCTGAGCTTCTCAAGTATCAAACGCAAATGCTCTTCATGCTCCTCTTTACTCTTGGAGTAAATCAAAATGTCATTGATGAAAATGACAACGAACTTGTCAAGAAATTCCATGAACACCTTGTTCATCATATTCATGAAGTAAGCTGGTGCATTTGTCAACCCAAATGGCATCACAGTGTACTCATACAAACCGTACCGAGTGGTGAAAGCAGTCTTTGGTATGTCTTGCTCTCTAATCTTAAGCTGAAAATATCCTGATCGGAGATCAATCTTTGAGAACACTCGGGCTCCTTCTAGCTGATCAAATAGATCGTTGATTCTAGGCAAATGATATTTGTTCTTGATAGTTACCTTATTGAGTGAACGGTAATCTATGCATAACCTTTGACTTCTATCTTTCTTTTCAACAAACAAAACTGGTGCACCCCAAGATGAAGAACTTGGTTGAATAAATCCTTTCTGCAACTGTTCTCCTAGCTGTTTCTTGAGTTCTTTCAACTCATCCACTGGCATCTTGTAGGGTCTCTTTGCTATTGGTCCAGATCCTGGCAGCAAGTCAATCAGAAACTCAACATCTCTATCTGGTGGCATTCCAGTTAATTCCTCCGGAATCACATCCGGGTACTCTCTCTCTCAATTAGCACACTGTCTATGCTAACCCCCTTAAGAGAATTTAACTTACTCCCTTTTGATTCAAAGTTAGACTTGAATCTAATCCGTTTCTTATCCGGGGTTGTGAGTGTGACACTATGATTTTCACAATCCAGTACTCCTTCGTACTTATTCATCCAATCCATTCCCAAAATAACATCCAATCCTTGGGAATCTAGGATTATCAAACTAACGGGAAACTTATACTTCCCAAATTTTATCACTAGATCATGACATCCAGAGTTCACTATCATTTCTCCACCAGGAGAGCTTACTTTTATAGGACACCCAATAGTTTCAACTGGAAGTCCATTTTTATCAACAAATGCTCTTGATATGAATGAATGCGATGCACCAGTATAAAAAGAACAAGTGCTGGAAAGGAATTGAGCTTGAACTTACCAGCCACAGCATCAGACTCTTCATATATTTCTTCCACATTAATGTGGTTCACTTGTCCCTTCTGGAAAGGGTTGGGCTTGGTGGTTCCTTCAACCTTATTTTCTGGGCACTCATTTGCATAGTGCCACATCTTCTTACACTTGAAACACTCAACCTGACTGATATCTCTCTTTGCAGGTTGACTTCCACTTCCACTTTGGTGGCTCTTGTGTCCACTCTTGTGGCTCTTATACTTGTCATTATCATGACTGCGATGGTTCTTGTTGTCATGATCACAGTTGTGGTTATGGTGGTTGTTGCACTTCCCATGTTTGTGGAATCCAGAACTTCCACTATCATCATGATGGGAACGCTTGTGAGACGATCCCAAACTGTTCTTATCAAAGTTATGCTTCCTCTTCCTGCCCTCAACCTGTTTCATCTTGTTTTCCAAGATGGTAGCCTTATCACAAAGTGATTGATAAGTTCGAACATAGGCAACAGACAGCTGCAGGTTCAACTCATCATTAAGTCCTTCGAGGAATTTCTCCTTCCTCTTTGCATTTGTATCAACTTCATCCGGTGCATAGCGCGCCAGATTGTTGAATTCCTCAATGTACTCAGCCACACTGCGTTGACGCTGCTTTAGATTGTGGAACTCCTTTTTCTTCAAGTTCATCACTCCGGATGAGATGTGAGTTGTACAAAATCCATCCTCAAATATAGCCCAAGTCACGTCCTGAAGGGGAGTGGTGATCTGAAAGTTATCCCACCATGTTGCTACTGGCCCTTCAAGCAGATGTGTTGTGAATCTGACCTTTTCCTCATCGGTGCAGCCAACAGTCACTAAGTCCTTGTTCACTAAACGTAACCAATCATTGGATACCATTGGATCAGTGGTTCCCGAGAACTTTGCAGGCCTTAGTCTCAAAAATCAGGTGAGCATGTCAAATGCTGGAGGATTATTCTGATTGGTGTTGTTGTTATTGTTGTTCTGATTCTGGTTCTACATAAATTGTGTCATCATCTGCATCAGTTGAGCTTGAGCTATCATCAACTGCTACATTTCATGAGTGACGTTATTGTTGTTGTTTTGGTTGGGGTTGGCACGACGGGGAGGCATCTGTGGTTTCAATAAGGATAAGAATGAGATACCCATAGATGCTTAACATGCACAGTACATCACATAGAAACAATCACAATAACCAAGCTCAAAATAACATAGAGTTTGAACGACATAAACAACAGGTTTTGAAAATGCAAACACACCATAGCAAGCCATCCACATGTTGGATGGTCATTGCGACTCAATAATCAAAGTATGGTAGATGAAAGATAGTCGATTAGTCTACACTACTCCTCCATGTCGACCTCCACATCAACAAGGGTAAGACATGCATTCTCCATGGCGGTCTTGTATTCCTCAACACTAGTGGTCAAGGCCTCAATCTTGGCCCTAAGAGCCCTCTTCTGTCAGCGAAGCCTCTCGCACTCCCTGCTGGTGCTCAAGCTCGAAGTCCTTGGCCTCTAACTCTTCCTTCATATCCCTGATCTTCTTGTTCCTGTCTTGGACTCTTTTCTCCTGGCTCTTGAACTTCTTGTCTTGGATCTCAAATCTGGCCTCCATCTCTTTGACGATCTCGTCTTGTTCCGTGAAGAGCTTGTCCTTCTCCCGCAGCTAAACCTGGAGCTCACCATTGCTAAGCATGACGTTGGTCCTATCAGTGTCAAGGTGTCTAATAAGACCCTCTAGGTCCTGAAGGTACAGACGAATTGGCTCCATCGTCTCTCTAGTAGCGTCATCATACTCTATAGCCTCACCCTCCTCGTCACATCTCCCGAACAGGTGAAAGTAGAGACCTCTAAGCTCGGTGGAGTGCCTCCCAACCAGGCGTCCAAGTAACTCCTGCATGACTACATCTAAGCATCTCTCCTTGTCATCATGCATCATCTTGAAGGTGATAGCCTCTGTGGGTGGCTCTGCCTGGCGTCCCGGCTGTGTGACTCTGAAGCCCCAAAGGTCCTTCCTCTCAAACTTGGTGAGCTGAAGTGTCGTGATGCCAGGAAGTGGAAGGTTGAGCACACTAGTGAGCTCAATGAGACGAGTACCAAAACGAGTTCCTTTGAACTCCTCGACAGTGCTGATAACAACGTTAGGCATATATTTTTATAAGATAGAGAAAAGTTAGAATCAATATAAGTAGAGAAAAGTTCACAAGACAAAAATAACACAAGCACATTTTTAACAACAAACACACAAATCATGGCATACACAAATCCATTACAGACACCAAGGTTTAACTTAGAAAAAAATTTGAAGTAAAAAACGACAAGTGTGGTGGTCCAACTAACGGAGTATGTTACAATTCTCACTCACTAGACAAAATAGCTATCAGGGCATCTTTAGTGGCAGTCTGTCTATCTTGATCACAAGATTCCCATATTAAGGCTATGATGTCTTCCCTTAGTCGTTGATTGGTAGCTTCTAAGTCTTGGGTATGTTTCTTTTCTTCTCTAAGGTCATTTTGAGTGTTGAGCATTCTACACTTGAGTCTATCACCAAGCTCCTTGATGGCATTCCAAGATGCATTTCTTGTAGAGTCAAAGAATGTTGTGTGCATTTCAGAGTTGGTGACCATGCAGAATCCTGAATCTTTGTGGTTGTCATCCTTGTTTTTGTACAAGTGAAGCTGCACCCACCAATACTCTTCTCCTTCATACATCACAGGGAATCCCTTGTACACAGTTGCACCATGTATCCCCATGGTAACCATAAGGTTCTTGAGTGCCTTGGGAAATTCAGTCTCACACTCCAAAGTCATGGTCATGAGTGGTCCCTTCCTGACGGCTTCGTTGATGGAGTTCATCTACAAATTGAGATGAGGAATAAGATTAGAAAAGTTTACAAGAAGAAAAAGACAAGTGAGGGAAATTTTTCAATGTGTTGAAATTTTTCCTTAGTGGTTTCTTAGTTTAATCCAACATAGGGTCATAATCCTACAGGGAACACAGTGCTCTGATACCATATGTAATACCCCACCTTTATAAAGGTAAAGGTCCCTGTGATTGCAATGCTAGTCCCTAGATCAAATGCTAGCATCCACAGTTTAAGATGAAGTACACAGAAACAAAGGTCATTATTAGATCGTCATTCTAGAGATAACATAGTCTTTTACATATCCATAGCCATAGGCTAGTACAAGAGTTCAACATAATAAAATAAATTAAAGTCTTCATCTTCATGTGCCACAGGAAAACATGTTGAGTGTAGACTCATAACCCTAATCCTCATCAGAGTAACCTTCAACATCACAAGATACAGCCATAGTGGATCAATACATTGGAATAGTATTGGAAAGTGATACCTTAGTAGTGTAGGGGTTCGTAGCATGGAAAACAAAAAAAATCTACCGCGTGCACACAAACAAGCCAAGATCTATCTACTAGATTGTAGCAACGAGTCAATAGAAGAACTCACCCTTGAAGATTCCAAAGTGGTTAACGAGAGCAGATTCTCATGGGTGATGTAGTCGTACACTTGCCGATCTCAAGATCGCGTAGACAATCCTTCCAGTACAGATTCCTAAAGCGCTTCCATGATCGGTCTGCGTCACATTTCGATGAAGACCTTCCTCTCCCTTGTTCCAGCAGGCAGCGGAGGTTGTAGTTCTCCCTCGCGATTCCGGCAGCACGATGGCGTGGTGTTGGAAGTAGAGGGAAGATCCCGCAGGGCTTCGCCTAAGCCGGATGCGAGTTATGGTGGATTAGGGTTTCCCGGAAAACTAGGGTTTAGATATCCGAGAAGAGGAGGAGGTGTCGGTGGCGGCTAGGACGGCGGCGACGAATCGACGACGACGCGGTGAGGCGGCGCGGCGGCGGCGCGGGTCAGCGGCGGGCGCGGCTCGTGGAGAGGGCTTGGAACTTGTGTTGTTTGGGGCAGCCCTCCCCTTCTATTTATGAGAGGGAGGGGTAGCCTTGGGAGGGGTGGGTTTGAATCGAAACCCAAACCCAAGTTGAATTGAGAGAAGGACTTGTTTCTTCTCCCACTAGGAAACCATTGTTCCAGTTTGACTTTTCAAACTTCCCGTTTGACTTTCAATTTAGAGCTTTATTTCTCTCTTGCATATGCCAACACCAAGTGACCTTGGACATGATCCAATCATTCCACTTACCCATGACACATTCATGGACCATTCTCCTTTCGTACCGGTGAACCTTCTAGACCCTTCTAGAACCTCTCTGATGAAATCATCGGAAACTTTCCCGAACTACGAAATAGGACTTTCCTTATATGAATCTTATTCTCCGGACCATTCCGGATCTCCTCGTTATATCCCGGATCCCATACGAAACTCCGAACAACATTCGGTATCCCTACTAACATTCCATATCTACTAAACAACATCGAATCCTTAAGTGTGTCTCCCTACGGTTCGTGAATTATGCGGACATGACCGAGACACTTCTCTGATCAATAACCAATAGAGGAATCTGGAAATTCATATGGATCCCACATATTTCTACGATTACTTTGCAATCGAATGAACCACTTACATATAATACCAATTTCCCTTTGTCTCACGATAGTTTACTTATCCGAGGTTTTGATCGTCGGTATCTCTGCATACCTAGTACAACCTCGTAACCAATAAGTACTCTTTTCTCGTTCCCATGGTATGTGATCCCTTGTGAGCCAGTCACATGCTTGAAAGCTAATTGGATGACATTCCACCGAGAGGGCCCAGAGTATATCTATCCGTCATATGGATGGACAAATCCCACTCTTGATCCATGTGCCTCAACCCATACTTTCCGAACACTCAATGTCGTCTTTATAGCCACCCAGTTATGGTGTGGTGTTTGACGTCATCAAAGCATCCTTCTGATGATGGTGATTAGCATGATCTCATGGTCGAAGGAATTAGGTTACTATGTATTAGAAAGCTTATAGCAATTGAACTATTAAAATGACTTGATCTTTATGCTACGCTTATCTATAGGAGTATGTCCATCATACCATTCTCCTAATGATATGATCTTGTTGTTAACAACATCTCAATGTTCATGATAGAGAAACTACGATCATCTATTAACCAACAAGCTAGTATTATAAAGAGGCTTTACTAGGGATTCTATTTTAGTTTACAAATCACACAAGTATTAATGTTTCCGTTTAATACTGTTATAGCATGAATGTAAACATTTATCATAAACACAAAGATATAATAATAACTACATATATTATTGCCTCTAGGGCATATCTCCAACAAGTAGAATAATAGTTTCTAGCTTCTACATGAATTTGGCTAAATGTAGCTTAGGCTTTCTTTGCTCAAAATAGGTTTCGCCTATTAGTTGAAAACACTAAGTTTTTGTTTGACAAAAACTCCCAAGGAACCACCAATAGATATTGGTGAACCTTTACCCTTGTTCAACCACCAGTTTTTAACTTAGAAATTGGGATGAGGAGATCCTTGATAGCTTCCATGTCTTGATGGTCAAATTGTCCATTGCCGGGGACACGGCTAAGTACTTAGATTCTTCCTTCTCGAGAGGTGGTGCACTTTCCCCACAAGACTCGACATGCATCAAGACAAGATCTTTCAGAAGCCTTCCCTTAGACCAAAATGGGCGCGTTCCAAACCCTATCACCCCTACCACCAACTGTCCATTTGTCTAAGTTATTGCAACCTATATGATCCAGGAAGAGCCCATATTGCCATGTGGCTGCACTAGAAGCTTCTTAACATATGGCATCTCAAATCCCTTTGTTCCTGGGTGGCATTCCACAAGTGAGATACACAGGGTAGGCCATGAAAATGGGGCCTTGGTAACCATTCAACAAAAATCCATCCATGCAATTACCATTCCACCCAGGTGTTTAATTCACTTAGTTCTTTTATTAAGCAAAAACATAAGTCACAAGACTTAGTAAAATTTTCCATAGCATGTATATGTATATACCACCCTTGTTTGCTACTAGCTAGGATAAGCATGGCAATATAGCAAGTATCTTAACTTAGAGAAAATTCTAACAAGTCTACAACTACTATGATTTCCCAAGCATAGCATATAGATACTTAGAAAAAATATCATGCAAGCCCTATACAAAATATCACTAATGCATAGTCAAAATATTGGGACAAAAATATGAAGCACCACTTGCCTTGATACTTGGGGGAGTAGCAACAATCCTCACAATCACAATCACCACTAGCACCAAAATCTACACATAAAATGATAGCACCAAATTTATATTCCAAACAATCAAGCAAAAATATATGAATGCATGCAAATGCTATGTGATGATTTTTCTTAAACTAAATAAGACAAGTAAACAGTACTAAACATTTATACACCAAATAAATCTAATTTGGTTTTAAAAACATTTTCTAATTAATTTTTATACACAAAATAAGCCTAAAAATGTCTCTGCATAAAATTCTATTTTAACAGAGTCAAAATACAACACCAAGCCTACATATGTGTAGGATTTAATTTTGTGAATCCATTGATATATTATTTGTATTTTTTGGATAAACAGAACAAAAGTTATTGAATTTACAAGTTTAAATCTCTAATAGATTCAAAAACAGATTTTAAATCAAATCCAGTGACACGCGGCGCTTCCTGATTGGTGTGTACCGGTTCACTCTGGATCACGCGTCCGCACCATTAGATCTAATTAAATCCCGCGGCTCAGATCTGCTCGTACCCCTTCGTTCTATTTCTAATCTTAACCACTGGATCCAGATCCGATGGACCAGATCCACTCGACCAGAAACTGGCGGCGCGAATGACACTGGCGGCGGCGGCGTGAATGGCGGCGACGGTCCGACGAATAGATGGGGGCTGGGTGTTGCGGTGTTGCTTACCAGACTCGCGAGAGCATGAGGAAGCTCAACGTGTCGTAGGTGTGGGCGAGGGCGTGCTGTAGAGGTCGCTAGGGCTCGTCGGAGTTGCGGGCGGCGTCGGGTTCGTGCGGGAAGTGACGAAGGCGACGATCAGGGTCTCCCTAGCACAAACCAGAACCATCAGTGCATGCACAAGGGTCAGGCGAACACGACAGTGGAAGGCAGAAGGCAAGGGGCGCTTGGATTTTACCTAGATTGTTCGTCGGAGTTGGGCTAGTCGTCGGTGGTCACTGTCGACGGGTGACATCCTAGGGCACGAGAAGGCAGACGGTAAGAATCAGATGAAGCACAAGAAGAATACGAGCACGGTCGTTTGAACCAGAAGCAAAGGGAAGGTCGGGGCTCACCGTAATTACTCGCCGGAGTTCGTCGGGCAGCGGCGATGCGAGCTCCAGTACGAGCAGCCTGGTGGCGCTTAGGCAGTGGCGTATGAGGGGAAATATCCGCAGCAGCGAGGTGGTTAAGTAGCTAGCAGGGGCGAGGGAATTACGCAGGGAGTCAATGCCAATTAAGCGAGAATCAATCGCGGCGTTTCTGCAAGAAACGGCGGTGGTGACAGGGCCTGCACGCACGGGGGTGGAGAAGATGCTGAGCTGGCTTGGGCCCAGTGGCAGCGACAGCGAGGCAGAGCGGGTGCGGGTGCAAGAGAGAGAGGGAAGGGCTATCTCGGGTGGGCTTAGTGGGATGGATCTGGGGCTGGGCCAGATTGGCAGCGCTGGCCTTTTTCTGTTTCTTTTCTCCTTTTCTATTTCTAATTTGATTTTCTGAATCCAATTTCAAATGAATTTCAAATGAGTTTGAATTCAAACCACCTCTGAATTTTTGTAGTGTGATACAAGTATCCAAACATGTGTCAAACTCACTTGTTTACTCAAATACACTTAGGTCCTTTGAAAATAAAAATAAAACCAAGCCTCATATGATTTTATATAATAGGCATATGAATGGTTTTGGTTTTGATTTTTGTTTTTGAAAATCTTTGTGCAAGCTTTGTATTCATCTTTTAAGCACTCTTGATTAAAACAATGTATTCTCATACTTTGAAAGTAAAATAGAACCATTGCCTTTCTAGCTTAAAATAATAGGCATACAAACGGTTTTTGATTTTGAAATCTTGTTTGAAAATATCCAAGTGCTTATGAATGCATGCATGATGTGCAAACTTTATAAATCATGATTTTTGGGATGTTACATTGCCCGGGCATCACCAGGTCATAGAGTCTTCGGAAACTCATCAGAGTTTTAGCCTGCCTGAAAGGGGGCTTAACGGAATTGAGCCGGCCCCGAAGGATCGTGCAGACATATGAGATCGCGAAGAGGGCAGTGATTGGCTTGGATCTTAGGTTGGACCTCAAACCATGGAAGTTTGAACGGGAACATACTCCCGGCCGTGCAACAAAGCTTAATATCTCTCATGGGTAAAGTGACACACCTCTGCAGAGTGTAAGAATTGTAACTTGTTACTCCTTGTTCCGGGAAGGAGCTGCGAACGCGGCGAGAAAGGAACTCCATGAAAGTTCTGGTAAACCCGTGAAGGCTGACGGACATAGATTTTCAGAATAAAAGCAACCTTTGAAGAAATGTTAAACTTGCATTGCCTACGACCTATGGTCTATGGCTGTAGATATAATGCATCAAACACTCCTTTTCTAGTGAACTTGCTGAGTACGCTCATACTCAATGTATCTTCTTAACCCTTGCTAGATTCTGAAGCCATTAAGACGACGTCTACATCAAGTTATGCTACATGAGTAATCAACAAAAGCTAAAGCTCTTCAATGAAGTAAAGGAAGTCAACATATACATCAACAAAAGTGAATACGAAGTTGCTGATTAGATAGAAATATAATCTCTAGCCATAGAACCTACTTCTATAGAGTATTGCAATAGCAGCAATACCAGCCATATACTTAGATGCTAATCTTATTAGCATAATAGTTTTGAGTTGATTATTTTCTGATTCTTCTTTGTAAGAAGTTCCTTTCTCTCTCTTTAACTTAGAGTGTCCTCTGGATCTTTTGTAAAGAGTCGAGTTGTAACCTATAGTCATGTCTTGGACCTGCTGTGTTTCTGTTGTACAACTCTGAGGGATGTAATACTAGTGAATGGTGTTTCATTGGTGTTATGTCAAAGACTATAGTGTACTACATCATCCAGTGGTATCCTGGGTCACCGCAAATCATATGGATGATATGATGAACATGTTGATTGTTCGCCTTTGAAACTACATCATCTCTTGTGATGATCAGACTTGGTGTAGTGGATTTGGTTCGTGTAATCACCAAAACGACTCGAGGGATTTTTTTTTTGAGTGGGAGTTCAACAGTAATATGATTAAAGTTGAACACTATTTATCACCTTACGCTTAGTTTTAATTGAGATAATAGAACTATAGAATTCTGGATAGTTACTTTACGAAATGTATCGTATTGTTTTGAGTGTCAATCTAAAATTTTAAAAGTCCTATTGCAAACTTTTAGAAAACTCCGTTTACTCTGTGAGGTTTAATAATTGGTATTAAATCAAGAGTAACAATTCCATTGTTAATATCTAAAGATCATGTCTGCCTCCATGATTCTTGATATCCAAAAGATTGTTTTAATATCAAGGTTATCTAGGAGCTGAAAGGATTGTTTCAAAAACCATGATGTGTGGCAGATATTACGATATCTAAAACAATTTTTTTGGTTGCAACATGATAGAGTATAATTTAGAAAAATATATGTTCTCATATTTGATGAGAATTTGCAAAGGTTGGAGATGCTAGATGTCCTAATCCTCCGAAAGATTTTGGAGAGCAACATTATACTCGCAATTCGCCGTTATAAGCTATAGTAGCTTGATCATGAAAAATTTCATGATAAGGATGAATAAAATATGTAGGTAAAATGTTTACTACACTAAAATATTACTAAAGAATGGTATTCAAAAGAATGCCAAACATTTGATGATGGTGATATACTTCAAAGTGAAAGTCCAAAGACATTAGTATTTGACTATACACGCTTTGGACTATGTGTTATGTGTATGGCGCCACTATTGATGTTGATAGATTCTTTTAAACGGAAAAGGAAATGCTAAAATATAATCTCATAAATATTTGACAGAAAATAAAAGACTAGAATTGTTCAGCAAAGGTATATAGATGATATACATGTTATGGCTGTATTCTTTGCTTGTTAAACAATGTGGTTCTTGGGTATTGGATACCAAATTTGTTGGTGTGAATTGTCATACGGAACAACACAATTCATGAACTATAATGGACCAAGTAACTAGCAAGAGAATATGTGATGATGTTCATCGAAAATAAAATAAAGTGATGTTGTGTTTCTCGTTGACATTAAAGCTTGCCTTCAAGATTTGTTTTAATAATTGTTATTTTGATCAGGTATTATGAGAACAAATGCTTGTTCGAATAATTTCCATATTCCATAACAGATGGATGATATACAAGCTAGTTGGAGAAATCTCATCCATAAAACTAATGCTAAAAATGTCACGAGAAAAATGATTGAAATATCACTTAAGAAGTGACATCGCCGTTTAATTTATATTGGAAAGAAAACATGAAGAAACTCCATGTTGATGGAATTTTGGAGTCTATTCATTTTTATCAAATGACACTTGTGAGACTTTCCTAGAGATAATTGAAACTCTGTTCATAGGCCAAAAGGGAACGGATGACTAAATTATTGGAATTTGTACATATTGATGTATGTAGTCCATTATGTGTAGTCATGAGCAATGGATTTCAACTTCATATGCTTTCTCCGAAAATTTGAGTGAATATATGTGTATATTTACTTAATGAGGAAGAAGTATGAAGCATTTGAAAATGTTCAAAGACTTTCAAGATGAAGTGGAATATCATTGTAACAAGAAAATAAAGATTTTATGATTGGATCATAAATGAAGATATTTGAGTTACAAAGTTTAGCAAAACACCTAAAGAATTGAGGAATCTTCCATAGATTAATGTTTCCCGAAAACACCATAGTGGTATGGAGTGTTCGAGATATGTAATGAAACCTTGTTTGACATGGTAAGATCAAATGTGTCATTTATAAAACTGCCATTCTATTTTTAAAGATTAAAGCTTTAGAGACTACCACTTTTACACTAAAAAGAGCTCCATCATGATCCATTGAAATGACACCATATAAGTTATGGTTTGGGATAAAACCCAAGTTGTCCTTTCTTAAACATTGGTATGCGCATAAGTAAAATGTTTACAACCAAAGTAGGATGAGCATGTTTTGTAAGTTATTTCGAATAAGCATTGGGTACTCCTTCATCACACCAAAGACAAGAGTGTTTGTCGCTTAAAACGCCAAGTTTCTTATGAAGGAATTTTTCGTGAAAACTTAAGTGGGAGGACAATAGAACTTTAATAAGTTTAATGAACTTTTGCTATATGTGCTAATTTGCGCAGCGCCAGAAAGTGTCCCGAAGGCAGCAATAATGCTCATGGCTCACGTGCCTCAAAGGTTGTGGTCACGAAGGTCTAAGTTCCTATTGAACCGAGTAGGTTGGTTAAACAATCAAATACTAAGATTTGAGAGTAAATCATTATTGTTTGACAATGATGAACCGACTACATGCAAAGAAGCAATGATGGGCCCTGACTCCATCAAATGGCTTGAAGCCATAAAATCCGTTATATTTTCATACACGAAAAATCAAGTTTTTGAACTTGAAAGACCCTCCGGAAAGGTGTAAGACATGTCGGTCGTATTTAGATCTATAAATAGACATGGATGTTTCACATCTATGAAATTGTCGACATGTCGGCAAATTTTTTACAACAACATTCAAAAGTTGACTATGACAAGATTTGATCTTTCATAGCGATATTTAGTCTGGACGAATTAAGGTAGCAACCACTACATATAATTCTGTTATATGATAGTTGAACAAACAAAACAAAGTTCTTCCAATAGAATAGTTACCTAGGACATGTACATGACACAATCCAAAGGGTTTTGTTAATTCAAAGGATGCCAAAAGAGCATGCAAACTTCAATGATTGAAGTAAGCATCACGGAGTTGGAATCTTCACCGGGATGAAACTATTAAAAGGTTTAAATTCATCAAAAACGATTAAGAAACTTGAATTTGCAAGAAATTAAGTGGGAGCGCTGAGACATATTTCTAATACATTATATGAAAGACATATTGTTGATTGTAGATGATGTATCTTTTATTGACACAAGATTAAGAATTTCATTTCGATGAAAGACTTAGGCAAAACGTGAATATTTGACATCAATGTTTATATGGATAGATTGAGATGTTAATATGGTTGTGAAAAATGTACATATATGAGATATTGAATGAGTTAAATATGGAAATAACAAGAAAGGTTCTTGCCACACAGATGGTGAGTGAAATCACAAAAATATTTTGATTAATCATGCCATGGTATGTACACATCCATATATGTCCTATGCTCTAAATGTTTGTGAGAAAATACCAGAATGATTCATAAGATGATCATTTGATGATAGTAAGGATATTCTTATGATCTTTAGGAGAATTAAGAATATGTCATATAGAGGTGACAAATAGATAGATAGTTCATTGTAAAGTGTTACATTGATACTAATTTTGTCACAAGATACAAATTAAGTTTATCTCAATTTAAACTATGGGTGGCACAATGTAATGGAAAGGAGATTCCATAACAGATTTGGATGAGTTCCAAAGTTAAGACATTATGACAGATACTACAACAAAAGTCTAAGTATATGATTGCTATTGTAGCAGCAAAATAGGGCATTTGTATCAAGTAGTTTGTTATCAAACTAGGTGTAGTTCACAGCAGGCTAGCACTATAAATATATATTGTACAACAATTGTATCAACATGTTTTAACCCCAAGAAACTAAAGGTCTCACCAAAGGACCAAATTTATACAATGCCATCTCATTGGAGAATCAGTGATGCGTAGAGATGCAAAGACATGCAATTACCCACGGATCTGAAAGTGCTGGATCTGAAGATTGTACCAAACGTGTATATACAACACCAGAAATCCATAGGTGTTGAAAGCACTAAGTTTTTCAAACTAGAATATTGACTCTAGTGCAAGTGGAAGACCGTTGGAGATATGCCCAAGAGGCATAAAGTGGTTATTATCATATCTTTATGTTTATGATAAATATTTGCATCCCACGCTATAATTGTATTAACCGGAAACATTAATATTTATGTGTTTTGTAAACATAAAAGAGTCTCTAGTAAGCCTCTTGTTAAACTATCTTGTTGATTAATAGATGATCATGGTTTCCTGATCATGGACATTGGGTCATATCATTAGGAGAATGATGTGATGGACACACTCCTATAGTAAGCATAGCATAAGATAAGTCATTAAAGTTCGTTTGCTACATAGATTTTAAAATACATAGTTACCTAATCCTTCGACCATGAGATCATGTTAATCACCATTACCGGATGAGTGCTTTGATGGCATTAAACGCCACTTTCGTAATTGGGTGGTTATAAAGGTGGCATTAGGTATTCTAAAAGTATGCGTTGAAGCACATGGATCAAGAGTGAGATTTGTCCATCCATATGACAGATAGATATACTATGGTCCCTCTCGGTGGAGTGTCATCCAATTGGCTTGCAAGCATGTGACAAGGTCACAAGGGATGTCACATCATAGTACAAGTAAAGAGTACTTATCGATAACGAGGTTGAACTTGGTATAGAGATACCGGCGATCGAACCTCGGATAAGTAAAGTATCGCGTGGCAAAGGGAATCGGTATCATATGTAAATGTTTATTCGATCACGAAATCATCGTACAAATATATGGGAGCCATTATGGATTTCCAGATCCCACTAATGGTTATTGATCAGAGAGGTGTCTCGTTCATGTCTACATAGTTCACAAACCGTAGGGAGACACACTTAAGGATTCAATGTTGTTTAAAGTAGATATGGAATGTGAGTTGGAGACCGAATGTTGCTCGGATTCCCGGATTGGATCCATGACATCACGAGGAGATCCGGAATGGTCCGAAGAATAAGATTCATATAAGAAAAGTGGTTTTCCGGGGTTCGGAAATGTTTTTGATGTTTTGACCGGAAGCTTCTAGAATATTCTGGAGGGTCCACCACTCTGGGAGGGGTCACTTGGGACGTGGCATGCCCTAGGAGCTGGCCACACCAAACCCTAAAGGTCCAATTCTGCCAAGACTAGTAGAAGGGTCAAATCCTAGTTTGAATAGTCAAATCCTAGTTTGAAATGTCAAACTCTAGTTTTTTGTAAGAAGGAAGACTTGTTGGAAAATGTTTCAAGCTCTTCTCTTGGTGGCCGAGTTGGGGAGGGACTCAACTAGGCCTGGGAACACCCTTGGCCGCCCCCGCCTATATAAGGATGGGTGGGGGTGTACCCCTTAGTACCCTTGCACCTTGGCGCATAACCCTAGCCGCTGCCCCCTCTTTTCTCTTGTCCATCGTCCTGCTTCGGCTTAGGCAAAGCCCTACAGAAATCTCTCCTCCTCCACCACCACCACACCATCGTGTTGTTAGGATTTTGAGGAGATCTACTACCTCTGCTGCCTGCTAGAACAAGGGAGAGGAAGGTATTCATCGACTATCGTACGTGTGACCGACCGCTGAAGCGCTACTGGAATGTGGCGCCGGAAGGATCATCTACACGATCTTGAGATCGGCAAGTAATCGACTACATCAACAACGAGAATCCGATCTCGTTAAACGCTTTGTATCTATGAGGGTTAGTTCTCTACAAACTCGTTGCACCGATCTTGTAGATTAGATCTTGGCTTTTCTGTGTTCTTGCGGTAGAATTTTTTGTTTTCCATGCAACGAACCGTACACCATGGCCTTTGTAGCTCGCGTCGCCGCCCCTGAGCTCGCACCTCCACGGGCCACCGCCTGCTGGTGCCTCTCCGGCGGATGACCACGACCTACCTTCCTCGCGCGACCAGCTCACGCGGCCACCCTGTAGCTTGCGTCCCTGCATCGTTGGCCCCGGATCGCCTCCCTCGTATCCTTTAGGCGCGACGCCCTGCAAGAGCTGCGCGTAGCACCCTGGAGCTCGGTTGCGCCACTGTCTGTCTCCATCTCCGACAATGACTCCAAGCACCGGCGGCTCGTCCTGCCTCCAGCGTCGTCCCTACTACCTTGCGGGTCGACACCGGTAGCGGCCACGATGCTACTGTGGGAGGCGAAGACGTGGTTGATTTTTTCTTTTCTAGTTTTGCTACCCCACGCGTTGGGTTGTTGCTACCTAGATGTCCCCTCATTGCTACAATGAGTTTTAATCCACCATAATATTACCCCTCTGATACATACGGTGTCTGGCGTTGCTACCACAGTTTAGAGTGTTTGATACTTTAGTTGGTCGATGTTGCCATTTTTTCCGTTGTTGCTACTAGCGTTTTGCTAGTTTAGTATATTTTTTTGCTAAGTATTCATATATTTTTTGCTACTTTCACACAACTTTTTTTGCCACAACCGATTTCTATGGTTTTGCTACAAGATCTTCGGCGATGTCTCCGCGAAGTCGGTTTTGTACATTAGATAAAACATGTCGCTACAATTGTTTTATAGTTTTGCTATAATAGTATAATTTTTTTGCTATGCAGTCTCTGACGAGAGTCTCCAGCGAAGTCGGTTCTGCTACATTAGGATTTTTTTCTACAAGGTCACATGTGAGTCTGACGAATTCTTCGACATGGTTATGTCTGTTTTTTTCTAGACTAAATCGTTCTGTGCTACATGTAGCAAAAGCTTAACTATTTATAACAAAAGCATGTATATAGTAAAAAAAGAATTTAAATCTTTTTTAAAACATGTGTTAGCAGAAGGACCCGGTAAATTTTGAAGAATTTGAGACTCTTCGCTGGGCGAAAGCCTCGTCTTGGCGGCTGGCCAGGACCGGCGACGATGACGCCCGTGGGCGTCGCATCCTTTTTGAAGTCACCGTTGAAGTGAGTGTTTCTTGCTCCTTCGCCTGGACTCTCCAGGGAAACCCCAAATCCCTCACGAGATCGGGCGTAGGCGACGCACTCGTGTCGCTTTGCCTCTTGGACGTCCACATGACTGTGGGACCTGTGGAGTGTTTTGGTGGTTTGGCGGAGGAGGGTTCGCCTTCGGCATGTCGGGGCTTGGTTCTGGGCCGGCATGGTTGTTGGAGCAGTGGCTCCGGTTTTTCTTCTCCGCCTGTTGCGTTGAGGTGTGGTGTCGATCTGGTTGGTCGTCGACCCGTGTGGAGCGCAGCCTCGGAGCTGGCGTGTAGTGTTGTGTTGTATCGGTTTTTTCGGCCTGTTTTCCTTATAAACGGGCCAACTCTTTTTTACTACTTCCTCCGTCCCAAAATAGATGTCTTAGATTTGTTAAAATTTGGATAAATCTAGACATTATTTAGCATATAAATTTATTTAAATTTTAAGAAACTTGAGACATCTATTTTAGAACGGAGGGGTATATTGGGAATATATTAATGAAAGGCAAAGCTTTTTCCTCGTTTAATTTTTTTTGAAGAATTATCTTCGAGGATCGCGTAGTACTCCACGTTGGAAAGCCTTCTCCTCGAAAAATACTCGCGCCGAAGCCCATCAATCGCCTTCTACTGCCCCGCGAGGCCAGCGATCCGAGTCGAAACGCATCTTGGCAATCCATCCCAAAGTGCAGCGAACGGCTGGTATCACTTTTGCATCACCGATCCGTGGCACACCCTCCTCCACCAATCATCGCCCACCTGTTCCTCGTATATAATCTTCCGCCCGCTGATCGTCTCCTGGCATCTCAACTCCAATTCCCCACTCGTTCCTCCACCTTCTAGCGAGAACAGCACCCCCGCACCACCCTCTCCGGAGAAACCAGCAGCGCCCATGGCCCCCAAGGCGGAGAAGAAGCCGGCGGCGAAGAAGCCCGTGGAGGAGGAGCCCGCGGCGGAGAAGGCCGAGAAGACCCCTGCCGGTAAGAAGCCCAAGGCGGAGAAGCGGCTGCTGGCGGGGAAGACGGCGTCCAAGGAGGGCGGCGAGGGGAAGAAGGGGAAGAAGAAGGCCAAGAAGAGTGTGGAGACTTACAAGATCTACATCTTCAAGGTGCTGAAGCAGGTGCACCCGGACATCGGCATCTCCTCCAAGGCCATGTCCATCATGAACTCCTTCATCAACGACATATTCGAGAAGCTTGCAGGCGAGTCCGCAAAGCTCGCGCGCTACAACAAGAAGCCCACCATCACATCCCGGGAGATCCAGACCTCCGTCCGCCTCGTCCTCCCCGGCGAGCTCGCCAAGCACGCCGTCTCCGAGGGCACCAAGGCTGTCACCAAGTTTACATCATCCTAGGTTGCTGTGTTGTGTTCTTGGGGAGTAGCTCGTCATCTTTTCTGTTCCGTCTTGAGATGAATCGCTGGTACTCTGTAGTTAGGTGTCTGAATGTGTTCCGACAATCGCTGCCTCGGGGAACAATACTGTCTTTTCAATTTGAAGAAATATTATTGTTGTTGCGTCGATCTGACTCATGACCATGTCATTCTGCCTCCCGGGATATACTACTCTATCCCAATTTATTAGACTTACGCGTATATCTAGATCGTCCGCATGAGCTATATAATATAAATTATATAATATAAAAATTATATCATTAGAAAATATAATATTTAAAGTTTTTAATAGTATAGTTTTTATCTTATATACCGCTAATTTTTTTTAAATAATACATTTTTTTATTTATTTTCACAAATAATACGCAAAACAGAAAAATTTCAAATCATGCATCCGTCCGTTGAGCAGACTGAGCGTTGTCGTTGAGCAGGACGACAGGCACGTCGTCCCTTGAGCAGACGATGTAGCGTCGTCCCTTGAACAGACGACAGGCGCGTCCTTTGACAAGACGACTACCGGTGCTCTCCATTTGAATAATCGTCCGCTCGGCAATCCTTCGCCGATTTTTCGCCGGTACTACGCCATTTTTCCGCCGTTACTCCGGCAAATTTTTCACGCCGATAATCCCGCACTTTGTTCCGCCACGACTTCCCGCCTCTTTTTCCCGCCATGACTTCCGCCTCTTTTTCCCGCCATGACTTCCGCCTTTTTCCCGCTTATTCGGTGCCTCTATAAATCCGCAACGGATGTATCCTTTAACCAGTTCATCTCTTCCTCCTCTTACTCTCTCATTTCCTCTCTCCTTTTGCTCTCGATTTTCCTCCACTCCTCTCCACTATGACCGACGCGTCTCTCGGCTGTAGATATGTCCATTGGGCTTTTCTTCATAGCGAACTGTTGAGATAGGCCATAAACCAGCCGACTGGGATATGTTGGTATCGAACCATGATGCTCTCGTTACACTTGGTAAGTCACTTTATCTAAGAGGGTGGAAACCAAGACCCCAAATCAGTGCAGAGCTTCTCGGGATCAAGGCAGGTGGGACAAGCTCACCTTCAAGAGTGAAGCTCGCATGATGGAGGTGGCTAATACACCTTGGTCTGGATAGAAGAAAGCGAAGATGAGGATGATATCTTCATGCCGCCACCGGTTGGAAGCAAGGCAAGAGCTGAGTGGGACAAGAGACAGAGAAGAATAAAGAGGGCCAAGAAGAGTCAAGCGGACATGACGGAGCAGGTTGTGGCACGTAGGGCCTGGATAGAAGAGAGCGAAGATGAGGATGATATCTTCATGCCGCCACCCGTTGGAAGCAAGGCAAGAGCTGAGTGGGACAAGAGGCAGGAGAAGAAGAAATCGCAGGCCAAGAAGAGCAAGTGCGAGGGATCGTCCAAGGGAAAGGGCGAGGCATCATCGAAGGGAAAGGGAAAGGCATCATGCTAGGGATAGATAGGACTCTTATTTATGTACCACAAGTTATGTTGAACTATGTTGCAAGTTATGTTGAGTAGTTTGTCGAATAAAATCATGAAATAATAGAACGATGTCTCATACATAGATAGGTAAATGACTGATACATAAGTAGATATCACTGGTGTCGACGACGAGGTGGCGGAGGCCTCGGTGTACTCCATCCATATCTGTGGGGTGGAATCACATCACGGCGAGGTGCAGTTGACCCTTCACCTTGATCCTGTGTATTCTGTGTGGGGATAGGTGGTGGAGTACCTTGTTGATCTTGACTAAACCAGTCTACCTGCTTTCGTCTTGTGTCTGCTGATGAGTCGTCGATCTTGTCCCATGTAACGGTCTCTGCTAGTGTACAAGAAATTAAATCTTGAACAATGACATCTGCATCTAATAATAGTAGGAAGGGACACGCTTACCCTCGGGATGAGATTGTGGTCGATAAGCAAAGTCCATGTAGGGGATCGGTGCGATCACGCCATTGTTCAAAGTAATCTGGTTCTGCAATCGGTGAAGTAAACTGTGATTGCTGCCACCCGAGCCTCGGCCTGGTGCGGAGGTGGTGCTCTCGGCGCTCTTTGTGAGTCGTGGGCGAGGCCCGGCGGAGTGGTGGAGAAATATGCTCCTCGTGCGTCCGATCCTCCGGCATGGTGCGAGAAGGTGGCTGCTCCATGGATCGGCGTGGGCGCGCTCCTCCGAGTGACGCGGTGGGCGCTGTGTGGATCGGCGTGGCGCTCCTCTCCACCGAGTGACGCGGTGGGCGTTGTGCTTCGGTGTTGAGCGACGTGCGAGACGCTGGTGCACGTGATGGCGGCGTGATACGCGCAGCTTCTCCTCGACCCGCCGGGCAAAGGATCGAGCCTGGCGGCGGGCACAAGAGGAACGGACGAAAGCGATCGTCCGTACTGAGCCACCTCAGTCTGTAGCTCCCACGTCATGTCGGCCTGCATTTTTCTCATAGTTAGGTATGCACTACATAGGCACTCATGTTTATTATGCTCTAAATAAAGTACTTACCGCTGACTGTCTGGACTCCAGTGTTGACTGGCTAGGGTATATCTCATCGTCATGTGCGTGTGGAATGGGACGTAGCCGTGTCATCGACATGTACCTCTGTAGGTATCCGTGGAATAGCTCCATATCAAACGGGCCAGCGTGCCACACTTGTGTTGGTGCATTCTGCCACTCGTTGATGTAAATCCCCACCTGTTGGACCCATTGAGTGGCAGTCTTGCTACTTCTCCGACAGTACCTGTCATTAGAATTTGTTAGACCATCATTAAAGAACATAGATGAAGTATAAGATCGTTCCTTATGTACATATATTTACTTACGCGTGCGACATACGGAAGGGAACATCCGGACGGGGATCTACCATCGGCAAAGACCAAACTGTCGCATGACCCTCTGTTGAGACATCTCCTCAACTTGGCAATCAAAGATGATCTTGGATGTAGTCACCAAGATTCTCGATCTCTAGTGCACATAATAGATATGCCTCCGGGATATCGATGCGTGTCGTGTCTGCAGGTGTCTGGCTCCCAAATCACGACATCCTCTTTTAGTGTGTCGAACGCTCATTTGAACGATGAATAGCATCTAACGACTTGCTCTCCGCGAAACGACCTGCATGACAAAATAGTTGTTAGTAACTTTCATATTGTAGTACTAGAAGTGCAATTTATTAAGACATTACACGACCTTGCGGGGTCCATGAGTGCCAAATGTAGGCAAATCAATTTGCTCTTCGTCGAAACAGGTCGATTGGTAGACAATTGTTTCATGTTCTGTTGCCGACTATTTGGTTGACACTTACATCTGGGCGGCCGATAGGGAACCTCTCCCACGACCACGATTGCAGCAACAATGGGCATCCTAGCAAGGCGTCCTTGGTTAGCGGCAAGCATTGCACATACCTCGGTACATAGCTGCTAAGACAGTGAACCCCAACTCCACTGTGCATTCTTCACGGCACGTCGCCTCCGATCCCTCTAGCAAAATGGATGTATCGCGCACTAATGGTCGACACGTGGTTCTCGGTGAACATCACCTTCCCGAGCAGCCACATAAGGTATGCCTCCGGTGCGTAATCTGTGGGCCATCGAGTGGTGGCGGGAACCCAAACCTCTCAGATGCATTGGCAAATAGAACAATTTTCAGTACATGATACTTCTCCAACAAAATAGAACAAATAAATGAAACACACACGATCTTGCTCCAACCATCCAAATTTTGGCCCATGATTGTCATGGCCAAAGGCGAAGCTCCATCGCGGATGCCAAAGAATCGTTGGGCCATCTCTTGGGCCCAATTTGCCGGTGGATCCACTGGGCCTATGGGCACGCCAGCGGAAGTCCCAGCAAGTACGAGGCGTCCTGAAGGTAGGAGCCATCTCTCCCCATCGAAAATGGAAAGTGTGAGTCTCGGGCCTCCATCGATCCACCAAGCACGTGAGTAAAGGCGAGTCGTCTTTGGCGACTAGTCTGCGGAACCCAAGTAGTCGCCCTTCTATCACCTCCATATTAGTGGCCTCAACCAAGCGAGCGAATGGTAAGAGCCCAGCCCACTTCAATCTACATAAGAAGAAAGCGAGCAGTTTAGTCACATTGGCCCATAAATATCCCAACAACAAGAGAAATAAATGTCACATGCCTCGAAGCCAATCGGGATGTATGCACCATTCGAAATGGAGGTCAGTCACTAGGTGCTTCAAGGACCCCGGGTTAGCATCCAGTACCGTTGATCGGTGCTTTCTATCTATGTCAGCATTCAGCAAAGATCCCGCCATCTGCACATAGTTCCACACATATTACAAATTTAAGACATAGTTCCACACATGTTACAAATTTAAGACATAGTTCCACACATGTTACAAATTTAAGACATAGTTCCACACATGTTACAAATTTAAGACATAGTTCCACACATGTTACAAATTTAAGACATAGTTCCACACATGTTACAAATTTAAGACATAGTTCCACACATATTACAAATTTAAGACATAGTTCCACACATATTACAAATTGATTATGTCCCTCTGCCTCTGCCTCTTCTTCCTCTGCCTCTTCTTCCTCGGCTGCCACGTCCACGAGGAGAAGCTCCACCAGTCCCGAAGATGTGGCAACCGTGTCTATATGACCAAATTGATTACACGAAAACATTGCCTAGTAGGGCCTCCGGCTTGATTCATCCATATCATTACGGATGCGGACACATTGTCTCCTTCCTCTGCTGTCCTCATCAAGACAGGATCTGGATGTAAACCCTTTCACTGGATTTACTTTATTGAAATTTCCCCATGCCCTATATCCCATCATCTCGCTTGTCCATGTATTGACCACCGCGTCCTTAAGGAAATAAGGAGACACAAATGAGATCGCATCCATACCCATCAGCCCGCATGCAGCTAGTACATGCGAGCAAGGCAGATGCAACAGCTTGGGTTTATTGCACGTGCACTCACACGTTGGCAGGCTTGCCTATCCTCACCTCTGTGTCTTTACCTCTTCTCCTGTTCCGATCCGGTTGGAAGGGAGGCGTACCTCGAACCTTCTTTCCTGATTACCGATGGCGACGACATACATGGACCGAGCCTTCTCCATCTTGGCATCCATGTAATGCATGATCTTTGAACAATACCTCGTGTTTGGGTTGTTCATGATATGCATCTGAGCCATCTGAGTCATCTCGAAATACTTGAGTTCGGTGAAAATACACTCCATTCTTTGTTAATGGTAGAGCCCTACTTCCTCTCAAGACAAAGTTGTAAGTTTCATTGATTTGTAGTCATGACGCCAAACCTAGCACCATGAGTGTCATGCAGAGACCACCTCTACTGCTCGTGTTGTATCCATTCCTAAAAAAATTTAATCCTTCTACCAGGCCTTCTCCTAGTACCGGGTTGGTCAAATCCTGGCAAGTCACAAGGGGCAATGGGTTCTTCCTCCGGTGGTGCTGCTCCTGTTTTGCAGCTAACGCCATTTGCATGAGCACGCGATGCTGCTCTAGCTGCTCTCCGCTGAGTCACATGTTTTTTAGTGAAGTCATCAAGATAGCCACGACACTTGATATACTTCCACTCTTGGTTCTACTTGCAAAGCTTCTTGAATAGGTTCATAAGAGCCTTGTTCCTGAACTGTGAGAAAAAATTGGCCCCTAGATGCCGCATGCACCAACGACTCTGCATGTCCAGCCATGGAGTTACTTCATCAGGAGTGGGCTGTGTGAGCTTCTTTATCGCGCTTAGTATACCTGGATGTCTATCATGAAGCACGCATACATTCGGTGTATCTCTCACAATTGCTATGTTCAGCTGCCTGAAAAACCATACCCAACTCTCTGTGTTCTCGCTCTCCACGAAAGCAAAAGCAAGTGGAACCACTTGATTGTTTCCATCTTGGCCTATGGCAGTCAATATCTGACCCCTATACTTGCCAGTGAGAAATGTACCATCCACACAGATGACTGGTCGACAGTGAGTGAAAGCTTCTATGCATATAGCAAATGAGAAGAACACTCGATGAAGTACCCTCAAATTAGGTTCGTGTGGCAATGTAAAGTGTTGGATGTCCACGTAGGTGCCTGGATTCCTAGCCTGCAGTGTCTGGAGCATCCTAACAACGCAGTCATACCCGTCTCGAAACGAACCAAACCTTGCCTCCAGTGCCCTTTGCTTAGTCCTCCAAGCCTTCCCATATGAAATATTGTAGCGGAATCTGACAGAAACTTTGTGAATGATAGCATTCACCCCCATGGCTTTGCCCTCCACTATCTCTGTACAACAGTCTAGCCGGGGAGGGTTGGCGTGAGGTTACGATGGTCTGAAGGACACTTTCAAGTGTGCATGTGTGCATCACAACATCGGTGACCTTCCGGTTGTGTCATACCTAGGGACATGGGCATGCACCCTTGCGGACATCCAGCTTCCTCGCAAACCAATGTCAAATATTGTTGAGATGACACCTTCGTTTCATGACCCGTTGCATGGACATTGACCACTCAACAATTGCTTCCTGCAGATGTCTCTTGCTAGGATATAATGCACCTAGAGAGATGTTGTTCGTGATAATGCCACGCGAATCATGCCCATCGTTCACGATCATTGCTTTGTTGTCATTATTCCATGATGCGGAATAGGTTGGCGATCTCTTCTTGATCGACTACTCGCGGAATCATCACCGTATCCTTGTTTTACGAGTCTTCGGCTTCCATTTGATGTTGCAACAAACCATCATATATCTCGTCCTCATCAGCCAATGAATATGTCTTCCCTAATCCTTCACCACCGTCTCCGATACATAACCATCACCCCGTATAGCGCCATGTGACCTGATTCATATCCGCCACCCTCTTGTTGTCCGACTACTCGGCTATGATCATAACTACCTCCGGCATGACCGTCCGACTACTCGGCCATGATCATAACTACCTCCAAAGATGACCGTCCGACTACTCCAGCCATGATCATAACTACCTCCAAGATGACGGTCTGACTACTATGGTCATGATCATACCCAGCCTCTTTCACCACGGGTAACACTAAGAGACTAGGGTTAACTCCTCTTTTCGCAAGCTTGCACAAATTTGACCCATTTACATTGTGCTTCTATTGGCCTTAAATAAAAATTAGGGGTTTGCCTTGACTTAGTCCATAAAGCATGCACACCGGTATGGGTAGGAGGGAGCCCTAAGCGAACATAACCAATCCTTCAAGCGAGTAGCACTGCTTTCAGGATTCAAGCACTTCATCCATAAATCTAAACTCGCTCAAATCAACTCCGTGCTGGTTCATTCTGACGGAACCAGGACCATACAAGAACCTAAACACTACATTATTTGACATGATTTTCGACCTAAAAAATACCAAAAATAGTCAAAAACAGGTACATTGACACATAATACTCTACAAATATCTTGCATCTAACAGACCACATCAAACGCTACCTATGAACATACACACATGACTGCAATAAGCAAGAAATTAGGGTTTACCCTTGAAGCGTGCGAAGTCCTGCCGTGCAGCTGCCTCAGGTCAACGGATCAGCACCTCCACCATGCACCTTTCTCAAGTCCCAGCACCAGCCTCCACCATGGCCATTGCTCAACAAGAAGCTAAGAACACCACCAGATCCCTCCACCAAAACGCCTCAAATCACCACACCAGGCTATCCCATTAGTAGATCGGGACTCTACTAGCTTGCTAATGTGTTAGAGCAGCGAGTTTAGATAGAAATCTAGGCTAGAAATCGGGTGCAACGGCTGAGAAAATGAGAGCAAGCGAGAGAGGAAGAAGAGCCAGCAGACGGGCGAGCTGGAAATGAGAGCGAGGGACGATGGGCACGGGCGGGCGGGCGAGCTAATATAGCCGGGGCTCGTCGTCCGTTCAAGGGACGAAGCGGCTGTCGTCTATTCAAGGGACGACGCAGCTGACCCCCTGTCAGCCGACAGCGCCCGTCGTCCGTTCAACCAACGACCGGGCCGACCCCTGACAGCCGACAGACTGGTCGTCTTTTGAACAAAAGAAGGCAACCTGGTCGTCTTTGCAAGAAAAGAAGACATGTTCGTCGTCTCTTGAACAGACGACGGGTCTATTTCGTCCGTTCAACGGACGACGGACAGACAGATTTGAAATTTTTCTGTTTTGCGTATTATTTGCGAAAATAAATAAAAAAATGTATTATTTAAAAAAAATTAGCTTATATACCTCATGTTAAGTTGGTTAATTTATCGACCTAGAAATACACGTAGGTCATTTAAACCGAGACGGAGGGAGTAGTAGTTCTTACTACGATGACCTTGTTTACGCTACGTCATTTTGGTTTCAATGCGGAGGCAGATTCTGAACTTTTTGTTTGAACTATTTTATAAGCTCCTATCCGTGGTCTGATTTTTCTTCGAGAATTCTGTCCGTGGTCTGATCTATGTGGTGAGTAGCTTTCTCCGATTTCAGATTTAGATTTAACTTTTGGTACCGGGAAATTTTGCACATGAAAATTTTGGGCGGGCTTTCAATTGAGAATCACTTGCGCGCCAAGCTATAACCTGTAGCGACGGTGCCCGTAGCACTGGAAGTGGAGGCCGTCCTCTACGTCACAAGCTGAGCGCTGCGAAAGGAGCAGCAGGGGCGTTGCGGTCTCGTTCTCCATCTGCAAGCGACGCGGATCCACCTCCATGGTTCCAGCAGCAGCGACAGTCGGCGGCACTGAATCTAGAAGTGGAGTGCCATTGAGGAGGAGAAGACGCTGCTCCCAGCGACTACCGACGTGGTGGCCTTGAGCGAGGAGTACCTGCGTACAACATTGCCTCATTCCAAGGTCAGGGCCGCCGTTTGAGGTTCAACTCTGGCAAATCACTCTCATTCAGGACTTCAGGTTCAGCTACCGATTTGATTCTGAATATTTCATCCAATCTTATCTGTTCTTGACTAATTCTGTCGTAGGCATCTTCTCTGTAATCAAAAAACAGTTCTTGAACCACACGTCGTACAGTAATTGTATAGGTACCGTCACGAAGACACGAACCAAACAAAATCAGGCTCAACCATTCCATTTACAGTCGTGTATTCTCAAAACTTTACGCTTTCTGTAGCCAAACACCACCTTGTGTTTACCTGTATTCAGACGGTGTATTTGCTGAACCCAGCGACAAAACCTTTTCCAGCAACAGTTTTGTGGAGAGAGTGAAACTACAAAACACTTATTCTTCGAATGTCTGACTGCTAGTCAGGTTTGTGAGTAAATCTCAGTTTTTTTAATGTACACAGTTCAAAATCAGTTGATGACATTTCTGCTTGGTGGCTCACTTCCAATAAACACTTTGTTAGTAATAACTTCTGTGCTGCGGCGCTTTTAGTGTCTAGGGCTTAAGAAATGAACTTTGTTTTCAGGATTGCAGGGGAAAAAATGAAATGGGCTTGGGGGGTAGTCTTTGCAAGATGAGTTCGCTGATGCATCAACGAGAAGCAGTCTTTGCAGACACAATCAGTACTGATGAAAAGATGCTTGCTCTTCTCGGATAGAAGACATGGGGAACTGCTTCCCACACCTGGGTCTGATCTTTCCTGTTGAAGCTTCAGATGAAGAAGCACACCAGATCCTTCTAACTCACACCAACTGAATCTAAAAAATAAAGAACTCACGCCAACTGATACATGGCTGACTGAAGGATTATGATTTATGAGAGGATGGCGGCTTCACTGTATGATTCTTGTAGTACTCATGGTTCATCAGTACTATTTGGCCTATGCAGAAGTTTCTAAAAATTGCGAAATTAATTCACAAGACTAATATAACAGGTATTCCGGTCCACTGGCTTTCCCTCTGTGATCCCTTTATGCGGTCACCGGGGTGGGTTCAAATCACATCTCCTTCTCCTCTCGACGGGAGGAGGCAACCCGCCTAGACTGAATCGCTTTCACTTTAAGACATTTTGGCTGTCTTAGCCCGGTTTTGTGGAGGTAGTTCGGGATAGGTGGGTGGAGGATGCAGCTTCTCCCCGTGTATATTGCGCGATGGACATTTGGCACCATTGTGCTAAGTCCGCGCGCCAGCTTATGCGAGGGTGGGGGCAAACCTTGGGGCGGCGATTCAAGGCCATAAAGAGGCGGACACTACTGCATGAGATTCAAGAATTGGACCAGGAAGTGGACAACGTGGGGCTCTCGGCGAAGGCCTGGTCCCATAGATACTCCCTTGAGGCATCCATTATGCAGATCTATAAGGGGGGAAAAGGATTTTTAGGGAAAGGGGAGCCGTCGGAACTGGACTATCCAGGGAGAATCGAACACCTCCTACTTCCATGCCATTGCTAATGGTAGGAGAAGGAAGTGCTCAATCCCCTGCCTCTGGGAGGAGGATATCCTTCTAGAATACCAGAAGGAGATCTCCTTCCATATTTACGTTTTCTACAAGGACTTGTTCTCGGAGACGCCGCGCTCGGGCTTGTCGCTGGCCCCGGACCTCTGGGTTGAGGAGGCCTTGATGGCCTCTGCGGAGAATGCAGAGCTCACACTCCCATTTCTTCGAACTGAGGTGGCCACCGCAATTAGGTCCATGAAGGCCAGCTCGGCCCTAGGGCCGGATGGGTTCCCGATCGTCTTCTTTTATACGTTTTGGGAGCATCTGTAGGCGGTCATCATGCCGATGTTTCAGGAGTTCTACACTAGGACACTTGTGATGTCTAGGATAATTTTGGTGTGATTACCCCGATCGCCAAAGTGGTGGGGGAATGGATATACGCCAATTTAAGCCTATCACCATGAGAAATGTCATTCAACGCATTTTTTTCAAAGTCTTCCCTAATAGGACACCCCGGTCATGGAACGCCTGACCCACTGTAGGGGTTCGTAGCATGGAAAACAAAAAATTTCTACCGCATGCACACAAACAAGCCAAGATCTATCTATTAGATTGTAGCAACGAGTCGATAGAGCAACTCACCCTCGAAGATTCCAAAGCGGTTAACGAGAGAAGATTCTCGTGGGTGATGTAGTCGTACTCTTGCCGATCTCAAGATCGCGTAGACGATCCTTCCGGCGCTGCGTTCCGGCAGCGCTTCCGCAGTCGGTCACACGTTCGGTACTCAATGAAGACCTTCCTCTCCCTTGTTCCAGCAGGCAGCGGAGGTTGTAGCACTCTCCTCGCGATTCCGGCAGCACGACGGCGTGGTGTCGGAAGTAGAGGGGAGATTTCGCAGGGCTTCGCCTTATGCCGGAGCGAGTATGGTGGACTATGAGAGATGCCTTGGTGATCTAGGGTTTAGAGGGAACCAAGGGGAGGGATTGGCCGGCGGCTAGGGTTTGGGGAAACCCTAACTCGCCGAGTTAGAGGAGGCCCTAGGCGGTGGCGACTTGGAGGAGGCAGGCGGCTTGGGGCTAGGGTTTTGGGTGTGAGGGGTAGGGGGCGCCCTACCCCTCCTTATATAGGTGGAGGGTGGCCGGTTGGGAGGAGGGAGTTCTCCCCCAACTCGCCCTCCTTGGCCGGCGGGCGGAGGGAGGGGACTTCCTCCCCAAGTAGGTTTCCTACTCTCCCTCCACCAAGCAAACTTGAGATTTGACTTTTTCAAATTGGCGTTTGACTTTCAAACTAGGATTTGATTTCTCTCTTTATTTTGCCCAGCAAAGTGACCTAGTACATGATGCAACCATTCCACATTGTCATGACAGATTCATGTACCCTTCCCCCTCAGGAGTGCCGGACCTTCCGGACCCTTCTAGAACATTCCTGGTGAAAACACCGGAATCATTCCCCAACTCCGAAACAAGACTTTCCTTGTATGAATCTTATTTTCCGGACCATTCCGGATCTCCTTGTGATATCCCGGATCCCATCCGAGACTCCGAACAACATTCGATCTCTTTCTCATCATTCCATAACTACTTAACAACATCGAATCCTTAAGTGTGTCTCCCTACGGTTCGTGAATTATGCGGACATGATCGAGACACTTCTCCGATCAATAACCAATAGAGGAATCTGGAAATTCATATGGCTCACAAATATTTCTACGATTACTTTGCGATCGAATGAACCACTTACATATGATACCAATTTCCCTTTGTCTCACGATAGTTTACTTATCCGAGGTTTTGATCGTCCGTATCTCTGCATACCTAGTTCAACCTCGTTACTGATAAGTACTCTTTTATCGTTCCCGTGATATGTGATCCCTTGTGAGCCAGTCACATGCTTGCAAGCTAATTGGATGACATTCCACCGAGAGGGCCCAGAGTATATCTATCTGTCATATGGATGGACAAATCCCATTCTTGATCCATGTGTCTCAACCCATACTTTCCGAACACTCAATGCCATATTTATAGCCACCCAGTTACGGTGTGGTGTTTGATGTCATCAAAGCATCCTTCCGGTGATGGTGATTAGCATGATCTCATGGTCAAAGGAATTAGGTTACTATGTATCAGACAACTTATAACAATTGAACTATTAAAATGACTTGATCTTTATGCTACGCTTATCTATAGGAGTATGTCCATCATACCATTCTCCTAATGATATGATCTTGTTGTTAACAACATCTCAATGTTCATGATCAAGAAACCATAATCATCTATTAACCAACAAGCTATTGTTATAAAGAGGCTTTACTAGGGACTCTAATTTAGTTTACAAATCACACAAGTATTAATGTTTCCGGTTAATACTGTTATAGCATGAATGTAAACATTTATCATAAATACAAAGATATAATAATAACTACATTTATTATTGCCTCTAGGGCATATCTCCAACAGTCTCCCACTTGCACTAGAGTCAACTAATCTAGATTACTTGGTAATATACCGAACACCCATGGCAGTTTGGTGTTGGTCATATTTGACCTCGGGAGAGGTTTAGTCAACGGATCCGCCACATTCAGATCTGTGTGTACTTTGCAAATCCTTATATCACCATCTTGGACATGTTCTCGAATAGCGTGAGAACATAGTTTGATGTGCTTCAGCTTCTTGTGTGACCTTGGTTCTTGCGCATTGGATATGTCACCCATGTTATCACAGTAAATAGACATTGGGTCCAACGCACTTGGAACCACACCGAGCACTGTAATAAAATCCTTCATCCATATCGCTTCTTGTGAAGCCTCCGAAGCAGCTATGTATTCCGATTCAGTTGAAGATCTCGCCACATGCTTTGCTTTGCACTCCTCCAGCTAACTGCTGCACCATTCAAAGTAAATACGTATCCAGATTGAGATTTAGAATCATCCGGATCGGTGTTCCAACTAGCATCGGTGTAACCATTAACAACGAGTTGTTCATCACCTCCATAAGAAAGAACCATATCCTTAGTTCTTCTCAAGTACTTAAGGATGTTTTTGACCGCTGTCCAATGATCCACTCCTGGATCACTTTGATATCTTCTAGTCAAACTAACAGCATATGCAATGTCGGGTCTAGTACATAGCATGGCATACATAAGAGATCCTATGGCTGAGGCATAGGGAGTCTTACTCATCCTTTATCTATCTTTTGCCGTTGCTGGACTTTGAGTTTTACTCAAGGTCGTATTGGGCAACATGGGCAAGAACCCTTTCTTGCTATCTTCCATTCCAAACCTCTTTAGAACTTTGTCCAAATATGTACTTTGTGACAATGATATTAGGCGTCTCGATCTATCTCTATAAATCTTTATGCCTAATATGTAGGCTGCTTCGCCAAGATCTTTCATTAAAAAACTATTATTCAAATAATCCTTGACACTATTAAGAAGGTGTACATCATTCCCAATCAACAATATGTCATCTACATATAGTATTAAGAATGCTACAAAGCTCCCACTCACTTTCTTGTAAATACAAGCTTCTCCATAAGTTTGTATAAAACCAAAACTTTTGATTACCTTATCAAAACGTTGATTCCAACTTCGGGATGCTTGCTTCAATCCATATATGGACCGTTGAAGTTTGCACACCTTGTTAGCATCTTTAGGATCGACAAAACCTTTGGGTTGCATCATATACAACTCTTCATCAATGTCTCCATTGAGGAACGCCGTTTTGACATCCATCTGCCATATCTCATAATCGTAATATGCAGCGATTGCTAACATAATCCTCACAGACTTTAGCTTCGCTACTGGTGAGAAAGTCTCATCGTAGTCAACTCCTTGAATTTGTTGAAACCCTTTTACGACAAGTCGAGCTTTATTGACAGTAACATTACCATCAACATTTGTTTTCTTCTTGAAAATCCATTTGTTCTCGATAGCCTTCCGACCATCCGGTAAGTCCACCAAAGTCCATACTTGGTTTTCGTACATGGATCCAATCTCGGATTTCATGGCTTCTTGCCATTTATTGGAATCTGGGCTCATCATCGCTTCCTCATATGTCGCAGGGTCATCGGTGTTGTCCACCAACATGACATTCATAACGGGATCATACCAATCAGGAGTGGTACGAATTCTCATTGGCCTGCGAGGCTCTGTAGCAACTTCAACCAAAGTTTCATGATCATCATCATTAGCTTCCTCTCTCATTGGTGTAGAACTACTTCTGTGCTACTTGCAAGTTCGAGATGGTTCAACAACCTCCAAGTTCTAATTTCCTTCCCGGTTCTTTCGAGAGAAACTCCTTCTAGAAAGGATCCATTCTGGCAACGAAGATTTGCCCTCGGATCTATGATAGAAGGTATACCCAATAGTCCTTCGGTTATCCTATGAATACGATTTTTTCGCTTTGGGTTCAAGCTTGTCCTTTGTAACTTCTTTACATAGGCTTCGCAACCCCAAACTTTAAGGAACGACAATTTAGGTTTCTTCCCAAACCATAATTCATACGGTGTCGTTTCAACGGATTTAGATGGTGCCCTATTTAAAGTGAATGCGGCTGTTTCTAATGCATAACCCCAAAATGATAGCGGTAAATCTGTAAGTGACATCATAGAATGAACCATATCTAAGAGAGTTCAATTACGACGTTCGGACACACCATTACGGTGTGGTGTTACCGGCGGTGTCAATTGTGAAAGTATTCCGCATTTCTTTAAATGCTCGCCAAACTCGTAACTTAGATATTCACCTCCACGATCAGATCGTCGAAATTTAATCTTCTTGTTACGTTGATTCTCCACCTCACTTTGAAATTCCTTAAACTTCTCGAAAGTTTCGGACTTATGTTTCATGAAACAGATATACCCATATCTACTCAAGTCATCCGTGAAGGTAAGAACATAACGATAACCACCGCGCGATGCTACACTCATTGGGCCACATACATCGGTATGTATGATTTCCAGTAAGTCCGTAGCTCGCTCCATCATACCAGAAAATGGAGTCTTAGTCATTTTACCCATCAGACATGCTTCGCATCTTTCAAGTGATTCGAAATCAAGTGATTCAAGAAGTCCATCGGAATGGAGTTTCTTCATACACTTCACTCCAATATGACCAAGACAACAGTGCCACATATAGGTCGAGTTATCGCTCAATTTCAAACGTTTAGCTTCAATGTTATTAATATGTGTATTTCCACTATCGAGATTCAATAATAATAGACCATCTATCAAAGGTGCATGTGCATAAAACATATTACTCATATAAACCGAACAACCATTATTCTCGAACTTAAACAAGTAACCGTCTCGCATTAAACATGATCCAGATATAATGTTCATGCTCAACGGAGGCACCAAATAACAATTATTTAAGTATAAAACTAATCCCTATGGTAGATGAAGAGGTAGCGTGCCGACCGCGATCACATCAACCTTTGATCTATTTCCAACGCGCATCGTCACCTCGTTCTTTGCTAGCTTCCGTTTATTCGGCAAAGACTGCTTCGAGTTACAAATATGAGCAACCGAACCAGTATCAAATACCTAGGCACTACTACGAGTACTAGTGAGATACACATCAATAACATGTATATCGGATATACCTTTCTTCTTGATGTTGCCGTTCTTCAAACCCGCCAAGTACTTTGGGCAATTCCGCTTCCAGTGATCCTCTCCATTGCAGTAAAAGCACTCAGTATCAGGCTTATGTCCAGCCTTGGTCTTCTTCGTCGGCGCAGCAACTTTCTTACCACCCTTCTTGAAGTTTCCCTTTTCCTTAGACTTGACTTTCTTGAATTTGGTGGTCTTATTGACCAACAACACTTGGTGCTCTTTATTGATCTCCACTTATGCAGATTTCAACATGGAGAAGAGTTCTGGCAACATCTTGTCCATGTTTTGCATATTGTAGTTCATCACAAAGTTCTTGTGACTTGGTGGCAGTGATTGGAGGACACGGTGAATCCCCAAAGAATTAGGAATCACTATACCCAAGCTTTGGAGTTTGTTTGCGTGCCCAGACATCTTAAGCACGTGCTCACTGACGGAGCTGCCCTCTTCCATCTTGCAGTTAAAGAACTTTTCAGAAGCCTCATAACTCTCAACTGCCGCGTGAGCCTCAAATATCATTTTGAGTTCACGGACAATATCATGTGGGTCATGGTTCTCAAACCTTTTCTGAAGCTCCGATTCCAAACCATACAAGATAGCACACTGAACTGTGGAGTACTGATTCTTCCGAGTGAGGTAAACATTCTTTACTTCATCGGTAGCGAGTCAGCAGGGTCACCCAGTGGTGCATCCAGCACATAGGTCAAATTACCAGCATTGAGGATAATCCTCAAATTGCGGAACCAATCCGCAAAGTTGCTTCCATTGTTTTTCAACTTTTATTTCTCTAAGAATGCAATAAAATTGATGGTAGGGGCCGACATTGATCTACAACATGTTTGCAATAGTTTAGACTAAGTTTATGACAAATTGAGTTCTAATTAATAGTTAAATTAATCTAGGTGAACTCCCACTCAAAAAAATATCCCTCACATTGTTTTAGTGATCACACGAACCAAATCCACCACATCAAAACCGATCATCACGAGAGTTGATGTAGCTTCAATGGTGAACAATCAACATGTTCATCATATCTACTATATGACTCATGCTTTACCTTCCGGTGATCCGTGTTCCGAGACCATGTCTATACATGCTAGGCTCGTCAAGATCAAACCTTAGCTTCCGCATGAGCAAATCTGGCTTGCTCATGGTGTATACACTCGCAGAATCTAACACACCCGATCATCACGTGGTGCTTCGAAACAACGAGCTTTAGCAACGGTGCTTACTAAGGATGAACACTTAAAACTTGAAATTTGTGTGCTTGAGGGATCATCTTATAATGCTACCGTCGTTAACTAAGCAATACAAGATGCATAAATTATTAACATCACATGCAATTCATAATATGTGATATGATATGGCCTTTCTTCTTGTGCTTCCGATCTCCATCTTCAAGCACGATCATGATCTCCATCATCACCGGTATGGCGTCAAGGTCAATGGCGCCACTTCATGGTTGTCTTCCACCAGCTTCAACTATTACAACTACTTTGAATAGACATGTGTGTCTTAACAGAAATTAAATACAACCATATGGCTCCTACCGGTTGCCAACTTACAATAAGGGACATTGCATACATCATATATAATCACAATCATGGCCATATCACATCACGGCACACCCCTGCAAAACAAAGTTAGACGCCTCTAATTTTGTTTGCATATTTTACGTGGTTTGGGGCTTTCAGTAAGTGTCGATCTAACTTACGAACAAGAATCACAACTTTGATGTTTGAACTATCAAGTGCCCGTTGTAAATTGGATCTATACTATAATGGGAGAGACAGACACCCGCAAAGCCACTTATGCAATACAAGTTGCATGTTGAGCGTGGAGCAAGTCTCATGAACGATGTCATGTAAGGTTAGCCCGGGCCACTTCAACCCATAATACCGCAAGATGCAAAGTACACAAAAAGCAATTGATAATAAAAGCACCACCGCCCACAATGACCATTGTGTTCTACTCGTGCAACAGATCTACATATAGACACGGCTCTGATACCACTGTAGGGTTTCATAGCATGGAAAACAAAAAATTTCTATTGCATACAAACAAACAAGCCAAGATCTATCTACTATATTGTAGCAACGAGTCGATGGAATAACTTACCCTCGAAGATTCCAAAGCGTTTAACGAGAGCGGATTCTCCTGGGTGATGTAGTCGTACTCTTCCCGATCTCAAGATCGCGTAGACGATCCTTCCGGCCATGCTCGGCAGCCCTGCAGCTTGGTCACACGCTCAAGATTTCGATGAAGACCTTCCTCTCCCTTGTTCCAGCAGGCAGCGGAGGTTGTAGCACTCTCCTCGCGATTCCGGCAGCACAACGGCGTGGTACCGGAAGTAGAGGGGAGATCTCGCAGGGCTTCGCAGTATGGTGGAGTATGAGAGAGCTCCTCGGTGATATAGGGTTTAGACACACCAAGGAGGAGGTGCTAGAGCCGGAGGCTAGGGTTCCGGGGACCCCCAAGTCGGCGGCTAGGGCAAAACCCTAAGGGGCGGCGGCTATGGTGGGCTGCAACTTCTAGGGTTTGAGGTGAGGGACTTGTGTGCTCTAGGAGGGGTCCCTGCCCCTCCTTATATAGGTGGAGGGGGGCCGGCGGCCAAGGGGAGGGAGAGGAGTCCCTCCCCAACTCGGCTTGGAGGGTTGCCGCCGGTTGGAGGAGGGAACTCCTCCCCAACTCGGATTCCCCCCTCCTCCTCTTTTCCACTTTCCAATTTTATATATTTGACTTTTCAATTTAGCTATTTGACTTTTCAAACTAGGATTCAATTTAATCCTTTATTTGGAACAGCGAGGACACTTAGTACATGATGCAATCATACCAACTTGATACAACACATTCATGTACCCTTCCCCTCCGGAGTGCCGGACATTCCGGAACATTCTAGAACATTCCCGATGAAAACACCGGAATCATTCCCCAACTCCGAAACGGGACTTTCCTTATATGAATCTTATTCTCCGGACCATTCCGGATCACCTCGTGATATCCCGGATCCCATCCTAGACTCCGAACAACATTCGGTCTCTTTCTCATCATACCATAACAACTCAAACAACGTCGAATCCTTAAGTGTGTCTCCCTACGGTTCGTGAATTATGCGGACATGATCGAGACACTTCTCCGAACAATAACCAATAGAGGAATCTAGAAATTCATATGGCTCCCACATATTTCTACGATTACTTAATCGAATGAACCACTTACATACGATACCAATTTCCCTTTGTCTCACGATAGTTTACTTATCCGAGGTTATGATCGTCGGTATCTCTGCATACCTAGTTCAACCTCGTTACCGATAAGTACTCTTTTCTCGTTCCCGTGATATGTCATTCAACGCATTTTTTTCAAAGTCTTCCCTAATAGGACACCCCGGTCATGGAACGCCTGACCCACTGTAGGGGTTCGTAGCATGGAAAACAAAAAATTTCTACCGCATGCACACAAACAAGCCAAGATCTATCTACTAGATTGTAGCAACGAGTCGATAGAGGAACTCACCCTCGAAGATTCCAAAGCGGTTAACGAGAGCAGATTCTCGTGGGTGATGTAGTCGTACTCTTGCCGATCTCAAGATCGCGTAGACGATCCTTCCTACTGCGTTCAAGTAGCTTCCGCAGTCGGTCACACGTTAGGTACTCGATGAAGACCTTCCTCTCCCTTGTTCCAGCAGGCAGCGGAGGTTGTAGCACTCTTCTCACGATTCCGGCAGCACGACGACATGGTGTCGGAAGTAGAGGGGAGATCTCGCAGGGCTTCGCCTTAGGCCGGAGCGAGTATGGTGGACTATGAGAGAGGCCTTGGTGATCTAGGGTTTATAGGGCACCAAGGGGAGGGCTTGGCCGGCGTTTAGGGTTTGGGGAAACCCTAACTCGCCGAGTTAGAGGAGGCCCTAGGAGGCGGCGACTTGGAGGAGGACGGTGGCTTGGGGCTAGGGTTTTGGGTGTGAGGGGTAGGGGGCGCCCTAACCCTCCTTATATAGGTGGAGGGTGGCCGGTTGGGAGGAGGGAGTCCTCCCCCAACTCGGCCTCCTTGGCCGGCGTGTGTAGGGAGGGGACTTCCTCCCCAAGTAGGTTTCCTACTCTCCCTCCACCAAGCAAACTTAAGATTTGACTTTTTTCAAATTGGCGTTTGAATTTCAAACTAGGATTTGATTTCTCTATTTATTTTGCCCAGCAAAGTGACCTAGTACATGATGCAAACATTACATATTGTCATGACACATTCATGTACCCTTCCCCCTCCGGAGTGCCGGACCTTCCGGAACCTTCTAGAACATTCTTGGTGAAAACACCGGAATCATTCCCCAACTCTGAAACAGGACTTTCCTTATATGAATCTTATTCTCCGAACCATTCCGGATCTCCTCGTGATATCACTGTGGCATCCCGCAAAACCACTACTAGAAAATCGCGTTGAATTTGTGCATTGCATCGTCATCATCTTGCATTGTTTTCCCAAAACTATATTCGCAAAGCCCGTTTTATTTTTCTAAAACGCCCCTGTCTTTTATTCAAACGCCAAAAGCCGGGACTCCGGAATATTTTTGTTTGACCAACGATGTTTGCAAACGCTGCATTTAAAACTAAATAAAATATTAAATTAATTTTTAGTGGGGCAGTCGAACGGGCCGAGTAGACCCGAACGACCACCCCAGGAAATCTAAAACGGTCCAGCTAGTCTGCCCTCTAAATCCTAAGCACACCAACTATCCTACCCAACCATCCCTCCACCTCACTCCCTCCAATAGTATCATGCCACATCACCCTCCCCTTCCCTCCTATCCAATTAGCTTTTGCCACATCACCCTCTCCAACTCTCCCTCTCTTTTCTCTCTCCCTCTCTCACCCTCACAGCCCCACCCACTCCCTCTCAGACACACAACGCACGCACACGCCCACCTCCCCTGGGCCCCGCCTCCTCAGACCAGTCCACTCCTCCGCTGAGCCTCTGGGCCCCACGCCGCATGGGACCCACCGCCCTGGCCCACCACCTGGCCGTTCCCCACCCTCCTGCCCGCACGCTAGCCTCCCCTGTCTTCTTCCTCCCCTCCCCGACAACCGTCTCCACCCCTCCCTCGCCACCTACCACCACCCACTTGGCCGTCCCCTCATTGCTGCACAGCTGCCTGAGCCGCCAAGGCTGCCCGCCTCCGCCTCACACACAAGGCTGCCACCCTTAGTCTCTCTCCCGCCTCGCCAGGCCTCCTCCCTCTGGCCGCCTCCGCCTCCGGAGCCCCGCTGCCGCTGCCTCCGCCCCACCTCGACCCGCCTCGCGCTTAGCGCCTGCTGCTGCCCCAACCTCGCTCCTCTCCGGTTCTCCTGCTTGGCGACCTCTCCGCGCGCCGCCTCGAGCTCCGCCCTAGCCGCCGCCCAGCGCCCGAGCCTCATGACCCGTCCCCAGCTCCACTCGCTGCCCCGGCGCCGTCTGCTGAACGCCGCTGCCCTCCGCGAGCCGCCGAGCCTCCGCTGTCTCCGACCGGTGCCGGGCCCCACGCGTCGCGAGCCCGATCCGTCCGCCTCCTCCGCCACGCGGGTCTGCCTCGCCCGACCTTCATGACGGCCGCTTCAAGAAGCGGCCTCCTCCTGCCCCTCGGTGCCGCTTCCCTACCGCCCGGCTGCCGACCTCCCCGGCCACCCTCGACGCCCTCGCCGCAACCCCCGCCGAGGCCGCCTCACGCTCGCCTTTCCCAACGCAGCCGACGCTGCAAGACTGTTCTAACGTTGGTCGTGTGTGTGCTGTTGTATCTGGAATCCCTTGTCCTACCTTGTTGTTGTCGTTGATCTTCTCTGATGCTCGTGGTGCTGCGGTCCGATGTGGTTGGGTGCATGAGATGCTCCACATCGCGGTGTCATATATTTTTCCTCGCCAAGATCTTCTCGATCCCCAAGAACCATCGACGCCGTACCCGAGCTCGACACCGACAACCGAAGGGAACCCCGAGTACTTCGCCGCGGAAACTAGGGACGATGACGCCAAGACGACAAGATCCACCTCCCAGAGCGACGACCCCTGGACACCAAGAGCTACCGGCAACATTGCCAAGAACCGGACCCCGATGACCATGATCCCCACGGCAGGACAACGAGGACTTCGAAGTGGAACCGACAAGACCTTCTCCTCGGACACCGGGAACTTCCCCCTGAACGCCAAGTTCGCCGACACGGATACACCGAGCGATGCCTTGAGGAAGCCAAGATCTTTCCCCCGGACCCGAAGACCACCGACAAGACCTCCGGCCTGGACTCCAAGATCTGCCTCCCGGACATCGAGCCGCAAGATCTTCCGTTTACATGACCGACAAGAACTACCCCGTTACCGAGAACGACCCCGGAGCCGAGAACGGACCGTCGAACCCTGGACCCTGTCGAACCCCGAACCCCCGGACCAAGATCGTCGAACCCCTAATGTGTGACCCTTTTCCTCGAAACCCTATTTTATAACATAATAACAAATTGTTGCATATATAATTGTCATGTCGCATGCATATCATGTGGTTTGGGGGCCTTATGCCGATTCACCTAATAATTAAATATGGGGCCCATATGCGGGCAAATCTGGCCTTATATTGGCCTCATTTAAACATGTGTAATGAACCGGTTCCATCTGTTTGTCCTGCTAAACAACATTTAATTTGCGGGGCTTCTAAATAACATGAACCACCTAATTAATTGTCGGGACCCCGGTTCCACTTAATTTGACCTAATTGCATCGCATCTTGCCATGTCATACATCATACATTCATCATGCCGATCTTCTGCCGTTGTATTAAATATTGCATCCGGTGTTTATTCTAGTGTTTCGCTTCTTCGCGGATAAGGCCGTTGAGTTGATGTGAGCTTCGCCTCGATCTTCGGGGGAAAACCTTCGACAACGTTTTCAGGCGAGCATCTCCCCCTTTCTACCTATCTTACTTTTATAGTCTTTATTCCCTCCTGTTGATCTATTGCTATCTGTGTTGCGATGCTCTAGTTTTTGTACCCGTAATATCCCCTGCAGCCTTATTTTGCCTTGGACACATCCTATTACCTGTTGTTTGGTAGATAGTTGGACTTGCGCGTCGTAGTTGCTTGCTCAAGTGCTGATGTGCGTCGTCATATGCCACAGTTGCTGATGTATTGCCGCATGTTGATGTTGGAGATGATTCTAGTTTTACTTATCGTCACTTTAATTTCTGTTTAACAACTAAAATTGAAATAAGCAGAGGCATCGGTGGGTGATAGAAAATATTTGGTTTCCGAACGCCCACTTGTGTCCCGTAAGACCCCGAGTACTTGATACCTGTTCCTTGTTTTTGCGCGCTATCCACATCCGGAGGTATATGGGACCCCCGAGCGAGAGCTTGATTCAGTCTTATTTCTTGGGGCCACAAACTAGTTTGAGGTTTTATTTACGATCCTGCATTATGCCATGTTTATTGTTTTATTTACGATTGTGCGAGGTAATCGCATCATTTAGGTTCGAATGTTTACGGTATCGACAAGCCCAGCCACACTTCGGGTTCCCGCCGCTTACCATTGTCGCAACCTTGAGGCCGCCTCGAGCTTGCTTACTCCGCTATGATTCTACTCAAAGGGTGGCCCCAAATATTTCTGAATCCTGTGATTGTTCAGTCGTGAAAGCCTCGTTGGGTTTTGATTTGGTTTTTCCGAGGTTGATCGAGTGTGTGTTGCTATTGATGCACCCCGGCCGGGTAAAACTTTCTGAAAGCCGTGTCCGCGGATATGGACGACTTGGAGCACAGTATCTCGATCATAGACAAGCATAACTAAAGTTTATTGTTATAAATTTGACTTATAATGACTAGTAATCAGCTCCACTATAATGGAATGACTAAATAATACTGCCCACAATTGCTTGTTTGGATTGTCGCTTGCGACCATTGTACCTGACTAGTAAGTATGGCAACTACAACGGAATTGGCTGAATAAAAGTACCAACAACTGCTGGGTTTTGGGATTATATCATGCTATCTGTATTTGATTAGTAATTGCCGCAACTATAACGGAATGGTTAACTAAAAGTGCCCACTGCTTACTTTATCAGGACGATTATCTAAATCTGACTAGTAAAGTGCCACAACTATAATTGAATAAGTAAAACTGCCAACGGTGTGAGTTCCTCGGTTGACTTCCTCGACGGTCTCGAGGGGGAAACGCCAGGAGGGGTTTGTTTGATGATAGTATCAGGTTGGATCCGAATAGGTCTTACTTACCCCTCTATGATTGCCGCCAGTTGTATCGAGTCTCTATAGGTTGTTTAGTGCATGCTGCCGCTGCCGCTTCAGTCCACCATACCTATGTAGGCGAGGACCGCCGAATTCTAGCCTCGCCGTGTACTGGCCTCGATCGACGCTCCTCTTTTCCTTTGCCCTTTGTCGGCACCCCTTTGTTTAAGCAGTGTTTGAGTTCGGCCGTTAGCGAGGTTACCCTTCCGCTTGGCCTCGGGGTTATGGACGCCGTTGGTTATTCTTGAGGGCTCTTAGTCCCATTTGCATCTTGTCCGTAGTCGGACGCTTCGTCTTTCAAGGTGATTTGGATCTTTGTATATATTTGTATTCTTGACTCTTTGAGTCGCTGTTATATATATCTGTTCTGTGGGTCCCATCGAGGACTGTTGTGTAATGTTATTACTTCGTTTTCCACCCGCACGAAAGTGCCTGGTGGGCACCTTTGAATCGTTTCTATGCGGGTTTGGCGAATTTTGCTCAAACTTGCATAGGTCCGATTCTGAGGGTGTTACAGAGTGGTATCAGAGCACAGCAGTTGCGATACCCCACAAGTCCAGCCTGTAGGATAACCTAGCTAACGGCCGAAGTAGAGTGTCAAAACTATTTTGAAAAAATCGGTGGGATAGTTCTGGCTAGGTCTGATTTTACTCCTTACCCCTCTGCTGTTCCCCTCTTATCCCTACGTGTTTTGAATCCGCTCTCGTCTCTTTCTTCGAGTCCAGGAATTCTCGTGGTTGGGTTTCCGTCGTACCTTTAGGGTTTCGCTTCCTTCTTCGACGACGGTGTTGCTACATCTGGTCTTCATGCGATCCGAGGAACCCTTCGTCTGTGGTGCCGTCCTTAGTTCTTTGTTTGTGCCTTCCGGTGTTTTCCGACGCGACGACATCATCTACGCCAGCTCCGATGCAGAGACTGCACCACCCCTTTGTTTCCGAACCTCGCTTGTCGAGATCTACAGTCTGATTCCGAGAATGGATGCACGTTCTTCTACTGATTGTGCAGAGTAATAGTTTGGGTGCGTGATGGATTGGCCCCCATGCCGACTACTCACTCTATTTGCTCGCGTACATTGAAGTGGACGAGAATGCATCGGTTCCGTTTTCCCATCGAAGTTAGGGGTGGCTTTATTTGTTGATACCTCTACCTTCGTCCTTTGTTCTCCGGAGTGTTCTCTCGACGATCAGGAACAACGATCCATTGTTAGTGGTGTCGCGAGGATCTACACGAAGCGAGAAGACGCAGGTCGCCGACCTTTCCTTCCGGTACCATGAGTCGGATCTCGAGGGCGAGATCCCTTGTTAGTGGTGTCAAATTGTGGCATCCCGCAAAACCACTACTAGAAAATCGCGTTGAATTTGTGCATTGCATCGTCATCATCTTGCATTGTTTGCCCAAAACTATATTCGCAAAGCCCGTTTTATTTTTCTAAAACGCCCCTGTCTTTTATTCAAACGCCAAAAGCCGGACTCGAATATTTTGTTTGACCAACGATGTTTGCAAACGCTGCATTTAAAACTAAATAAAATATTAAATTAATTTTTAGTGGATCAGCGGGCCGAGTAGACCCAACGACCACCCCAGAAATCTAAACGGTCCAGCTAGTCGCCTCTAAATCCTAAGCACACCAACTATCCTACCCAACCATCCCTCCACCTCACTCCTCCAATAGTATCATGCCACATCACCCTCCCCTTCCCTCCTATCCAATCAGCTTTTGCCACATCACCCTCTCCAACTCTCCCTCTCTTTTCTCTCTCCCTCTCTCACCCTCACAGCCCCCCCCACTCCCCCTCAGACACCCAACGCCCGCACACGCCCACCTCCCCCAGTCCTGCCTCCCGGGACCCACCCACCTCCAGGCTGAGCCTCTGCCATTGGGCCCCACGCCGCATGGGACCCACCGCCTGCCCACACCACTGCCGTTCACCCTCCTGCCGCACGCTAGCCTCCCCTTTCTTCTTCCTCCCCTCCCCGACAACCGTCTCCACCCCTCCCTCGCCACCTACCACCACCGTCCGGCCCGTCCCCTCACATTGCCTCCGCTGGCCACGCCCGCCTCTGGCCTTCACGCCTCTCCGCCTCAGCGCCCATGCCAGTCTCTCTCTCTTCCGCACCTCCGCTCCCTCCTCAGCCTCCGCCTCCGGCATGAGCCCGTCTGGCTCCGCCCGCCCCCACCTCGCCTCGCCTTAGCCGCGCTGCTTGCGCCGTTCCCCCCAACCTCGCTCCTCTCCGGTTCTCCTCGCCGGCGACCCCTCTCCGCGCCCAGATCGCCTGAAGCTCTAGCCCTGCCGCCGAGCGCCTGACCCGTCCCGCTGCTCCACCTCGCCGGGCCAGACGCTGTCATGCTGAACGCCGTCCCTCCGGCGAGCCGCCCGAGCCTCCGCCGTCTCCGACCAGTGCCCGGGCCGGCCCCACGCGTCGCCAGTTCCCGATCCCCTCCGCCTCCCTCCGCCATGTCGGGTCCTCCTCGCCCGACCTTCATGACGGCCGCTCGATGAAGCGGCCTCCTCCTGCCCGCTGGTGCCGCCCGCTCCCCTGCCGACCTCCCGCCCGGCCAACCCCGCCGAGGCCGCCTCCACGCCCGCTGCCTTCCATAACGCAGCCGACGCTGCTGCAAAGACTGTTCTAACGTTGGTCGTGTGTGTGCTGTTGTATATGGAATCCCTTGTCCTACCTTGTTGTTGTCGTTGATCTTCTCTGATGCTCGTGGTGCTGCGGTCCGATGTGGTTGGGTGCATGAGATGCTCCACATCGCGGTGTCATATGTTTTTCCTCGCCAAGATCTTCTCGATCCCCAAGAACCATCGACGCCGTACCCGAGCTCGACACCGACAACCGAAGGGAACCCCGAGTACTTCGCCGCGGAAACTAGGGACGATGACGCCAAGACGACAAGATCCACCTCCCAGAGCGACGACCCCTGGACACCAAGAGCTACCGGCAACATTGCCAAGAACCGGACCCCGATGACCATGATCCCCACGGCAGGACAACGAGGACTTCGAAGTGGAACCGACAAGAACTTCTCCTCGGACACCGGGAACTTCCCCCTGAACGCCAAGTTCGCCGACACGGATACACCGAGCGATGCCTTGAGGAAGCCAAGATCTTTCCCCCGGACCCGAAGACCACCGACAAGACCTCCGGCCTGGACTCCAAGATCTGCCTCCCGGACATCGAGCCGCAAGATCTTCCGTTTACATGACCGACAAGAACTACCCCGTTCAGAACGACCGGGCGAGAACGGACCGTCGAACCCTGGACCCTGTCGAACCCCGAACCCCCGGACCAAGATCGTCGAACCCCTAATGTGTGACCCTTTTCCTCGAAACCCTATTTTATAACATAATAACAAATTGTTGCATATATAATTGTCATGTCGCATGCATATCATGTGGTTTGGGGGCCTTATGCCGATTCACCTAATAATTAAATATGGGGCCCATATGCGGGCAAATCTGGCCTTATATTGGCCTCATTTAAACATGTGTAACGAACCGGTTCCATCTGTTTGTCCTGCTAAACAACATTTAATTTGCGGGGCTTCTAAATAACATGAACCACCTAATTAATTGTCAGGACCCCGGTTCCACTTAATTTGACCTAATTGCATCGCATCTTGCCATGTCATACATCATACATGCATCATGCCGATCTTCTGCCGTTGTATTAAATATTGCATCCGGTGTTTATTCTAGTGTTTCGCTTCTTCGCGGATAAGGCCGTTGAGTTGATGTGAGCTTCGCCTCGATCTTCGGGGGAAAACCTTCGACAACGTTTTCAGGCGAGCATCTCCCCCTTTCTACCTATCTTACTTTTATAGTCTTTATTCCCTCCTGTTGATCTATTGCTATCTGTGTTGCGATGCTCTAGTTTTCGTACCCGTAATATCCCCTGCAGCCTTATTTTGCCTTGGACACATCCTATTACCTGTTGTTTGGTAGATAGTTGGACTTTGGCGTCGTAGTTGCTTGCTCAAGTCTGATGTGCGTCATATGCCACGATTCTTGATGTGTTGCCGCGTGTTGATGTTGGAGATGATTCTAGTTTTACTTATCGTCACTTTAATTTCTATTTAACAACTAAAATTGAAATAAGCAGAGGCATCGGTGGGTGATAGAAAATATTTGGTTTCGAACGCCCACTTGTGTCCGTAAGACCCCGAGTACTTGATACATTTCCTTGTTTTTTGGCGCTATCCACATCCGGAGGTATATGGGACCCCCACAGGCGAGCTTGATTCAGTCTTATTTCTTGGGGCCACAAACTAGTTTGAGGTTTTATTTACGATCCTGTACTTATGCCATGTTTACTGTTTTATTTACGATTGTGCGAGGTACTGCATACTGTACTGTTTAGGTTCGGAATGTTTACGCGGTATCGACAAGCCCAGCCACACTTTCGGGTTCCCAGTCGCTTACAGCCATTGTCGCAACCTTGAGGCCGCCTCGGAGCTTGCTTACTCCGTTGCGGATTCTACTCAAAGGGGTGGCCCCCTGAAATATTTCTGAATCCTGTGATTGTTCAGTCGTGAAAGCCTCGTTGGGTTTTGATTTGGTTTTTCCGAGGTTGATCGAGCGTGTGTTTCTATTGGTGCACCCCGGCCGGGTAAAAACTTTCTGAAAGCCGTGTCCGCGGATATGGACGACTTGGAGCACAGTATATCGATCATAGACAAGCATAACTAAAGTTTATTGTTATAAATTTGACTTATAATGACTAGTAATCAGCTCCACTATAATGGAATGACTAAATAATACTGCCCACAATTGCTTGTTTGGATTGTCGCTTGCGACCATTGTACCTGACTAGTAAGTATGGCAACTACAACGGAATTGGCTGAATAAAAGTACCAACAACTACTGGGTTTTGGGATTATATCATGCTTTCTGTATTTGATTAGTAATTGCCGCAACTATAACGGAATGGTTAACTAAAAGTGCCCACTGCTTACTTTATCAGGACGATTATCTAAATCTGACTAGTAAAGTGCCACAACTATAATTGAATAAGTAAAACTGCCAACGGTGTGAGTTCCTCGGTTGACTTCCTCGACGGTCTCGAGGGGGAAACGCCAGGAGGGGTTTGTTTGATGATAGTATCAGGTTGGATCCGAATAGGTCTTACTTACCCCTCTATGATTGCCGCCAGTTGTATCGAGTCTCTATAGGTTGTTTAGTGCATCTTTGCCACGCCGCTCATCCACCATACCTATGTAGGCGAGGACCGAATTCTAGCCTCGCTGTCTTGGCCTCGATCTTGACGCTCCTCTTTTCCTTTGCCCTTTGTCGGCACCCCTTTTGTTTAAGCAGGTTTTGAGTTCGACGCCGTTAGCAGGGTTACCCTTCCGGCTTGGCCTGGGCAGGGTTATGGACGCCGTTGGTTATTCTTGAGGGCTCTTAGTCCCATTTGCATCTTGTCCGTAGTCGGACGCTTCGTCTTTTCAAGGTGATTTGGATCTTTGTACCGTATATCTGTATTCTTGACTCTTTAAGTCGCTGTTATATATATCTGTTCTGTGGGTCCCATCGAGGACTGTTGTGTAATGTTATTACTTCGTTTTCCACCCGCACGAAAGTGCCTGGTGGGCACCTTTGAATCGTTTCTATGCGGGTTTGGCGAATTTTTCTCAAACTTGCATAGGTCCGATTCTGAGGGTGTTACAATCACGGATCCCATCCGAGACTCCGAACAACATTCGGTCTCTTTCTCATCATTCCATAACTACTGAACAACATTGAATCCTTAAGTGTGTCTCCCTACGGTTCGTGAATTATGCGGACATGATCGAGACACTTCTCCGATCAATAACCATTAGAGGAATCTGGAAATTCATATGGCTCCTACATATTTCTACGATTACTTTGCGATCGAATGAACCACTTACATACGATAACAATTTCCCTTTGTCTCACGATAGTTTACTTATCCGAGGTTTTGATCGTTGGTATCTCTGCATACCTAGTTCAACCTCGTTACTGATAAGTACTCTTTTCTCGTTCCCGTGATATGTGATCCCTTGTTGTCCAGTCACATGCTTGCAATATAATTGGATTACATTCCACCGAGAGGGCCCAGAGTATATCTATCCGTCATATGGATGGACAAATCCCATTCTTGATCCATGTTTCTCAACCCATACTTTCTGAACACTCAATGCCATCTTTATAGCCACCCAGTTACGGTTTGGTGTTTGATGTCATCAAAGCATCCTTCTGGTGATGGTGATTAGCATGATCTCATGGTCGAAGGAATTAGGTTACTATGTATCAGAAAGCTTATATCAATTGAACTATTAAAATGACTTGATCTTTATTCTACGCTTATCTATAGGAGTATGTCCACCATACCATTCTCCTAATGATATGATCTTGTTGTTAACAACATCTCAATGTTCATGATCAGGAAACCATAATCATCTATTAACCAACAAGCTAGTGTTATAAAGAGGCTTTACTAGGGACTCTAATTTAGTTTACAAATCACACAAGTATTAATGTTTCCGGTTAATACTGTTATAGCATGAATGTAAACATTTATCATAAACACAAAGATATAATAATAACTACATTTATTATTGCCTCTAGGGCATATCTCCAACACCCACCCCCTACAATTTGTCTTTTTGAAGGACGTATGATTTATGATAGGGTCCTTGCCCTCCATAAACTTATTCATGAGGTTAAGGTACGACATCAAAAGGTTCCTCAAGCAAGTCCTCTAGAGGCGAGGATTTGATGATAGGGTGATTAGCTGGATTATACAGTTAGTCATGGGCGGTTGCACTGCTATTAATGTCAACGGGGAGGTGGGTCCTTATTTTAGGCCCTCCTGTGGAGTTCGGCAAGGGGATTCGATCTCACCCTTGCTGTTTAACTCGTCAGTGGATGCCTTGGCAGAGATTTTGGATAGAGCCAAAAACTCCAGCCACATTTTGATGTGGTAGGTCATCTTATCCCTGGAGGTGGGATCACCCACCTCCAGTATGCGGATGATACCATGATTATGGTTCAGGGCTCGGAGCACGATATCATTAACCTGAAGTTCATGCTCCTATGCTTGGAATCCATGTCAGGGCTCAAAATTAACTTCGACAAGAGCGAGGTTATGACATTTGGCTTCTTGGACGAGGAGAGGCAACACATTGTGGACAACCTCAACTGCAGGCTGGCTGCCTTTCCTACCACATATCTAGGGATGCCCATTAGAGATACGGATCAAGGATCTGCCCCCCTGGTCACAAGAGTCCGCTCTAAGGCTCAACCCTAGCGATCTAGACTCACGTCGAAGGGGAGTAAGATGATCCTGATCAATTCTTTTTTATCTAGCCTCACCATTTACCAGATGGGGCTATACCTCCTACCCGAGGAAACCCACGCGAACTTCGCTAAAGAGTTGTGCATGTTCTTTTCGGTAGCGAGGGATGGTCACCAGAAGTACCATATGGTGAAATGGGCAGATATTTGTGCCCCCAAGATCCTTGGGGCCTAGGGATTCTCGACTCACGCCGCTTCATTGTGGCTCTGATGCTCAAATGGGTGTGGCCCATTCTCCCAGACGAGAAAAAACCCTACAGTGTGGATGGTTCTATTTTTGTTTGGTTGGGACCAAAAAAGTGGAATAAAATGGATATATTTGGGTTTAACTCACAACTTCCATAGCTATGGTGAGCATACCTCCCATATGTAACACCATACTAAAAAAATTCAGCAGCACTTTGTTTCATGTTTTGAGTAATAAGAAATAACAAATATATTCTTGCAAGCATACATTACCTCCGTCCCAAAGCTTAAGGTTAATTTTTTTCCTTCAAAAGTCAAGCTACCAAAAATTTAACCAAACTTTTAGAAATAACTATAAAGAACTATGATATTAATATTCTTGTCTACAAGCTTGGTTAAACTTTACATAGTTTGACTTTTGGAAAAAATATAAGCCTTAAACTTGGGGACATATGTAGTATATGACATCAAACATAACATAATTTCAGTCCATACAACCATGGTAGTCATCAAAATAGTCCAAATTCAACCATGTTAAGTTCATGTTAGAATAGTGATCCAAAAGCACTAATTAGAGTTCATCACAATCCATCGAATAATAAAGTTCATAGTTCATTAGAGTCCATCGAACCACGATCAAGTTCATAAAGAATAGTAGTCATATAAAACCTAACTGAATTTCCTACCATGACTTCAAAATATAGATCACTCCAAAGGTCTTCTCCACATACATACTCACCCAAACCAACTTGTTGTCAAGTTTAAGCATCATGAATGCTTTGTCTATCTTTGAATTGTAAACAAGATGAGCATAGAAATGAGAAATATGTCCCTCGTCGAATCCCTTGATTGCAACCAAAGCATCACCACAAATTATCTAGTATATCATCATATCCACTAGACTTTACAAGATCATCAACCATCATTTCATACCCATCTTTGAGAGTGGTGACTAATGCATCATCTTCAATGTGCACAATCTTAGCCTTCTTTTCTAGTGGTGCTTTCGCAGAATTTGGCAACATTTGCACCTCACTTTTGTTGGAATTATGCCCTAGAGGCAAGAATAAAGATGTTATTATTATAATTCTTGTTCATGATAAAGTTTATATTCCATACTAGAATTGTATTAAGCGGAAACTTTGATACTTGTGTGGTTTATGAACAACACCGTGTCCCTAGTACGCCTCTATGGACTAGCTCATTGATTAATGATGGTTAAGGTTTCCTAACCATAGACATGAGTTGTCGATTAATAATGAGATCATGTCATTAGGAGAATGATATGATGGACAAACCCAAATTAAGAAGAGCAATTAGATCGTGTCATCGTGTTCATCTTTGCGAAGCTTTTTCCTATGTCAAGCATTGTATTTCTTAGACCATGAGATAATACAACTCCCTGGTATCGGAAGAAAGCTTTGAGGTCATCAAACGTCATCCTATGTGAGGGTGATCATAAAGGTGTCTCTCAGGTGATCAGAAAGTACTTGTTGGGTGTATGTATCGAGATGGAATTTGTCTCTCCCAAGTTGGAGAGATATACTTCGGGCCCACTCGGTAATCGATATCAACTCCACTTGCAAGAACGTGGTTAAGGGTTAATCACAAAGTGATATCGGATTACAGAACGAGTAAAGTACTTGCTGTGAACGAGATTGAACTAGGTATGCCGATACCAACGATCGAATCTCGGGAAAGTAAAATATCGCGTGACGAAGGGAATACATATATGGGATTAATTGAATCCTGGCATCGTGGTTCATATGATATGATCATCGATGAATATGTGGGAGTCAATATGGGTTTCCAGATCCCGCTGTTGATTATTGATAGAAGACCATGTCTGCATATTCTTGAACCCGTAGGGTCACACACTTAACGTGCATCGACGGTAGGATAGAATGGATAATTGGTTTATGAGTTTTTGTTCGGAGTCTTAGATGAGATCCAGGACATCACGAGAGGTTCCGGAATGGTCCAGAGAATAAGATTCATATAAAGGAAAGCAGTTTTTGGATTTCGGAATCATTTCGGAGTTTATCGGCATTGTACCGGAAGGTTCTAGAAGCTTCCGGAGTGGGACCAACGTGGGCCCACTTGTCGGAGGCCTGCGTGGGCCTAAGGGGAAGTGTCCTAGCCACTTTGGTCCAGGGGCACAAGACCCCTAAGGCCCAGCCGTCCAGCCCTAGGGAAACCCTAGGGAAACCTTCTAGAAGAGAGGGGAAAGACTTCCCCCCCACTCCACCCCTTGGGCCGCCGCCCTAGGGCTTGGAGGAGGGTCCAAGGGGGCCGGCCAACCCCCTATATAAGGAGGACAGGGGCGCAGCCTCCCCTCCCTCTCCCACTCCAACCCTAGCCGCCTCCAACTGCTGCCCCTCCACCTCTCTCTCTCCCAACTGCGCGTAGGCGAAGCCCTGCCGCAGAAACTCTCCACCATAAGCACCACGCCATCGTGCTGCACATCCAATCTATCTCTCCACCATACTTGCTGGACCAAGGAAGGAGGAGACGTCGCTGCATCATACGTGTGCATCTCTCGGAGGCACCGCCACTCGCGGCGTAGGATCGGATCGGATCGCTAGGAGGAGACGACGAGTACGACTACGTCACCCACATTTTGTTGAACGTTTCCGTTGTGCGATTTATTCAAGGGTATGAATATATCATCAATCTCTCTCGTTGATTGCATCTCCTAGATTAGATCTTGGCTTTCTTGTTTGCATCCGTAGAATTTTTTTGATTTACTATGCTGCGAAACCCTTCAGTGGTATCAGATTTGTATTTCTTATGGCGCGACATAGTGAGATTGAAGCGGTCCAGGCCAACTTTACGCGACCTCGTTCGCGAGACCGGCTCCGCACTTGACGTGTGGCTTGTTCCACACATGCGGATGGTGGATGCCAGTTTCTCTCACTATAGTAGTCATGGGATTTACAACGGATGTTAGCAACCATAATATCACCGTTGTGGCTTTCCGTAGGTAAGAATCGTTCTTAGCTTGTTACTCCCATAAGACACGTAAAACATGCAACAACAAAGTAGAGGCGTCTAACTTGTTTTTGCAGGGAGTGTTTTGTGATATGGTATGGCCCAAGAAATGATGTGTATGAATTGAGATGTATGCAATGATCATGTTTTGTAATATTTCACGACTTGCATGTCGATGAGTTCACAACCGGCAGGAGCCGTATGATTGTCTTTATAATTTTGTATGACCTGCGTGTCAACTTCTTATACGCCATGTAATAGCTTTACTTTATCGCTAAGTAGTTAGCAATAGTTGTAGTTGCTATTCGTGGTGGAGGCAATTATGGTGGAGTGATGGAGATCATGCTGGCGCGCACAAGATGGAGATCATTGCGCGGAGATTGGCTATACCATGTCACATAAAATTATATGCATGTGATGTTTATCCTTTTATGTATCTTATTATGCTTAGATCGCAATGATAGCATTATAAGATGATTCCTCACTTAAAGATCAAGATAAAATTGTGTTCTCCCCATGTATGCACCGTTGCGAAAGTTCATCGTTTTCAAGCACCTCGTGATGATCGGGTGCTATAAACTCTACGTTAACGGGTGCAAGCCAGTTTTGCACACGCGGAAATACTTGGGTTTTACTTGACGAGCCTAGCATGTATAAACATGGCCTCGGAACACACGAACCGAAAGGTTAAACATGAGTCATATGAATGATATGATCGACACTTCATTGTCCACCATTGAAACCACATCTCTTCTCGTGAAGATCGGATTAGGTGTGGTGAATTTGGATCGTGTTCACTAAACAACTTGAGGGATGTTGAATTTAGTGGGAGTTCATCTAGTAATTTGATTAAGTTGAACTAGTTATCATGAACATAGTCTAAATTGTATTTGCAAATTTTGTAGATCAAATGGCTAAGTCCAACTTCAACTTCAATGTTTTTGCTGAGAAAGAAAAGCTTAAGAACAATGGGTCTAACTTCACCAACTGGTTCCGCAATATGAGAATCATTCTCGCTGGTGGACAAAAAGACTATGTACTTGAGAAAGCGCTAGGTGACGCCCCTGCTACTCATGCGCCGACTGATGAAAAAGTTGTTTATCAGTCACACAAAGATGATTATGGAGTGATTAAGAGTACCATGTTGTTTGCTATGGAACCGGAACTTCAAAATCGTTTTGAGGAGTTCGCCGGGCCCTTTGAGATACTTGAGGAACTGAAAACCATGTTTCAGACTCAGGCCCGTTCTGAGAGATATGAGATCTCTGAGAAGTTCTTTAACTACAAGATGGAGGAAAGGGATTTCCGATAGTGAGCACGCCATTAAGATGTCGGGCTACACTCAACATCTTGAGCAACTGGACTGCAAGATTCTAGAAGAGCTCAAGATTGACAGAGTTCTGCAATCACTCCCTCCTAGATATAAAGGTTTTGTAGTTACTCACAATAAAATTGGTTCCACTGATACGACCACTGAGATATTCGCTAAGCTGAACGCTACAGAGGTGGATATCAAGAAAGATAATCATGTGTTGATGGTCAACAAGACCCCTAGCTTTAAGAAAGGTAAGGGTGCAAAGAAATCCTTCAAGAAAGGCAGCGGCAAGCGCGTTGCCCCTACTGAGAAGAAGCTCAAGTCTAGACCTAAGCCGGACACTGAGTTCTTCTATTGCAAGGACAAGGGTCACTGGAAGCGCAACTGTCCGAAGTACTTAGCGGACAAGAAGGCTGGCACCATTAAAGGTATATTTGATATACATGTTATTGATGTTTACCTTACTAGCGCTCGTTGTAGTGCACGGTATATAATCTTGGTTCGATTGCTAATATTTGTAACTCGAAACAGGAGCTAAGGAATAGACGACGGCTAGCAAGGGATGAGGTGACGATGCGCGTTGGCAATGGATCAAAAGTTGATGTGATGGCCATCGGAACGCTCTCCTTAGTTTTACCTTCGGGATTAGTTTTAAACCTTAATAAGTGTTATTATGTGCCTGCGTTGAGCATGAACATTATATCTGGATCGTGTTTGTTGCAAGACGGTTATTCATTTAAATCAGAGAATAATGGTTGTTCCATTTATATGAATAACATATTTTATGGTCATGCACCTGTTGTGAATGGTTTATTTCTTCTGAATCTCGAAAGCAATGAAACGCACATCCATAACATTGAGGCTAATAAATGCAAAGTAGATAGTGATAATCCAACTTATTTGTGGCACTGCCGTCTAGGTCATATTGGTGTAAAATGCATGAAGAAACTCCATTCTGATGGACTTTTGGAGTCTCTTGATTTTGAATCATTTGACACGTGCGAGCCGTGCCTCATGGGCAAGATGATCAAAACCCCGTTCTCGGTATAATGGAGTGAGCAACAGACTTATTGGAAATCATACATACCGATGTATGCGGACCAATGAGTGTTTCGACACGCGGTGGATATCGCTATTTTCTCACTTTTACTAATGACTTAAGTAGATATGGGTATATCTATTTAATGAAACATAAATCTGAAACGTTTGAAAAGTTCAAGGAATTTCAGAACGAAGTGGAAAACCATCGTAACAAGAAAATTAAATTTCTACGATCCGAACGTGGAGGTGAATATTTGAGTTATGATTTTCTCACGCATCTTAAAGCAAGCGGAATCGTTTCGCAACTCACGCCACCCGGAACACCACAGCGCAATGATGTGTCTGAACGCCGGAATCGAACTCTATTAGATATGGTGCTATCAATGATGTCTCTTACAGATTTGCCGTTATCATTTTGGGGTTATGCATTAGAAACCGCTGCATTCACTTTAAATAGGGCACCATCTAAATCCATTGAGACGACACCGTATGAACTATGGTTTGGTGCTAAACCTAAGTTGTTGTGGCATCCCGCAAAACCACTACTAGAAAATCGCGTTGTTTTTGTGCATTGCATCGCCATCATCATGCATTGTTTGTCTAAACTATTTCGAAAACCCTAGTTTTGCTTTGTACAAATACCCCTCTTTATTTCAAAGGCAAAACCCCATGCGTATCGGATATTTTATTTCCCTAAAAACTAATTGCAAAGTGGCCTTGTATTAAAATAAACAAAACCCAAACAAACACACTTTCTAAAACAGCCCCCTCTAAATCCTAGTCCCACCAAATCCTATCCTACCCACCACTCACAGCTCGCCACCTCACCCTCTCACCCTTTTTCTACCCACCTGCCACCTCACCAATCCATCCCTTTTCCCCTCTCCCTTTTTCTCACCCAGCTTCACCCTACCCTCTCTCTCTGACCCGCGGGACCCACCCCACCTGTCTGGCCCACATACCAGCCCCTCTTCCCTCCCTCTCTCTCTCCCTCCACCCACCAACCCGCCGGCCCCACCCCACACACCTTGGCCACTCCACCCACACACGCACGCAACACGCCAGCCTTCCCCCCCGCCTGTGGCCCACCCCGGGCCCCACCCCGACCCAGCCCCCCACGCGCGACCTCTCCCCGCTCTCTTCTTCCTCTCTCTCTTCCCCGACGCCCGCCCCTCTGCCTCCGGCGCCGGCCCAACCTCCCTCCACCGCCCGTCTGCCTCTTCCGCCCGCAGCCAGCTCCGGCTCCTCCTTCCCGCCTGACTCCGCCATGGAGCCTCACTGGTATAGCCCTGGCCTTCCTCGGCTGCCGCCTCACCGCCTGCACTGCCCTTCCCCACCTCCCTGAAGCCGCCACCATATCTTCGCCCTCCCGGCCACCCCTGGCCCTCAGAGCCCGCCGCCTCGCCTCCTCCAAGGCGAGCCGAACGCCCTCGTCCCCACCGGCCAAGCCCGCCTCCCTGGCCGTCGCGCCCCTCGGCCTCCTCCGCGGCTCCCCTTCCCGGCCCGCGTGACCGCCGGCGCGACCCAGCCGCCGAGGATCTCCTCGAGCCCGAGCCCCACCTTCGTGCGTTGACCCGGCCCCGACGCCTCGATCCGAAGACCGACCCTCCCGAAGATCCGAAACCCCGGAACCAAGATCGTCCCGTCGACAAGGTCAACCGAAGATCGGAACCGCAAGATCTTCACCAACACAATGCAATAAAACACGAACCCCCGGAACCCCAAGGTATATCGCCATCGGACAAGCTCGTCGCGGACCCTTGAAGCATGGATCCGATGGCCGAAGGTCTTCTACTTGGACGCCAAGATCGTCTCGACCACGACGTTTTGAAGAATGGACCTGGCGCACCCCGAGGACCCTGACGCCGTTTCCAAGTTCGCCACCGGTGAATAAGGAGGAACCCTCAAGGACTTCGACATGGAGCGACAAGATCGCCTCACGGAATCCGAAGCGCGGACCCGACAAGATCTTCGCGACGATAAGAACGACACCGCCCCGGAAGAACCCGATGCGCCCCGACGCCAACCAAGTCCTGCTCCCCGAATGCGACAAGATCTACCTCAGTTGTCCGAGAAAGAACCCGTCGAACCCTGGACCCTGAGACCGAACCCCGAACCCCGGAACCCCCAAGATCGTCGAACCCTAATGTGTGAACCTTTTCCCGAGCCCCTATTTTATAAATGCTAAATATAAAACTTGTTGCGTATTAAATTGCCATAATTGCATGCATATTTGTCTGTGGTTTGGGGGCCTTATGCCGATTCACCTAATAAATAAATATGGGGCCCATATGCGGGCAAATCTAGTCTTATATTGGCCTCATTTAAATCTGTGTAGCGAACCGGTGCTATCTTTTGCCATGTTAATGCAACCTTTAAATTGCGGGGTAGTTAAATAACTCGAACCGTTTAATTAATTGTCGGAACCCCGGTTCCGCTTAATATGACCTAATTGCATCGCATCTTCGCCATGTCATACATCATTCATGCATCATGCCGATCTTCTGCTGTAGTATTAAATATTGCATCCGGTGTTTATTCTAGTGTTTTGCTTCTTCGCGGATAAGGCCGTTGAGTTGATGCGAGTGTCGACCCGATCTTCGGTTGAATCTTCGGCAATGTTTTCAGGCGAGCATCTCCCCCTTTTCTACCTATCTTACTTTTATAGTATTTATTCCCTCCTGTTGATCTATTGCTATCTGTGTCGCGTTGCTCTAGTTTTCGTACCCGAGATATCCCTTGCAGCCTTATATTGCCTTGGACACATCCTATTACCTGTTGTTTGGTAGATAGTCGGACTTGCGCGTTGTAGTCGCTTGCTCAATTGCTGCTGCGTGTCGTCCAGTGCCACAGTTGTTGGTGTATTGCCGCATGTTTGTTGTTGGAGATGATCATGGCTTTACTTATCGTTCACTTTAATTACTGTTTAACAACTAAAATTGAAGTAAGTAAGCAGAGGCATCGGTGGGTGATAGATAATATTTGGTTTCCGAACGCCCACTTGTGTCCCGTAGGACCCCGAGTACTTGATACCTGTTCCTTGATTTATCGCGCTATCCACATCCGGGAGGATTATGGGACCCCAGGCGAGCATGATTCATTCTTATTTCTTGGGGCCACAAACTAGTTTGAGGTTTTATTTACGATCCTGTACTTATGCCATGCTACTACTGTATTTACGATTGTGCGAGGAGCACCTATCGCTTTAGGTAAGCGGAGTGTTTTCGCGGTATCGACAAGCCAGTCACACTTTCGGGTTCCCGATCGTTTCTGACCATTGTCGCAAACCTTGAGTCCGTCTCGAGTCGGTGGCCGTTCTATGGTCTACTCAATGGGTGGCCTGAAATATTTCTGAATCCTGTGATTGCTTTATCGTGAAAGCCTCGTTGGGTTTTGATTTGGTTTTTCCGAGGTTGATCGAGCGTGTGTTGCTATTGGTGCACCCCGGCCGGGTAAAACTTTCTGAAAGCCGTGTCCGCGGTTATGGATGACTTGGAGCACAGTATCTCGATCATAGACAAGCATAACTAAAGTAGTACTATAAATTTGACTTTATAATGACTAGTAATCAGCTTCACTATAATGGAATGGCTAAATAATACTGCCCACAATTGCTTGTTTGGAGTGTCGCTTGCGACCATTGTATTTGACTAGTAAGTATTGCAACTACAAGGGAATGGCTAAATAAAAGTACCAACAACTGCTGGGTTTTGGGTTATCTCATGTTAATTGTATCTGACTAGTAAGTGATGCCACTACAACGGAATGGTTAACTAAAATGACCCACTGCTTATTTTATCAGGATGATTATCTATACCTGACTAGTAATTGCTGCAACGATAACTGAATAAATAAAACTTCCAACTGTGTGAGTTCCTCGGTTGACTTCCTCGTTTGGTCTCGAGGGGGAAACGCCAGGATGGGTTTGTCTGATGATAGAATCAGGTTGGTTTCGAATAGGTCTTCCTTATCCCTCTCTGATTACCGCCAGTTGTATCGAGTCCCTATAGGATGTTTAGTGCATGCTGCGCTGCCGCTTCAGTCCACTATACCTATGTAGGCGAGGACCGCCGAATTCTAGCCTCGCCGTGTACTGGCCTCAGTACTGACGCTCCTCTTTTTCCTTTGCCCTTTGTCGGCACCCCTTTTGTTTAAGAAGGTTTGAGATCGACGCTGTTAGCAGGGTTACCCTTCCGGTTTGGCCTGGGCAGGGTTATGGACGCCATTGGTTATTCTTCAGGGCTCTTAGCCCCATTTGCATCTTGTCCGTAGTCGGACGCTCTATCATTTTCAAGGTGATTTGGATCTTTGTACCGTATATCTGTATTCTTGACTCATAGAGTCGTGTTGTATATATATATCTGTTCTGTGGGTCCCATCGAGGACTGTTGTGTAATGTTATTACTTCGTTTTCCACCCGCACGAAAGTGCCTGGTGGGCACCTTTGAATCGTTTCTATGCGGGTTTGGCGAGTTTCGCTAAAACTTGCATAGGGTCGATTTTGAGGGTGTTACAGTTGTCGTTTCTTAAAGTTTGGGGATGCGAAGATTACGTCAAGAAGTTGATGCCGGACAAGCTCGAACCCAAAGCGGAGAAATGCGTCTTCATAGGATACCCTAAGGAAATGATTGGGTATACCTTCTACCATAGATCCGAAGGCAAAGTGTTTGTTGCAAAGAACGGATCCTTTCTTGAGAAGGAGTTTCTCTCGAAAAAGGTGAGTGGGAGGAAGGTAGAGCTAGACGAGGTTATTGAACCTTCTCTCGAGTTGGAGAGTAGCGCAACACCTGAAATTGTTCCAGTGTCGTCTGCACCAAAAAGAGAGGAATCTAATGACGAGGATCATGAAACTTCGAACGATGCTACTACTGAACTTCGCAGGTCTACAAGGTCACGTGCCACTCGTGAATGGTACGGCAACCCTGTCTTAACCGTCTTGTTGTTAGACAACAGTGAACCTGCAAACTATGAGGAAGCAATGATGAGCCCAGACTCTGAGAAATGGCTAGAGGCCATGAAATCCGAATTGGGATCCATGAGCAAAAAACAAGTATGGAATTTGGTGGACCCTCCTAGCGACCGTAAGGCCGTTGAGTACAAATGGATTTTCAAGAAGAAAATGAACGCGAATGGTAATGTTACTGTCTATAAAGCTCGGCTTGTCGCAAAAGGGTTTCAGCAAGTTGAAGGTGTTGACTATGATGAGACTTTCTCTCCCGTAGCGATGTTTATGTCCATTCGGATTTTATTAGCAATTGCTGCATTTCATGATTATGAAATATGGCAGATGGATGTCAAGACTGCGTTCCTCAATGGCAACATTGATGAAGAGTTGTATATGATGTAGCCCAAAGGTATTGTCGATCCTAAGGATGCTAATAAGGTGTGCAAACTTCAGCGTTCCATTTATGGACTGAAGCAAGCATCTCGGAGTTGGAACCTTCGTTTTGATCAAATGATCAAGAGTTTTGGATGTGTTCCAAATTGCTACGAAGCTTGTATCTACAAGAAAGTGAGTGGGAGCTCGGTGAAATTTTTAGTACTATATGTGGATGACATATTGATTATTGGAAATGACATTGGTATGCTTAACGATGTGAAGAGTTATTTGAATAAATGTTTTTCAATGAAAGACCTAGGAGAAGATGATTATATATTAGGCATCAAAATCTATAGAGATAGACAAAGACGCCTAATAGCTTTAAGCCAAAGTACATATATAGACAAAGTTCTGAAAAGGGTCAGAATGGATAAAGCAAAGAAAGGTTCATTGTCCATGTTGTCAGGTAAGATATTGAGCAAGGCTCAGTGTCCAGCTGCGGTAAACGATAGAGATACTATGAGCAAAGTGCCATATGCCCCGGCCATAGGTTTTATCATGTATGACATGCTATGTACTAGACCAGATGTGTCCAATGCTCTTAGTTTGACGAGCAGATACCAAAGTGATCCAGGAGTGGAACACTGGACAACCGTAAAGAACATCCTAAAGTATTTAAATAGGACTAAAGAAATGTTCTTGGTCTATGGAGGTGATGATCAGCTCGTCGTAAAAGGTTACATCGATGCTAGTTTCGACACCGACCCAGATGATTCTAAATCTCAGACAAGATACGTTTATATTTTGAATGGTGGAGCCGTGAGCTGGAGAAGCTGCAAGCAAAGCGTGATCGCGGGATCTACAACAGAAGCGGAATACATGGCTGCTTCAGAAGCGTCAAGTGAAGGAGTTTGGATCAGGAACTTCATCACTGAGCTTGGTGTGGTTCCAAGTGCCTTGGACCCACTGGAGATATTGTGCGACAACACTGGCGCCATAGCACTGGCTAAGGAAACAAGATATCATCCAAAGACCAAGCACATCAACCGCCGTTTTCATATAATTCGAGATTATATAGCAGATGGAGATCTAAATATTAGCAAAGTACATACGGATCTGAATGTCGCAGATCCATTGACTAAACCTCTTCCACGAGCAAAATATGATCAACACCTTAATGCCATGGGTGTTAGATTGTTTCCAGATGTAAACTAGATTATTGACTCTAGTGCAAGTGGGAGACTGCTGGAATTATGCCCTAGAGACAATAATAAAGATGTTATTATTATAATTCTTGTTCATAGTAAAGTTTATATTCCATGCTAGAATTGTATTAAGCGGAAACTTTGATACTTGTGTGGTTTATGAACAACACCGTTTCCCTAGTACGCCTCTATGGACTAGTCATTGATTAATGATGGTTAAGGTTTCCTAACCATAGACATGAGTTGCCGATTAATAATGAGATCATGTCATTAGGAGAATGATATGATGGACAGACCCAAATTAAGTAGAGCAATTAGATCGTGTCATCGTGTTCATCTTTGCGAAGCTTTTTCCTATGTCAAGTATTGTATTCCTTAGACCATGAGATAATACAACTCCCTGGTATCGGAAGAAAGCTTTGAGGTCATCAAACGTCATCCTATGTGAGGGTGATCATAAAGGTGTCTCTCAGGTGATCGGAAAGTACTTGTTGGGTTGTATGTGTCGAGATGGAATTTGTCCCTCCCGAGTCGGGGGAGATATACTTCAGGCCCACTCGGTAATCGATATCAACACCGCTTGCAAGCACGTGGTTAAGGAGTTAATCACAAAGTGATATCGGATTACAGAACGAGTAAAGTACTTGCTGTGAACGAGATTGAACTAGGTATGTCGATACCAACGATTGAATCTCGGGCAAGTAAAATATCGCGTGACGAAGGGAATACATATATGGGATTAATTGAATCCTGGCATCGTGGTTTATCCGATATGATCATCGATGAATATGTGGGAGTCAATATGGGTTTCCATATCCCGCTGTTGATTATTGATAGAAGATCATGTCTGCATATTCTCGAACCCGTAGGGTCACACACTTAACGTGCATCGACGCTAGGATAGAATGGATAATTGGTTTATGAGTTTTTGTTCGGAGTCTCGGATGATATCCAGGACATCACGATAGGTTCCGGAATTGTCCGGGGAATAAGATTCATATAAAGGAAAGCAGTTTTTGGATTTCAGAATCGTTTCGGAGTTTATCGGTATTGTACCAGAAGGTTCTAGAAGCTTCCGGAGTGGGACCAACATGGGCCCACTTGTCGGAGGCCTGCGTGTGCCTAAGGGGAAGTGCCCTGGCCAATTTGGGCCAAGGTCACAAGGCCCCTAAGGCCCAGCCGGCCAGCCCTAGGGAAACCCTAGGGGAACCTTCTAGAAGAGAGGAGGAAGACTTCCCCCCCCCCACTCCACCCCTTGGGCCGCCGCCCTAGGGCTTGGAGGAGGGGCCAAGGGGGCCGTCCATCCCCTATATAAGGAGGGCAGGGGCGCAACCTCCCCTCCCTCTCCCACTCCAGCCCTAGCCGCCTCCAACTGCTTCCCCTCCACCTCTCTCTCTCCCAACTGCGCGTAGGCGAAGCCCTACCGCAGAAACTCTCCACCATAAGCACCATGCCATCGTGCTGCAGATCCAATCAATATCCCACCATACTTGCTGGACCAAGGAAGGAGGAGACATCGCTGCACCGTACGTGTGCATCTCTCCGAGGCACCGCCACTTGCGGTGTAGGATCAGATCAGATCGCGAGGAGGAGATGGCGAGTATGACTACGTCAACCACGTTCTGTTGAACGTTTTTGCTGTGCGATTTCTTCAAGGGTATGAAGATCTCATCAATCTCTCTCGTTGATTGCATCTCCTAGATTAGATCTTGGCTTTCTTGTTCGCATCCGTAGAATTTTTTTGATTTACTATGCTGCGAAACCCTTCAACTTTCATCTCCAAGAAAGTAAAGAATGGTGAGGCATCATCTAAAGTTTTGAATCTCCTCTTGACTGATCCAAAATCTCGCTCTACCGTCACCCTTAGAAATGAGTTCCTAAGGTTGAATAGTTCCTCAACATTTTGGCCGCACTCATTCAAATGGTATCTCACATTACGACGAAGGTGGCAAGAAACCAGGGTTGGCTCCATATCTGGCATCAATCGGGTAGTATTTGCCTAAAAATAAAACATATTATGGTGACAACAGTTTGGAAAATATATGGAAAGTTATATCTAAGTCAATTTGATACCTTGTGGTACTTGCGGGCCTCTTCCATGTGCTAATGAATCATCTAAAATTAAGGCATCATGTGTTGTCCCTCCCAACCAGCCAACATATATGTGAACCGAAGGTCAAAATCAAACGCTGCCATCACATTTCGAGAAACAAATGCCTTCCTACCACAAAATGAATGTTTCACATCTTTGGTAACAGATACTCTCACATGTGTACCGTAGATGGATCCAATACAATCCTATATAGTGAAAAATATTAAATGATGTGAAGTGTATCCTAAATAACTAAGGAGTAGTTTTAGCAAATACCTTAAAATATGGATTAAACCAAGGGTTTCCTGTAATTTTTTAGGAGCTTCGATGAAGTTGGCCTGATATTATTCATTACAGAACTCACCGATGGCGTGGAGGACACAACTAAAATATATGCTAATTGTCTAGAATGATCTATGTAAATTTCTTGCAACAACCCTATTCCGAACATTATGTCCGACATTGTGCAAAAACATCACCACTTGTTGCTCCACACTTAAATAAATACTATCTTCTAGCAACTAGCGATCCCTCAGTATGTTACACAACCAAGAGAAAGGAGCTATTTTAAACCTACATGTAACATCATATTGCCAGAATTAACTATTGAGATATTCAATTCATTGCCGATCCCCTTCATATATTATCCCATATCTTATCCGCGTCCTTTTCTTCTTTTTATAGCCTAGACAACTACCACAATTGCAGAAAAAATTAAAAAACACATAAGCTCCCTAATCATCTTTTTTCCTTTTATCCATCAATCTCAAATAATGGATAGGGGCACATAACAACAATTCCTTGGTGCTTCGGCCAATGGGGCTCCAAATCCGATTGGTTTCCGCCTCTCTAGCATGTTGCCTCTCGTGCCAGCTCCTCTCCTACATGTCGTCGCTGCCACCACTGCCCCTCCCTCGCCTCCAATACCCTTACCCGCTGCTCAATTTCCTCCAACTAGCAAGCATGCTTCCCGCTGGTGAGTGGAGGCGCCATGTGTTAGCATCGAGACAGAGAAGCACATGAGGAGATAGGAGCATAAACGGGTGAGAGAGAATGACAGTGTTTGGCTCACCCGGGTGAGAATAAGACTTTTCTTGGCTCGGTGCAGTGTGGTTATCGAGCCATTCCACCAGATTCCATCAATTTGATCGAACAAGTGTATTCCGCATCTAAGGGGTATATTCCCTTCTAGGAAACCACTCAGTTCTATTCCTCTTACCCAACAACCAAACACAAGAACATACTCTAGGTGCGGATACGTTCCATTACATTCCACTCCCTCCATTACCAAACACACCCTTACTACACCCGTGATCGAATCACCAACAAGTATTATGTCATGTCAAGTTCTTACTATCCTCCAACCCTAGTCCAGCTAGGAGGCGTCACATGGGGTGCTCCTATTTAACGCCTGTTGCATGTGACACCATTAGCAGAACATCTTTGATGGTTCCCAAAAATTACATATTTATAAACATATAAGTTATAAGAAAATTGTTTACTGATTTTTTTGACAAAGTTTAAAAATTGTTCATAGTGGAGAAAAAATGTTTGTTTCGTTAAGGAAAACCATTTACGAGTTCAGAAAATATAGTTTCTCTGTCCCAAATTTGATGTCACAGATTTGTCAAGATTTACAAATCATAGGAGCAGCATAAAAAGGAAAAGAAAAGGTACTCCCTCCGGTCCATATTATTTATTACAGAAATAAATATATCTTGACATGTTTTAGCGCTAGATGTGAAAATTAATATGGATCGAAGGGGTACAAAAAAATATCAGAAAAACAAAAGAAAAACGAAGACACAAAAAAAAGGAAAAAAGGGAAACTGCTACCTGGGCCGCCCCACATCGCTAGGAGTTAACGAAATAGATATACACCAAAAGGCATTGCTAAATTTCTGGGCCGCAAGCCCACAGAATCATTGTTTCGTTCACCATACAGTACAGCGACAAAGAGAAGTCCTCGTCGGATGAATGCTTCGTCGCTCGCACCGGATAAGTATACTGTCGTGTCAATTTTTAGTATGCCATGAGAAACACATCCCATCTTCTCCTCCAACCGGATAGGAGGCATCACAGGAGGTGCTCCTATTTAACGCCTATTGCATCTGACACCATTAGCAGAACAATTTTGATAAATCCTAGAAATTACATATTTATAAACATATAAGTTATGAGAAATTTTTTATAAACATATAAGTTCTTGCGTCACAACTTCACAAGAAGCTCCAGTATTGTGCAACAAAAGGCCTTGCTGAATTTATGGGCTGCAAGCCCACAGAATCACAGTTTCGTACTTTCATTCACCATACAGCGACAAGGAGGAGAAGTCCTCGTCGGATGAATGCTTCGTCGCTCGCACCGGATAAGCCGCACCGATCTCCCCTATCCTCTCAGCGACACAAAACCACACAAAATCGCGCGCGAACCATCAGAGGGGCACGTCGTCGAGGTCCACCATGACCATGCTCACCTCCCTCTTGACCCCTTCTCCTCTCCTCACCACCGCCGCCTCCACCTCCTCCTCGGCTGCCACCTCGCAGCAGCCACCCTCGGCGCCGCAGCCTGCGAATGTGAGGTTCCCGGCGCCCAGGCCGCTCACCACCACGCTGGCCGCGGCGGCCGCGGCCGGCCTCCTCCTGCTGTCCCCCGCGGCGCCATTGCACGCGGAGGCGGAGTTCAAGACGTACTACGGCACGGCGGCGAGCGCGGCGAACTACGGCGGGTACGGCGGGAACGCGAGCAAGAAGGACGCGGCGGAGTACGTGTACGACGTGCCCGAGGGGTGGAAGGAGCGGCTGGTGTCCAAGGTGGAGAAGGGCACCAACGGCACGGACAGCGAGTTCTTCAACCCGCGCAAGCGCTCCGAGCGGGAGTACCTCACCTTCCTGTCGGGCTTCCGCAAGCTGGCGCCCGTGGGCGCCGTGCTCGACAACCTCGCCCTCTCCGACGTCGGTCTGCAGGACCAGATCTCCTCGGCGGACGACGTGACGTCGGCGGAGCGGAAGGGCGAGGACGGGCAGGTGTACTACGAGTACGAGGTGGCCGGCGCCGGCGCGCACAGCCTCATCTCGGTCACGTGCGCCCGGAACAAGCTGTACGCGCACTTCGTCACGGCGCCCAACCCCGAGTGGGGGCGCGACGAGGCCGTCCTCCGCCGCCTGCACCAGTCGTTCAAGACCGTCGACTTCAGCGGGCAGGATTAGCTTTGCGATTGCGTGCTGTGCTGTGCGCGCGCGGTGTTGTGATTGCTCAAGCAGTTTTGTATAGGCGCGACTCGGGGAAGAGGTGATTGATGTGGATAATTAAGCAACACGATCGGGTATATATCTTGGTCTAAAAATTACTGTATTGGTCTGTAGTATGTGTTACTGATCAGCTAAGTGTCGATCTGCTGTTAACACCGCAACGGATCAAACGGAATGAATGGAAGTTGACCTGCGGAGTTGATCAAGCGAGTTTGTGACTAATTTAAGGCTGTTGTGAATGGAATGTGTATATTTCACTTGAAACTTATGTAAGAGCATCTCTAACACGCACGCCAAAATGCGCGTGTACCATAAAATCTGCCAAAATACAGCGCGCGAGCGGATACGCGAAGCTCCCACAGGCACGGAAACGCGGCGCGCGCTAAATCTTTTGGCGCGGAAACGCGGCTTTTGCGCCATCCTACGCGTCAAAACTGACACGCCGCTTCCCGCACATGCTATTGAACGAGAGGCGCGCCTAGAAGTTTCAGCCGCCACCGCTCCACCTCGCCCCATGCGTCGCTCAGCCACCGCTCCACCTCGCCCCGCGCGTCGCTCCGTCTCCGCCCGTGATGCCTCCCGGCCGCCGCTAGAGCTCCGGCTACCGCGGCATGCGCGCGCGTCTGAATGGGACATTCTATGCCAAGATTCGGAGCGGCGAGAAGCGCATCGGGCTCGGCACGTTTGAGATGGCGCACGAGGCGTCGCGCGCGTACGACGCGGTCACCTGGCGCCTTGGCAGTTCTCGATGGTCGATGAACTTCACGGACGTCTGGACGCGGCAGCAGGCGGAAGACCTCGCGCAGCCGCCGCAGGACGTCACGCGGGAGGTGAGGCAGCGGTAGCGCAAGCTCGAACATCGCCTCATCGTCGCTGAGCAGGGCGAACGCATGCGCCTCAAGTGGGCGCGGCGCTTCCTGAAGGACGTGGCCGCGAAGGTCGCCTTCTACGCCAACAAGGAAGAAGAGAAGACGACGCATAAGGCGGAGAAGAAGCGAGATCGGGAGGCGAGGAGGGCCAAGAAGGAGGCCAAGAAGAAGGAGAAGGAGGAGAAGACCGTGAGGAAGAAGGAGGAGAAGAAGAATAGCGTCGGTTCGTCGACCATCACCGTCGACTCTTCCTCCTCAGAGTTTGAGTGGTCGTCGACTCCGGTGTCGTCCACAACACTAAACTCCTCCTACTTCGACTGGGAGTCCAATTAGTTTTAGTGTAGTCTAGTTTTAAATTCAGTTGTATGAAATGTGGGTTAAACTATGTAATATATTTTTATTTTTAGTCTATTATTAAATTTTGTTTGATCTATTTACATGTGCAATTGTGTGAAAATATAGTTTTTGGTCTGCATTTTAGCGCATATGTAAAAGGACCAATTCAACGCTGCATTTTGGCGCGGCGGTTTACAGCATTCGGTAAACCTCTCACCGGCGCCACGCGCTGCATCCGCATAGCGCGCAGGTAAACCCACCCGAATATACAACGCCTCTTATAGCGCGTCTATTGGAGATGCTCGGTGAAAACAGTTTTGATTTCCGCATGATTTGGGGGAAATTTGTGTTGGAATTTGAGGTATTTTTATGTTGGGCTTTTGGTCCATAACAAATATAAATTTTGAAATTCTCTTTGGCCATTACTTGTGGCAGCTCACGTGTGTGATAATGAAGCTAAAGTTTAGTCACATATTGCTAGTAGAAGGAGAGCTGGATCACCTTATATATTAAAGCGTTGCACCACTCACTGAGGTGTGAGAAAAAAAACCTCGCGCACTCCTTCTCCGACGTTGCCCGGCTCGTCACGACTCACGCGCGCGTCGCGAATTGCGGAAATCTCGTCGAGCCAAGCTCATTAACGGACGCGCATGTTCGTGGTTGATTAACGTCCGTTTCCATACACTGGACCGTGGGTTGTTGTTGACCCGTAGTATATAAACAGGCAAACACAAACCCTAGCCGTCACAAGTAATTAGATTGCATCTGCCTACCTACGTGTGGCATCCCGCAAAAACCACTACTAGAAAATCGCGTTGTTTTTTTGCATTGCATCGTCATCATCATATGTTGTTTGCCAAAAACTATTTTCGCAAAGCCCGATTTGTTTTCCAAACGCCCTATCTTAATTCAAACGCAAAACCCGGGTCTCCGGATTATTTTGTTTTGGCTGCTATCGGTTTGCAAACGACCCGTTTAAAATAAATAAAAGATTTAATTATTTTAGCGGGGGCAGTCGAACGGGCCGTTTCGACCCGAACGACCACCCCCAGGATTTTACAAACGGTCCACCCCAACAATTCCTAAAACTACCAACCTATCTACCCAGCCCTTGCCTCCACATCACCCCGGCCAACCCCGTCGCGCCACCTCACCCCTCTCGCTCCCTCACCCAATCCCCTTTTTCCACCTAGACTAAACCCAACCCCCCCCACTCATCCACACCCCACCAACACACACAGGGCCACACACACACGCACAGCAACACGCACACACACACGCGCTACACACACCACCGCGTGGCCACCTGCCCAGATCCCCACCACCCCCCGGCCCCACCACCATCTTCCTCCTCCCGCTCGCGTGACCCCTGCGCCCCTCCGCTCGCGTGCCCTTCGCCGCTCCTCCCTGCCCTCCATGAGGACCTCGCTCACGCCTTGATCGCTGGCGCCCGTCCGCGCCCTCCCGCGCGCGTCGGGCTCGCCCGCGTCCGCTCGGCCGACCCAGCGCGGCGAGCCTCGCCCTCCTCCTCGCCTCCTCTCCCCAGCCCGTCCTACTCTTTCCTCGCCGCCTCGCCCGGCCAGCGCCCGCGCCCGCGCGCTGCGACCGCCTCGACCCGGCTCCACCTCCGCCTCGTCGGCTTCGCGGCGCCGCCCGCTCGCCGGCCACGCCTCGCCCGCGACCTCTCAGCCCCTCGCGAGCTCCCGCCTCCATCTGCGTCGCGTCGTCCTCCGTCCTCGCCCGGCTGCCGCCTCACGCGCGGCCGCTGCCTCTCTCGGCCCTGGCCCCTGCCACCGCCCTCGGCCAACCTCGCTGCCGCGCCGCCTGCTCCACCTCGCCCTCATCTCGCTCGTCGTTCTCACCCTCGTCGCGGCTGCGAGCCACCGCCGGTCCCGCGCCGTCGCCTCGCCGCGGGCCTGCTCTGCGCCGCCACGACCTTGACCTCGGTCTCCGGAGACTTACATGCGGCCACCCTTCTGCAGCAGCCGTCCGCGGCCCTGACGCCCGTTGGTTCGACAAGCTTCGCCGCGGAGACCATTGCCCAATGTCGGGGTCGACAGGATCATCCCGACGACAGGGCCGACCCGATGCCGAACCAAGATAGCCACACGGACCCGAAGACCTTTCCGAAGGCCGATCCGTTGCCGCTCCAAGACCATCGATGCTTGGAGATGTCGAGATTGCGAGAAGACCCGCAAGATCTACACCAAATGCGTCGAGACCAAGCCCGATCCGAACCGGCGTCGTATCAAGTTCTCCTTCCGGATTCAAGGACTCGACCAGTGCGACAAGTATTTCTATCCGAGCATAAGACCGGTCGAAAACGCCAAGATCTTCAATCGGAACGCCAAGTTCGTTACCCTGAAACGCCAAGACCGACTCGATGGCGCGGACCCGACAAGAGCTTCACAGCGACAAGCACGACACCGACCCGGGGCGAGTCCGATGCGCCCCGACGCCACGCCAAGTTCGTCTACCAGAACAACAAGATCTACCCAGTAATCCGAGAACGATCCCGGAGTCCGAGAACGCTTCCGCCGAGACCGAACCCGTCGAACCCTGGACCCTGAGACCGACCCCGAACCCCGGAACCAAGATCTGCCGAACCCTAATGTGTGAACCCTTCCCGAAACCCTATTTTATAACATAATATAACTTGTCGCATAATAATTGTCTTGCATGCATACTTGCCATGTGGTTTGGGGGCCTTTTGCCGATACACCTTATAATTAAATATGGGGCCCATATGCGGGCAAATCTAGTCTCATATCGGCCTCATTTAAACTTGTGTAGCGAACCGGTATCTTATCTTGCCTTGTTAAAACAACATTTAAAATGCGGGGTAGCTAAACAACTTGAACCATAGGTTTAATGTCGGGACCACGGTTCCACTTAATATGACCTAATTGCATCGCACCTTTGCCATGTCATACATCATGCATGCATCATGCCCGATCTTCTGCCGTAATCTTAAATAGTGCATCCGGTGTTTCTTCTAGTGCTTTGCTTCTTCGCGGATAAGGCCGTTGATTTGGTGTGAGCTTCGCCCCGATCTTCGGTTGAACCTTCGACAATGTTTTCAGGCGAGCATCTCCCCCCTTTCTACCTATCTTACTTTATAGTATTTATTTCCCTCCTGTTGTTGCTATCTGTGTTGCGATGCTCTAGTTTTCGTACCCGTGCTATCCCCTGCAGCCTTATATTGCCTTGGACACATCCTATTACCTGTTGTTTGGTAGCTAGTTGGACTTGCGCGTCGTAGTCGCTTGCTAAAATGCTGTTGCGTGTTGTCAAGTGCCACAGTTGTTGGAGAATGGCCACATGTTTGATGTTGGAGATGATCATAGTTTTACTCATCGTTCACTTTAATTCCTGTTTAATAACTAAAATTGAAATAAGAAGAGGCATCGGTGGGTGATAGATAACATTTGGTTTCCGAACGCCCACTTGTGTCCCGTAGGACCCCGAGTACTTGATACCTGTTCCTTGATTTATCGCGCTATCCACATCCGGGAGGTATATGGGACCCCCCTGAGCCAGAGCTTGATTCAGTCTTATTTCTTGGGGCCACAAACTAGTTTGAGGTTTTATTTACGATCCTGTACTTATGCCATGCTACTTCTGTATTTAAATTGTGCGACGGATAGCACCTGTCTTTATTTAGGTAAGCGGAGTGATTACGCAGTATCGACACCCGAGTTTTCGGGTTCCCGATCGCTTCTGACCATTGACGCAAACCTTGAGTCCGTCTAAGCTTGCTTACTTGTTCTTGGTCTACTCAATGGGGTGGCCCCTGAAATAATTCTGAATCCTGATTGCTTAGTCGTGAAAGCCTCGTTGGGTTTTGATTTGGTTTTCCGAGGTTGATCGGCGTGTGTTGCTATTGGTGCACCGGCCGGGTAAAACTTTACGAAGCCGTGTCCGCGGATATGGACGACTTGGAGCACAGTATCTCGACCATAGACAAGCATAACTAAAGTTTATTTCTATAAATTTGACTTTATAATGACTAGTAATCAGCTTCACTATAATGGAATGGCTAAATAATACTGCCCACACTTGCTTGTTTGGATTGTCGCTTGCGACCATTGTACCTGACTAGTAAGTATTACAACTACAACGGAATGGCTGAATAAAAGTATCAACAACTGCTGGGTTTTGGGGTTATCTCATGCTAATTGTATCTGACTAGTAAGTGTTGCCACTATAACGGAATGGTTAACTAAAAGTGCCCACTGCTTACTTTATTAGGACGATTATCTAAACCTGACTAGTAAAGTGCCGCAACGATAACTGAATAAGTAAAACTGCCAACCGTGTGAGTTCCTCGGTTGACTTCCTCGTTTGGTCTCGAGGGGGAAACGCCAGGATGGGTTTTGTTTGATGGAAGTATCAGTCTGGTTTCGGATAGGTCTTTCTTACCCTCTCTGACAGCCGCCAGTTGTATCGAGTCTCTATAGGTTGTTTAGTGCATGTTGTCGCTGTCGCTTCCGTCCACCATACCTTTGTAGGCGAGGACGCCGAATTCTAGCCTCGCCGTGTACTGGCCTCAGTACTGACGCTCCTCTTTTTCCTTTGCCCTTTGTCGGCACCCCTTTTGTTTAAGCAGGTTTTGAGATCGACGTCGTTAGCAGGGTTACCCTTCCGGCTTGGCATGGGCAGGGTTATGGACGCCATTGGTTATTCTTCAGGGCTCTTAGCCCCATTTGCATCTTGTCCGTAGCTGGACGCTCTATCGTTTTCAAGGTGATTTGGATCTTTGTATATTATATCTGTATTCTTGATTCATGGAGTCGTTGTTATATATATCTGTTCTGTGGGTCCCATCGAGGACTGTTGTGTAATGTTATTACTTCGTTTTCCACCCGCACGAAAGTGCCTGGTGGGCACCTTTGAATCGTTTCTATGCGGGTTTGGCGGGTTTCGCTAAAACTTGCATAGGTCCGATTCTGAGGGTGTTACACTACGTATCACAGTTCTACCTCTCTGCCCTCTGCTACTCCATCCCGCCGACTGTGTGCACGGCTGTCCGGGAGAGCAGCCTTTGAAACCCCGTATCTCTGATCCTACACCGGAAGAAAGGCGACAAGGTTTTTAGAAAGCGTCTCGGCGTAACTACTCAAGTTCTTCTCTGTCCTCTTCGTTCGGCTCTCGACTCCATCGCCATGTTGGACGACGCTGCCAAAAAGGATGTTGATGTCTCTTTCGTTGCTGCCCCAGTGGCAGAATACCTCCTGATCCGCCGCTGGTCATACCATCGACGAACGTATACGTGTTCTTTGCTCCTATGTTGATTACTAGTACCGCCGTATGCGTAGATATGCTAGGTTTTTACTTGTGTGTATGGTATATATCTACTATGCTGGTCAATCTTGAAAATTATTCTCATATTTTATATTTAAATTAAATTAATACAAAAACTACTAATTATTTCAACAATTTATACGCTTTATCGGGCGGACGAGCCCGATTTTTGAGATTTTCGCGATGCCTCTTCCTCCGGGCTCCGTATATGTGCAAACCCCGTCTGCATGGCCCAGCAGGCCACTAGAAGTAAGGCCGGGTTGAAATAGTACTGAAATGGCAGCCCAAAGTTATTCGCAACATTATCGAATCAGGCTTCCGCCCAGCTATATTAATATAGCAACCGTTTGAGACCGCTGTTGGGCCAGACAGCACAACGCCCAAAGAAAAACAAAGAAAATGAAGAAGAAAAAAGAAGAGAAAATGAAGCCAACAATAGTGGCTTGACGAAAACGAGTAAGACCCGCGACCGCTGCGCCCTCCGACGAATTTCCACCACAGTCCTAGCGCTCTGAAGCGTCACGTAACAAGCAACACCTCCAAGAAGGAAAGCGACGACAACGACGCTGCTGCCCGGACAGGTCCTAGGGTTTCCCCCGATACGTTACGAGAGGTGGGGAAGAGATACACCCGACGTCCTTCAGGAAGGATGGCGACACCCGCAGGCGACGCTACGTCGGTGTCAAGATGACAAGGATTTCTCCTGACCTCTCAAAAACCACACTCTCGGACACTTCGAATTGCTCCACCAAACTCAACGCCCACCAGCACACGCCACCACGGTCACGCAGCCACCCTCGTCGTCTCACCGAGACACATAATGTGAGACTGGTACGGCCGAAAAGCAGCAACTTTGGCGAAGGTCGGTGGTACAGTGACACGCGGGAGGGAACTACCTCCACCGCCGGAGGGCGATAGCCGACCGGATGTAGCAGGAAGGGCAAACCAGGCCCTCTCTGGCCTGACCGAGACCAAAAGGACCCGTGAAGCCCCGCCGCCACACTGCAGCAAGGGTGTCACCATCGCCGCCAACCGTAGCGTTAGTCCCTACTCCTCAGCCCACCAGTGAATCCGCCGCCACCGCAGATCCCCGCCGCCAAGCAGCAACGCCCTCGCCACCGTGGTCACCCGGGTATACCGAACCGCCGTCTGTCTGAGGTTCACCACCTGGGCCCGACAGGGTGAGGAGGTGCGATCATGGCACACGCGGCACCTCCGTGCTGCCCACGGGCCATCCAAGCAGGTCAGACGCCACAAGATCTCGGCCCGCCCGGCCCCGATCTAGTGTCCAGGCGACAGGAGAGGGCTCCTGCCACCCGCCACAGCGACCAAGGGCCCCGGCCAGGGCCTGCACGGCCTAGATCCGGCCCAACCTGGCCAAGATCCAGCCCTGCAGGGATCCACCGCTGGGAGGACCTCAAGCCCCAGCCGCCGGGAGCACCTGAAGCCCCAGCCGCCGTCCTCCCTACCAGGCCTGCCCTCCGCCACGCTGCGCAGAGCCGCCATGCGCGCCAAGGTCGTCCCGCCGCCGCCCCTCCGAACTCAACAGGGTGAGCCGCCACCAGCAGGAGGAACCCGCGCTTCCACTGCCGCCGCCAGGGAGAAAGGAGGCCCGCCGCCGCCGGCACCGCACGGGCTTTGCCCGGCGGCGTGCGCCGACAGCGGCAGGGAAGGAGGAGAGGGGAGGGGCTGGGGGAGGTCGGCGGTGCCGTGCCCGTCCCGTCGCCCGCGGGGGGACGAGAGACGGGCTGTTTTTATCGAAGCGTCTCTAACCGCGTCTGGTCCAGTTATTCGCAACATTGAAATGACTCAAATTTCCAGACAACTACTGTATGATGATTCTCGAAAAACAAAAAAGTTATTCGCATGATTGTTCGAACTCTGAACCCATACCGAGGTTGTTCTAAGAGAATGTACATTTGAAAATAATTGTCACTTTACCATTCGAATGTATGTTTCCCATTCTGTTGTGCACATTTCTCAACATTTGTTATACTCCTCTACGGTGTTGTGCAAAGAAGGTCGATGTCAAACCGTGCTAGATTCATGTGTTAAATCAGCCATTGGAACGGATACAACGGGTAGAGGAGCTCCTCTACGGTGGGCAGTAGCTGGAAGGTGGATTTAATTTGGATGCCGTATTAGTGATATGGCAAAGAGGTTTCGATCTCTCGATGAGATGTGATAACTTCGATTTGACGGAGGTTGGAATTAGCGATCCATTCCAACTGCACGCGCGATGAACCAGCGCCAATGCAACCGTTAGGCCAATATCTTGGATGTTATTGATCTTGCAGATACAAGTTCAGTCTAACCACAAAGGTTTTAATCCATGCTTGTAATCAAGAAACAAGCAAGAACTAAATTGCAATCATAATATTGCAAATATATATGTGAAAACTTTATTAAAAAGATAAGATTCTGAATAGTGGTCTTGATCTAGTCGATGAACACAACCCGAGTACACGAGAGTTGCAACAATGGTGAACTCTTTAATTAAACAAAATCCTAACTCTAATAACGACTGGGAGGGCATATATATGGAGGAGGAGAAGGGATTTTCGTCCAACTAGTTGGTGGTGGCCAAAAATAGATCTAGATAGGCCTTAGTACATACTACCTCCGTTTCAGGGATTAAGACACACATGCTTTCTAAAGCAAAGTTTGACCGAAAAAAATTGAACAACAACATCTTGATTATATTGTACATAATTAGTACTGTTGGATTCGTATTGAAAAATACTTTCCAGTGGTAGTAGTTTTATATCAAAACTCTTTACGTATTTAGAGTAATTCTTGGTCAAAGAAAAAACACGCAAAACGAGGACGCCTTAAGTTCTGAAACGGAGGGAGTACATACGGCCTCTAAACATTTCAAGAAAATATTTATTCTTAAAATACATGGGTCTAGTCTATAGAATAAGGTGACACAACACTAAATAAAGCTATTGACACAATTTATAAAGTTGAATCTTGTAAAATTCATCCAAGCATTCACGCATCATTATGGTGGCTTCGAAATCTCCACTTGTAGTGTCATTTTTAATCTTCGCAAAACTTACTGACGTCTGCATGCATGATCATGCTCCATTGATTGTTGATGCTAAGTCCATCATTTCTAATTAACATATATACGTATGATTTTGGCACATCATATTCTTATGTATATAAAAAAGAGTTATTAAAAAGAAAAGTATATAATAATTGAGTTGACGTGCGTGAGATTTTGAGAGAGGTTCTTGTACTTGTCGTACATGAGGAGGTGTAGATGTAGGTGCAGCGGTTGTATCTGTTAGATTTTGCTAAAACTAGGTCCAACTCATTTATTATATACCAATAATTCTTGAAATCCTAGAGACCTACTTGGTCCATTCATGCAAGACAAAAGGTGGAACAAAAGTATTTTTTCCCATATTGCTAGTTGAGTGAAAGTTGGACCAGCTTATAAGGTGAGTTCTTTCACAACTTGTACAACCTTGAGAAGAGAAGATATATACACACGCGCCCCTCCTTGATCGCCTCGTCACGTCACGCCACGACACGCCGCGCGTGCCGTGGGTTGCGGGAATCTCGCTGAGCCGAGTTTATTTTGCCAGACATGTGAATGGAAGATGATAGTATGCGCGAGTGGATTTTTATACGAACTTAGTGGAGGATAAGTGTCTCATTAATCCGAACTCAGTGGAGGCTGCTCGGCTCCGTCTACAGTCTTTTCGGTTTGCATATCGTCTCTATTTTCGTATCTCTGCGCTACCTTTCCACCTCCTCGACCGTGCCTATAAGAGATAGAGGTTGTGCCTCCTCTCAGACACACCAACACTCACCTACTGTCTCCAGTTCTAGAGCTCTTAGCGACCACCAAGTTTTACCCATACCGGCTTGCGGCGTGCACCGCGAGTTGGGACAGTAGGCATCCGGAATCCCGCGGCTTCGAGTCCTATACGTGAGAAGGGAGATATAATTTTTGGGGAACGCTCCGCGCGACTACTGGCTTCATCACATACGCGGACGACTACTTCCTAGACGACGAATTCTTCCTCGACGTCATCCACCTCTTAGATGACTTGGCCGACGACAACTCCAACACCCACCACAACGTCGTTGGTCCCTCTGCTGGACCGTACGCTACCTTCACCTATCTTGTTCAGATCATACTTCATATGTTATTCGTAGCAATCTGTTTGGAATTGCTAGTTACTATTTATCCTATAGATTATATGACTGTTTTTATTTCTATATTTCTAGTCATGTTTTATCTACTATTTATTTGGATTAAATATTGTGTTAAATTGGTCATATTTCCAACAGTATCAATAGTAGGGATGCCCTCAACAGTTGGGGACGAAGATCTTTTGATCGGATGTGAGGATTGGAGATGGTGTGGTGCATTGGATTATGGCAAAGGGGAGAGCATAAATAGGAAGATAGCTAGATATGGATTAAAGGGGTAGAAGAGCAAAAATCGATGTGATGATCAATGTTGCCGATGAAGACGAGGTGTTGCGGATGGGACGATACGCTGATGCTCAGTTGCGAGGACTAGATGGAACAACCATAATTTTCGAGTGCGTTAGTGGAGAAGAAGGGGAAGTGCTATGTGTTCTTTGAGGAGGGAATCTAAGGGGAGGTGAATCTTACCGGGTAAGGAAGCTGGCGGCCGGTTCCTATTTGTGGAAAAGGGTATCGGATAAAAAAAGTTCAATGATTTAGGGATTACACATGCCACCCAATCCTTTCAGGTGCATATCTAACGAAATCAGGCCTCTGTTTGCTAACCATTGGCTAAGATGTGAACTCATGCTCTCTAATTTTAAAGCATATTGTTTGTTCTTTTGTGGTCTTTTGATAGTTATGTTGCTTGTTCAGTTCGTACATGAACCTTCTGTTTGTAACATAATTTTAGTTTCTCTTATTTGCATGCAAACGAGGTTATGAGGATGCACCTTTTTATAGGTATAAGGTTATAAAGTATTGTCTCATGATCAACACACTACTCAAGGGATCGCGCTACTGGACCAGGGAGAAGGACTATAGTTGAAAGTGGAGCAGAAATGGCAGATGAGAATGCCTACAACAATAACAAAGAAGATGATAATTCATCCACTCAAGCTGATGAAGATCGTCCAAAGAAGAGGTACATGTTGGATGATTCCACTGGTACCATTCCAGGAGACAAGTTGGACAACTTCGCTGCTATGTTTAAAACTTATGTTTCCGGGCCTCCTCCAAAACCAGCATCTCTTGAAGAAATATGGGATGCTCTTGGTGAAATACCATATTTGAAAGATAATGACCAGTTAGCAACTTATGATTTTCTAGTTGCATAGATGAGCACAAATTCATGTCCTTGATGGCATTGCCTCTAAAAATGAAGAAAAAAATGTGTTCTCAAGAAAATCAAAACATGATGACCTCTTCCTAATCTTCCTTGGTGATGTAATGATGCAAAGTTTCCATCCTAATGAAATGGGTACACTTCGGTTCTATTTATGATGAAAATTCATAGAAGCCTGCCTTTTGTAACTTGCTTAAAACTTTGGACCTTGGATTTCCCTTGTCTTGATTCATCCGTGATTTATGGACTTAAATATGTCATTTGTAGTTGTGGATGATGAGATAATTTATGTTTTAGTGCGTGAGTTCAGAAGTTATGAAATATCATGTGATGCAATTCATATTATGCTGACATGCATCTTTTTCTTGTAGAAATTTTGCATATAATTCATTTCTTCTACAAAGTCACTGCTATTGAGATCTCAATTCAAATGAAATAAAATACCACTAGAAGTTTGTATTCTTTTCGTTTGTACGAAATGAAATGAAATGTTGGGTACCGAACAAGCCTTAAGTTTTCTTAATTAAACTATAACAACAATTCAAAAAAGTTAAACAACAATGTTGCTACTACGTTTCGTACGTCAAAGAGAGAAGCGCGATCTGCAGGCAGAGGCAATGTAAATAAAATAACCTAAAAGTGAAAAAAAATCAAAAAATGAACCTTCTTGCAAACTATTTCACAAGGGCTAACCTTTTTTTGCAACTCCCGTCTGCGCGACGCCGCACAAACTACTGCCACGCCACGGAGCACGGCGATGTAGGCCTGCCACCCTGGCACTGCGGGACCAGGAGTTGCAGCCCTCCATGCTGGCGCGTACGTGCAACGCCAGCCCACACGACACCATACACACATCCGCCATGCCAGGCCGGCTGGCGCCACACCCCTCTCCACGCTGGTGCCATGGGTCGTCATTTTGGGGCCGCGGCGGGTCTCGCTTGTTAAGTGCCATGCAAGCTCTATCAGCGCCGCACGCAAGCTAGTAGCGTCAGCGCGCACGGTGCCACACCTACAGCCTGCAAATCCCCATGAAGGTCGGCCCGCCCCGCCCCTCTTCCTCCTTTACTCTCCACACGCATGAGACAGATAAGAGAAGCTCCATGGCGGCGGCAAGGGTTCTTCGCCCCCTCCTCTAACCCTTCTCCATGACTTAGATCTGAAGAAAATCTCCGTGGATCTTGTTGTTGAGCACATCCCCTAGGTATTCCTCTCCAATTTGACCAAGAAATCTCCCTCTTTGCCCTAATTTTGCTAGTTTAGGGAAACCCTAGTTCATCCCAAAATCTAGAAATATAGTTGATTTGTTGATGACTTAGATTGGGAATAGACATTGCGGTAGTATGTTTAGGTCTAGGATGAGTTTCTTGTATGATTGAGGTTAGAAAAATTGTAGGAATAGAAATTTGTAGTATGTGTGCTTGAAAATAATGTGGGAAAAAACATATTTGTAGTATGTTTGTTCTTGAAAATATTGTTGAAATACATATTATAGTATGATTGTTCTTGAAAATATTTTGGCACATGTTCTCTTATATTTGTCCGTTTGTTAGCAATACTAGTCCTTATTATGAGGTGGTCTATAATAGTTTGGCACATGTTATCTTACATTTGTCAATTTGTTAGTACTATGTAGAACTAGGTGTTTTTGATTCTAATATTAGTTCTTATTATGAGGTGGTCTATAATATGCTCTTACATTTATCCATTTGCTTTTACATTCTTCCATTTGTTAAGACTACGTGTAGAACTAGGTGTGTTTGATTCTAATATTTATTCTATAATATGCTTTTACATTTGTTCGTATTAGTAGGTGGTTTATAATATGCTCACATATTTAGTTGTACTATCTTCTTTTAATTATCTAGGATGTCAAGAATCTCAAGAGGAAGAAACCCATGCACCGACCCGTGTACAAACCGGGTTTGTGAAAGGTATGTCGCTTATTGAGCCGGCCTATGATAAGCGTCACCGTGGCTACTTGATGGCCGAGCATATTAAGGTAGTAAAAATAAACACCATATTTCATGTAATGTTTCTCTATTTTAATGGATATGTTATAATCGAGCTTGTATGTGTGCATTCTCTTGTTCCCCTACGACTGAGGTATCACGGGCATTTCCAAGAGATGATACCATATGATGATCGATGCATGGTGCACATCCAAGCGCTAGGACTGCTCTTATTCATCCATATGGTGAACCGGGGTACACCGCACATGAACACTGCTGCCATCACCGCGCTTGTCGACCGATGGAGGCCGGAGATGCACAGTTTTCACCTCCATACCAGTGAAATGACCGTGACTCTTCAAGACATGTCGATGATCCTTGCACTCCCTATCGGGGGGATCATCGCTGCATTAACACATCCTCTGACAACTGGTGTGACCGAATGTCTGACCTTACTGGTGGTAAGTATCCTAGTGAAACTATAAACTCTAAGGGGGGGAATTGAGGGTCATAGCCGGCGCTACTTTCAAGTGAATAGCACAGAACTTTAGTACCTGTCTTAAGAATGCTAGTAAGGATGAGATCATGATATATTCCCATGTGTACGTTCGGTATGTTATCACAAATACTATTTTCTGATGGTAAGGGCAACATTTCTCACTGGCACTAGATGAAGGCCTTGACTGTAATGTATAAAAAATGGAGCTAAGGTTCGGAGGCATTGGCCTTCTTGTACCGACAGGTAATGAAGTGTTTACATTTTCCCATATTTGCATGTGCTCTTTGAATTTCCCCATGACTGAACTTTGTTTACTTTCGTGCATAGCTGGACGAGGCTTGTTGAAGGACTAGTGGTGAGGCTTACATTGGTTGCTACTTCTCTGTGTGTGGATGTGGCAACGCTTTCCAGTTGGACGGTCGAAACATATGCCTCACCAGGATTATACCGATTGCAGAAACCGGTCGAGGTGGCCCACATGGGCTTACAATTGGGGCGTGGTCTCCAAGCCCCCAACCGACCAACAAGCTGAGATACATCAATGAGTTTGACAACCTTCTCCCAGAGCATGTAAGAATTTCCAACCCTTATACATTTAGTATTCCCTTCATGTACTCTCATTGAAATATTTTGGGTGTGATTAAGGTTGTATGGGAGCCATATGGTCCTGGGGACAATTTTGGTTGGGAGGAGTTTCGTCTTAACCCGCATTGCGATGCGGAATGTAATCTATGTTATATGTAGTGCCCCATGATATGCATGTGGGCTGTTGAGCATCATATGCCGCAACGGGTTATGAGACAATTTGGCCCGTATTTGTCTATGCCTACGTATTGGCAGGACAACGACACCGCTCTTCATGGGTAATAATCGGTTCTACACATGTTTCCCAAGACAATGTATGATAGTTGTGTGCTAAAATTGTGCTTTGTTCATATACAGTTTGGACAGCCTCAAGAGCAAGAAGATGGACTGGGACAACAATCACAGGAAGCACATGTCAAGGTTTCTCATTTGTGTGAAACAAGCTAATAAATCAAAAATAATGCTTGCAAAACCCCATTGTGAGGACGCCTTAAACGAGTACCTCCGCTGGTTTCTAGAGAAGACTCATGTGAAGCTCCTATCGGATGCATATCCAGAAAACATTTTGGAAGAGCCGCTTGGTTTCGACGAGCTGGGAAGCCTTGAGTACAACCAGATTGCTAGAGAAGGGCACCAAACCTCCTTTTCTCCCGTGATCAACTTTGTGGTAAGTTTTGTAGTTTCTGTTTGCATTACTACCTCAACAAATTGTATAATTTGTGTCTTTATTTGCTTGCATGTCAGCACACGAAGGTCTAGAAGCAGGCGGATGAATTGGAGGATGCTTTGGAGTTCCCAAGGGACGAGGAGGGTCAGACAAAGTTTAAGGATTTCGTTAAGTGCCAGACCCAAAAGTTATGTCGATTCGCCAACTGCTTGGTTGCCGGGACCCTAAGGTTGCGACATCGTCCAAGGAACAAGCCAAGTCAACCTCACAAGAGGAAGGTATCCCTGATGACGAGCATTCTACTACGGTATGACATAGACTTTACCGATGACATCCTTTTATGAATTGTCATGTATCACTCAAATGAGATCATCGTTCTTATTCTAATGGCCGAAGATGAATACGAGGCCGTGCGGATGACATGCCATTGGAGAGGTATCGAGTAAAGGTACATTCCGCAATTAAGCTAAGGCTAAGGAACAAACTGGTTGTCGAGTCCGATGATGATGATGGCAATATGGAGCCGCGCCAGAATATTGCTCCAAGGAGAGGAGGCAAGAGCAAGCGTGCGAGAAAGTAGTGCGAGATAGCATGCGAGCAACATGACGCTTTCGAGATACACATAGCAAGTGATAACAAGTGAGATGAAGCAAAAATGGACTTCTGGATGTGAAATCACAATCCCTTAGGGAGACCTTAAAGGCTCAGCCTCCGTGTTGGACACCATCCGAAGTGGTTCCTCCAGGCTCGACCACTTGGTAAATGAGCTCGTTGTTATGAAAAACCATGGTAACTTGAGAGCCCACCTTACGTGACTGAAATGTCCTCTAGTCTTCAACCTTGGGTGGGTACTCGTACTTGTAGTTGTTTTTGTTCTGTCCCATAATCTTCTTATCCGTTTTAAGTGAGTAGTTCAGAAAATACCCATTCAACTTGTCGAATATGTATCGAACTATTGCAATGACGGGCAATGCACATACACCCTTAAGCACCTTATTGAAGGCCTTTGCCATGTTTCTTGTCATTTTACCATACCTCCGGCCATCCTCATCATAAGCTTGTGCCCACTTGCTCCGTAGTTGAATGTGCCTATTGAGAAACTCTTGACCCTGTGAATCGAGTTTTTTGTTGTTCATCAATCTGAGATATAAGTTTGTGAAACGCTGGTCTGTGAAAGCAAGAAAACAATCTTGAAGATCATTAGACAACTCCTTGCTCGTACATGCCCTATAGAAGTTGGAAAAAAATGTCCCATGCACCATCGGTGGTCCAAAGGAGGATGCCCGGGAATGTCGATCGTCACTGCGTTGAGAATTCCTTGATGGCGATCCGAGATGGCACATATTTCCCTATGAAGAGGTAATACCTTGGTTCTCAAAATATGTAAGAACCACTCCCAATTAGCATTGTTCTCCGCCTCAACCAAAGCAAAAGCCAAGGGAAGCAACCGGTTATTTGCATCATTTGCTATTGCAATCAAGAGAGTGTCACAGAAATGCTCGGTAAAGAAGGTGCCATCCACGGAGATGACCGGCCTACAATGTTCGAAGGCCCTCACACATTGCTTGAATGCCCAGTATTTGCAATCAAGAGAGTGTCACGGAAATGCTCGGTAAAGAAGGTGCCATCCACGGAGATGACCGACCTACAATGTTCGAAGGCCCTCACACATTGCTTGAATGCCCAAAAAGCATGCTCAAATACTCAAACATTTCTTCCGTTACGAACCATTATTTCGGGTCCATATGGCTCGACCACATGAACTGTGCCTGGGTTAGTATTGGGCATTGCTAACAACAACCTAGGGATTCAGTTGTATGATTCTTCCCAACCACCATACAACATCCTGAATGCGGCTTACTTTGCCTTCCATGCCTTCCCATACTTCACCTCATAGTTAAAGAGAGATTCCATGATCTTCATGACCATCTTGATGGTCATTGTTGGAAGTGACGAAATTTGGTTTAAAGGCCTAAAGGCGAGGAACTTAGAGGTCAGCTGTCGATTCTCGTGCTTCACATCTTTTACATCCACCCTTTTGCCATGGCACATGTGTGTTGACACACATATTGAAATGCACTAATCGGGCCCTCCCTTGTATTGTCTTGCCCGCACAATCCAAGGACATCCTTACTCCTTATATTTAACAGTGTAACGCTTCTTCATGTCCAAGTGAACCACCTGAAAGGACGATGATACCTAACAGAGAAGTTCTTGATCCATTGCTTAATTTCCAACAATGTGGCAAATATTTGTCCTTTTAAAATCCCATTATTCTCGTGACTATCACCACATTAGGAAGTTGGCCTTGGTCCAAGCACTGCACCCTTTATATCGTCAACCGTGGCTTCATCCAGACTAAGATCACGAAACAAGGTATCCGAGGATCCCTGCCCAATACCTTCTCGTGCACTTCGGCCTCATCCTTAGTGAACCCCTCCTCATTAAATTCTTCATCGGGACCATCCTCATCCGAGTCTGATGCATATATTTGAGAATACAGGATGTCATGATCCATGTTCTCTTGTGTATGATATAGGTCCAAATCTCCAATAGTGTTGTCATAGAGCTCAACCTCGCTATCATTTTCCCTGTACTCATCATTCTCCTCTTCGAATAGTTCATCTTGGTTCTTTGAAATGGGGCTCAAAGATGTCCTCACTTCATGTTGTTGGGTCAAAGGAGGCTCGGTCAATTCCTATTGGTTCATGGGTGGAGGACTCCGAGCTTCATATGGGGAGGCAACCCGTATGATACTCATTTACAAATTTGCATCAACCTTTTTTGTGGCAAATAACTCAAGAGATTTGTCTTGTGATTCGGCCACCACTTCCTTATATGCAACCCAACGTTGCTCGGAGCTAATACGCATTGTCTTCCAACGGTTGTGCAACCCAAATCCCACATTGTGCCTACCCTCCAACTCAACAACATCACTCGGATCCATCCAATTCAAATCTACCAGAACTTGGTGCAACACCTCGGCATAGGTAGGACTACGCTCGAACACCAAGTCAATCTCATCCGGGGCCGGCTCAATATTGCCTCTCAAGAACATGTCCTTCACTAGTAGAAAAACCGCCTTTCGTTCGGAGCAGCCCAGAGCATTTTTCCCGATTCGGCCACGAACCGGGACTAATGCCCGCATTCGTCGATTCGAGCGGACTGGCCTATCGCACGGGAGTGGGAGGCATCCTTCCCGGTTCGTGAACGATCATGCATCCCGGTTTGTAACACAAACCGGGACTAAAGGTTTGGTGCCAGACACGTGGCCTTCCACACACCTTTAGTCCTGGTTCATGTTACAAACCGAGACGCGTGATCCCTTCCTTTGAACACAAACCGGGACGCATGATCCCTGTCTATAAATACGGCGCCCCGGCCCTTTGCCTCCTCTCTGTTTTTTCTTGGTGGAAGGTGTGAGAGGTGTGCTAGTTTAATTTTTATTTCATATGCATGCGAGGTGTTTGATGAAATGTTTGAGTGAACGATCCCGTTTAATTTATCACAAAACAAAAATATAGGAGGTGCCCGAGCCACACCTAAGATTTCTCCTCTTTCTTTCCTCCTCAATCGAGGTTAGCAACCTTATATTTTCATCTGTCATTGATACAATGCATGTGTCGATGTGAATTGGTCATTTCACTATTTATGATGTTTTGTAATGGTTTTTGATAAACTTAATTATATGATGCAGATGAATAGTTAGGAATGGATGTACAGTGACCGACGTGAACCCGGGTACATTAAGGGAATTGATAAATTTATCGATGTGGCTACGGCAAACAAAGAGAATGGTTTTATCCGTTTTCCATGTGTTCAATGTCGAAACAAAAAAGATTACTCTTCCTCGAAAATCATTCGCGACCACCTGGTTATGAAAGGTTTCATGCCCAACTATAATTGCTGGACCAAGAACGAGGAAAGAGGGGTTATGATAGAATACAATGAAGAAGAAGAGGATGATGATAACAACTATCATCATATGTTTCCTGAATACGGTGATACTGCAATGGAAGACAATGAAGACGAAGGAGGTGAAGAACGGGCATCAGATGAGCCTGCTGATGATCTTGGTAGGGTCATTTATGATGCAAAGCGAGACTGTGAAACAAAAAAGGAGAAGTTGAAGTTGGAGGGCATGTTAGAAGATCACAAATAATGTTGTACCCAAATTGCAAAGATGGCAGCACAAAGCTCAGTACCACACTGGAATTGATGCGATGGAAGGCAGAGTGTGGTCTAACTGACTCCGCATTTGAAAAGATGCTAAAAATAATGAAGCCGAAGCTTCCAAAGCATAACGAATTTCCCGAGAGTATGTACGAAGCAAAGAAGACTCTCTGCCCTCTAGGATTAGATGTGTAGAAGATACATGCATGCATTAATGACTGCATCCTCTACTGCAGTGAGGAGTATGAGAATTCAGATAAATGCGCGGTATGCACTACATTGCGGTATAAGATTAGAAGATATAACCCTGGTGATGTTGAGGGAGAGCCCCCCGGAAGATGGTTCCTGCTAAGGTTATGTGGTATGCTCCTATAATACCAAGGTTGAAACGCATGTTCATAAACAAAGGGCATGTCAGGTTGTTGCGATGGTCCAAAGAAGACCGTAAGAAAGACGGGAAGTTGAGACACCCCGCTGATGGGTCATAGTGGAGAAAAATCGAAAGAGACTTCCCGGACTTTGCAGGTGACGCAAGGAACTTATGGTTTGGTCTAAGTACGGATGACATGCATCCTTTTGGGGAGCAGAGCTGCAGTCACAGCACCCGAGATGTGACTCTATGTATCTACAACCTTCCTCCTTAGTTGTGCATGAAGCGTAAGTTCATTATGATGCCAGTGCTCATCCAAGGCCCGAAGCAACCAGTCAATGACATTGATGTGTACCTAAGGACATTAGTTGAATAACTCTTACAGTTGTGGGGAAAACCAGGTGTACATGTGTGGGATGAGAATAAACATGAGCCATTTGACCTATGGGGGTTGCTTTCCATAACCATCAACGATTGTCCTGCTCTTAGTAACCTTTTAGGACAGACAAATAAGGGATATAAAGCATGCACACATTGTTTAGATAAGACTGAAGGTACATATTTGCATAAATTCAAGAAGGTTGTGTACCTGGGGAATCGACGGTTTCTTCTGACCAATCATCCCATAAGAAAGAAAGGCAAGCATTTAAAAGGTGAGGCAGATCACCGGAAGAAGCCTGACCTCCCTACTGGTGATGATGTATTTGGTATGGTCAAGTACATAGAAGTAATCTTTGGAAAGGGTCCCAGCGGTCAATCGGTTCCGAACGACATCGCTACCATACACGCGCCCATGTGGAAGAAGAAATCTATATTTTGGGAGCTGACATATTGGAAAGTCCTACTTGTTCGCTCTTCAATCGACATGATGCACGTGATGAAGAATCTTTGTGTGAACCTGCTAGAATTATGATGCGGCTCAGTTGGCTGTAGATCCTCGTTGGGAAACCCCAAGAGCAAGGTGTGATGAGCACAGCAGCAAGTTCCCCTCAGTTATGCAACCAAGGTTATCAAACCAGTAGGAGTAAGGAAACAACTCCAAGGTGTTGCTAACAACTTGGAACCTGCACAACACACACTCAAAACTTTGCCCCAACTTACAATGAGGTTTCAATCTCACTAGTTTGCTGAAAACAAAGGATTAAACATATAGTGTGGAAGATAGTGATTGCTTGCAGAAAGTAAACAGTAACAGTAGATGATGTATCAATGATAAAGATTGGACCGGAGTCCATAGTTCACTAGAGGTGTTCTCCTTAAGATAGATAGCATGTTGGGTGAACAAATTACAACGGGGCAATTGACAGACTGAGAAAGCATAACAATGCATACTAGACATCTTGACTCCTACGAGATTTGATTGGGCATTACAACATAATACATAGACCGTAATCCAACTGCATATATGACTAATAATCCACCTTCAGGTTATCATCCGAACCCCTTCCAGTATTAAGTTGCAAGCAACAGATAATTGCATTAAGCAATGTGTGTAAAGTAAACAATACGATTGTTCCATGAACAAAGGATTTTTGTTTTGTCCCTAGTAGTAACAACAACACATCTATAACCTTAGAGATTTTTGTCACTTCCCCAGATTACTAGAGGTATGAACCTACTATCAATCATAATTACTCCCTCTTGGAGTTGCAAGCATCTATTAGGCCAAGATAGCTACTAACAACGCAGAGCATGCAAGATCACAAATAACATAGACATGATAGAATCAATAATCAATCTGACATAGTATCTCAATATCCATCGGATCCCCGCAAACACAACATGTATGATTACAAATAGATGATCTTGATCATGAATGGATCTCACAAGATCTAAACATGATGGCACAAAGGAGGAGAAAACAACCATCTAGCTACTTTATAGACCCATAGTCCAAGGGTGAACTACTCACGCATCACTCTAGAGGCTGGCATGGTGATGAAGAAGGCCTCCGGGATGATATCTCCCCTATGGCAGGGTGCCGGGAAGAGCTTCAGATCCCCCAATCTAGGGACAATGGTGGCGACGGCTATGGACTGTTTCGTGGAGATTTGATCGGGTGCTTAGGTTTTCTGCATGGGGGTGACTTTATAGGCGAAGGGTCAAGGTCGGTGGGCGCCCGAGGGGACCACACCTGGTGGCGACGCGCCCCCCTAGGTTGCGCGGCCCTAGGTTGTGGCCACCTCGTGGCCCTCCTTCGACTGCCCTTCTGAATCCTTCTTTGCTCTGGTAAAATATTTACTTTGGCTTTTGTCCCGTCCAATTCCGAGAATATTTCCTTACTAGCTTTTCTGACACCAAAAACAGCAGAAAACTGACAACTGGCAATGCGACATCTTGTTAATAGGTTAGTGCTAGAAAATGTGTAAAAGTACCTCAAAGTGTAGACAAAACATAACAAAGTTGATACTAAACAAACATGGAGCATAAAAAATTATAGATACGTTTACGATGTATCAAGCATCCCCAAGCTTAACTCCTGCTCATCCTTGAGTAGGTAAGTGATAAAAAGAATAATTTTTGAGGTGACATGCACCATCACAATATTGATCAGAATATTTGTAAAGAATTGATAGTTGGGATCAAAGTACTCTAAACATGAGGATGAAAGATGAAGTTCTAACAATAATACATAGCAACTATGTTGTAACATGAAAAGGTACAAACAAAGATCATGAATAAAAATGCATTGAAAGATGTTTGTTTGTTTCACATACAGAAAACATAGCAAGAGTGGTATTCATCTTGTCCCTCATGGAATAGCAAAATATAAATGCATAGGCCACATTCAAAGTTCATAAGGGTGACTAGATACACATAGTTCAAGAACAAGCAATATCAACATGAATCAATCAATAAGTTTTGGGACAATGCACATAGAACTAAGAATGACAACTATGCTCTCTTAATTGGTGTATAAAGATAGAAGATGGAGACTCAACATAAAAGTAAGAAGAAAGGCCCTTCATCAAGAGAAGCAGGGATTTCAGCTCTCATTGACCCTATCATAAGCATCTTGAAGTGATTAAGGTTAAAGTGAAACAAGTATGGGGTATATGCTTGACAAATCATAAGTTGGCAATATCATGTCCCTTGAGTATGAGGGTCGTTCCTCATGCTACTCAACTTTAGTTACAAGCAAGTTCTTGTCATTGTATGTATATGTGTATCATAGAGAACCGCAAACGGGGTACCCCTTGCCCCATGACACAGGAGCTATACCATATCAAAATGATAAGGCAACAGACAATGTGCATCTTAGCGATCTTTTTATTTGCTATTTGCATAGGTTTTTATTGAGGATGCTTCACAGATTGCTCACTATGGTTATGCTGCAAGTTTCCACCATGATTAGGCATGGCTTAGGCTAGCCGCCTAGGCGTTTCTCTAACACATATACAATACTCCATGGACTTACAAGATCCCCTTTTATTTCACACCGCCGACATCCATAAACAAAAGATCATGATATCAACTGGGTAATATGTACAGGTGTTGAAAGCGTTCCCCATGACAGTATGGTTCTGCTAATTCCCAACTTATAAGTGCAAGCATATACAACATAGATGACACAATGGTTCAAGTTTATTAGGTGCAAGAAATAAAGTGTGCCTTCAAGTTTGTGAGAGCTTTAATCACTAATTTTCACATAACAATTTTAATTTGGAAGATAGATAAAAAATGAATACACTTGGAATGGTGTAACACACCATGCATAGGAATTTATAGTGGACTCATTGGAATAACTTGGTTTCTTGGGAGTTGGATGCATGAGTAGATCTTACTCAGTACAAGTGGAGGCTAGCAAAAGACCGGGAACGACCAACTAAGAGAGCCATAATGGCCATAATCATGCAGAGCGACAAAACATTATGAGTCAAAGCATAAAGTGGTACCACAAGTCAAAAACTAAATGATCATAGAGGCTAATGTGACTGGTTCATAGTCATAACATGGTATAAGCATGTGCCAAGTCAACCCAAATAAAGCATCAAATGAGAATGCCACAATATTATGCTTTTGTATGCTAAAATAATGCATGATTCTTTCAAGGCACATTAAGCATCTCAATTTTTTGTAACAAGTCATTCTACATCAATAATCACTAAGCATAAGGTCAAAGCAACATCTAGCATGACATGATAAAGTCTAAGACACAGTCAAAACAATGCTCCTTTTATACCACTTAAGCATGAAACTTTCTACTCCTTTCCAACATCACTCAACTTCTTTGAAACAACATATGAATACGGGGGTCCAACTAATTTATTACAGAAAACAAAACAAACGAAAACCAAAAATGAAAACTAAGATGCTCCAAGAACAACACAAAAGTGCATGAAACAATAAAAATGAAGTATCTAGAAAGAGACCTGAGATTTTATTAATGAAGAAGGGGATGCCTTGGCCATCCCCAAGCTTTGACGCTTGTACCTCTTGAATATTTCTTGGGGTGAAACGGGGTGGCATCCCCAAGCTTGAGATTTTGTCCATTCTTCATCTCATTATATCATTCTTCCCCTACACTTGAAAATTTCCTTCATACAAAACTTCACACAATGTTCATAAGAAATATTAGTACATTCAAGATAACAAGACTTTGGGTTTAGTTTTACCACAAGTAAAACTTTCATTAAAACACAAGATACTGTAGCAATTCCTTTTAAAAGCTTGAGTGATCAAAGAGAACTCAAAAAGTAACCGATAAGAGGCAAATGCAAATAATGACAGAAATCTGTCAAAACAAACCAGCAGGTAAAAATCGATTTTTTTCGAAGATGTTCTGTTGCTCAAATCAAAATGTGTTGAACTAACGAAAGTTAGATAATAACCTGGGGAATAAGCTCGAATAATTACAGCTCAATCCTACATATAGGGATTTTTCACGAATGTTTATAGTGAAGCACAAAAGTCTGTTTCGGGACAGCAACTTCCCCAAATCTTACTTCTCTCTTATTAGAGGTTATTATTGGCACAAAAACCACATAAAAAGGATAATGAGAGTTTATTATAGAAGCAATAACTTACAAGACTCAACAAAAATAAAATCCTAACAAAATTTGGGTTATCTCCCAATTAGTACTTTTCTTTAACGCCTTTAAGTTAGGCATAGGAAGCAAGAATCAAGTATTTTCAAATGAAGAAGCATTAACATCAAATTTTGCTTTAATAGGAGGATCAAAAGTTATCTTATATATCTTCGTAGGGAAGTGTTCTATACCTTTCTTGAGTGGGAATTGATATTTAATGGTGCCTTCCTTCATATCCATAATGGCACCAACAGTTCTAAGAAAAGGTCTTCCCAAATAATAGGACAAGAAGCATTGCATTCAACATCCAAAACATAGAAATCAACGGGGACAAAGGCATTGTTAACCATAATAAGAACATCATTAATACTCCCCATAAGTTTCTTTTTAGCATTATCATCAAGTTGGACATCTAAATAGCAAGCTTCCAAACGTGGCAAATCAAGCATTTCATAAATCTTTCTAGGAATAATAGAGACACTAGAACCAAGGTCACATAAATCTTTGAGATCAAAATCATTCACTTTCATATTAATGATGGGTTCCCAACCATCTTCTAATTTCCTAGGAATAGAAGCTTTATTTTTCAATTTCTCTTCTTTAATTTTAATGAGAGCATCTCTAATGTGTTTTGTAAAAGCCATATTCAGAGCACTAGAATTAGGACTTCTAGCAAGATTTTGTAGGAACATAATTACTTTAGAAATATTGCTACCATCAAGATCAAAATCAAGCTTAGCATCCAAGGTAGTAGAACCATTGTTTCCCATATTTCGAAAAAAATTCAGCATTCTTATTGGGTTTAGGAGTGGGGACTTCTTGTGGTTTGCTAGCATCAACATTGGTGGTGGTAATAGTACAAATAATATCATTTCTAGCAATTTCATATTCTCTCTCCCACTTAGCATGCAATTTAGCTAACAGACTAACATTTTCATCAATTCTGACTTGTATGGCATGGGTAGCAGCAAAGGTATTTTCCATGGTTTTAGGTTTAGCAGTCATTTTATTAATCAAAGAGGATTGTGCTTTAGACAAAGATGAAATATTTTTTCAGCATTCAAAATCTTTTCCTCCACGGTTTTGTTGATAGTAGTTTGTTTACTAATAAAAATCCTTAAGCATGACTTCAAGTTCAGATGGTGCACTTCTATTGTTGTTGTAGGAATTTCCATAAGCATTACCATTATTGTGAGGATAAGGCCTATTATTACCAAAATTATTCCTATAGGCATTGTTGCTGAAATTGTTATTTCTAATGAAGTTCACATCAAGATGCTCTTCTTGAGAAACCAAAGAGGCTAAAGGAACATTATTTGGATCAATATGAGCTTTCCATTAACAAGCATAGGCATAATAATATCAATTTTATCACTCAAGGAGGAGGTTTATTCAACAGAATTTACCTTCTTACCTTGTGGAGCTCTCTCAGTGTGCCATTCAGAATAGTTGACCATCATATTATCAAGGAGCTTTGTTGCAGCACCCAAAGTAATGGTCATAAAGGTACCTCCAACAGCAGAATCCAACAGATTTCTTGAAGAAAAATTTAGTCCTGCATAAAAAGTTTGGATAATCATCCAAGCAGCCAGTCCATGAGTGGGACAATTCTTTACCAAAGATTTCATTCTTTCCCAAGATTGAGCAACATGTTCATTATCAAGTTGTTTAAATTTCATTATTTCACTTCTCATAGATATAATCTAAGCAGGAGGATAGTATTTTCCAATAAAAGCATATTTGCATTTAATCCAAGAATCAATACTATTTCTAGACAAGGATAGCAACCATTCTTTAGATTTTCCTCTCAAAGAGAAAGGAAACAATTTAAGCTTAATAATATCTCCATCCACATCCTTATATTTTTGCATCTTAAAAAGTTCAACAAAGTTATTAAGGTGAGTAGCAGCATCATCAGATAGCACCAGAAAATTGCTCTTTCATAACAAGATTCAGCAAAGTAGGTTTAATTTCATAAAAGGTGGCATCAGGAGCAGGTGGAGCAATAGGTGTGCAAAGGAAATCATTGTTGTTTATGCTAGTGAAGTCACACAACTTGGTGCTTTCAGGAGTATTCATTTTTGCAAAGGTGAAGCAAGCCAACGGCAGTAGCAACTAAAGCAGGAACTATTTTTTGTGTGTTTTTTATAAGAAAAAGCAAGCCAAACAAAACTAAAGAAACAAAGCAAAACAAAAACAAAGTAAAGAGATTGGTTGTGAGAGACTCCCCTTGCGAGAATCTTCTTTCTCCCTGAAAGGTGACCGACAAGAAGGAAGAGATTGAAGTTGTCCTTAACTCCCTGGCAACGGCACCAGAAAATCTTGATGCGGCTTAGTTGACTGTAGAGCCTCGTTGGGAAACCCCAAGAGCAAGGTGTGATGAGCACAGCAATAAGTTTCCCTCAGTTATGAAACCAAGGTTATCGAACCAGTAGGAGTAAGGAAACAACTCCAAGGTGTTGCTAACAACTTGGAACCTGCACAACACAAACTCAAAACTTTGCCCCAACTTACAATGAGGTTTTCAGTCTCACTGGTTTGCTGAAAACAAAGGATTAAATGTATAGTGTGGAAGATAGTGATTGCTTGCAGAAAGTAAACAGTAACAGTAGGTGATGTATCAATGATAAATATTGGACCGGAGTCCATAGTTCACTAGAGGTGTTCTCCTTAAGATAGATAGTATGTTGGGTGAACAAATTACAACGGGGAAATTGACAGACTGAGAAAGCATAACAATGCATGCTAGACATCTTGACTCCTACGAGATTTGATTGGGCATTACAACATAATACATAGACCGTAATCCAACTACATATATGAATAACAATCCACCTTCAGGTTATCGTCTGAACCCCTTCCAGTATTAAGTTGCAAGCAACAGATAATTGCATTAAGCAATGTGTGTAAAGTAAACAATACGATTTTTCCATGAACAAATGATTGTTGTTTTCTCCCTAGTAGTAGCAACAACACATCTACAACCTTAGAGATTTCTGTCACTTCCCCAGATTACTAGAGGTATGAACCTACTATCGATCATAATTACTCCCTCTTGGAGTTGCAAGCATCTATTAGGCCAAGATAGCTACTAACAACGGAGATCATGCAAGATCACAAATAACATAGACATGATAGAATCAATAATCAATCTGACATAGTATCTCAATATCCATCAGATCCCCGCAAACACAACATGTATGATTACAAATAGATGATCTTGATCATGAACGGAGCTCACAAGATCTAAACATGATAGCACAAAGGAGGAGAAACAACCATATAGCTATTGTATGGACCCATAGTCCAAGGGTGAACTACTCATGCATCACTTCGGAGGCTGGCATGGTGAAGAAGAAGGCCTTCGGGATTATCTCACCCCTCCGGCAGGTTGCCGGGAAGAGCTTCAGATACCCCCGATCTAGGCACGTCGGTGGTGGCGGCTACGAACTATTTCGTGGAGATTTGATCGGGTGCTTAGGTTTTCTGCATCGGGGTGACTTTATAGGCGAATGGGCAAGGTCGGTGGGTGCCCGAGGGGCCCACACCGGGTGGTGGCGCCCCCTGGGCCATGCGGCCCTAGGGTGTGGCCACCACATGACCCCCCTTCGGTTGCCCTTCTAACTCCATCTTTGCTCCGATAAAATATTGACTTTGGCTTTTGTCCCATCCAATTCCGAGAATATTTCCTTACTAGCTTTTAAAACCAAAACAGCGAAAAAGCATAACCTGGTCAGCATCTTGTTAATAGGTTAGTCCTAGAAAATGTATAAAAATACCTAAAAGTGTAGACAAAACATAACAACGTTGATACTAAAGAAGCATGGAGCATCAAAATGTAAGATATGTTTATGACGTATCAGATTCCTGGGCATGTATGGGAAGACAAAAGATACACCAGAAGCACGGGAGTACCAGAAAGTTATGAAAGACCCAAAGAACATGCATACACAGAACAAGACGGATAAAGGGTGTCACTTAAGTCGTGCCAGCTATGCTCTTACCAAAGCAGAGAAGGAAATCTTTTTTGAAGTCCTTTACAATATCAAGGTGTCGTATGGCTTCTCGTCTAATATAAAGGGGATAATAAATATGGCAGAGAAAAAATTCCAAAACCTGAAGTATCATGACTGTCACGTGATTATGACGCAGTTGCTTCCGGTTGCATTGAGGGGGCTTCTACCGGAAAATGTTTGAGTACCCATTGTGAAGTTGTGTGCATTCCTCAATGCAATATCTTAGAAGGTAATCAATCCAGATATTATGCCAAGGTTATAGAAGGATGTGGTACAATGTCTTGTTAGTTTTGAGTTGGTGTTCCCACCATCCTTCTTCAATATTATGACGCATCTCCTGGTTCACCTAGTGGAAGAGATTGTCATTCTCGGTCTTGTATTTCTACACAATATGTTCCCCTTTGAGAGGTTCATGGGAGTCTTAAAGAAATATGTTCATAACCATGCTAGGCCAGAAGGAAGCATCTCCAAGGGCTATGGAATAGAGGAGGTCATTGAGTTTTGTGTTGACTTTATTCCTGACCTTAAGTTGATTGGTGTTACTTACTCGCGGCATGAGGGGGGACTAAGTGGAAAAGGCACGCTAGGAAAGAAAGCAATCATATGTATGGACGGGGAATATTTCACTAAAGCACACTACACAGTTCTACATAATTCCACCTTGGCAGCTCCGTATATCGAGGAACACAAGAATATTGTATGCTCCAACAACCCGGGGAATCCTGACTCATGGATTAGATATGAACACATGAAGTATTTTGGTGGTTGGATGCGGACACATTTCTTGAATGACACCATTGTTGCAGATCAGCTATACTTGTTGGCCGTGTCACCATCTTCTACTATTTTGAATTTCCAAGGGTACGAAATAAATGGGAATACATTCTACATGATCGCCCAAGATAAAAAGAGCACCAACCAAAACAATGGTGTCCGCTTTGATGCAACGGACGAGAATGGGCAAAAGGACACATATTATGGTTACATAGAGGAGATATGGGAACTTGACTATGGAGTCTCTTTTAAGGTCCCTTTGTTTTGCTGCAAATGGGTCAACCTGAATGGGGAAGGAGTAAAGATAGACCAGTTGTACGGAATGACAACAGTGGACCTCAAAAATCTTGGTTACAGAGATGAACCATTCGTCCTAGCCAATGATGTGGCTCAGGTCTAATATGTGAAGGACATGTCCTCCAGAACAAAAAAATAAAAAAATAAGCAAATGAATACATCATATGATGAGCCAAAGCGTCACATAGTTCTTTTAGGGAAAAAACATCATTGGAATCAAGGACAAGACAGACATGTCAGAAGATTATAATAAGTTTGATGAAATTCTGCCCTTCACAGTGAAAACTGATCCAAGCATTCCGTTAACTAAAGAAGATGCTCCATGGTTACATCCGAAGCGATCATAAGGAAGGGACATACGCCAAGAAGTTGATGGCCTCATATTGTGTACCTCTAGTTCATATCTGGCCGGTTGGCCGCATATTGTGAACCTAAATGCCATGAGACATGATAACTTATTTTGTGAAGGATATTTTATGATGTTTGCAATTTTCCAAGTTTAATATTTTTCTTTGCAACTATAACACATAACATGGCAGCAAGCGAAGGGTTTTGTATTTTCCTTGCAACTATAGGCACTAACCGGGACTAAATATATTTCCCGCCATTTCCCACCACTTCCGGCCAAGTTTTCCTGCCCTTTCCCTCTGACGCGAGCTTTTATTCCCGGTTATAGGCACCAACCGGGACTAAAGATATTTCTCGCCATTTCCCACCGCTTCCCGCCAAGTTTTCCCGCCATTTCCCTCTGACCGGAGCTTTTAGTCCCGGTTGTAGGCACTATCCGGAACTAAAGATATTTCTAGCCATTTCTCACCACTTACCACCAAGTTTTCCTGGCCTTTCCCTCTATATCCAGGTCGACCACACCATGGCTATCCACACATCCACACCTTCGTCTCTAACCACAATGGATAGCGTACTGGGCAATTCTGACCCTCGAGGATACTGAGGCGCTGTGAGCCTCCAGCTACCCCTGGCTCACCGGCCGTACTGGATCTTTGGTGAAGGGGTTCCTGTCCCTCCTATCCCTCAAGGCTCCGCATGCTGATGTCTACGCACTTCTATTCTTGTAGACAATTGTTGGGCCTCCATGTGCAGAGGTTTGTAGAACAGCAACAAGTTTTCCTTAAGTGGATCACCCAAGGTTTATCGAACTCAGGGAGGAAGTGGTCAAATGTATCCCTCTCAAGCAACCCTGCAATCAAGATACAAGAAGTCTCTTGTGTCCCCAACACACCCAATACACTTGTCAGGTGTATAGGTGCACTAGTTCGACAAAGAGATAGTGAAATACAAGTGGTAACGGTGCCCGAAAAGAGGTTCTGACTTGTTGTTGACGCGGGAGAAACTAAAGGCAAACTGAAATAAAGATGGAAGCAAGCAAACATGCAATAAATCTAGTTGTAAACGGTGTTTCAATGCTTATAAACAAGGCCTAGGGATCATACTTTCACTAGTGAACACTCTCAATAAATATATTCTCTTCATGATACTACCCTGAACTACTCTCCAGTTGGACACTCTAATCCATTGTAGGGCTATAACATCACTCATCAAAGTCCGCCTTCCCCAATCTAGATAACCCCACACTGTCACCTTGAGTGCTAGATGGTTCCAAAAAACACCACAATTTCATAGAGATAACCAACTCAAAATATAACTCATGATAAATATATATATAATCTAGCTTAAGTGCCACACACGGCATGCACGCTGTCACTTTCACACACATGGGGAAAAGCATAGATCTATTAAAGCATGATGTGTATTTATGTAGACTCTAGCCTAAGTGCCACCATGGCGTGCACACTGTCACTTTCACACACATGGGAAGAGCACAGATCTATTGATAAAAAGAATGCCTTCTTTGCTAACCACAACATGATCATGCATAGAGAGAGACGAACACATAGCTACCGGTAGAGCCCTTAGCCTCGAGGAAGAACTACTCCCTTCTCATCATGGGATTCAACAACGGTGATGGATATGGTGATGGAAATCGATGGAGATGGCTCCGGGGGCACTTCCCCGTCCCGGCAGGGTGCCGGAACAGAGACTTTCTGTCCGCCGAATCTCCCCTTATGTGGCGGCAGCGCTGTGGAACTTTTCGTGGATTTTTGGTCAACAATTTAGGGTTCATAAGTCGGGGGCTTCTTATAGGCGAAGGAGGCAAGGTCGGTGGAGGGCCAGGGGGCCCACACCCCTATGGGCGCGACCAGGGTGGGCTTGTGCCCACCTAGGGTGTGGCCACCCTAGTGTCCTCCTCTGTCTCGTCTTCGATTTTCCATATCATTCAGGGAAAATATGAACTTTGGCTTTTGTCCCGTCCAATTCCGAGAATATTCATTTTTTAGCTTTCTGAAACCAAAAACAGCAGAAAACAGGCAACTGGCACTTTGGCATCTTGTCAATAGGTTAGTTCTGAAAAGTGTATAAAAATACCTCAAAGTGTAGACAAAAGATAGCAAAGTTGATACAAAAAAATAATGGAGCTTCAAAAATTATAGATACGTTTACGACGTATCACATGCCAGGCGGTCATCACGAACCACTTCTACCACGAGCTCACACCGGAGCAGCGGATGGATCCAGAGTGGGATCCTGACAACTATGACACCTGGAATGCCTTCTTTGCTAACCGGCGGTAAAGAGATCTCGCCAGGTACGAGGGTGACAACCCTCCCCCGGTGAACCACAAAGAAGCGGCCGCCGCCTGTGGTGGGTAAACCGTACTATCATTGGCGTGATGCGCTACATCGCCGGGGGAGACCATCCTCGCATGCAGTACCCGCAGCCGCCATAGAGCCATAAGAAGGGTGGCGGTGGTGAAGGTCGCGGGTGTAGCGGCGTCATCATCTGGGAGCCCCCTCCCCCACGCGTCGTGAATCTGAGGCCGGAGTGGCAGGTGCCCCCACAATATGCCATGGCTGGGCTGAGGATCCAGCCACGTGCGCCTAACAACGACCACGAAGGAGATGACGAAGACGACGAAGACGACCCTGAAGCTGTGTACTATAGGGCTAGATACGAGCATGACTAAATGGGGGCCTTTAGTCCTGATTCCGTAGTCTCGGTTTTTTAATATTAGTAAATATATTGAGTGTTAGTCCCGGTTTGTGGCTGGAGCGAGACTGAAGGGGGGCCTTTAGTCCCGATTCCATAGTCTCGGTTTTTAATATTAATATTCTTGAGTGTTAGTCCCGGTTTGTGGCTGGACCGGGACTAAAGGGGGCCTTTAGTCCTGATTCTGTAGTCTCGATTTTTTAATATTAATAAATGTCTTGAGTGTTAGTCTCGTTTTATGGCTGGACCGAGACTAAAGGGGGGGCCATTAGTCCCGATTCGTAGAACAACTTTCGCGAACTATGAAGATGTTGTCCCGATTCGTACTTATAATTAAGATCTAATCTCTAAACACGCGTGGTCACATATTAGGGAGTGCCTCTATGACCAGTTTCTTGGAGATGTCGAAGGACTAGGCTCCGGTGGCATCTCCCTAAAATTGGCCGTAGTGGTGTCCCTGCTCTCGCACACCATATTGTAGCTTGTAACTTCTCTAACTAGATCAATACATCTCGGAGCTAACTAATTTCACATATTTGGGAGTGCCTCTATGACCAGCTTGTTGGAGATGCCGGAGGACTGGGCTCCGCGGCATCTCCCTCAAGATGGCCGTAGTGGTGTCCCTGCTCTCGCAAACCATCTTGGAGATGCCTAAGGACTCACAAAGATGCCTATTTATAGTACAAGCAGTAGGACATAGTGTCAATACTCATGACATAATGTCGACACTCACCCCTATCATTAGTGCTGACTCATGTTTTGTCTCGGTTGGTGTCTCTAACCGGGACTAAAGGTTCATCTTTAGTCTCGGTTGGCGACACCATCCGGGACAATGTACAAGCAGCATGACATAATGTTGATACTCATCCCTATCATTAGTGCTGCCTGCCCCAGCCTGCCACAATCCCTTCAGTCCCGGTTGGTTTCTCCAACCGGGACTAAAGATAAACCTTCATAAAATGACCTATCATGTTCGAGGTTTCATGGCTTTCGGTCCAAATGACCGATATTATATGCTGAATCACGGCATAGTTTGTGATACTGTGCCCATATTATGCATGCATGTGGACATTGGGATGGAGAACAATGTTGCAGGAGGAAGTTTTCCTTTTCGTCGTACGGAAAAGCCATTTTCCATTTTCCGAGTGCAAAAAACGGGTCGTTTTATGAAGCAACCACCAAAATGCTGTTTCCGAATGCCACCATCCCATTTTCTAAAATACTAGACCATCTTATATGGATGATCTACCAACTGGGAGATCTTAAACCTTTCCGTCCTTCCCGGGTGAAAAAGACAAATGTCTACTGAATCGGTAGAAAGTGGGTCCGCTTTGTACTACAGGTACATGATCTAACGCCCGTGATTTTTTGAAAAAAATATTTTTAGACTCATAATATGTTGTTTCTTTAGAGATCCAATGCAAGTTCTAACAAGCCTCTTCCCCTATCTTCATGCACTTCAGTTTGACCTAAGTTCGAAACGGGAAAATTTGAAACGGGCATAAGAAATTCAAAAAAGGTCCGAAAAATATAAATACTTCGCGTGGTATCATATTATCTGACATAGTTGCAAGAAAAAATATCAACCTTGGTATATTGATTATGTCTAGAAAAAACCTTCACAAAATGACCTATCATGTTCGAGGTTTCATGGCTTTCTATCCAAATGACCGATGTTATGTGCTGAATTGTGGCATAGTTTGTGATACTATGCCCATATTATACATGCATGTGGACATTGAGATGGAGAACAATGTTAAAGGAGGAAGTTTTCCTTTTCGTCACACGAAAAAGACATTTTCCATTTTCCGAGCGCAAAAAGGGTCGTTTTATGAAGCAACCACCAAAATATTGTTTCCGAATGCCACCATCCCATTTTTCTAAAATACTAGACCACCTTACATAGACGATCTCCCAACCGGATGATCTCAAACCTTTCTGTCCTTCCTGGATGAAAAAGACAAATGTCTACCGAATCTGTAGGAAGTGGGTCCGGTTTGTACTACAGGTACATGATCCAACGCCTTTGATTTTTTGAAAAATATCATTTTTAGACTCACAATATGTTATTTCTTCAGAGATCCAATGCAAGTTCTAACGAGCCTCGTCCCCTATCTTGATGCACGCCGGTTCGACCTTAGTTCAAAACGGGCATAAGAAATTCAAAAAAGGTCCGAACAATGTAAATCCTTCGCATGGTATCATATTATCTGACATAGTTGCAAGTAAAAATACCAAACTTGATATATTGATTATGTCTTGAAAAAACCTTCACACAATGACCTATCATGTTCGAGGTTTCATGGCTTTCGGTCCAAATGACCGATGTTATGTGCTGAATCGTGGCATATTTTGTGATACTGTGCCCATATTAGGCATGCATGTGGACATTGGGATGGAGAACAATGTTGCAAGAGGAAGTTTTCCTTTTCGTTGCACGGAAAAGCCATTTTCTATTTTCCGAGCGCAAAAACGGATCGTTTTGTGAAGCAACCACAAAAATGTTGTTTCTGAATGCCACCATCCCATTTTTCTAAAATACTAGACCACCTTACATGGAAGATCTCCCAACCGGGAGATCTCAAACCTTTCCGTCCTTCCTGGGTGAAAAAGACAAATGTCTGCCGAATCAGTAGGAAGTGGGTCCGGTTTGTACTATAGGTACATGATCTAACGCTCGTGATTTTTTGAAAAAAATCATTTTTAGACTCGCAATATGTTGTTTCTTCAGATATCTAATGCAAGTTCTAACGACCCTCGTCCCCTATCTTCATGCACGCCGGTTCGACCTTAGTTCGAAGCGGGCATAAGAAATTCAAAATGGTTAATACTTTAAACAGTCACATTAATTATTTTTAAAAACAGAAAATGGTTTTGAATTAGTTATTCAAACTCAAACACTTTTTATGTTTAAAGTTTTCAATATTCCAAATTAATATGCAAAATATATAAGTCAATTCATTTTTAATTTGAAATGGTTAATAGTTACAATAAATTATTTTTAAAAACAGAAAATGGTTTCGAATTAGTATTCAAATTCAAACACTTTTTATGTTTAACGTTTTTAATATTCCAAATTAATATGCAAAAAATATTAGTTAATTCATTTTTATTTTAAAATGGTTAATTGTTTAAATAGTTACATTAATTATTTTTAAAAATAGAAAATGGGTTTGAATTAGTTATTCAAATTCAAACACCTTTTATGTTTAAAGTTTTCAATATTCCAAATTAATATGCAAAAAATATAAGTTAATTCATTTTTAATTTAAAATGGTTAATAGTTTAAATAGTTACATTAATTATTTTAAAAACAAAAAATGGTTTTAAATTATTTATTCAAATTCAAACACTTTTTATGTTTAAAGTTTTTCAATATGCTAAATTAATATGCAAAAATATAAATTAATTTATTTTAAATTTAAAATGGTTAATATTTAAATAGTTATATCAATTATTTTTAAAAACAGATAATGGTTTTGAATTATTTATTCAAATTCAAACCCTTTGTATGTTTAAAGTTTTTAATATTCTAAATTAATTACTATTTAAAAAACATTACAAATTTCTCGTATATAAAAAATGAGGCGGGACAGAAAGATAATCTATGAAAACTTTGAAAACAGGACCTTTAGTCCCGGTTGGAGCCAACAAGCGGGACTAAAGGCCCTCGCGCGCGTCGCTTGGGCTCAGCCCAAAATTTTCCTTTAGTCACGGTTGGTGGCACCGACCAGGACAAAAGGTTGGAGCATACGTCCCGGTTGGTGCCATGAACCGGGACGTATGACCCTTTAATCCCGGTTGGTGTCACGAACCAGGACTAAATGTCCTCCCCTTTATAGCTAATGCGCCTTTTCTTTTTCTCCATCTCTCTCACAATATGTTCTTCGCGCATGGACTCCAAGCGACGTAGTCAGGCTGCCCTGCCGCCCCGCGCGCCCTACCGGATCGCCGCCTCCGTTCGCTCGTGCTACGGCCACAACGTACCGGAGCGCCGCACCGTCGTCGTTCGTCCATAGCTCGTCGCTCGCGTCGCCGCTCTCGCGGTTCTTCGCGCAGGGACTCCAAACGACACCGTCAGGCTGCCCCGCCGGCCCGCGCGCCCTATCAGACCGCCGCCATCATCCGCGCCACCGCCTCCATCCGCTCGCTCCGCCCGCCATCGTCGAGCCTGCACGGTGCGCCGCCGAGCCTCACGGTGCGCCCGCGCGCCCGTCCCCTGGCGTGGCCCCTCTCGGCCCCTTATTTTTTAGTCAATTTCCCTAGCAAAATAATTAATTTTGTATGATAGTATGATAGTATAATCTTTATTGTATGATAATATAATCTTTATTTATATATATATTCTTATTTACCATAATTAATTTTTATATGCATATAATTACCATGTTTTTAGTTAATTACCATTTTTATATGTACATTCTTATTTAATCACATGATAATATTTAATTGCACATGTATGATAGTATAAAAAAGGCACCTTTTTACTATATGTATAATAGTATAATCTTTATTGCACATCTTGTTGCCGTGAGCCTAAGAGTGCCGGCGTCGCCGCTCGCCGTAGTTGTTACTCTGGTGACCATCCCATAGCGGCACCGTCAATTTTAGATTTGCCTTGCTCCGGTTCGAACGTTCATAGTCCCATAGCCCCGCACACACGCAATCACCGCCCCCGCCGGCGTGATGTCATGCTGACAAGTTTATTTAGAGAACAGAGTGACCCCTATCATATGCATCCAAACTAGGGTTTACACACCTCGAAACTCTGGAATATTTATTTTAGTGGATTTAGTTGTAAAAATAAATTTAAGGTTTCTCCGAATTAGGGTTTATATCTCTCATTTATGGTTTTTCCGCATTTTTATTATTGTGTGTGTATATATTAGGGTTTGTCCAAATTAGGGTTTATATTTCTCGGCACCCGGCCCTAGACCCTCAAATCTCGCCTAGCTAACCTCCCCCTTAGCCGCTTTGACTTATTTGTTTTCCACTTATGCAGAAAATATGGAACCACACGGCAGAGACAAAGAAAAGGAAGAGTCGATCCAAAGTGTGATCCGCGGGGAAGAAAATTTAGATGTATCGACGTTTCTAAACAACTCTGGTGAGGGTGATCCTCTTTTTGCCGGAAGAGACGACTTCATTGAGGGAGAAGGCGCCGACTTTGTTGAGGGAGAAGGCGATGCCTTTTTTGAGGGAGAAGACGACCGCTCCCTAGGAACATTGAATATTACAAACTCCGGCGAGGTGCATGTAATATTAATTAATCCTCTGCTGTCTATATACATATATTAACGATCTTTCTTCTTTTATCCCTCCGGATCGATAAAATCTTCTACAAAGAGCAAATGAGGCTCAACCAAAAAGTTGGAAGACCATGAGAGGTACAGAATCGAAGAAGTCGCTGACGACGGCAAACCGACGGCTCCCCTTCTTGCCGCAAACAAATTTGTGGCACAATGCGGAGTAATCGTTATGGACTTCGTCCCGATCACCATGCGCACTTGGAATAAGCCTGTTGATCCGGAAGAAGATAAGCATTTATATGTCCCGGATAGAGCCAAAGATTTACTTTGGAGGAGGCTCATGCTTAATATCACCCTACCGATGGTAGAGATGGATCCAACTATGGAGAATCCAGATGAGGAGGCCAAGCAATATGCCGCTGCCACCCAGAAGAAGGTCAAGGAGTGGGATCTTAACAAGATGGCCCATCAATTCACCAACTAGAAGAAAATATTGCACCTTGACTATGTCGTGAAAGAGAATACTCTAGATTTCAAGCTGGTTCAGTATCAGAAGTTAAAACCATTCTGGGATGAGATTGTGGATTACAAGAGATCAGCGGTATCTAAGAAAATGTCTGAAATGAATAAGCTAAATGGTGCTAACAAGAAGTATCACCATACTATGGGGCAAGGTGGCTACAGGGCTGGCATTCCTAAGTGGAATAAACTTGAGGAAGATCTGCGTGCTAAAGAGGACATAACATAAGAATTGGTTTTATGGGCATGGGGGCACGTTGGACTCAGAAGGTAAGTGTATATATAACATAAGACATAAAGAAAACCCCTTGCCCATCGAGGACATAAGAAATGCAGTAAAGAATGTTGAAGAGGGGGAGTTCATTCCCGATAGAGAGAATGACGAGCTCACACTCGCCCTTGGGAATCCGGAACACAAAGGACAACACGAGGCACAATAGGCTCCTAACCATGGAGCATTGGGTTTCCCGCTGACAGGAAAAAATATCCTGATAGAAGCCATAAGAAGAGAAAGGACAAGGAGGAAATTGAAGCAAATATTCAGGCAGACCGGATGCGTAAAATTGAAGAAAAATTAAAGCGGCAACAAGATCAAATTGACGCACTTAGCCAGCAAGGTACTACCGGCCCATCTCAGCAGTACAAGGTGGTAGAATCTGCATTCAATGCTACCGGCCTATCGAATAATCGAAAAAGTAGTGTGGCTTCCACCGAGGTCCCGGGTGATGACGGTGATGATGGTGCACCGACGATGGCTCGTGTTGGCTACCCAGTGGATGATATCACGGAGATGACACATTGTAAGCTAAATGTCAAAGTTTTGAACATAAAAATGAAGGTGGCGGTGCACCATTGGACTTGAACCAACTTACCATTGTCTTCCGGTTCCACAGGACTACACTATTATCGGGTGGATGAAGTCATGCACGAATTTCACAAGTTGAAGCTTGACTACCCTACAGGTGAAGGGGATGTGACTGAACTAGGAGAAGCAACAAATGTCACCATATATGGCCAAAGGAATATATCGTGCTTCCAAATCAGATGCCAAGACCATCTTCGCCGCCACCTCACCCATCTCCGACAGTATAACAGTCGTCTTCGTCGCCTCACCCGTCTCCGGCGCAACAGCCGTCTCCAGCGCAGCCGTCTTCGTCGCACCAGCCATCGCTGCCGCCTCAGGAAAAAAAGCATAAGCGTACCATCGCTACTCTGCGGAGTGGTAAGCGGTCGCTGACACGTAAACAGGAGCCTCTTCTAAAGGTACCAAAGGTTCCTCCCAAGAGAGCTTACGACTGTACTCCAGAGGAGACTGTGGTGATCGCCGAGGAAAAAATGACAGAGTTTTTCGCTAAACTGAGGCGGTCGAAAGAGCCAGAGTTTCCCGGCACCGAAGAAGATAAAGCCCGGGTGTTCAAAATGCTAAAGGGTCTTCACCAACCCGAGCCAAAGCTGTAATCAGACTATGAGTGCTCTATTCTAAAGTCACATGCGGCAAAAAATCTGTCAAAGAGCACTAGTGCCAGCGGAAAATTAGTTCCCCCAGCTTGCAAAACAAAAAATACAATCGTGCCCCCCTCTCAAGGTGATTTTCCATACCAATGTGGGGTCGAGCAAATATGCGGCCGAAGAGCTGTATGATCTAGAGGTAGTTACAATGTACGGAGAAGCGACCGCTACTCAAGGTATGGGTATTGCTAACTACTTATCCCAGTTAGAGTACTTCCTCGCGACTGAAGTAGCATACAAATACCAGTACGGAAATCCTCTCGTCAAACCTGAGGAGATAAAGAATATACCAACAAAAATGCGAAGATTGCATAACTGGTACATGAATGCCACAAAGGTCCGGGCTAACTGGATAATGTTGAGGGTTACAAAAAAGCATTACGGGAAAGAAGATGACATGGTAATAATTGAATCTGTTGAACTATTTCAATTACTCAATCAAGACGCCTTGGAAAAATCGATCATCAGTGTCTATTGTCTGTAAGTACTAATTATGTAATTAAGTCTCTAACTATCTCATCTCGTTTATTGCATGTATATAATCATACTATATTATGCAGAATGAATATTCTTGAATGCAGCAGAGGACAAATCTATGACATTGGGTTCATTGACCCATATTTTGTTCACGAAGCTAATCTTAAAAAAGACCCTAGGATATAGAGGATGATATTGTCTACACGTTAAAGTTTTAAGAAACCAGAAGGAAAATACTATTTTCTTACAACTTCGAGTGAGTGTTATTGTCTTGTATAAACTTTCTATTTCACTTACTCGACGTTAAGTGTATAATTGATGAGTTATGCATGCGCAAATTTCACTATATTCTGCTAATCATTCAACCTGACAAAGGACGGGTGCTAGTCATGGACTCGAAACATAAACCCCTTGATGAGATGTGGGCGGACATGCAGATGATGCTCCAGCGGTAATTCTAATCATTACGACACTATATTGGCAATGTTCGTGAATTTCCTAATATCAAGTAATTAATAACTCCTTTTATTCGTTTTCTTCGCCACGTAGCTTGAAAACGGTTCACCAAGAAGGCTAGGGGTGTTTGGAAAGAGGAGCTTACATTTAAACCACTAGATGTAAGTACCACTAGCTAGATCCGCGCATCTCTTTGATTCTAGTTTTGATACCATTATCATGCTTGATTATTATTTTGATTGAACTCTGTTCTTGTAAAGTGTCTGACGCAGGGACCGGGGAATAATTTATGTGGATACTGTGTTTGCGAGTTTATCCGTCATACGTGCTGTGAGAAGGACAGAAATTTAGAGCAACTTAACATACGTAAACAATTTTCATAGTTTTTATTACCATCAAATTGTGTTTAGTTTCATTCATATAGGTTGACTCCTTTAAATCAGATCGAATGGCTGCGGGATGGTCTTCTGCCAAAGTATCGCATACGAGCAATTCATGAGGAATTGGCGGGATTCTTGGATGCAGAGGTCATAAACCCAAAAGGAGAATACCATGTGGAGTTGGGTGTATAGGCAATAGGGACCATACAAAGAGCTTATTGTGTATCTATATATGTGCATGAAACCCGAGTATCGAATGTAATATGTTCGACACTTGGATCTCTATAGTCATGATGATGTTGTGTAATATAAAAGTTCCTTCATTGATGAGTGCAAAACACAAAATAAAAAAGAAAACAATATAAATGAATTCTCTGTCGTGGCACAAAAAGTGGCCAAAATGCTGCCGCGGTACAAAAAGGTGGCCAAAATGAATTCTCTGTCGCGGCAAAGAAATGTGCCAAATTGCTACCGCGACAGAGACAAATCTGTCCCAGTTCGTAACACGAACCGGGACGGATGCTCCTCCCCCTCGCGTCAAGCAACGTCCACGTGGAGGCCTTTTTGTCCCGGTTCGTGGCCGAACCGGGACTAAAGGGTGGGGGCTTTAGTCCCAATTTCGCCGTCCCGGTTCGGCAACCGGGACTAAAGCCCCTTACAAACCGTAACGCATTGCCTTGTTTCCACTAGTGCTTGTCCATATGATGAGCATGGACAATCCTAGTCATCCTTAAAATAAGTATAAGAACACAACGGTAGATGAATTTAATAAGTATCTATGCCAAAATTTTCACTAACAACATGATCACATAACCAAAACCTTACCCTTATGTTAACCCTAACCCTTACTCGACCTGGAAAATGGGGAAGAAAGCTAGGGTTAGGAGGGGTGGTGAGGAGCCGCGCGGCCAGCCACCACGGGTCCATCCCGAGTAGCGCCACACTTGTGCGGCCGGGCCCTGCCACCCGGCCGGTTGGCGCTGCACCACACGTGCGCGCCAGTGTGGCCGGTCTGTAGCGCTAGCGTGGCAGGCCTGCATTGCCGTACGGGGTGGCGTGACAGTAGTGTCTGTGGTGGCGCGGGTGAGAGTTGCAAAAAGGGTTAGATCTTGTGAATTTGTTTACCCTGAGGTTTATGTTTAAATCTGTTTGAATTTTAGGTTATTTTTATTTAAATTACCGTAGGCAGATGGCTGGGAGCCAGCACACATCCTTCCCGGGTACTGTAGGCTAGCTATAGCTACGGTTTGGCTCAGCTTGCGCTAGCTCCTCGTGCGTGCGTGCTGCTTCCAGTTCACCATTTTACTCGTCACCACGACGCACACAGTTGCAGCTAGCTAGCCTGTGCAAAAGCTAGAGAGAAAACGCCTCTCTCTCAACTCAAGTCAGTCCCGACTGAGCTTGAGGTTGGGGGAGACAGGAAGTAAGTGGCGCCATTAATTCCGTGCATCCATCCATCCCTTTTGCTGGCTGGGATCCATCCAGGACGATGCGTTCTGCTACTACGTACAGTGCCGTACTATACACTACCAATACAGATGTGCATGCATTTACTAGCTCTCGCGCGTCGTCGATCTGCCTAGCTAGCTCCCATGCCGCTGATCTGTTCTGCTTAATTCGCTGGCCACAATGTATGCATGCCCATATCTCCACTGGAACTACTAGCATCAGCGATATTTTTTCATTTTTTTATTGAGGTAGATATTTTTTTCACTTTACACCACTTGTTGGGGACATTTATCACAAAACCATAACCCTGGTAAAAATTTTATAAACACCAACGTTTGGCGTAATTGTAAACACAAAAACCTTTGTGAACTGTTTTGACAACTAATTAGCTACCTAGACCCATTTTTAAGACCATGTCGTACCTAAAGTAGACCTAGTTCAATCCAACTGAGGCGAGAGACATGGGTAAGCTCATATCTGCGCTGTTAATATTATTTGGAATTTCTCTGTTTAAGTGTTGTTCTAGACGGGAAGAACTCCGAACAAAGTTTTATTTTGATTCGATGGTGCTATTGTGAGTTTGTTTGTTGACCTAGTCAGTTTTGCTCGTTGGTGTTGGGCCTGACCTTGGTCATGGAGAGCACACCGGTATAAAGCATGGAATCCTTGTAGTCTATGCGTCGCACGCTTTAGCCGTCGAATCACACGCGCCGTCATTTGACGAGGCTCCGACTCCGTTTGAATTGGTTAGACCAGACCGGTTTGTTGGGGAAGAAGCTCAATATCAGCCACGGTGGCATCCTGACAGTGGGCACGACTAGCTAATTAGTTGTTAAACGAGGTAATAACTATATTTTTTGGGGGTTCCATGCAAATAATATTTCCAAATATTTGTGTTTTTGTAGGAAACAAATTGCTAGAATTATGGTTCCGTGGTGTTAAGTGCAAGAATCTCAAGCATCAGCAGTGGCAGCGCACGATTTTCCCTCGATCAGTACAAATTTTGTACTGGTGCCAAATATAAACGTGTACGTGCGCATGCATGCATGGGATATTGGGATTAAGCAGCACAGATGAGATGGTCGCATGCGTGCATGTCGTTGATCCCATGCTGCGTAACGACCACTCGCCTTTTTCACGGGGCCATGTTACCTGGGACGGATTCTCACTCTATCTATGTGATCATGCGCCTGATACGACGAGCGAGAAAGAGAGAGCGGGAGAGAAGATCACAGAAGGGAAAAGCGCCTCGTAAACACAATCAAAGGGAAGGACCGCTGTGTCCCTGTGGGCACGAGACAGCATGTCACAACTACTGGTCTCCCCGTCCGTTACGTTCAACCCCATTTTTTAAAACTCGAGGTTTAGGAGTTTTCTAATTTAATTAAGCACAGGACGCGCATGCACGCACGCTTGCGAGGCCCCAGCAGGAGGATTTTCGAGAAGGGCATGTAGTAGTAGGAGTATGTGTGTGTGTGTGTTGGTCACTTGCATTGGTAGGTAGCACATTTAATACTCTAGTTTCGAGGCCGGCAGCCAGCTAAACCAAGGGGAAGGGCCTGGGAAGCGTCGTGTTGTAGGCGGCAAGTGAAACACGGGATCAACTAGTTTATCTGTGGAGAAAGGGTCGTTGACGATGGCTATCATGCGTGGGGATCAAAGGACACGGCATAAACCCCTTTTCGTGGAACCCTGCCGACTAATCCATCGAGGCGATGTTGTTGTGCATACTAGGTTGCATGCTAGCTAGCTACTACTTACTAGGTTGCCGTTTCTCCTCCATGCCTAGCTAGCTCGCGTTGGGAAATGAGGGCTGCGGTAGCTTTGCCATGCTCGTGTCGTCCATTCCGGTGCATGCTTTTGATCGTAATGTACTTAACGGTAAGCACCTTTTTGGTGCTCGCTCGACTTTTGGCGACAGCAGGGCCGGCCTGAATTTAACCGGTGACGAGACATGTCGCAACCGGATCGCAACTACCGGCCGGAGGCAGGGTCGTCGCGGCCTGCCTCCATGTGGACGGCCTGCCTGCATGAAATATGTATGCAGGTGCCTAGCTAGCTAGCTATACCACTACCCGGCGTGAGAGGGAGAGAGACGACGACATGGACAGGAGGGAGGGGGGAAGGCGTCGGAGGTGGAGAAAAGGACAAGGGCCAGCACGACAGTGCAGGATAGTAGTAGGAAAGTGTGGAGTCTAAGTCACGTTGCTGGCCTGGGTGCTGTGGCTGTCTGTCTACTACGGACGTGCACACATATGCCCCGCCCCGATCCATCCACAGTCCATTCACACGCACGAACGCACGCGAGCCATCGCTACGGTCCTAGCTAGCTACAAACAGGTGATGGATCGATTGATCGAAGAGATGGATGGATGGATTGTTCCTTTGACGTGACCTTGCAAACAGTCCACAGCCCCGCCAATCTCTCCCTCTCCCTCCCTCCCCGCGTCTGCCACCACACAACGGGTACAAGCAAAACCAGTTTAAAAAAAAAAACAGGTAAAGGCAAGTGGGGCAAAATATAATGTAAGGCCATCTTCACCGAATCTACCCATTTTAAACACGGGTTGTGTTCGTGTCACCCCGCAGACATGAAAATGTGCCATTTTGGCCTCTGACCGCTTGGGTCAGGGTGCCCCCACTAGTGCAAACAGCTCCATGCATCTCGGTTGGTAACGGGCTATAGTCCCGGTTGCCCAACCGGAACGAGGCAATCGGGACTAAAACTCTGACCCTTTAGTCCCGGTTAGGCCACGAACCGGGATAAAATGTGGTCCACGTGGCCGCTCCTTCGCACGAGGAGTGAGGAGCAACCGCCCCTGTTCGTAACACGAACCGGGACAAAGCACTCTCTGCCCCAGCAGAGATTTGGCATATTTCTCTGTCGCGGCAGAGAATTCATTTTGGCCATATTTTTTTTACCGCGGCAGCATTTTGGCAACTTTTTGTGCCGCGACAGAGAATTCATTTATATTGTTTTATTTTTTATTTTGTGTTTTTTACTCATTAATGAAGGAACCATTATATTACACAACATCATCATGACAATAAAGATCCAAGTGTCGAACATATTATATTCGATACACGGGTTTTATGCACATATATACATACAGAATAATTTCTTTGTACAGTCCCTATTGCCTATACACCCGGTCCCGTATAGTATTCTTCTTTTGGGTTTAGGACTTCTGCATCCAAGAATCCTGCCAATTTCTTCTGAATTGCTCGTATGCGATCCTTTGGCAGAAGACCGTCCCACAACCGTTCGAGCTGATTTAAAAAAGGAGTCAACCTATATGAATGAAACTAAACACAATTTGATGGTAATAAATAACTATAAAAATTGTTTACGTACATTAAGTTGCTCTAAATTTCTGCCATTTTCACAGCACGTCAGACGGATGAACTCGCAAACATAGTATCCACATAAATTATTATCTGGTCCCTGCATCAGGCACTTTACGAGAACAATGTTTAATCAAAATAATAATCAAGCATGGTAATGGTATCAAAACTAGAATCAAGGAGATGCGCGGATTAGCTGGTGGTACTTACATCTAGTGGTTTAAATGTAATCTTCTCTTTCCAAACACCCCTAACCTTCTTGGTGAACCGTTTCCAAGCGCTGCCCGGCGAAGAAAACGAATAAAAGGAGTTATCAAATACTTGATATCATGAAATTCACGAACGTTGCCGATATAGTATCATAATGATTAGAATTACCGCTGGAGCGTCATCTGCATGTCCGCCCACATCTCGAGGGGTTTATGTTTCGAGTCCATGACTAGTACCCGCCCTTTATCAGGTTGAATGATTAACAGAATATAGTGGAAGTTGCGCTTGCATAACTCATCAATTATACATTTAACGTCGAGTAAGCGAAATAGAAAGTGTATACAAGACAATAACACTCACTCAAAGTTGTAAGGAAATAGTATTTCCCTTCTGTCTTCTTGAAACCTTAACACGTGTACAATATTATCCTCCGTATCCCGGGGTTTTGCTTTGAGATTAGCTTGATGAACAAAATATGGGTCAACGGACCCAATGTCATAGATTTGTCCTCTACTGCATTCAAGAATCTTCATTCTGTATATTATAGTATGACTATATACATGCAATAAACAAGGTGAGATAGCTAGAGACTTAATTAATTATAAAATTAGTACTTACAGACAATAGGCACTGATGATCGATTTGTCCAAGGCGTCTTGATTGAATCATTAAAATAGTTCAACAAATTCAATGGCTACCACGTCATGTTCTTTCCCGTAATGCTTTTTTGTAACCCTCAGCATTATCCAGTTAGCCCCGGCCTTTGTGGCATGCATGTACCAGTTATGCAATCTTCGTATTTTTGTTGATAGATTCTTTACCTCCTCAGGTTTGACAAGAGGTTTCCCGTACTGGTATTTGTATGCTATTTCACCCGTGGGGAAGTACTATAACTGGGATAAGTAGTGGTCAATACTCATACCTTGAGCAGCGGCCGCTTCTCCATATAGTGAAACTACATATGGATCATACTGCTCTCCGGCCGCATATTTGCTCGGCCCCACATTGGTATGGGAAATCACCTTGAGAGGGGCGCAAGATTGTTTTGTTTGTTCTCCGAACTGGGGAACAGATTTCCCGCTTGCACTAGTGCTCTTCGACAGTTGTTGTGTCGCATGTGACTTGAGAATAGAGCGCTCATAGTCTGATGGCAGCTTTGGCTCAGGTTGGTGAAGGCCCTTTATCATTTTGAACACTCGGGCTTTATCTTCTTCGGTGCTGGGGAACTCTAGCTCTTTCGGTCGCCTCAGCTTAGCAAAAAACACTGTCGTTTCCGCCTCGACGATCACCGTAGTGTCCTCTTCAGTACAGTCATAAGCTCTCTTGGGAGGAACCTTTGGTACTTTTGGAAGAGGCTCATGTTTACGTGTTGGTGATCGCTTACCACTCTGTAGAGTAGCGGTGGTACGCTTACGCTTTTTTTCCTGAGGCGTCGGCGATGGCTGCCGCGGCGGCGACGGCTGCGCTAGAGACTGGTGAGGCAACGGAGACGGGTGAGGCGACGGAGGTGGGTGAGGCGACGGAGACGGATTCCGCGGCGGCGACGACTGTGCTAGAGAAGGGTGAGGCGGCGGCGAAGAAGGCCTTGGCGTCTGATTTGGAAGCACGATACATTCCTTTGGCCATAGAATGGTGACATTTGTTGCTTCTCCTAGTTCAGTCACATCCCCTTCACCTGCAGGGTAGTCAAGCTTCAAACCTTCAAAGTTGTGCATGACTTCATCCACCCCAACAACAGTGTAGCCCTGTGGAACTGGACGACAATGGTAAGTTGGTGCAGGTTCAATTGGTAAGGCATAGCCGACCGCCACCTTCATTGTTATGTTCACAACTTTGACATGTAGCTCATAGTGTGTCATCTGCGTGATATCATCCACTGGGTAGCCAACATGAGCCATCGTCGGTGCACCATCGTCATTGTCATCACCCGGGACCTCGCTGGAAGCCACACTGCTTTTTCGATTATTCGATAGGCCGGTAGCATCGAATGCAGGTTCTACCACCATGTGCTGCTAAGATGGGCCGGTAGTACCTTGCTGGCTAAGTGCGTTAATTTGATCTTGTTGTTGCTTTATTTGTTCTTCAATTTTTCGCATCCGGTCTGCCAGAATTTTTGCTTCAACTTCCGCCTTGTCCTTTCTCCTCTTACGACTTCTATCAGGATATTTCTTCCGGTCTTCGGGAAACCCAGTGCTCCATGGTTGAGATCCTATTGTGCCTCGTGTTTGTCCATCGTGTTCCTTATTCCCAAGGGCGAGTGTGAGCTTGTCATTCGCTCTATTGGGAATGAACTCCTCCTTTTCAACAGCCTTTACTGCTTTTCTTATGTTCTCGATTGGCAAGGGGTCTTCTTTTATGTCTTATGTTATATATACACTTCCCTTCTGAGTCCAATGTGCCCCCATGCTCGTAGAACCAATTCTTTGCACGTTCGATCCAATTGTCTGTCTCTAGGATGACCTCTTTATCATGCGGATCATCCTCAAGTTTCTTCCACTTATGAATGCCAGCCCTGTAGACACCTTGACCCATAGTATGGTGATACTTCTTGTTAGAAGCATTTAGCTTATTCGTTTAAGAGATTTTCTTAGCTTTTTATGATGTCTTGTAATTCACAAACTCAGCCTAGAATGGTTTTAACTTCTTATACTGAATCTTCTCGAAATACGGAGTCTTCTCTTTCACGACATAGTCAAGGTGCAATCTTTTCTTCCAGTTGGTGAATAGCTGGGCCATCTTCTTCAAAGCCCACTCCCTGACATTCATCTGCATGGCTTTGGCATGTTTCTTGGCCTCCTCAACTGGATCCTCCGCATTTGGATCCAGCTCTACCTTCGGTAGGGTGAAATTAAGCATGAGCCTCTTCCACAGTAAATCTTTGGCCACACGAGGGAGAAATAAAGACGTTCCCTCTTCTTCCGCATTAGCAGGCCTATTCCAATTTTGAATGGTGATCGGGACGAAGTCCCTAACGATTACTCCGCATTGTTCCTCAAATTTGTTTGCGACAAAAAGGGGAGCCGTCGGTTTGCCATCGTCACCGACTTCTTCGATCCTGAACCTCTCATGGTCTTCCAACTTTTTGGTTGGGCCTCGTTTGCTCTTTTCAATATATTTGCTCGATATAGAGGGCTAAAATAAGAAAGATCATCGTTAATATTTGTATATAGACAACAGATGATTAATTAATTATTTATATTACATGCACCTCGCCGGAGTTTGTAATATTGAAGGTTCCCTCCGGATCACAGAAGGCATCGCCTTCTCCCTCGCGGAAGGCATCACCTTCTCCCTCAAAGAAGTCGTCTCTTCTGGCAAAAAGAGGATCACCCTCACCGGAGTTGTTCAGAAACGTCGATACATCTATATTTTCTTCCCCGCGGATCACACCTTGGATCAACTCTTCCTTTTCTTCATCTCTGTCGTGTGGTTCCATATTTTCTACATAGGTGGAAAATCGAATAAGTCAAAGCGGCTAAGGGAGAAGGTTAGGTAGGGTGTTGAGATCTAAACCCTAATTCGGAGAAACCCTAATATATACATACACAGTAATAAAAATGAATTTACAATATTTACAATAATAAAAATCAACTAAAATCAATATTCCGGAGTTCCGAGGGGTGTAAAACCTAGTTCGGAGAAACCTCGGATGCATATGAGAGGGGTTACTTAGGTATACTAGGAGAAGTGGAACATGAGTATAAGGCTACAAAAGGGAAACTGTGCAGCATATAGGTAACTCTAGCTACCGAAAAAATACCACATTGGAATCGTGTGCAACATAGCGAGAAAGTAAATACTTTGTAAAACATAGGTTCGGAATGAGAGACTATGCTTGCCTTGTCCTTTAGTAGACAAATATGGATATTCGGTGTCGTTGACTTCTGCCTCGGGATCAGATCCTATCGCGAAGAACCAATACCGGAAAGAAAGGCGACAATCAATACATGGCATAATGCAATGCGCAATCAATATATATGACATGTCAGATTTAGAGATCCTACACTAACTCTAGGTGCAACATCGATTTAAAAGGGTTCGGGATGCCCTTGCGAGGACAATCCGGCGAACCAACATGTACATAAGGGGTGTCGATGTTTATTTACCTAAAACTTTCTATACCACAGGAAATCTACCCACAGACGTTGGCAGCTGGGCCCCTGGCCACGTCGGCTTGCCACGGTAGCCACAGCGGCACCACCAGGCGCTATGGTTTTCGGCGGCGACACAACGCGCCCCAACGAGCGCGGCTAGGCGCGTTAGAACTGCACGGAGACGACGATGACCCTAGAACTAGCGCCGCCCCTTTTTGGTCACTGAAACCTCATCAACGACGAGCTCATGCGGCGGCACAGTGCCATCAAGACGACGCGACTACCTAAAACAGGCGGCATCGCTAATAAATGGCCACCAGAGGCCACGGCCGGGCGACGCGGTTGCACTGCTAACATATATTATACTAAATATTTGGAATTATTAGTTTTAAACCTATTTAAATCATTTATATTAAAAGTTTAGACTAAACATACATTTGGAAATAAAACACATTTCAAATTTAAACTAAGCCTAATTAACTAATTAACCTAGCTAATTCCTAACTAACCTATATTAACTAAACCTAATAATCCCTAACTAAACCTAATTATTGCTAATATTCCAAATCCCTAACTAAACCTAATTAACCTAGCTAGTATACGTACTGCCGGCGGCGAGAGGGAGCAGAGAAGGAGGAGGAGCGCGGCGACGCACCTTTGCTTGCGCGGGCGCACGCGTGGGCAGCAACAACGACGCGGTGGTGGCCGCGACTGGGCGAGGCTCCTTTGCTTGCGGATGAGCCGGCCGGGCAGCGTCTGAAAGGCGATTGAGGCGCCATGACAACGACGATCGTGGTGGCCGTCTGCGGCGAGATCGGGCGGCAACTTTGGCGTCGTGGGGTTCGAGGGCGGCGTTCCTGTGCGCGCGTCGATGAAGCAGAGGAATGAGATGGGGAAGAAGAAGAACAAACGCGCTAGTTATAAAGGAAGGACATTTTGTTTCGGTTGGCTCCAACCGGGACTAAAGGATCATACGTAGCCGGGACGCATTTTCACCTTTTTTCATATTTTAGGCTGAATCCAAACGGCGCGCGCAGGGGGCCTTTATTCCTGGTTGGATCCAAAAACCGGGACTAAAGGTTCTGTTTTCAAAAAAGTTACAAATTATCTATGTCATCCTGCCTTATTTTTATTTTGGGGTTTAAATTTGTAATGTTTTTTAAATGATAATTAATTTGGAATATTGAAAAACTTTAAACATAAAAAGTGTTTGAATTTGAATAACTAACTCAAAACCATTTTCTGTTTTTAAAAATAATTAATGTAACCATTTAAACTATTAACCATTTTAAAATAATAATGAAATAACTTATATTTTTTGCATATTAATTTGAAATATTGAAAAACTTTGAACATAAACAGTGTTTGAATTTGAATAACTAATTTAAAACCATTTTATGTTTTTAAAAATAATTAATGTAACCATTTAAATTATTAACCATTTTAAATTAAAAATGAATTAACTAATATTTTTTGCATATTAATTTGGAATATTGAAAAACTTTAAATATAAAAAGTGTTTGAATTTGAATAACTAATTCAAAACCATTTTCTGTTCTTAAAAATAATTAATGTAACCAATTAAACTATTAACCATTTTAAATTAAAAATGAATTAACTTATTTTTTTTGCATATTAATTTGGCATATTGAAAAACTTTAAACATAAAAAGTGTTTGAATTTGAATAACTAATTCAAAACCATTTTCTGTTTTTATAAATAATTAATGTAACCATTTAAACTATTAACCATTTTAAATTAAAAATGAATTAACTTATTTTTTTGCATATTAATTTGGAATATTGAAAAAAATTAAACATAAAAAGTGTTTGAATTTGAATAACTAATTCTAAACCATTTTATGTTTTTAAAAATAATTAATGTAACCATTTAAACTATTAAGCGTTACTTTTTTGAATTTCTTATGCCCGTTTTGAATGTTTTCCCTTTTTGAACTAAGGTCGAACTGGCGTGCATGAAGATAGGGGACGAGTCTCGTTAGAACTTGCATTGGATCTCTGAAGAAACCACATATTACGAGTCTAAAAATAATTTTTTTTCAAAAAATCACAGGCGTTAGATGATACGTTGGAAATGTATTTGTAATTTTTGATGCTCAATACTTGTTTAGTATCTACTTTGCTTTGCTTGTCTACACTTTGAGGTGTTTTTACATGTTTTTTGGTACTAACCTATTTACAAGTTGCAACAGTGCCAGATGTCTGTTTTCTGCTATTTTTGGTTTCAGAAAAGTTAGTAAAGAAATATTCTCGGAATTGGACGGGACAAACGTCAAAGTCAATTACTTTCTGTGCGGAACAAGAAGTCCAGAGGGGAGCCGGAGGGGCCGGCTAGGGCGGCCAGGCCCACCCCAGGCGCGGGTGGGCCCCGCCCCGCGCTTGTCTAGGGTTTGTCCCCCTGGTCGCCTCCTCGGCCTCCCCCTTCGCCTATAAGAAGTCCCTGATGCAGAAACCCTAAGCACCCGATCAAATCTCCACGAAACCATCTGTAGTAGCCGCCACCATCGTCCCTAGATCATGGGGGGGGTCTGAAGTTCTTCCCGGCAACCTGCTAAAGGGGAGATCATCCCGGAGGCCTTCTCTCCTGTATGATGCGTGAGTAGTTCCACCTTGGACTATGGGTCCATGTAGTAGATAGATGGTTCTATATCCTCCTTTGTGCTTTCATGTATAGATCTTGTGAGCTCCGTTCATGATCAAGATCTAATCTATGGGTAATCATGCATGTTGTGTTTGTGAGGATCTGATGAATATTGAGATTATTATGTTGGTTTGATTAATGGTTTTATCTTTATGATTCTATCATATCTGTGTTGTTTGTGATCTTGCATGCTCTCCGTTGTTAGTAGCTATCTTGGCCAAGTAGTTGCTAGTGACTCCAAGAGGGGGTATTTATACTCGATAGTGGGTACATGTCTCTAGTTTACAAGGGAAGTAACAATAATCTCTTCGGTTGTAGATGTGATGTTGCTACTAGGGATAAAACAACGGTCTCTTGTTCATGGAACATGTAGACTGTATACCTTACACACTTTGCTTAAAGCAGTTGTTTGTTGCTTACAACTTAATACTAGAGGGGGTTTGGATGATAACCTGAAGGTGGACCTCTAGTCATAGATGCAGTTGGATGGCGGTCTATGTATCTTATTGTATTGCCCAAAAAAATCTCATATGATCTTTCTGACTAGTAATTTCATTGTTATGCCTTGCTCAGTTCCTGTCAATTGTCCTGCTGTAATTTGTTCACCCTTCATGCCATGTTGTTTATCTAAGAAGAGCACCTCTAGTGAACTATGGACCCCGATCCAATCTTTACCATTGATATATCTTCCACTAATACTTGTTTACTTGCTGCAAACCACCATTACCTTCCACACCATACGTTTAATCCTTTGTTACAGCAAACCGGTGAGCTTGACAACCTCACTGATTCGTTGGGGCAAAGTCTTGAGTTTGTGTTGTGCAGGTCTCCGCGTTGCTTGTAACACCTGTGTGACGTTTCCTTCCTCCTACTGGTTTGATAAACTCGGTTTCTTACTGAGGGAAACTTGCTGATGTGCTGCTTCACACCTTGCTCTTGGGGTTTCCAACGAAGCGTTCCACGACAAGTGGTGGGCGCCATCAAGCTATTTTTTGGCGCCGTTGCCGAGGAGGCTAAGGACGTATTCACTAGGGGAGTCCTTCACTTCCTTTCTCTTTACTTTGTTTTTAGTTTGATTTGTTTCTTTTGGTTGGTTTGTTTGCCTCTTTCCAAAAAAAAAACCCAAAAATTAGTCTAGTTTGGTTTGCTTGCTTTATTCAAAAACACAAAAAATTAGTTCCTGCTCTAGTTGCTACCTTGTATGGTTTTGGACCAACCTTTGGTTCCCCTATAGTATAAATCTCCAATTTAAAGAAAAAAAGTGAAGAAAGTTTTAAAGAAGCTTCGTCTAGAATCTCTGCTTTCTAGAGGGAAACTAAGCCTAAGGTGAGCCTTAGCTTGGTTATTGATAGTTTCTACCGCGGTATTGCTCTTAGTTATAGATATGCTTTGGATGCTGTGGCTGAGAAAGATTTCTTGCTTTGTATCGAGGATGAAGCTTTTGATGCCATAGAAAAATTAATCATGATTTATGGTACACCTGGCAAATCTGATTCCGCTTTCACAAATATTTTTGCCAGGTTGAACACTCTTGAGACTAGTATTGCTGCTATATGTAGTTGCTATCAAACACTTAGGGCTTACCATGATTATGTTCCCATAAATTTTGAGCCTTCAAAGTGGTTTCCCACAATCAAAGTCTCAATAAACACTACACTTTTTGATGCTCGCTGTGATATCATGTCTGAATTTTGCCTCATGCTAAAGATATTTATGATTCCTTGAGTCTTTGGGGGCTTGCTGAAGGAGGAGAGGAAATCTCTCTTACCAACAATGCCACTATATTTCCCATTGGAATAGCTGAAGGTGTGTTTACAAAAATCTCAGGGAAAATGGTGTCTACTGATTATCTTGTTATTGAATGTGTAGGCAAGGGACAGATTACACTTGGAAGATCCCTACTGAAACACTTTGGAGCAGTAATAGATGTGGTAAAAGGCATTATGCACTTTGCTCCTCCGGTAAGCAATCACATCTTCCCTAAAGAGAAGAAGAAAGGTAATAAAGGAAAGAACAAGAGGGGCAATTCTTCATTTGAAAATACTTGATTCTTCTTGCTTCTTGTGCCTAACTTAAAAGCGTTAAATAAAATTACTTGTTGGGAGATAACCCAAGAGTTTCCTTGAGTCTTGGAAGTTATTACTTCTGTAATGACCTCTCCTTATCCTTTTTGTTTGCTTTTTGTGACAAGAATGACCTCTAATGAGAGGGAAGTAAGATTTGGGGAGTTGCTGTCCCGAAACAGATTTCTGTCCTCCACCAAAAAAATCGTGAGGAGTCTTTGTAACTCGGATTGAGCTGAAAATTTAAGAATAAATCCAGTATGTTCGCTAACTTTAGTTAGTTCAACACTTTTTGATTTGAGGAACAGAAGATGTTCAAAAAAATCGGTTCCTACCTGCTGGTCTGTTTTGACAGATTTCTGCCATTATTTGCATTTGCTTCTTATTGATTCCTTTTTGAGTTCTCTTTAGGTGAATTGAGCTTTTTGAAGGAGTTACTACAGTAGCTTGTGTTTTTAGTGAAAAACCTTACTGTTTCAAATCTTTGCCAGAGGTCTAATATCTTTTGAACAAGCTAATGTTGCTAATGAAGATTGTGTGAAGTTTTGTATGAAGGAAAATTTTCAGGTATATAAAGAGAATGATGCAATGAGATGAAGAATTGACAAAAGCTCAAGCCTGGGGATGCCACCATGGTGTCACCCCAAGAAATATCCAAGAGGTACAAGCGTTAAAGCTTGGGGATGCCTTGGGCATCCCCTTCTTCATCAATAAAAAGCTCAGGTCTTTCTAGACACTTCATTTTTATTGTTTCATGCACAGTTGTGTTGTTCTTGGGGCGTCTTAGTTTTCATTTGCCTTGATTAGTTTGTTTAGTTTTCTTGAGTAGTTTGGACCCCCGTTCTCGCTGTGTTGTTTTGCAAATAAGTTTGCTTGGTGTTGGAAAGGATTAGTAAGTTCTTTCTTGAAATGCAAGAGGAGCTTGCATTGACTGTGACTTATACTTTAGCATGACATGCTAAGTGTTGTTTTGATCTTATGCTTAGTGATTATTGCTATATTGTCTTGTTCCAAACAATTGGGATTGCTTAGTGTGCCTTGAAGAAATTATGCGTTGTTTTAGCATGCAAAAACATAGTATTGTGGTATTCTCCTTTGATGCTTTGCTTGGGCTGACTTGGCACATGCTCACACCATGTTATGACTATGACAAGTCACCATTAGCCTCTATGATCATTTAGTCCTTGACTTGTAGTACCATTCTCTGCTTTGATTAGTATGCTTTGTTGTAGTGCATGATTATGGCCATTATTGCTCTCTTAGTTGGTTGCTCCCAGTCTTTTGCTAACCTCCACTTGTATGAGTAAGCTCTACTCATGCTTCCAACTCCCAAGAAACCAAGTTTTTCCAAAGTGTCCACTATAAACTCCTATGCATGGTGTGTTATACCATTTCAAGTATATTCTTGTTTTCAACTATCTTCCAATTAAAAACTATTTTGTTATGTGAAAACTTAGTGATTAAAGCCCTCACGAACTTGATGGCACACTTTATATTCTTTGCCCCTAATAAACTTGAACCATTGTGACAACTTTGTTGTATATGCTTGAACTTATAAGTTGGAATTAGCAGAATCGTGCTATCACGGGGAACGTTTTCAACATTGCACTTGTACTTTGTACTCAGTTGATATCATGCTCTTTTGTCTATGGATGTCACCGTGTGAAATAAAGAGGGAACTTGTAAGTCCATGGAGTTTGTATCCTGTGTTAGAGAAACGCCTGGGCCGCTAGCCTAAGCCATGCCTATCATGGTGGAAACTTGCAGTATCACCATAATGAGCTATCTATGAAGCATCCTAAATAAAAAAGCTATGCATATGGTAAATAAAAATATTGTTGAGATGCTTATTGTCTGATTGCCTTGTCATTTTGGTTATGGAAAAGCTCCTGTACCATGTGCAAGGGGTACCCCGTTGGCGGTTCTCAATGATATGCAAATACTTATAGTGACAAGAAGGACTTCCCGACACCCTACCAGAGGGGATCTGAAGTTCTTCCCGGCACCCTGCCGGAGGGGAGATCATCCCGAAGGCCTTCTCTCCGGTATGATGCGTGAGTAGTTCCACCTTGGACTATGGGTCCATGTAGTAGCTAGATGGTTGCCTCCTTTGTTCTTTCATGTATAGATCTTGTGAGCTCCGTTCATGATCAAGATCTAATCTATTTGTAATCATGCATGTTGTGTTTGTGGGGATCCGGTGGATATTGAGATTATTGTGTTGGTTTGATTAATGGTTTTGTATTTATGATTCTATCATGTATGTGTTGTTTGTAATCTTGCATGCTCTCCGTTGTTAGTTGATATCTTGGCCAAGTAGTTGCTAGTGACTCCAAGAGGGGGTATTTATGCTCAATAGTGGGTTCATACCTCTAGTTTCCAAGGGAAGTGACAATAATCTCTTCGGTTGTAGATGTGTTGTTGCTACTAGGGAGAAAACAATAGTCTCTTGTTCATGGAACATGTGGACTGTTTACCTTACACACTTTGCTTAAAGCAGTTGTCTATGAAGGGTTTCGCAGCATAGTAAATCAAAAAAATTCTACGGATGTGAACGGGAAAGCCAAGATCTAATCTAGGAGATGCAAACAACGAAAGGGGATGGATGAGATCTTCATACCCTTGAAGATTCGCACAGCGGAACGTTCAACGGAACGTGGTTGATGTACTCGTACTAGCTTCTCCTCCTCGCGATCCGATCCGATCCAACACCGCAAGTGGCGATGCCTCTGAGAGATGCACACGTACGGCACCTCGACGTCTCCTCCTTCCTCGGTCCAGAAAGTGGGGTGGAGAGATAGATTGGATCTACAACACGATGGCGTGGTGCAAAGGTGGAGAGTTTCTGCGACAGGGCTTCACCTACGCGCAGTCGGGAGAGAGATCTGGAGGGCAGCAGTATGGCGGCTAGGGTTGAAGGAGTGGGGGAGGAGGGCTGCGCCCCTGCCCTCAATATATAGGGGGCTGGCCGCCCCCCTTGGACCCTCCTCCAAGACCTAGGGCGGCGGCCCCAAGGGTTGGAGTGGGGGGCAAGTTTTCCCCCTCCTTCTAGAAGCTCTCCCTAGGGTTTCCCCTAGGGCTTGGCCGGCTGGGCCTATGGGGCCTTGTGCCCCTGGCCCAATGCGGCCAGGGCACTCCCTCGTAGGCCCACTCCCCCTCCCGATAAGTGGGGCCACGTTGGTCCCACTCCGGAAGGTTCTAGAAGCTTCCGGTACAATACCGAACAATTCGAAACAATTCCAAAATCCAAAAACTGCTTTCCCTTATATGAATCTTATTCTCCGGACCATTCCGGAACCTCTCGTGACGTCCTGGATCTCATCCGAGACTCCGAACAAAAACTCATAAACCAATTATCCATTCTATCCTAGCGTCGAGACACGTTAAGTGTGTGACCCTACGGGTTCGAGAATATGCAGACATGATCTTCTATCAATAATCAACAGCGGGGTCTGGAAACCCATATTGACTCCCACACATTCATCGATGATCATATCGGATGAACCACGATGCCAGGATTCAATCAATCCCATATATATTCCCTTCGTCACGCGATATTTTACTTGCCCGAGATTCGATTGTCGGTATCGGCATACCTAGTTCAATCTCGTTCACAACAAGTACTTTACTTGTTCGGTAATCTGATATCACTTTGTGATTAACTCCTTAGCCACGTGCTTGCAAGCGGTGTTGATATCGATTACCGAGTGGGCCCGAAGTATATCTCTCCGACTTGGGAGGGACAAATCCCATCTCGACACATACAACCCAACAAGTACTTTCCGATCACCTGAGAGACACCTTTATGATCACCCTCTCATAGGATGACGTTTGATGACCTCAAAGCTTTCTTCCGATACCAGGGAGTTGCATTATCTCATGGTCTAAGGAATACAATATTTGACATAAGAAAAAGCTTCGCAAAGATGAACACGATGACACGATCTAATTGCTCTGCTTGATTTGGGTCTGTCCATCATATCATTCTCCCAATGATATGATATCATTATTAATCGACAACTCATGTCCATGGTTAGGAAACCTTAACCATCATTAATCAATGACCTAGTCCATAGAGGCATACTAGGGAAACGGTGTTGTTTATAAACCACACAAGTATCAAAGTTTTCGCTTAATACAATTCTAGCATGGAATATAAACTTTATCATGAACAAGAATTATAATAATAACATCTTTATTATTGCCTCTAGGGCATAATTCCAACAGTCTATTGCTTGCAACTTAATACTGGAGGGGGTTCGTATGATAACCTAAAGGTGGACTTCTAGTCATAGATGCAGTTGGATGGCGGTCTATGTATCTTGTTGTATTGCCCAAACGAATCTCATAGGATCTTTCTGACTAGTAATTGCATTGTTATGCCTTGCTCAGTTCCTGTCAATTGCCCTGTTGTAATTTGTTCACCCTTCATGCCATGTTGTTTAACTAAGGAGAGCACCTCTAGTGAACTATGGACCCCGGTCCAATCTTTACCATTGATACATCTTACACTGTTACTTGTTTACTTGCTGCAAAACACCATTACCTTCCACACCATATGTTTAATCCTTTGTTACAGCAAACCGGTGAGCTTGACAACCTCACTGATTTGTTGGAGCAAAGTCTTGAGTTTGTGTTGTGCAGGTTTCCGCGTTGCTTGCAACACCTGTGTGACGTTTCCTTCCTCCTACTGGTTCGATAACCTCGGTTTCTTACTGAGGAAAACTTGCTGGTGTGCTGCTTCACACCTTGCTTTTGGGGTTTCCAACAAAGCGTTCCACGACAAGTGCTGGGCGCCATCATTAGATCATGTACCTGTAGTACAAACCGGACCCACTTCCTACCGATTCGGCAGAAATTTGTCCTTTTCACCCGGGATGGACGAAAAGGTTTGAGATGTCTCGGTTGGGAGATAGTCCATGTAAGGTGGTATAGTATTTTAGAAAAATGGGACGGTAGCATTCTGAAACTGCACTTTGGTGGTTGCTTCACAAAACGACCCGTTTTTTGCGCTCGGAAAATGAAAAATGGTTTTTCCGTGTGACGAAAATGAAAACTTCCTCATGCAACACTGTTCTCCATCCAATATCCACATGCATGCATAATATGGGCACAGTATCACAAACTATGTCGCGATTCAACACATAACATCGGTCATTTGGACCGAAAGCCATGAAACCTCGAACATGATTGGTCATTTTGTGAAGGTTTTCTCAAGACATGATCAATATACAAAGTCTGGTATTTTTCCTTGCAACTATATCACATAATATAACACCACGTGAAGGATTTACATTGTTCGGACCTTTTTGAATTTCTTATGCCCATTTTGAATTTTTCCCTTTTCGAACTAAAGTCGAACCGGCGTGCATGAAGATAGGGGACAAGCCTCGTTAGAACTTGCATTGGATCTCTGAAGAAACCACATATTACGAGTCTAAAAATGATTTTTTTCAAAAAATCGCGGGCGTTAGGTCATGTACCTGTAGTACAAACCAGACCCACTTCCTACCGATTCGGCAGACATTTTTCCTTTTCACCCGGGATGGACGAAAAGGTTTGAGATGTCCCGGTTGGGATATAGTCCATGTAAGGTGTTCTAGTATTTTAGAAAAATGGGACGGTAGCATTCTGAAACAACATTTTGGTGGTTGCTTCACAAAATGACCCATTTTTTGCGCTCGGAAAATGGAAATGGGTTTTTCTGTGCGACGAAAAGGAAAAATTCACATTGTTCTCCATCCCAATGTCCACATACATGCATAATATGCGCACAGTATCACAAACTATGCCGCGATTCAGCACATAACATCGGTCATTTAGACCGAAAGCCATGAAACCTCGAACATGATAGGTCATTGTGTGAAGGTTTTTTTGAGACATGATCAATATACCAAGTCTCGTATTTTTCCTTGAAACTATGTCACATAATATGACACCACGCGAAAGATTTACATTGTTCGGACCTTTTTTGAATTTCTTATGCCCATTTTGAATTTTTCTCTTTTCGAACTAAGGTCGAACCAGCGTGCATGAAGATAGGGGACGAGCCTCTAGAACTTTCATTCGATCTCTAAAGAAATCACATCTTGCGAGTCTAAAAATAATTTTTCAAAACGGTAAGTACGAACCGGGACAACTTCTTCATAGTTTAGGAAAGTCGTTCTACGAATCAGGACTAAAGCCCCCCCCCCTTTAATCCCGGTCCAGCCACAAAACGGGACTAACACTCGAGAAATTTATTAATATTAAAAACTGAGACTACAAAATTGGGACTAAAGGCCCTCCTATAGTCCCGGTCTAGCCATAAACCGGGACTAACACTCAATACATTTATTAAACTTGGAAAATTGCAAACATCATAAAATATCCTTCACAAAATGAGCAATTATGTCTCATGGCATTTAGGTTCACAATATGCGGCCGACTGTCCTTCCTTATGATCGCTTCGTACGTAAGCATGGAGCATCTTCTTTACTTAACGGAATGCTTGAGTCAGTTTTCACTGTGAAGGGCAGAATTTCATCAAACTTATTATAATCTTCTAACATGTCTGTCTTGTCCTCAATTCCCACGATATTTCTTTTCCCTGAAAGAACTATGTGACGCTTTCGCTCATCATATGATGTATTCGTTTGCTTATTTTTTTTCTTTTTTTCGGTCTGGAGGACATGTCTTTCACATAGAAAACCTGAGACACATCATTGGCTAGGACGAATGGTTCATCTCTATAACCAAGATTGTTAAGATCCACTGATGACCCACAAGTATAGGGGGTGTATCGTATTACTTTCGATAAATAGGAGTGTCGATCCCAACGAGGAGTAGAAGGTGCTGAATAGTGGTATGGAGCAGAAAATCCCTGTGAATACTTAGCAAACGTATTTTTAGTGGTTTTATGACAAGGCAACAAAACAAGGAGCAAGTAACAAAGGTAACGAACAAACGAAGCAAGTGGCCCAATCCTTTCTTAGCAAAGGACAAGCCGGTGGAAATACTTATAAGGACGAAACGTTCTCGAGGACACATGGAAATTCTGTCAAGTGCTTTCGCTTCAAATAGCTGAGTATTCTTATTTGGTGTTTGTAAGTGTTGTGTGGGTGAAACTGTGCTAACATACCGCCCTTCCTAGGACTAATACATACTTGTGATTAAACCCCCTGCAAACATCTGTAACTACAGGAAAGTAATTAAGATATAACTCTAAGCACAACCTTAAACTCTGAGATCCTACACTCCCTTGTGCAAAGGTGTCCTAACGGGGGTTCAGGTTTCTGTCACTCCGGCGACCCCACAATTAGTAGCCAAATACACAATGCATTCCCCTATGCCCATAAATGGTGAAGTGTCATGTAGACGACGTTCACATGACACCACTAGAAAAATAGCACTACAACTTAAATACTAAATCATTGAATAATAACTCATCACAGATTCACTACTAACAACATGACTTCTCAAATGTCCTCAAGAACTAAACGAACTACTCACAAGACATCATATGAATCAAGATCAAGGATGATATGATAATGGATAACAATCTGAACATAAACAATAATCCAATGGTTCCACTCACAAGCATCAACTACAATAGTAATTAACACCGGGAAAGTTTCCCCTAAGAACTAAAGCAATATCCAACACAATTGTTATAGCGGGACGGAGTGGTGATGATGGTGCTGGTGGAGATGATGGTGTGGATGATGATGATGATCTCGATGAAGCCTAGCTTGATGATGGTGTTGATGGCGACGGTCTCCCCTCTCCGGGAACGAATTCCCCCGGCAGAAATCTGTCTGCCAGAGAGATCTTCTCTCTCGGTGTTTTCCGCCCCCAGAGGCGGCGGAAATCTATCTGTGGTCGCTCCCCTGGTATTAGGGTTTCATAGGGAAGATATAGGCGAAGGGGCAGAGTCGGAGGCCGGGCAGGTGGGCCACACCTGCCCTAGGCGCAGGGTTAGGTGGGTCCGCGCCTAGGGGGTGTGGGCCCGCTAAGGCCCCACTTAGTCCCTCCTTCTGGCTTCCTTCGTCTTCTGGTAAAATAATATGTTTCCATATTTTTCTGGTATTTTCTGATCTTCACGAAATTGCACTGAAACGCCTTCTTATCCATCAGAATCCAGACTCCGGCAGTAAATCCTCCAAGAATCATCCAACATGCATAAACAGATGAAAAAGGCATAAGGCATACCTCATAATAGGACAAACATCAATGAATAGAGGTAAATTAGTATATAGAATAGTGATGCAAATTGGGCGTATCATCCACTATTGTCATTCCATATAACTGGTCTATCTTTACCCCTTCCCCATTCAGGTTGACCCATTTGCAGCGAAACAAAGGGACCTTAAAAGAGACTCCATAGTCAAGTTACCATGTCTCCTCTATGTAACCATAGTATGTGTCCTTTTGATCATTCTCGTCCGTTGCATCAAAGCGGACACCACTATTTTGGTTGGTGCTCTTTTTATCTTGCGCGATCGTGTAGAATGTATTCCCATTTATTTCGTACCCTTGGAAATTCAATATAGTAGAAGATGGTGACACGGCCAACAAGTATAGCTGATCTCCAACAGTGGTGTCATTCAAGAGATGTGTCCGCATTCAACCGCTGAAAGACTTCATGTGTTCATCTGTAATCCATGAGTCAGGATTCCCCGAGTTTTTGGAGCGTACAATATTCTTGTGTTCCTCGATATACGGAGCTACCAAGGTGGAATTATGTAGAACTATGTAGTGTGCTTTAGTGAAAGATTCCCCGTCCCTACATATCATTCCTTTCTTTTCCAGCGTGCCTTTTCCACTTAGTATTCCCTCATGCCGCAAGTCAGGAACACCAATCGGTTTAAGGTCAGGAATAAAGTCAACACAAAGCTCAATGACCTCCTCTATTCCATATCCCTTGGAGATGCTTCCTTCTGGTCTAGCACGATTATGAACATATTTATTTAAGACTCCCATGAACCTCCCAAAGGGGAACATATTGTGTAGAAACACAGGACCGAGAATGGAAATCTCTTCCACTAGGTGAACCAGGAGATGCGTCATAATATTGAAGAAGGATGGTGGGAACACCAACTCAAAACTAACAATACATTATACCACATCCTTCTGTAACCTTGGCAGAATATCTGGATTGATTACCTTCTGAGATATTACATTGACGAATGCACACAACTTCACAATGGGTACTCAAACATTTTTCGGTAGAAGCCCCCTCAATGCAATCGGAAGCAACTGCGTCATAATCACGTGACAGTCATGAGACTTCAGGTTTTGGAACTTTTCTCTATCATATTTATTATCTCCTTTATATTATATGAGTAGCCAGACGTCACCTTGATACTGTAAAGGACTTCAAAAAATATTTTATTCTCTGCTTTGGTAAGAGCATAGCTGGCACGACTTAAGTGACGCCCTTTATCCGTCTTGTTCTGTGTATGCATGTCTTTGGGTATTTCATAACTTGCTGGTCCTCTATCTTTTGTCTTCCCATACACGCCCAGGAATCCTAGCAGGTTCACGCAAAGATTCTTCGTCATGTGCATCACGTCGATTGAAGAGCGGACATTTAGGACTTTCCAATATGGCAGCTCCCAAAATATAGATTTCTTCTTCCACATGGGTGCATGTCCGGTAGCGACGTTGTTCGGAACTGATTGACCACCGGGAACCTTTCCAAAGATTACTTCTATGTCCTTGACCATACCAAATATATCATCACCAGCAGGGAGTTCACGCTTCTTCCGGTGATCTGCCTCACCTTTGAAATGCTTGCCTTTCTTTCTTACAGGATGATTGGTCGGAAGAAATCGTTGATTCCCCAGGTACACAACCTTCTTGTATTTATGCAAATATGTACCTTCGGTCTTATCTAAACAGTGTGTGCATGCCTTATATCCCTTGTTTGTATGTCCTTAAAGATTACTAAGAGCAGGCCAATCATTGATGGTTACGAAAAGCAACCCTCGTAGGTCAAATGGCTCCTGTTTGTTCTCATCCCATGCATGTATACCTGGTTTTCCCCATAGCTGTAAGATTTCTTCAACTAATGGCCTTAGGTACACATCAATATCGTTGACCGGTTGCTTCGGGCCTTGGATGAGCACCGGCATTATAATGAACTTACGCTTCATGCACAACCAAGGAGGAAGGTTGTAGATACATAGAGTCACATGCAAGGTGCTGTGACTGCAGCTCTGCTCCCTAAAAGGATTCATGCCATCCGTACTTAGACCAAACCTTAAGTTCCTTGCGTCACCTGCAAAATCCGGGAAGTCTCCCTCGATTTTTCTTCACTGCGAACCATCAGCGGGGTGTCTCAACTTCCCGTCTTTCTTACGGTCTTCTTTGTGCCATCGCAACAACCTGGCATGCTCTTTGTTTCTAAACATGCGTTTCAACCTTGGTATTATAGGAGCATACCACATAACCTTAGAAGGAACCCTCTTTCGGCGGGGCTCTCCCTCAACATCATCAGGATCATCTCGTCTGATCTTATACCGCAATGCATTGCATACCGGACATTTATCTAAATTCTCATACTCCTTACCGGTAGAGGATGCAGTCATTAATGCATGCATGTATCTTCTTCACACATATAATACTAGAGGGCAGGGAGTTTTCTTTGCTTCATACGTACTCTCAGGAAGTTCGTTATGCTTTGGAAACTTCGGCTTCATTATTTTCAGCATCTTTTCAAATGCGGAGTCAGTTAGACCACACTCTGCCTTCCATCGCAGCAATTCCAGTGTGGTACCGAGCTTTGTGGTACCATCTTTGCAATTTGGGTACAACAATTTATTGTGATCTTCTAACATGCCCTCCAACTTCAACTTCTCATTTTCTGTTTCAAAGTCTCGCTTTGCATTATAAATGACCCTACCAAGTTCATTAGCGGGCTCATCTGATGCCCGTTCTTCACCTCCTTCCTCTTCATTGTATTCCATTGCAGTATCACCCTATTCAGGAAACATATGTTGATAGTTGTTATCATCATCTTCTTCTTCATTGTCTTCCATCATCACCCCTCTTTCCCCATGCTTGGTCCAACAATTACAGATGGGCATGAAACCTTTCATAACAAGGTGGTTGTGAATGGTTTCCAACGAAGAGTACTCTTTGTTGTTCCGACATTGAACACATGGACAACGCATAAAACCATTCTCTTTGTTTACCGTAGCCATATCGATAAATTTATCCACGCCTTTAATGTACCTGGGTTCACGCCGGTAACTGTACATCCATTCCCGACCGTTCATCTGCATCATATAATTAAGTTTATCAAAACGGAACATCATAAATAGTGAAATGACCAATTCACATCGACACATGCATTGTATCAATGACATATGAAAATATAAGATTGCTAACCTCGATCGAGGAGGAAAGAAAGAGGAGAAAGCTCAAGTGCGTCTCGGGCACCTCCTATATTTTTGTTCTGTGAGAAATTGAACGGGATCATTCACTCAAACATTTCATCAAACACCTCGCATGCATGCATAGTAAAAAATAAACTAGCTAACCTCTCACACCTTCCACCAAGGAAAAACAGAGGGGAGGCAGAGGGCTGGGGCGTCGTATTTATAGAGGGCTGGCTCATACGTGTGTGGTAGGCCACGTGTCTGGCGCTCACACTTTAGTACCGCTTTGTGTTACAAACCGGGATGCATGCTACCTCACCAACCGGGATGCATGCCTCGCCCCCTGCGGCAGGCCGACCCGCTCGAACCGGGACGCAAGCTAGCATTAGACCCGGTTCCACCACGAACCGGGACTAATGCCGTTGGCGGGCGCAAACGGATAGCTTGTTTTCTACTAGTGCCCCAGTGGCGGTGATCCATTCTGTCTATACACGGCTAGGACTCTGCCAGTTTTTGACATATTTCAACAAATTGCCATAACAATTATCTGAATTTAAATAGTTCACAACTAAATACATAACATAGTTCTGAAGCAAATATAGTTCAGGATCGAACATAGAAAAAAACAAAAGGAAATATGAGGCCATGCCTAGCGGTTGCCGATGTGGGTCCACATATGCTCGATCAAATCCGCTCGTAGTCGATTGTGCATAGCACGATCACATATCTCATGGTGCACATGAAGAAACTCGTCGAAGATTGCTGGCCCTGGCGTGACCTCGACTAGATCACCCTCAAAATCCCATCCTTGGTCATGAAGTCCATCATCCATCTCATCCTCAACAATCATATTGTGCATGATCACGCAAGCGGTCATCACCTGCCACATAGTCTTAATGCTTCAAGTTAAAGCAGGGTGTCGAACAATGGACCAGCTAGATTAAAGCACGCCAAAGGCCCACTCCACATTCTTCCTAGCAACCTCTTACTCCTTCGCAAACCTTGCATATTAGGCAACTCTTGCACCCAATATCTAAAGCTTGATGCATTTCCATTGGTTATAGCTAAGACCACATACGAGTCCTATAAGTAGCAAGGGACATGACCTGCATAAAAGATGAATATTTTGCATTGTTAAAGCTAATGTCATTTCTTACGTTCCACATAGCCTATAATAAAGCAAAACTCCTACTCAAATAATTTGGACTTTGTCTCTCTTATCAACACCCATAAGCCAATTCGCAAACATAGTAGTAACATTTTGAGGTGGAGGTATATTCAATGCCGTATGAAATATGCACCATATAATCTTAGCAAAAGGACATGTAATAAACAAGTGTTGTATTGATTCATCTTGATTACAAAAACAACACTTATTGCTACTATGCCAATTTGTTTTAGCTAGATTATCTCTAGTGAGAAGAACTTTTTGATATAAGAACCACATACAAATCTTGATCTTTAGTGCTACCTTTATTTTCCAAAAATATTTACGAAGGAAAACTGTAAGATCATTCATGTAACCTAAATACAATGATTTTGACCGAATAGGAACCTGAAGTTGTGAGCTTCCACACAAAAGCATCAGCTTGCGCTGTTAGCTGGACATCCATGAGTCTATGCACTAAATGCAACCATCGTGTCCACTTATTCCCGTTTAAAGGCTCTTCTAAAATCTATATTTAGATGAGTACTTGACATGACATTTTTACTCAAACTTGTTTCCGTCGAACAATGTTATATAGAGTGGGGTACTATTGTGCAAATGGTGTATCTCCTAACCAAGTATCCTCCCAGAAACGTGTGCTCTCATCATTACCTATTTTATAAGAACCTCTACTAAAGAAGTCTTCCTTCACTTTTATAAGTCCCTTCCAGAAGGGAGAGTCAGTTGGATTTGATTCAACTTGAGTAAGACTTTTGAATGCAAGTATTTGTTGTGTATTAGTTCCTGCCATACACATGTTTCATTTATTAATTTATGAAACCACTTGCACAATAAACATTTGTTTTTTAGTTCTAAAACATTGGTCCCAAGCCCTCATCGGTCATTTGTCCTGCAATGTTCCATTTCGAAAGTCTATACTTTATTTTATGACCATCACTTCTCCACAAGAATCTTGATCTGAAATAATCCAGTATTTTCTATACCCCTATGGGTATCTCAAAAAATAATGGCATGAGCACCATAAGGCTTGTAAGAACCGAATTAATTAAAATTAGATGATCTCCATATGATAGTAGTTTACCTAACCAACTTGCCAATTTACTTGTGAAATGACCCTCTATTAGTTTCCACTCCCCATTCTTCAATTTTCGATAATGCAAGATATTCCCAAATATTTAAAAGGGAAAGATGATGATTCACAACCAAATATATTCCTATATTGGTCATCCACCTCTTTTTTATTTCCCGAAACAAAAAGTTTTCACTCTTATGGAAATTAATTTTGAGTCCATAAAGTTGTTAAAAAATACATAGGATTAGTTTCATGTTCATGGCCTTCTTCATGTCATGATTCATAAAGATTATTGTATCATCGTCATATTGTAGAATCGATACTCCCGCTTCCACTAAGTGAGGGATAATACCTTCTACCTGCCCATCTTCTTTAGCTCGTGCTATCAAGATAGACAACATATCAACTACAATAATAAACATGATTGGTGATAGTGGATCCCCCATCTTAGGTATTTCTGTGTTTGAAAACAATGACCTATTTTGTCGTTTAGTTTAATAGCTACACTACCACGGCTAACATATTGTCGAACCCACTGACACCACTTCGGATCGAAACCCTGCATGCGCATGATTTGTTGAAGATCAGCAAGATAATAACCTTCATCATATGCATGACCCCTGATCTCATACTGAATCTATGGAGCATTGCCTTCCGCCAGCCTAGAGAATACCTTGGAGTGCTGGAGCACATTGATGCAAGAGTGTTGCAATGAAGGATTCTTTCCCTCCATAATTTTCTTCACAGCTTCCGGTATATGTGGAATTTTGCTTGGCATTGGTCACTTGGCAAGAGGGTTGAAATGAAGGAGTCTTACCCTCCAGAATTCGTGTTTTGTTTGTTGTATCTCATGTCAGCATAGGTATTGTGAGCCGTGAGCCAGTATTCCTGCAAATTTGAAAAATCTGAACTATACCATTTAGCATACTACCTTATAATATGATAAGAAAACTAAAGCATGGAATTAAATAGCTTGTTGATCATGATGAATAATCTAAAAGCATTATTACAAATCTAATTCATACATGATACATACTAGTCCTGAAATTAATATCACAAGCCCATCTCATTGTCAAATATTAAAATAAATTAATATAAGCGGCCACACAGACACATACATATGGTTGATTTTTATTTGTATATAGAATTCAATACACACATATCACATCAAACCCTAGGGCTTCAAAATGATGAGAGATGTCTAGGATCCATCCTAAAAATCTAACATGCATACATGTACACCGAAGTTTAATATGCTTAATATGAGACCAATACCAACTCTAGATTGAAAAAATATACAATAACTTTTGGATCATAGCATGAACTATAGTTCAAGAAAATCCAATGAAATCAAAGATTATAACCAATATAATCAAGGAGATTTGGAGGATAGATTGCCTCTAGGTATGGAGAGGGAGCGAAAATCACAGAAAAATATGGTCAAATGGTGTGTTCATTTCCTGAGATATCAAGTAACTACTAACTCATTTTTTTGCCGGGCAGGGTTTGGAAAGAATTCACCAAAATTACGATAGGTGAATATAAAGATGAGCTTAGTTTTCATCCGTCGAGATAAGTAGTACGAGCTAGGTCGGCTAATCTCTTCAATTCTAGTTTCAATATCATTATATCATACTTGAGTATTATGATTGAATTCTATTCTTGTAAAGTGCGATCAACAGCCACGAGGGACTAATTGGTGTGGACACTTCATGTGTGAGTACATTCGCTCGGAGGCCAGTGAGCGGGACGGATTGACACTTATAGACGTACACGAACAATATATTCATAATTTGATTTTCAATTTGATTTAATTACCATCAATTGTGTTGAGTGCCATTCATAATATTTGTTATGAGAACTGATATTCATATTGACCTCCTTCTTTTATATATAGTTGTTAAACTGCGAGAGAAACTCTAACCGTAGGAGCGCCTGGTAGTAATTCAAGAGGAATTGGCGGGATTTTTGGTTGACCATGTCATAGACCCAAGGGAAAAATTCCATACCACGGGATTCCCATGATTTAATGATCTCATGTAATCGAATAGACGGGCTCTACTCCCGGTTGTGATCTCCATGTAACCAAACTGTGTGTGTGTATATATATATATCAACATGTATTATATTCGAACAAGCACGAAGAAAGAGATCACTTCAACCTATATAATCATGACGATGTTGTGTGTAATGGGTTCTTTGTTGCACGTCACTTCCGCCAAACCTCTCCCTCCTCTACCGATCCTCCTGCCGCGGGAATTCCTCCCAAAACTCTGCCGCAGCAAAACCTGCTGCCTCACCGCCACCGGCTGCCGCGGCAGCCGAATCACTAAAGTGTTGTCGCGGCAGAGCTCGTGTAGTCCCGGTTCGTAGCAGAAACCGAGACTAAAGATTCTCCCTCGCGCTCTCCACCGCAGCCACGTGGTGCTACTTTAATCCCGGTTCGTAAGTGACCCGGGACTAAAGGGTGGGACCTCTAGTCCCGATTCCATAATCCTAGCTGAACAAGCGGGACTAGAGCCTGTGTTGAACCGGGACTAGAGGCCCGTTCACCACTAGTGGGGACATATACACATAGTTGCCCTCTCTCTATATTCTTAGCTGCTCGGAGGAGGTGGATGGCGCCTAGGGATTATGTGAGTGGGCTAGGAGGTCTATCTTTCGCCAGGAGTCGAGTTAGCTCGATTCGTCTTTAACACCCCCATTCATGGTGTCATACTTATCCATGTTAGTATGTCAGCGGGACAAGACCTGCGTTGGAACAAAGCCTCAACGCCCTGACTCAAAGCGTTGAGTAGCATGTAGGGTGTTAAGCAAAGGTGTCAAATGCGCACTTATTTTCCATGTAGTAGTTTCGTGTTGGATGTTCTATCAAAGGTTAGTTTTGTTATTTTTATGTCAGCCAACATTTACGTGTCAAAAGAGATATCGAGGTTATATATGAGGAAACTAGCCAGTACGCAAAGATCACAAAAGAAAATCAAGTAAATGTGTTAGTCTAATAATTATGTCTCGGTAAGTCTATCATATTAGAAAAGGTTCATGGACTTCCACTGCCTCCCTTCTGTAAACTTAAAACCAGAAATACTCTCAATAGGTGACGTCTATAAGTCACAATGTAATAATTCAAAGGGAAAAGTACTATAAGAAGTAGAAGGATTGAACGGAAGACGCATATGTTTTACTTGTTGATAAGATTCACAAACTAGAGAGTTATGACTATCACGATTACAAGGAATAGAGAAATCACTAAGAAGAGAATCTAAGACGATTTTATTTGGGTGGCCTAGTTGATGCCAAAACTCGACCGAAGCAACCATAGATGAGGGTTGAGCAGCCGTGGGAACACCATGGAAGGAGTAGAGATCTTCATCACTATTGAAGCGAGCGATCTCCGTCTTGGTCAGAAAATCCTTCACAGAAATACCAAAGGAGTCAAATTCAAGAGAAACAGGATTATCACGAGTGAATTGTCGAACAGAGATTAAATTTTTAATGAGATCGGGTGCAACAAGAATATTACGAAGGAGGAGAGTTTTGTGGGTGAGAGAAGTTGTGCAAAAAGAACCATTGCCAAGATTTATAGAGGAAAAAGGCGATGATGAAAAATTTGACAGCATATTATTCGAAGAAGACATGTGACTAGAAGCACCAGAATCGAAAATCCAATCGGTACCTGAGTTTCCTTGAGCAGCAAAGTGGTTCATGGCCTGGATAAACGCCGCTTGGTCCTAGCTCGGTGACGAGGAAGAGGACGGCAACGGTGCAGGAAGCGGTGCAGGTGGTGATGGCACGTGGATCGGCATGTAGGCACCAGCAGGCGTCAAAGGAGGAGCTGGAGCGTTGTACTGTTGGTAATATGTCGGACCAGGCATGTAGGTCGGTGCAGTCATGTAGGCTTGGTGCGGAGGGCGAGTGCCGAGGAGGCCCGGAGAGCCGGCGTGGGGGCGCATGCCCGGCGTCCAGGCGCCGGAGTATGCCGGGGGAGCACCAATCATGGAGGGCGCGGTCCAGGGCATGGGTCGGGCCTGGACAAGCCCTGTCCATGGGCCGTGCGTCGGGCTCCAGCTAGGAGATGCAGGAGGTGCCGGGGCTGGAGGCGTCGGGACACTGGGAGGAGCTGTGGGTGGTCGAGGCGGCCGGAAGATAGGGTTTTTTCCCTTGTAGTTCGGATTAGGGCGCCACCCCGGAGGTGGCTGCACCGGTGACAGAGGAGGCGGCGCAGGAGCAGCAGGAGCAGGAGGTTGCTGGATCGCGGAGAAGACTTGATGGCGCGCCTCTTTATTTGCAAGGACACGGTCGGCCCACTGCAGCATAGATCGGACCTCGGTGAAGGTAGGACGGGGCCACATCATGGGAATAAAGGAGGCCTGCTTTTCGAAGCTGTCACCGAGCCCGACTAGGAGGATGTTGATCAGTTGGCGGTCGGCGACGGGGTCACCGAGCTCTTGGAGTTCATCGGCGATCGTCTTGAGATTTTGACAGTAGACGCCGACGGGAGAGTCACCTTGGACGGTGTTGCGGAGCTCAGTGTGGAGGGTGTTGACGCGGGCGTTGACATTGTCTTGGAAGAGCTGTCGGAGAGGCACCCAGAGGGCGGCTGCGCTGGTGGCGTCGTGAAACACGAGATTGAAGATCTCAGTGGACACCCGCTGGTAGATCCATTGGATGATGGTGAGATCGTCCTTGACCCAGCGAGGATCGGTAGACCGGGGAACGACGTGATCGGCGATGTGGTCGAGAAGATTGCACCAACCGAGATGAACCTCGAAGAGGTGACGCCAATGGTAGTAATTATGCTTTGGTAGATCTAAAGTGATTGGAATAAAGGGGCTAACATCTGAGATTGTATGGGCATAGTGGATAGTTAGGAGGGTAGGAGAGGGTAGAGCAAGGGAGGGTCCAGCGTCACTCATGGAAGCAGCGGCGGCGGCGGCCTTTTTGGTGAAGTAGTCAGAAGGGGGAAGAGGGGGCGGCGTCGGTGGCGGCGCCATGCCCAGGATCTAATTGTCTGATACCATGTAAATTTGATTGACTTGCATAATAATATTGCTTGAGGGGTACAGAGTATATATGGGGATACAAAACTTGTCGGCCAAGATGACTTAAACCAATTCTAAAACAAACTCTAACAAATCAAAAACGACTCAACATTGTCTAGTCTAACACCTTCATCCCTAACCCTCTCAATGTCAAAAATTTCCTACATGCCTCCTTGCTTAGGGTCTTTTTGACTTAGAACATTCTAAAAACAATAAGAGTAGGAAAATACGAGTCCCACTTGATTCCAATAAGATTACGTTTGCACGAAAGTTTGTTTGGCTGGACCATAGAAAAAAAGATGATATTTCCAAAAGGTTTGAATGGATATCAAGCGTAGTTCATGTTATATGTTGATCCAAATTCTACAAAGTATAAGCCAACTTCTGACGAGTGGAGCGAGACCCGTCGCTGGAGGCTTGGGCCGAGTGGACCCGTGGTACGGATCGTTGAATATCTAGGTTTCCACCTCTATATAAACCTCACGTAAGCCACCGGTTGGGATAAGTTGCATCTGTGAAATTCCTGGCGTCTGTAAACATTCCCCGATATAATGAAGTTTCGTTGGCTGGCGCCCGTGGTTTTTTCCTCTCTTTGTTGGAGAGTTTTTTCCACGTTAAATCTATCTCCTCTTGCTGTGATTTCGTTTTCATTTTTCGTTATTTACTTGTCGCAATTATAACAGTTCAAAGGAATTCTTCAAAAAAAAACACATATATAGGGTTTAATCCTACAAAAAAACTCATGTCAGTGCTTTGTGGATCCCAATCCTCAATATGAACATCCTTTGGATTAAAGAGGGCCTTGCTAATTAACTTCCATTTCCTTAGCTTACATCAATTACGAAAACTCTCAACTTAGTTTTGAATATTTTTAAGGAAAACAAATCTACTATTCAAAAGGAGAAAAAGGCTCCTCTCCGTTAGCTCACTGCCCAATTCCCCATCCCTATCCTTCTTTCTATCCAAACGTGAGAAAAGTACATCATTTGACACGAACATCTCATGGTATGTACACTTACATGATGTTCCATCCATCAGGCTTTGGCTGTACATGCATGCATACTTTGGTCGGCCATCTTGGCCAGCTCCATCTCAAGTGCGCCCAAAAAGTTGATCTCTCCTCGTTAAGACAAGCTAGGGAAAAGCAAACATTTTGTTGTGTCTCCTTTGTTTTTGCATGGAGGTCAATGCGACATTTCCTTCTTTTTTCCGTTAGGTAGGTAAATATATTAGGCTTATGTTTGTAAGCTTGTCTCAACAAAAGTAGCACATATCCAACTCCAGCCAAGACCTAGTAGTGTCTTTCTATGTTTTCGCTTTGTAGGGCACACATATACTACTAGCTTGGAATATGTGTCTAGCTAGAAAATGGGAAATGTTTAGGTTGGTCTGTATGCTTGCACAGAAAAGGGTACGCTGATATAGTAGAAATTTGACTGGAGCAGGAAAGATAGGTTGGAATTTTCCACATGCAGAAATGGCATTTATGATGAACTGTATGCATGCATGACATATGCAAGAAGATCCAGTCGTCATCCTCCATTGATTTCCACATGAATAATAATTGGTTAAAGGTTGACTACATGAATAACAAAGTTTAAATTGTATACTCCCTCTATTCTGAATTAGATATTAAATATTTATCTAAACTTGCATATATCTATACATAAGATGTGTCTAGATAAGTACGAAATGTAGATAAATGTGACATCTAATTTGGGATGGAGAGTAATAAATTTTTCTCACAAGTAACTAGCAACATATGTGTTTACTCAACTGAATTTTAAGGTAGCAAAGCTTGGACACACACCGTTTGCTCCACGAGCTAATGGTGTGATCGATTGAGATCACACAAACGCAACACCTTACAAACGAGGGATGATCAGTAGCGCACTAATTAATTAACTAGCTAGAGAAAACAGCACTTAACACAACCCTAACAGCACTAAAGCAAAAAAGACAACGACGACAACAACACGTTAACACACACAGGTAGAGCAGCTAACTATAATACTACGAGCAGTATAGTGTTCGCGCGTGCGAGTGGCGCCACGGCTAAACAGGATCGAGCTGGTCGGCCGGTGATCAATCGATGAAGTGATAACAGGTTCGTCTTCGTCACCGCAGCGCCGACGAGGACCTGGCATTGGCGCCGACGCCGCAGACAGCGTCGTGCTCGATCTCGGAGACGGCGCCCTCGTCGTCGTCGTCGAAGCCGCCGTCACCGCCGGCGGCGCCGTTGCAGCCGAATGCGCCGTGTCCGTGTCCGAAGGCCCGGGCGTGGTCCTTGAGGGAGCGCTTGTGCTTGAACTCGGAGCCGCAGAGGCAGTACCAGAGCTTGCCGCAGTTCTTCTCGTGGGTGCGCCAGTCGCCCTTGACGGCGAAGGCCTTGCCGCAGCGGCGGCAGAGGAAGGGCTTGAGGCCGTGCTTGCGCTTGTAGTGCGTCTGCAGGGTGCGGAAGTCCTTGAGCGGCTTGGCGCGCGGGTGGTCGATGTTGTTCCGGCACCCCGCCGCGCAGCAGTAGCACGGCAGACGCAGCATCGCCGTCGGCTGGACACCGCGCAGGGACTCCGGGCCCTTGCGGTACTGCGAACCGTGACCCCACATGTGCATCTGCAAATGCTCATTTAGTTAGAGACCATCGTCTTCAATTTAATTTGGACAGACAGATTATTACTAGTATATATAGTCTATAGCAGAACATAGTTAATCAAGTTAATTCAGATGATATCCTATGCTGAACATGTACTTCACATAAATGCATTGTTTGATGTGCTGTCTGAGGCCCTAGCTAGCCGTTCTTCGATTCATTTATGTGCGATGTCAAATGACTTACTCCTGTGTGAGATTTAGAGAGTGTGCTATTTAAGTTTAGATTTGTAGCTTGCAGATGCGAGCCTGTACTGTGTGAGTTGAGTTGTGACCAAACTGGACCGAACTTTCTCCATGATGCAGCAGCGGTAATCAGTTTGCAAGCAGAGAGAGAGAGAGAGAGAAAGCTGCACATATGTTTTTGGAAATGAGGGCTCTAGTGATCTAGCGATCTGAGTAGCTAGCTAGCTCGTGTGCTTGTGTGTTTGTGTACGTTGGTGCTGTTCTTCTTTAAAGAGCGAGCACAGCCGGAGTAGCGGCACTGTTGCTGGCTACAGGAAGAACACTGCAGGTCTCTTGATGTTCTCGGGAGGAGTGTTGATGCATCAGGACACACTCTCATTTTTGCAGCAGAGATCGAGCCCATAATATCACAATCTTATGCTTCCAAAACATGGGAAAGCCTGTCCTGAAACAACCTATGCATGCATGCAGAGCTAGCCAAATCTCATCAGCCATGAATCATGAGTGGTGGTCAGGGATTCAGGACTGGGTGGGCTAGTGCTAGTAGTACAAGGGAGAGTGGAAAGTATGCCGATCGATTGATCAGTACTACTACTTCAGTACTGCTAAGACAGAGAGATGTAACTAAACAAAGATAAAATCTTCCCTGGGATCTCCACTACAGACCACTCAAATGCATCCTCAAAAGCCAAACACACAAGAGAGAAAAGCATAAAGAGATGCTCATGCATGGGCAGCAAGCTGCAGCAGCTCCTGGCATGCCAGTCTAGTTCAATCAAACAAAAAGTCAGCCACTGTGCATGCATGATCATACCTTCTTAGCTCAAGTCTATTTCATGAGTCATTCATGGCATGCATCTTACAATCCACCACATCATGAGCAATGATTAATGCAGCAAATGTGAGCAAAATTTCCAGGATGTTCAAGAAGAAAGAGGAGCAATTCTTACCTGCATGTTGTTGTATCTGTTGAATGTCTTGAAGCAGACGGGGCAGGAGAACTGGGTGGGGCCGATGAGGATCTGCGACGGCGTCGGGATCCAGTACTGCCCCTTGTTCAGCCTCCCGATCGGTGCCGTCGAGGAGAACCCTAGCGGCACCTCCTCGTGCAGCTCGCCCCCCGCCTTGCACTCCTCTTCCTCCTCCTCGTCATCTTCCGCTGCCCTACCGGAGAGCCCGGACAGGAGGTCAGTTTCCGCGGCCGGCAGGCCGATACAGAGAGCAACGGCAGCGTCGTCCGTGGACGTAGACCAGGCGGCCTCCACGTCCATGGGGTCGTCGCAGCAGGACGGCACGCAGTTTAGGTCAGCAAAGAGCGGAGCGCGCGCGGGGGTCGTGGTCGAGCCAGCCGCCACCTCCGGCTGCAGGTGGTAGCAGCAGTCGTTGTCGTCGTCGTCGTCGGAATCGGAGTCGGCGGCGTCGAGGTGGTGGACAGAGCGATGGCGGGAGGTGGGCGTGGGCGTGAGGGAGAGGAGGGGGAGCGCCTCCCTGAGCGGAGGGGATGGAGGCGCCGTGCTGTAATGATGAATCGGCTGCGCATGCGCCGCCAGCTGCTGCTGGAAGAAGGATGGGTACTGATGATGGGGAGCGGCGGCGGCGGCTGCCACGGCGGGGTAGAGGGCGGCGTAAGGTGGGAAGGGAGGAGGGAGGTGAGGGGTGGGGAAGGAGGAGGTGCCGTAGTAGTAGTAGGGGTTCTTGAGGAAGCTCGTGTAGGGGTCTTCCATGGATGAAATCTAGCTTGGTGTGGTTTCTTGCTTGAGCTCTGGCACTCACTTCCTAGTTTGCTTCTCTTCTTGGCTACTTTCTTGAGAGTGAGGTGAGATGAGGTGAGGTGCCGTGGTTGGCAAGGGGTAGTTATAGTGAGAAGGGGAAGTGTGAGCAGGGGGGAGAGAGAGAGACCCAGCGTGTATATGAGGATAAAATCATGTGGAGTGGTATTGTTCTTCCGACGGTTGTATTCTGCTACGGGGAATCCTAAGCTTACCACTTGAGATATCATGGTCATGGAGGGTACATGATGCATGTAATGATAGTCGTACAGTAGTATTGTCCAGGTGAAGGACATGGCTTCCTTCTAGTCATAAATTCTCAGTTACCATCGTCATGAATTCTCAGTTACCATCATGAGCTCATAGATAATCCGTGTTTTCTAACTGGAGTACACAATTACTTGGTAAAGCAGCTTACAAGGTTATATAACACTACACGAAGGCTACACCGACGGCCAAATATCGGGGCCATCGGCATAGCTGCCTTTCTTGATAAGCCGAGCAGCCCGGCCCGTCGATGTAGGAACGGCCGTCGGCGTAGATAACGGTGCCGAGGGTAGTCCTCGGCGTAGCGTGGCTTCGGCGTACTAGGGAGAGCTGTACCGACAGTGGCCGTCGGTGTAGATACAGCTCTCGGCGTAGCCCCAGTTCAGACACGACGACGTAAACGGCGTTAGTCATCCAAGATGTGTCGACGCCCTGACCGTCGGCATAACTCTTTAGAAAAATTTGTTTGGTCTGTGCCGACAGCTTAGGCCTCTAGATTTTTTTCCTTTTATCTCATTATTTTTTGAAAAATCATAAATAAATCATTCTACTTCAGAAAAATACAAATAATATATCAAAATTTGCAGAAAAATAAGATCTATCTATCTACACTCAAATATTACACATTTATAAAAAAATTAAGTGAAACATAAAATATTATATATAGTTTAAAATGAGCATTATAAATTAAAAAACGATCCAAACAATGTAAAACCTTCGCGTGATGTCATATTATGTGACATAGTTAGAAGGAAAAATAACAAACATGGTATATTGATTATGTCTCAAAAAAACCTTCACAAAATAACCTATCTTGTTCGAGGTTTCTTGGCTTTCGGGTCAAATGACCAATGTTATGGCTAGAATGAAGGCATAGTTTGTGATAATATGTCCATATTGTGCATAAGTGTACATCATGGGATGGCGAACAATGTTTCATTAGGAAGTTTTCCTTTTCGTCGCACCAAAAAGCCGTTTTCCATTTTCCGAGTGCAAAACACAGACGGTTTTGTGAAGCAACCACCAGATGGCTAATTCAAAATGCTAACGTCACATTTTTCAAAAATACTAGACCACCTTAAATGGATAATTTCATAACAGGGGGATCTCAAACATTTCCGTCTATCCCTGGTAAAAAAGACAAATTCCTGCCGAATCGGTAGGAAATGGGTTAGATATGAACTATAGGTACATGATCGGATGTTCATGATTTTTTATAAAAATCATTTTTAGGTTCAAAATATTTTGTTTCATCATAGATCCACTTCAAGTTTAGCGATTCTTAGCCCCGAGCTAAGAATCTTCGTGTTCGTCCTTTGACAAAGTTTAACGATGGTTTAAAACGGTAATTATAAATTCAAAAACTATCCAAACAATGCGAAACCTTTACGTGGTGTCATATTATGTGACATAGTTAGAAGGAAAAGTATCAAACTTGGTATATTGATTATGTCTCAAAAAAACCTTCACAAAATGACCTATCTTGTTCGAGGTTTCTTGGCTTTCGGGTCAAATGACCAATGTTATGGCTAGAATGAAGGCATAGTTTGTGATAATGTGTTCATATTGTGCATAAGTGTGAATCATGGGATGGCGAACAATTTTTCAGGAGGAAGTTTCCTTTTCTTCGCACCAAAAAGCCGTTTTCCATTTTCCGAGTGCAAAAAACGGACGGTTTTATGAAGCAACCACCAGATGGCTAATTCAAAATGCTACCATCACATTTTTCAAAAATACTAGACCACCTTACATGGATAATGTCATAACAGGGGGATCTCAAACATTTCCGTCTATCCCTGGTGAAAAAGACAAATTCCTGCCGAATCGGTAGGAAGTGGGTCAGATATGAACTACAGGTACATGATCGGATGCTCATGATTTTTTACAAAAATCATTTTTAGGTTCAAAATATGTTGTTTCATCATAGATCCACTTCAATTTTAGCGAGTCTTAGCCCCGAGCTAAGAATCTTCGTGCCCGCCCTTCGACAAAGTTTAACGATGGTTTAAAACGGGCATTATAAATTAGAAAATGATCCAAACAATGAGAAACCTTCGAGTGGTGTCATATTATGTGACATAGTTAGAAGGAAAAATATCAAACTTGGTATATTGATTATGTCTCAAAAAAACATTCACAAAATAACCTATCTTGTTCGAGGTTTCTTGGCTTTCGGGTCAAATGACCAATGTTATGGCTAGAATGAAGGCATAGTTTGTGATAATGTGTCCATATTGTGCATAAGTGTGAACCATGGGATGGCGAATAATTTTTCAGGAGGAAGTTTCCTTTTCGTCGCACCAAAAAGCCGTTTTCCATTTTCCGAGTGCAAAAAACGGACGGTTTGTGAAGCAACCACCAGATGGCTAATTCAAAATGCTACCGTCACATTTTTCAAAAATACTAGACCACCTTACATGAATAATGTCACAACAGGGGGATCTCAAACATTTCCGTCTATCCCTGGTGAAAAAGACAAATTCTTGCCGAATCGGTAGGAAGTCGGTCAGATATGAATTACGGGTACATGATCGGATGCTCATGATTTTTTACAAAAATCATTTTTAGGTTCAAAATATGTTTCTTCATCATAGATCCACTTCAATTTTAGCGAGTCTTAGCCCCGAGCTAAGAATCTTCGTGCCCGCACTTCGATAAAGTTTAAGATGGTTTAAAACGGGCATTATAAATTCAAAAATGATCCAAACAATACAAAACCTTCACGTGGTGTCATATTATTTGACATAGTTAAAAGAAAAAATATCAAACTTGGTATATTTATTATGTCTTAAAAAAACCTTCATAAAATGACCTATCTTGTTCGAGGTTTCTACGCTTTCGGGTCAAATGACCAATGTTATGGCTAGAATGAAGGCATAGTTTGTGATAATGTGTTCATATTGTGTATATGTGTGAATCATGGGATGGCGACCAATGTTTCAGGAGGAAGTTTTCCTTTTCGTCGCACCAAAAAGCCGTTTTCCATTTTCCGAGTGCAAAAAACGGACAGTTTTGTGAAGCAACCACCAGATGGCTAATTCAAAATGCTACCTTCACATTTTTCAAAAATACTAGACCACCTTACATGTATAATGTCACAACAGGGGATCTCAAACATTTCCGTCTATCCCTGGTGAAAAAGACAAATTCTTGCCGAATCGGTAGGAAGTCGGTCAGATATGAACTACAGGTACATGATCGGATGCTCATGATTTTTTACGAAAATCATTTTTAGGTTCAAAATATGTTGTTTCATCATAGATCCACTTCAATTTTAGCGAGTCATAGCCCCGAGCTAAGAATCTTCGTGCCCGCCCTTCGACAAAGTTTAACGATGGTTTAAAACGGGCATTATATATTCAAAAATGATCCAAACAATGTGAAACCTTCGAGTGGTGTCATATTATGTGACATAGTTAGAAGGAAAAATATCAAACTTGGTATATTGATTATGTCTCAAAAAACCTTCACAAAATGACCTATCTTGTTCGAGGTTTCTTGGCTTTCGGGTCAAATGACCAATGTTATGGCTAGAATGAAGGCATAGTTTGCGATAATGTGTTTATATTGTGTATAAGTGTGAATCATGGGATGGCGACCAATGTTTCAGGAGAAAGTTTTCCTTTTTGTCGCACCAAAAAGCCGTTTTCCATTTTCCGAGTGCAAAAAAGGGACAATTTTGTGAAGCAACCACCAGATGGCTAATTCGAAATGCTACTGTCACATTTTTCAAAAATACGAGACCACTTTACATGGATAATGTCACAACAGGGGGATCTCAAATATTTCCGTCTATCCCTGGTGAAAAAGACAAATTCTTGCCGAATCGGTAGGAAGTCGGTCAGATATGAACTACAGGTACATGATCGGATGCTCATGAATTTTTACAAAAATCATTTTTAGGTTCAAAATATGTTGTTTCATCATAGATCCACTTCAATTTTAGCGAGTCTTAGCCCCAAGCTAAGAATCTTCGTGTCCGCACTTCGATAAAGTTTAAGATGGTTTAAAACGGGCATTATAAATTCAAAAATGATCCAAACAATACAAAACCTTCACGTTCATATTATTTGACATAGTTAAAAGAAAAAATATCAAACTTGGTATATTGATTATGTCTCAAAAAACCTTCATAAAATGACCTATCTTGTTCGAGGTTTCTTGGCTTTCGGGTCAAATGACCAATGTTATGGCTAGAATGAAGGCTAGTTTGTGATAATGTGTTCATATTGTGTATAAGTGTGAATCATGGGATGGAGACCAATGTTTCAGGAGAAAGTTTTCCTTTTTATCGCACCAAAAAGCCGTTTTCCATTTTTCGAGTGCAAAAAAGGGACAGTTTTGTGAAGCAACCACCAGATGGCTAATTCAAAATGCTACCGTCACATTTTTCAAAAATACTAGACCACCTTACATGGATAATGTCACAACAGGGTGATCTCAAACATTTCCGTCTATCCCTGGTGAAAAAGACAAATTCTTGCCGAATCGGTAAGAAGTCGGTCAAATCTGAACTACAGGTACATGATCGGATGCTCATGATTTTTTACAAAAATCATTTTTAGGTTCAAAATATGTTGTTTCATCATAGATCCACTTCAATTTTAGCGAGTCTTAGCCCCGAGCTAAGAATCTTCGTGCCCGCCCTTCGACAAAGTTTAACGATGGTTTAAAACGGGCATTATATATTCAAAAATGATCCAAACAATGTGAAACCTTCGAGTGGTGTCATATTATGTGACATAGTTAGAAGGAAAAATATCAAACTTGGTATATTGATTATGTCTCAAAAAACCTTCACAAAATGACCTATCTTGTTCGAGGTTTCTTGGCTTTCGGGTCAAATGACCAATGTTATGGCTAGAATGAAGGCATAGTTTGCGATAATGTGTTTATATTGTGTATAAGTGTGAATCATGGGATGGCGACCAATGTTTCAGGAGAAAGTTTTCCTTTTTGTCGCACCAAAAAGCCGTTTTCCATTTTCCGAGTGCAAAAAAGGGACAATTTTGTGAAGCAACCACCAGATGGCTAATTCGAAATGCTACTGTCACATTTTTCAAAAATACGAGACCACTTTACATGGATAATGTCACAACAGGGGGATCTCAAATATTTCCGTCTATCCCTAGTGAAAAAGACAAATTCTTGCCGAATCGGTAGGAAGTCGGTCATATCTGAACTACAGGTACATGATCGGATGCTCATGATTTTTTACAAAAATCATTTTTAGGTTCAAAATATATTGTTTCATCATAGATCCACTTCAATTTTAGCGATTCATAGCCCCGAGCTAAGAATCTTCGTGCCCGCCCTTCGACAAAGTTTAACGATGGTTTAAAACGGGCATTATATATTCAAAAATGATCCAAACAATGTGAAACCTTCGAGTGGTGTCATATTATGTGACATAGTTAGAAGGAAAAATATCAAACTTGGTATATTGATTATGTCTCAAAAAACCTTCACAAAATGACCTATCTTGTTCGATGTTTCTTGGATTTTGGGTCAAATGACCAATGTTATGGCTAGAATGAAGGCATATTTTATGATAATATGTACATATTGTGTATAAGTGTGAATCATGGGATGGCGACCAATGTTTCAGGAGGAAGTTTTCCTTTTCGTCGCACCAAAAAGCCGTTTTCCATTTTCCGACTGCAAAATACGGACGGTTTGTGAAGCAACCACCAGATGGCTAATTCAAAATGCTACCGTCATATTTTTCAAAAATACTAGACCACCTTACATGAATAATGTCATAACAGGGGGATCTCAACCATTTCCGTCTATCCCTGGTGAAAAAGACAAATTCCTGCCGAATTGGTAGGAAGTGGATCAGATATGAACTACAGGTACATGATCAGATGCTCATGATTTTTTACAAAAATCATTTTTACGTTCAAAATATGTTGTTTCATCATAGATCCACTTCAATTTTAGCGAGTCTTAGCCCCGAGCTAAGAATCTTCGTGCCCGCCCTTCGACAAAGTTTAACGATGGTTTAAAACGGGCATTATATATTCAAAAACGATCCAAACAATGTGAAACCTTCGCGTGGTGTCATATTATGTGACACAGTTAAAAGAAAAAATATCAAACTTGGTATATTAATTATGTCTCAAAAAAACATCACAAAATGATCCATCTTGTTCGAGGTTTCTTGGCTTTTGGGTCAAATGACCAATGTTATGGCTAGAATGAATTCATAGTTTATAATAATGTGTCCATATTGTGCATAAGTGTGCATCATGGGATGGCGAACATTGTTTTAGGAGGAAGTTTTCCTTTTCGTCGCACCAAAAGCCGTTTTCTATTTTCCGAGTGCAAAAAACGAACGGTTTTGTGAAGCAACCACCAGATGGCTAATTCAAAATGCTACCGTCACATTTTTCAAAAATACTATACCATATTAAATGGGTAATGTCATAATAGGGGGATATCAAACATTTCCTTCTATCCCTAGTGAAAAAGACAAATTCCTGCCGAATCGATAGGAAGTGGGTCAGATATGAACTACAGGTACATGATCGGTTGCTCATGATTTTTTACAAAAATCATTTTTAGGTTCAAAATAAGTTGTTTCATCATAGATCCACTTTATGTTTAGCGAGTCTTAGCCCCGAGCTAAGAATCTTCATGCCCGCTCTTCGATAAAGTTTAACGATGGTTTAAAACGGGCATTATATATTCAAAAACGATCCAAACAATGTGAAACCTTTCCGTGGTGTCATATTATATGACATAGTTAGAAGGAAAAATATCAAACTTGGTATATTGATTATGTCTCAAAAAACTTTCACAAAATGACCTATCTCGTTCGTGGTTTCTTGGCTTTCGGGTCAAATGACCAATGTTATGGCTAGAATGAAGGCATAATTTATGATAATGTATCTATATTATGCATAAGTGTGCATTATGGGATGACGAACAATATTTCAGGAGGAAGTTTTCCTTTTCGTCGCACCAAAAAGCCGTTTTCCATTTTCCGAGTGCAAAAAACGGACGGTTTTGTGAAACAACCACCAAATGGCTAATTCAAAATGCTACCGTCATATTTTTCAGAAAATACTAGACCACCTTACATGGATAATGTCATAACAGGGGGATATCAAACATTTCCGTCTATCCCTGGTGAAAAAGACAAATTTCCGCTGAATCGACAGGAAGTGAGTCAGATATGAACTACAGGTACACGATCGGATGGTCATGATTTTTTTCTAAAAATCATTTTTAGGTTCAAAATATGTTGTTTTATCATAGATCCACTTCAAGTTTAGAGTCTCAGCCCCGAGCTAAGAATACTTATGCGTGCCGTTTTAAACCGTAAATGAAATTATAATAAGAATCACGACATAGTTTGTGATAAATTGATATTGATATCATATTTGGATTCCTCTCATTTTTCTAATCAATTTAGACATATTATTTGCCGAATTCCGGTTTACGGATTTAAAGATATTAATTATTCCATATTAAATAAGAATACAAAATAAAATTATTATATTTTATTTGAATTCAATAATATGTTTACTTATTTATTGTTGTTTACTTAAATAATTGCTTGTAATTTCAAAAAATACAACCATGTGACATGATGATATAAGAGTTAATATGATTGATATCATAGTAATGACAACAACGTGTAAATTGCTTTGCGGAAACAGATTCTGAATAAACGAGGAAGTTAAGCGTGCTAGAGCTGGAGTAGTGCTAGGATGGATTACTGACTGGGAACTTTGACCAAGACTACAATTTAATCAATTATTAACTATAAATAGTCAAAGCGATACATTAACGAGTCAAACAATTCAAAAACAAAAAATAAATATTCTAGGCTATGCCGACGGCCAGACCGTCGGCGTAGCTCCATTCCTGTGCCGACGGCCAGGACGTCGGCGTAGCTCCGGGCTGGGTCGTTATCGGACACGGCCGTTGTCTGACACGCAGGACCCGCTAGAAGATGCTATGCCGAGGGGGAGGGGCTGGGCCGACGGCCACGGAGTTATGCTGACGATGACATACGCCGAGGGGGATACGCCGACGGCCATCGTTGGCACAGCCTGTGCCGACGGCAATTTGGCGCTGTGCCGACGGTAGCCGGCCGTCGACGTATCAATTCTTTCCTGTAGTGATACTAGAAAAGGTAAAGCAGCTTAAAATATAAACTTGCTTAAAAACGCTTAAAATATAAATTACATTATATATACACCAAGTGCCATTCAAGTCTAAAGTTACTGTATGGAGTATTTTGTAAGGGAATATTTTCATTCAAGAGCTTATCTGATTCACCATATTCTAAGAATACAGCGATAGAAAACACACACGATGAGTGAAATACCAATCATGAGTTTTTTTCTGCTCCAACTTTTATTTTTGCACCACATGATTTTTTATTACCAAGATACTTGAGTGTATATAAATTTTTCTATAAAATATAGTGCAAAAGAATCCTTAGTAACTACTATTGGCTTCAACCATACAAATCGAGCAACTTACATAGAAAAAACTTCCTAATGATTCTATTGATCCCAAGTAATTCGTCTAAAAATCTTTTGAATCAAATAGGCCATGTGAAAAGGACACTTATCTTTGCATTAATTCATTCAAGAGATATGTTTAATCATGCAGGATTTTATGGGGATACGTACTAGGAGATGTATGGTTTTCATAGAAGAAGGGTTAGATGGCCAAGTTTACAATAAGCTATGGACATAGGCCAAGAGCACAACTCCATAATGTCTCACAGATAACAATTACTCACTAACCAACTACTCACAGCTCTCCACCTATCCTCGTGCCCTAGGCAGTCCCGAAAGAGTCCCGCCCTAGCCCCCAAAGCTGCATCAGCCAAAACCTTCCTCAAAACCTCGGGCGCCGAGGGCAAAGCACTCTCAAGGACCACGTTATTCCGGTTATGCCACAAGCTCCATCAAACTAGGGAAATTCATGTCCATAAGTCACGCTCGCAACCTTCTCTATCACGTTTGTCTTGGAGCCACCCCACGAACTTTGTATCTTGATCTAATATTCGGTGCAACTTATCCCACTAGCTTAGGCAAGTCGCCCATATTCTAGTGGTTTTTAAAACCTTATGAATCAAAGAGGCTTGTGCTTATTCGAATTCTACAACATTTGGGGCTCGAGAAATAGTTCATCGTCTGGATTTGCATTGTTCTGGCCATGACGTTGTCTAAAATCCTGCTAAATGGGGTGTCGGGAAGGGAAATTTTGCACTGTCATGGGTTGCGGAAAGGGAATCCACTATCACCTGTGATGTTTCTGGTGTTGATGGAGGTGCTCAATGCTATGTTATGCCATGCTAAGACTATGGGGGTGTTGTCCCCACTTCCCTGCCATGGAGTGCGATTCGGCACATCAATGTATGTCGATGACGTTGTTATCTTCGTCTCGCCAATGGCTAGGGACCCGAGTCTAGTGCAGGTAGTACTGGATTGCTTTGGAGGCGCACCAAGGCTGCGAACAAAGATCGACAAATTCTTGCTATCGCCTATCAGATGCACAGCGCATCACCTAGAAGTTGCCATAGAGTATTTTCCATGCCAGAACAAGAAATTCCATTGCGTTTATCTGGGCTTACTTATGTCCTACAATAGGTTGCATAAAGCAATTCTGTAGATGATTTTGGACAAGGTATGTCGGTGGCTATCTCCCTGGTTGCCTAGCTATTACACATCTACTGGCCGTTTGGCGCTGATCAAGTTAGTCATAATATCCATCCCCATCTACATGTCCATCATATTGGGATTGCCTCCCTAGCTACTCAACGCCATCGATAAAAGGATACAAGCCTTCTTGTGTAAAGGTTTGGAGAATATACACAACGGTCAATGTCTTGTCATGTGGGACAAGGTTTGTTGGCCAGTTGAGGTTGCGGGTTTGGGATCCTGAATTTAAGCTACTAGGGTATGCACTCCATATCGGATGGTTGTGGATGCAAAAAATAAGGGTGGGCTACTGGAACAGGTTCCAACTAGATGTTGACCCAGAGGCGAAGGCCATGTTTCATGCATCTATCCGTATTGTTATTGGTGATGTACATATGGCAATGTGCTGGTCAAATGCTTGGTTGAATTCTACCAGTATCGAGCAATTTGCACCATCTCTCTTCGATGTTGTGTATGCACGTGTCGGAACCACAAGGACCGTAAACGAAGCCCTTTCTAACAATTGATGGATTCCTAGCATTACTGGGCCTCTTAGTGTCCCGGTCTTTGTCTAATTATTAGAACCGGTAGACTCTTTGCAAGCAATTGATCTACAACACGATATCCCTGACCAAGTGGAGTGGAAGTATGCAGAATCTGGTCGGCATTCGACTAGCAGTGCTTATAGGGCGTTATTTGTGGGTCTCGAACTCTTTCTGTGTGGGCGAACCATCTGGAGGACCTGGGCACTGCCCAATTGCAAGGTGCACATTTGGCTGGCTATGTAGTGTCGATCATGGATGGTAGATCGCAGGCAAAGGCAATGACCGGAGATGCATGTCGACTGCCCACTTTGTGCGCAGGAACCATAGATGGCTTATCACCTCGCCCTGGGATGTGTCCTAGCTCATTAGGTTTGACTCAACACACTATGATGCTATGATCTTCAACAGCTAACACCGGCAGTAGATGCAAAGCTGATTGAGTGGTGGCCCGATGCCCATCAACATGTTCTGCAACATCACCGGAAGGGATTCAACTCGCTGGTTCTTCTCATAATATGGATGCTCGGGAAGGAGAGGAACACCGAGGGTTTTCAGCGCTTAGATAAAACCCCTATGCACCATCTACTAGAGGATTGCCGATGAGGTGGAGCTATGGAAGCTGTTAGGTGTTGTTTAGCTGGGTGTAATCTGGAGGTAGAGCTGTAGGTGATAGGACGTTGTGTTGTTTTCATGTCGGGTGTTGTTCTTGCCTAGCCTTGTATCCTGGTGTGTATTACATCGCCACTACCAGATGTAACCGCATCTTCGGATGCCGGACTATGTTCTTTGTTCGCTTTCTTCTAATGCAATCAACACACAAAGCTTTTGCCTGTTGCAAAAAAGAGGCTTTTTCTTATGAAGAATGAGGTAGCGAATAATTCACAAAAAAGTTTATCACTGGATGTTCCTAATTGGGGCCGACGGAGGAAGATCGATGTGTGAAGTGGTGAGAATAGCTAGTATCATTATTGGTCATCTCCACAAGACTTGGCTTGTGAGGCAGGTCGACAATGGCTGTAGAACATGAATATAGCATGTTGTGGAGTAGGGGGAATATGATGCGTCGGTGGTGGAGCATGATAGAGAGTATCCACAATGGATGGGCATTTTTTAATTTTACCAACAAGATGGTAAAGTATAGCCATGTCATGCTCTATCGATTATCAAGGGCATGTTTAGTAGATTGGGCCAATTTTTGGGCTCCTTGGGCAAGGTGCTGGAGGGCATGGCCACAGGAAAATAGCCCACGAGACATGTTGTCAACTTCTTTTAGTTGGCTGCATTGCATCACTGGTACCCATGGGTCATTTTGTTTGGTTGCCGGTTTTTTATCCAGTGTTGGCAGATGCAAACCACAGTTGTTAGGTTATGAACTTTATTGTCGTTCGCAGCATACACAAGAACATCTACTCACCTCTTTCAAAATTTGTGAGGTCACCTTAGCACATCATAGAACAATCAAACACAGAAATCAAGCAGTAGTAAGCATACTTCATAACTAACAATACGATATTAATAACTATTAGATTACTTAAGACCCTAATAGTAGCAGATCAGGAGGTTACTATCAGGTGCATCCCATGCACCTGACTATTTACACCGGTGGTACACACCCCTAGCTAGCACAAAATAATGTTCCATGCCATTTAGGTCAGCATCCCAACTACCATACTAAGATCATCTGATCATCGCAAGCTTACAACCCGCCATGTTGTGTGTGCACGCGTGACCATTGTGAGGAGGTATCGGCATTGAAAATGCACATCTTGAACCCATGGTTCTTGAACTTGAACACTAGCACGTCACCATCCTTTATACCCAGCTTCGTGGAAAAGTTGTGCTAGCCCTTAATGATGACCATCCGTTGGCGTGCCACTGGACCTAGACACCATGATCGCAAAATTGAGCAGTCCTGATCAGGCCTATCACAATCAACTGGATCCGTAGTTCCTTCTCTATCAGTTTCCACATAGCGGGTGCTAAGGTGAGGGAGTATATGTCAGAACCCTTAATCTACACATAGAACCTGTGTCATTTCTCCTCCACATTCTGATGGCGGATGAGTTGCTTCTTCCCCTTCACCTTGGAGACCTTCACGACCTCTAAAGCCGTTTCCACTATCCCAGGGAGATCGGGTCTCAGATCGCCCCTGAATTTGAAGTGGGTGCACTCCTCCAACTCTAGAACATGAGGATTGTAGCTGGCCACAATCTCCTCCTAGTCATGTCACATATAACACAGCCACATTAGCATAACCATGCACAATATCATGTAAGCATGAATGACATGCCCCGTGCCACAATGGTCATCGACGTTGGCACTGAAAGCTTGCAGATGACCGCTTTGAGGTCAAATCCATGCCACAATGATCACCAGCATTAGCACTAAAAGCATGCAGATGCCTCTTTGAGGTCAAAGCCATGCCACTGTTATCATTGGTATTAGCACTAAAAGCATGCATATGCCGTCTTAGAGGTCCGGACCATGAAATCCATCAACGCATTACAACACTGACCACATACCACACATTGCCATACTTTGAGCGCACATGCCAGTGATCACCATGACAAGGCTACCCCAATGCTGGTGATCACCGCGACGCGAGTACGCAATGCCTAGATCGTACAAAACGTGTTTCAGGAAGTGCAGGAAGAGCCTAACACTCGAACTACACATAGATCGACGCTATGGTGAACAACCCAAGTTAGTGATTGCTGGATTATTGCGGAATTGCACAGATCTAAGTCGTACAAAAAACCCTAACCCCCCAAATAAAAAAGGGGAATTGAGTACTTACAACGGGTCTTGGAGCCGACATTGGAGCTATGGCCCTTTCAATGCTGCCTGAGCATGGAGAAGTGCGCGGTTGGTGGAGCAGGAGGTGCCAGAATTGCCGTTGACGATGATGGAGTTGCAGGTGGCGGAGACACCACGAATGCCCCAGGTGAAGCACCAAATCTCGCATCTTCTTGAGGAGCAAAGCGACTGTGATGGAATCTCGGAACATGGTGGAATCCCGGCACATGAGACATCTCTCCGCTGCACCAGGCACCACCCACATTGATCTCCGCCCAACGACGCTTTGTGTATCCCAGCGAGGCTAAAAAAAAACCATCCGGAGCACAGTAGAGGGATTCGCTACGGCGGCCTTAGATGCATCAGATTCCCTCATCAGCGGACGTGGGCCTTGTACGCGACAGGCGGCTGATAGCCGGCATGACTGCCACGTCAATTGGCGCTTCCGTGCTCCTAAGTTTCCAAGTTTTGTAGTCCCGGATGGCCCCGGGGAGGAGGCCATGGTTGGTTGTCGATGGGGCATGAGGGAGAGGGGAGGGAAGTGGTAGTGGCAGTCAGCGGTGACTGTATCGAGACGGGTGGGAACGATGTTAAGGGCACGTCTCCCGCGCTTCTCCACGCGTGCAACCGATGGCCACATGGAGCCCAAATGCACTCTCTCGGGTCCAGCTTCATATGAACTGTCGGTTCGGCAGTTCCAGCAGACCTAGTTTCTGCGTGTTTTGAGGAGTGCGCGGGCCACTACGACGAGGGAGCCCGGACAACCAACCAGGCCGATTTCATCTCACCAGGGCCTGGCCAGAGGCCATGCGGCCTACCAAACACGCCCAAGTTGCATTGCAATCTATTTCTATGGTGAATAATAGCTTATACATTTCCTTTTCATTGTAGAGATAGCAAATTACTACTAGGCTGCAATGCACGGAAGCGTGGACTTTTCCGGCAGGGTGTCGGGCCCAAGACGAAAAAATAGCTCCGGCCGACTCACGGAGCTGGACATAGAAAACCAAGAACGAGATCGAGCGTGCGCGGGCGCGCGCAAGATACTAGGAACCAACCAGGAAACGGCCCGACGGACGGGACAAGGTATAGAGCCATGGACGCAAATTAAAAAGAGGAGCCAGCCAGCCAGCCAACATACCATACACATGAATTAATCAATTGTAGCAAGCTTTTACATCCAGACATTACATGGTTGATTGATTACGGGGCACGATCTGCTCGGGACGGGAGGCGCATGCAGGTCTGGGCGGGGTTTCCACCGGCACCGGCCTCGGGACCCGCGGCGCGCGGTCGGGTCTGGCTCCGGCCGTGGTCGCCTTCCCGTCCCGGAGGCTCGTGTAATCGTGTTGCGCGCGCGCACGAACGCGCGACTCGACTCTCTCCCACGGAAGCAATTCGTGCCTCGTAGTTTGTCCTGTGGTAATCCCATGCACTCACGCCCGGCCCACTACGACTCGCCCGCTTTTCACACTGGGGGTTTCCTTTCTTCTTCTTCTTTCCCGGCCGTGGTTGGTGTTGTGCTGTCGTGCATGCAGGCGGCAGCTTGTTCGGGAGGAGGGAAGATCTATCGGATGCTGTTTCAGGATCCTCGTCTGGTACGTAGAAGAAGAAGAAGGAGGTCTATGCATGGTCAAACCTTTTTTGGTCTTTCTCTTTCCACATTTTCTGTTCAAAACTCTGCCCCTCTACCCTTTTGCCTCTATAAATGTTTTTTTTATACAATACCCTTTTCTTTTGAGAGTAGTACCACTCCCTCTTTTAAATAAAGCGGCAAAGGTTCCAATGTCAAACTTTGACCAATAATTTAACCATCAAAATATTTGTTTTACTTAGGCTGGTCATAGCGGGGTAACTTCACTAGTAACTAAGAGTCCAAGTCAGCATTTTTCTTACGTGGCAATGATTTAATAAAGAGAAATTTCCGACGCTCCGACGCAACTATTAAGAAACATTTGTTTTGTCTTTTTACACAACACAAATAAACTATTACTCCCTCCGATCCATAATAAGTGTCGCTCATTTTGTACTAAGCTAGTAGTATAAACTTTGTACTAGATAAATGACACTTATTATGGATCGGAGGGAGTACTATAGTATGCTCAAACCTTTTTTTGGTCTTTCTCTTTCCATATTTACTGTTCAAATCTCTGTTTGTCTACCCTTTTGCCGCTATAAAAAGAATGTATACTCCTTTTTTAAAAAAATACTACTCCCTCTTTTTAAATAAAGTGATGCACATTCCAATGTCGAACTTTATCCATTAATTTGACCATCAAAGTATTCGTTTTACTATAGTATAACAACTATATCAATGAATTCATATAGAATAAAGTTTTTATGATACAATTTTACATCAAATATCTTGTGTTTTATTAGTTAATTATTTGCTAAAGAAAACCATAAAAATGAGAGCACGGCCAAAGCAGAGACAAACGGAGTACTACCTCCGATTTTAAAGCTTAAGGCTTATATTATGAATCGGAGGAATTACTATAGTATGCTCAAACCTTTTTTGGGCTTTCTCTTTCCACATTTTTTGTTCAAAACTCTGCTCGTCTACCCTTTTGCCGCTATAAAAAGAATATATACTACTCCTTTTTTTAAAATATACTACTCCCTCTTTTTAAATAAAGTGATGCACATTATTCCAATGTCTAACTTTGTCCATTAATTTGACCATCAAAGTATTCGTTTTACTATAGTATGACAATTATATCGATGAATTCGTATAAAATAAATTTTGGATGATACGATTTTTATATCAAATATCTAGTGTTTTATTAGTTAATTATTTGCTAAACAAAACCATAAAAATGAGAGCCCCAGCCAAAGCAGAGACAAACGGAGTACTACCTCTGTTTCAAATCTTAAGGCTTATTTTTTTCGAAAAGTCAAGCTACAAAAAAATTAACCAAACTTAAAAAAATATCAATAACTATGATATTATATAGATACCATGTGAAAATATGTTCATGATGTATCAAAGGGCATGGATTTCGTGGTGTAAATATTAATATTTTTTCTAAAAACTTGGTTAAACTTTATGTAGTAGAATTTACTTGGTGATTGATATTTTTCGCTCCTGGGTGCTCCTACGTGATATTTTTGAAGTATGGGCTGTCCTTGTGATGAATGGTTAAAATGTGAAATATACTTACGAATATTAGAAAATTTCGGAAACATTAAAATTGTACATAGTGCATTTTTGTGTACGGGTGGAAACGGATCATATGCGGATTAAATAGTTCTCTTCTCGCATCCGCTTTCAAAATTTTAAAAGAATATGGATGCAAATATAAATATTGCCGAATACTAATGCAACATATATTACTAATACATATGCGGATTGGATAGTTTATTAATCCGGAACGGATATGAACAAAAAAATAGGACTCATATGTTATAGAGATTTAACTATATAACGATAGAGAGAGATAAATATATTGATACAATGCACAATATTTCAAGTACAATCATAGAAAATACCATTGTTGTACTCTCTCCGTCTCAAAACAGATGTCAGGAGCTGATCTAAATTTGGATATATCTAGACACTATTTACTATATAGGTACATCCAAATTTACAAAAAATTCCGGCATCTATTTTGAGATGTAGGGAGAAGTTTTTTAGGTTAAATAATTGGCATATGTGACTACAATTATTAAAATAGGCTAACACAATTTTATTCAGATAAGGAAATATCCGTTTTCATATACACATTTGCTTCGATATTTAATAACACATTTGTTTTTGTATTTGTAAAGCTGATCCGGATATTTACCACATCCATATATAATTGTCCTAGTTGGGATTTTATCATGACCATGTTCAAATCCCTAATAAGATTGCTGGTAATTCAGATTATCTAGTACTAGCTTCCTCCCATGTGTTTGAGTGTAACTGAATTAATCATCTCATAAACAATGATACATCATTGAAAATCATATATGGAGTACCATGATCATGTAAGGCAGACCATAAACATCAGTACAAAAATAACCCCATACTTGACATGAAAATCACCACATACCCAACACATTTTTTGGATGACATAAGCAATAAGTACCTGTAAAAGTTTTCTACCATATGGAATGAGCTTTCCCAGCACCAAATCACGACAACGGATAATTATTCGCCGTGGCAGTTTGACACCGCCGGCTTTTGGTGTCGTGCTAGGTGGACGACAAGCCCAACACTATATAATGTTGTGGTAGATGTAATGAAGGCAGTGACAGTTGTGCCATCCATTGTAAGAGATGTTAAAAGTGGGTCGAAAACTAGAGAATGGTCTCGCTCAACGATATCTCACCTGACTAGTGTGGCCCATCACTAGCGACCTGGAGCCTGGCCCTTTATACTCGAGTAAATTTCACATAACACTCAATGTTAGGGTTTTTATTGCACAAAACTACAACCACAATTCATTTTTGCATAAAACACCAAATTTTGGGGTACTTACTTACTTGCACAAAACATAATACCAGTTCTTAGCCACTTAGACAAATAATTAACCACATCCCACTTGCAGGAAGTCATTGTGGCTACTGCAGACCGGTGTATGGGCCTTTATAAAAACACGACCCACGTAGAATAGAGGAGAGAATATTATGTAGTATAGAAAGGTGCTCAAGAATAGGATTTCGATCGATTTATCAACTTATTTTTAGTATAAGTGGAGATTTAGATATGTTTTTCAATTATTCTTAGATCAGTTTTATTTTTATTCTTTTGGAGTTGCACGATACTCCTACTTTAATGTAATAAATAATAAATGGAGAGTGGCTAAAATCTTGTAATCGAAACAAAATTGTATCTTAGTGAAATGGAAATTTCAATTTGAATGATATGAATAAACTAATTTGTTTATCAAATCATTGTATCCAAAAATAAAATGGATGGAGTACTCTCTGCATCGTTCCATTCCGTCACTAGTGCTTCTAGTCCATAGTAGTAGCAGCGACGATGGCTGGTTGCACGCATGCAGGTACAATGTGTGGACGATTGGCTCACTCGAGTTCCGCCTTTCAATTATTGATACGCTCAGGTCTCCCGGCTGTGAGCTGTGCATACGGCGCGTGCGCGAAGATGTTGCATTTTCTTTGGACTTCCTTATCATAATCTGGAGAATCGATTCAGGTTTTTTTTGTTGAGGTGCTCACACTTTATTAAACATCGATAATAACAGGGATGCAAACGCCCTCCGGAGGCTCCATCAGCCAAACATGGAGGGCCGTGCTCAAAGAGCACGCTACTTCTAGCTAGTGCGTGAGCTTCTTTGTTTGACACCTTACGTTCATGGACGAAAACTACCTCTTTAATCTACCTCTTCAAACTCCTCTTCAAACAACTTCGTCCTACACTAATGGAAATGAGGCCTTTAGTTGAGGTCTAAATTGGCATTTAACACCGGTTCTCCCACTCACCGGTGTTAAAGGGGCTGTCAGTACCAGCGTGGTTCGGAAAGGAAAAAGGCCCACCACCTTTAACACCGGTTCGAGTCATGAACCAGTGTTAAAGGTCCTGCCCCAGGCGTGTGCCTATATATGATACACCGCAGCTCACCCCCTCTCTCTCATTGTTTCACTCTCTCATTTTGGAGCTTAGCAAAGAGGGTGAGAGGGTGCTAGTTTGTGTTTTCTTCCTATGCACAAAAGGTGTTTGGTGAAATGCCCGAGAGTTCGAATTAAGTTTTCTCGTTGCTCTTTTCTCCTAGTTCGAGGTCGGCAACTTTATCCTTTCATGTGTCATTGATGTACTATAAAAGTGGTCATCTCCCTATTAATTCATGATGTACTGCAATGATTTTTGATATACGTAATTAATTATATAATGCAGATGAACCGGCAATGGATGTACGATGACCGACGCACTTCCAAGTACATTACGGGCCTCCAAAATTTTATCGTTGTGGCTAAGGAAAACCGTGGTCACAATGGTTTTATGTGTTGTCCATGTGTTCACTGTCAGAATAAGAAAGACTACTCAACTACCAAAACCATTCACGGCCAGCTACTTCGGTCTGGTTTCATGCCCAGATATAATTGTTGGACCAAGCACGGAGAAAGAGGGGTTATGACGGAATACAACAAAGAAGAAGAGGATGATGACAACTATCATAACATGTATCCTGAATACGATGATACTGCAACGGGGGTAGATGAAGATCAAGAGGAAGCAAATGGGCCCGCTGATGATGATCTTGGTCGGGCCATTACCGATGCAAAGAAGAATGTGAAAATAAAAAGGAGAAGGAGAATCTAGAGAAGATGTTAAAGGATCACAAAACATTGTTGTACCCAACCTGCGAAGATGGCCACAAAAAGCTAGGTACCACACTGGATTTTCTGCAATGGAAGTCAGAGAACGGTGTGACTGACATCGCATTTTTAAAGGGTTTTCTATGTGAAGGACATGTCTACCAAACCGAAAAAAATAAGCAAACAGATACATCACACGATGAGCCAAAGCGTCACATAGTTCTTTCAGGGAAAAGAAACATCGTGGGAGTGGAGGATAAGATAGATATGTCAGAAGATTATAATAAGTTTGATGAAATTCCGTCCTTCAAAGTGAAGACTGACCCAACCATCCTGTTAAACGGTGCTGATACTCCATGTTTATGGCCGACGCGATCATAAGATTGACTATATGTATTAAATGAGCCATTTTTGGCACACATATGTATCTCAACATGGAAATCAATGTCATATTTCTTTTGTTAACACTATATGTATTAAATGAGCCATTTTTCTTCTCGCCATTTCTTCCCGCCATATTTCTTCCCGCCATTTTTCTTCCTGCCATTTCTCACTATATATATGTAGGATTGGCCTCCATTGTCATTGCACATCTCTAGACTCATATCTGCAACCTCATCACTCTTTCCCATGGCTTCCACCGTACCACTAACCCCTAGGGAGGCGGAGGCGCTTTGCGCCTCGAACTACCCCTGCCCGTCGGGCTACTGCGTCCCCGTCGGCTGGATGCTGAGCGCCAGAGGCGTGCCGGTTCCTCATGTCCCTCTAGGTGTGGCGTGCCGGATGGCCATCACGAACTACTACTACTTCGAGCTTACGCCGGAGCAGCGGAGGAATCCCAACTAGCATCCTGACTATTTCCTGACTTGGGAAGCCTTCTTCTGGGATCGGCGTGAGAGGGCGCTCGCCAGGCACGAGGAGGACGGCCCACCTCCTCCGAACTTCAACGAGGCCGGCCGTCGGCTATGGTGGCGCGGTCGGACTCTCCAGAGCATCATGGCCTACGACACGGCCGCCGACTCTAACCCCCGTCTGCGCTACCCTTAAGTCCAGCCCACGCGTACTCAGCCTTCAAGGTTCAACTACGGCGACCCCGACGACGACAACAACGACGGCCGCAGCGAGTACGACCACTACAGTGGCAAGTATTACAGGTGTAGGCAGGAGCATGACTGAACCACTCCAACATTCTGAAACAAGTTCGGCCGATTGTGACTTAATCTAGCCATGTATCTTAATTTTCAGTTCTTCTATGTATCTTAATTTCTAGTCGTGCTTTTTTAGTTGCGTTATATACTTTAATTCCAGTTCTATCATAATAAAAATTTATTCCCGTGCATTCTGCCCGCCCTTTCCCATTTGTTACTAGTTTGAGTAGTAAGAATTTTATTTTTTAGAAACAAAAAATGTTTTAGGATTAATTATTCAAATGCAAACAATTTTCATGTTGAAAGTTTTGTCAGATTCCAAAGTATACAAAAGATGCTAAATTTAAATATCCAAACAATTCAAAAATATTAATACAAAATAAAATATGATTTACTCTAATAAAATAGGGTTAGATTCCTTTTCAGATGCTTAATATTTCTTAAGTTCAAAGTTTTAGGGTTTGACTATTTTATTTTTGTCTTAATTGAATAATCAAAATTTATATGTAAGTGTTTTAATTATTTTGAAAATTTTATCTATAGTAACTATAAAATGTTTTTATATGAATGGATAGATCTTATTTTTCTGAAAATTATGATATATTATTTATATTTTTCTGAGTTGAAATGAAAAAGATATAATTTTTTAAATTCTATCCTATTTTTTGAATTAAAAATGCCTCCACCCCTTTAATGTACGAAATAAATGCCCCCACCCTTTAACACCGGTTCCAGCCACGAACCGGTGTTAAAGTGGGTGCGCCGGTGTTAAAGGGGGGCGGGAAACGAATTTCCCCCTTTAACACCGGTTCCAGCCACGAACCGGTGTTAACGGAGGGGGTGGTTTATAATGCGCGTGCCTCATCCTGCTTCCCCCTCCAGCCAGATCGATCAACGCGCAGAGGAAGAAGCAGAAAAAGAAGTAGAGAAGAGCGCGCGAGCCGTCGCCGTCCACGCCCTCGCTGTCACCGTCCCGCGGGAGCGCCGTCGCCGGGCCGTGACGTTCCACGCCCTCGCCGGGCCGCGGGAGCGCCATCGCCGTCGCCCCGTGCATTCGACCTCTTCATCCCCTCCCCCCGTCGTTGTCCACGTACGGCCGCCGGCGGTGAGCTAGCTAGCACACACACACACACATATATATATGCATATATATTGTATTTTTTTTCATAGACATGTATATTGTATCTATATATGTATATATGTGTATATTGTATCTATACATATGTATATATCTATATATGTTTTAATATTTGTATGTGTATGTGTATGTATATATATTATATCTATATGTTTATTTGTATATTTGTATGTGTATGTGTATGTATATATAGGTGTACCTATTGTATCTATAGGTGTATATGTTTTAGTATTGGATCGATTTATTTGTATATTTGTATGTGTATGTATATATGTATCGTATTGTATATGTGTATATTTTGTGCCACGCCGACGACCACCGCCACCATTATGTCGTCGACCCTGACCTCCTCTGCCCTCGTTGAGCCTACACACGCGTCGAGGGTGAGTCGCCCATTTTAGGTAGCCCACGTCATGCTGGTTCGAACGCACACCCGCATGCATCCCGGCCCCGCTCTCGCCCTAGCGCCACTAGCCGCCGCCCTAGCACACCTCTCGTTGTCAATATAGCATTATAATACCCATGCATTGTTAATCAACTTTCATGACAAGTTAATTAGAAGAAGTAAAGGTACCCTCTCATATGAATCTGGGGTTTCCCCGAATTAGGGTTTGGAATGACCAAGCATGTATTAGGGTTACATTTCAATACTTTTAACATGTCATATCATCATCCTTGCTTGAGCATTTCAATAGATGTATTACTGATATTTGTGTGATAATATTATTGTTTTAGAAACTATGGATCCACTCAGTAGAAACCTTGAAGAGGAAGAAATAATGGAGAACATGATCTACGAGGACACCTCACAATATCTGAACTTGGAGGGACATGATGACAACTCAAGTAGTCATGGAGAAGATGACGATTCCGATGAACACACTTTAGTGATTACAAAGTCCGTCGAGGTATATGCATGGATTAAGCCTCTGGTGACTTGCACCGATTGATTTGTATATATGTACATGTATTAATTAACGCTTCTTTCTTCTTTTAGCCCTCCGGATTAACCAGCCAGCAACAATCTTCTTCTACGAAAAAGATCAATGGAGGCGCGAGCCATCGGTTGAAAGATCGTGCAAAGTTCACGATCGAAGCAGTCCGTGTTGATGGCAGGACGATGGAGCCCAAGAAGGCCACAGACAAATTTATACGTCAAGCTGGAGTTCTTGTTAGGGACCAAATCCCAATCACAATTGAATATTGGAATAAGCCAAAGAAGGGCAACGGTACCTTTGTCGATGAAAGATCCAAAGAAACGCTTTGGACTTCCCTGTTGGTAAAGTTCACCGAACCGCCAGAGGAGGATGAAAATAAACCGGTTATAAAGGAAAAGGTCAAAGAGTGGACTGTAAAGAAGATGGCTGAGGCTTTCCACAACTGGAAGACAAAATTGAACAAATTTGTCAAAACTCGGAGACTCCAGATTTCGAAAATGCATATTATGCGAAGATAAGACCTCACTGGCCCGATTTTGTGAAGTACAATGAAGGTGCTATAGCTACAAAGAGGTCAGAAACAAATACGCTAAATTCCCAGAAGAAGGAATATCACCAGAGGACGGGGTCAGGTGGCTACATATCTCAGAGGCCTAGGTAGGAGGAAGCTGAGAAGGCCCTGCGCGATAGAGGGATCACACCCCAGATAGAGGAGTGGGACCTACATGCAAAGACTTGGTTCTACGGAATCGGGGGAAAGGTTGGACCTAGAAACGAGATTGTGTATCTTCCCAACAATTCTTGCCAAACCCGTCACTGAACTCATCACGGCATACGAGGAAACAGCCGACAGGACCTTCCATCCGGACAGACAGAATGACCAGCTGACACGTGCCATCGGTAAAAAAGAACATCCTGGACTTGCACGAGGCACAGGGGGTATGACGTGGAAGGATGGGTTTGCCGAGTGGGGTGACTCTTACAGATGGCGCGGCAGAAAATAAAAAGAGCATACAGACCGAATGACACAGATAGAACATGCACTTGTGGCGCTGTAGGCGCAAGTGAATGCACAAAATAGCCAGCAAGCTACCGGTCCATCTCAGCGGAAAAGTAGTGTGGCTTCCACGGAGAACGTGCAGCCCACGCTTGAAATGACGGGTCCTCGATATCCCGTGGATGAGATCACGGAGAGCGAACACGCTGAGATGCATTGTGAGATTAATGGGCTTATCCATTAAGGTGGCGGTCGGCTATGCCTTACCTCATGTAACTGGTGGAACTTACCACTGCCGACCGATTCCATATGGCTATGCTATTGTCGGGGTGGATGAGGTTTTGAAGGAATATGAGGAAGCACAGCTTGGCCATGCTACAGGTGAATGGGTAACTCAACTCAAATTTGCAGTGAAAACAGCCATTCTTTGGAAGAAGGAACACATCATGCTTCCAAATTGGAGGCCACTGGCACCCCCGCCGTCTCTGCAGCGTCAACAGTCTGAGCCGCCTCAGCCGTCTCCGGGTCATCAGAATACTCCCATGTAATCTCCGCCACTTCAGCTGTCTCCGGCACTTCAGCCATCTCCTGCGCGTCAGCCATCTCCGGCGCGCTAGCCATCTCCTGCGTGTCAGCCATCTCCTATGCGTCAGCGTAAGCGAAAAAGCACTTCCATGAAGAGCACTAGCACTGCCACGAAGAAATCCGCAGGAAACCGTACGCCGAAGATTTCAAGTTGTAGCCTTCCGCCAAGCCATTGTCGGCATTACCGTGGAATCGCAGTGACGAGGATAACAAGATAATCTTGGAAAAAGAGGTCAAGAAATTCTTTGCACCTAGACGGGCCGAGTCAAAGGAGAAAATGGATCCGGCGGTGGTGGAGAAGTTTTACAATAATCTTTTGAAACCTGAAACCCCACTTGTGCCGGACTACGAGCGTCGGATTATAAAGGGGGATGCAAGGCAGATGGATTCTGAAAGTAGTAGTCGTGCACCCCAGAAAACAGTTCCCATGCTCGGAGAGCAGGAAAACCAGTCGTGCGCCCCGCTCCAAGTGTTTGACACACGGATAGCTCCTCCTGTAAATGATTACGAGGAAGATCTACAAAGAAAGGCCAATGAGATGGGGATGACTTACATTGCATACTTGAACAACATGGGAGACAACTTTCCCAAAGGCGATGTAAACCCCATACAGCCATGGAAGTATGGGAAGAATCTCGTCAAGAAAGAGGAGCTCAAGAATCTACCAACAAAGATGTGAAGACTGCATAAGTGGTACCTTGATTTCTGCAAGACGAGAAAGGAAGAATGGATCATGGCGCATATAAGAGATCATATTTTCTTATGCGAAGACGACGAGATCACCTTCAACATTCAAGACTTGCATTTTCTATTCAATCAGAAGGAAATCGACAAAGCTGCCATCAGCCTTTATTGTGTGTAAGTACTATTTCTGTAATTTCTATCCCATCTCATTCAATTCATTAATTGCATGTATATATATGCTCACCATACATGTATATACTATTATGCAGGAAAAAGGTTATGGAATGCATGAAAGGAGGCCCTTTTGACATTGGGTTCGTTGACCCAAATAGAGTTCATGAAGAAGTGGTAAAACACAGATCCGGGCAAACAGAAGATTTCTTGCTAAGGTCTTTACTGAGACAACAAACCAAAAGGGAAATACTATTGCCTTACAACTTCTCGTAAGTGTTACCCTCTCTTGTACATATTCTATTTCGGCTTACTCGATGTTAAGTGTAACTGATGATGAGTTATGCGTGCGCAGGTTCCACTTTATTCTGCTAGTCATTCAACTTGACGCAGGAAAAGTCCTTGTCATGGACTCGTTACGAAAAGACCAAGAGCTATGGGCAGACTTTAAAGAGATGCTCCAGAGGTAATATCAATCATATTATCGCACTAGATCGGCAACTTTTGTGACAATAAGTAATTAATTACTCCTTTATCCATTTTCTTTGTCGCACATGGTTTGGAAAAGGTTCACGGACAGGGTCGTGGGTGAATGGTCAGAAGAACTAAAATTTGTAGATCAAAATTTAAGTAATACTAGCTAGCTAGGTCTGCGTATCTCTTTGATTCTGGTTCCAATTCCATTATATCATGATTTATTGATTATTATTTTGATTGAACTCTCTATTCTCGTAAAGTGCGCACAGCAGGGAGCCAGCAATAACTTATGTGGATAATATGTTTGCGAGTTCATTCGCAACACGATATGTACGACGGGCCAAGCCGCACTAGAACAACTTAGAGTAAGTAAACGAAGTACACAATATTATTTTATTACTATTAGTTGTGTTGAGTTTCATTCTTATATATATATATATATATATATATATATATATATTGACCCCATTCTTCATATATATTTAGATCGAACGGATGCGGGACAAACTCCTACCATTTGACCGCATACGAGCCATTCAAGAGGAATTGGCGGGGTTCATACTTGATGAGGTCGTCACGCCTGGCGGATAACTCTTTAGATATCCAAAATAAACGTGTACGGAGATGTTATATTGTATATATGATTGAACGTGTTTGTCTTGTACTTGATGCTTCAACGTGTACAAAGAATACCACAATGACAATATTTGTGTATAATAATAGTTGCTTCATTATTCATGTACTCGTATGTACCGACTATGTATGTGTATACCTCTCACGATCGATCCCCCTCCCCCCAGTCCCTGCCGCGCCGTAGAAATCCGCCCAAAACGGGGCAGCGGTAGAACTCTGCCGCGGCAGAGATTTAGGCCGTTTTCCTGCTGCGGAAGAGATTTATGTCGTTTTCCTGCCGCGGTAGATAACCTTTAACACCGGTTCGTGTTACGAACCGGTGTTAAAGGGGGGGCTGAGCGCTGCGTCATCCCCACGTGCACCACCCTTTAAAAGCGGTTCGTATAAGAACCGGTGTTAAAGGGGGGCCTCTAACACCTAACCCGCAACAGCGGTTCTATAACTGGTGTTAGAGGCCTCTACGAACCAGTGTTAGAGCCTACATGTGCACTAGTGCTATGCGGGCCGACATACTTCTTATGTTGGCCTCTCATGGGTTTCGTGTCCCGGCCGTTGTTATCCGGACAGTTGTTTCTTTGGCTTGGCCTAAGCCAAGCTGGAAATGTTTTATCCATTATGACCCTACCGGGGGTTATCCCCCCGACATTAATGGGGTGATGCACATGGGAGAACGCAAAATTACCACATATATCCCTCTATTATTGCATTGCTCCTCAAATTCTTGTTTCCGGAGCAGGGATAGAAGAGGAATTTTGCATGTTTAATGGATAAACCCTATCAATATTTCTGGCTAATATAAATTCTTGCAATAAATTGACAATATGGAAGTTTACTAAAAACATGTCAATTTTGGTAACATGGTCTAGAGAAATGATGGAGAAGACTCTAGAACGATAGAGAAGTGTGTTTTGAGGTTTGTGCATAGTGGTTATTGTGCTAAAGGCTATCCATAGTATCTTCTAGCATTAGATGCTAATAGAATGGAAAATAAGTTCCGACGGCTAGTGATAGCTGTGAGATTCTACACATTTTTTATGGTTTCTATCAATGGTTTTTGTTTGGATTTGATAGTTTTCTAGCTTTACCTAACGCTAATACTTCGGTAATAAAGAAAACTTGATTTTTAATTTGTGTTTCAGGTTCTGAACATCACCAGAGGGATTTAACAGCAAAAACACAATGTTTAGACGAAAACAAGCAAGTCCCTTTTTGGAAGCAATCGAGGGGAATTTACTGCAAGCTTAACAACCAACTATGCGGGACGCCGCCGTATAGTTCCTGCCGTATAGTTTCCATCTCCTTCGTCTTATTAAAAGGTATAACTTTCGTGAAGAGGCCAGGGTCGAAAATAGAATACACGAGCCGCCATACCATCTAGAAGGGAGAAAGAAGGGATTCCGAGAAGAAGGGGAAGACGTTCTTCATCTCGCTCCATGATCTTCGATCTCCTAGCCACCAAACCTCCATAAGCCATCACATGTACTTGAGAGAGAGATCTCCACCTTGCAAGATTAGGGTTTGAGATTGTTCTTCCCATCTTGAATTGTGTTGGATCTATTTCTATTTCTTATTGTGGATATCCATGGTAATATCAAGAGAACTCCCTTTATTTAATTGTATCGATGATGCTTTCTTCTCTTATGTTTGAGTACGTTCCCTTGGGCATGGGAGATGTAGGGGATTGATGAGATATGATGTGACTATATATTTTCCATCAAGTTTGTGGTTAATTCTAATTACTATATTATGTGTGCTTAACTATTTGTGGGATGCTTAATGCATGTTGTCTAATTAAGGGCTCAGACAACTTGATGCTTTGTTCTACATAGATAGAATCTTGTTTGCTAGCAGACCGGCGACCCCCGAGTGACACGGGGATATCAATGGGAAACTAGTTTGACTTGAGGATAACGAGGAACCGTAGATCTTATTGCATTAGTCTGATCCAAGGAGCTTAATTGCTAAGCAATCTGAAGGATCTTAATCGTCTAGTGATTGACCATGGTTGTGGTAAACATGCTAGTAGGATTATTGAAGTTGGAATGAAATCTACCAAGAGAATTTTCTGGCTAATTATGGGTTACTCGCCCACATGCATATTTATAAGATTATAATTGTTACACTATTCACTCATTCACCTGACACATTCACTATCACCATGAACTGAAACTTCCTGCGCCTACTTCGTCATCTGCAGAAAAAAATAAACAAATCATTCTTTACTTTCTATGCTTTTTTATTTCTGAAGTTTGCATTTTAGTTTTATTTAAATACTTTTGTTTAATCCAAAATCTATTCTTATTTCAACACTTGCAGTCAATTCACTCGAAGACTTGTGACAATTTCGGGTGTGACAGAGACTTCACCAATAAACATTTACCTTTCGGCTCCCTGTGGGATCGATATCCGAACTTCGAAACTAGCTACAAACGATCTGTGTACTTGCATACATCAGCTAGCAATATTGGGATTCGCGAGTCTTGATCCAACAGTCAATATTCAAAGTGGTAAGATAAGATAAGATATGGCTCAAAATGCCACCTTCCATAATTTCACACAAATTAATACATATATTTAACGAACAATGCACGAGTTTCATGAATTTTCAAGTTTACATGCTGATTTCGCCACTTTAACTAGTTCATCTCGATTTAGCCAAGATTTGTCAATTTTGATCTATGGTCACTAACAGGGGGCACATATATAGTGGTGCCCAAAGCAGGGTAGGTTAGAGTTTTCAAAGTTATCCCTCTCAACCCCTTCGCATTGTGTTAACATCCACCCTCCGCCGCTTAGACCCTCACCCCCTTGGAACCCCACAAAACAGACGTGCCCACCGCCGCTCCTCATCTCACCATCGTGCGTCCGATGAAGCTTTTCCTATCCCTTTGGTGTTCTTGAGACGCACTGGTGGTCACGTGGATCCCACGGTAGTCATTCTATTCGTAGCTCGATCTGGTTGGCAATTTGTTTCCATTTCACCCGATCCGCCTTCTCAAATACGTAGTTTAATTTGTCCTCAGTCTACATGGTCATAGTTGCTAGGCTTGATCTATGTTATTAAGTACCTTCGCCGATTATTGATGTCAATATGTTTGATGAAATGCATGGGCATATATAGTTTATGTACTCCATCTATTTGTTTCCTGTTTTTCTTTTACTAATTAAGAACCAATCTTGTATGTCATAATTAAACAGATGAAGATATTTGGGTTGCAGGTTGCTTTATTAGGCAGTCCTAAACATACCTTTGGTGTTGTACGATTTATTGAGTTTGTTAGAGCTCATTGTTAAAACTCAGAAGTATATTGCCCCTGCCGCTTGTGTGTGAATCAGAGGGTGCTGCCTTTCAGTATAGTGGAAGACCATATTTATATGTGTGGGATGCTAAACACATATATTAGATGAATATTTCATGGTCAAGCATATGAACCATGGTAAGAACATGTAGGATAAGGAGCGTGCATGTAGCACTTCTCCTATCACTTACTTACCAAGTGGTGAGACACTCCACCTTATAAGCAGTGGCGGTGTCAGGATCAAAAGATTCTATAGTCAAACTCATCTTATCTATGTATATTTTTATTTTTTGTATATTTTTTTGTGATTTTTATCATGTACATGGAGGATTGGTCCAAATCATGTGTAGTCATGTGACTACACAGAAACCCCTGGCTATGTCACCGCAGTGTAACTCTACTCCAACTTTTATACGAGATTAAAGTTAGCTCCTAGATTTTCTGTCATTCATATGTGAGCTGACACTAAAATGGGCTGACACATATATATATGGGCTTTCACATACATGACCTTTGGGGAAACTCTAAAATCCTACATTGACCAACTAATTTATCCTATTATTTCTAACATATGTTGCTCATAGAGAGGAGGGCTGCATCACCTAATGCAATACTCCCTACGTTCCAAATGGGCTTATAGCTCCCATGCGACGTCTTTACGCGGAATTGGAAGAAACACGACATCGTTGAAAAGAATAGCTCGCATGTGACGGTTGTGAGGCAGCTAATATCCCAGGGCCACATGGGCCATAAAACGGTCATTAAGGATACATTTAACTTTGTTCCAAGATTAGGGTTAAGAAAAACCGGTCGGTTGGGACAGCCAGTCAAACCAACCGCTTCCGACCGAGAGCGCGCGTCACACTGACTGTAGCTTCCCCGACGGCGGTGGCGGACCTCACCCATCGTTCTCGGCGCCGCCAGCGGCGGCATGGCAATTAATTTAGGCGGCGGCGCTTTCGTTCGACGGCGAAGGTGGTGAGTGCCATTTGAAAGCTAATTCCTCTCCCATTCTTCTCAATTCGAGATCTGAGCATGCCCATTGATGCTAGATTGTGGAGGCGAGGGTGTGCTAAACGGGGCGAGGGGGAACGAGATGGAGAATGGAGAGGGGACTTCTAATTGGTATATCCCGTATCTCTGCACTTAATTTCTCTAAGGTTAAGCTCTTTGTTCGCTTCCGCTAGCTCACAGTGCCCGCCAAAAACAGGGGAGACGATGTTGCGCGCCAAACCTTAGAATTTCGCATCAATTTCTTACCCTCTAGGGCTGTTTTAGTTGATGGCAGCACGCAACTCATTGAGAGAGACACAATTGTTAAATGGGAGGTGGAATTAGAACATGTTGATCCCCAAGAGCTAATAAACATGGGAGAGGAGGCGGTGAGGAAAATGGTGAAAAAAATTGGGGATAGTGTGGTTTGGGGGGCCAGAGCAAGAAGTTTCTTTGTTACGATTTGATGATTGCAAATGTGACTATGTTAGGGTTGAGACAGGGGAACATATAGTTGATGAAATCGATGAGCGAAAAGGTTGGACAAGCAAAACTGTTACATTTTAGCGAGCTCATTGATCGAAACCTAATTCGAGGTTGGATATGTGGCCTCGGTGGCTGCTCGGATGGTGGAGGATGATTGGGCTGCAGAAAGGCAAGTAATGCCTATACTTCTTGAGTTGGAAGTGTTAGCGGTGGAGGATGATGCTAATGCACATGGGGATCTGCGGATGCTAATGCACAAAGGATTATGCTATTGGACGGAATTCGTTGAGATACATGACCAAACTGATTTGGTCATTGCACCAATAGATGACATTGAAATGGCAAAGCTTTTTGGCATTCCTATAGATGACAGAGAGAAGGAGAAGAAGAGGGATGAAGCTGCAAATGATGGTGACAACCATTTAAGATATGAAGAGGCAGATATAGATCTAGAGTTGTTGGAAAATGCTGCAGTTCATGTAGATGATGCACATGATGATGAGCTAGTAACAATTTATGACAAAGAGGACCCAGTTATTGAAGTTGGGAGATTGTTTACAAGCATGGATGAATTCAGAATGTGTTTCAGGACATATGCAGTCAAACGTGAGTTTGCTACCAAGACTATGTGGACTGATAAAAAGAAGTTCTATGCAAAATACGTAGGTTATGATGGTGGTGCCAAGCCTTGCAAGTGGTATATATCTGCTAGACGCCAACCTAATGGAAGGACAATAAGAGTGAATCAAATTCCAAAACCTCATACTTGCATTACAAGTTCTCAAACAGTTACAAAGATGACATCACAATTATGGGTTGCAGAAAAGATCAAGCCCATTTTAGCCACAACACCAAACAACACTGCGAAGAGACTGAAAATAGACTTGGAAAAGCAGTACCCCATTAAGCTGAATTATACTACAGTGTGGAAGGAAAAGCAAAGGGCAATGAAAGAGCTATATGGTGATTGGGCAAATACCTTTCGAATGCTTTATAACTTCAAAACAGAAGTAGATAAGAGGTCACCTGGCAGTATTGTGGAGATGAATCGAGGTAACGGTGATGGGAAAGTCTTCTTCTCTAAATTCTTCATGGCTTTAAAGCCTTGCATCGATGGCTTCAAAGCAGGGTGCCGTCCATATTTGAGTATAGACTCATCTTTCTTGACTGGAAAGAGGAATGGTCAACTAGCAGCATGCAATGCTTTAGATGGACACAATTGGATGTTCCCTATAGCTATTGGCATGTTTCAGTCTGAGACAAAGGCATCATGGACATGGTTCATGATGCAGTTGAAAAGATGCATAGGGCCAGTCTCTCCATTGGCAGTGCACACAAATGCATGTAAAGGTTTAGAAAATGCAGCGAAGATTGTTTTCCCTCATGCTGAGCAGAGGGAGTGCTTCGGCCATATGTGGATGAATTTGATCAAAAAATTCAGAGGAGATGATTTTGGACGCATGTGGCCAGCAGCAAGATCTTACACCAGACAGACACATTCATATCACCTTGAGAAGATTAAAGCGGCATGCTCTGAGGAGGATAGGGTCAAGTTTTGAACAATAATTTGGCATAAAGTTTCAACAACAAAGTGAAGGAGTTAAAAGACTTGCCTGTCCATGACATGGTTGACTAGATCAGGATCAGGATCATGAGGTTGTGGGAATTGAGAAGAAGTCTTGGTGATGTTCTTCAAGGAGATAAGCTTCCTGATGTTGTGCAGCAGGTGGTCAACAGGAGCAGAAATCTTGCACATTTGCGTGTTGAGAAATCCTCATTGTGGGGTGCTGAAGTCAGAGATACAAATACTGGCAGGTGGCATGTTGGGGTGCCTTGAGTGGCAACACACTGGGAAGCCTTGTGAGCATGCCATACTTTTCTTGGCCTCCAAACACAAGCTAAATATGCACCCATATTTGCATGAGTATTATTCTGTAGCAAAATTTAAGGCTGCATATGGAACACCAATTCCAACACTTACAGATCAGTCTTAGTGGCCTGAAGTGGACATTCAGTTCTCCTTGTGTCCTGCTTTGATGAATAGAAAGGCTGGCAGACCCAAGCAGAGTAGATTCAAGGCTTGGTTTGAGAAAGGTGGGAGAAGCAAGAAGGGAAAGAAAGATGAAAAGAAAGATGCCAAGCCAAAAAGGGCCCAAAAAGGTAACAAGAATAGATGCAAACTCTGTGAAGAACTTGGACACCGAGCTGGCTCTACCAAGTGCAGATACACTGCTGAAAAGCCAAAGTATGTTCATCCAAAATCTATCCCATTTCTTGTTGATGATATTTCTCCCCTAGCTAACTTGCTTGTTTTCAGGAGGAAGCGTGGAGAAAAAGGCCCACCTCTTGTTGTTTACGAATGTTGGCCAGTGAAAAGGGCAAGAATCAATGGCCAAAGAAAGAAGAGAAGTAACCAGATCATGTTTGGTGCTGCTGAGGTGCAATCTGAACTTGTTTTGGAGGATGATGTGCAAACTGTTGAGGCTTTAGTGCAAAATGAGCATGTTGTTGAGGCTCTAGTGCAAAATGAGCATGTTTTTGAGGCTCTAGTGCAAAATGAGCCTGTTGTTGAGGCTCTGGTGCAGAATGAGCCTGTTGTTGAGGCTCTGGTGCAAACTGACCATGTTGATGAGGCTCTGGTGCAAAGTGACCATGTTGATGAGGCTCTGGTGCCAGATTGTGTTGTTGAGGAGGTGCAGGAGGTGAAGGAGACTCTTGGACGTGCTGTGGGGAGGCCAGATGGTAATGGTAAGAAAAAGAAGAGCATAAACCTGTTGTGTGGTGTGAAACTTCTGAAGGAGAAGAAAACGGGGGTAAGAAGAGCCAAAAGAAATATACTTTGAATTTGGCACTTGTTGTAAACATTTGTTATTGTAATAATTTGGCAGTTGTTGTTGTTGTGAACATTTGTTATTATAATAATTTGTCACTTGTTGATAATTTGGACAAAATTCAAATATGATGGTAAATTTGAATTTCAAAAAATGTAGCTATGTGTACTTTTGTATGTTTGTATGAGCTTCCAACGTTTTTATCATATGTACAGTACAACTCATCCTCACCCTGATCCCTTTTGTGAAGTACAACTCACCCTCACCCAAAATGTGGTAGAAATGGGCTCCAAAGCTAGGGTAAACCACCCCATTTCTAAGCAAGTTTTTTTCGACCATTTCTAAAACCAATTTTGGTATTTTTCCTCACAACTATGTCACATAACATGACACCATGCGAAGGTTTTGTATTTTTTTGATTTTTTTTTGAATTAGTTATGCACATTTGAATGTGTGGTCAAACTTTTTGAAGGGTTTTCATAAATATTCTTAGCTAGGGGCTGAGGCTCACAAAACTAGCATTGGATCTCTGATGAAATAGCATGTTGTGAACCAAAAAATGAATTTTACAAAAAATCATCAGCATGAAATCATGTACCTGTAGTTCATATCTTACCCACTTCCAGCCGATTCGGCAGGATTTGTCTTTTTCACCAGGGATGGAATAAAAGGTTTGAGATACTCAAGTTGGGAAATTGTACATGCTAGGTGGTCTAGTATTTTGTAAAAATAGGATGTTACCATTTTGAAACTTCAATTGGCGGTTGCTTCACAAATCCCCCCTCTTTCGACACTCAGAAAATAGAAAATGGATTTTCTGTGCGTAGAAAAGGAAAACTTTGTACTACAACATTGTTAGTCATCCCATTATACACATGCATGCCCAATATGGGCACATTATCACAAACTATGCCTTGATTCTAGCCATATCATTGGTCATTTGACCCGAAAGCCAGAAAACCTCGGAGGAGATAGGTCATTTTGTGAAGGATTTTTTGAAATATGATCAATAGACCAAGTTTGATATTTTTCCTCACAACTATGTCACATAACATGACACCATGCGAAGGTTTTGTATTTTTTTGATTTTTTTTTGAATTAGTTATGCACATTTGAATGTCTGGTCAAACTTTTTGAAGGGTTTTCATAAATATTCTTAGCTAGGGGCTGAGGCTCACAAAACTAGCATTGGATCTATGATGAAATAACATGTTGTGAACCTAAAATGATTTTTATAAAAAATCATCAGCATGAAATCATGTACCTGTAGTTCATATCTTACCCACTTCCAGCGGATTCGGCGGGATTTGTGTTTTTCACCAGGGATGAAATAAAAGGTTTGAGATACTCAAGTTGGGAAATTTTACATGCTAGGTGGGGTCTAGTATTTTTTTAAAAATAGGATGTTACCATTTTGAAACTTCAATTTGGTGCTTGCTTCACAAATCCCCCCCTCTCCCCCCTCTTTCGACACTCAGAAAATAGAAAATGGATTTTCTGTGCGTAGAAAAGGAAAACTTTGTACTACAACATTGTTAGTCATCCCATTATACACATGCATGTCCAATATGGGCACATTATCACAAACTATGCCTTGATTCTAGCCAAATCATTGGTCATTTGACCCGAAAGCCAGAAAACCTCGGAGGAGATAGGTCATTTTGTGAAGGGTTTTTTGAAATATGATCGATAGACCAAGTTTGATATTTTTCCTCACAACTATGTCACATAACATGACACCATGCGAAGGTTTTGTATTTTTTTGATTTTTTTTTGAATTAGTTATGCACATTTGAATGTCTGGTCAAACTTGTGAAACCCCGTTGACTGCATCCTAAACCCAGCTAACCCTAAGGCCGAATGAGGAACGTAGATCTAACCCTAGCGCGACACTGTGGCCGTCCGATCACGTCTTCTAGAAGGATTTCGCGGGTGGCTCTGGGTGATCCATGGAAGGGCTTGTTCTGCAACCTGATTGGTTGGCGTCTCTTAGAAGGATTTCGCGGCTAGCTCTTGGCGATCCGTGGGATGGATGATTCTGGAATCTGATTGGCTTCATCGTTTTTCCATGAACAGATAGGCACAACCCATTGACCGTTGGACCGAGCGTGGCATGCGAGGGCGCTGGGCGGGGCGGGCTGCACCATGCATGCAGCTGCCTCTAGCGTCATAGTCTAGCTATTTTGCGTGCAACAACACTGCAACGTATTTACTCCCTCCGTCACATTAAATAAATGTACGTCTAACAACTTTCTTCAGTCAAGCTTACTCCCTTCAGGTTCATGCGCCATAGAAAAAGTCAATATTTATAAACTTTGACTATGTATATAAGGCTAGTCATAGTGGGAGTAACTTGGATAGTAACATAGTCCTACATGTATTTTCAACTAAGCATTTAGATGACATGGCATGCAATTAAAAGATGAGAGAGAGGTTTGTGGTAACTAGTAGCAATGTTACCATAACATCACAAATTTCAAGACAAAATGAGTCTATATTGTAATAAATGAGATTTTGCATGATACCACATCTATGTTATTTTGCACTATGGAGTAGTAACTTAGACTAGTAACATATGCATGTTACTACTCTAAGTTACTCCCGCATACTCCCTCCGCAAATAAGTGGATGTTTAGGAATTTTAAGACAAATTATGGGATGGAGTAAAAAGTGCATTAGAAATGTGTTAGTCATGTTCTCTCACATCTTTAATTCTCCCACCTCCAATGAGGTAAGTGCATGTATAAATTGAAGAGACCATTTGCTAAATATTATTGGACTTGATTTTCGTGAAGCAATTTTTTCTACTTTAAAGTGCATTAGAAAGGTAGAAGTACACTTTTTTGTGGAATTTTTTTGAAGCCAAATACACTTATTTGTGGACAGAGGGAGTATGCATGTCACTATGACCAGCCTAATTAAAAATATCAAAATCTAAAAAATGTAATAAATATAAGGTACAACGTGGCACACTCCATTGACCGTTGGACCGAGCGTGGCATGCGAGAGCGCTGGGCGGGGCGAGCTGCACCATGCATGCATACTACGCAGCTGCCTCTCGCATCGCAGTCTAGCTATTTTGCGTGCAACAGCGCTGCAGCGTATTTACTCCCTCCGTCGCATTAAATAAGTGTACGTCTAACAACTTTCTTCAGTCAAACTTACTCCCCTCCGGTTCATGCGCCATAGAAAAAGTTAATATTTATAAATCTAAAATATCAAATTTGACTATGTATATAAGAAAAAATCAAAATCTAAAATATTATAATCTTAGTTTCATACTCCCTCTATTCCCTCCAATTGACATCCCTCTGATTACTCCCACCGATTTTCTTGCGTGTGTAAAAACGAACGAGTTTGTTGCATGCGGTGTGTAAAAACGAATGACTACCTTGGTCCTAGATTTCTGCATTTATTACCGAGTAAATCAAGGCCAAATTCTATTTTCTCTTTTATTTTTCATTGCCAATAAAAAACTACCTTGGACGTTTTTTCTCTCTTTCGCATTAATGCATGCATGCATGCAGGGGAGGGGGCGGCGGTACAGGGGTCACGTCGCATCCTAGCAAATTTTTTTGCACTGACCGCATTGATCACGCACGCGGCTATGCCCGCTGCCTACACGCAACGCAGCGCACGCGGCTGCGCCAACGCTGGATTCCCACACCGCCCTTCACTCCCCGCCCTCAATAAATAGGCAAAATGCCCTTGCCTCCTCATCTTCAACCTCGAGCCCGTCCCTTTGCCTCCTCCTAGCCCCAAAACACTACGGCGACCATGGCGACCTCCCCGCTCTGCTTCCCTTCCGATACCGAAGTTAGCGACGAGGACAACCACCCGGACCACAAGCAGGTCTAGGAGCAGGAGGCGCCCACGCGCCCCAAGCGTGGCAAAAAGGGGGGGCGACGCAAAGCCCCGCCCTGCCCCTAGGCGGAGGGCCACTTCATCCACAACCCCCTTCCCGGTGGCAACCTCCCCGACGGCGGCCCCTTCAAAGAGTACTGGAAGGCGGCGGAGAAGGAAGAGGAGGGGGAGCCGGCTGCTTACGCCAAGTGGGAGGAGAAGCAGGCCAAGCACGCCTTGAAGAAAAGGCGCAAACGGGAGGACAAGGAACGATGGGAGGCCAATCGCTGGGCCTTCCAGGAGGAGCAGCGGTGGCGGGAGCAGCGGGAGAGGCTGGCGGCTTGGAATGCTGCGGCGGCGGCTCGGAGGACGGCGGCACCGGCACCGCCTCCACCGCCGATGGAGTAGGGTAGCTAGGATTAGGGTTTAGCCCAGGGTTTAGGCGCCTAGTTGCCCTTCCCTTCTATATTATTGTACCCCTTTTATTTTTATTGTAATGTTATCGGGCTATCTAATATAAATGTTATCTAATATATTATCTATCCCGTGTTTTATTGTATTGTCATTTGTCAAAACACCCAAAACAGCAAGTGCATAAAACAAAGGACACAAAAACAAGTTCTCATATAATACTCGTGCAATATTTATAAAATGAGTGAAATTAGAAAAGCTCAAAAGGAAGAATAAGTTAACGTTATGATGGTTGATTATTTTCAAACAACACATGGTTCATTTTCAAACAAGACATTTACATATTTACATAAGTTAAAGGGGCGTCCAAGTTATGTTAGTTAAATGGATGCCCTTGGACTTTATTTATATATTTACTTTAACAAAAAATAAAAGATTGCGACCTGAGCACGAGTATCTGCAGATCCACACGTCCCTATTTAGATTGTAACGTGAGTACCGTTTTTTTGCCCAATCTACATTTAGTTACTATTGGGCCTAGATACAACCATTTTGGCCTAGCTAATTCTATTTGGGACTGGCCTTTTTCAATCACTCCTCGTCAATTGTTTTTTTAACTTTTCAACCCCTCCCCCTCCCCTGCACACTGATAAAATTGAAGGAACACTGACGAAACTGAAGGAACACTGATTTCGAAAACAGAGCAGCTCAAAATTAGCCCGAATTTGTGTTGCATTTTTTTCAAGCCAAAGACATAGACCATTACATCCATTACAAAGCATCACTCGAACACAGATTGTGCTGTCTAATGACTAATGATCAGGAGATAAACTAATCCGAGAGAAATTACACAAAAATAAAAAAAACGGCCATCAGATTGTCCTGCTTCTTCAATTCGATGATTTGCCTTAGCTGCTTTTTCATCTTCTTCAGCTCGGCCTTCACTTCCGCATCCACCGTAGTACCAGCGTAAATGGGGTTGCCACATCCCAATTGCTCCACCACGGACGGGTTTTCGAGCTCCCGGGATGCTACCTCCACCCTAATTCGCTCGATGTACTCATCAAGCCACTCAAAATGCCCACATTTTGGCAGTTCATGAAATCGCAGAGATGAACCCTAAATCCCAAATTTGATGAAATGCATCAAATTTCGAAAGAAAAGCGAGAAATTGGCGCTCGGAACACTCAGATCTCACCTTTCCCGGCTCGGGCTTGCTCTCACACTTCAAAAATTCTCGACCAATGTTGTCGTTCTTGTCGGTGGATGTGACAAGCCGCTTCAGGGGCGCGGTACGGGGGCAATCGGGGCACCTCCTCATCGGCACCGCACCATACCGAGGCCATGAGCGGTGGGAGGCTGAAGCAGAGCTCGACATCCCTCGCCGGCGTTGCCGCACTTGCTCGCCGGAGAAGAAAATGGAAGGGGATGAGATGCTGGAATAGTGGCGGGAGTGCTCGGGTGCGGGGACGGATTGGGGCCAACGGCTCTCTTCAACCACAGCATGGGTCCCATGATATGAGGTGGACATCAGGTGAGTTCCGCCGTGACGTGGAGAGGCTGTGGGTCCTACTGTTCTCAGCTGATTCGAATTCGTTGACGGTCTCGTGGGATTAAATGGAAGTATCGTACGGGAGCTATTTTCCGCTTCAGAAGTGTCGCATCCGAGCTATATTCTTTGCAACGATGTCGCGTTTTTTCCAATTCCACGTAAAGACGTCGTATGAGAGCTATAAGCCTATTCCAAATTCATTATCACAGCTTTGGTCAGATTTGGTCTAGAGATATAGCCATGGCTGCTTCTAGGCAATTGAGATCGGCCGGGCTTTTTGTAATCTAGGGCACATATGCACAATCGATCACAGTATTCGTGCTTCGTTCTTCTGGGAGATTCCAAGTTTGCATGTATTAGGCAAAGCAACATATATATACAGCACTATAGCAGCACACGAACGTACACCTCCGATCCTGTGTGCGCGCATGGCTGTGATTACCCGAGCCTTCGCACACTGCTGCATGGTTTAGGAAAACTACTGCATGCATGCATGCAATATGCCGTCCCCGAATGCATGCATGATGACATGCATTATCACACCGGTACGATACTTCCTTCCTCTCGGAAGGTGCCCGCTTGCATGCAGTGGTTGCATATGTACTCCATATGTTCAGATTAGACCCAAACCAAATACACACACATATGGCCGGATGCATGCCTCGCATATGCAGCCACCCACGATACAAATGCTCTCCAGTGTAGCTTTTGGTTTTACATGTCATCCCTCCCTCCGATCGACCTCTCTCTCCGTCCCTCGACACGGCCATAACTTGGCTTTCAGTGTCGTGCATTCACTCATGGACACACATATACCTGAACCTGAAGAGAGAAACACAAGGAAGCTAGCTAGGGATGATTGTTCATGGAACAGATACACAGCTAAGCTAGCTAGCGACTCGATAGCATTGAAGACGGGCACTGTGCGTGTACATGGAGTGTCCATCTCGGCACAGACGAAGGCGTCGCGAGTGCCGGCGTTCAGACTAATTAAGCGGCTAGGCGAGGCGAGCTGTGCGCTTGACCAACCGGATACTGTTCCAATTCATTAGCCAGTCGGTGCTACTGTTGCTGTACAAATCGGAGTAATTATTATCGATCAGCAGCCCGCACAAGCGAGCGAGCACAGATCCTACTAATACGCCGCCGCCGACTGCCCACGCGTCAGTGTCCTAGCTTTTTGTGACTTTATACATCGGTGTCACGCCCAAATCTAGCTAGGTTTCGGGAGGTGCCATGCGTGTAGCCTTGTGACTTCCATTGTGATTAGATATCATATCTAGATACATTTACTTTATAAATCTAAAATATTTTTTATTTTTAAATGGAGGGAGTAAAACAGATGCACCGTTGCTCCTGCATGGAGACTGTTAGGAGGGGGTGGGCATGGCCGGACACAAGTTATGCATGGCCCCGTGCGATCAACAGGCGGGCAGACAGAGCGGGTTCAAGGTATAAATCATAAACCGCGAACAGTGAGGCCATTGAATTGGAATAGTAGCCAGAGAACAAGGGGCTGGTGGTGTGATGCATATATAGTGTTGTGGTTGCACGGAAGGACAAAGGGGGACGGGCATGCAGACTGGATCGACGGCATTCAATTCCGGCCATTCATTCATGGGGACAACTAGGAGGAGAGTAGTAGTCCACACTACTCCATTAGTAAAGGGGACATTCATCCAAAACATTCTCCCCTCATCTAAAAGAGCTCCATCAATACGAGCACACGCAGTGTCACATGCATTAATGGTTGCAATCATCTTACGAACTAATTCTCTCCCTGTGGTTGATTTTGATCCAGTAATGATCGTGTAATCCTCGATCGTATAGTCGTCCAGTGATTGTTTCCGGTTAAAAGCATATAGGCTTGTTTGATTCATACTCAATCCGTTTTAAAATATAAGATGTTTTAGTTTTGTGAAGCAAATGCATGGTCTGTTTTAGTGTGTAGATTTACTCCAAACTTAAATAAACCTACATATTAAAATAAATCTAGATATATTTCTTCACAAAACTAAACATCTTATATTTTGATAAGGGGGGAGTAGATAGGAAAAACAGAGGAATAGGAAAAATGAAGGATTGGTGTGGCATACCCCCATTAAATCCTAAGAAAATGGAAATCACGGGAATTTTGCATAAGTGGATGTTTGATACTCCCTCCATCCCAGCACTTTAGGCGTTAAAAAAAACACGATTTTTCCAAGGCTTAAGGCGCAGAGTCCGTAATAGCTGTAGTCTTCCTGTTTTGCCCCTGTGAGAAACAAGGAGGAGCCTACGCATGCGGGAAGCTAGGCGAATGGGGCGAGCTGAGTCGTACGGGAAACAAGCGAGCCTTGTGGGAACCGAGACGAGCAACCCATGCAGAGAAAAATCAACGCGTGCATGCAAGGGTAAGAAAGGAAGGTTGCTTTTTTTTCTCTCCATTAATCACCTGTCTAAATAACTGTACTAAAATTTATACGCCTAAAGCGTTGGGATGGAGGGAGTAGCACCGTAGAAAAGCCATTGGGATCTGAAACATTATAATAGTAGTATTACAAGTTTGAGTTTTCAAACAAGTAACCATTATTACCCACTAAGCTAGCCATATGATTTTTTCCCAAGAGCTTGTTGGAATTTTGGCCCAAATATTCTAGCCCATTTTTTATTTCAATAATTCCTGAAAATCCTAGAGGCCCATGTGGCCCATTCATGCAAGGCAAGAGGTGGGACAAATGTTTAGTCCCACATTGCTAGTTGAGTGGAAGTTGGACCAGCTTATAAGGTGAGCCCTTCTACCACTTGGTAAAAGGATGAGAAGGAGAAGGAGAGAGTTCCACACGCGCGCTCCTCCTCCTCCTCGCTCGCCACGCCACGCCACGCCTCGCCTCGCCTCGCCTCGTCACGACGCGCGCGCGCGCCGAGGGTTGCGGGAATCTCACCGAGCCGAGCTCTATTTTGCCACGCATGAATTTTGGGAAAAGCCGATGTGCATCGGCTCTTTGCTATCGGCTCCTGGAGCAGATATGCATCGGCTCTTTGAGATACATTGCTATCGGCTCCTGGAGCATGGACGTTTAATACGAAGGTGAAACGTTTGGACGTGTAATACGAGTTAAATGTGCCTGCTCGTTTCATCTTCTGCACCGTCTGCCTTCTCCTCTGCGCCTATAAGAGAGAGAGGTCGCGCCTCCTCTCAGGTGTGCTGTTACACATCCCTTGCCTCGAGTTCCAGAGCATTGCGCTACTTCCATCTTCCCCATCCCGTCTTGCGGCGTGCACCATGAGCCGGACAAGAGGGCCTCGAGACCCCGCTGCTTGAGTCACATGACGGGAGAAGGCGATAAGGTTTTGGGGGCGCTATCGGTAGCGACTCTTGGCGTCACGGACTCCCTCACGAGATAGCGACGTCTTCCCGGCGAGGACTTCTTCCCGACATCAGCACTCTCTTCCTCGACGACATGACCAATGACGGTTCCAACACGGCGGTTCTATACCTTTCTTGCCGTGTACAACTTGTCTCAATCTTGTTACGATTCTATCCGAGTTTTATGTCTTGTAGTTTGTGTGGCTATATGCCTTATTTTGTATTCGCTATTTAACATGATTAGTATATTACCCATTATTCTAGTCATGTTTTATCTAGCGTTTATTATGGATAATTCGCAGTAAATTGCTCTTTTCTCAACAATCCAAAACCTTATTTCGAATTTGCCCCAAGTGGCTTTATTGCTTCTATGAAGCCACCGTGTTTGAAGGTGTGAATTACAAGCGGTGGCGTGCGAGCAAGGTCTCTGGTTTCAAACCATGAGCTGCTATAACGCCATCTATGGCGCTTTGAGGAACTTAATCCCGCTCGGAAGAGGCGTTCAAAAACTTGATACTACTTTCAAGGCTGCCTTGATCAGCATCCTTGGCGACAATATTGTCGATTCATATCATCTGTCATTCAATGGCAAAGATATGTGGGATGCGCCGAGAGAAAATTTGGAGTCTCGATCTTTGGCAAAGGAACTGTATGTCATGGAACAATTCTATGACTACAAGATGATGGATGACCGCTCCATTGTGGAGCAGGCTCATGAGATCTGATCACTTGCCGGGAGCTTGAGCACTTCACTTGTGTGTTACCGACAAGTTTGTTGCGGAGGCATCATTGCCAAACTTCCCCATCATGGAGGAATTTTGCTACTTCTCTGGCACAAGAGACAAGAGTTCTCCGTGACGGATCTCATTGGGACTCTTGATGTGGAAGAGAAGGCGAGAGCAAAAGACACACGTGCTCGAGGTACCGAGGAGGTTCTAATGCCAACCTGGTACGGAAAAGGAACTTCCAGCCTTACAAGTTCAAGAACAAAGGCAAGTTTGATGACAAAGGAAAGTTCGATGGAAAGAACAAGGCCTCACAGTCTACCAGCTTCAAAAAGAAGACGATAAGAGGAAAGGTGCTTGTCATGTGCGGTGATCCTAATCATTGGGCTCACGCTTGTCCCAACCGCTTTGACAAACGCCAACATGGGAAGAGCAGCAAGACTGCTAATGTTGTCATGGGCGACGTTGAGATGAAAGATGTTGGGTATGGTATATTACCTCTGTTCTTTCATTATGTCATTCTCTGATTGGTGGATTGACACGGCGCTAATGTACATGTCATTACGATATTTCCATGTTTTCTTCATATCAGTCGAGGGACTCAAACCGTGCTGATGGGGGCGGCTCGCATGCTTCGCTCATGGTGTTGGTACGGTCGATCTGAAGTTCACTTCGGGAAAGACGTATGCCTTTGAAGAACGTGCATCATGTTCCCTCAATTAATAAAAATCTTGTTAGCGGATCTCTTACGTATCGAGATGGCTACAAGATTGTATTTGAGTCCAATAAATTTGTAATTTCAAGTATGGAACCTTCTTGGTAAAGGCTATGAATGCGGAGGCTTGTTCCGCTTATCTCTCGGACATTTGTAATAAAGTTGTTAATCATATTTACACAAATTTTGAATCAAATGTCGGCACTCTCTTTGTCATATTAATTTTGGTTGTATGACGCGACTAGCCAAAATGAATTTAATCCCTGATTTCTCAACTGTTAAGGGATCTAAGTGCCAAGTCTGCGTGCAATCTAAACAACCTCGCAAGTAACATACATTGCAGTGAGAAATTTAACACCACTAGAGCTCATACATTCGATCTTTGTGAGATGAATGGTGTATTGACAAAAGGTGGAAAGAAATATTTCATGACTTTGATCGATGACTCTCGAGATATTGTCATGTGTATCTTCGAAATCAAAAGATGAGGCTTTGAGTTTCTTCAAAATCTATAAAGTGAGGCAGAAAATCAACTTGATCGAAAGATTAAGAGGCTTAGGTCTGATCGTGGTGGAGAGTATTTTTCCAACGAGTTTGATTCTTTTATGGAACATGGTATAATTCATGAGAGGACGCCCTACTCACCCCAGTCAAATGGAGTAGCGAAAGAAAGAACCGTACTCTATGATTTGGTTAACGCCATGTTAGACACATCGGGTCTTTCTAAGGAATGGTGGGGGGAGGCATTATTGACCGCGTGTCATGTCCTAAACCGAGTTCCCACAAAGAACAAAGAAATTACTCCATTCGAAGAATGGGAAAAGAAAAGACTAAAACTCTCTTACTTACGTACTTGGGGTTGTTTGGCAAAGGTTAATGTACCAATTCCCAAGAAGCGCAATCTTGGACCAAAAACCATTGATTGTGTTTTTCTGGGCTATGCTTTCCATAGCATTGGTTATAGATTCTTGATAGTAAAATCTGAAGTACCTGACATTCATGTCGGTACAATCATGGAGTCGACTGATGCGACTTTCTTTGAGGATATATTTCCAATGAAGGATAAATCTAACTCATCAAATCCGGAGATACCTAGTTCATCTAATCAGGAATTTGCTATATTCTCTGAACCTATCATTCCGATTGAACACTCTGAAAGTCCCAAGGAGGATGAAAATGAAATTCCTAAAAGGAGCAAGAGACAAAGGACTGCAAAGTCTTTTGGTGATGATTTCATTGTGTACCTTGTAGATGACACTCCCACTTCCATTTCAGAAGCTTATGCATCTCCTGATGCTGACTACTGGAAGGAAGCTGTTCATAGTGAGATGAATTCCATCTTAGCTAATGAAACATGGGAGATCACCGATCGTCCTTATGGGTGCAAACCTGTAGGATGTAAATGGGTGTTCAAGAAGAAACTAAGGCCTGATGGTACTATTGAGAAGTACAAGGCAAGGCTTGTAGCCAAGGGTTATACCCAAAGGAAGGTGAAGACTTCTTTGACACTTACTCACTGTAGCAAGGTTGACCACCATTCGAGTACTACTTTCTCTGGCTGCCTCACACGGTCTTCTCGTTCATCAAATGGACGCGTTAACGGCTTTCCTAAATGGAGAGTTGGATGAGGAAACCTATATGGATCAACCAGATGGTTTTGTAGTAAATGGTCAAGAAAGAAAAGTGTGCAAGCTCATCAAGTCTTTGTATGGTCTCAAACAAGCACCTAAGCGGTGGCATGAAAAATTTGATAAAACCTTAACCGCTGGGGCTTTGTTGTAAACGAAGTGACAAGTGCGTATACTATCGCCATGGTGGGGTGAGGAGTCATCCTTTGTTTGTATGTTGATGACATCTGATTTTGAACCAACCTTAATGCAATTAAGGAGGTCAAAGATTTCTTATCTCGTTCCTTTGAGATGAAGGATCAGGAGTAGGCGATGTTATCCTGAACATAAAGCTTTTGAGAGATGATGATGGTGGGATTACATTGCTTCAGTCCCACTATGTGGAAAAGATTTTGAGTCGTTTTGGGTATAGCGACGTCAATTTTTCTCCTACACCATATGATCCTAGTGTGTTGCTTCGAAAGAATCGAGGAAATGCTAGAGATCAACTAAGATACTCTCAAATTATTGGCTCGCTTATGTATTTAGCTAGTGCCACGAGACCCGACATCGCCTTTGCTGTAAGCAAACTCAGTCGATTTGTCTCAAATCCAGGAGATGATCACTGGCATGCTCTTGAGAGAGTTATGCGATATCTAAAAGGCACTGCGAGCTATGGCATACACTATACCGGGTATCCAAGGGTACTAGAGGGTTATAGTGATTCAAATTGGATATCTGATGCTGATGAGATAAAGGCCACGAGTGGATATGTTTTCACACTTGGTGGTGGCGCTGTTTCTTGAAGTCTTGCAAGCGAGACCATCTTAACGAGGTCAACTATGGAAGCAGAACTCACGGCACTAGACACGGCCCTTTGTTGAAGCGAGTGGCTTCGTGAACTCTTGATGGACTTACATGGTTGAAAAACCTATACCGCAATTCCAATGAATCGTGATAATCAAACTGATTATTAAAGTGAGCAGTTCTAAGGATAATATGAAGTCCTCAAGACATGTGAAGAGGAGATGAAATCTGTCGGAAAATGAGAAACTCCGAGTTATTGCATTGGATTATATCCAAACATCTAAAAACTTGGCAGATCCTTCACAAAGGGTCTATCACGCAACGTGATAGAAAATGCATCGAAGGAGATGGGTATGAGACCCACAATTTGAGCTTTCCACGGTGGTAAACCACTCTATGTGATCGGAGATCCGTGAATTAGAATTGGGAAACAAGCTGTTGGTTAGCGAGAGGAAAGTATCCCTACTTTAATAAATACCACTCCATAAAGATGCAATACTTTCCTATTCGCATGGCAGGTTGATTTATTATCTTAATGTGTTCTAAGTGGCTTATCCTAAGCAAAGATGTTGTCCTGCGAATATCTTTTGAAGAACACACCTATATGAGTCTGATTGTTAAAACGTCGCAGCTATGAGGTGGGGTGCTCTCTAATAAACTCATGAAAGGTCATGGAGTATGACGTATAAGCTCCACCATGGGAAGTCCCACAGTAGCCCGATGTCGGTCAAGACTTCGTGTGAAGCTAGATTGCAGCAAACTTGCAGTTCAAGGCATAGTCCAGTACAAGTTGCAATCTAGTGTAGCATAGAATTCTAGGTGGAAGTTCAACTTAACAGTCTCCACTAAAGTACCGGTATATAAACAGTGTTTTGGAACCAAAGGCGATTACATGTGCCTCTGGGATCAGTGGGGATTGTTGGAATTTTGGCCCAAATATTCTAGCCCATTTTTATTTCAATAATTCCTGAAAATCCTAGAGGCCCATGTGGCCCATTCATGCAAGAGGTGGGACAAATGTTTAGTCCCACATTGCTAGTTGAGTGGAAGTTGGACCAGCTTATAAGGTGAGCCCTTCTACCACTTGGTAAAAGGATGAGAAGGAGAAGGAGAGAGTTCCACACGCGCTCCTCCTCCTCGCCGCCACGCCACGCCACGCCGCCTCGCCTCGCCTCACGGCCAGCAGCCGAGGGTTGAGAATCTCCGAGCCGAGCTCTATTTTGCCACGCATGAATTTTGGGAAAAGCCGATGTGCATCGGCTCTTTGCTATCGGCTCTGGAGCAGATATGCATCGCTCTTTGAGATACATTGCTATCGGCTCTGGAGCATGGACGCGTTTATCTGAAGGTGAAACGTTTGGGCGTGTATCTGAGTTAAATGTGCCTGCTCGTTTCATCTTACGCACCGTCGCCTTCTCTCTGCGCCTATAAGAGAGAGAGGTCGCGCCTCCTCTCAGTGTCTTGTTACACATCCCTTGCCTCGAGTTCCGAGCATTGCGCTACTTCCATCTTCCCCATCCCGTCTTTGGCGTGCACCGCGAGCCGGGAAAGAGGGCCTCCGAGACCCCGCTTGAGTCTGTCTGCGGGAGAAGGGCGATAAGGTTTTGGGGCGCTATCGTAGCGACATCTGGCGTCGTCACGGACTCCCTCACAGATAGCGACGTCTTCCCGACGAGGACTTCTTCCCGACATCGGCACTCTCTTCCTCGGACATGACCAATGACGGTTCCAACACCGGCGGTTCTACTTACGCTCTTGCCGTGTACAACTTCTGTCTCAATCTTGTTCTGATTCTATCCAGAGTTTTATGTCTTGTAGTTTGTGTGGCTATATGCCTTATTTTGTATTCGCTATTTAACATGATTAGTATATTACCCATTATTCTAGTCATGTTTTATCTAGCGTTTATTATGGATAATTCGCTTGGTAAATTGCTCTTTTTCTCAACAGAGCTCCTCCTCGAAACGGGCATACGCTCAGCTATATAAATATAGAAACCACGGGTGAAATCGCTGCTGGGCCAGACAGCACAACGCCCAAAGAAAAAAAAGAAAAAAAACAAGAAGAGAAAATAAAGCCGGCAACAGTGGCTTGACGAAAACGAAGATGACTCGCGACCGTTGCGCCCTCCAGCTACGTTCCACCACATGCCTAGCACTCCGAAGCGCCGCGCACCAAGCAACACCTTCAAGAAGGAGGTGACGATGACGACGCTGTTGCCCGGACATGTCCTAGGGTTTCCCCCGGTACGCTCCGGGAGGTGGGGAAGAGGTACTCCCGACGCCCTTCAGGAAGGACGATGGAACCCGCAGGCGTCACCGCGTCTGTGTCACAATGATAAGGGTTTCTCCCGATCCCTCAAAAAACCACACTTCCGGACGCTTCACCGTGCTCCACGATGCTCGCCACCCGCCAACGCACGCCAACCCATTCGCGCAGCCATCAACGTTTTCTCACTGTGACACACATAGCAGGACCAGTAAGACAGAGAAGAGAGAAACTTCGGCGGTGGTTGTCGGAACAACAGCGTGCGAGAGGGAACAACCTCCACCACCGGAAGGCGTTAGCCGACCAGATACGGCCGCGGAGGCAAACCAGGCCCACCTGGCCTAGACAAGCCCACAGGAGCCCGTGAAGCCCCGCCACCGCACTGCAGCAGGGAACCGTCGTCCAAGCCAACCCTCACACTAGCCCCTACTTCTCCATCCACTAGGGGTTCAACCGCCACCGTCGATCCCTACCGCCAAGTAGCAGCATCACCACCACCGCGTGCACCGGGGAATATCGGACCGCCGCCAGTCTGAGGTACACCATCTGGGCCTGCAAGGGTGCTCAGGGACGAGCATGGAAAGCACGACATCTCCATGACAAGCACGGGTCCCTCGAGGAAGAACGGCGGAAGGCAACCAGATCCAGGCCCGTCTGGCCCAGATCTAGTACCCAACCACACTGCAGCCAAGGGGAAGCCCCTGCCACCCTTCGGTGAACAAGGACCCCGACCTGTGCCCGCAAGGCCCAGATCGGGCCCAACCTGGCCCAGATATGGCCCTGCAAGGACCACCCGCCGAGAGCTCCTGAGGCGCCTCCCGTCGCTCCGCTAGCTGAGGATCCCGCCGCCACCTCGTCTAGGTAGCACGCCCCCGCCATGGCCTCGCCATTCTGCGCCCCGGCCGAAGCACCAAGTCTTGCCGCCGCCGAGAATCCCACGCCTCAGCTGTCGGCCAGGAAAGAGGCCCGGCACCCGAGCCGCACGTGGCCTTGTGGCGCCAAGGCGGGAGGAGGAGAGGAGGTCTGGGAGGCGGCGACCGAGACGCCCGCCTCGTCGCCCGGGGGGCGAACGATACGAGCCCGAAGCGTTGTTTTCACCGTAATTCTTCCAAGAGCTCAAACCTAATACACTAATAAAAATTGCCATAGGAATTTTTCCAAGAGCTCAAACCTAATACTCCCTCCGTTCCAAATTGTGTCTAAATTCATCCAAATTTTAATAAATCTGAGACATCTATTTTGGGACGAAGGGTGTAAAAAAAATTCCTATGAAATACACTGGCAAAGTTTCATAGAAAATAGTCGTCCCGCAGGTTCTATTCCTACAAATCAAATGGCGCTCGCAGGAAAAAAATCCATAAAAACTTAATCATATGAGAATCCTATGAAAATCCTACAAATCAAATAAGCCCTACATGTAACCGTGTATTTCAGGCTTGGTAGGGCCGGGCTGTTATTATTGTCCTGTCAATTGATCTTACGGTCGGGTCGTGTACCACATAAGCCTGTTGTGAGGTGAGCTTTCTGCCGTGGTTTCATCCAGTGCAGAAATTTATGGTCATCACTTGATGGCCATGTCGACGATCTAGATATCAGCTAGGTACACAGTATATGTCCTCGAGGTAAATATATATATATATATATATATATATATATATATATATATATATATATATATATATATATATATGTCTTGGCGTCCACAGTCCACGATGATCTATCACGCGAGCATGCAGGGCCACCTTCACGTGGGCAAGCAGCAAGCAAACTCGCGTACGTGGACCGTGTTGGAAGCATGTAGTAATCATTGCTCGGTCACCAGTGCACATGCCCATGTTTCTCAAGAGATGATCTTTGTGAACTCAGTTCAACATGTTCTTTATTTTGAGTTTTACTTGGTCACGTACTTCCTCTATACCGGTTTATTGGACTAATACATATTGTAAGATATATGTTTGACTATAAATTTAACCAACGAAATATGAATCATATGTCACAAAAATTCCTCTTTTCAATGATATAATTTTTGTGACATATAACCTATGTTTTATTAATAAATTTTATAGTTAAACTTTTTTTAACTCCGTGTTAGCCCAATAAACCGGTACAGAGGTAGTAATAATAGTCATGTGAGGGATACATTATTCCTACTCCGTAGAAGCATATACTCTCATCTTTCTAAAAAGATGTCACAGATTTATCTAAATTCAAATATATGAATACACTATTTAGTATATAACTTCATCCAAATTTAGATAATTTGCGACATCCTTTTCAGGATGGATGGGGTATATAAATTCGCAAGGATACGCCATGTATTCAGGTGGATTATTATAGTCTAGTTTTTCCAACTATTTTTCGCCTATTTTTCTATTTGGCTAATCAAGTTTTGCATGTTTTTGTGGAGTTTTCACAACGGGTAATTAAATAAGTTCACCACAACTTAGTTCAGAAACCATAAGTTGAGCCTAAGTCTCTAAAGACCCCACATTATGTTTTGTCTTCTTCAAACTACAATGATCAATTTATAAATTAACATGTTTTTGAAGGTAACTTCCACCATGAATTTTGGAAGGAAAAAAAGTTTAAAAATGTGTCAAGAAGGCACTTTTCATGATTTCTAAGTATCATTTTGTATGATCGGTCTAAATTCATTTATCTGTATTAGCTATCAATGTCACAAAAGTTTTACTTCACATATACTGAATTTGAACAACATAGATAAACCATCTGTTCTTAAAGAAACAGTCAGAAATAGAACACCTGCCAAACCTTTTGTTTTGAAAGAGAGACTATTTCTTCTTAAGAAACTTCTTTAATTTTACCTCATGAAATGGCACCGCGGAAGTTTCCAAAAAGATTGAGCCGATAGTTATGAGAATAGCATATGCTGTCAAAAGAAACTTGCAAAAGTTCATATAGAATACAAACATTTCTGTCCTAAATTTTTCGATCATAAACAATACAATCATTTTTGTAAAAAAAAAATCCTTCAAAAACAAATTACACTGGGATTTATTTATTTATTTGAAAAAGAGTTTGTTTAGTTTGGACATGCCGATGTCTACATGATTTTTTCATAATGTTTGAAAACTTGTAGGAGTCTCATACCGCAATCTACTCGATCTACAACCCGGAGGAGGAGGAGGCCTGTGCGCCTTCTTTCTTCTTCAGGCGGCAGGTGTCCAGCAGGAAAACAAGAAAAACTCTAAGGCGATCCCCTCCAGACCCAAAGCCCAACGAACATGGGAACATCCATGATTCCGGCCGGGAGATCGAGCCAATCTGGCCACGCCCATACATAACAAGAAGAAGGCGCCGGCGACACGGCACGGCATGTGCTCCTCCTCTCCTCCCATCTTCCTCCGAGACACATGCCCACGGTGCCCACAACCCAAACGCACAGCATCCAGAAAATTCAAGATGCAGCTTGGCTTCAAACAGTAGGTGGGAGCGATAAATGCCGGAGCACAGATGCTTCGATTTAACACGTCGAAGCAGCGCCTACACTGGACTGGGGCTCCGGCCGCAGAGAGCAATGATACCCGTCCAGGAGGAGGACAATAGCCATCAACAGTATGGGCTACAGTAATACTACACGCAGCAGCAGACAGAAGGAACAACGTACGCAAGTACACGGGCGGGCGCGTCATGAGTCATGGCCGATGCCCCGTCCATCTCATCATCTTCCGAAATGATACGGCTCCGGTGGGCGCGGCACGGCGCCGTAGAGGAAATAATTGGCAGATCATACAATACACCGTGCACAAGAATGTTCGTTCCAGCTACTGGGCAGTGGGAGGCACCGATTAATACTCACATTGGCAATACAAGAATGTTCGAGCCGATAAACTACAGTTACACATCAGGAGTGGAATGGACTGGACAGCGTGGATTCCATTTCGTGTCATCAGTAGGTCGTCAGCAGAATCTGGCTCTACACTTTGCACCTGAAAATTCCTTTTGCACAAACCTGGGAATGCGTGGTTCCCAGACCAAGGGCGTGAGACTGGATAAACAGCCCAAAGTTCCTACTAGTTGTAACTGCAAGCATGGGCGTGGCACTATACATGAACTAAACAGAATATCCACTCAGCAGTTGTGCCCTAGGCGACTTCAGTGACGAATACCTCTGTTCCAATTTTCAGCATCCGAGGCCTTTCAGTATACTCCTCAGCTCTCTGATAACATCTGCGCTCGCCGCATACGATCCAGGGAGGTTTATGGCGTGATATTCCAACGCCTTCCAATGCGAGATCAGAGCGAAATGCGGGCGCCGGTACAAGCTGCTGATGATCTCAAGAACCTTTGTGTCTCGTGTGGCCGAGACCAAGTGTGTCATACCAGCGCCATGAGCCCCTATTACTACCGAAGCTTCCAGGATAGCCCGGAGTTGCTCCTTCATACTCATGTGCGCGAACAGACCGTTGACAACAGTTATGTTGCACTTCTGACCTTTTGCCCAGTTCTCAACCGCACGGAATACCTCCAGCTCATTGCTTAGTCTGGATTCAACCTTCCCACTGTGACGTGGGTGGGCCAAGTAGTCTTCTCGCCGGACAAAGAGAACATTGGGTCCGTTTAATGTTTTAGACGGATAGATGCGGTCGTCTAGAAGATCGAAAGAAGCTATAATCATCTCCCCAAATTCAGACAACCGTGCAGTTTTCTGGGGGTCAGGTTTTTCTCTAAGGGACTGAGCGGAGGCACCTTCACAGCTGAAGCTTTCACTAAGCCCCTTAAATAGAGCTGTCTCATAGCCCAATGGTGAAAGAACTGCATGCCGGAAACAAACTGGACCAGAGAAGTTCTTCACATAAGCCACATTCGAAAAAAGTGCTTCCCATGTTTGCTCCAGTGGTGCCTGTGGATGTCAGGTCATATCAGTTACAACGAGCATATATACATGGGGGACAAAAATGAATCATTATGGACAAGAATGGGTTCACTTGTTAATTAGCAGGTAAAATGCACTGGAAGGCCAAGTTTAATCAGAAGGTATGCAAGCAGCTGATCTCAGTACAATGGCAAAACTGAACACGTTCTTCTGTTGAATGAGAAACTTAAGTTTTGCGAGGAAGGATCATACTGCAAATATAATGACAACACTGCTGGACAGCCACCGCCCTATAATATCTTTAAATGTTTTAATGAGTTGCAAGCAGCACACACACATCAACTTCCAAAGGTATGTCACTGTACTAACTATTCCTTGGACAGATGGTGAGATAATTGATGAAACATGCTACAGAACGGTTCCCTTTAGTTGACTGATTTTGGCAAGCTAACTCATAAGAGTCAAAACTTAAGCATAGTACTTGTTATAAATCACACTTTAAGCTGGATACAATTATTCTGAACAAAGTGAATAACATGACAGAGAAATGGAAAATGAAAGTTTAGGAAAATGTGGAATCATAGAGGGTGTACGAATGGCAGGGCTTTGGATAGGCGTCAGGACAGAATTCTCAGGAATTTGTATCTGTTGTAGATAAATACTAAGAGAAAGGGAAAGAATTTGGAAGAGTTCCTGATTGGAATGATCTCTGAACAGGAGCAACAGACATGGTCCTAAATACGAAATGAATGAACGCACTAACAAAATACACATGGGCACATAGATATGAAGTTGATATTTGACCACCCAGAATTATTGCTTAAACAGGCCAATTGATCATATCGCATGCAAGTATGTAACAATTATAATGTACCAAGAGTCATAAGCATAGAATGTTTCTAAGTACGGGACATACCTTGCAATGCCCATCCACGAAAACAACATTAGGACGGTCAGGTAAATTTGTGACTCTGGAACTAACATATGCACTGTACCAGTCTGTAATTGTGTGGAAAAGGTTTGCATACTCAAATCGTGTGACCAAAAGTGTCGGCTCTTCAACCCACTGCACCAAGAAGTATAACACAGTCACCAAGCAATTACAGAAATTAGGGAGAATGTATTGAAAATGTTGTAATAAAAAAGAACTTCAATATAATAGTCACGATCCTGAAATAATGTAAAGATCTGCTTGACAACAAGTTCGTGTGCTTCTTCGTGAAAACGTACTTCCTCTGTTCACTAAATTAACAATTTAGTTTGCCAAAACGTCCTATATTGTTGAATGGAGGGAGTATATTGCATTGAGAGCCTATGTGCTGGTACAATTTGATGCAATGGAAATACAGCACCATTAATTTTTTTACCACTCCTAGATATTAATGTGTACTGACATGCATCAGTGGTATACTAGTAAACCGGTGATCATTGTATGAAGTACCCATTTCACCCTTAGAACAGAAAGGAAAAGGTAAGATTCCACACAATAATCAGAAAAGTAACATATCAAATCGTTCATTTGGTAAGGCTCAACTCCTCCCTCCAATTTACTTTTCGCCACATAGGCTTACAACTCCATATGTTGACCCCCAGATCTATAGGCTTACAACTCCATATGTTGACCTCCAATTTGGAACTACTAGTTTGCAGATACCCCCAGATCTATAGGCTTGTGCTAACCCCAATGGTTCAACTTTTACATAACAGATAAAAATACAACGGCATTTCAAAGACAAAACAATAACTGGAAAACTGACTGCAGTGTTTATTTGCCACAACCCACATGATAACCGTCATTATTTTATTTAGATGTGTATGTAAGTCTACATATAACAATGATAAAAAAAGGAGCTGCTATGCCTAGCCAGAAGCGATAGGTGCTAGGCAGAGGAAAAACTAGGGTTCTTTTTTCGAACCATGCAGGAGGTCTTGTATGTTAAGTCAATTCCTGTCCCTAACCCCATCATTCTTATGGAAATCATTTCATTTCATTAATTCTTGTGGCAGCCAAACATGATTTTTCAGCTTGGAATTTCAAATTGGACAGTGTCCTTTCATTTCATTTATGCCAAATGAAATGAAACGAGGGGTGCCAAACAAGCTCTAAGATCACTAAAAAGTAGACAACCAAGCTCTAGGGAAGAACTAGCCTAAGTATGCAGTAAAAGGCAACCCCCGCTCGCTGACGCGTGAGACCGACTGTAACATATCAGTTTCGATCTGCTGAATGACTTGTAGGATTGGTCTGTACACATTGTTTAACACTCTTCCATTCATCTCCTTCCAGATATTCCAAATGGCAAGCATCACTAGCGAGTTTAGTCTCTTCCTGTTGTCACCCTGGACTGTCACTTGCCTGAGACCACCAAGAGCGAAACGAGAGTGCAGTAGAGGGAACAACCTGAGCCAGACCGGCCCAACTAAGAATTGTGCTCCAGATGATAGTTGACGACTACACAACTGATGAAAAGGTGTTGAGCATCCTCGCTGGCCGAGTTACATAAGTCGCATTTGTCGATGTCCAGAAGGCCACGCTAGGCCAGCCTGTCAGCCGTCCATTTTCTTCCTCTGTTGATCAGCCAGGAAGTGAATTTGCAGCGAAGCGGCACCAAGAACTCCAGATGGCCTTAGCTGCATCACATGAAGTAGCAGCAATCAAATGGGTACAGTAAACAGACTCGGAGGAGAAGGCTCCATTTGGTTCCCAGAGCCAGGTCCATGAGTCTTCTTGGCCTGGAGTGAGATGAAAATATCTAAGTTCTTACCAAATCACAAGCACTTGCATGAAAGACTGAATGGAGAGAGTTTTTTGGATGTCGCTAATCTAAGTACTACCGAGAATTGCTCCGGCCACCATTCTCTTTGCTCTAGAGACTGGATTGATAGCTGGGTAAACATCAGGAGCAAAATTCTCAACTGTTTTCCCATTGATCCATTTGTCAGTCCAGAAAGAACACATCTCAACATTTTTTTAGCGTGACTTTGGTGGCCGCATTGATGATCTGGCGAGTTTTCTCGTCAATGGGCATGGCCAAGATACTCCATAGTTTGTCCTCAGCAACCCTCAGGCTTCATGCCCAACGAATGCACAAAGCAACGTTCACAATTTCTAAGTCTATGATCCCCAAGTCCCCTTGTGATTCAGGTATGCACAGTGATTCCTAACTGACCAACCAATACCCTCCATGAACTGAATCTGCTCCCTTCCAACGAAAAGCCCTTCTAATCTTATCAATTGCTTTGAATACCCGAAAACACTAGGGATTTAAGGCTAGTGCTTTGTTTACCCTGATATATAGTCTGCTATACTACTTTGATATTGTCATTCATTCCTATCTAATATATGGTGTGCACAGAGAGACACAGTTGCTTCTTACTGTCTTGAGGAAGTAAACTTTAGCACCCATGCACATGTGCGCAACCAAACTTGCTGAAGACAAATTTGTATGCAGCTATCAAATAGGGGCCCTAAGCAAAAGGGGACAGAATATGCACCCCTTGTGACATTTGATTCTGAATTCCTACTATACTTAAGATCTTTGATTCTGAATACAGTACGTAACACTTCAATCATTTCCTTACTATGCACCACATAGGGGACAGAGTATGCACCACTTTGTCAGCAGTTGTCTTGGAGAAGTTGCTGGCAATTAAGGTGGAATAACTATGGCATAGATCTTAAGTGCAGATTGTGTGAGCTGGAGGAAGGTTGCAAAGCCGTTCTTCAATTCGAAAGATACTCCAATTTAATTAATATTCGGAGTAGGATATACAGATAAAAGAAATTAATACTAGTACTCCGTAGAAGGTTGCTGCATGAGAACTGGATCCAGTAGACTTTAATTAATTCCTTGCTACTACATGCCAAGCACACAGCCATCTGTGTTGTTTAGTTTTATCAGATTACGAGTTCTAGGACAACATATTCTGCTTAGTAGCTCATTTCCGAATTCGGATCAATCACTAAACAAAAGCTACTCATCAGTTATCACGACAAGGAATACCTGGGAGCAGTGGAGCTCACCGGGCGGCACCACACGCGCGGAGTCCAGTAGAGCTCTCATGGTGTGCATCCCGATCCCGTCGGAGGGCACGTAGGCGTCCAGGAATCCAGGTTCCACCAAGGGCCCCGTCCTCCCCGCCGCCACACCCTCCACCTCCATGGCGCCGGATTCGTACCTGGGAAGCTCCTCCTGCTCCGCGCGGCCCATCACCTGTCCGATCGGCTCGCCGCCGCGTGACATTGCGATGAGCGCCGGGTCGAGCCGCACCCGCCCGCCCTCGCAGATCGAGCTACCCAGAGTCTCGCTGTGGTGGCAGCGGAACCAGCCCCCGCCTCCCGTTTCCTCGGGGAGGACGTCCACGGGGCGGGTGAAGCCGTTCCCGAAGTAGGCCTCGCAGGAGCGCGGCGGCAGCGACGGGTCGGCGGTCCAGGGGAGCAAGGACGGGAGGCGCGGCCACGGCTTCTGGGAAGAAGTCGCTCGGACCCTCTCGTGGGTTTGGGGTTCGGCGGGCTCGGCGGGATTTGGGGGAGGGTGGTGGGACTGGAGGAGGAGGTAGAGCGAGAAGGAGACGGCGTGGACGACGAACACGATGAAGAGGACGCACGGGATGAGGCGTCGGAGCCTCTGGCCGTGGCTGTGCGTAGCACGGCCGGCCATCATCGCCGACGACGGGCGGCGGCCGCCGGAGTGTGCTCGGCGCCGTCGGGGGTTTGTGTGGGGCTCGACTCGAGGCGAAGTGGCCGCGATAGGGGGGAAAGTGGAACCGTCCGGAGGCACGTTTGGTGGTAGGAATCGGACGGTTGGTGGAGTGGTTGGTCGATCTTTGGACGGCCGCGATTCTGTTACGGATTTACTTTTTGCGGACCTAACGGCCCGATGGTTGGACGCCGTTACGTAGGCGTCACTCCCACTGCTCCACTACGACTCCGTAGACTCCTCATGTGCTTGCTTTTTGCAAATATAAATAATTCCCATTTGGTACAACGGAGTAGTTGTATGGATCTCAGTATCTCACCAGAACTGAGATTTCAACCGAACAGAAGCAGGAGCAACACCGACCATGCACTCGATTAGTTTACTTATTATTCTGCAACTTCTGCAAATTCCGATGGTTGCGATGTTACTAAATGAGTACTAAATGGCTCCCAATTTGTTTATGATTTTGAAGAAGAGGCTCCGGTCTACAGATGTCAACATCTAGTCTATCTAGAATGTCTAAAATTGGAACCACAAGAAATGGACAGCTGTTTATAAAAACAGAGTACTAGTCTATAATATTTAACTGTACTTATCACCACCGTTTAGATAATTACATTGACACGATTGCGGTTTGCCTCTTCTTTGAGTCACGTATTCAATTCAGGAATCAGAATCTCTGAAGCAGCTCAGTATGTATTCTCTCAAGAATAGGATACTCGACGTGGAGTAGTAGATAAGGCTAATATTGCTCACCCCTACCGTTGGATACTCCCTCAGGTGCAACGCAGGTGACAGCGGTAGTTTCTAACGTAAGTGGTCACTTATACTAAAAACATGACGTGACAAGCAATCAATAAAAAGAGAGGCAAATGAAGTAGTAATATGTTACCATCGTATTACAATTTTTAATTAAAATAAGTCTATAAAATAATATTCTCTCCTAACCGTATTAGTTGCCTCAAATTTGTCTAGATATGGATATATCTAGCACTAAAACTTAACTAGATACATTCGCGTATAGATGAATATATGTCAACTAATATAGGTCGGAGAGAGTACTCTAAGACTAGTCATAGTGGATGGTACCTTAGTATGTTACTAGTCTAAGTTACTACCTTTATAGTTGTAGTAACTTAATATAGTAACTTAGAATATTATTTTTTAGACTTATTTTGTATTGAAAAGTATGATGTGATGGTAAACATATTATGTTATTTCATTTTTCTTGTTTTTATTAATTATTTGCAACGTCATCTTTTGGTGGCGTATATGTTACTTTCCACTGTGAGTAGCATAAGTTACTACACTAAATTACTATCACTATAAAGGTAGTAACTTAGACTAGTAACATATTCATGTTACTACTTTAAGTTAGTAGCCACTATGACTAGCCTCATTGGAACAAGGCATTGTTTTCTTTTGAACAGGGGAGGTCCTAGAGGGACCTAGAAGCTTTCATTCAACGGTGGCGTAACAAATACAAGGCAGACCAAAGAGATAAAGGAAAATACAAACAGGTCTGAACTTTTTGCACAAAGGACCCTAAAAGTAAAACTAAAAACGCCATCAGGTCCAGCTCCATCACCACCGCATCGATTCGCTGCAGCACAGCCAAGCACCGCGCCGCCGGGGACAAAACCACTTGGGGCGAGATGCCAGGAGCCAACTGTGCTAGAGCTAAGGGGCCTCCATCTTGGCATGGCAGCCTGGAGGTTGGTCTTCTCCTTCAATCGTCGGTCGGAGAGAACCGAAGCCGACGAGAAGGGTAGGAGTGGCCGCCTTTCGACCATCTTGGACGAAAGCCAAAGAAGGGCTGCCGTGGATTCACTCCCGGGAGCAGCTTCCGAGCTCCCCTGCTGCAGATACGCCACATGACAAGCAGGATGAAGAAGCCCAGTCTCGCCACCACCACGATGAGACGGGAAAAGCTCCTGAACCTGAACGCCATCGACGAAACTGCCGAGGCAATGCTTAGCCATGAATCCTCCTTGAACAGATCTAGCTACTACCACCATGGACGGAGCAGAACAAGCAGAAAGGAGGAGCACAAAGCCTGCTTCAATTTTATTGGAAAGAAAAGAGGAAAGAGATAGGGAGCGGCGGCAGACGAATCAAACCATCGCCATGGGTTTGGCGTTGCAGCGAAGGCATAAGCGCCTCCATCTAGACTCCCACAACTCCACGCCTCGTCGTCATCTACATGATCCAGAGGGAGAGTAAGAGAAGAGGAATCAAAGGGAGGGCCAGATCCAAACTCTGCTTTATTGGCCATGGAGGAGAAAAATCTACCAGCTACAAGAAAAAGAAGAAGCCAGACCCCCCACCCACCAGTCGTCGGCCACCATGGCCGCCGGCGACAGTGGGGAGAGCGGCCGGCGCGGAGATCTGGAGAGGAGAAGTCCCACGCGGGGAAAGTCGCCACAGGGGCAGTCCGGTTCGAGAGAGGACGGGAGAGAGAGGATTGCTAGTTCAACAAGGCATTGTTTGAGTACCTCTATATCTCTACCATTGTTATCAATCTTTGAGGGTGCTAGAGGCAAAAAAAATCGCCTAGGGTGCCACCAGCATGGCTCATTGTTTCATCTGACGCTCCCATCCCGCACCCAAACCGCACCGGGAGGGAGCTTTGTCGGCAAGACAAAGTATAAATCTTCCTCTTTTGTTTAGTTTTTTCCCTCCATTTTCCCTGGCCCTACCGTCCGCACTCACGGCATTTTCTGTCCCCCGGCGATCAGGCGTCTTCATGCTGCCATGCCACTGAAGAAGTTCGGCGGCCCGTGTTCGACGGATGCGCCGCCGGTGAAGAAGGTGAGGCAACCAAAGTAGTGCCTTGTTGGCATGTACAACACCGAGTAGGTGGTAGAAGTCCAGCGGCTGGTGGTGCTCTCATCACACCGCAGGGTGAGGGACCTTAAGGCTAAAGGTGCCAAGGTGGTGATGGCGGAGAAGACGGCGATGATGGCGACGGAGAAAATTGTTCCTTCGCCTCACACCGACCAATAATGACCTAGCTTTTGTGGAAGACAAAGGAGCATCTCTTCTCCGGCAAGCCTCCCGTCATCCTCTTCGGCGATGTTCCACTAGGGCATCGAACATGCAACGCCTCTATCAAGGTTCTCTCTAGAGTACCACGACAGTGATCCGCACGTCAACTTCAACCCCAACACCACCTTATTCTCGCCAACCACCTGTGCCGATCACACTCATGCCTTGGTCACCACCTACCTCAACCACCCCTACACCAGCTTGCCGACCATGCGACGCGGACCACTTTTGTTCGACTAGGACGTATGCGGTTAATAAACCGATTGTCGGCAGTTCGGCGGTGGTAGATAGGACGCCCGCAGTGTGTTCTGTGGAATGAATAAGGTGACTCCATCATGCATGGCCTCATACAAATAGTCTCCCAGGATGTTGCCACCGTCGTTGGTGCCTTTACACAATAGGAAGCCCATGCCTACATGGAGGATGAACAAGGAGGATGAAGTGGAGGAGGTGCCCCTAGCCAGCACTATCGTCGGGCAAAGGGAGACCAAGCCATGCAAACTGGTGGAGGAACCTGAGGCCCCAAGTGGAGGTCCAAGGGGAGACTAGTGCCTCGCCGAAGCTTGGAAGGTGGTGAACATCAATTCTCTCACCAGTGAAAATCAATATTTTACACCTATTGGACGAGAGTGAAATTGGCATTTGATGAGCACAAACTTGTGGATCCCGACTTCGCACCGTTGGGCATTACTATTGGAGATATGCCCTAGAGGCAATAATAAAAGTAGTTATTATTATATCTTTGTGTTTATGATAAATGTTTACATTCATGCTATAATTGTATTAACCAGAAACATTACTACTTGTGTGATTTGTAAACTAACTAGAGTCCCTAGTAAAGCCTCTTTGTAATACTATCTTGTTGGTTAATAGATGATTATGTTTTCCTTATCATGAACATTGAGATGTTGTTAACAATAAGATCATATCATCAGAAGAATGGTGTGATGGACATACTTCTATAGATAAGCGTAGCATAAAGATCAAGTCATTTCATTAGTTTGTTTGCTATAAGATTTCTGATACATAGTAACCTAATTACTTCGACCATGAGATCATGCTAATCACCATCACATAAAGTATGCTTTGATGACATCAAACACCACTTTGTAATTGGATGGTTATAAAGGTGGCATTCAGTATTCGGAAAGTATGTGTTGAGACACATGGATCAAGAGTGGGATTTTGCGGTGACCCAGCATACCACTGCATGATGTAGTACACTATAGTCGTTGACATAACACCAATGAAACACTGTTCACTAGTATTACATCCCTCGGAGTGGTACAACAGAAACACAGCAGGTCCAAGCCATGACTATAGGTTACAACTCAACTCTTTACACAAGATCCAGAGAACACTCTAGGTTAAAGAGAGAGAAAGAAACTTCTTACAAAGAAGAATCAGAAATAAAAAACTCCAAAACTATCATACTATTAAGACTCGTATCTTTATTAATGGTCTGGCATTGCTGCTATTCTAATACACTAAAGAAATAGGTTCTATGGATATAGACTATATTCCTATGTACTCAGTAGCTTCGTCTTCACTTGAGTTGATGTATATGTTGACTTCCTTGACTTCATTGAAGAGCTTTATCTTTTGATGATGATTCCTGGAGCATGATTTGATGTAGACATCGTTTGTACTGGCTTTAGAACCTAGCAAGGGTTAAGAAGATATAAGAAGGACTGCTTATATGTGAATTATCTTATCTTCAAGTTTTACCTTCCAAGTGATGACATTTATAAGGAACTGAAGTGTTAACAATCCTAGGTATATAAGTAAAGCTTAATGTAATGTGATTATTATTAATTGTCATTTGATGTTTGAAGTGGCAAAAAGAATAATATTTGAAGAAAATCTTACTCAACTAAGCAGAATCATTTAAGCTTTTAAGTTAATATTATGAGGTGTTCTTTCTAGTTAAAGTCTTTAAGTAAGATAAGAAAGAATTACTCCATTTGAATAATGACAACATTAGTATTTGAGACTTATCTATCTTGGTTTTTAACTTGGTTGGTTTGGTATTAAGATGCTTTATAACTTAATTATAACATACCAAAGTTAACTATAAAGCATATAATAAACTATTTAGAATTATGTAAAGTATTATAAACTAAAGTTAACTTTAAAGACATAGATGGACTTTAGGTGAAATGCTTGTTATACTTATACCTTGTTCACTTTATAATGTTTCTTTAAAGTTACTTAAGAATGGTATTAATTTTGTTTGGTAGTGGTTTCTTTACATTATGAATGTATAAAGGGATTTACCTCCCTATAAGGGTGTGGTTAGGGTTTGTGAATAAGTAAATAATATTATTTACTACTTATGAACTCACTTATAGTGTTTTGATTTGTTTATAAACTTGTGGTTAAAGTAAAGTAATAGGTTTTATTTCATTATAAATTATTCTTGGAGATTTTATATTTAATAAAGATCCTTTTGGAAAATAAACTACATATATATAGTTGAATGATAATTCAATAAAATTGTATTTAAATGGTGTTAAATCATTTTGACTTAATAATTTTAGTATTTAAGACTAATAATATTTATTAGACTTTAATTGGTTAATTTTAGAATTTTAACAAATTTTATTTGACATTATATGATTTATTAACTAAAGAAATAGGTCTAAATTCAAGTTATTAAAGTGTTAATTTTTTATTTACCTCAAAAGTGGAATATTATATTTTTAACATGTAGTTATTATTTTTGTGATCATTTTGATATATTACATTTATTTTTGTGATTTATAATTAATAAGTTATGATTTTTATAAGGTTTATTACTTTATAAATACTTAATAAATATTGAATTAAGGGAAATAATAATACACGATTATAGTTTTAAATTATAGTTCTTATTTTTCTAAGAATTTTGGTATTTTATTTATATTTTTAACATTTACCATTATTAAAATATGATTTATCAAAGTATTATTTCTTATAAAAGTTTTATTAAATAATATTTATTAAAATAATCATCATAATAATATTTGATATTAGTTTTAAGTTGTAGATTTTATTTTTCTGAAAATTTTCATATATTATACACATTTTTCTGATTTATAAAACAAAAGTTATTAATGAAACAAGATTTAATCATTTTATTTATATTGGAATTAATATTGTTTTATCTAATTTCTAAACAGAAAAGAAAATTTGTACCTAAGCTAAATCTACCCACGGCCACTGACCAGTGGGCCAGTGACCATGTCATATTCCACGCGAGCAATGGACTAAGTCCAACACGCTGACGTGGCCGGGGATGATGCGGTGATGATGTCAGAGTGACGTCATCCAAGGATGAACCTCCCGGATCGATTGTCGATCGATGGATTCCATTCGTGCGGGCGGCCGCGGTTTTGTGTATCGGAAAGGGGATGATGCGAGGATCCTAGCTATGGCGGCGCCACTCAAAAATGGTCATCGGGGACGGCGGTGCAACGTCGGCGAGCGGCGGTGGCGTCGGGCTCTCGCGGGAAGGAAGATCCAGAGGGAGAGAGAGGAAGCGGAAAGGTGCTTGAGCACCGGTGGCTCACCAGGAGCATGACGGTGGTGGTGGCGAGGCGGGGCGATCACGGGAGACTGAAATGGATCGTATGGGCACCTAGAGGGGGGTGAATAGGTGCTAACCAATTTTTAATAAATTTTCAATTTTAGGCTTGACACAAAGTAAATTCTCTAGATATGCAACTACGAGAATTTCCCTATATGCAACCCTAACTACTAAGCACGTAAAAAGAGGAGCGAAGGAACCGTAGTGGAGCACGCGGAGACACAGGGATTTGTTTTACCGCAGTTCCTTCCTTGTTAAGGGAAGTACATCTGTGTTGGAGGGGTGGTTGGTTCTAAGAACACCACGCCACAATTGGCCTCACCCTATTCTCCGATGGATCTCGCCACGAGAGGCCTGATCCACCTTCTCCACTATTGGATCCCTTCGAGGCGGGAACCGATGCCTTTTACAATGCTACCGGGGCACACACCCACAACTGAATTGGGGGCTCCTGGGAAGACAACAAGCTGTCACAAGAACAAGGTTTATCAATATAAACAAAACAAGGATCTAGGTATTTGCAAGAAATACTAGATCGGTGATTCTCCAAATGAATGGAGAGGAGATAAAGCGCTTGATTGCTGATGATGAAGATCGAGTTCTCCTCCTTCGATTCCCCAAGGGATCTAGGTGGAGCTCTCTTGGATGAAGGTTGCAGATCATATCTTGTCTTTTTCGAATGAATCAAGAGGTCTGGTAAGAGGGGGAAGGCTGTCTTAAATACCCCTCCCCAGATCTGGCCGTTGAGCAACTTTGGGGGCAGATTATCCGCCCCCTGGGAAAACTCCGCCCCAAGGGCGGATATGCCGGGAGAAAATCCGCCCCCTCTCTGGGGCTGGCGCCTGCGGAAACTTGGTGAAGATCTTGGGGGGGCGGATAATCCGGCCCCCTCCTGGGGCGGATTATCCGGCCTAGCCGGAAAGTCCGGCCAAAACTCCGCCCCCTCTCTAGGGCTTGCGCCTTGGCGGTGACCAAGGCGGGCGGACTATCCGCCCCCCCCCTGAGGGCGCTCCCCCTAGATGTGTGCATATTTAAAATTTGCATTTGAATACAAATACACACACTAGAGAGAACACAACTTTCGTAGCAAAGATAATTGAAACAGGGTGGGTTGGGAAACAAGGTCATACCACCGAGTAGTGATTATAGCCAAAGAAAATAATTAGCTTGATAGCCTCCAAGCACATCCCAACAATATTGATGCATACATTAGATAATCCCATGATTCCATATGCCATCAAATATGCTCCATAGATAAATCCTGAATTCCATGAGATCCACAATAGATAAATCCAGAATTCCATGAATACCAAACATAGTACCAAACATAGTGGAGCACGACATAGTCTTACATAATCCAAGCACAAATAGCAAATAAGTTCACGCTAAAAAAAGGCACAAGCAATCAAATAAAACGACTGAAAGACAAGTGCTTGCGCCCGACCCTTGCAAATCCACGAGACCTAATAGAACTACTTCTCCCCCTTTGGCATCGAAAAGGAAGAAGAGCGATGCTAACGCCCCTGAAGATCACTCCTCCTCATCCTCCTTTGGGTTTATAGCAACAAACTGAGATGGTACTACACACTCAAATTTGTAAGAATCAAATCAAACAAAATCCAAAGTTGAGTGTGTTTTCCATAAGAACAAGAGATATGCAAGAAAATCCAAAGCGACCCATTAGAAACCAAATCTTCTCTAGGAAGTGGGCGGTGGCCGAAGCCACCATGTTGGAGCGCATGGCATGACACCGCGAAGATGTATCTTGAGTTCAAAACCAATGCTCATCGATGACCCACATATCACAAAATGATATTAAGGGAAATGATTTTTCTTGCTTTCGGCATTATGGGGGGAGGGTTAGCCCAATCAATTAGGACCACACTCCCCCTATGTCTATGCCTGCATCTAAACCAAATACATGAATAAGAGCAAGTGAGTGTGCAAGGGTAGTCAAGCCAAGCTCCTTGAATCTATGATATTTAGCTCATTCCTCAAATAACAAAATCTTTCTTCATCAAGGGGCTTCGTTGTCACATCCCAAGATTTTCCAAATCTTGTAATGTGAAAAATAAATGAATAAAATAAAATTTTGTTTGATTTTCAGGGCCAGAAGAAACTTTTTGAATTCAATTGGAACCTCAAACCAATTTGAATCAAATAATCCTAAAAGTATTTAAAAAGATAAACATTTAATAAAGGAAAATAAAATATTTTGGAGTTACTATTTTGGATCTTTTAAATAAAAGGTTTTGGCTTTCAAAAGAAAAATTGGATTTTTAAATAAAGATTATTTTATAGAACCAAATTAAACCTTGGCCAATATTTGAAATAAAATGTTTTGTGTTGATTAAAAATAGTAAAGGTTTATTTAAATAAAATAATAAGGATTTGATATCCAATTTTATTTAAAGTAAAGGCTTTTCCCATTTTAAATAAACACTAAAAACTTATTTATTTATTTTAAATAAGTTTTCTAAGTATTTTATTTTCTCAAATAAAACCTACTGAAGTGTTTTGGTTTTATTTTAGATTTCAAAATAAATATTTAAATAAAACAAATCCTATTTGATTTAATAACTAAGGCCCATTTATTTAATTGTTAATGTACCATAAATAAAAATGTTATTTTGTTTTAAACAAGTTTTCCAAATATCTTTATTTCCAAATGAAACCTACTGTTTTGGTATTGAAAATATTTGGATTTCAAATGAAGATTTTATTAAATAAATCAAACCCTATTTTGTTAAATAACTAAAGATCCATTTTATTTAATTAAAGAATGGATCCTAAAAAGAATAAAAATTATTATTTTATTTTGGGATTTGGTTGATGTTGATAAACATAACCAAATTCAAAGTTACAAAGTTTAGTGATTGTTTGAATCAAAATTGAGTGTTGTTTGATTTGTTTGTTTGAATATTCAAAATAGAAAATAGTATTGGAAAAAGAAAAATCAATCAGACAGGAAAAAATGTGAGAACAGTCGACCCAGCCTCAAATTAATCCAACTAACCCAAAGAATGACCCACCTCTCTCCCCCAAATAACCGTTCTTTGTCACTGCACACACCCTGCAAAGGAATGACCGTGGACCCCTCACTCCTTTTCCCATCGAGCGGCCCTTTCGCTAGCCATCGTCTTCACCGCGACCTATTCTTCCTCAGACAGCGTCACCGTTCTTAGTCAATCAATCCTCGATTTAATTCACTTAACTGCCGCATTGATTCCGTCCAGCAACCGTGCTATGATAAACGCCAGCGTCTCCTCCTCCGTTCCCCTCTGTCGCCCCTCCTCGACACGCCCCCAGACTGTCGGATTTTGCTCAGACATCCCCCTGACTCCGACGAACATCCGCGACGATTCCGGTGAGCCCAGCCACTGCCTGGCCCCCTCGACCACCCGGGCGTGATCCCCATCTCCCTACGCATCTCCCAGCACCAACCACTCGTCCACGCGTGCTCTAGAACGCCGACAACAAGCACGACCGAGCACCACCGACGGCGCGTCTACTCCGGCGAAACCTCCCTGGTAAACCAAACTGCCCCAAACCCTCTCATTGACACTCCCTTACTCCCCATGCTCATACACACCTAATGCTACCTTCCAATTGTCTCGGCGCGACCTGCAACTCTGTCCACGACAACCTCCAGAGGCACCCGCCGTTCGCAACAGCTCCGGCGAGCAATCCCTGACAGCACCGTGCACCCCTTGGACTATCACGACCACGTTGAGCACCAACATTCCACGGCGATCACTATGAGCATCTCCCTACCTTTCCTTGCTTCCTGTATCGCCGGCGCCGTCATCGTCTGGCCGCTCCGCCGCCAGCCACCGCCGCAGCGCCGCTAGTTTAGGGACGAGCTCACAGCAGCCGTCCGATCTTGATCCGGTGGATAGGATAGAAAGTAGAGCGAAGCGGTAAGAGCACGCCTGAGCCGCACGATATCAATTAGATCCAACGGCCTGCGTCGCCTGATCCGCGCGAACCGTTTTCGACGAATCAGAACGTGCCGCGTGTCACTGGATGATTTAGAATAGAATTTGAAATCAGATTTAGATGCCATTTTGAAACCCTTGTAACTTTCAAACCACACGTCCAAATTTTGCAAACTTTATATAATTGGAATCAGTAGAACAAACCCTGTCCAACCATGCCCTTGGTTTAGCAAATAGTATCTGTTAGCTTGTTGGTTTTTGCAGAAACTTTTGATTGCTTGTTAAGGTTGTAAAAATTGTTTAAAAATGAATTTGGGGTTAAAATCTTTTGCAATTGGATTTATTTGAACCTACTTACCATATGAAACACTTTGTGGACTCAAAAATGTATTTTGTGAATTAAAATAATGATTCTTTGATTTAAAACCATTTCTAGTCAAATAGAAATGTGGTTTATTTATTAAAAATGATTTTGAAGGAAAACTTTTGGGAAATGATTTGTTTTAAACTCTTTGACCCTAAACAACAAGTTTTATGGTTTGAAAACATATTTGGTGAACCTTGGAGATTAATGCCTTAGTAAAAATATTTTTACACCACATAAAATGATACTTTGTTTTGAAAATGGTTTTGAGGTGAAACCTTTTGCAAATGACTTTGCCACTTTACAAAATGACCATTAGGTGTTTTCAAAAGTATATGACCCATTAGGAACCACTTTTTCAAATTAAACAAAGCTTGGCATGCTTTCATGCATTACTTTGATTATATGATTTTATGTGTTGTTTTGCTTGATTGGTAGATTGAGTTTGTGCCTTGCTTGATGGATTTGTAGTGACTTGAAGAGTGTGATTGTTGCAAGGACAAGGAGTGAACCCATACTCTACCAAAAAGGCAAGTGATGCTTCATACTTTCTATCCCATTACTTTCACTATGCATTAGTGATTTTGCCAAGTAAAACTTGCATGGATTTTGCTAAGTATAAACCTTGCTATAGTAAAACCTAGTAGATGAAACCTTAATGGAAATATTCCTAAGTTAAGATTCCTATTACTATCAAGCTTAGCCTAGCTAATATAAAACATGGGTGGAATATATATGCACACTATGGAAAATTTCCTAAGTCTAAGGACTTGTGTTTTTGTTTAATAAAACAACTAAGTTAATGAATCACCTGGGTGGAATGGGACTTGCTTGGTGGTTTTTGGTTGAGTGGTTCACAAGGCCCATGTTTATGGTTTACCTTGTGTATCTCACTTGTGGATGGCCACCCAGGAACAAAGAGATTTGAGATGTCAAATGTTGAGAAGCTTCAAGTGCAACCACTTGGCAATATAGGATCTGCCATGATCATATAGGTTGCAAGAACTTAGCCATATGGACAGAGGGTGGTAGTGTTTGATAGGTTGGAACACGTCCATTTTGGTCTAAGGGAAGGCTTCTGAAAGATCTTGTCTTGGGAAACCAAGTCTTGTGGGGAAAGTGCACCACCTCTACAGAGTGTAAAATCTAAGTACTTAGCCATGTCCCTGGTAAAGGACAATTTGAGCATCAAGACATGGAAGCAATCAAGAATCTCATCATTCAAATTTCTAAGTTAAAATCTTGTGGTTTGAACAAGGGTTGTTTGAAATCTTCAATCTTTGATTGAGAGATGCCTTGGTTAAAGGATCTTCAAATCTTTGATTGAGAAAAATGATTTTGCCAAGCAAAAACTTAGTATTTTCAAAATGATAAGGAAAATCTATTTTGAGCAATTCAAGCCTCAAAATCCACATAGCCAAATGCATATAGAAGATAGACTCCACAATACCACCATAGTATCATTTGCCAATACAATTCAAATGTATTGACCTTTGTGGCTATAACTTGTAATGTTGCAGGTTTGATTGATTTTAGTGAAGATTGATTGATTAGGATTACAAAGTCTACAACCAACATGTCTGCCTGTGGCACTTTGAAGATGAAGGACCCATGACTATAGTTATTCCGCTGCAATGTAATGTAATAGCCAAACGAGCTATGTATGATGAAATAAAATTATGTTATTCCTGGTTATAAAGTTATATTATGACCTTTGTTTCTTGATATTACATCTAAACTGTGGATGCTAGCTATTGATCCAGGGACTAGCATTGTAAACACAGGGGACACCACCTTATGTTGTTGTAAGGTTGGGACACTCCCTCTACAGATGGTATCAGAGCATTGTGTTGCCTGTAGGATTTGTAAACCTAGGATTGGACAAAAACCCTTAGAAAAATAGGAGTTGTTTTGTTCAAAAACTTATTTACAAACAAATCTTGTAAACTCTTTCCTCAACCATTTTGGTTTCAACTCTACTTCTCTTCTATTTCAACTTGATGGAAAAACCTACCTCATGGCCAAAGACTACACCATGTGCAAAGGACTACCTCAACACCTTCAACTCTAATGACTTCAACTTCTTCAACATGTTCACCTAGGACTTCCAACTTGGATATCACTAAGGACTACAAGTGAGACAAGGAAATCTTGCTCAAGATTTAGAGACTGAGGGAATGCAAAATTTAGAAGGAGCCTACATCATTTGAAGTATTGCAACCAAGAGTTTTTCTCAAGGAAACCATGATCTCATACAAGAAGAATCAAGAAGGAAGGAAAGATCACAAGTGAACCATATAGATGGACCACCATAATTTAGTTAAGTCAAAACACACCAACCTATGTGGTGTAACAAAAATATTTTGTTACCAAAGTATGTGCTTGAACTTTGTTGTTTGAGTGAATTGTTTGGTTTGTGATTGCATGCACATTGCTTGTGTGAATTGTGATGTGTGTGATTAGGATTGACTCCTTAGAAATATTTTGCCTATTCTAATCCCAATCCAACCCAAACAGATGACTACTCCAAGAGACTCCAACATCAAGGTTGATGACAACAACAACCAAGAGGACAACATGAAAGAACTTATAGCAACCCAAAACCAGTTGAGTCAAGAGACAACTCAACTTTTGGCCAACAACAATGGACTAGACCCAACCATACAAAGGATTTTGAAACTTCAATCCCAATTGTTGCAAGGATTGGTTACTCAAGTGATCAACATGAGGGAAAACTTTTCCCAAGGAGCTAATGACAACAAGGATGACAAAGATGTTAATCTAGAAGGAACCCAAGCTAGCAATACTTGTGGAGACAAGGATCATGCATCCAAAGAACATTAAGAACAATGTCCCAAGAAGAGAGAAAGATCTCCCACCTATGAAGAACATGAACTAGAAGAACTCCTAGCTTTGGAGAGACCCAAAAAGAAGAAGAAGGACATAAGCCAGTTGCAATGTTACAATTGCAAAGAGATGAGACGCTATGCCAGTGAATGCCCAGAAAAGAAGAAGAACCAAAGAAATAAACAAGAGGCAATGATACCAAAGGAAAAGAAAGATATCAGCCAAGTGATGTGTTTCAAATGCAAGGAACTAGGCCACTATGTAAACAATTGTCCAGAAAAGATGAAGAACAAGTTAAACAAGTCTATGAAGGATCTCAACCTTGGCCCATGAGTCAAGTATGGAAACAAAGGACACAATGCAAATGTTGCCCAGAGAAGTTTACCCAGGATCCCAAGAAGGCCAATATGTAATTTAGTTTGAAAATATTTAAGGGTGGTAGTACCCTAGTTGTTTTGAGCCAACTTGTAACCCCAGCTTCCCCAAATCTCGGGACGAGATTTATTTTAAGGGTGGTAGCCTGTCACATCCCAAGATTTTCCAAATCTTGTAATGTGAAAAATAAATGAATAAAATAAAATTTTGTTTGATTTTCAGGGCCAGAAGAAACTTTTTGAATTCAATTGGAACCTCAAACCAATTTGAATCAAATAATCCTAAAAGGATTTAAAAAGATAAACATTTAATAAAGGAAAATAAAATATTTTGGAGTTACTATTTTGGATCTTTTAAATAAAAGGTTTTGGCTTTCAAAAGAAAAAGTGGATTTTTAAATAAAGATTATTTTATAGAACCAAATTAAACCTTGGCCAATATTTGAAATAAAATGTTTTGTTTTGATTAAAAATAGTAAAGGTTTATTTAAATAAAATAATAAGGATTTGATATCCAATTTTATTTAAAGTAAAGGCTTTTCCCATTTTAAATAAACACTAAAAACTTATTTATTTATTTTAAATAAGTTTTCTAAGTATTTTATTTTCTCAAATAAAACCTACTGAAGTGTTTTGGTTTTATTTTAGATTTCAAAATAAATATTTAAATAAAACAAATCCTATTTGATTTAATAACTAAGGCCCATTTATTTAATTGTTAATGGACCATAAATAAAAATGTTATTTTGCTTTAAACAAGTTTTCCAAATATCTTTATTTCCAAATGAAACCTACTGTTTTGGTATTGAAAATATTTGGATTTCAAATGAAGATTTTATTAAATAAATCAAACCCTATTTTGTTAAATAACTAAAGATCCATTTTATTTAATTAAAGAATGGATCCTAAAAAGAATAAAAATTATTATTTTATTTTGGGATTTGGTTTATGTTAATAAACAGAACCGAATTCAAATTTACAAAGTTTAGTGATTGTTTGAATCAAAATTGAGTGTTGTTTGATTTGTTTGTTTGAATATTCAAAATAGAAAATAGTATTGGAGAAAGAAAAATCAATCAGACAGGAAAAAATGTGAGAACAGTCGAACCAGCCCAGCCGACCCAACTAACCCAGCAACAGCCCACCTCTCTCCCCCAGCGAACCGTTCTTTCTCACTCAGACCCACACTCGTGCAGTGAATGACTGGTGGACCCCCCCTCACTCCTTTTCCCATCGACAGCGGCCCTTCGCTAGCCATCGTCTTCACCGCGACCTATTCTTCCTCAGACAGCGTCACCGTTCTTAGTCAATCAATCCTCGATTTAATTCACTTAACTTCCGCATTGATTCCGTCCAGCAACCGTGCTGTGTAAACGCCAGCGTCTCCTCCTCCGTTCCCTCGCCGCCCCTCCTCAACGCCCCAGCATCGGATTTTGCTCAGACATCCCCCTGACTCCGACGAACATCCGCGACGATTCCGGTGAGCCCAGCCACTTCCTGGCCCCCTCGACCACCCGAGCGTGATCCCCATCTCCCTACGCATCTCCCAGCACCAACCACTCGTCCGCGCGTGCTCTAGAACGCCGACAACAAGCACGACCGAGCACCACCGACGGCGCGTCTACTCCGGCGAAACCTCCCTGGTAAACCAAACCGCCCCAAACCCTCTCATTGACACTCCCTTACTCCCCATGCTTATATGCACCTAATGCTACCTTCCAATTGTCTCGGCGCGACCTGCAACTCTGTCCACGACAACCTCCAGAGGCACCCGATTCGCTCAGACTCGACGAGCAATCCCTAACAGCACCGTGCGCCCCTTGGACTATCACGACCACGTTGAGCACCAGCATTCCACGGCGATCACTGTGAGCATCTCCCTACCTTTCCTTGCTTCCTGTATCGCCGGCGCCGTCATCGTATGGCGCTCGCGCCGACCACGCCCATGGCCGCTAGTTTAGGGACGAGCTCACAGCAGCCGTCCGATCTTGATCCGGTGGATAGGATAGAAAGTAGAGCTAAGCGGTAAGAGCACGCCTGAGCCGCACGATATCAATTAGATCCAACGGCCTGCGTCGCCTGATCCGCGCGAACCGTTTCGATTTAATCGAGCGTCTGCGTGTCACTGGATGATTTAGAATAGAATTTGAAATCAGATTTAGATGCCATTTTGAAACCCTTGTAACTTTCAAACCACACGTCCAAATTTTGCAAACTTTATATCGTTGGAATCAGTAGAACAAACCCTAGCCAACCATGCCCTTGGTTTAGCAAATATTATCTGTTAGCTTGTTGGTTTTTGTAGAAACTTTTGATTGCTTGTTAAGGTTGTAAAAATTGTTTAAAAATGAATTTGGGGTTAAAATATTTTGCAGTTGGATTTATTTGAACCTACTGACCATAGGAAACACTTTGTGGACTCAAAAATGTATTTGGTGAAATAAAATAATGATTCTTTGATTTAAAACCATTTCTAGTCAAATAGAAATGTGGTTTATTTATTAAAAATGATTTTGAAGGAAAACTTTTGGGAAATGATTTGTTTTAAACTCTTTGACCCTAAACAACAAGTTTTATGGTTTGAAAACATATTTGGTGAACCTTGGAGATTAATGCCTTAGTAAAAATATTTTTACACCACATAAAATGATACTTTGTTTTGAAAATGGTTTTGAGGTGAAACCTTTTGCAAATGACTTTGCCACTTTACAAAATGACCATTAGGTGTTTTAAAAAGTTTATTACCCATTAGGAACCACTTTTTTCAAACTAAACAAAGCTTGGCATGCTTGCATGCATTACTTTGATTATATGATTTTATGTGTTGTTTTGCTTGATTGGTAGATTGAGTTTGTGCCTTGCTTGATGGATTTGTAGTGACTTGAAGAGTGTGATTGTTTCAAGGACAAGGAGTGAACCCATACTCTACCAAAAAGGCAAGTGATGCTTCATACTTTCTATCCCATTACTTTCACTATGCATTAGTGATTTTGCCAAGTAAAACTTGCATGGATTTTTCTAAGTATAAACCTTGCTATAGTAAAACCTAGTAGATGAAACCTTAGTGGAAATCTTCCTAAGTTAAGATTCCTATTACTATCAAGCTTAGCTTAGCTAATAGAAAACATGGGTGGAATATATATTCACACTATGGAAAATTTCCTAAGTCTGAGGACTTGTGTTTTTGTTTAATAAAACAACTAAGTTAATGAATCACCTGGGTGGAATGGGACTTGCTTGGTGGTTTTTGGTTGAGTGGTTCACAAGGCCCATGTTTATGGTTTACCTTGTGTATCTCACTTGTGGATGGCCACCCAGGAACAAAGAGATTTGAGATGTCAAATGTTGAGAAGCTTCAAGTGCAACCACTTGGCAATATAGGATCTGCCATGATCATATAGGTTGCAAGAACTTAGCCATATGGACAGAGGGTGGTAGTGTTTGATAGGTTGGAACGCGTCCATTTTGGTCTAAGGGAAGGCTTCTGAAAGATCTTGTCTTGGGAAACCAAGTCTTGTGGGGAAAGTGCACCACCTCTACAGAGTGTAAAATCTAAGTACTTAGCCATGTCCCTGGTAAAGGACAATTTGAGCATCAAGACATGGAAGCAATCAAGAATCTCATCATTCAAATTTCTAAGTTAAAATCTTGTGGTTTGAACAAGGGTTGTTTGAAATCTTCAATCTTTGATTGAGAGATGCCTTGGTTAAAGGATCTTCAAATCTTTGATTGAGAAAAATGATTTTGCCAAGCAAAAACTTAGTATTTTCAAAATGATAAGGAAAATCTATTTTGTGCAATGCAAGCCTCAAACTCCACATAGCCAAATGCATATAGAAGATAGACTCCACAATACTGCCATAGTATCATTTGCCAATACAATTCAAATGTATTGACCCTTGTGGCTGTAACTTGTAATGTTGTAGGTTTGATTGATTTTAGTGAAGATTGATTGATTAGGATTACAAAGTCTACAACCAACATGTCTGCCTATGGCACTTTGAAGATGAAGGACCCATGACTATAGTTATTCCGATGCAATGTAATGTAATAGCCAAACGAGCTATGTATGATGTATTAAAATTATGTTATTCCTGGTTATAAAGTTATATTATGACCTTTGTTTCTTGATATTACATCTAAACTGTGGATGCTAGCTATTGATCCAGGGACTAGCATTGTAAACACAGGGGACACAACCTTATGTTGTTGTAAGGTTGGGACACTCCCTCTACATTCGTGAAAATATCAACAAGTTGGTTCTTCGTGCTCACAAAGGATAGGGCAATATCACCACGAGCAACATGATCCCGAATGAAGTGGTTGCGAATCTCAATATGTTTTGTTCTTGTATGCTGCACGGGATTGTAAGCAATTTTTATAGCACTTTCATTGTCACATAATAGAGGCACTTTGTCACAATTGACACCATATTCCTTTAAAGTTTGCCTCATCCATAATAATTGTGTACAAGCACTTGCAGCAGCAACATATTCAGCTTCGGCGGTTGAGAGTGAAATACAATTCTGTTTCTTTGAAGACCAACACACTAGAGACCTACCCAAGAATTGACATGCACCAGAAGTTGATTTTCTATCATCTTTGTCACCAGCCCAATCTGAATCAGTGTAACCACATAGAGAGAAACTTGAACCCTTGGGATACCATAACCCAAAATTTGGGGAATGAACCAAATATCTGAAGATTCGTTTGACCGCCACTAAGTGGCTTTCTTTAGGAGTGGCTTGGTACCTTGCACACACTCATACATTAACACGATATCGGGCCTAGATGCGCAAAGGTAAAGGAGAGAGCCGATCATGGATCGGTATACCTTTTGGTCCACGTCTTTACCCATGGGATTGAGTTCAAGATGACACTTTGTTTGCATTGGAGTAGCAACGCCATTGAGATTCCGTCATCTTGAACCTTTTGAGCATGTCTTGGATGTACTTATCTTGATTAATAAATGTTCCCTCTGTAAGTTGTTTGATCTTGAATCCAAGAAAGAACCTCAACTCACCCATCATTGACATCTCAAATCTGTCAGTCATAAGCTTTGAAAATTCATCGTTAAAAGCTTGGTTAGTAGAGCCAAAAATGATGTCATATACATAAAGTTGGCATACAAAAAGCTCCCCATTAACCTTCTTAGTAAAAAGAGTGGGATCGATTTGCCCAACTTCTAATCCACGGTCTAACAAAAGCTCTTTAAGGTGCTCATACCACGCACGTGGGGCTTGTTTAAGGCCATAGAGCGCCTTATCGAGTTTGTAGACATGGTTCGGAAATTTGGGGTCCTCAAAACCCGGGGGCTGCTTGAAGTATACTAACTCATGTAGAGGACCATTAAGAAACGCGCTCTTAACATCCATTTGCTGTAATTTAAAATTGTGATGGGCTGCATATGCAAGAAGGATACGGATGGACTCAAGACGAGCCACAAGAGAATAAGTCTCGCCAAAATCAATTCCTTCCACTTGAGAGAATCCTTGAGCCACGAGTCTTGCTTTATTCCTCACAACAATGCCATTTTCATCTTGTTTGTTCTTGAAGATCCACTTGGTACCGATAGCATTGCGACAGTCCTTCGGTTTCTCTACGAGCTTCCAAACTTTGTTGCGTTCGAAGTTATTTAATTCTTCATGCATTGCAACAACCCAGTCGGGATCTTCAAGATCATCAAATACCTTCTTTGGTTCAACCATGGAAATGTGAGCTTGATGATCACATAAACTTGCAAGTTCTCTTCTAGTAGACACCCTTCTTCGTAGATCACCAACAACCTTGTCAAGAGTGTGACCCCTTACTTCAAGGTTCCGATCAGCACGAGCCTTGCGACGAGCCTCAATGTACTTATTGTTTCTAGAAGGAGTTGATTCAGTATTTATATCCTTGTCTTGACCACTGCCTTGCCCTTGATCTTGATCGGAGTTGACAACAGGAGGTTGCTGTAGAATTTGTTCTTCAGGGCCGGATAATCCGCCCCTTGTAGGGGCCGGACTATCCGGCCTGGGAGATGACGCACCAGTGCCTTCTTCCTGAGGATGCCTGACAGAACTGGGAGAACCAGAGCCGGATAATCCGCCCGCGAGGGCCGGAGAATCCGGCCTAGGAACTTCTTGTCTGCTGTCTTCTTCTTCGGATCCCCTGGAACAAGTTGGAGTGCTAGGGGCGGATTGTCCGCCCCTTGGAGGGGGCGGATAGTCCGGCCTAGGACTACCATCTTGTCCAGGAGACTGATGATATTCTGCAGGATGCGGTGTCGGTGCAGAGTTTTCTCCAACAGTAGGAGCTTGTTGATCTTTTGAAGATGAGGGCTCCACTTGAGTGGAGCATTGTCCTTACCGATCCGCCACAAGGGGTTCCTCAATGGGGCGGAAAAATCCCACGCCCATTCTTCTTATGGCATCTTGGGGTATTTCAACATCTGCATCACAAACATCAACTTGCCCTACAAGGGAGCCGTTATTTTCATCGAATTCCACACTACAAGATTCTACAACAATCCCAGTGAGATTGTTGTAGACTCTATAAGTGTGGGATTCGGCACGGTAACCAACAAAAATACCTTCTAAAGCCTTGGACTCAAATTTAGACAAGCGGACACCTTTAATAAGAAAGAAACACTTACACCCGAATACTTTGAAGTATGAGATGTTGGGCTTGTTACCGGTAAGTATTTCATAAGGAGTCTTGTCCAAAATCTTTTGGAGGTAGAGACGGTTCGATGAGTGACAAGCAGTGGATATGGCTTCAGCCCAAAAATTGTAAGCAGACTTGAATTCAGCCAACATTGATCTAGCCATATCCATCAAAGTCCGGTTCTTCCTCTCGGCTACACCATTTTGTTGAGGGGTGTACGCAGCGGAATAATGATGTCTAATCCCCTCTTCGCTAAGAAACTCATTCAAAGTGTAGTTTTTGAATTCGGAGCCGTTGTCACTTCTTATTGCCAAGATAGGAACAATGTGTTGACGTTGAACTTCATTGGCAAAGTTAATGACTGTTTGTTGAGTCTCACTCTTTATCTTGAAGAAATAGACCCATGTATATCTTGAGTAATCATCAACAATGACCAAACAATATTTCTTCCCACCAAGACTTGCATGAGAAGGAGGACCAAATAAATCCACATGAAGTAATTCCAAGATCCTATTTGACGACACAATAGTCTTCCTCTTGTGGGGAGAGTCATGCATTTTGCCTTCAACACAAGCCCTGCAAACACGATCTTTGGCAAAGGAGACATTGTCTTTTAGTCCAAGGATGTGGCCACCCTTGTGGAGACTTTGCAAAGTTCTCATGTTGACATGGGCTAAACGGCGATGCCACAACCAGCCCACGTCGGCCTTTCCGAATAGACACATCGGTCCCAAAGTGGTTTTCCCCGAAAAGTCCACCACATACAGGTCATTTTCGACGTACCCAATGAAAGCGACCTTTAGAGAGTTGCTCCACAAGAGGACCACCAAATCATCATCGATAAAAACAGCAAAACCCATCTTGCCAAGTGCACGAACAGAAAGAAGGTTGTAACCGAGGGTCTCAACAAGCATGACGTCCACGAGAGAGATATCGTGGGCAACCACAACCTTGCCAAGACCCAGTACCTGAGATTTAGACTTATCACCGTAGGAGACTATAATATTATCATGATTTGGACGCATCTCCATGATGATCTCCTTGCTTCCGGTCATATGACTAGTGCATCCACTATCCAGCACCCATTTCGACCCACCGGAAGCATAGTCCTGCAAGAGAATTACTTCTTGGTTTTAGGTACCCATTTTTCAATGGGTCCTTTCATGTTAGTAACAAGGGTCTTTGGGACCCAAATAGACCAAGCAATATATTCATCAAAGGGAACGACATAATAAGCATACACATCACCATAATCATCACAAAAGAGTTCATAATTTGGATTGTGAGACCCTGCAAAACCAATATTGTTAGTCTTGTCTTTTGTGACATTCTTCTCAGCGGTGCTTGTCTTTGATTGCACATTCTTGGTCTTGTTCTTCTTGTTTTTCTTCTTCTTGAACTTGGTGACATACCCAAGTCCCTCTTTACCATGATTTGATCTTTGCTTGCCAAGAACTTCATCAAGCACACCCTTATTGGGAGTGATGTCCTTGACAACTTCTTTTTCCAGACTAGCATTTTGTTTGTGACTATATGTTGAGATGGATGATCTAGGAACATCATATTTATCCAATCGACTTTGAAGAGGATCATGTGACTCATTGAGGATGGAGAAATCGTTTTTCAACGCCTTGTGAGCATTGTCAAGTTTCTCCAATTCCTTGGAGAGTCTATCATGAGCAGCCCCAAAGTCAATCTTTTCCTTCTTTAACTTCTTTGCTTTGGTGACTGCATTGTCACGTTCCTTAACAAGTTTAGCCACAATTTCTTCATGTGACTCTTCAATGGACTCAAGCTTATCTTCAAGAGAGACCCGAGCTTCTTCTTCTTCCTCAAGAGCATTTTTTAAGGATGCAATTTCCATTGCATCCTCCCTTTCAATTCTGCCCTTTTCTTTGAGGAGAGCTTCGTTTTGGGCCAGCTGATCCATAAGAGCTTCAAAATGAACTTTGTGCTCACCTTGCAAGTTAGTGTAGAAGTAATCCAAAGCAATAATCTCTTCTTTAACCTTAAGACTAGTAGGATCATCCATGTCAATCATAGCCTTAGAAAAAGAAGAGTTAGAAGTCGTTACCTTAGAGCTTCTTGCCATGAGACAAGTAGCATTCTTGTTGATGATGTTTTCGTTCGGAGAGTCGAAGAGAGATGTTGATGTAGATGTGGTGGCTATAGCAGCCACCTATTGAGAGCTATCGTCCTCGTACTCATCTTCACTTCCCGATGAATATTCTTCTTGAGCCACTAGAACAATCTTCGGTTGCTTCTTGAAGGGAGCATTCTTCTTACAAACTGTTTCTTGCGTGGAGCCTTTGACTTGTCCTTGAAAATAAGTCTTCCTCCATTATCTTCCCTACTTTGATATGGACACTCAGCTACAAAGTGCAGCCGGTCACCACAGTTGAAACATGTTCTCAGCTTGGGATCATTTTCTTTTCTTCCATAGGCTCCACTCTTGCGTTCTAGTTCAGCTTTAGCCTTGGCCGGATCTTTCCAAAAATTTCTAGCATAAAGAGCCAAGTATTGTCCGTGAATCCTTTTTATATCCTCGGGACAGTCCAGACCTTCTATGGCATATTCATCATGATCAATCACGCTAGTCTTCAAGGCCATGTTGACCCCCTTTTGCATCCCCATAGCTCGAGCACGAGCATCTTCAGCATTCTTGACAGCCACTTTGAAAGCGGCCATTTCTTGCATTACCTCATTGGATGTCATGAGGTGATATTTATGCCTACCTTGGAGACTTTTCAAATATGTGGGCTCAAATGGCATAAGAGCACGGACATACTTGCGCTTGATTCAAGCATCATCAACATGAGCTGCACCGTGGTTTCTGAAAGTTGTGGCTATTGCCTTGAGCCTCCTATACATGTCCTTGTGGTCTTCTCCATCCAACATATAGAATCCTTCAGCTTCGCTGCTCAAAGCATCATATCTATTCCTTCTCATACTTTCATTTCCGATGAAGAGCTCGGTGAGAGCATCCCAAGCTTCCTTAGCTGTGCTAAGATGCTGAATGTGTGGCATGTCTTTGTCACCCACACCAAGTTGTATCATGTGTAGAGATGTAGCGTTGAGTTGGCTATCAACAACTTCTCTCCTTGTGAGATTGTTGGGGTTTTCAACATGAAGACCATTTTCTATGATTTTCCACAACTCAATGGAGGAACTGCACACATGAGACTTCATCAAAAATTGCCATTGAGAAAAAGTAGATGCAGAAAGTTTGGGTGGATCACCCCTATTATGTATATGTGGGTGAGGGATAGGTGGATCAGGAGAATACACATGAGAAACCTCATTGTATCCATCCTTACCACTATCCTTTTTCGAGGAGGAGCTCTTGCTAGTGTCATCACCAACCACTTCGTTCTCTTTGGAATCGGTTTTACCCGTTTCCTTGGATTGCGGAGTGGTAGCCTCAGAGTTAGATGGAGGTGATGTTGTGGATGGGGAGAGACGCATTATCAATTGACGCATCTCTTCCATCTTAGCCTCCATTAAAATCACCAAGGTTGTTTTCAACGTCTTGAGATCGTTCATGGTGACTACATCCGGAGCATCACTCCCATCTACCTTGTAACCCATACTTCTCTTAGGCGGTTAAGCCTGAAATAAGAGCCGGGGCTCTGATTGTAGGGGTTCGTAGCATGGAAAACAAAAAAATTCTACCGCATGCACACAAACAAGCCAAGATCTATCTACTAGATTGTAGCAACGAGTCGATAGAGGAACTCACCCTCGAAGATTCCAAAGCGGTTAACGAGAGCAGATTCTCGTGGGTGATGTAGTCGTACACTTGCCGATCTCAAGATCGCGTGAGCGATCCTTCCAAGGCTGCGTTAAGCGGCTTCCACGATCGGTCACACGTTCGATACTCGATGAAGACCTTCCTCTCCCTTGTTCCAAAGACGGAGGTTGTAGCACTCTCCTCGTGATTCCGTGACGACGGCGTAATGCAGGAAGTAGAGGGGAGATCTCGCATGGCTTCTCCTTAAGCCTAAGCGAGTATGGTGGATTAGGGTTTCCCAGAAAACTAGGGTTTAGAGATCCGGGAGGAGGATGTGTCGGCGGCGGCTAAGGCGGCGGTGACGGACAAGTGGCAAGGCCTTGACAGCTGGCAGCGGCGGCTCGTGGAAGGGCTTGGAACTTGTGTTTTAGGGCAGCCCTCCCCTCTATTTATGAGAGGAGGGCAGCCTTGGGAGGGGTGGGTTTTAATCCAAACCCAAACCCAAGTTGGATTGAGAGAAGGACTTGTTTCTTCTCCCACTAGGAAACTATTGTTCCAGTTTGACTTTTCAAACTTCCCGTTTGACTTTCAATTTAGAGCTTTATTTCTCTCTTGCATATGCCAACACCAAGTGACCTTGGACATGATCCAATCATTCCACTTACCCATGACACATTCATGGACCATTCTCCTTTCGGACCGGTGAACCTTCTAGACCCTTCTAGAACCTCTTCGATGAAATCATAGGAAACTTTCCCGAACTCCGAAATAGGACTTTCCTTATATGAATCTTATTCTCCGGACCATTCCGGATCTCCTCGTGATATCCCGGATCCCATTCGAGACTCCGAACAATATTCGGTCTCTTACTAATCATTCCATAACTACTCAACAACATCGAATCCTTAAGTGTGTCTCCCTACGGTTCGTGAATTATGCGAACATGACCGAGACACTTCTCCGATCAATAACCAATAGAGGAATCTGGAAATTCATATGGCTCCCACATATTTCTACGATTACTTTGCGATCGAATGAACCACTTACATACGATACCAATTTCCCTTTGTCTCACGATAGTTACTTATCCGAGGTTTTCATCGTCGGTATCTCTGCATACCTAGTTCAACCTCGTTACTGATAAGTACTCTTTTCTCGTTCCCGTGGTATGTGATCCCTTGTGAGCCAGTCACATGCTTGCAAGCTAATTGGATGACATTCCACCGAGAGGGCCTAGAGTATATCTATCCGTCATATGGATGGACAAATCCCACTCTGGATCCATGAACCTCAACCCATACTTTCTGAACAGTCAATGCCACCTTTATAGCCACCCAGTTACGGTGCGGTGTTTGATGCCATCAAAGCATCCTTCCGGTGATGGTGGTTAACATGATCTCATGGTCGAAGGAATTAGGTTACTATGTATCAGAAAGCTTATAGCAAATGAACTATTTTAAATGACTTGATCTTTATGCTACGCTTAACTATAGGAGTATGTCCATCACATCATTCTCCTAATGATATGACCCTGTTGTTAATAACATCTCTATGTTCATGATCAGGAAACCATGATCATATATTAACCAACAAGCTAGTTTAACAAGAGGCTTTACTAGGGACTCTTTTATGTTTACAAATCACACAAGTATTAATGTTTCCTTTTAATACAATTATAGCATGGTATGTAAACATTTATCATAAGTATGAAGATATGATAATAACCTACTTTATTATTGCCTCTTGGGCATATCTCCAACAATGATACCAATTGAAATGGATCGTATGGGCACTTAGAGGGGGGGGGGTGAATAGGTGATAACCCATTTTTAATACTTTTTCAATTTTAGTCTTGACACAAAGTAAATTCTATAGATATGCAACTACGAGAATTTCCATATATGCAACCCTAACTACTAAGCACGTAAAAAGAGGAGCGAAGGAACTGTAGTGGAGCACGCGGAGACACAGGGATTTGTTTTACCGCAGTTCCTTCCTTGTTAAGGGAAGTACATCTGTGTTGGAGGGGTGGTTGGTTCTAAGACCACCACGCCACAATATGCCTCACCCTATTCTCTGATGGATCTCGCCACGAGAGGCCTGATCCACCTTCTCCACTATTGGATCCCTTCGAGGCGGGAACCGGTGCCTTTTACAACGCTACCGGGGCACACACACCCACAACTGAATTGGGGGCTCCCGGGAAGACAACAAGCTGTCACAAGAACAAGGTTTATCAATATAAACAAAACAAGGATCTAGGTATTTGCAAGAAATACTAGATCGGTGATTCTCCAAATGAATGGAGAGGAGATGAAGCGCTTGATTGCTGATGATGAAGATCGAGTTCTCCTCCTTCGATTCCCCAAGGGACGGGGCCTTTGGGTGGATCTAGGTGGAGCTCTCTTGGATGAAGGTTGCAGATCAGATCTTGTCTTTTCCGAATGAATCAAGAGGTCTGGCAAGAGGGGGAAGGCTGGCTTAAATACCCCCTCCCCAGATCTGGCCGTTGAGCAACTTTGGGGACGGATTATCCGCCGCCCACTAGGGAAGAATTATCCGCCCCCTGGGAAAATTCCGCCCCAAGGGCGGATATTGCGGGACAAAAATCCGCCCCCTCTCTGGGGCTGGCGCCCGTGGAAACTTGGTGAAGATCTTGGTGGGGCGGATAATTCGGCCCCCTCCTGGGGCGGATTATCAGGCCTAGCCGGAAAGTTCGGCCAAAACTCCGCCCCCTGTCTGGGGCTTGCGCCTTGGCGGTGATCAAGGCGGGCGGACTATCCGGCCCCCCTGAGGGGCGGATAATCCGGCGAGGCCGAAAAATCCGGCCAAAATTCCGCCCCCTTCTGGGCTTGCGCCTGCTTGGGAAGAGTGAGGGGCGGATTATCCGCCCCCCCAAAGGCAGATACTTTTCTCTTTTTCTTAGAGAGAGCTGCAACACTTCAACACACATTAAATAATCCTTGATATTGTTATCTAACACACAAAACACTAGGGATTAGGAAATGTTCTTTCAGAGACGTCGGAATCGAGGGAGGAAGCGATGGCCGGAGCTCGGGAAGGCAGTGTCCTTGTCGATGACTGGGAGCTCCTCGCGTCGATTCCCCCTGCGAGGTTGCTCACCGCGGCGAGGCAAAGCTTCCAGGAGCCACGGCGAGGCTCGGGGCGGCCGGAGACGGCGGGGCTCGACGGCTTCTGTGAGCTCTAGGGTGAGGGTTTGTGCACTGGAGAAGAGAGGGGAGGAAATGACGTGCTAGGGTTCGTCCTTGGCGAGGCAGAGGGTCTTGTAGATGACGGTGGGCGGCGACACAAATACTGGCGCACGCCGGCACGACGGAGCTCGATAGCGAGCTGCTTGCTCGATCCGTCGGCGAGGAAGACGATGAGGAAAGAAAAAACAAAGGGGTACGGGCCAGTGCCGGGCCGCACTTGGGCCAGATGGGCTGCATTCGAGCTGCTCGCGAGTAGCAGATAGGGAGAAGGGAAAATGGGCTACGGCCAGAAGTTGTATTCCTCTATTTTTTTCTTTCGGTTTGTTTTCCTTTTCTGTTTTATTTTTCATCTTTTGTATTTTTCATTTGTTTTAGGAATCTTTCTTTATAAAAGTTCTTTGTTGAATACAAGCATCAATAAGTTATTTTCAACTATTTGTGAACTTTTATTATATATAGTTATCACTTCTTTATTTTCTTATACATATGTATATATTTTTCTTTTTTATTTGTAGGGTCTTTTGATATGAATTTAATTTATCTAATAGCCATAAACTTATTAAAGAATGTATTACTTCTAACTAATGAGATTTTATTCTGATTGGTACATAATATTAAGGCAACTTTTATATTTAGTGATCCTTCATAAGTATTTTATACATAAAGTTCTAAGTACTAATAGGGTTAATATTATTCCTATGAATTTAGGGAATAGAAATATAAATAATTTATTATTACTAACTTAAGAGTTAAAGGTTTGAGATTATAAATGTCTACCATGAATTATGGGAGTTTTAATATCTTTATATCCCTTGATAATTGTGAATAAAGATGAATGGTTAAAATATATTATATTTCTGTTAAAGATCTTGAATGATATCACCAGTTATAATTAAATAGGGGGATTGTTTTCTAGGCTAACTTATGAGAAATAATTGATAAAGATAGTTCTTAAGCACCTATGATAATGATGGTTGAAAATAACAAAGATGTGCTTAAATGAGTTGATATAGGAAACATTCCTATTAACAATTGTGGACATAAGATGATAAATCAATCATTTGATATGGATATTAGGTTTGGTTGTAGAATTAGGTTTGCATGTTTACCAAGAAGTCCTACCTTCCATATTTCATAATTCTTGACTTCTACTTAAAGAATTCCTTTCCTAGATATACTACTTCTTCCTACTTTTCAAGAATATTCTTATCCATAATTTCTCCTCCTAAATTCATTTGTAATTCTAATGAGCTTGACACTAAAGCTCTATATGATCTTCTCATAACAATAACCTCATCACTAGAGTACTTCTTCTGATTCTAATTCCACTTGAATAATCACCTTCTTACTTCTCAGATTACTTTGTAATCTCTCTTAAAAATCTCAGAAGCTTGTCACTGGAGCCTTTCCTAATATTCTCATAGCTATACTTGGTTATATCAACTACTTTACTAATGATAATCTCCAATCCAACGAGTGGTTACTTCTAACTCCATTCATACTCTTCCTTAATCATACATCACTATATTACTCTAATAGCCGTATATATATACTTTACTGTTGGAATTATGCCCTAGAGGCAATAATAAAGATGTTATTATTATAATTCTTGTTCATGCTAATGTTTATATTCCATGCTAGAATTGTATTAAGCGGAAACTTTAATACTTGTGTGGTTTGTGAACAACACCGTGTCCCTAGTACGCCTCTATGGACTATATCATTGATTAATGATGGTTAAGGTTTCCTAACCATGGACATGAATTGTCGATTAATAATGAGATCATATCATTGGGAGAATGATATGATGGACAAACCCAAACTAAGCGAAGCAATTAGATCGTGTCATCGTGTTCGTCTTTGCGAAGCTTTTCTTATGTCAAATATTGTATTCCTTAGACCATGAGATAATACAACTCCCTGGTATCGGAAGAAAGCTTTGAGGTCATCAAACGTCATCCTATGAGAGGGTGATCATAAAGGTGTCTCTCAGGTGATCGGAAAGTATCATTGGGTTGTATGTATCGAGATGGGATTGTCCCTCCCAAGTCGGAGAGATATACTTGGGCTCACTTTGAATCGATATCAACACCGCTTGCAAGCATGTGGTTAAGGAGTTAATCACAAAGTGATATCGGATTACGGAACGAGTAAAGTACTTGCTGTGAACAAGATTGAACTAGGTATGACGGTACCGACGATCGAATCTCGGGCAAGTAAAATATCGCGAGAAGAAGGGAATATATATATATGGGATTGATTGAATCCTGGCATCGTGGTTCATCCGATATGATCATCGATGAATGTATGGGAGTCAATATGGGTTTCCAGACCCCGCTGTTGATTATTGATAGAATATCATGTCTGCATATTCTCGAACCCGCAGGGTCACACACTTAACGTGTCTCGACGCTAGGATAGATTGGATAATTGGTTTATGAGTTTTTTGTTCGGAGTCTCGGATGGGATCCGGGACATCACGAGAGGTTCCAGAGTGGTCCGTAGAATAAGATTCATATAAGGCAGTGCAGTTTTTGGAGTTCGGAATTGTTCCGGGTTAATCGGTATTGTATCGGAAGAATCTAGAACCTTCCGGAAGGGGACAAACGTGGCCCCACCTTCCGGGAGGGGGAATGGGCCTATGAGGGAGTGCCCTGGCCGCATTTGGCCAGGGGCACAAGGCCCACAGGTCCCAGCCGGCCAAGAGAGGTTTAAACTCGAGATAGACCTTCTAGAAGGGGGGGTTTCCTCGCCCCCCACTCCTTATCCTTTGGGGCCGCCGGTTTGGGCTTGGGGGAGGGGCTAGGACTGAGCCCCCCTCTATATAAATTGGGGTGGGGGCGCACCAAACCCCCACACCTTCCCCTCCAAGAGCTAGCCGTCCTGCTGCCCTCCTCTCTCTCTCCCTCCCGACTGCGTGTAGGCGAAGCCCTGCTGCAGAAACTCTCCACCATATACACCACGCCGTCGTGTTGTAGATCCAATCCGTATCTCCACCATACATGCTGGACCGAGGAAGGAGGAGACGTCGATGTGCTGCACGTGTGCATCTCACGGAGGCACCGCCACTTGTGGTGCTAGATCGGATCGGATCGCGAGGAGGAGAAGCGAGTACGAACTACATCACCCACGTTCCGATGAACATTCCGCTGTGCGAATCTTAAAGGGTATGAAGATCTAATCCAATCTCTCTCGTTGTTTGCATCTCCTAGATTAGATCTTGGCTTTCCCTCTCTTCGCATCCATAGAAAATTTTGATTTACTATGCCGCGAAACCCTTCAATGGTATCAGAGCTAGATCTATGCGTAGATGTGATTCACGAGTAGAACGCAACATGGTTGCTGCGGACGTTGATGTTTTCTGTTGCAAGCCTCTTGTTTGTGTTCTTCTTATGACGCGGGATAGTGAGATTGAAGCGGTCCAGGCCAACCTTACGCGACGTCGTTCGCGAGACCGCCTCCGCACTTGACGTGTGGCTTGTTCCACACATGCGGCTGGTGGATGTCAGTTTCTCTCACTATAGTTGTCATGGGATTAACACCGGAGTTTGGCAACCATAATATCACCGTTGTGGCTTTCCGTAGGTAAGAATTATTCTTAGCATCTACTCCCATAAGCCACGTAAAACATGCAACAACAAAGTAGAGGCGTCTAACTTGTTTTTGCAGGGAGTGTTTTCTGTGATATGGTATGGCCCAAGATGTGATGTGTATAATGTATGCGATGATCATGTTTTGTAATGTTTCACGACTTGCATGTCGATGAGTACATAACCGGCAGGAGCCATATGGTTGTCTTTATAATTGTGTATGACCTGCGAGTCAACTTCTTATACGCCATGTAATAGCTTTACTTTATCGCTAAGTAGTTAGCAATAGTTGTAGTTGCTATTCGTGGTGGAGGCAATCATGATGGAGTGATGGAGATCATGCCGGCACGCACAAGATGGAGATCATTGCGCGAAGATTGGCTATACCATGTCACATAAAGTTATATGCATGTGATGTTTATCCTTTTATGTATCTTATTATGCTTAGATCGCGACAGTAGCATTATAAGATGATTCCTCACTTAAAGATCAAGATAAAAACTGTGTTCTCCCCAAGTATGCACCATTGCAAAAGTTCGTCGTGTCCAAGCATCACGTGATGATCGGGTGCTATAGACTCTACGCTCACATACAACGGGTGCAAGCCAGTTTTGCACACGCGGAAATACTTGGGTCTAACTTGACGAGCCTAGCATGTACAGACATGGCCTCGGAACACAAGAACCGAAAGGTTAAGCATGAGTCATATGAATGATATGATCGACACTTCATTGTCCACCATTGAAACCACATCTCTTCTCGTGATGATCGGATTAGGTGTGGTGAATTTGGATCGTGTTCACTAAACAACTTGAGGGATGTTGAATTTAGTGGGAGTTCATCTAGTAATTTGATTAAGTTGAACTATTTATCATGAACATAGTCTAAATTGTACTTGCAAATACTGTAGATCATATGGCTAAGTCCAACTTCAACTTCAACGTTTTTGCTGAGATAGAAAAGCTTAGAAACAATGGGTCTAACTTCACCAAATGGTTCCGCATTCTGAGTATCATTCTCGCTGGCGGACAAAAGGACTATGTCCTTGAGAAAGCGCTAGGTGACACCCCTGCTATAGATGCGCCGGCTGATGAGAAAGCTGTTTATCAGTCGCGCAAAGATGATTATGGTGTGATTAAGAGCACCATGTTGTTTTCTATGGAACCGGAACTTCAAAATCGTTTTGAAGACTATCCCGGGCCCTTTGAGACTCTCGAAGAGCTGAAAACCATGTTTCAGACTCAGGCCCGTTCTGAGAGATATGAGATCTCTGAGAAGTTCTTTAACTGCAAGATGGAGGAAGGGAGTTCTGTTAGTGAGCACGCCATTAAGATGACGGGCTACACTCAATGCCTTGAGCAACTAGAATGCACGATTCGAGAGGAGCTCAAGATTGACAGGGTTCTGCAATCACTCCCTCCCAGCTACAAAAGTTTTGTAGTGACTCATAATCATATTGGTTCCACTGATACGATCACCAAGCTCTTCGCAAAGCTGAAGGCCGCGGAAGTGGACATCAAAAAGGATAATCATGTGTTGATGGTCAACAAACCCACCTTCAAGAAAGGTAAGGGTGCAAAGAAGCCCTTCAAGAAGGGCGGCGGCAAGCGCACTGCCCCTGCTGAGAAGAAGCTCAAGTCTGGTCCTAAACCGGACACTGAGTGCTTCTATTGCAAGGACAAGGGTCCTTTGGGCGCAATTGTCCAAGTACTTAGCGGACAAGAAGGCTGGCACCATCAAAGATATATTTGATATACATGTTATTGATGTTTTCCTTACTAGCCTTCGTTGTAGTGCACGGGTATTTGATCTGGTTCGGTTGCTAATATTTGTAACTCGAAGCAGGAGCTACGGAATAGACGGCTTGCGAGGGATGAGGTGACGATCTGGCGTTGGCAACGGATCAAGAGTTGATGTGATGGCCGTCGGCACGCTCTCCTTAGTTTTACCTTCGGGATTAGTTTTAAACCTTAATAAGTGTTATTATGTGCCTGTGTTGAGCATGAACATTATTTCTGGATCGTGTTTATTGCAAGACGGTTATTCATTTAAATCGGAGAATAATGGTTGTTCTATTTATATGAGTAACATATTTTATGGTCATGCACCTCTTGTGAATGGTTTATTTCTTATAAATCTCGAAAGGGATGAAACACACATCCATAACATTGAGGCTAAGAGATGCAAAGTAAATAGTGATAATACTACTTATTTGTGGCACTGTCGTCTAGGTCATATTGGTGTAAAGCGCATGAAGAAACTCCATTCTGATGGACTTTTGGAGTCTCTTGATTTTGAATCATTTGACACATGCGAACCATGCCTCATGGGCAAGATGATCAAAACCCCGTTCTCCGGTATGATGGAGTGGGCAACGGACTTGTTGGAAATCATACATACCGATGTATGCGGACCGATGAGTGTTTCGACGCGCGGTGGATATCGCTATTTTCTCACTTTTACCGATGACTTAAGTAGATATGGGTATATCTATTTAATGAAACATAAATCTGAAATGTTTGAAAAGTTCAAAGAATTTCAGAATGAAGTGGAGAACCATCATAACAGAAAGATTAAGTTTCTACGATCCGATCGTGGAGGTGAATATTTGAGTTATGATTTTCTCACGCATCTTAAAGCAAGTGGAATCGTTTCACAACTCACGCCACCCGGAACACCACAACGCAATGGTGTGTCTGAATGCCGGAATCAAACCCTATTAGATATGGTCCGATAAATGATGTCTCTTACTGATTTGCCGTTATCATTTTGGGGTTATGCATTAGAAACCGCTGCATTCACTTTAAATAGGGCACCATCTAAATCCGTTGAGACGACGCCGTATGAACTGTGGTTTGGTGCTAAACCTAAGTTGTCGTTTCTTAAAGTTTGGGGATGCGAAGCTTACGTCAAGAAGTTGATGCCGGACAAGCTCGAACCCAAAGCGGAGAAATGCGTCTTCATAGGATACCCTAAGGAAACTATTGGGTATACCTTCTATCACAGAACCGAAGGCAAAGTGTTTATGCAGAAGCGGTTCATTTCTTGAGAAGGAGTTTCTCTCGAAAGAAGTGAGTGGGAGGAAAGTAGAGCTAGACGAGGTTATTGAACCTTCTCTTGAATTGGAGAGTAGCGCGACACTGAAATTGTTCCAAGGTCGCTGCACCAACAATAGAGGAAGCTAATGACAAGGATCATGAAGCTTGGACGATCTCTCTTGCTCGAGCGTCGCAGGTCGACAAGGTCGCGTGCCCCTCCTGAGTGGTACGGCAACCCTGTCTTAACTGTCTTGTTAGTAGATGACAGTGAGCCTTCGAACTATGAGGAAGCGATGATGAGCCCAGACTCTGAGAAATGGCTAGAAGCCATGAAATCCGTATTGGGATCCATGAGCGAAAACCAAGTATGGACTTTGGTAGACCCTCCTAGCGACCGAAAGGCCGTTGAGTGCAAATGGATCTTCAAGAAGAAAACGAACGCGGATGGTAATGTTACCGTCTATAAAGCACAGCTTGTCGCGAAAGGTTTTCGACAAGTTCAAGGTGTTGACTACGATGAGACTTTCTCTCCTGTAGCGATGTTTAAGTCCATTCGGATTTTATTAGCAATTGTTGCGTTTCATTATTATGAAATATGGCAGATGGATGTCAAGACTGCGTTCCTCAATGGCAACATTGATGAAGAGTTGTATATGATGCAACCCGAAGGTTTTGTCGATCCTAAGGATGCTGATAAAGTATGCAAACTTCAGCGTTCCATTTATGGACTGAAGCAAGCATCTCGGAGTTGGAACCTTCGTTTTGATCAAGTGATCAAGAGCTTTGGATTTGTTCCAAATTGTTACGAAGCTTGCATCTACAAGAAAGTGAGTGGGAGATCGGTGACGTTTCTGGTACTATATGTGGATGACATATTGATTATTGGAAATGACATCAACATGCTTAACGATGTGAAGAGTTATTTGAACAAATGTTTTTCAATGAAAGACCTAGGTGAAGCTGCTTATATATTAGGCATCAAAATCTATAGAGATAGACAAAGACGCCTGATAGCTTTAAGCCAGAGTACATACCTAGACAAAGTTCTGAAAAGGTTCAGAATGGATAAGGCAAAGAAAGGTTCAGTGCCTATGTTGTCAGGTAAGATATTGAGCAAGGCTCAGTGTCCAGCTATGGTAAATTATAGGTAAGCTATGAGAAAAGTGCCTTATGCCTCGGCCATAGGTTCCATCATGTATGCCATGCTGTGTACTAGACCGGATGTGTCCAATGCTCTTAGTTTGACGAGCAGATATCAAAGTGATCCAGGAGTGGAACATTTGGACACCGTGAAGAACATCCTAAAGTACTGAATAGGACTAAAGAAATGTTCTTAGTCTATGGGGGTGATGAACACTGTCGTAAAGGTTATGTCGATGCTAGTTTTGACACCGACAAGGATGATTCTAAATCTCGAACGGATACGTTTATATTTTGAATGGAGGAGCTGTGAGTGGAGAAGCAAGCAAAGCGTGATCGCGGGATCTCTGATGAAGCGGAATACATGGGCTGCAGAAGCGTCAAGTGAAGGAGTTTGGATCGAAACTTCATCATCGAGCTTGGCGTGGTTCAAGTGCATTGGACCCTTGGAGATATTGTGTGACAACACGGCGCCATAGCACTCGCTAAGGAACCAAGATATCATCCAAAGACCAAGCATATCAACCGCAAGTTTCATATAATCCGAGATTATATAGCGGATGGAGATCGAAGATTAGCAAAGTACATACAGATCTGAATGTCGCAGATCCATTGACTAAACCTCTTCCACGTGTAAAACATGATCAGCACCTCAGTGCCATGGGTGTGAGATTGTTGCCAAATGTAAACTAGATTATTGACTCTAGTGCAAGTGGGAGACTGTTGGAATTATGCCCTAGAGGCAATAATAAAGATGTTATTATTATAATTATTGTTCATGATAATGTTTATATTCCATGCTAGAATTGTATTAAGCGAAAACTTTAATACTTGTGTGGTTTGTGAACAACACCGTGTCCCTAGTACGCCTCTATGGACTAGCTCATTGATTAATGATGGTTAAGGTTTCCTAACCATGGACATGAGTTGTCGATTAATAATGAGATCATATCATTGGATAATTATATGATGGACAGACCCAAACTAAGCGAAGCAATTAGATTGTGTCATCGTGTTCGTCTTTGCGAAGCTTTTCTTATGTCAATATTGTATTCCTTAGACCATGAGATAATACAAATCCCTGGTATCGGAAGAAAGCTTTGAGGTCATCAAACGTCATCCTATGAGAGGGTGATCATAAAGGTGTCTCTCAGGTGATCGGAAAGTATCTGTTGGGTTGTATGTATCAAGATGGGATTTGTCCCTCCAAAGTCGGAGAGATATACTTCGGGCCCACTCGGTAATCGATATCAACAGCGCTTGCAAGCATGTGGTTAAGGAGTTAATCACAAAGTGATATCGGATTACGGAACGAGTAAAGTACTTGCTGTGAACGAGATTGAACTAGGTATGACGATGCAAGCGATCGAATCTCGGCAAGTAAAATATCGCGAGGGAAGGGAATATATATATGGGATTGATTGAATCTCGGCATCGTAGTTCATCCGATATGATCATCGATGAATGTGTAGGAGTCAATATGGGTTTCAGACCCGCTGTTGATTATTGATAGAAGATCATGTCGCATATTCTCGAACCCGCAGGTCACACATAACGTGTCTCGGCGCTAGGATAGATTGGATAATTGGTTTATGAGTTTTTGTTGGAGTCTCGGATGGGATCCGGGACATCACGAGAGGTTGCGGAGTGGTCAGGAGAATAAGATTCATATAAAGGTGCAGTTTTGGAGTTGAATTATTAAGGTTAATCGGTATTGTACCGGAAGCTTCTAGAACCTTCCGGAAGGGGACCAACGTGGCCCCACCTTCCGGGAGGGGGCATGGGCCTATGAGGTAGTGCCCTGGTCGCATTGGGCCAGGGGCATAAGGCCCCATAGGCCCAGCCGGCCAAGAGAGGTTTAAACTCGAGATAGACCTTCTAGAAGGGGGGGTTTCCTTGCCCCCCACTCCTTATCCTTTGGGGCCGCCGGTTTGGGATTGGGGGAGGGGCTAGGGCTGCGCCACCTCTATATAAAGAGGGGTGGGGGCGCACCAACCCCCCACACCTTCCCCTCCAAGAGCTAGCCGTCCTGCTTCCCTCCTCTCTCTCTCCCTCCCGACTGCGTGTAGGCGAAGCCCTGCTGCAGAAACTCTCCACCATATACACCACGCCGTCGTGTTGTAGATCGAATCCGTCTCTCCACCATACTTGCTGGACCGAGGAAGGAGGAGACGTCGAGGTGCTGCACGTGTGCATCTCACGGAGGCACCGCCACTTGTGGTGCTAGATCGGATCGGATCACGAGGAGGAGAAGCGAGTACGACTACATCACCCACGTTCGGCGAACGTTCATTGTCTTGAATCTTCAAGGGTATGAAGATCTAATCCAATCTCTCTCGTTGTTTGCATCTCCTAGATTAGATCTTGGCTTTCCCTATGTTCGCATCCGTAGAAAATTTTGATTTACTATGCCACGAAACCCTTCATTTACTTCACCCCAAGAGTTAGTATTTCCCAAGAGGAAACTACTACTTCTCTAATCCAATGTTACACTAGCATCATCTTAATCATACTTTGTTCTCTCTACTTAACTTTAGTAACTCATACTCCAATCTCACATTATACTAACGTGACTTGTCATGGCTATCTTAGGATAACATATCTATACTAGGGTTCCAATCATGTTTTATCTTCATTGCCACTTATACATGATATAAGCATTCAATCTTGGTGATTAAGGCATGATCATTATAATCTTTTGATCCTTTATGGTTTAGGTTTCCAGTTTGCTAATCAAGTCTTCATCAATCATTATAGTTGTATTATAATTATCTTCTGTTTAGCTCTATTGGATTAAGAGATATAATTCATTGACTATACCTACTTGACCCAATAGGAATACTCCTCTTAACTATCTTCATAATTCATCCTTGTAAGCTTTACCTTAGATACTTTTCTATTATTTCAGGAATGAGTTAACTCCACCAGCTATCACATTGATCTTATTCTCTTCCAACACTCCTATCCTATAGATGATACCTAAAACTAGCATTACTATTTACTTCTTCTTACTTCTTATCTAAAGGACTGAAGTAAATGCGATGATAAGAACAAGAGTTGATAGGTCAAGAATTGGTGAATCAATAGTTGATTACTCAACATTGATGAACAATAGATATTAAGATACAGTTCATTATAGATGATAAAGTTTGATATGGAAAGAAAGATATATAGTGAATGATCTTGACTTGGCTTCTTTTCTACTCAAACTCACTAAAGAGTTAAGGTTAAGTGTTACCATGATACTCATGGTATAAGTAGATGATATTAATATTTAGTGGTTCCATTCCTATTACTTAAGTTATGTTTATAACTTGGTATTCATGAGTGTGCAATGAATACTAGGATATGATCACATAAGGATCAAATATAATACATTAAGTAATGAATTAGGGTTTAACTTTTATTACATTTGATGTACCCTTAGATCAAATCTCCCTTACCCAAAAATAGGGTTTTAGCAAAGGTCATATTGAAACTTATCGCAGTCAACTTGATGATCTACTTTAATTCCATCAAGTTAAGAGAAGCTTCAATCACTTTGACAAGTTTTTATTTAAAAGCGCGAAAATTATTCAGATTTTCTATGCATGAATGCAATGCACACAACTATGTTCAGCTTATTTCTAAGCTCTAATGCTGGGATTTTACAGACTCTCCCCCTTAAAATAAACTTTGTCCTCGAAGTTCGTATACTCTCACATTTCGGAGTAAGGAATTGTCTTGCAATGATTACGATATGTCTTAACTCCATGGTGACCTCAATGGGAATAGTTGTAATATCCCATATTCAGATCTTTTCCTGGAATCCTCGTCATGCTTGGCAATTTTAATCCTGTTGTCTCCAAAACTCCAAAGTTTCTTTTAGAATTAGTCGGTTAGGATTAATCTTTTATCACCTACAATCTCTTACCTTATTAAGCTTTAGATAATCATTTGCTATTACCTTAAATACTTTTATAATAATGACTTTCTTTAAACCTTCTGAAAATAAGGCTTAATGTTGGCATAGGTTAGTATTTCCTCTACAACCTTTACTTGGAAAGGCAGATAACAATACTTCCACAATTTGTTTACTCTCCCCCTTAGGGTTTACTAATGGTCTCTAAACTGCCTTATAAAGTATTTCTTGATTCTATAATAGAATGTTGGTCTTTATTCAGCTTATACTTTACCTAATTTGTTCTTATGAAAGATTGTATGGTGTATCCACATAATTGTGGATCTCCGAAATGAATCTTTCAGCATTATTTGTCTTACTTACTATTTGAACATTTTTACTTTGATAGGTAAATTTTCGCGAAGAGTCTCGAAAGACGATCGCATAAAATTTTATACTCCTTTAGGTCTTACTTAGCTTAAGCCAAGTTTTATGCTCTTTATGCAACTTTTAAGATGATCTGAGTAACTATGTCAACCAACACCGGCTACGGACAAGATACCAACTGCGGATCAAATATTAGCTATGGATCAAATACCAGCTGCGGATAATTACCAGCTGCGAACCATCCTAGAGTGTATGTATTACCCTATGGTTTCTGACATACCTCTGGCATTCTCTCTGAATTGTCAAAGCTTGAATACCATTTTTCTCCAAAACTTCATATTTGCATTTTTTTATGATGCTTCCATGAACTTGGTACTACTACTCCATTACTTCTTAGCAACATTACATACTTTGGGTGAATTTAAATTCATCACTTCTTGTTGCTCCATGTATTTTCTACACTAGACTTTCTTCTTATTACTGGCTAAGAATAACCTGAGCTTGATCCATCCTCCAAATTGAGTTGATACTCCTTACACTTGCTTCATTCTTCATGTAAGTCTTCATCTTGGTCTTTGAAATCGTCATTCCCTTACACGAATTCCCTTACTCTATCTAGGTCTATAACATCAAGTAATAACTGGATGTTGCAACATGCATTTGCACACCAAGTCAAACTTCATGTATAGATCTAGTCAATGAGGAAGATCCAAGAAAAACAAATAAATCCAGATGTGGTTCATATAACACACAATATTCTAAGCCCGGAATATAGTAGTTGAGTATATTATCTCTAGAATTCAGGCTTAGTTGTGTAGTATATGACACCTCCTCATATAGGTTTACATTGTGATACTTAGCACATAAAGCCAAACTATTCTTTATCTCAATATTTACCCAAATTTCTCAAGTGCAACTGGATAATCTTAAGCAAAGTGTTCTAAATTTGGTTTCAACTAACCTTTGGTCTTACTTTTGAAATGGATATTATAACCAACCTATCATTATTTAGTAAACTAACTTCACATGATCACTCCAAATGACTAATCTGATTTTATTTACTAACTTAAACCAAAGATTATTGGAAATTTCTAGCATCTATGACTTCTATCATAGTTCTACCATGTTATTATATTATTTCTACCTCAAGATAATTACTAATTACTTGTCATATTTATACTTACATCATGGTTTCGGAGCTGATCTCACCATGATCTCATTATGTTTTACCTATACATCATGATTTAGGAGTTACTCTCACTATGATGACTTTGTTTCTCATTGTACTATCATTGAGTCTTAACATAATTTCACTTCATCACGTAGAATTATCAAGTGAATCCCACATGATTACTACTCATTGCATCAACATTTATCCTAATGATACTCATCATTTTGTCTTTGGTTTTCAAATAACCATAAGATTCCATTGTCTTACTTAAACTCTAGGGTTAGGCTACACCATTGAGACTACTTCAATTAATGTCTTACACTGTCCTATAGTATCTTGGTGGGTTATGTCTCCTTCGGAAGACACTTAAATACCACTATACTGAGAAAATATAGATAACGACTTTTTAGGAGGATGACCAAAGCATCAAACTTAAGTGTGACAAGGTTATCCTCGAGTGGATACTCATCACAACTTATAAGAATATCTGGTTTAGATAAGATGGGTCCTATAGTCACTATCCAACCTACAGATCTTCCTAAAAGGGTTTCAATCCTAAGGTCAAAGCATATGCTATGATACCAACTGCGGTGACCCGGCATACCACTGCATGATGTAGTACACTATAGTCGTTGACATAACACCAATGAAACACCGTTCACAAGTATTACATCCCTCGGACTGGTACAACAGAAACACAGCAGGTCCAAGACATGACTATAGGTTACAACTCAACTCTTTACACAAGATCCAGAGAACACTCTAGGTTAAAGAGAGAGAAAGAAACTTCTTACAAAGAAGAATCAGAAATAAATAAATCCAAAACTATCATACTATTAAGACTCGTATATTTACTAATGGTCTGGCATTGCTGCTATTGCAATACACTAAAGAAATAGGTTCTATGGCTATAGACTATATTCCTATCTACTCAGTAGCTTCGTCTTCACTCGAGTTGATGTATATGTTGACTTTCTTGACTTCATTGAAGAGCTTTAGCTTTTGATGATGATTCCTGGAGCATGATTTGATGTAGACATCGTCTTGTAATGGCTTTAGAACCTAGCAAGGGTTAAGAAGATACTTTGAGTACGAGCGTACTCAGCAAGTTCACTAGAAAAGGAGTGTTTGATGCACTATATATACAGCCACAGACCATAGGTCGTAGGCAATGCAAGTTTTCGTAAACATTTCTTCAAAGGTTGCTTTTATTCTGAAAAGCTATGTCCGTCAGCCTTCACGGGTTTACCAGAACTTTCATGGAGTTCCTTTCCCATCGCGTTCGTAGCTCCTTCCCGGAACAGGGAGTAACAAGTTACAGTTTTTACACTCTAGAGAGGTGCGTCACTTTACCCATGAGAGACCTTAGTTTTTGTTGCACGGCCGGGAGTATGTCCCCGTTCAAACTTCCTTGGTTTGAGGCCCAACCTAAGATCCAAGCCAATCACTGCCTTCTTCGCGACCCTGCATGTCTCCTTGGTGTATGCCATGCCTACCTATTGAATTACGACAATAGGCAATACAGACCGTTCAGATGCCAGAACTATCGTGGGACGTTGAGGGCTCCCACCCATATGATGCATATCCTCTACGAATTACCAATTAATATGCATGCTACGAGTGATAACAGCCACGACCCGCACATCCGTCTCCATGCGAGAGGGAAAAGATACAGCCGACTTCTCCGTCCCATTCCAAATCTCATGGTCAACACGTGATATACGACGCAAGAATCACTCGCGACATTGGTTGTTAAGTCCTAGATAATATGTTCTTTTACCACCGGAACTCTTATAGTAGGTTATTACCTCATGGTAAATAACCTATAATCACATTATTATGAAAATAGTGTTTTCTGTCCTTTTTCAAATGCAGGTGATGTCAACACTGGATTTGCAAAATAGTTTATAGAAAATAATCAAAGGACATGAGCAAGTGGGAACTTGCCTTTTGTGATTGCAAGATTATGCAGTCACGGTCTTCAAGACAAAATAAAAGATCCAATATCTTAAATCAGCATCATTGGTCCGGTAAGGACTAATTTTTAAACAAGCAAGATGCTATTATGCATAAGTAATGTAATGCAATTTTGTAAACCCGAATCCGGGGGTAACGTTGTTCTAGGGTTTGGATACTGGAAAGGTTTTCCTTGGAATGTGTTGCCCTTTTAGATTAAGTTTCACACATGTGCTTCTTATTAAGGCTTGTGAATGTGTGTGAAACAACATGTAAACATAATGGCATACACCAATAAGATTTACTAATGAGATGTGCAACTCAAGGACTTCTTATATGTGAATTATCTTATCTTCAAGTTTTACCTTGCAAGTGATGACATTTATAAGAAACTGAAGTGTTAACAATCCTAGGTATATAAGTAAAGCTTAATGTAATGTGATTATTATTAATTGTCATTTGATGTTTGAAGTGGCAAAAAGAATAATATTTGAAGAAAATCTTACTCAACTAAGCAAAAGCATTTAAGCTTTTAAGTTAATCTTATGAGGTGTTCTTTCTAGTTATAATCTTTAAGTAAGAAAGAATTACTCCATTTGAATAATGACAACATTAGTATTTGAGACTTATCTATCTTGGTTTTTAACTTGGTTGGTTTGGTATTAAGATGCTTTATAACTTAATTATAACAGACCAAAGTTAACTATAAAGCATATAATAAAGTCTTTAGCATTATGTAAAGTATTATAAACTAAAGTTAACTTTAAAGACATAGATGGACTTTAGGCGAAATGCTTGTTATACTTATTCCTTGTTCACTTTATAATGTTTCTTTAAAGTTACTTAAGAATGGTATTAATTTTGTTTGGTAGTGGTTTCTTTACATTATGAATGTATAAAGGGATTTACCTCCCTATAAGGGTGTGGTTAGGGTTTGTGAATAAGTAAATAATATTATTTACTACTTATGAACTCACTTATAGTGTTTTGATTTGTTTATAAACTTGTGGTTACAGTAAAGTAATAGGTTTTATTTATTACAAATTATTCTCGAAGATTTTATATTTAATAAAGATCCTTTTGGAAAATAAACTACATATATATAGTTGAATGATAATTTAATAAAATTGTATTTAAATGGTGTTAAATCATTTTGACTTAATAATTTTAGTATTTAAGACTAATACTATTTATTAGACTTTTTGGTTAATTTTAGAATTTTAACAAATTTTATTTGACATTATATGATTTATTAACTAAAGAAATAGGTCTAAATTCAAGTTATTAAAGTGTTACATTTTTTATTTACCTCAAAAGTGGAATATTATATTTTTAACATGTAGTTATTATTTTTGTGATCATTTTTATATATTACATTTATTTTTGTGATTTATAATTAATAAGTTATGATTTTTATAAGGTTTATTACTTTATAAATACTTAATAAATATTGAATTAAGGGAATAATAATACATGATTATAGTTTTAAATTATAGTACTTATTATTCTAAGAATTTTGGTATTTTATTTATATTTTTAACATTTGCCATTATTAAAATATGATTTATCAAAGTATTATTTCTTATAAAACTTTTATTAAATAATATTTATTTAAATAATCATCATAATAATATTTGATATTAGTTTTAAGTTGTAGATTTTATTTTTCTGAAAATTTTCATATACTATACACATTTTTCTGATTTATAAAACAAAAGTTATTAATGAAACAAGATTTAATCATTTTAATTATATTGGAATTAATATTGTTTTATCTAATTTCTAAACAGAAAAGAAAATTTGTACCTAAGCTAAATCTACCAACGGTCACTGACTAGTGGGCCAGTGACCACGTCATATTCCACGCGAGAAGTGGACTAAGTCCAACACGCTGGCGTGGCTGGGGATGATGCGGTGATGATGTCAGAGTGACGTCATCCAAGGATGAACGTCCCAGATTGATTGTCGATCGATGGATTCCGTTCGCGCGCGCGGGTGCGTTTATGTGTATCGGAAAAGGGGATGATACGAGGAGCCTAGCTATGGTGGCGCCGCTCAAAAATGGTCATCGGGGACGGTGGTGCAACGTCGGCGAGCGGCGGTGGCATCGGGCTCTTGCGGGGAGGAAGATCCAGAGGGAGAGAGAGGAAGCGGAAAGGTCCTTGAGCACCGGTGGCTCACCAGGAGCATGACGGTGGTGGTGGCGAGGCGAGGCGAGCACGGGAGACGCCGGAATCGAGGCAGGAAGCGATGGCCGGAGCTCGGGAAGGCGGTGTCCTTGTCGACGATTGGGAACTCCTCGTGTAGATTCCCCCTGCGAGGCTGCTCACCACGGCAAGGCGAAGCTTCCAGGAGCCACGACGAGGCTCGGGGCGGCCGAAGACGGCGGGGCTCGATGGCGTCTGTGAGCTATAGGGTTAGGGTTTGCACGCTGGATAAGAGAGGAGAGGAAATGACGTGCTAGGGTTTGTCCTTAGCAAGGCAGAGGGTCTTGTAGATGACGGCGGGCGGAGGACGAATCCTGGCGCACGCCGGCGCGGCGGAGCTCGACAGCGAGCTGCTTGCTCGATCCGTCGGCGAGGAAGACGATGGGGAAAGAGACAATGAAGGGGTACGGGCCAGTGCCGGGCCGCACTTGGGCCAGATGGGCTGCATTCGAGCTACTCGCGAGAAGGGAAAATGGGCTGCGGCCAGAAGCTGTATTCCTCTATTTTTTTTCTTTCGGTTTGTTTTCCTTTTCTGTTTTATTTTTCATCTTTTGTATTTTTCATTTGTTTTAGGAATCTTTCTTTATAAAAGTTCTTTGCTTAATACAAGCATCAATAATAAGTTATTTTCAACTATTTGTGAACTTTTATTATATATAGTTATCACTTCTTTATTTTCTTATACATATGTATATATTTTTTTTGTATTTGTAGGGTCTTTTGATATGAGTTTAATTTATCTAATATCCATAAACTTATTAAAGAATGTATTACTTCTAACTAATGAGATTTTATTCTCATTTGTACATAATATTAAGGCAACTTTTATATTTAGTGATCCTTCATAAGTATTTGATACATAAAGTGCTAAGTACTAATAGGGTTAATATTATTCCTACGAATTTAGGGAATATCAATATAAATAATTTATTATTACTAACTTAAGAGTTAAAGGTTTGAGATTATAAATGTCTACCATGAATTATGGGAGTTTTAATATCTTTATATCCCTTGATAATTGTGAATAAAGATGAATGGTTAAAATATATTATATTTCTGTTAAAGATCTTGAATGATATCACCATTTAGAATTAAATAGGGGGATTGTTTTCTAGGCTAACTTATGAGAAAGAATTGATAAAGATAGTTCTTAAGCACCTATGATAATGATGGTTGAAAATAACAAAGATGTGCTTAAATGAGTTGATATAGGAAAGATTCCTATTAACAATTATGGACATAATATGATAAATCAATCATTTGATATGGATATTAGGTTTGGTTATAGAATTAGGTTCGCATGTTTACCAAGAAGTCCTACCTTCCATATTTCATAATTCTTGACTTCTACTTGAAGAATTCCTTTCCTAGATATACTACTTCCTATCCATCATCATGTGTTAACATGATGAGCTTTAATTTTCAAGAATATTCTTATCCATAATTTCTCCTCCTAAATTTGTTTTTAATTCTAATGAGCTTGACACTAAAGCTCTATATGATCTTCTCATAACAATAACTCTCATCACTAGAGTACTTCTTCTGCTTCTAATTCCACTTGAATAATCACCTTCTTACTTCTTAGATTACTTTGTAATCTCTCTTAAAAATCTCAGAAGATTATCACTGAAGCCTTTCCTAATATTCTCATAGCTATACTTGGTTATATCAACTACTTTACTACTGATAATCTCCAATCCAACGAGTGGTTACTTCTAACTCCATTCATACTCTTCCTTAATCATCCATCACTATATTACTCTAATAGCTGTATATATATACTTTACTTCACCTCAAGAGTTAGTATTTCCCAAGAGGAAACTACTACTTCTCTAATCCAATGTTACTCTAGCATCATCTCAATCATACTTTCTTCTCTCTACTTAACTCCAGTAACTCATACTCCAATCTCACATTATACTAACGTGACTTGTCATGGCTATCTTAGGATAACATATCTATACTAGGGTTCCAATCATGTTTTATCTTCATTGCCACTTATACATGATATAAGCATTCAATCTTGGTGATTAAGGCATGATCATTATAATCTTTTGATCCTTTATGGTTTAGGTTTCCAGTTTGCTAATCAAGTCTTCATCAATCATTATAGTTGTATTATAATTATCTTCTGTTTAGCTCTATTGGATTAAGAGATATAATTCATTGACTATACCTACTTGACCCAATAGGACTACTCCTCTTAACTATCTTCATAATTCATCCTTGTAAGCTTTACCTTAGATACTTTTCTATTATTTTAGGAATGAGTTAACTCCATCAGCTATCACATTGATCTTATTCTCTTCCAACACTCCCATCCTATAGATGATACCTAAAACTAGCATCACTATTTACTTCTTCTTACTTCTTATCTAAAGGACTGAAGTAAATGCTATGATAAGAACAAGAGTTGATAGGTCAAGAATTGGTGAATCAATAGTTGATTACTCGACATTGATGAACAACAGATATTAAGATAGGGTTCATTATAGATGATAAAGTTTGATATGGAAAGAAAGATATATAGTGAATGATCATGACTTGGTTTCTTTCCTACTCAAACTCACTAAAGAGTTAAGGTTAAGTGTTACCATGATACTCATGGTATAAGTAGATGAAATTAATATTTAGTGGTTCCATTCCTATTACTTAAGTTATGTTTATAACTTGGTATTCATGAGTGTGCAATGAATACTAGGATATGATCACCTAAGGATCAAATATAATCCATTAAGTAATGAATTAGGGTTTAACTTTTATTACATTTGATCTACCCTTAGATCAAATCTCCCTTACCCAAAAATAAGGTTTTAGCAAAGGTCATATTGAAACTTATCGTAGTCAACTTGATGATCTACTTCAATTCCACCAAGTTAAGAGAAGCTTCAATCACTTTTACAAGTTTTTATTTAAAAGCGCGAAAATTATTCAGATTTTCTATGCATGAATGCAATGCACACAACTGTGTTCAGCTTATTTCTAAGCTCTAATGCTGGGATGTTATAGATTTGTCCATCCATATGATGGATAGATATACTCTGGGCCCTCTCGGTGGAATGTCATCCAATTAGCTTGCAAGCATGTGACTGGCTCACAAGGGATCACATATCAGAGGAACGAGTAAAGAGTACTTATCGGTAACGAGGTTGAACTAGGTACACAGAGATACCGACGATCAGACCTCGGATAAGTAAAATATCACGAGACAAAGTGAAATTGGTATCATGTGTAAATGGTTCATTCAATTTCAAAGTAATCATAGAAATATGTGGGATCCATATGAATTTCCAGATTCCTCTATTGGTTATTGATCGGAGAAGAGTCTCATTCATGTCTGCATAATTCACGAACCGTAGGGAGACCGAATGTTGTCGGGAGTCTCGGATGGGATCCGATATATCACGAGGAGATCCAGAATGGTTTAGAGAATAAGATTCATATAAGGAAAGTCCAATTCCGGAGTTCGGGAATGATTCCGGTGTTTTCACCGGATCTAGAAGGGTCTAAAAGGTTCACCGGACCAGAAGGGGAAGGGTACATGAATGTGTCATGACTAACTGGAATGAATGCATCATGTCTTAGTCACTTGGCTAGGTGTTTAAAAGAAAGAAATTAAACTCCAAAGTTGAAAGTCAAAAGGCAAGTTTGAAAAGTTAAACTCGGACAATGTTTCCTGGTGGAGGAAGGAGAGAATCCTTCTCTCCCTCCACCACGCGCCTAGAAGGAGAGGGAGTTGGGGTAGAATTAAAACTCCCCTCTCCCAAACTGCCCCTCCCTCTCATAAATAGAGGGGAGGGGGTGCCCCCAAGACTGCAACAAGCCCCACCCCACCTAGCTGCTGCCGCCGCACCGCTGTCGCCGCCCTAGCCACCGCCGGCCCACCTCCTCCTCTCCGGCTTCTAAACCCTAGACGCCGGGAACCCTACTACTCCACCATAACCCGCTCCGGGTTAAGGCGAAGCCCTGCGAGATTGCCCCTCTAACTCCAACACCACACCGCCGTGCTGCCGGAATCGCGAGGAGAGTACTACAACCTCCACTGCTTGTTGGAACAAGGGAGAATAAGTTCTTCATCGAGTACCGAACGTGTGACCGACTACGGGAGCGCTGCCGGAACGCAGCGCCGGAAGGATCATCTACGCGATCTTGAGATCGGCAAGTGTACGACTACATCACCCACGAGAATCTGCTCTTGTTTACTGCTTTGGAATCTTCGAGGGTGAGTACTCTAATCGACTCGTTGCTCTAATCTAGTAGATAGATCTTGGCTTGTGTGTGTTCATGAGGTAGATTTTTTTGTTTTCCATGCTACGAACCCCTACAATTAACAGTCAATTCAATAGGAGATCACCAACTGGCCGGATAGTGGCACCAACATTTTTGATCAAGTAAGCCACATTTTTCCGATTGGCATGCTACATTTTGTGCCCATCTCATCGTTGTTTGGCATGCTACATTTGTGTTGATGTTGTGATATTTCCTTGTAGTTGATTCAAATGCTCCAAGCCTACTGCAATGATAGTGTTGACGTCGAATTCAAGTTCATCCACATATTCAAACAGATTGAAACTTGCGACATGTGGGCCGAGAGTCGGTGGCTCTCGCTAATGTCGCCCCCTTCAACCATTAATTGGCAACACCTGCAGCCTCAGAGGGGCGTCCCATTGGTATCAAGAAGGCCAAGTTGGCAAGGGATGCGGTGTCGGTCTCAGAGAGGTTGCAATCATCCATCAAGAAGTGCATCGCCTACATCACAGCGAATCTCGTCTTGATGGAAGGCAAATACAATGCAAGGTGGGCAGTGATGTTGGAGAAGCAAGACGAATCAAGATGAGTCTCCAAAAGACCAAGGTTGCAGCAAAGAAGAGGAAATGAATACTTGACTCTCTGGATGGCCAACACCTCTACAATGGATGAAGAGGTGAAGGCGTGGTACAAGGCACACCACGACCTCATCTTGTAAGAAATGAGGGATCCATTAGTGAGTTCTACACCAACAACGAGTTCTATCCCATAGATGACACTGACTACAACGAAGGCACCATCTACCTCGGCGGAGGATGATCCTACCATTATAATTTTGTGGCTTTGTAATATTTTGCCAGACTTGTGCCTATGTTGTGAGCCGAGACAGTAAATTTTGTAGTGTTTTGGTGACTAAAATATCTCTATGTGTTAGCAATTTCGAATGTGGGCCAAAAAATGTCGGATGTGGGGCACGAATGGGAGCACCCAACCCCATACATCCCATTACACATGAGTGTCAGACACCATATGGGGTGGGCGAGATGCTCTTAGCTACATGATGACTAGATTTTTTTAAAGAAAAGGAGCACCTATAGGATCTCAGTCGTTCTTTGATTTATTGAAGCTTTTTAACATACTTGACAGGCTAAGTTTTTTCGAACTTCCTCGAAACAGGCATACGCCCAGCAAGTAACATCCATGCAAAATCATGTACATGCCAATGGAAACGAGTCCATGACAACACAACACACAATATGCATGAAGCAGAGAAACCCAAGCCCCACGCCAAACAAGCGGCGAGGCGCACACACATAGATACAAGAAGCCGCTCCCACCAGGTGAAGCGCTCAGTGGCCGGAAGATGTAGCTAGGCGGCGGGCCGCCACTATTAGGTTCTCCATCATATCGTTTAGCCGTGCTATGTCCCGCTGTCTACACCGTGGGTACCACTGCTGCAAAAAATCTAGAAATTTGAATATCGAGTCAGAGGCACGACGCAGGAAGAAACGCTCTATGATCATATTATTACGGATATTCCATAGGGTCCAGGTCATCACCGCAAACACTAACCAGAAGAGGCGCCTCCCCTTTCCAGTACGGTTCGCAGTGGACTCCAGGAACTCTCCCACATTGACGGCTTGCCATTCAGGCCCAAAGCCTCATGGGTGAAGTTACATAGGAAGCAAGCCGCAGGACAGGTAAACAGAATATGCATGCTCGATTATGGGACAGCGCAAAGAGGGCATAGGCCATTCTCAGGGTCGTGCCACTTGGTCACCTCGACGCCCAAGGGTAACCTATCACATAGCAGCTGCCGGGCAAAGATTTTAATCTTCAGAGGCAGGAGGCCTTCCAAAGAGGGGAGTTCCAAGAGAGAGATGACCCGCTAAAAAGGGCCATGTACGCTGATCCCACCGTAAAGGTCCCCGAGGGGGTCATCTGCCAGGAAACACTATCCAGAGATTGAGATAGGGACAAGGGGAGGTTGTATCGCACCTCATCCTAGGTAACCCGCTTTGCCTCCCCAAGGTTCCGTCGGAATGCGACCTACCATGTCACGCCCTGGCAAGCTTCAGATACCAGGAGCATAGGCTCCGTGCAAATTGCGAACAACTCGGGAGACTCGTGACCTAAAGGTCGAGCACCACACCAAGGGTCCAGCCAGAACAAGGAGTCCCTTCCATCGCCTATGGAAATGTACAACCCTTTCCGCATTTCTGTCTTGATATCCTGTGGATATCCAAAACTGAGATCCCTTCCGGCGTTCGCAAGCCAGTAGCGACCGTCCCCAGAGGTACTTCACTTTTATAAGTTGCAAACAAATGTTGCCATCGTAAGAAGTGAGCCTAGCTCACTTGGTTAGGGAAATGGATGTACAACCCAACCACCCAGGTTCATGTCCTCATGGATGCATGTTTGGGTTCTTATATTATTTAAAAAACAACCTCGCGCTATAGGGGCTTCCTCTACCACATTCCTTTCAAAAAATGCTACCATCATCGTTCAGAATCCTCCACACCTATTTGAGCATCAATGTCACATTCATGTGGCGAGAGGAGATGATACATATGCCCCAAAGGTCTTTGGGGGCGCAGATGTCGACCCATTTAACCATGTAGTACTTTTGGTAGCCATCATTGGCCATCCAGAAAAACCGAGAGAGCTCCTTATCGTAATTTGCATGGACTCCTTCTTGGAGAAGGTATAACCCCATAATATACATGGGGAGGCTGGAGAGACAAGAGTCGATAAGGATGGTCTTACTCCCTTTGGAGGTGAATCTCCCCTGCCAGGGCTCAGATTTCGCCTTAACCCGACCCATGAGGGGCTCCAAGTCCTTGATTAGGATCCTGGTGTCCCTAACTGGCATACCAAGGTATCTTAGGGTGAAGACCGCCAAACTGCAATTCGGGTTATCCGCGATCCTCTGCTGATCTTCTATGGAATATCCTAGCACCATCACTTTGCTCTTATAAAAATTGATCTTGAGACCCGACATGAACTCGAAGTAGAGGAGCAAAAACTTCAGGTTAATGATATCCTGCTCTGACCCCTCCACCATGATCATAGTGTCATCCGCATATTGTAGGTGAGTTACTTCCCCTCCAAGGATGAGATGTCCCACCACACCCATGATGTGACCAGAATTCTTAGCTTTCTCCAAGATTTCCCTAAGGGCATCCACCGCGGAATTAAACAAGATGGGAGAAAACGGGTCCCCCTTGTCTAACCCCACATGAGGGTTTGAAGTAGGGGCCCACCTCTCCATTTATGCTTATAGACATGTTCCCACTCATGATAGTCTGCATGATCCACCCTACCACGCGATCATCAAGCCCATGACGCAGAAAGGCCCAATCTAGCCTTGTTGTAGACATTCCCAAGAGGCAATAATAAAGTGGTTATTATCAGATCTTCAGGTTTATGATAAATGTTTACAACCCATGCTATAATTGTATTAACCGGAAACATTAATACTTGTGTTTTGTAAACATAAAAGAGTCCCTAGTAAGCCTCTTGTTAAACTATCTTGTTGATTAATAGATGATCATGATTTCCTGATCATAGACACTAGATGTTATTAAGAACAAGTGTTGGGCCACGCAGAGATAAAACAAAACCTTTTCCTCTAACGTGGAGATCCCAAGATCTAGCTGAGGTAGAAGGCCACGAGGTTTACCACTAGACGCGTAGTTGCGGATTACTGATGTAGCGCGTCAGATGATACAGTGCAGTCCTCATGATAGGACCATTGTGATGCTGATCGTACAACACCTCTGCTGGTATCCACACATACAAGGAGGAGCACCGGCAGCGAACTGCTAGGTTCGTATTGATGGTAGGACTGCTGTGGAGCTAGGTTTCCAACACATGGAATGACCTAATCGAACAATGATTAACCTTTCTGGGTTATGGTGCTCCACTGTATATAGGGAGTGAACGTGGGCTCTGCTCGCGCGACCCATTCACTAAAGCCCATATAACACTAGTCACCATGATTCCAACTCACTAACTCAGTCCTAATCTGGTTTAGGTCCAACCCAACCAGATTACAGGTTCAGATCCAATCCGAACTTGCTCCCGCTCTTAAGTGTGTGACCCCGTAGGCTCATGGCTACTTGGACACGATTGGAGTCCGACTCTCAATCGATCAGTCGGTAGCGGCTCCTAGAAGAACGTGCCAACTCCCAAGTACCAAAGAGTCATGATGACTTGCCTTTCCAATGTGACTTGCGTCTGAGTCCCTTTTGCCTCACGATATACCTTGTCAGACTATAGGCGAATATTTGTCATCCCTTAAATAGTCCGACTCTCTTCTCGATCCGAGATAAGTGATTCACCCGACTAACTCTTAGTCGATCGCCTCAGTTAACACTTAACCGAGTCGTGCATGGCCATGATTTCCGAATCATATCTCACGAGAGGGCCCAGAGAATATCTCTCCAAGTGGAGGAGAAAAATCCCATCTTGGTTATTCACATCACACAGCTTGATTCTCAGTCGAACCGAACTCTGCCTTTATAACTGCCCAGTTACGGATCAGCGTTTGACAGAACCTGAGTCGGTGATCCTCAACTCGGACTATGCAATAACCTCAGGTCTAAGGATTACATTGATTGAGATATACAAATGACAACTTGTTCGTTGTACCTCAATATGGGTCAATCCGACTCGCTAAACTCTTTAGCCGAGTCTGTGTAAGTTGGAATAGCATCTCCATGCCCATGAAAAGTGGAACCGAGTCATAAAGACAACTTTCACATTGGTCTAAGTTGTGTGTCCAGCACAACCTCAATGACCAAGGATATTTAGTACGAACAATATGAATGCATAGTTCCACAACCGAATCACATATTCAATGATACACATCAGATGTTTATACAAGGACTACTTAATATCTTTATGAATACAATGGGGAATATCATCATACATGATTGCCTCTAGGTCATATTCCCAACAGTCTCCCACTTGCACTAGAGTCAATCTTCCGACATCACATGTCTAAGCATCTAATGCCCATGGCTCTCAGGTGCGCCTCATGCTTCGGCTGTGGTAACGGCTTTGTCAACGGATCCGCAATATTTGCATCCGTGTGTACCTTGCATAACTTGATATCACCCTGATCCACGAACTGGCGAATCAGGTGGTACCGCATGAGTATGTGCTTGTTCTTCTGGTGTTGTCTAGGTTCCTTGGCTTGTGCAATAGCACCATTGTTGTCACAATACACGTCCAACGGATTGTACGAGCCCTGAACCACACCAAGATCCATGAGGAAATTCCTCATCCAAACAACTTCCTTCTGCCTCGAGGCGTGACAATATACTCAACCTCTCATTGTGAAGCGGAACCAGTCTCTTGCTTGGAACTCTTCCAGCTCACAACACCTCCGTTTATAATAAACACGTATCCGGATTGCGAACGAGAATCAACAGAGTCGGTAAGATAACTCGCATCCGTTAAACCCTTTACACCGAGTTCATCTTCACCACCATAAACCAAGAACATATCCTTAGTCCTTCTCAAGTACTTTAGGATATTTTTAGCTTGTATCGATGGATCTCTCTAGGATCAGCCTGGTATCTGCTCACAACACTTAGAGCATAGTAAACATCCGGCCTAGTACAAATCATGGCATACATGATGGATCCGACTGCAGAAGCATATGGAATCGCACTCATCCGACTTCGCTCATCAGTTGTCGAAGGACACTGAGTCTTGCTAAGTTTTACACCATGGGACATCGGTAAGAACCCCTTCTTAGATGATTCCATGTTGAACTTCTTCAACACTTTGTCCAAATAAGTACTTTGACTCAATCCAATGAGCCTTCTTGATCTATCTCTATAGATCCGGATTCCGAGAATATATGTTGCCTCACCCAAGTCTTTCATTGAGAAACTCCTTTCCAATGATTCCTTGGTTTCTTGCAACACCAGGACATCATTTCCAATCAGTAATATGTCATCCACATATAAGATTAGAAAGTTTACTTTGCTCCCAGTAAAATTCTTGTATAAATAAGAATCATGATCACTCTTGATGAAGCCAAACGATTTGACTACCTCATCAAAGCGAATATTCCAACTCCGAGATGCTTGCTTCAACCCATAAATGGATTTCTGAAGTTTACATACTTTGTCAGCATTAGCCGGATTGATAAAACCCTCGGGTTGTATCATATACATGTCCTCGGTTAAATTTCCATTAAGGAAAGCCGTTTTGACATCCATCTGCCATATCTCATAGTCGAAATAGGCCTCTATAGCTAACATGATCCGAACTGATTTAAGCATCTCTACGGGCGAGAAAGTCTCGTCGTAATCAACTCCTTGAACTTGTCGGAACCCCTTCGTGACAAGGCGTGCTTTATAGATGGAAACATTTTCATCCATATCAGTTTTCTTCTTAAAGACCCATTTGCACTCGACGGGTCTTGCACCGTCTGGCAGATCAACCAAGTTCCAAACTTAATTTTCATCCATGGACTTTAACTCGGATCTCATGGCTCCAAGCCATGAATCGGAATCAGATCCCACCATCGCTTCCGAATAATTTATCGGCTCATCACTGTCTAACAGTAATACATCACGAATACTTCGTAATCTTGCCGATCTTCGTAGTACAGGTGTTGCTGCCGGCTCAGCTACCACGACCGGCTCAACCTCCAAGGTTTTTGCCGACTCGCTACTAGCCGGTTCCTCTTGAATTTCTTCGAGCTGCACCGTGCTCCCACTTACTCCCCGACTGAGAAACTCTTTCTCAAGGAAGACACCGTTCCGAGCGACAAACACTTTGCCCTCTTCTCGGTTGTATAAGTAGTAACCCAAGGTTTCCCTCGGATACCCCACGAAAATACACTTATCCGACTTGGCTGTAAGCTTGTCTGACTGAAGTCGCTTGACAAATGATTCACAACCCCAAATCTTAAGAAAAGACAAACTCGGCTTTTTGCCTGTCCACATCTCATGCGGTGTCTTCTCTACCGATTTTGATGGTACTCTGTTTAGTGTGAACGCTGCTGTTTCTAGACAATAACCCCAAAATGATAAAGGCAGATCTTTCCGACTCATCATTGACCGTACCATGTCCAACAAGGTCCGATTCCGCCTTTCCGAAACACCATTCCTTTGTGGTGTTCCTTGCGGAGTAAGTTGAGGAACTATTCCACAACTTTTCAGATGGTCATCAAACTCATGGTTCATGTACTCGCCTCCTCGGTCCGACCGAAGAAACTTTATTTTCTTGTCGAGTTGATTCTGTGCTTCATTCTGGAATTCTTTGAACTTTTCAAAGGCTTCCGACTTATGTTTCATCAAGTAGATATATCCATACCTACTCAAATCATCAGTGAAAGGTAATGAAGTACTCATAACCACCCCTGGCTGTCGTGCTCATTGGTCCACATACATCACTATGTACTAGTCCCAACAAGTCGGACGCCCTTTCGCAACTCTTTGCAAAAGGTGTCTTGGTCACTTTGCCGAGTAGGCAAGATTCGCATGTCTCAAACGGCTCCAAGTCGAACGAAGTTAGGATTCCATCATCATGGAGCTTATTCATGCGTTTCCAACTTATATGACCAAGCCGACAGTGCCAAAAGTAAGTCATATTCAGATCATTTGGTTTCAACCTTTTAACATTTATGTTATAAACCGACTCACCATCAAGATTCAAAATAAATAACCCGTCCTAGACGGGTGCAAAGCCGTGAGACATATCATTCATATACAAATAACAACCATTATTCTTGATATTCGACTCATATCCTTGCCTCATCAAACATGAAGCAGAAATAATGTTTCGACTGAGCACTGGAACATAATAACAATTATTCAGTTCCATAATGAATCCAAAAGGTAAATGAAGTTGCATCGTGCCGACTTCCAACGCAGCAACTCTTGCTTTGTTGCCAACTCGAATATCAACCTCCCCTCTTGCTACGCTCCTAGTTCTTACCAGTCCCTGCAATGAGTTGCAGATGTGAATAACTGATCCGGTATCATATACCCAAGAACTATTAGGTGCATCAGCAAGATATATGTCTATAACATTGCAAACAAGTGTAGCTGAGTCGAAAGTCATACCTCCACTCTTGGCTTTGCCGGCCAAGTACTTGCTGCAGTTCCTCTTCCAGTAGCCATCCGCCTTGCAGTAGAAGCAAGTGGATCCGGCTGAAGGAGATGGCTTAGTCCCTGAGGAAGCGCTTGGGACCGGGTCTTGACCCTGCTTTCCTCCTGACTTAGCCTTCTTCTTAGTCCAAGAACTCTTCTTGAACTTAGCCTTATTCTGCACCATCAACACTTGACTGGCGCCCTTCTTAAGATCCGCCTCTGCCTGCTTGAGCATCCCATGTAATTCAGTGGGCTTCTTATCCATACCATGCATGTGGTAGTTCGAAATGAACTGCCCATATGCACTAGGAAGAGAGTTCAGAATTATATCCGTAGCGAACTCTTCGCTTATGGGGTAGCCAAGCCTCTCTAGAGACTGCACGTAACCAACCATTTTGATCACATGCGGACTCAGTGGATCACCATCCTTAAGCTTGCAACTCAGCAAAGCCTGAGAGACTTGATATCTCTCAGTCTTCGCCTGAGCCTGGAACATACTTTTGAGGCTTTCTATCATATCGTAGGCCTCAACATGATCGAACTGCTTTTACAAGTCCGGTTCCATGTGAGCAAGCATAAGACAGCTAATATCCGTGGACTCATCCTTAGCCGGACGGTAGGCATTGGTGGTAGCGATAGTCGCATTCTCATTCGGTTCATCTGGAAGTGGGTTGTCTAGGACATGGTCCTTCTTTTCTTGTATGAGAACAATTCTCAGATTTCGATACCAGTTGGTAAAATTAGTGTCGTTCAGTTTATCTTTCTCAAGGATAGTTCTCAACGCAAAACCAGATATCTGAGAGTGACTTCTACTTGGTGCCATGATCTACAACAGAAAATATGCAAAACACTTAAGACATGTATTCATAAAAGAGAAAGCATATTAAATACTTTAATATTTTATGCTCCCACTAGAACCAACACTCCTCCGATGGTTACTTAGTGATTCAGGATCCTAAATAAGCAAGTCAGCTAGTGAGCTTTAGCATCACGCTAGCCGCCAAGTGATCTAGGTAGACAACTCCTTGTCAATCGTATCTCATACGACTCCTATTGGACGGGTGGCATCACATGCCCCGGCTCCCATCCGACTTTTTCCCGAGTCCCACAATCGTTGTGATAGACCTGTCTATCTTACAGTGTTTCCGCAGTAAGAGTCCGACTCGAACCCACCTAGTCGGAAAGAATTGGCAGCACCTCAATTTTATGAGCCCACTACCAAAAATGTCCGACTTGTGATGGTGCAAACACTGGCGGGAAAACCGACTAGACCTTCTTTGAGGGATTAAATTTTACCGACTATCTAATAGAGGTAAAACAGAGACATAACAATAACACAAAAATAAAGCAATTATAATGTGAAATGGTATGGCTCTCTTCATGGCGATCTCCATCTCCACAAAGTATGTAATCCGACTTGTGCCAACTCTTGTCACTTGCCGTATTACTCCATGTCGCCGACATGTACAACGGCTTGCATGCCTTCCGGGTTCTCCAAACAGCTACACTGGCTTAGTAAAGTAAATTACAAGGAGAATCCGACAGGCAGGTCATTATACAATAATATGGCAGCACCTAGGCTCCAGCCGGCTGACAAAACCCGTGATTCGCAGATCACGTATGGATTACACACATACATCACATGCACATGAACCATACCATTCACAACTTCCTGCAAAAATAAGTTATGCATAGATACAATATCTACGCCTTTGTGAAACTACATAGCGACATCTAAGGCGCTTCTGACGAGGGCAAAGCCGGAGGTCCTCATGGTCTTGGCGGTCCGACGATTTTTCTGAAAATGTAGATCTCATCTATGATCCGGACATGGATTCCGACCATTGTTCCGATTCGATCAAACTTTTTGATCTTCGATCACCGCCTCTAGATTTACGTGTCATAGTCTACCCCGATGGCGGAAGCCGACCGGTAGAGGTATGTCGTTCCACGACCTCAGCAGTATGATCACAGAAATCAAATCTACCATTCCCCGAGTACAGTTGATCCAATCAACCTCGTACAAAACCGATCTATCTCATAGATCGACCACCAAACAGCACATAGATCTCATCTACAGCCAACCGTATATCACATATGCGAGATCTCGAGCCTAAAACCAGAAGCTATCGCTCTGATACCACTGTTGGGCCACGCAGAGATAAAACAAAACTTTTTCCTCTAACGTGGTGATCCCAAGATCTAGCTGAGGTAGAAGGCCACGAGGTTTACCACTAGACGCGCAGTTGCGGAATACTGATGTAGCGCTTCAGTTGATGCAGTGCAGTCCTCACGATCCGACCGTCCTGATGCTGATTGTACAACACCTCTGCTGGTATCCACATGTACAAGGAGGAGCACCGGCGGCGAACTTCTAGGTTCGTATCGACGGTAGGACTGCTGTGGAGCTAGGGTTTCCAACACATGGAATGACCTAATCGAACAACGATTAACCTTTCTGGGTTACAGTGCTCCACTATATATATGGAGTGAACGTGGGCTCTGCTCGCGCGGCCCATTCACTAAATCCCATATAACACTAGTCACCGTGAGTCCAACTCACTAACTCAGTCCTAATCCGGTTTAGGTCCAACCCAACCAGATTACAGGTTCAGATCCAATCCGAACTTGCTCCCGATCTTAAGTGTGTGACCCCGCAGGATCATGGATACTTGGACACGATTGGAGTCTGACTCTCAATCGATCAGTCGGTAGCGGCTCCTAGCAGAACGTGCCAACTCCCAAGTACCAAAGAGTCATGACGACTTGCCTTTCCAATGTGACTTGCGTCTGAGTCCCTTTTGCCTCAAGATATACCTTGTCTGACTATAGGCGAATATTTGTCATCCCTTAAATAGTCCGACTCTCTTGTCGATCCGAGATAAGTGATTCACCTGACTAACTCTTAGTCGATCGCCAACACTTAACCGAGTCATGCATGGACATGCTTTCCGAATCATATCTCACGAGAGGTCCCAGAGAATATCTCTCCAAGTGGAGGGGCAAAGTCCCATCTTGGTTATTCACATCACGTAGCTTGATTCTCAGTTGACCCGAACTCTGCCTTTATAACTGCCCAGTTACGTATCAGCGTTTGAGAGAACCTAAGTCGGTGATCCTGAACTCGGACTATGCAATAACCTTAGGTCTAAGGATTACATTGATTGAGATATACAAATGACAACTTGTTCGTTGTACCTCAATATGGGTCAATCCGACTCGCTAAACTCTTTAGTCGAGTCTGTGTAAGTTGGAATAGCATCTCCATGCCCATGACAAGTGGAACCGAGTCATCAAGCCAACTTTCACATTGGTCTAAGTTGTGTGTCCAGCACAACCTCAATGACCAAGGATATTTAGTACGAACAACATGAATGCATAGTTCCACAACCGAATCACATATTCAATGATACACATCAGATGTTTATACAAGGACTACTTAATATCTTTATGAATACAATGGGAAATATCATCATACATGATTGCCTCTAGGCATATTCCCAACAACAAGATCATATCATTAGGAGAATGATGTGATGGACACACTCCTATAGTTAGCATAGCATAAGATCAAGTCATTTAGAGTTTGTTTGTTACAAGCTTTCAAATACATAGTAACCTAATCCTTTGACCATGAGATCATGTTAATCACCATCACCAGATGGATGCTTTGATGACATCAAACACCCCCTTGGAACTAGGTGGTTATAAAGGTGGCATTAGGTATTATGAAAGTATGGGTCGAAGCACATGGATCAAGAGTGGGATTTGTCCATCCATATGACAAATAGATATACTCTGGGCCCTCTCGGTGGAGTGTCATCCAATTGGCATGCAATCATGTGACAAGGTCACAAGGGATGTCACATAATTAATAGTACGAGTAAAGAGTACTGATTAGTAACGAGGTTGAACTAGGTGTAGAGATACCAACGATCAAACCTCAGATAAGTAAAGTATCACGTGAAAAAGGGAATCGGTATCATATTTAAATGGTTCATTCGATCACAAAGTCATCATTGAATATGTGGGAGCCACTATGGATCTCCAGGTCCCGCTATTGGTTATTGATCGAAGAGGTGTCTCGATCATGTCTTCATAGTTCACGAACCATAGGGTGACACACTTAAGGAATCGATGTTGTTTAAGTAGATATGGAATATGAGTTGGAGACCGAATGTTGTTTGGAGTATCGGATTGGATCCAGGACATCACGAGGAGATCCGGAATGGTCTGGAGAATAAGATTCATATAAGGAAAGTCAATTTCCGGGGTTCGGAAATGTTTTTGGTGTTTTGACAGGAAGCTTCTAGAATGTTCTGGAAGGTCCACCACTCGGAAGGGGGCACTTGGGATGTGGCATGCCCTAAAGGGCTGGACGGATCATGCCCTAGGGCAACTCAACCAAGGACTAGAGGAAAGGGTCAAACCCTAGTTTGAAAAGTCAAATCCTAGTTTGAGAAGTGAAATCCTAGTTTGGGAAGGAAAGGAAAAAACTTGAAAGGAAAGTTTACAACTCCCCTTCTCCTAGCAGAGTTGGGGGAAACTCGGCTAGGGCAGGGAGGTCTTGGCTGTCAGCCCCCTCTCCTTACAAGGAGGGGCAGGCCGCCACCCCTTGGCTCTCTTGTGCCAGGCGCCACCAACCCTAGCCGCCTCCCCATCTCTCTCCTCCACCGTCCTGCTCCGGCTTAGGCGAAGCCTTGCAGGAAGTCTCCTCCACCACCACCACCACCATGTCATCGTGTTGTTGGGATTCTGAGGGGATCTACTACCTTCGCTGCCCGCTGGAACGGTGACATGGATATACCCTATGGGTACCCGATGTTAGCTTATCCGGTCTAGTCCGACGGAAGGCCCACTCGACGACCTGCCAGGGTCCACGACGTCCATGACGTTTCGACTGCTATGAAGTCCTTATGGACACGGACTCCCAAGCACACAAGACAAGGAAAGTTCAAAACTAGAGTTTGAATACAACTTATAACCTACTCGTATCGGTACCTGAGACCAAGCCTCCTCATATATAAAGACTAGGAGGGTCCAACGAGGAGGGCACGACGCACGATACAATAGACGCCACAATAGATCTACAGATCTAGACCTTAACTCACCGCATACACACCTCCACGCCAGATTTTCTCTGCACGCCCTGTACTTTTCGGTTCCGTCGTAATCAAGAGCAGACAAGCAGGAGTAGGGTTTTCCCTCCGGGGGCCTGAACCTGGGTAAACTCCGTGTCCCCGCGTTGCTTGTTTGCTAACCGTTCCGCGATTTTCAGCATCCCCATCTTCTCCAAAACCCAAGTCTATAACAATGGGCATTGATAAGATCGAACCTCGTCAATTGGCCGTCTGTGAAAACAGGAACGCTGATCGTGCGGTCGCGAGGTCCCATCCACTGCAATCTACGATTCATCCGCGTTGAAAAACTACATCAACTTCGGCTCCCTCACCATCAACAATAGCCAGATCGCAAATGGTCGATTCATCTGCAACGGCGCGGGCGCATAGATCATCATCGACATCGTCACCGCGGCCAATCTTGTCTTTATCAACATGGTCATGGGGGATCAACGTCAATGTCGTCTAGTCGCTTGGCTGATCCGATATACGATCTCGGCAGGTGGATCCGAGTTCAACAAAATTTTGAGCTATCAATTCTTGATGAGACGTGCTATCCAAAACAAAGAGGCCAGGCCGCTGGCACGGCTATGTTTCTGTTCACGATGCCATACCATGTACGAAATCGAGCAAAGCTACTTTGATCGGGTCAGGAAGGACTAGTTTACTTTTGTTAAAAAAAAAAGAGAATCCATGATCGTGAAACACACGAGATTCGTTTTTCCAGTCAATCGTTGAATCATTATTATACCACACGAGTCTCTCTCTTTCTATCATTAATTACTCTGCCAATTCTTATTTTGTTTGGACCTAATTTTTTATCTAATTTATTTTGCAATACGCATGCTACACGAACATGAATCGGGTCATGGAGACGAGACGGGGTGCACATCAGCGTCGGCCGGCTATGGCCACGTCGATTCCTTCTACCGGTGATCTGATAACCGCATTGACTATGTCCAACAAACGACTCCATCGATCTGGTCCAAACGTTTGATGTATCAGCACGGTCGACTGTGCGGTACACTCGAGGGCTGCACCGACCCTGTCGTGTGACCTTCTACGGTCTTCGGCTATGGCGACCTGCTATGGTTTTCGGTTGCGATGGCCTATAGAGTCCTTCGGCTGCATCAATCCGCTGGCGCCGTCAGCTCCAACAACCGGCTATGATCTTCGGCTCCAGTGACTCGGGGCTCCCTCCACTTCGGGGGCTCCCACCGTTTCGGTAATCTGCCGTGGTCTTCAGCTCTAGCGACCTAAGGGTTCGTTTTGCTCTGGTGACCAGCTATGGTCTTCGACAACGACGACCTGCTGCACTCTTCGACTACGTCTATCTTCCGCGATATTCGATTGCGGAAAACTGATGCCACCATCGGCCTCGGTGACCCGCTGCCGCGTTGACTCCGGTCCGCCGCAACGGCTCTCGGACGCCGCCTCGACTACATCGACCACATCAACTCCATGCTCGGGGGCTGCGCCCACTTGTCCACACGACTTGCTACCATCGACCTGTTGCGGTCTTCGACCGTAGCGACCCAATACGATCTTCGGCTCTGGTGACTCGCGGGCTCCCTCCGTTCCGGTGATCCGCTATGATCTTCGGCTCCAACGACTCGGGTGATCCCTCCGCTTCGGCGACCCGCCGTGGTCTTCGACTCCGTCGCATGACCCTCTGCGGTCTTCCGCTGCGGCAACCCGGGAGCTCCTTCGACTCCGTCGCACGATCCTCCGGGGTCTTCGGCTGCGGCGACCTGGGGGATCTTTCGACTCCGTTGCGCGATCTGCTATAATCTTCAGCTACGGCAGCTGAGGGTCTCCTTCGGCTCCTACGAACCACTACTTCGACACTCGCGACCCGCAGGTTGCATCGCCTCCCGCGCCCCGCTGGTCACGACGACTCTCAAGACCACGAACCACCGATTCCGTTGGCTCTCGCGACCCGTTTCACCTCGCCAACAACAAACAAAGCTAAGTTCTCTACTCAGAGTTAATTTCTTTCTTACTTTAATCGCACTCGATACACTCGGGGGCTGCGCCCTCTTCGAGTAACCTAATGATGTGCCATCGGCTCCACGCACTCGAGCACCTCGAACGCGACAGCCCGAGTAGCTGATTCTGCCTGATCGTCGAATCCTTGAACTCCGAGTGCCTCAGCAAGGTACTGAGACTAAGGGTAATCAGGCTAACGAAAAGGCCTAGCATACAGTACAAAATTATCGATTCGATTGGTACCAAAATCTTACTATACAAGCCGACAGACAAATATTTCTTATAAGATACAAATACTTCATAATTTTTTATATTTTTTGCAGCTTACAAGGATGTCGACTGTGCCGAGCTATTCTATCGAGTCCTCCAACAGGAGTCGACGAAACAACTGGCTACGCCATAAGCTCAAGACCCGAGTCGAGTGCTTCTTCGGATGGTTGCATCGCTTGATGCTACAAAAACGCGATGGTGGCCAAGTACCCGACAGATGCGACGTTAGCTACGTACCCGACAGACGCCACACTGGTCGCATACCTGACAGAAGCAATGGCGTCGACTTCATCCGCAACATCGAGTCCTTCTGGCTAAACGTCACGCGACTCCACTACGTCAACTCCTGGCTCCTTATGCATGAGACGCTGGCTCGATACACTTTTGGGTCAGTGGTTTCTCTTCGCATGAGTCTCCACTCGAGTCTGCGACTCGACTAGACACTCGGGGGCTACTCCTATCAGGAGCGCTGGTCGCGCACCCGATGTACTTTAGGGTCAGCGGTACGCCCACGAGATTGTCGACTACAGCTTCATGATACAAGACTCGAGTCTCTGCCCAAGTCTACGAATCCGCCAGACACGCGGGGGCTACTCTAAACTAGAGCGCTGGTCACGCACATAGAAGATCTTCGAGTGGCACACTTCAATTCCTCACTCGAATCAACGATTTAACTAAGGACTCGGGGGCTACTCCCATAGGGAGCGCTGGTCGCGCATTCATAAAATGAAGGCATTCAGGGCATCTGCAAGGTCATCTGAAGAACTTCCTGATCGCCGTATTGTGCAACCGATGACTATAAGTTTATGCTTGAGTCTACAACTCAAACATATACTCGGGGGCTACTCCCATAGGGAGCACTGGTCGCGCACCGTATAGTCCATTGTGTTGACTAGGTCCATAATGCTGACTCCTTTACAAGAACCGAACAAATTCAGCTAACCCGATGAACTTTTGGGTGAAGAGCTTCACACTCGACACAACTTTTGACTCCAACATCCAAATGCAAGGTTCAATACAACTAAATCTCCGCTCAATCTACGTTTTGGATGGACACTCGGGAGCTACTGACATGGATATACCCTATGGGTACCCGATGTAAGCATATCTGGTCTAGCCCGACGGAATGCCCACTCGACGACCTGCTAGGGTCCACGACGCCCATGACGTTTCGACTGCTATGAAGCCCTTATGGACACGGACTCCCAAGCGCACAAGACAAGGAAAGTTCAAGACTAGAATTTGAATATAACTTGTAACCTACTCGTATCGGTACCTGAGACCTATCCTCCTTATATATAAAGGCTAGGAGGGTCCAACGAGGAGGGCATGACGCACGATACAATAGACGCCACAAAAGATCTACAGATCTAGATCTAAACTCACTACATACACACATCCACGCCAGATTGCATCTACGCACCCCTATGCTTTTTGGTTCCGCCGTAATCAAGAGCAGACAAGCGGGAGTAGGGTTTTCCCTCCGAGAGCCTGAACCTGGGTAAACTTCGTGTCCCCGCGTTGCTTGTTTTCTAACCGTTTCGCGATCTCCAGCATCCCCATCTTCTCCAAAACCCAAGTCCATAACAATGGGCATTGATGAGATCGAACCTCGTCAAACGGGGAGAGGATGGTCTTCATCGACTCCGTATGTGTGACCGAGTGCGTAAGCATTGCCGGAACATGGCGTCGGAAGGATCATCATCGCGATCTTAAGATCGGCAAGTGATCGACTACATCAACCACGAGAATACGACATCGTTAAACGCTTTGGATCTACGAGGGTTAGTTCTCTATAATCTCGTTGCACCAATCTCGTAGATTAGATCTTGGCTTTGTCATAGATTAAATCTTGGTTTTGTATGTTCATGCGATTTTTTTTTTGTTTTTCATGCTACTAACCCTACAAGCATATCATATTCCTTCTGAAAATCTAGCTTCAGGAAGACACCCCTCTGGCGCCTAACCTTCACTTCATGGATAATCTCATGAATCGCCAGGATCCCATCATGGATATATCTACCTTTAAGGAAGGCAAATTGTCTCTTTATTACCGGAGCAAGCCTGTGCGCACATACCTTAGATATGATCCTCTGTACCACATTTATTACCGTGATTGTCCTGAACTGGCGTATATCCGTGGCCCCACAATCTTGGGAATGAGGGTAATAATGCCAAAATTCAGTCGTGCCATCATGAGGGTCCCAATGTAGAGCTCCTAGAACATAGCCATAAGAGCATCTCTAATGAAAAAGTCAAAACCGAAAAACGTGAATTCAGTCTTCCAAAAACGTGGGGGACGAAGATTTTGCAGCTGGCGCAGAACAAAATCCGTAAAACACGAACTAAAAAAATACATTTCAAATATCGCGGGGAAATTCGTTGATGATCATATATATAGATGGCATTTGATGCTCCGATTGAGCATCATAAGTTACATAATCAGATTAGCAAACCTAAATTACATACTACACCTAACCACGCTAACTAATTTGAAGAAAAATGCGGTCAAATTGGCCTCTGCGCGCGGTGGTGCCGGTGGTGGCGGAGCATCGAGGCGGACGATGGCGTTGACGCGGGTGAAGAGCTTCACTCCTCGTTGTCAAGCTCGACTATCTCCAACCGGTTGAACGTCCGGTTTTCCGCATCCGTGCGGAACATGGGGGGCCACGGCGGCGAGTCCTCGCCACCCAATCCCGCGCTGCTCCCTGCTGAGCCACCACGGGAGGCCATCGCGTCGCGGAGCTGGGGCGAATGGGGGCTGGTGCGAGCTGGATTGCTCGCGGAGAGGAAGCTAGTGGCGATGGAGGGAGTGGAAGCGGCAGAGGGGAGTAGGATTTGAAAAACCGAACTCCCCTCCGTGGCCCGTTTTAATACGAGGCGACAGCCGAGTTTCTTGGGCCCCCGAACTCATTTTACGGGCCAGGCCACGAATTCGGGCTCTGTTGTGGCCCACTTTCGGCCTGAACCCATATTGTCGCCAGACTTTTTCGGTTTCGGCCACTTTTTCGGTTACTGTTAGAGATTCTCTAATGACCCTCCTGTATTTTCCCGGAACTTTTGAATAAAATAACCGAAAGACCATCAGGCCCAGGGGCAGAGCTAGCATTAATTTTCATGATAGCCTGCTTCACCTCCTCTAGCAGGAATGGGAGCGTGAGCTCAGCATTCTCATCCTTAGATACCATGCCCCTACTGGCCAAAAGTCCACTGCTAACGCGACCCCTGTGTGGGGTGCTTCCAAGAACAATTTCTTATAGAAGGCGTAAATATGGGAGGATATGTCCCCTGGCTCCTCTAAGAGCCAGCCATCCTCCAAGAGGCAGGGTATGGAACACTTCCTACGCCTACCATTATCAATGGCGTGGAAGTAGGCCGTGTTCGCATCCCCTTTAAGGATCCAGTTCTGGCAACTCCGCTGCCGCCAGAAAGTCTCCTCGCCCCGTTAGATCTCTAGGAGGGAGTCTTCAAGTGCATACCGTTGTAGCCACTCCTCCGCGGACATCTCTCCCTCGTTCTCCGCCCGGTCTAGCTCCTGTATGGCGCTTAGAAGGTCCCCTTTTTAGCTGCAAAACGACGCCGAGGTTAGCCCCCTAGCCACGCATGAATTGTTGTGACATACATCTACAGTCGTGCACACCCATGGAGCCACGAGGGACGCCACTTCCCACTTAAGCCGAACCATTTCCATGAACCCTAGCTGTTGAAGCCAGAAATTCTCGAAGTGGAAACGGTTCAGTTTCAGAGGGGCCCTGCCCTAGAGGACAACGGGGGTAGTGGTCCGACCCAATCCTTGTGATAGCATGTAGCGAGCATAGAGGATAGGCCAATTTCCAATCAACCGAGACCAGTACCCTATCCAGCATGCTCCGGACAGGGTCAACCCGGTTGTTGGTCCACGTGTAGCGCCCCCCCCCCCCCCCCCACACACACATAGGTGATCTCTCGAAGGGCCAGGTCGGCAATACAATCATTGAACAACCGTGTCCTAGGGAGGTCCACGTTATCCGAGCTCTTACCGTCAGGGGATTTAATCAAATTGAAATCCCCTGCCACGACCACCGGGGTGGTGCACCTCTCTACCTTGGCAGATAGCTCCGCTACGAAGGCCGGGGACCTACGATGGTCCACAGGGCCATAGACAATAATAATCTCCCACTTGAGGTTATTCCGTCTATGGGTGAGGGACATGCCCACGAAAAATTCCCTACGGTCCATGCCCTCTACCTCGAAGGTCTCCTCCTTCATACCAAGGAGGATACCACCTGAGTGTTCGTTCGCTGGCAGCCAGTGCCAAATAAACCTATGGCGACTCAATCCCTACAGCTCAGGGATCGAGAAGTCCTGCCTAATCGTCTCCTATAGGCCCACGATATCGACATCTTTTTTCCTCAGGTAGTCTCGAAGCTGTTGCCTCCGACCATCATGGACGAAACCCCTGATGTTTCATATAAACGCGAAAATCGCCTCAATCATGGGGGAACATTTGGGGAATGGACAGATCGGACCCTACCAACCGTCAGGGTTTGGAGAGGGCTTGGGAGGCCTCCCCCGCTTCCCCCCTTTTTGAACTTCCTCACAGGCTAAGTTGCAGATAGGGAAATGCGATCATAATGACGTATTTAGAATATATTTATACACAGCCACCTTGTACAAATCCGTTTGGTAAGTCGTATGAAGTACTACAAAGCAAACTCCTTACGGACAACATACTGAAACCACTGTTCGGTATCCTACAAAAGCTGAAAGGTTCCAAAACTTCGCATTCATGTACCGTATGACTTGTTGTCCACGCCGAAAATCACTGATCCTGCACAATCAGATTAACAACAGAACAATGTAGGAAAGGGTAAGACAGCATCATTTAGTCACTGATCGTGCTTTGTGCAGGAAGAGTTTGTTACCTAGTGTTGGTAGCAAGACCGTCAGAGCAGCGACCCCGGCAACCTTGAGGGGCAACCCAGTGACTACCAGGTCCCTGATGGTAATGTAGCCAGTGCTGAACCCGACGACGTTCGACGGGGATCCGGTGGGCAACAGGTACGAGAGCTGCGCCCCGACCGCGCCGGAGATCATGAGCACCGCGGGGTGCACCTGGATGGACTTGGCGAGTTCAGCGAACAGGGGCAGCACCAGCGTCGTGGTCGCGTCGTCGGAGGTGAACTCCGTGATGACCCCGCTGAAAGCGCAGGCCACGGGCACGATCACCGGCACCGGCGCGCCCTCGAGGAACCTGAGGCCCTCCGAGAGGATGTCGGTCAGGCCGCTGGTCCTGAAGCCGTCCGCGATGGCGAAGCCTGCGCCGAGGAGGAGGACGATGTTCCACTGCAGCTTCCTGCACTTGTTCCAGTCCATCAGCTTCTCGCCCTCGCTCTTCCCGTTCGGGAGTATGAACAGCAACGTTGCCATCATGATCTGCACAGGAAATGGGGGTTATAATTTGTTCCTCCTTGAGATCAGGTAGTATATCAGCTCAACAGTTTTATGATTATGTTGCGACTTACAGTGACTGTTCCATCCCCAACTTGATTGTGGAAGAGAACTCCCCAGCCAGGGAAGTCATCTGTTAGGGTCCTAGTCATCCATAGCACAATTAGACCCTGCAAGTAAATAACCCAATTTCTATGATTTATTTCCAAGTAGTATAGCAGCTTATATTATAGTGAAAACCTTTATATTGCTATTTTCTGAACAAAGAGTAGCAGCTTATAAATTTCGATATAGTGAAAGCCTTTATTGCTATCTTCTGAACAATGCTAACGTTGCTTACCCCAAACACAGCCAAGACCATCTTCTCCGCGAAAGCCATTGGACCTGTCATAGAAAGACAGTAACATCATCAGACGACTATGGATGGCCTTCCACGATTAGATTTTTTTTTTGTTTCTAGCGAAGACTACTGTAATTGAAACTTGTTCCAATCAGAATCATCCGAACGCCCAAGTTTCATGACAAGTCGGCATATCAGTCTAGCAGCCAACCACTTCACTAGCAGAGAAGAAGAAGAAAGTCCAAGGCACTTATTTTAGCAGCGAAAACATTTAATTTAAAAAGACTTACTTATTTTTGTTAGTGGCTAATAAAAGAAGACGAGAGATTAAAAAAAGGCTAGTTAAGTGAAGACAAGAAGGGAAAGGTACCTAACAAGCTGAGCTCCCTCGTGAGGTGACCCCTGTCGAGGTAGGCGGCGAGTTCCTTTCCGGTATTGTCGGAGCAGTACATGAGGCAGAGCGTGACCCAGAGCGCCAGGAACATGAGCAGCGCCATGGGGAGGCCGAAGGTCATCCACGAGCTGAAGGTGATGGGCTCCTGCTCCGGGAAGTACGCCGACCACATCCCCACCAGGATGATGTTCACGCCGGTGCCCGTGAGCGTGGCCATCCCGCCGACCGCCGACCCGTACACGACGCCCAGCACCACCGCCTTGGAGAACCGCCGGACATCCTCCTGGCCGGCGCCGCCGTCCCGCGGGAGCCGCTGCAGGATCCCCGTCGCCACGGGCATCATCATGACCGTGCACGCCGTGTTGTGGATCCACATGCTGACGAACGCCGTGGTGCCCGTGATCCCCAGCAGCAGCAGCGCCGGCCGCACCGGGTCCCCGCAGAACCGCGCCGTGATCTGCGTGCAATGCATGATGGTCAGTTCGGTTTTAGGGGCCAAAGAATTCTATATATGTGGTGGAAGAAGTTGGTTAATCAGCGCGCGCGCGCACGCACGTAGAGAGCGAGGCGGCGGTGGATGTGGTAGCACTCGATGGCGAGGGCGAGGATGAAGCTGCCGAGGACGAGGGCGATGACGTCGTCCATGTAGGCCTTGGCGACGGCGTCGGCGGAGGAGATGCCGAAGGCCGGGAACAGGAACAGGGGCGCCATGGACGCCACCGCCAGGGGCACGGCGTCGGTGACCCACCACAGGAACACCCACGCCAGCACGGCCAGCATGTTCCGCGGCGCCGCGCCGCCGAGGTCGACGAGCGCGCACACGGCCGCGCACGCCGCGGGGCCCGACGCGATCGCCGGGTACCTGTGCGCGAGCAGGGCCCTCAGGCGCGGCGACGACGGAAAACGTCGCCCTGCCGTGGGCGCGGCTTCATCGCGATGCACGGGAAGCAGCAGGGGCGTCTCGTTGTCGTCATCCTCTGGCGAGCTCCCGGCGAAACTGCCGTGCTTGTCCATGGCCAGGGCTGATCGATCGACCGAGAGCTTCGTTGTTTGAGGCGTGCGTGCGTGTGTTGGCCTCGTCTTCGCTTTGTCTTTGTAGCTGGACGAAGCTCAAAATGGAACCAGAAGTGGCAAGGTAAAAACTCTTGGATGATTGAAGCAAGCGAATTACTGGGTACGTCGACAGCAACGGGGGTCATATCGAATTATTGATCATTCAGGATGGAGAAGTTGGTGGCGTCCAAGTGGGATGCCCGACGACCACGAAATCGAGAGGCGGCGTGTCGTCGCATTTTTTTTTTTTTTTTGAACGGTCAACGGGTGGAACCCACCCGACAGAAAGCTGCTAATAAAAATATCTGGAGTACAAGGGAACCCAAAAGAACAGAAAAATTACACAGGGGTCCAAAAATAAGCACAAAGAACCTTGGGGAAAAACTTGAAAAGCAATCAAGTCCCCGGTCCTCTTCTCCTCCGAACCAAGCTCCGGCGTCATTGCGCGACTCAATGCCACTTGAGGCGGGAGCGAAGAATACCGACGGACGGAGGCGGAAGCGGCGGGCGGCAGCCCTCTGCCATTCGGTCGGCGTAAAGGCGAAGCGCCCACGATACCGGAGAGCTCCAAAGAAACCGCCGCGCAGACTCGGCGCACACTCGAGCGACCACTGGCTGCAGCGAGCGGAGAAGCCCAGCGCGACATGGGCGCACCAGCGCACAGGCGAAAGAAAAGGCGGCGTGGCTCGACCCTCGCCACCACCGGCCGAATCGAGCAAAACCACGTAGCCACCACGCCCACCTCCCCGCCGCCAAGGCCGGCCAAGGAGAGCTAAGAGGCCACAGATCACACGCCAAGCACCAGCTCCTAGGCGCCTTATGAAAGGGCTTGCCACCATGAGGTCTCGGCTTGGATCCACCATTGATCTAAGTGGAGGTCGGTGGCGAAACAGTGCCAACGCACCAAGAGGAGCCCCCACCACCAGATCAAGCGAGGACACACTCTTCCAATCCCCTCACCACGGCCGGGAGGCGGGAAGCGAGCCACCACAAGCTTGAAGCGGGCGGCGGGTCTTATTACGGAGATCCGGATCGAGGCGAGGCACCAACTCCAGCCACGGAGCACACCGCGCCCAATCTCCTCCACGGATGTGCCAAGCTCGACCCGGCTTGACCTACTCCACAACCAGCACAACGGCCACAACCCTAAAACTACTCCGGCGCCTCCCCTCCGCCGCCTCCGGCCACCATGGCCGCCGGAGGGGCTCGGGATCGGCCCGGTCTCGCGAGATCTGGGAGGGTTACTGTAGCAGGCTCTCAGAGACGAGTCAGTTCCCACATCAACTAGCGCATAGCGCATATTTCAGCTTCATCCGGCGTTTACAGGCGACGCGTGGCATCTCGGATTTGGCCTGAAAACGTCGGGCGTAGTCTAAGCCAAATCCGACAAAAACTCAGATGCTGAAAATACAACTGGCCGAAAATTCGCCGTTCGGATCAAAAATTTGGCACGGAGAGGCCCTTCCGTGAATGCTGAGTGTAGATGCTCTTATCGCTTATCACTAGTGTATTTCGCCCGACGCAGCGGAACAATGAATATCGGCGTGGCGGCTGCGAAGCGATCATGCGCTGATCGCCCGCGGCGTCATCGGTGACGCTTCATCGTGATAGCGACAAAGCCGGTGAACCGCCGCCGTGAATCACGCCGGATGAAGCTGAAATATGCGCTAGCAGCCTCGGCTATCAACAAAAGAAGACGACTCATCCTTATCGCTTTGACTTGACTTTCGCGACAGACCGTCGGACAAACGGCCGCGTGTCCAGTCGCCCACACGGTAGCGTAATGGCGCGCCACCATCCACCCACCTTCCCACCCTTTCCCATTCCCCCGTCCTCATCGCTACACGCCTCCCTCCCACATCGCTCTTTCCCAAATGGCTATAAATGCCAACCATCCTCGCCGTCTTTAGAGCAAACTTTCACTCCTTCATTTCCTCCCCAAAGCACCAAGTTCCAGGCGAAGAGAAGCTTGGCAGAAGCTATGGCGGAGAGATATCCCGGCGTCCCGGCGGCGGCGAACGACTTCGGCCGACGATCTCTGCAGCCGTGGAAGACTTGGCTCCTCCAGTACGACGTCGGCTACCCGGCGCCGCTGGATTTTCGGTGCCCACCGACGTGGAAGCTGAGCGTGGGTGACGTGCCCATGCCGCCGGTGCCGGAGGAGAAAGACCGGATCGACGAGATCTGGGCCGTGATCGCCAGCATGGACCCCGAAGATGTGGAGCACCCCAAGAACCACGCCCACTGGGATCAGTTCTTTCGTGAGCATCGGGCACGCTAGTTGGCCTACCACGAGGGCGGAGGACCGACACCGGCGTGTAACAACGCCGAAGGCCTGCGTCGCTAGTGGAGCGTGCCCGTCCGCACCCTTGCCGCCGTCCTCGAGTACATCACCGAGGGCAACACCCCGTGGCTAGGCTACCCGCCGTGCTCGCCGCTGTCCTTTTCGCGATAACGTGGGACGACATCTTGGATGCCGAGGAGGATGGTCGGTGCGTCGTAGTCGTGTTCGGCATCGGCCTCAAGCTCGTCCGGCTTGGCACCAAGCAACTCGCTGCGTTTCATGGCGTCCCTCCAGACGGTGAAGCGAGAGCCAAAGTCTCCCGTGCGCTCGCCACCGTGCACGTGCTCGCACGGCCTCGTCATCAACGAGCGTCGTGCTCCATCGCCGCCCAGCGGCCACCTTCACCCCGCGAGACCGTGCATACCGAAGAAGGAGCCGTCGGAGTGGGCTGTGCCGGTGATCGAGGACGATTTCCTCCTCAAGATGGCGATGGATGCGTCGCTCAACGACGTCATGCCGATGACAGGGCTCGCCGCGTGCGCCTGGTCCAAGACGGACTGGGAGCTGGAGGAGGTCGAGCGCATCCGTCGCATGCATGAGAAGCCCGAGCGCCAGGGCGCCGCTCATCTACCTCGACAACGACGAAGACGAGAGTGGGCCAGGACCTTCGTTGCAGCAGTGGCACTGCGGCGACGCCGGCCAGGGCAGCTCCATGCCGCCGAATCCGCCGAGAGACGACGAGGACGATGGTGCTGACGACGCCGACTACACGGTGCTTTACCTCCGCCTCGGCATGTGAACGGCCGCCGCCTCGGCATATGCTCGGCGTTTATGTTATTTGTATTTTTTATGTTCCTTTTGCCTATTGCTAGTCGAATTTGGGGTATATGTCCGAATTTAACATAATATGTATAAACTCGCCTATAATCTAATGCAATCGCCTAAATCAATGTCAAATTTGCTGTGTTTAGTCGAATTTTAGGCGAAGTTTCAAAATTTTGCGAACGAAACTTGAAAACGCGAGTGGGAATTCGGCCATTTGCAAGCTAAAAGTTCCATCTATCCGATGAATTTTAGCTTCGAATTTCGGTCTAACAAGTGAAGGTGCTCTAACCAGCGTTTACAAACTTGTATGGATCTGCTTCCTTATCTCACGTTATAGAGAAGTACACGGACTTCTTCAGGTCTTCCATGACGGGACCGTTTTCTTATCTCCATGCGTTTAAGGGTGGTTTTACTGGGTTCGAGCGACATGAGATATGCACGTATACTCTGTACTCACGCATGTCGAACGCTCACGTTATCTTATCTAACGTGTTCGGCTCGAGAGTGACGACGTTAATCTTGCCCCAAAGGTCGAAGAGCTGCTGGCGCTGGGGAATCGAATGAATCGTGACGATACTCTTGGTCCCGTGTCGATGTCCTGCGCCCACCAGCAATCCAAGGGCCACTTTGTACCGTTCTGGAGCTGCTGCGTCACGCGGGGCGACCGCGATACTGTCGAGGGCGAACTGAACACATATTTTGCCGGTGAACTGAACAACCTATACAGACCACAGGTACGTCTCTCATGGCCCCGACGAGATGAGGGCGATCGGACGCAGTCACCCGGGACACGAGTCACCATGCCACATCGAGAACCACAAAAATAATGCTTGTGTCAAAGAAATTCAAAGAATAAACTTTAATGAAAAGAAATTTACAAAATAAACCTTGAGAGTAACGCCGTACACCAGGGTGCTACCCTCATCGTGGTAGCGCTACCCTCGTTACTAGCGTAGCATTGCAGGGAAGGTGTGGCGCTACTCCCATCAACGTAGTGCCACGCACAGTGGCGCTACCTCTTGGCTTAGTTAGGTCGCGTTCGACCAGCCTAGTCGGACCTATCCACCAACCAACCGACAATTTTGTATTTTTTAAGTTTAGCCTATTCTCTCGCCAATTCTTCTGAGTGCTTTTATAAAAATCCGGGCACTGATATGTTTTTATTCACCGGTTCATCCGTTCCTCCTCTTTTTTTGTTAGCCGACGATCTCACCAGGGTACCGTCTTTCCTCTAAACCCAAATCCATCGACCATGAGCATCGCCGTGGAGACCCCGCGTCACCATCGCACACAGCCACAGACGCATGGGCTAGGGGACAGCAGGCGACCGACTGTCCAGCGATACGGGACAGGAAAGGGCACGCGAACTCTCTATGGCAGGGAACCCGGGGCGACGAGGCCCGCCTCCCTGGGAGAGTGGGGCTCCGTCGTGATGTCGTTGTGTGTCCTCTCTATGGTCCATCTAACAGACTAAAATAATCGGGGCAACGCGAATAGTAAAATTGTCTGAAACTTGCATGTGCTATTATTTACTTCGATATAATATGTCTCACATAGAGGAAAGAAGAGATGATACCCATTTATGATGAAGATCATGAATGGAATATGTCATGAGAGGCAATAATAAAATGATTATTATGTATATTCCAGATATATGATAGATGTTTATTTTGCATGCTATAATTGTATGAATATGAAAACGTTAATATATGTGTGTTTAATAAACAAACAGAAAGTTCCTAGTTATGTCTCTCTTATAAACTAGCTCGTTGATTAACAAGATGATCAAGGTTTCCTGATCATGGACATTAGATGTTGTTAATAACGAGGTCACAACATTATTGGAATGGTGTGATGAACATTCATCCAAAGTATAGCATTACGATCAAAGTCATTGAGTTTATATTGCTATAACATCATACGAAGTAATCCTAATCCTTAGACCATGAGATCATGTCAATCACTAACACTGGAAGAGTATCTTGATAACATCAAATGTTAGACCATAACAGGGTGATTATAAAGATGGGTTCAGTGCTACTAAAGTGTTATGTTGAGGGCCATGGATCAAGAGTGGAATTTGTTCATCCCGATGACGGATAAATATACTCTGGGCCCTCTCGATGATATCACATTGGTTAGCTTGCAAGCAAGTGATTTGATCACTAGAATGTTATATCACAGGAATGAGAAAAGATTACATGTCAGTAACAAAATCAAACTAGGCATGAAGATACCGATGATAGAATCTCGGACATATAATATATCGCGAGACAAAGGGATTAAGATTCTAGCGTAAAAGGTTCTCACGATCACAAGAAAGTCATCGTTGAATGTGTGGGAGTCACTATGGATCTCCAGGTCTAGCTTCTGATTATTGATCTTAGAGGGGTCTCGATCATGTATGCATTATTCGTGAACCGGAGGGTGACACACTTAAGAGACACCGACATCATTTGGAACAAATAGTTTAATGCTGAAAAGATTAACAAAGCGCAGGAATTTATTTCACTAGACACCGGAATCATTTCGGGTGAAATTGTTGGAAGTGTTTCTGCATGTGAAATGAAACACTAGCAAGGGGTTATATGTGAATGTTTATCTATTAAAGTAATTGAAACAATTCTGAATAAATAAAAGGAGTTTTATTTAAAGAGAGATTGCATTAAATTTGGTGGAAATTTAATGAGAATTTTGAGTGGGATTTTGAGTGGAGAAGTGAAGGGCCAAATTGTGAGTGGATGCTCCACCCACATGAATAGAGAAAGGGGTGGGGAAGCCCTCCATGCACCGGCCACCCCTTGGGGTGCCCCCTCCCTCCTATATAAAGCCCCCTCTCACTCCTCACTCACACCTCGTGAAGGATATCTCTCTCCCTCTAGTTTATCCCACATGGTCTTGGACTAGCGAGATACATGTTTCCGGTGGATTTTCGGCAAGAAAGAGTTGCTGCTTCTGTTGTATCGCTGGAGCGAGGAGGCGGAGATTGCTCAGTGGCTTGGACGTGTGTGCGAGCACAGATGCGCTGCTGATTTCCGACGCTAGGACTTCCTCTCGATCTTGAGATCGGCAAGCGTTCGTCTACATCATCCACATGTACAACCTCATTAAACTTTGTCTATCTTCAAGGGTATGTTGTCTACGGATGTATATCCGCCCGTTGCTTGTATCTAGTAGATAGATCTTGGTACATAGTTGTTCTCATCGTAGGATTTTTTTTGCTTTCTATGCTGCGAACCCTACAGTGGTATTACACTGGTGGAAAAAGGGCCTACTGTCCGGGCATAGCTGGCTTTAGTCGGTTTTGGGCCGGGACTCATAAAACGGACTAGAGGCCCTCTAGTCCCGGCTCATCTGACCGCGATTGTTAACAACCACGTGGTTGTTTAGCCTTGAGGACGGAAACCCTACGGCCGTAACATCACCCGGGACTATAAGGTTTCCTGCCGCGGCAGAGAATTGTGTGTTTTTCTGCCACGACAGAGATTGTGTATTTCCTTTTTTTTGCCATTTCTTCCTTTTTCATTTTGTGTTTCACTATAATTCAAACATATATTTCAGTATACATATTATATGCTACTACATACACACTACACGTCGATGCATTTATATAATTAATCGATTCCTTGCAAGCATACATATAATCAATCATATCAAAAGGAAGCAATTTTTTGAAATTACATGGTCATTGATGAATATATATATCATATCAGATACATGGAGATGACTAAGGCAAATCGAGTTCCACGTCATCCGCATAATGCTCTTCATGTACATCAAGGACTTCCTTCATCATAAATCCCGCCAGCTCCTCTTGAATTGCTCTTATGTGCTGGTATGGCTCTAGTTTCTCCCGCAAATCATAAATATAATGTGAGTCAACTTTCTGCTCACTGGTCAACTCGCGGATGTACTCGCAGACGTAGTATCCACATAAATGAGTTCCTGGTGGCTGCTGTAAACTCTTCACCATTTTATAAGTTAACTCCTCTTTGAATAGACCTGGTATTTTCTGTCTGAACCGTGTCCAACACCTGCTCGACAAAGAAAATGAACAAAGGAGTTATTAATTACTTGATATCAGGAAATGAATGAAAGAGGACGATATAATGTGATAATGATTGAAATTACTTATGGAGCATTGCTTTCATGTTGCTTCACTGCTCTTGGTCCCAACTTAATGAGTCGTGGACTTCAACTAGGGAGTTGTCAACTTGAATGTTTAGCAAGATCCAGTGTAATCTGCGGAAGTTTACATAAGCATACATGCATAGATCATCCAGTAAGCAAAAATAAAATATGTACAAGATATAAACACTCACTTGAAGTTGTAAGGAAATAGTATTTCCTTAACAAAATTATTCTTCATTAAGAACCTGCATAGGTCTTCCTCCACGTCCTTGGGGTGATTCTTTAACGTATATTCATTAATGATATATGGGTCAATGAAACCAACGTCGTATCTTCTAGCTCTTTTGCATTCAAGCATCTTCATTCTGCAGAATATAATATCATCATACAAAAGGATATATAGTTAGAATAATATATTAAATGCAATGAACGAGTTGAGCTACAAACTTAATTATAGAAATAAATCACTTACAGACAGTAGCAACCAATGATAGATTTGTCGAGGGTGCGCTGGTTGTATAACTGAAACAGTTCGGTCATTTGAACATGTATCGAGTATGGTTTGAAGTGATGCTCCTTTCTAACGTCCACCGGAAACCAGTCTTTATGATGCTTTTTTCTGCTTGCGACATGTACCATTCGTGCAGATTTCGCATATGTGTGGATAGACGCGTGAGCTCCTCATTATTGACTAGAGGCTCCCCTTGGACATAATGCCGTACTATCTGACCCACTGGCGTATCTTCATAGCCTAAATATTGACCAAGAGACATATTTGCTTCGTTAGCAAGTGCTTTGGCCTGCGATACAGTGATTCCTATAAGTGCAACATTATTACGGGCTCTGGGGTCCATTATTTGCATGTCCATATCCATTTCAGCTCTGAAGGCCTTGTCGAGGTCTGAAATGACTTTAATGAGCGATTGATTCTTCGTGCTCGATTTGGGCAACTTGCTTCCCGCTTTTTGCACTTGTGATTTTTTTCTTCTGTGCTTGCTTAATAATCTCCCGGTCATAGTCTGATTCCAGATTTATCGATATCTGGGATGGTTGCTCAAGAAAGGACTTAGCCCACTTTTTGGTTTTTTCATTATATACCGGCTTTGGCTCAGGCTTTTTGGGTGAAAAATGCGCCTTAACTTGGGTAGCCACATCCGCGTTAGTTTCCTCATCGGTCTTGTCATAAGTTCTCTTTGGAAGAGCCGGTGGGATGTCGACTATCTTCGCTGTTTGACCTTTCTTCGATGTGGGGCGCGAGGGACCTTCGAACTTCCGTTTCTTCGACGAGGTAGTAGTATTGCATGGAGGCGGAGGCGGATATCGAGTATTGCACGGAGGCGGAAATAGAGTTGATGTACTCATGCTGCGGCGATCGTCAGTGGGGCGGGGTGGACTTGGAGGTTGGCGATAATTAGGTTGGGTGGAGTTGGAGGTTGACGATATTCGACGCGGGGTGGACTTGGATTCCTCGGAGTCGGTGGCCTTGGCACCGAGCCTGGAAACTTGATGTACTTATTATTCCATAGAATGATGTTGCGCTTGACATCTCCTAGTTTCATAAGGCCTTCAGGCGTAGCGATTTCAATCTCTAGGTCCACAAAATCCTCCACTATGTCATCCACCGTGACACGAGCATAGCCTGGTGGAATCGGAAGTGAATGGTGGAGTGCTCCAGGTAGACAAGGTAAAGCAGTGACGATCGCCACCTTGAAGGACAGGTTGTTCATTGGCTGATGTAGCTCACATTGTGCCATCTCTCTGACATCATCCACGGGGTAGTGAGGAGCCGGTGCATCATCCAGCAGTGCTTGATCATCAGCCCGGACCTCCGTGGAAGCCACACTGCTTCTCGTGGCTAAGATCCAATGCGGATCATCGGCCATGGTGAGTTGACGACGGCGGCCTTTGGCTAATTTCATGCATGAGGTTCTTCAGATCAGCTAGGTCCAGCTCTACCCTGGAGATCCGGTCTGCCTCCCGGTCCTTCTTTCTCTGACGGCTTCTGTAACTGGCATCGTACTAAGGAAACCCTTTCTTCCACGAGCCACCAGCGCCTTTGACTCGTGTTCGTCCTTCCTTTTCAGGATTCCCTAGGGCGCGTGTCAGCTCGTCGTTCTCTCTCTCGGGACGGAACAATCCCAATTGAGCATCGTTCATTGCTTGAATAAGGTCTTGGGAGGATTTTAGAATTTTATCATGAAGTAATGTCTTCCCTGTTTCTGGGTCCAAGGATCCCCCGTGCCCGTACCACCAGTGCTTTGACCTCTTGGGCCATCCATCTGTACCAGGAGTGACGCCTCTAGCCCTCATGTTCTTCTCCATAGTTTCCCACTTAGGGACGGCACTCTTGTAGCCACCTATCCCCATTTTATGATGGTATTTCTTGTTGGCAGCATTTAACACATTCTTTGCCGACTTTGCCTTCGCTTTATCAGATTGCTTGTACTGTACAAAATCGGGCCACTGTTCTCTCAACTTCTCGTTTACTCCTTTGAAGTCTAGAGTTTTCTTTTTCACGACATATTTTGCGTATAAACTTTTCTTGTGGTTCCGGTACAGTTCAGCCATCTTGCTCAGAGCCCACTCCTTCACTTTCTCTCTATTTCAAGCCCACCCGGCCTTGGGGTAATACCATCTACCTCAAATTCTTCATACTCTGGAGGTAGTATGAAATGCGCTATGAGCTTCTTCCAAAGGTCATCTTTGGCATCATCGGTGACATAGCTAGATTCTTCACCGGATTTCTTTCACTGATTCCATTCTTGGATGGTGATCGGCAGGTTGTCCCTAACAAGCACCCCGCATTGATTTATAAACATCCTCTGGTGCTTCTCTGGAGCAATCGGTTCACCATCATCATCTATTTCTTCGATGGTGAACCTCGTTTGTTGTCGATTGCTTCGATCCGGTGGGCTAAAAGAAGAAGAGAGAGTGATTAATATATATCTAGATCAGTTAATGAATAGAGGTAACACGTGACTTTATATATATATATATGTACCTCGCCGGATCCTGTCGAGGGGCCATCATTATTGTTGTTATTTGTTTGCCCTTCGTCCATCTGGTCTTCCCCTTGGTACATTAGGTTTTCCTCTAGTCCATCTCCGGATGGATTCAGATATGAGGATATCTCTTCCTCGAGAAAAATATCTTTGCCGGTAGTAATATTAAGAAGAATTTCACCTCTTATCATGCCCTGAAGAAAACCTTCACCGATGCGACCATGATCTTCGGATGGATCCATGACTTAATTATCTATAACAAAAAGTTAGCTAAACAGGTTAGAAAAAACAATAACCCTAATAACTAAAACAAAAAAAACAATAACCCTAATATTATTTGCGGTAAAACAATAATCTTAATAACTAAAACAAAAAAACCCTAATATAAAAAAACTATAAAAAACTATAGAAAAAATATAACAAAAAATCCTAATAATCCTAATTATAATCCTAACTATAAAAAACTATAAAAAACCCTAATAATCCTAATTATAATAATCCTAATTATAATCCTAATTATAATAATCCTAACTATAAAAAAACTATAAAAAACTATAACAAAAAACCCTAATAATCCTAATTATAATCCTATTTATAATAACCCTAACTATAAAAAACTATAACAAAATAATTATAATTAATCCTAACACTCTAGCTAATTATAATTAAAATAATTATAATTAATCCTAACTCTAGCTAGAAAAAACTATAAAAAAATAATTATAATTAATCCTAACCCTAGCTAACAATATAATCCTAATCCTAATCCTAATAACAAAAACTATAATCCTAACCCTAGCTAACTAATAATTACAAAAAAATATCCGCCTGCATTACCCTCTCGAGCATCGGTCGGCCGGCAAGACGTGATGGCGACGGCGGCGGCACGACGGCAGCGTGGCGGCACGAGAGAAGGCTAGCGAGTGAGGCGTCCTGCACGGAGCATGCAGCGGAACATGCAGCGAGCAGACGGACACCTCATCTGCGTGTTCGTCTTCGTATGTGCGCGCGTGCTTCATCTTCTTCAAGGAATGCCAAGTGCTGGGAAGCACCTCCTGGCGCGCAGAATATATAGGGACACACCCTTTAGTCCCGGGCTAAGCTACGGGACAGGGCTAAAGGGTCTTTAGTCCCGGGCCGTGGCTTAACCCGCGACTAAAGGCCCCCCTTTAGTCGCGGGTTAAGACACGACCCGAGACTAAAGGGTTTTTTCGGCCGCTTCGTTTTCGCGCGCGCAGGCACCCTTTAGTCCCGGGTCCAGCCACGACCTGCAACTAATTATTTTTTGTATATTTTCTTTTTTTAATTCAAATCAAATATAAAACTTTGGAAAATCATATCTTTTATTGTAATAATCCAAATAAAACAAATAATATGTCTATTATTATCAAAAAAATATAAAGAATCTTAATACTCCCTCCGTCTCAAATTACTCTGAGTTTTAGGTTTGGTCAAAGTCAAACATGCTAAAATTTGACTAAACATCTTCGACAAAATAATAATATTTATAATATCAATTATATACAATATAAAAATATGTTTTACGAGGAGTCTAACTATATTTATTATATATTTTAGATATTGATATTTTTTCTTATATTCGTAGTCAAAGTTTATGAAGTTTGACTTTAACTAAACCTAAAATGAAGAGTAATTTGGGACAGAGGGAGTATAATATCCATTTATCTGTTTGCATCATTTATAAATTATTTCATTTGTAAATTTATTTTTTTAATTCAAATCAAATATAAAACTTTGGAAAATCATATCTTTTATTGTAAAAATCCAAATAAAACAAATAATATGTCTATTATTATCAGAAAAATATAAAGAATCTTAATATTATATCCATTTATCTGTTTGCATAATTTCTAAATTATTTCATTTGTAAATTTCTTTTTTTAATTCTAATCAAATATAAAACTTTGGAAAATCATATCTTTTATTATAAAAATCCAAATAAAACAAATAATATGTCTATTATTATCAGAAAAATATAAAGAATCTTAATATAATATCCATTTAGTCTCGGTTGTAGTCACAAACCGGGACTAAAGATATTTCCCGCCATTTCCCACCGCTTCCCGCCAAGTTTTCCTGCCCTTTCCTTTCTACGAGAGCTTTTAGTCCCGGTTGTAGTCACTAACCGGGACTAAAGATATTTCCCGCCATTTCCCAAAGCTTCACGCCAAGTTTTCCCGCCCTTTCCCTCTATATCTAGGGCGATCGCGCCATGGCTATCCACACATCCACACCTTCCTCTCTTAGAACAATGGACAACGCCTACTGGGCCATTCTGACCCTCGAGGAGACCGAGGTGCGCCTCAACTACCCTTCGTGCTACCGGCCGCCCGCCCGGCTGGATCTTTGTTGGAGGGTTCCTGTCCCTCAAGGTTCCGCACGCCAGGCGGCCATCACGAACCACTTCTACCACGAGCTCACGCCGGAGCAGTGGATGGATCCCCAGTTGGATCCCGACAACTACGACACCTGGAATGCCTTCTTCGCTAATAGGCGGGAAAGGGAGCTCGCCAGGTACGAGGGTGATGGCCCGTCCCCGGTGAACCATAACGAAGTCGGCCGTAGTCTGTGGTGGTCGAACCGTACTATCATCGGAGTGATGCGCTACATCGTCGGGGGAGACCATCCTCGCCTGCGGTGCCCACAAGTCCACCCGCCATAGAGCCACAAAAAGGCCCCACCCCCGCTCGGCGATAGCGGCATCGTCTTTCAGGAGACCCTCCCCCCCCCCGCTCGCCGTGAATCCGAGGCCGGAATGGCCCCTGGTATATGCCATGGCTGGGCTGAGGATTCCCGGAGTGGCAGGTGACGATGACGATGATGATGACGATGACGAAGAAGACCCTGAAGCTGCGTACTATAGGACTAGGCATGATTATGACTAAAGGGGGCGGCTTTAGTCCTGAGTGTTAGCTAGTCCCGGTTTTTAATATTAATAAATGTCTTGAGTGTTACCTAAATATGAACATGTTGTATTTAGAGGAAAAGGCCTATAAATAGAGCAGGCTGGATCGAGCAACCTATAAATAGAGGGAAATGCCTATAAAGAGAGGGTTCATCTTTAGTACCGGTTGGAGAAACCAACCGCGACTGAAGGGATTGCGGCAGACTGGGCCATGCAACACTAATAATAGGGGTGAGTGTCGACATTATGTCGTGCGGCTTGTACCTTGTCCCGGATGGTGTCACCAACCGGGACTAATTGGAGACACCAACCGTGACAAAATATGAGTCAGCACTAATAATAGGGGTGAGTGTCGACATTATGTCGTGAGTGTCGACATTATGCCGAGCTTCTTGTACTATAAATAGGCATCCTTGTGAGTCCAGTCCTCCAGCCAGTTTGAGGCATCTCCAAGATGGTTTTCGAGCGAGGACACCACTACGGCGATTTGGGGAGATGCGGAGCCAGTCCTCTGGCATCTCCAAGAAACTGGTCATAGAGGCACTCCCTAATATGTGAAATTAGTTAGCTCCCAGGCGTATTGATCTAGTTAGAGAAGTTACAAGCTGCAAGATGGTTTCGAGGCGAGGACACCACTACGGCCGATTCGAGGATATGCCACGGAGCCCAATCCTCGGCATCTCTAAGAAACTGGTCATAGAGGCACTCCTAATATGTGACCTCACGCGTTTGGAGATCGAGATCTTAATGGTAAGTATGAATCGGGACTAAAGGCCCTCCTTTAGTCGATCCAGCCAAACAGGACTAACACACTCAAGATTGTTTGCAGACAACACTATAAAAATGGACACATGGAGCATCTTCACTCATAAAATGTTACAATTATTACATATCATTTCTTTGCGTGTGTTCCTTTCTAATCCCGCCATATCCATGGAGCATCTTCATTCATTAACATGATGCTTGGGTCATCCTTCACCGCGAAGGGCGGAATTTCATGAAACTTATCACAATCTTCTGACATGTCTGTCTTGTCCTCCACTCCCACGATGTTTCTTTTTCCTGAAAGAACTATGTGGCGCTTTGGCTCATCGTCTGATGTATTCTTTTTCTTATTTTTTTTATTTTTCTAGGTTTGGTAGACATGTCCTTCACACAGAAAACCTGAGCCACATCATTGGCTAGGACGAATGGTTCATCTAAGTACCCAAGATTGTTGAGATACAACAATGTCATTCCGTATTTCTTGTCTACCTCAACCCCTCCTCCTGTCAGCTTGACCCATTTGCACCGAAACAAGGGAACCTTAAAAGTAGGTCCATAGTCAAGTTCCCATATCTCCTCTATGTAACCATAATATGTGGTCTTTGACCCACTGTTGTCTGTTGCATCAAAGCGGACACCACTGTTTTGGTTGGTGCTCTTTTTATCTTGGGCTATCGTGTAAAATGTATACCCATTTATCTCGTACCCTTGGAAAGTCGATATAGTCAAAGATGGTGACCTAGACAACAAGTATAGCTGATCGCCAAGAGTGTTGTTTTTTATGAGATGTTGCAACCAACCGCCAAAACTCTTCATGTGTTCATCTCTAATCCAAGAGTCATGCTTTCTAGGGTTGTTGGAGCGTAAGATTTTCTTGTGTTCCTTGATATATGGGGCTGCCAAGATAGAATTCTATAGAACGGTGTAATGTGCTTCGGTGTAAGAATGTTCGTCCCTACATATTATTGATTTCCTTCCTAGAGTACCCTTTCCACTCAGTCTCCCCTCATACCGCGATTGAGGAAGACGAATCGGCCTAAGGTCAGGAACAAAGTCAGCACAAAATTCAATGACCTCCTCTGTTCCATAGCCTTTGGATTTAGGTGTTGCAAACTAAATCTTGAGAAAAAAATGGCATGAACTCTCTTGCTTCTTTGAGAAAAATGGCCACCATATGCTTTAGGGCAGCAGGATAGGAAGCAGAATATATAGTGGTGGACAACTAGTCCCGGGCCGTGATACGACCCGGGACTAATAGTCCACGAAAAGACCGGTGGCTGCTCAGTCATTAGTCGATGCATTACAGACCAGGACTAATGACCTGGTCCGGCCCGGGACTAGTGACTACGGCCGTTTCTATCCGTTAGAGGCCTCACGGCCCGGGACTAGTGCTCCCACTATTCGCGGGCTGTGCCAGGACAGGACTGCTGGCCTTGTTCACATCGAACCAAGATGGTTTTTCCAGTAGTGTGAGAGCCGGATCTATGCGTAGATGCTTTGCACATGTAGTACACATATGAGTATGTGGGCGATGATGATCATGTTATTGCTTTTTATTTGTACTTTAGATATTGGTGGCATAGTGGGATGAAGCAGTCCGGACAAACTTTACATCTCCTCGCACATGAGACCTGTTCCACGCTTGACATGCAACTAATTTTGCATAAGTGGTAGCGGGTGTCTGTCTCTGCTACTATAGTCAATATTTAATTTATAAAGAGTTGTTGATAATTTGGTTATCCTCGTTGTGGTTCCATGTTTGTAGGTAAGAATGGTTCTATCTTCGAAAGCCCTAAGCCACGTAAAACTTGCAATGGATAAATTAGAAGTGTCTAGTTTAGATTGTTGCTGGGCTAGTGTCATGATATGGTGATGTTGTAAGTGAAAGTATAAGTCAACATTTTTACAACACACATAACGTGTAAGTTCCATAGACCTTGGCATTACACATAAAGGAATTATGAAGATCATACCACGATGCACGTGATGATGATCAAGTGCAAGAACCATATCATTTCATTTTTTCACATACGATGTTTGTTGCATCTTATATTTCTTGTTTGGCATTTTATTAGCATAATAAGATGATACCTAATTTAGATATCAAGATAAAAATGTGTTCTTCCTTAAGTATGCACCGATTATGTTTCGCCTCTTCAAGACATCACGTGATGATCGGGTGTTCTTGGATCCACGATCATATTTCAGGTATAAGACAGTTTACACATGCAAATACTAAGGTTCTTACTTGGCGAGCCTAGCATGTACAGACATGGCCTCGGAACACAGAACGAAAGGTTAAGCATGAGTCATATGTAGATATGATGCCCATATAGATTGAAATTACAAAGGAAGTCGCCTAGAGGGGGGTGAATAGGATTTTAAAATTATTACGGCTTAGGCTCAAGTAAATGTAGAATAAAACTAACGTTTAATTTATCGAGCACAAAACCTAGCCACTAAGTTCACCTAGGTGCACCAACCACCTATGTTAAGCAATACAAGCAACAAGGTGATAGCAAGGTATAAATACTTCAAGCATGATGGCTATCACAATGTAAAGTGCATAAGTAAAGGGCTCGGTTGAGAGATAACCGATGGACGCGGAGACGAAGATTTGTTTCCCGAAGTTCACTTCCAAAGAAGCTACGTATCTGTTGGAGAGGTGCGATGGCGCAATGCTCTCCGAACGCCACAAATGGCTCACCTCGAGGTGTGGTGGCTCGATGCTCACCCAACGCCACACAAGGCCTCACCCCGGATGCGCAATCACTCAATTCACCGACGCCACAAAAGGCTCACCCTATTCTCCCGAGTGCGCACCACAAAAGGCGGGCACTCGCTCCACTATGGGACGCTTGAGGGCGGTCACCGAACCCGTACAAGATTAGGGATACCTCCACAACTCAATTGGAGGCTCCCAACAACAAAGCCACAACAGGCTGCAATGCCACAAAAGGCCAACAATGCCACAAAAGGCTACAAGACCACAAAAAGGTCAACAAGATCACAAAAGGTCAACAATCGAACCACACAACCGTCTAGGATTCAAAGGAACCCAAGAGAAACAAGCTCACAAGCTTGAACTCGCCGAGTCTCCGAGGAGAACTCAAACCTATGCACCAAATGCAAGGGCAAGTCCTTCTCTCCAAATTCCAACAAAGCTACAAAAGCTATTGGGGGAATAAGGGAGGAAGAACACAAGAGGAGAATACAAAACTCTCCAAGATCTAGATCCTAATGATTCCTTCACAAAGAAGGGATTTGGCTTGGGGGGATTGTAGATCTAGGTCTCCTCTCTCAAATCCCTCAAAAAGATGCAAGAATCATAGGAAGGGAAAGGGAGAGGGAAATCTTCTTCAAGGTTAACAATGGAGGAGAGAGAGAAAGCCAAGAACCAAGAAAAAGCTAGAGCCCACGAAGGGGAAGAGGAGCCCCTTTTAAAGGGCTCCTAGATCTGCCCGTTATGGTCATTCGTGACTCCTGGCTGGAACATCCGGTGGGAGGCCGGAAGTTCTGGTGGCACACAACCAACGGTCAAAAACTGCGGAGCGAGAAACAGAAAAAGCGAGTCCTGGTCGGAACTTCCACCGGTCCATCGGAACTTCCGGTGGGAGCGAAACTTCCGGTGGAAGTTCCGACAGAAGTTCCGTCAAATAGACATATTCAAAGCAGAAGGTTACTGAACATGAGTGTAACAAGAGCCAGAAGTTCAACCGGAACTTTTGGCGGCAACTAGGCCTGAGCAGAATTTCCGGTCCCTCGCCGAAACTTCCGGTGGGAGCGGAACTTCCAGTTGAAATTCCGACTGAAGTTCCGTCAAATAGCACATCCAAAACAGAAGGTTACTGAACGTGAGCGGAAGAAGACCCGAAACTTCCACCGGAACTTATGGCGGCAAAAATTCCCTAGCGGAACTTCCGATGGCAAGCCGGAACTTCTTGTCAGGAAAATTCCAGAAACCAGAAAACCAGAAATGCAATAACTTTTGCATCCGAACTCCAAACGGGATGAAACCAATTTTGTTGGAAAGATAATGACGAATAGAATCCAAGGTGTGGAGCCTTGGGAGAAAATATCATGAATATATATATGTGAAGTATCCCCCAAGGTGTGGAGACGGAAAACTCGCAAGATCAAAAACCATAATAAGATATGCAAGTGAAATCCTTAGATGATGAACTAGAGCTTGTTATGATGATGACCACAAGCTCTATATCCTCTCATGGACAAGAACCAAATAACAACCAAGAAAGATGATGCTATGAATGCAAAGGTTTGAGCTCTCTCTGAACGATGCAGACGAGACACCCGCTTGGGAGCCCCTCTTGATAGTACGGCTATCTATCCTAAACCCGGTCTCCCAACTAACAATACGAGACCGGCAAAAGAAAATCCCTATCAAGAACATACCTTTGCCTTGAGCATCCCACTTGAACTTGATGTAGACCGTCTTGTTCTTCTATACTCGGAACACCTTTCTTGGATGCTCTTGCTTGATGAAGATGAACACTTGCAAATTGCTCCCCATACTCCATGGGGAAACCTCTTCTTTGAACTTGTCTTCATCATTCCATGAGCACGAGGATGGCAAGCTTCAAGCATGAGATATTCTAGAGATGGCTCATCTTGAGCTCGCCCTTCTTCATCCATACTTGAGGTTGATCCATCTTGATGCAACTCTTTGCACATGTCTTGATCAAACTTCAAGCTCCTTCTTTCTTCATGATTCCAATGGGCACAAAGCCCTTGGACATTTCTTCATCTTCCAACCTTGAGGCCAACACATGGCCCAAGCGATGCCAATGGACAAACCTACAAGTGAAACTCAATTTACACATTAGTCCATAGAGATTTTCATTAATTACCAAAACCACACATGGGGGCATACATGCCCTTTCATAGATGCTTGCCTTTGAAGCTACACCGACTCACGTGATGGTGAGACTTGGTGTAGTATATTTGGTTCATGTAATCACCAAAAAAGCATGAGGGATGTCGTTTTTGAGTGGGAGTTTATTCTTAATTCGGATTAGTTGAACTCGATCTATCATAAACTTAGTCTAAACTTTACAAATTCTTTTGTAGATGGCACCACCTGCTTTTAATTTCAATGTGTTCATGGAGAAAGAGAAACTTGCAACGAATGGTAGCAACTTTACCGACTGTGCTATAAATTTGAGGATTCTCCTCCCTGCTGCACAAAAGCAATATGTGATGGAAGCGCCACTAGCCCCCCCACCACTTGATGATGCCCCTGACGAAGAAAAGAATGTTTATTTGACTCGTCAGGAGGACCACAACTTAGTTCATTGCGGCATATTGTATGAGCTAGAGCCAGAACTTCGAAAGTGTTTCGAAAACGGCAATGCCTTTGATACAATGGGTGAGTTGAAAATGATTTTCGACACCCATGCTGCTGTAGAGAGTTATAATGCTTCAGAAAAGTTCTTTAGCTGCATGATGAAAGAGAACATCTCCGTTAGTGAGCACGTACTCAAGATGTCGGGGTACGGCGATAAGCTTGTGTCCTTGGAAATATCGATTCCCATTGACTTAGGCATACATCACGTTCTCCAATCTTTGCCACCTAGATACAAGAGCTTCGTGATGAACTATAATATGCAGGCCATGAAGAAGTCTCTCCCCGGGCTTCTGCCAATGCTTAAGACTGCAGAGGTGGATATCAAGAAGGAACATCAAGTGTTGATGATCAATAAGACCACCAGTTTCAACAAAGACAGGAAGGGTAAACAGAAGGGAAAGAAGGGCGGCAAACCGGTTGCCCTGCCTGAAAAGAAATCCCGAGTTGGCCCTAAGTCTGATAACAAGTGCTATTATTGCAAGGGGACTAGCCACTGGAAGCGCAACTGTTCCAAGTATTTGGCAGACAAGAAGGTCGACAAGGCAAATAAATGTATATATGATATACATATTATTGATGTGTACTTGACTAGTACTCGCAGTAGCACCTGGGTATTTGATACCGGGATCGGTTGCTAATATTTGTAACTCGAATCAGGGGTTGCGGAACAAGCGACTGCTAGCAAAGGGTAAGGTAAAGATGTGTGTCGGCAACAGATCAAGCATTGATGTGATCACCGTCGGAACGCTACCTCTCCACTTACCATCGGGATTAGTTGTAAACTTGAATAATTGTTATCTGGTGCCTGCACTAAGCATGAATATTGTATCCAGATCATGTTTGATGCGCAGTGGTTATTCATTTAAATCCAAAAACAATGGTTGTTTGATTTATATGAATGATATATTTTATGGTCATGCACCTGAGATGAATGGTTTATTTCGGTTGGATATCGATAATAGTGTTACACATATTCATAATGTTAATGCTAAAAGGATTAAACTTAATGATGATATATCCGCATATATGTGGCACTACCGTCTAGGTCATACTGGTGTTAAACGCATGAAGAAGCTCCATTCGGATGGACTTTTGGAATCACTTAATTTCGAATCATTTGATACATGTGAGCCATGCCTTATGGGCAAGATGACTAGAACGTCGTTTTCCTGTACAATGGAACATACGACAGATTTATTGGAAATCATACACTCTAATGTGTGTGGTCCAATGAGTGTGTAGGCGCGAGGTGTATATTGTTATTTTGTTACTTTCACGGATGATTTGAGTAGATACGGTTATATCTACTTAATGAAACACAAGTCTAAAACCTTTGAGAAATTCAAGGAATTTCAGAGTGAAGTGGAAAATCATCGTAATAGAAAGATCAAATTTCTACGGTCTGACCGTGGAGGTGAGTATCCAAGTTACGAGTTTAGCACACATATGAAATAGTGTGGAATAGTTTCACAACTCACACCTGCCAGAACACCACAGAGAAATGGTGTATCAGACCATCATAATCGTACTTTACTATATATGGTTCGATCTATGATGTCTCTGACGGACTTGCCACTGTCATTTTGGGGTTATGCACTAGAAACTGTTGCATTCACTTTAAATCGGGCACCATCTAAATCTATTGAAAATACACCGTATGAATTGTGGTTTGGAAACAAACCTAAGCTGTCATTTCTTAATGTTTGGGGATGCGATGTTTGTGTGAAGAAACTTGATGACCCACAAGTATAGGGGATCGCAATAGTCTTCGTGGGTAGTATTACCCAATTTATTGATTTGACACAAGGGGAGCCAAAGAATACTTGCAAGCCTTAACAACTGAGTTGTTAGTTCAGCTGCACCTGGAAATAGTTCTTGCTCACAGAAGTTTATCAGTAGCAACAGCAAAGCAACAACAACAGTGGAACAAGAGCAATAGTAACGGTAACATTAAACAGTGGGATTCGAGTGCGGTGGGCATAGGTATGGACGGGTGTTACATGGACGAGTCTAAACATGTAACTTTAAGATATAGGGCATTGCAGATAAATAATAACAAGCATCCAAGTACTAAACAATCCTAGGCATGTGCTCCAAATATAGTCATACGTGATCGCAATGAGAACTTGCACAACATCTTCTGTCCAGCCAGCCCGTGGTAGCGAGGCCTCTAGGGAACTACTGGAAATTAAGGTGCTCCTTTTAATAGAGCACCGGAGCAAAGAATTAACACTCCGTGAACACATGTGATCCTCACACCATAGCCATCCCCTACGGTTGTCCCAATTATTGTCACTTTGGGGCCTTTGGATCCGGACAATGATATGTGTACACAACTTGCAGATAAGATCACAAACAATACTATCATAATGATTCAATAATAAGTTCGGATCTGAGATCATGGCACTCGGACCCTAGTGACAAGAATTAAGCATGACAAGTTGCAACAAAGTCAAATAGCACTAATAGAGATACTAGGCACTATGCCCTAACAGATCTTATTCGATTACATGATAGAACTCATCCAATCCATACCATCCCCAAGCCTACAACGGGGGATTACTCACTCATGGATGAGGGGGACATCAATGCTTGATGGAGATGCGTTGGTGATGACGATGGCGATGATCCTCTCCAAATTCCCTGTCCCGGCAGGGTGCCAGAACGGAGTTTCTGGATCCGAATCTTGGTTTCTGGTGGCGGCGGTGGAGTGGAACTCTTTCTAGAAAACTATCGAACCCCCTCGGTTTTTAGGTCGAAAGGCAACTTATAGGCGCAGAGGGAGGCCGAGGGGGTGCCTGGGGTGGCTGCACCCCCTCCAGGCGCGGCCAGTGGTGGGCCCGCGCCTGGGGTGGGTGTGGGCCCCCCAGGCCTCCTCTCCGTCTCGTCTTCTGGCTCCGTGGATCTTCTGGTGAAATATAATTTTTGGCATATTTTCCGGGATTTTTCCTGATAGTTCATTTTCTGCACAAAAACAATACACCAAGGTAATTCTGCTGAAAACAACGTCAGTCCGTGTTAGTTGTATCCAAATCATACAAGTTTAGAGAAGAAACAATAGCAAAGTGTTCGAGAAAGTAGATACATTTTGGACGTATCAACTCCCCCCAATCTTAGCTTATTGCTTGTCCTCAAGCAATTCAGTTGAAAACTGAGTGCGATAAAATAACTTTCACGAACACTTTGCTTCATATGATGTAAATATTCTCAGCTCAGGAGTAGATGCTTAGACAATTCATGATAAAGAGTATGCAACTAAGTCTACTCAATAGTCATTGCAAGCTATGAAGGGAAACCAACTCGAAAATAATAAGTAGCATGAAACATAAACATAAGTAACATTGCAATGCTCATAATAAGGTATGATAGAGTGGTATCTTGCTTGCCTTTGTTTGAAGAGCACAATATAAATGCCAAGGCACCTTTGAAGTTCACATGAAGACTAGACGTAAAGATATCAGATATACAAGCATCAAAGTCATGACATAATTAACCAAGTTTTGGAACAAACACAAGAATGACAACTATGCTCTCAAGAAGGTGCTCATAGAATAAGTGGTGACTCAACAAGGTTGTGAAAACGGTTTTGTGAAGGTTTGAAAGGCTTCCCAATGCTGAAAGGAAGGTACTCATTAGCTTTGAGATCTCATTGCCCCTATCTTAGGCATCTTCATGTGGTTAAGGTGAAAGTGAGGTCCACTCTGAATCATATGTTTGACAGACCATAGACTGGAAATCCCAAGTCACTTGAGCACGAGGGTCGCTCCGCATGCTACTCAACTTTGGTCACCTGAAAGTTATTGTCATTGTAAATACATGCATATCATCGAGAACCGCCAACGGGGTACCCCTTGCACATGGTACATGAGTTTTCCCATAACCAAAATGACAAGGCAAGCAGACAATAAGCATCTCAACAATATTTTTATTTACCATATGCATAGATTTTTATTGAGGACGCTTCATAAATGCTCATTATGGTGATGCTGCAAGTTTCCACCATGATTAAGCATGGCTTAGGCTAGCGGCCCAGGTGTTTCTCTAACATAATGTATAAACTCCATGAACTCACAGCCTCCCCTTTTATTTCACATCTCGACATCCGTAAACAAAGGATCAAGGAATCAACTGGATGAGATATCCAAAAAGTGTTGAAAGTGTTCCCCGTGACAGCACCGTTCTGCTGACTCCCAGTATATAATTAGCAACCATATAACTTTCATGGACTAGTCATAATGGTTCAAGATTATTAAGCGCAAGGAATAAAGTGTATCATCAAGTTCGTGAGAGCTTTACTAACTAACTTTCTCAAAACAGACAAACATTTTATTTTGGAAGAAAATACGCCATATAGAATATGCACTGAAGTAGCAAATGATGCTAATAGGTAGGTATGGTGGACACAGCTGGCAATATTGGTTTGGGCAGTTGGAAGCACAGGTAGAGCACGCACTCAGTGCAAGTGAAGGCTAGCAATAGAGAGAGAGCGACAAACGAGAAAGAAATAGCTGTCATAATCATGTTTGCAACAAAATAGGACTAACTATGGCATGAAAGTGACACAAGAACTCTGAGGCAAAATAAATCATCGAGGCTTACTGACTATTGATTAGTCATATGCATGCATGAGCATGTGCCAAGTCGATTCACATAAAAAGTCAGAGGAGGATACCACAATATCATACCAAAGTATGAATAAAACAATGCAAGCAAACATTCATATGACATGCTACAAACTATTGAGCTAATCATAGACAAGCAAGAACTACTAAGCATCCACAATGACATACACCTTACACAAACAGACTAAGCATGCTCACAATGATGAGTATATGTACAAAAATGAAACAAATAGAGTTCGTTACCAGCCTCTTACCACACCTCGAGTTGTCTTAATCTTCATTATTGCCCTTCACTTCTATGACTTGAATAATTAACATGAAACCAAAATCCACTGAGGACGGCTGAATCCTGCAAAGAACTCATAAAACCAAAGAAGAACAACAAATATTTTTGGTGTTTTCGATTTTTTTAGAAACAAGCAAACAAAGAAAAGCCAAACAAAAACAAAGCCAAACAAAGCAAAATATTTTTGGAATTTTCCTTTAAGGCAAACCAAAGCAAAGAAACAAACCAAGAGAAACAACGAAAATATTTTTGGTATTTTTGTGTTTTTGAGAAATAAGCAACAAGAACCAAAAAGAAAGCAAAAACAATGGATATTCAAAGAACCGACCGAACGTGATATATATATGAGTGTGATGTTGGTATACCTCCCCCCAAGCTTAGGCTTTTGGCCTAAGTGGGTCTCAATAACGTGGATAGTACCCCCATGCTGGTGGGTCATCATAGGAATGATCATAGTCAGGCACCTGCGATGAAGAAGAAGACGCGCCCCAATCAAATGAGGGCTGCTGGTATGAAGACTCTCCCAAGTTGGAGGGCTGAACCTAATTGTCTTCGGCATCCTCTTCAACATTCTCCTCTTGCTGGGAGAGTTCCCCCACATAAGTGTCAACATCCTCCTCCATAAGTGATCATCCTTGCCTGTTATCAAAGTTAAACAAAGCAGGTGCAGGCAAATAAACTATTTTCTCAGTCCTACCCTTTCTCCGACCTTGCTGGGCAAAAGATAATTCATATGGTAAACTTCTCACATTAGCCCCCAAGGAAACAAAACCATGATGAATCATGGATTCAATATCAAGCCTCTCTATGGGGAACTGAAAATCTGAAAAGTGAGCTCTAAACCATGGAAAGCTAGCAACCTAGAAGCAATGAGACCTCCACAAATTCCCCCCTTCTCACGGTTGGTGGTGAGACGGTGAGCTATCAGAGCACCCAAACTATAAGATCTATTCCTATTCAGAGCAGTTGCAATAAAATCTAGATCAAAAGAAGACAACTTTCTAGCAATCTTTCTAGCAAGAACACACTTGGTAATGAAATAGGCAAAGTATCTAATAGCTGGGAGCTGAATGTTCCGAATTTTACTACTTTCCTTTGAGAAGTCGAAACCTTGGAAAATCTCAGTATACAAATCAAATGACTTGGGCCTCTCCTTCATCTTCTCACAAGATCCCCACTAAGGTACTCTAATTGCTGCACAGAAATCAGCAAAAGGCAGGTCGACAGGTGTATTATATATTTTGTAATGGACCATGGGATTAGAAGTAGACCAAGTGAACCGGAAGTCCTGCACAAAAGCCATGGTTAGATTAACATATTGGATTGGTTCACCTTCAACAAAGTGTTCCAACCCTGCATTTGTAACCATAGTTCGGAAATCTTGGAGGATCCCCGCAGCTCTCATAAATTCATGGCATGGATATATGGAAGGGAAAAGTGACTCCTCACGATGAACCTTCATTGTCTCATGCACCATCAAGTCATATTGATTCAGTGAATAAGCACTCATCTTCCTTGCTGAAATTTTTAGACAACCATCAAACCAAGTGATTTCTAAGTTAATAAATGATGAGCAACTACTATAGGAACTTGCTAGAGGACTACACACACATCAAAACAAAGTTTCTAATCATAGAACAAGCATGCAAGCTCAAACAACCTGTCACTTATAGCAGCAAAATACTCAAGATACAATCTACCAATCACAAATCTAATTGGACAAGTGGAGGAGACACATACCAAGGAACAATCCCTCCAAAAATCAGCACTTGAAATGGGCTGAACAAAGAAATCGAAAATCGCGAGCAAGAACAGCAAGAACTCGAGCTTGAGCAAGTTTTCCAGTGTTTTTCGGGAGAGAGAAAGAAGGTGGCTTTGAGGAGGCATCTTGGAGGGGCCTAGGTGGGCCAGACCCCCCAGGCACCGCCACCTGGTAGGCCGTGCCTACCAGGGGTGTGGTGGCCTGGGGTGGCCCCCTGGGTCACCTCAGGTGCCACTCTGCCCCTTTTTTCGAGACAAAATTTATTTTGAATTTTTTGGTATTTTTTGGGAAACATTCTTTTTGGCCATTTTTCAGGGTATGAAAATTGATTTTCTCGCAGAAACAGTTTTTTCAGAAGAAGCAAAAGCAAGCCAAAAGCCAAACTATAGGAGCTCTAAGAAAATCAAACAAGCAAACAACTAGCAAAAAAAAGCTAAAGCAAAGACTAGGAAGGAGAAAAGTAAAAGAAAGCAAGTATAACCACAGTGGAAACATTATTTTGTTCATTAAAATCCTTCTATTAACAAGGTTGATCAAGTCTTGTTACCAAAACAATCTTATATGAAACAAAACTTTGCATTCCACAAGGTGATTATGTTACCTCATACTTGATAGCAATGGTCCCAATCATAATTGTTTCAAAATTTTCTTGTCGAATGGGACAATATATTTCTCCAACCTTAATGCCCTCAATATTTTCAATGGAATTCAGGCAATAGCTCTTAACAACCTTCTTGGGGAAGTAGACAGTGTGCTCTTTGTCATTAATATTGAATGTTACTTTTCCTTGATTGCAATTGATGACAACACCTGCAGTATTAAGAAAAGGGCTCCCAAGAATAATAGACATATTATCATCTTCAGGCATTTAAAGCACAACAAAATCAGTTAAAACCATGCAATTATGAGCAACTTGAACAGGAACATTCTCACAAATACCAACATGAATAGTAGTTGACTTATCAGCCATTTGAAAAGAAATATCAGTTGGTATCAACTTTTCTAGCTGGAGTCTCTTATAGAGAGAAAAAGGCATAACACTAACTCTAGCTCCCAAATCACATAAAGCAGTTCTAACATAATTATTCTTAATAGAGCAAGGAATAGTTGGTATACCTGGATCACCAAGTTTTTTTGGAACATTACCATTGAAGGAGTAATTAGCAAGTAGAGTAGAAATCTCCTCATTAGGAATCTTACTTTTATTAGAGACAATATCCTTCATATACTTTGAATAAGGAGGCAACTTAATAGCATCGGTCAAAGGAATTTGCAATAATAAAGGTTTAATTCACTCACAAAACTTGTTGTAGTGTTCTTCCTCCTTTGACTTGTGTTTCTTACCTGGAAAAGGCATAGGTTTCTACACCCAAGGTTCTCTCTCTTTACCATGTTTATTAGCACTAAAATCTTCCTTTGTGTACCTAGTGTTCTTAGTGTGCTTCTCAGGTTCTTCCTCACCTTCCTCCTTATCAGGAGACTCATTTTTATCATTACAACTCTTAGTTTCAGCATCAGAGACAAATCTACTATTAGGATCTACAGTAGGTTCAAGTGGTTCCTCAACTACTTTATGTTTGTTTTTCTTTCTCTTACGAGGGCTACCACTACTCTCATCTTGTTGAGAATCCTGCTCAATTCTTTTAGGGTGTCCTTTAGGATATAAAGGATCTTGAGTAGCTATACCACTCCTAGTTCTAATTCCATAAGCATGTTTATCTCCTGAAGCATTAACTAGCATATCTTTTGCACCTTAGCAAGTGGATCAAGTTGGGTTTGAACCATTTGAAAGTGTTTACAAAGCATTTTAATATCATTAGAAGTTTTTTCCACAATATCTTTCAACTCATGGATAGCTCTAGAGTTTTCCAATAAATGATTCTGAACTTGTTTATTAAAATGACCTTGTTTAACAATAAAAATGTCAAGTTCCTCTAAACATTGATCAAGAGTCTTACCATAAGGAATATCACCTTCATCAAAGTGTTGGAGAGAGTGTACCTCAATAGTAGATGAGTGGGGAATTGGCTTACATAATTCTTCTATAAGAGGTAGATTCTTCACATCTTTAGCTCTAATACCTCTCCCCTTTAGACACTTCTTAGCTTCCTTCATCACTTCATCATTTAATGCAATAACTCCCCTCTTCTTTGTTGTTGGTGCCGGAATTGGTTCAGGGACAAATGGTTCAGGAGTAATAGGCTCAGGTGTATTCAGCATAGTTGAAGTCCAATTATCATAATTCTTGCTTATCTTAGTCATTAATTCTTCAGCATCTGTAGGAGTCCTTTTCCTGAAAACACAATCAACAAAGCTATCTAGGTAGGTCCTAGAATCATCAGTTAGTCCATTATAGTAAATATCAAGAAGCTCATTCTTAGCCAATGGACATCCAGGATGTGCATGAATCAAGGCACGGAACCTTGTCCATGACTCAGGCGATTTCTCTTCTTCTCTCTGTTTAAAATCAAAAAGTCTCTGCAAAGCAGCATGTATAGCACTGGGAGGAAAATATTTCTGAAAGAAAGAAGCAATCAAGCAATCAGGTCTATCAATGGAACCGGTAGGTAATCTATTAAACCAAGCCCTAGCTTCTCCTTTTATTGAAAAAGGGAAGATCTTAGAAACAAAGTACTTACGCATCTTAAAATCATTAGATAATAAAGCACTCATAGTATAAAGCTCATTCATATGAGCCACAACACTCTCATTTTCAGTCCCACAAAAAGGTTCTTTCTCAATAATATCTAAATAAGATAAATCAAGAGACAAATCATAATCTTCATCTTTAATATCTATGAGAGAAGTGGCAAACTTGGGATCAGAGGACAACTTAGGCATAATAGTACGTCTAGCAAGGAGACTCTTAATAGCACTAGTACCATGTGTGTTTCGTCACTCTTCAACAAAATCATCAGTGAACTCAATGTAACCATCATTAATATCATAACTCTCGCTAGCCTCAGGTGAGCTAATAGGTGTAACAGTGTCTTCACTAGGAGTTTCGGTATTTCCTAGGCTAGCCATAGTAGCATCTATAAAAGGACCTAATGAAACACTCTCATCAAGCATAATAGAAGTAACATCATGAGCATCAAAAGAAGTTTCAAACTCAGCAGTAGTAGAAGTGTGTGTAGCATGTGTATGTGGTGGTGGTGTGACAAGCTTACTTATAACAGACGGTGAATCAACAACAGCAGAGGTGTTTAGGACTGTACCTCTTCTTGTAGTGTATGGTAAAATAGGGAACTTTCCATCACGAGACTTCCCCATGATGAAAGGAGTAGCAGTGAACAATAATAGATCCAAGTGAACTTACAAATAAAGTTATGCTCCCCGGCAATGGTGCCAGAAAATAGTCTTGATTACCCACAAGTATAGGGGATCACAACAGTCTTCGCGGGTAGTATTACCCAATTTATTGATTCGACACAAGGGGAGACAAATAATACTTGCAAGCCTTAACAACTGAGTTGTGAGTTCAGCTACACCTGGAAATAGTTCTTGCTCACAGAAATTTATCAGTAGCAATAGTTTGTAGTAGCAACAGTGGAACAAGAGCAATAGTAACAGTAACAGTAAATAGTGGGATTCGAGTGCGGTAGGCATAGGGATGGATGGACGGACGTTGCATGGACGAGTCTAAACATGTAACTTTAAGATCTAGGGCATTGCAGATAAATAATAATAAGCATCCAAGTACTAAACAATCCTAGGCATGTGCTCCAAATATAGTCATACGTGCTCACAATGAGAACTTACACAACATCTTCTGTCCAGCCAGCCCGTGGTAGCAGGGCCTCTAGGGAACTACTGGCAATTAAAGTGCTCCTTTTAATAGAGCACCGGAGCAAAGCATTAACACTCCGTGAACACATGTGATCCTCACACCACAACCATCCCCTCCGGTTGTCCCAATTATTGTCACTTTGGGGCCTTTGGATCCGGACAATAATATGTATACACAACTTGCATATAAGATCACAAACAATACTATCTTAATGATTCAATAATAAGTTTAGATCTGAGATCATGGCACTCGGGCCCTAGTGACAAGCATTAAGCACAACAAGTTGCAACAAAGTCAAATAGCACTAATAGAGATACTAGGCACTATGCCCTAACAGATCTTATTCGATTACATGATAGAACTCATCCAATCCCTACCATCCCCAAGCCTACAACGGGGGATTACTCACTCATGGATGAGGGAAACATCGATGGTTTATGGATATGCGTTGGTGATGACAATGGTGATGATCCTCTCCAAATTCCCCGTCCCGGCAGGGTGCCAGAACAGAGTTTCTGGATCCGAATCTTGGTTTCTGGTGGCGGCGGCGGAGCGGAACTCTTTCTAGAAAATCATCAAACCCCCTCGGTTTTTAGGTTGAAAGGCAAGTTATAGGCGTGAGGCGGAGGGGTGCTGGGGTGGCGCACCCTCCAGGCGCCGATGGTGGGCCCGCGCACAGGGTGTGCCCCAGAATCCTCTCCGTCTAAATCATGGCTCCATGGATATTCTGGTGAAATATAATTTTTGGCATATTTTCCGGGATTTTTCCTGATAGTTCATTTTCTGCACAAAAACAAGGCACCAAGGTAATTCTGCTGAAAACAACGTCAGTCCGTGTTAGTTGTATCCAAATCACACAAGTTTAGAGAAGAAAGAATAGCAAAGTGTTCGAGAAAGTAGATACATTTTGGACGTATCAAAACTTCAACGGATAAACTCGAACCCAAAGCAGAAAAATGCGTCTTCATAGGATACCCTAAGGAAACTATTGGGTATTCCTTCTATCACAGATCCGAGGGCAAGGTTTTCATTGCCAAGAATGGATCCTTTTTAGCGAAAGAGTTTCTCGCGAAAGTGTGTGTGGTCGGAAGGTAGAACTCGAAGAGGTTGTAGAACCTTCTCTTCATAATATGGAGAGTAGCGCGGTGCCGGAATCCGTTCCAGAGTTGACTTCACCAAACAAAGAGGGAAATAATGATAACAATCATGAAGCTCTGAAAGATAATACTACCGAACCTCGCAGGTCTAGCAGGACGCGTGCAGCTCCCGAGTTGTACGGAAATCTTGTTATGAATTTCATGGTCGATGAAATTGATGACCCTGCGACGTATGAAGAAGTGATGATGAGCTCGGATTCCAACAAATGTCTAGAAGCCATGAAATCCGAGATGGAATCCATGTACGAAAACCAGGTTTTGACCTTGGTGGACTTACCTCACGACCACAAGGTCGTGGAGAATAAATGGATTTTCAAAAGGAAAACTGATGATGATGGTAATATAATCATCTATAAAGCTTGACTTGTCGCAAAAGGGTTTCGATAAATTCAAGGATTTTACTACGATGAGACATTCTCTCCTGTAGCGATGCTAAAGTCAGTTTGGATTATGTTAGCAATTGCTGCATATTTCGACTATAAGATATGGAAGATGGATGTCAAAACTGCATTCCTCAATGGCAACATTGAAGAAGATTTGTACATGGTACAACCAAAGGGTTTTGTAGATCCTAAGGATACTGACAAGGTATGCAAGCTTCAGCGATCCATCTATGGACTGAAGCAAGCATCCCGGAGTTGGAATCTCCGCTTTGATGAGGTGATCAAAGAGTTTGGATTTATCCAAACTTATGGAGATGCTTGTATTTACAAGAAAGTGGGTGGGAGCGATGTGGCATTTTTGATATTATATGTGTATGACATATTACTGATCGAATGATATAGATCTTTTAAACAACAAATTTTCAATGAAGGACCTAGGTGAAGCGTCATACATATTAGGCATAAATATCTATAGGGATAGATCTAGGCGCCTAATAGGTCTATCACAAAGTACATACCTTGATAAGATTTTAAAGAAATTTAAAATGGATGGAAGTAAAAAAGGGTTCTTACCTATGTTGCAAGGCAAGACATTGAGTAAGATTCAAAGTCTGGCTAAGGCGGAAGAAAGAGAGATAATGGACAAAGTCCCCTATGCTTCAGCCATAGGCTCTATAATGTACGCCATGCTATATACAATACCAGATGAGGCACACGCTAATAGTTTAACTAGTAGATACCAATCTGATCCAGGATTGGAACACTGGATAGCAGTCAAGAATATCCTTAAGTACTTAAGAAGAACTAAGAATATGTTTCTCGTGTACAGAGGTGAAGAAGAGCTCGTCGCTAAGTGTTATGTCGATGCTAGATTCGACACCGATTCTGATGACTCTAAGTCTCAATCCGGATACGTATTTCTCATGAATGGTGGAGAGGTTAGTTGGAGGAATTCCAAATAACCCGTGGTGGCGGGATCAACAATGGAGGCCGAATATGTTGTTGCTTCGGAAGCGGCTGAGGAAGCAGTTTGGACGAAGGAATCCATAACCAAACTAGGTGTGGTTGCGAGCGCATTGGACTCAATATTGATCTATTGTGACAACAATGGATCCATAGCCAATGCCAAAGAACCAATGTCTCACAAGAATTCCAAGCATATTAAGCACCGGTTTCACTCCATCCGCGAGGATGTCAATGATGGAGATATACAGATTTGTAAAGTACACACGAATATCAATGTAGCAGATCCGTTGACTAAAACTCTCCCTAGAGCAAAACATGATCAACACTAGAACTCCATGGGTGTTAGATTTATCACTATGTAACTAGATTATTGTCTCTAGTGCAAGTGGGAGACTGAAGGGAATATTCCCTGAGAGGCAATAATAAAGTGGTTATTATGTATATTCCAAGTATATGATAGATGTTTATTTTGCATGCTATAATTGTATTAATATGAAAACTTTAATACACGTGTGTTTAATAAACAAACAGAAAGTTCCTAGTTATGCCTCTCTTATAAACTAGCTCATTGATTAACAAGATGATCAATGTTTCCTGATCATGGACATTGGATGTTGTTAATAACGAGGTCACAACATTATTGGAATGGTGTGATGAACATTCATCCTAAGTATAGCATTACGATCAAAGTCATTGTGTTTATATTGCTATAACATCATACAAAGTAATCACAATCCTTAGACCATGAGATCATGTCAATCACTAACACCAGAAGAGTATCTTGATAACACCAAACGTCACATCGTAACAGGGTGACTATAAATGTGGTTTCAGTACTATGAAGGTGTTATGTTGAGGCTCATGGATCAATAGTGGAATTTGTCCATCCCGATGACGGAAAGATATACTCTGGGCCCTCTCAGTGATATCACATTAATTAGCTTGCAAGCAAGTGATTTGATCACTAGAATGTTATATCACGGGAACGAGAAAAGAGTACATGTCAGTAACAAGATCAAACTAGGTTTGAAGTTACCGATGATCGAATCTCGGACATGTAATATATCGCGAGACAAAGGGATTAAGATTCTAGCGTAAAAGGTTTTCACGATCACAAGAAATTCATCGTTGAATGTGTGGGAGTTAGTATTAATCTGAGAGGGGTCTCGATCATGTCCGCATTATTCGTGAACCTTAGGGTGACACACTTAAGAGACACCGATGCCATTTGGAACAAATAGTTTCATGCTTAAAAGATTAACAAAGCGTAGGAATTTATTTCACTAGACATCGGAATCGTTTCGGGTGAAATTGCTGAAAGTGTTTCTGCATGTGAAATGAAATACAAGAAAGGGGTTATATGTGAATGTTTGTCCATTAAAGTAATTGACAAAATTCTGAATAAATAAGAGGAGTTTTATTTTAATAGAAATTGCATTAAATTTGGTGAAAATTTAATGTGAAATTTGAGTGGGATTTTGAGTGGAGAAGTGAAGGGCCAAATTGTGAGTGGATGCTCCACCCACATGAATGGAGGAAGGGGCGGGGGAAGCCCCCCATGCGTTGGCCACCCCTTGGGGTGCCCCCTCCCTCCTATATAAAGCCCCCCTCTCACTCCTCCTCACTCACACCTCCTTGTGAAGGATCTCTCTCCCCCTCTAGTTTATCCCCTATGGTCTCGGACTAGCGAGATACATGTTCCTGGTGGCTTTTTGGCAAGAAAGATTTGTTGCTTCCGCTGCATCGCTGGAGCGAAGAGGCGGGGTTTGCTCGGTGGCTTGGACGTATGTGCGAGCATGGATGCCGCTGATTTGCGGCGCTAGGACTTTCTCTCGATCTTGAGATCGGCAAGCGTTCGTCTACATCATCCACGAGTACAACCTCGTTAAACTTTGTCGGTCTTCAAGTGTATGTTCTCTACGGATGTATATCCGCATGTTGCTTGTATCTAGTAGAGAGATCTTAGTACATAAGTGTTCCCATCGTAGGAATTTTTTTTGTTTTCTATGCTGTGAACCCTACAGATCATTGCCTATGATGAGAAGAGTGAGGGGCTTCACTGTCCGATTAGAAGAGGGAGGGGCTTCCCCATAGGGCGCCCTACCTCTCTACCCTCTTTCTATATAAAGGAGGGAGGAGAGGCCCTCCAAGCACATATTCCCTTGGTTGTTGGTTGCCCCTCTCCCTCCATGTGAGATCTCTCTCCTATACACGTCGAAAGGTTGCTTGGACACTCTGGCATTGCTGAGCTCTCGACGGTGAAGCTCTACTAGATCGAGATCACCGTACGCGTGGATACCTTCAGAGGGGTCATCTATATGATCCTCCGCCGAGATCTGCATCGACTTCTCCATCACCAAACAAATCTTCGATATATTGTTGGTGAGTTCTAGATTGACCGTGGTTGTTTTGACATGATGGCTTTTTTGTTTTCTCTATGCGAATCCCAATAACAATAAACTAGAATAAATGTCTTGGGTAATCTCCATACCTAAGATCTTGTTAGCAGGTACAAAAGATCATTTATCTCAAACAAACTACTTAGGTATGCCTTCAAAGTAGTGATTTCTTTCTTACTCTTGGCATAATCAACATATCATCAACCTATAACAACAAGTGTATAGGTGATCTATTAAAAAACTTAATGTAAACCATCAAATTTGTTTTTTGGTTGGTAAATACCATTCATTTTTTCATTCTTTTGCGGCTTCCAACAATCCTCAGTGACGTGATTGTTTTTCTTACCCTACCTATAGAATTGGTACTTTTCCTTGGACTTTGAACAACCTCTATCGTTCTTGCTCTTGTATTTTTTGGTGTTGGTGTTTCTTTGCTGGATCATACCTTGAACCTACAGTGCTTCTGCTTGGAGGATGACCCTTCTTCATGTACCATAGTTTTCATATTTTCCCTCTGTCTGAGGCCTGTTGTACTTCATCAAGGGTTAGTTTATCATGGATTAGTAATATTGTATCTTGGAAATTTGCAAAGGAACTAGGCAATGCGCATAAGATTAGAAGAGATAGATCTTCAGATCATCATATATTTTACCTCCATGGACTGCAAGACAATCTCCCTAAATATTGATAGGTGATTCATCATAGAACCACCTTCTCGCAGCTTATGCTAGAACAACTTAATTGTCATGTGCATCTTACTAGTTAGATGTTTTGACATACATATTGGTTCCAGTTTCAACCATAGGGGCAATACAGTTTTCTCCTACAACACATCCTGTAAAATATTATTAGACATATGAAGTTGAATCAAAGACAAGGCCTTATGATCCTCCTGCTTTTATTCATCGGTCCATGCCTTCACATCTTTCTTGTTGAATCCATTCAACGCTTCATCCGGATCAGAAGATTGAGCGAGGATCGCCCACATCTTCACTTGCCACAAAGAGAACCTTGTGGTGTAGTTCAGATGTGGTTGATCGAACTTCAAGGATGCCATTTTACAAACCCTAGATTAAAACACGCACTATGATACCATTTGTTATAAATGGGACAAGCAAAAGAACAAAGAACAAAAAAAGCACATGCAGGAGGCATAATCTTTTTAATGTGGAAAAATATCTCCAAAGAGAATAGGAAAAATCACGGGTGCCAGCCAGCAAAACTTTTCTATATCGAGAGTGTTTATACAACCGTGTGGTGTTTGAATGAAGCGATCAACCTTAGCCGGCGGCCTCCAAGTTGTATTTATAGACGGTGGCAACGATCTACTACGGGTAGCTTTATCATCATCATCGGTGACAACGAAATTTTCCTCCCCTGTCAGAAAGGAGATTGTCATATCATTGTCTGAATCCATGGCCTAGGCAAACGGTCAAACACCTCGTGTGTGAGGCGGACACGAGGTGGTCTCGCAACTACCGACAAGCACCAAACGACGGTGAAGCGGGGGGAGGTGTTCGGAGGGATGATGCGGCGACACAACTTTTCTATCGGCGACGGCGGTGGCGATCGGTGGGGGTGGTGCATAACACAAGTGACATGGGCGGGACAAGTGGTGAAATGGGGAAACATTTCTTTGACTCAATGACAGCACTGGCCTACCCCTTTGCCAGCTCCATCTTGCGCCCTGCTCGCCCTGTATGGGTCTGATGTGGCCTAGAGGTGCCGGATGCCGTATTGGACCGCACCAGGTGAAAACAGGCTATGAGGAATGGCTAGGCGAGGATTTCGTGTCGGGCGTCCCATAGGAACGTCCGGCCGTGGTAATCAGCTGACGATCATTGCTCTCGGTGTGACCTGCATTGTTGCGCATAAGGTTCTCAGGCTCTGATATCGTAAGGTGCTCATGTTTTCTGATAGACTGGCGTTGATGTTTTCAGATTTGGACCGAGCATCATGGTGCGTCTGTGTACTGGAACACTACCAAGGTCATTTTCTCGGAGAGATCCAACTCCAAAAGAAGTTCCACCTTTTTTGGCAAACAAAACTTTTTCCTAGTCACCATGTACTAGTTTTGTGTTCTTTAATTAAACCTCATAGTACATACATGACAAGGATTAGCCTGGTCTCGAAAACCTCTACTATCAAAAAATACACCCCTCATCTCGATCTTGTTCAACTTCCTTTGATCTGGATTTGGCTCGGAAATGCTGCCGATATCTGTCCTGTATGAGAGAGAGAGAGAGACCAGCGCCGAAGCTTAGGTCTTGCCAAAGCTATTGCTTACGTGCTCCTGGGCGATCATCTGTAGCCGGCGCAGCGTCATGTCGAAGGAGGTATAGCAGGGCAGGTTCAGTTGGTAAAGGCAGGTTCTCGAAGTCGGGAGATGGTCAGGAGTCTTGGACGATGCCTTGGATATCATGACTCCGCCCATCTCCAGGCCCATGAAACCGTCAAACGGTAGATACTCCACCGATGTCCAAAACAAGAGCAGTCGCCTCTGCTCTTCAGCGCTCATGCTCGCCACGGCCTGTCATGTCATGTAACAGAAAGAAATCACAGGTGATTGTTATGTTATTTTGATTCACGAGGTAACAGCAACCAGGTATGCTGGAAGACCAGCAAGCACCTACTACATATATTCAGATCGGATAAAGTGGGAGTGGAGAGATGATTATATACCTTCCAGAACCAGATGATCTGCTCATCTTGCTCGCTGAAACCCTCATCATCGTATCTGGTATGTTTTCTCCATTCTTGCACATCAATGGTCATGCGCCCACCCAGCATCAGGTCAAAATCTTCAAGATCCAAGCTGTGGAAGAAAGCCCACCGGAGCTCCGGTCTCACGAGCATGAACCTAAACCCCTCGGCGAAACTATTTAGCTGCTCTTCGGTGCTGTTCGCGAAGAGATCTTGAATCAGCAGATCGATGTACTGGCCTCTGTTCGTGCTATCGACAGGGACGTCTCTCCCTCCCGGGAGGAGGTCGATGACTTCCCGGGACCCGAACGCCCCGGCTTCTTCTCGAGCAAACGTGAGACCCAGCACGTCTGCATCGACGAGATCAGGATCCATCTCCAGGATCTTCCTGCAGCTCGCGTACATGGTTGGGTCGGCGTCTGCAATGTCGTCCAGGGTGATGCGTCTCCCTGCTAGCCGCGAGAAGAGCGTCCTGTCGAACAGAATCCCCACCTGTACCTTGTTTGTCAGGGCTAATCCGATCATCCGTCCTGCGAAATCCAAGTACTTGAGGTGCAGTGTATCTCTTCCGGATGCTGCTGCATTCATCAGTCAGAACATAAATGCATATACATGAGTCGTGAAAAATGGCATACAGTTTATTTTGAATGCCCGAGGGGGAGAGAGACAGATTAATTTTAGTACCTGGATTCAGGAAGAACCTTCGCCGGTTGTGTGGGCACGGCGAGAAGAGGCCGTGCTGTGGGTTGAAGAGGGCCCGGCACACCAGGGAGATCCACTCCCTCACCACCCCGTCGCCGACGGCTTCCTCGTCCACGAACTGTATGTTCAGGTCGGCATGGAGCTCGCCGCGCGCCGCCTCGGAGACGTACCTGAAGGAGTCGGACAGCAGCCGCGACCGGTCGATCAGCATCTCGAGCGGCCGCCGCTCCGTGTCCGTGTCCGGGTCCAGGGCCGGCAGGTACGAGTCTGGTTCCGGCAGCATCGCCGTGGAGAAATGCCTCCGCGCCTCGGCCCCGAGGAGGTCCCTATGCCTGGCGACGATCCGGACGATGTCGTCTTGCCTGCTCCGCCCGGCGCTGGTGCCCAGCACCAGCGCGTTCAGGTACGCCGCGTGCGCCACGAGCGTGGCCCGCATGGCGGCGGCGAACTGGCCGTGCTTCTCGGACCACGACTCCAGCGCGTCCAAGACGGCCCAGATTCTGTCGACAGCCGCGTCCTGCTGGTCCTCCTCGCTCCACCACGGCAGCACAGAGTCCATGATGTCCGTCGAATCCAAACTCGCCATGAACCCAGAGACCGACGTCAGCAGGGACATGGCTATCTGGGACAGTGCCGCTCCTGCGCGACCGTCTGGCGACGAGTCGGGCACCTTCCGGCACAGCACCGAGAAGAATACTCTGAACTCAACGACCGGGGGCGCCCACGTACGATTGGCCATGTACGAAATGAACTCGCCCGCCGTCTCCTGAGCAAAAGGGATCACCTGCTCGATCAGCCACTCTCGAGGCAGCTCCGGCGACGGCACCGACCGCGACTCGTGCAAAGAGAGCACGCTCGCGAGCTTCCCTCTACACTCCCTGTAGAGCGGGTCGTTTTTTCCATGGGTCGAGCCGAAGGCGATCAAGCTGCAGAACTGCAAGAACACCGGGGCCGACCACGCCTCGAGGTGAAGGGGAAGCAGGAAGGACTCGATTGCCGATTTCCCTCTGGCACGGTACCGCCTCGAGTCGGAGAGGTAGAGGCGGACCAGAAGGCTGATGACACCGCTGCGTCGCAGGACGTCGAGGTACTCCCCCATCATCTCGGCGTGGTGCGGGGCTTGCCGCTGGTGGACGGTGCTGGCGCAGTCGAGGAACTTCCCGACGAGCAAGACGGTGTCCCTGGAGATGAGCATCGTGGAGACTTCCGCGACAACGACGTCTCGCGGTGCGCCGTGCGGCACGCCGAGACACCGCGCGAGCTCGACCATACGGCAGCTGCCGTCCAGGGTGCGCAAAAAGTCCAAAAAGTTCCTGAAGAACGCCATGGTTTCCGCAGAGATGAGCCTCTGGGTTGTGGCGGCGGCGGCGATCTGGGACGCGAGGGTCCATGCGTCGGGGTACGGGGTTAGGTGGAGCGTGGCGTCATCCGGGAGACGGAGCTCGCTGATCGTCGCCTCCGGGGGGAGCTGCCGGCCGTCGTACACGGCATGCAGGTCGCTCCTGTGTCTCACGTATGCGAAGCGACCGAGTAACACGCCTAAAATGTCATGCGGCCGCGCCATGATCGCAATCGTGCGGTAGTCCATGTTTTGAACGAAGAGCCGGATGGTGTTGGACCAGTGAGATGAGTAGCCCGGCTCCAAAGGGGCGGTGACGGGCGTCATGTTTTCCTGGGAAGCAAAGCAAGATTGATTCAACATAGCAAATGGAGATTTTATCGATAATACTAGACAATTTTATTTAGGCATCAAGATGATATACTCACTCCGATTCAAATTAATTAACTCGATTTTTTTCTAGATTCAAATGTATCTAAACATGTTTTAGTACTAGATACATTTGAATCTGGATAAATCCAAATCAATTAGTTTGGATCAGAGTCTATAAAAGAATAAATATGGACTTTGCAATAATACGATGAGAGAAAAATCAGGATGCCCATCCAACACGCCAATCAACCCAAAGACAAAAAAAAAAGAAGCCAAGAAAATTGTTTTTCTTCAAACGGTCCGGTAAAAAAATTCCAAGGACTTCCGCACAACACTGACAAAAATAATTCTTATCGGTGTTCCTAACAAAATCTCGCCAGATGGAAACTTGAAGGAGGTGGATCCAACAACAACAACGACGCTCAGTCGTAGATCTCACCTGCAAGGCTGCAACTATGGAGTTGGTGAAAGCACAAGCTTAACGGCGAGAGCACGAAGAAGTTAAGGATGTAGATCTGGAGTGGCGGAATTTTTGTTCCTATTTGGGAGGTGGCGGCGGGTCTACCGATGGTAGATGGTACTAGGGTTGCTGTTGGAGAGGCGGAACCATCAACTATATAGCAACACATAGCGGGGTCGGAGCGGGGTCTAGGAAGCGGGACCACACAATCTGCGTTAACTAAGCATAAAAGTCTCGTGTTTACATTAATAAAAGTGTTCTGCCAAAAGTAGTAGGATACACAAACAAGGACTCGAATCCAGCGTCATTTTTGGAAACAATGTGAATTATAAAATAGTTAAAAACCAACAGCCTAAATCTGAAGACACGAAACACAAAGAAAAAAGAATAAAACCTTTCAGTTTTTGGGTTGTAGCCAAATTTTTTTGTGATCATTACATACAACTCACCTTCAAATACAAATACTCAAGTATGAATAGAGTTTCAAATCCTAATCTTACAAGTATGAAGCTCTCTCTCTAATGCAAGGGGATTGATCGTGGAGTGAATGATCTAGAAGAATATACAATCATACGGAGACACGGTTTTTTTACCCAGGTTCAGGCCGCAATGTGCGGATCTCTATGTCATGCAACTTTCTACTATATGGTGGATGATCACACGATAACAGAAGTTGTTCCCGGGGAAGAACTCAGCCAGTTCTTTCCCTTCTAAGTCTCTCCCCTTATTTCGATCGACATGGGCCTTCTTTTATAGTGTCAAGAGGACCGGATGCCGGACTTGCGGCAATGTCCGGCGGCAGCAACGGCGGGCGGCGACGACGACAGCGGTTTGGGGCCGGGGCTCCTTGGGAACTTGTGTATAGTGCCCTTGCCAGTTCATCCATTGCCTCCTAGCATCAATGAGAGAGAGAGAGTAGGAGAGGATGAGTTTGACTCCACCATGGAGTCCTCCTCATCTCCTCTCCTCTCCTCCAAACCGACTTGGGGGAGTTGGAGTCCGGGGAGGATTCCTACCTCCGACGCCTCACCCACCCTGCCTCCCCTCGCCGACCATGGGGGGAGCCCTGGCCGAATATCTCCTCTCCTCCAACCCGACTTGGAGGGAGTTGGAGTCTGGGGTGGATTGCTCCATCCACCGCCTTACCCTCCCCGATGTAGGGTTCGCAGCATGGAAAACAAAAAAATTCAATCATAGGAACACACAAAACCAAGATCTAATCTACTAGATCGGTGCAACGAGATTGTAAAGAACTAACCCTCGAATATCCAAAGAGTTTAACAAGATTCGGATCTCGTGGTTGATGTAGTCGATCACTTGCCGATCTTAAGATCGTATAGATGATTCTTTTGGCGCCACGTTCCAACAACGCTTCTACAGTTGGTCACACGTACGATAGTCGATGAAGATCTTCCTCTTTGTCATGGTGGTGTCACGGCAGATGCCATGAGTAGGCTTAAGTTGGGGGCCTAATGGATGTTTGAGGTCACCGGGGAGGGTGTGCATGGTCTTGCCGCGCACGAAGAACAAGATGAACTCTCCACACTTGGAAATTTTATTGATCCTAGATGTTTACAAGTGCTCCTTGAGCCGTATGAACAAAGCTTCAGTGCCTTAGTTGCCTACTAGCTCCCCCTTCTCTAACCCTAGCTATACTCCTCCTTATATAGGCGATGGATAGCTAGGTTACACCCATTTGGGTCCTAGGGTTACTGTTTGGATCTTGGTCTTCACTGTACGGGCCAGGTCATGGGCTTGTACTAAGCCTAATGGCCTAGTCCATAAAGCTTGACAACTAACGGTCTTCACGTACGTAGCCTCCAGTTCCTTTGGCGTCATGCAGTAACTTTGTACGTTAGATCTTACTTTAGGCGTCACTCGGCTCCTTTCGTGTCATCCGGCGTCGCCCTTCTCTTTTGACTGTGCTTTACCATGGTCCCTCCTAAACCTCACTCGGAAAGGTGTCACGCGTCCCATCCGACTCGGCCCTTCCTTATGAGACTTGGCTCGTTGGTTCCTGCAAGATTAACATACTTGTATTATATGGGCCGACATGATTCCTATGTCGGCCACACATGACTATCTTACCCGGCCGTCCTTACTCGGCCTAGTTCTTTCTTTACTCGGCGTAAGCCAAGGTGGGCAATGTTTTACCCTTTATGACCCTACAGGGGGTTGTCCCCCTGACATTATTCCCCAAAGCTGGTGAGGTCTAGCAGTTCTAGCTATTAGGCGTCTCCAGGTTCCTTTAATGTGATTGTAACTTCTCTTTCTGCCAGCATTTACTGCTTAGGACGCACTGTTTGGCGTAACCTCTTTCTTAGTCGAGTCTACTATGCTCTTTCTGAGTCTCATCTTTGACTTTTTGGCCCATTTTTGCCTCGTGCCGAGTCATTTTAGCTAGTTCCGAGTCATTTTCGGCATGCCTTAGTCACTGACAGCTCGTAATCATGGTGACTTGCCTCAAATTCTGTCCCAAACCCTGACCGCACAATGACGATGGCGCAGTAACTCCCCGTCACTGTGGCAGTCCCATCGCTCAGTGCCTCGTGTCTTGCGCAGTGTGACGTGGCATTGGATTTATCGTGTATCACCTACACGTGGCGCTTTCTGACTGGCCTACTCAGCCGCATACACGGCCACACGTTGGCCGCACGGCGCAGGAGGATCCCACGATTGGAGTTTTTACTCCCCTTAAGTAGGGGTGAGGGGAACTTAACTTCCCCTGCCCGTTCGGTTTCCCCATTGCCTTCTTCTTCTTTCTTGCGCCTCCAAAATCCCAACTTCCCCTTTGCGGTTCTTCTTATCCACAGCTCCTCCTCTGTAATTGCTCTTTCCCCCTTTTCATTCCACTATGGGTCCTTGCTCCTCCAAGCCTCTTCCAACGGCGGAAGAGATTGAATCCAGGGAAACCATGGATGCTCGCGACGCCGCGGAGGGAGCGGAGGAACAGGAGGTCCCCACCAGCGAACGTGGCGGCTAGGAGGGATCGGAGGTCTCTACCGAGGAGCTTGAGAGGCTGCGCTCCACCAGGCGCATCCCGCTCGAGGTGGACTGCCGCCTCCCGCTTGGTGAGATTTCTCCCAAGCCTGACGCCAATGAGAGGGTGGTTTTCCTCTCCCACTTTGAGCGAGGTTTTGCCTTGCCCACGAGCAAGTTCTTCGTTTCTTTTCTTTCTACTTTCCATCTCCAGACCCATCACTTGCCTGCCAATGCAATTGGATCCTTGTCTTGTTTCATTTACGCTTGCGAGGGTTACCTCGACATTTGGCCCAATGTTCTCCTCTAGGCCAAGTACTTTAGTTTTAGGATCCAGGTTGTTCCTAACCCCAGCGTCCCTCGTGCCGAGAAAAGTCCTACTAGGTGTGGTGCCGCTAGCATCACTCCTAGGAAGGAATCCATTTTTCCATGGGTCACTGGCCTCGATTCTTGTAAGAAATGGCATAGGACCTTCTTCTATGTCAAGAATAGTGGGTCTACTGACTACATCCGGCTTCCCCTTTCTCGGACGAAGTCCCTAACAAGGAGTTCTGGAAGCTTGACTCGCGTGACAAGAACGCGGCGGTGAACGAGGCCTACGTGATCCTGGAGAGGCTGTTGTCACCGGATGAGAACTTCCACTTGATAGAGTAGGACCTCATGTGAGTGTTTATCGCACGCCGGGTCAGCCCCATCCAAGGCAGAAGTCACAAGATGTGCTTCATGAGCGGCTCGCGAGATCCTACTCGACATTCCACATTGGAGCTCACTCATGACTCCGTGGCCCGCCGGGTCAGCTTGATCTTCAAACTGACTTTGGTGGGGGATTGGGCTTGGATCTGCCCTCCATTTAGCCGGGATAGGCCTGTCCCCTGGGTAAGCTTCCGAATCACTTTCTATCCGACATTTCTTTTCTTATGTTCATCTGCCGTTTCGCTCATTCTTCATTCTTATTCTGTTTATCTTTTGCAGAATCTTGTTCACCAGGTTGATGACAGTACTATCCCTCCTAGTGCTTATAACGAGGACCGCTCCGACTCCGACGAAGTCGAGTTTGATCTGGAGTGCTTTATGCCCATTCCGCATGCAACTACCACTTCAACTCCAGGTAAGACCCACACTAGAATCCCTTACGAGATTGGTCTGACGACGATGGTGATGATGATTGTGAAATTCTGGAGGTACCTTCTTTTCGACCTCAGCCCTCTAACTTATTCGAGTGAGCCTGTCATTTACTTATGCAGCTATCCAGGTACATGACACTCCCCCTCTCGCTGTGGGCGGAGACGTCAAAATCCCTGTTGCCAAGCCGGGTAAGCGACGCGGGGCCACCTCCAGTGCTCAGCCCGCCAAGAAGTGCAAGGTTACTGCTGCTTCTCCTCCTGCTGTGTCGTTAACTGAAACTCGCAAGGCTGCTGGGCCGGGTCACACGTCGCATGCCGCCCCGACCGTTTCCGGGTAAGCCTTTGCTGTTTGCTTACTTTCCATTTTTCCTTTCCTGTTTTGTAACTGTTTTCTTATAAGCACTCCTTGTTATTTTCTGTGCCGCGCCTTTGTCGGCTAGCCAAACTGCTCCTAGCATGGCCTCTTCGCCGCTATGGCCAGCCTCTCCTCCTCGCGCCGACACTGTCGTGCCAAGCCCCGTCCAGGTCCCTTCCCCCATCACTGAGACTCACAAGTCTCAGAGTGAGGCCGACCCGGCGGCGCAACCATCGGAGGAGACCCAACCCAGCTCCCCTTCTCCTCCTCATGAACAACTTCCTGATCTTGGTGCTAGCAACACTAGCATTGAGAAGACCCCTGTCATTAGTTCTCCTGCTCCCAGTACACAAGTTGATCCAGTTGTTGTCTCCCAAACCACTAGCGAGCATGTTCATTCGGCTCCTGTTTTGTCCCCTGCCAGACCTGCTCACTCTCTCTTTCTGTCAAAGAACCAGACTCGGCCTGCAGCTCCAAGCCAGGCTCGCCCTGCTACCAGCAAACCCTTACCATCCGTCCATAGCCCAGGCACCGCACCTCAGATTCGGCCCACACCAACAACAAAGACACTCGCTTGGTAGTCGGTTAGGCGTTTGCAGTTGGTGCAGTGGCGATTCAATGCTATTTCTTTGCAGAAGAAGATCATTGCTACCCGTGCCAATGTGGGAACCACCCTGAAAAAGGGTCAAGTTCTCACACGGACGATCAACAGGAATGGCCTTGGTGCCGCAGAGCCTTATGCTGTGGATTGGAACGCAGCTGGCGAGCAGGAGGTCAGCTCCAGTGCTGGGAAGAAGATGAAGTTGGGCCCCAAGGCCATTTCTGACATGACTCAGCAGGCCATCTCCTTGATGGATCGCGCAGACGAAGTGAATGAGGTACATAATCTTCTTACTCTTTTGCGTATTGAGTATTTTTGTTATACATTATCCCTAGTCCCCAAGGTTACCGCCGAGTGAGGAATCTTCTTACTCGACTGTAATCTCTAAAATAGAAATTAGCTCTTATTCGGCCATAGGCTTGATCTCACCTCTGTTGATTATTTCTTTTACTATATAGCTTACGCACAAAGAGCGCACCAAGGTGCACCAGGCTCTCCTCCTTGAGTATCGTAAGTTGGAGCTCGCTCACCAAAACCTGCAAGCTAAGGCTAATGGCCAAGGTAAATTTCTGACTCGTCCCGCTCTTATTCGGCGTACTTTCCTTGCTTGCCTTTGATTATTTTCTTTCATTGTACTTCTATAGCTTCTACCCAATCCACCATTGACGCCCTGCATCTCCAGATCAGCGATGCTGAAAGTAAGTTCCTAGCAACTTTTGTCTCCGCTCTATACTTATGCTTATTCCTTTTCCTATTTTTATCTTGATGGTTCCAAGATGGTTTTGTTGCCACTGACAGGTCGTATTCTCCGAATAAGCAGAGAGGCACCAGATCGAGCTCCAAACGGAGCGAGACAAGGTGACTCGGCTGAAGAAGGCCATGGCGGAGGCGACCCTACTGAAATCTCCTCCTCCTTGAGGACTTGAGGTTCCAGTTTCTCGGGCTCCTTGCCTTTGTCGTTGGCGGAGGCCATGGTGCTCTAAACTTGAGAAGATTTCCTGACAGAAACAGATCGAAACGAAAACATGACCAGAACACGATGCACAAACCTCGGGGGATCCGGGGGTTTATATATTATGAAGTTTCAATGCATAAGGAAGGTTTTGACACGGAAACGAGGCAGAAACGAAGTTCGAGGGGGGAACACCCCCTCCAGGCGCGGCCAGGCTGGGCCTGCGCCTGGGGTGGGTTTGTCCACCCTAGACTCTGTTTCCTCTTCAGTTCCGTCTCATAGCTTTCCTTATGTATTAAAAACATCAAAAATATAAAAAGATTGGGGTTTCACGAACCTTCTATTTTCACCACTTTTACCTATTCAAAGACGAACTCTACAGACTCCTATTCTCTTTCCCCTGAGAATTTCCTTCATACCAAACCCTTGCACAAACTCAATGACAAAATTAGTGTAAGCAAAAAAATAAACCTTTGGTAAACACTTCAACTGAAAACCCATAAAAACAAAAGCTTTTGTAAGAGGCAAATGCAACTGATGGCAGAAATCTGCCAAAACAGACCAGCAGGTAAAGATTGATTTTTTCGAAAACCTTCTGTTGCTCAAATCAAAAAGTGTAGAACTGATGAAAGTTGTGTAACAATTTGGAGAACAAGCACAGAAAAATGCAGCTCCATCCTAATTACTGAGCTTCCTCACGAATTTTTACAATGCAGCACCAAAATCTGTCCCAGGACAGCCACTTTTCACAACTCCTCTACTTCACAAAAGTAGTTGAACTTGACACAAAAACCAAAACAAAAAGGATAAGGAGCGGTTATTACAGAGGTAATAACTTCCAAGACTCGATAAAACTCTTGGGTTATCTCCCAACAAATACTTTTCTTTAATGCCTTTCAGTTAGGCTTGAAACTTCCAAAGATGCTCACAATATATATATATATGAAGTGAAAGAGAGAATCAAGAAGCAAATAACCAACACACTTGAGTCTAACCCACTTACTATGCATGGGGGTATCATGAGAAAACGAATTGTTGAAACAAAAATCCACCAGCATAGGACGACAAAAGAGATGCAACTTCAAAGCCTTCAACATAAAACAGGGAAACTTAACATTATTGAGATGCATAAAACCATGTTTCCCTCTCTCATAGTAACTTTCAGTAGCACTTTGAATAAAGTTGACAATATAACTATCACTGGAAACAACTTTATCATCAGAATAAGCATACTTATAGTCATCAAAAAGAGGTCCAAGGTCATAAACCGGATCAATAGAACCAAGTTGTTCCATCCTGAAATCTTTATTAGGCAAGCTATTTTCACAAGGAGCTTTAGCAAATTTGGAAAAGTTAAACTCATAAGAATATCCATCAAACTTAGTTAAAACTTTTTTCCTTCTTACAATCAATAATAGCTCCACAAGTGTTCAAGAAAGGTCTACCAAAAATTATAGGACAAGTTTTGCTAGCTACTGAATTAAGCACTAGAGAATTAGCAGGATACTTAATCTTACCACAGAGAACCTCCACATCTCTTATAATGCCAATGGGGCAAATGGTTTCTTTATTTGCAAGGTGAATAACCACATCAATGTCCTCAAGCTCACAAGGACTAATCTCATGCATAATTTCCGTGTAAAGCTCATAAGGAATAACACTAGAACTAGCACCAATATCACATAAACCATAGTAGAAATGATCACCAATTTTAACAGAAAGCATAGGAACACTAGCTTTTCTAACCTTACTAGATGAGAAATAATATTAGAAGCATCTTCACAGAAGACAATGTGCTCATCCTCTCTATTTCTAGTGACAGTGTCTTTCACAATAGCTACCACAGGTTCATCATTCAATGGCTTACCAGGCTCCATAGTTTTCATTGTACCTTTATTATTTGCACTAATAATCATAGAATACTCCTTTACCTTAGCTAGGAAAGGTAATTTCTCAACATGAGGTTCAGGCACAATATGATTAGTAGTACAAACTTGAGTACTTCTAACTGGAACATGACTAACAACATCTTTATAAGGAGCATGGTACTTCTTCCACTTCTTCTTGGGAATGGCTATGTAAGAGGCAAAGGCCTTAAAATAGTTGGCAATACTTTGGGAATCAAGACCAAACTCATTGCTAATATCATGGAAGTCATCAGTTCTCATAAAAGATTTAATGCATTCATAATCATAGTTTATACCTGACTTTCTTCCTTTGTCATTCTTCCAAGCTTCAGTGTTCTCTTGAATACGGTCTAGAATTTCCCATTTAGCTTCTTCCCTCATACGTGTGAATGATCCAGCACAAGAAGCATCTAGTAAATCTTTATCATGAAGAGAAAGCCTAGCATAAAACTTATTGAGAATAATATTGTTAGGGAGTTCATGAATAGGACATTTAAGCATTAGTAACTTCAATCTCTCCATCAAAAGGCCAAAATTTATATATAAGATTTCTATCCTTATGAATCTCACTGGGAGGATAAAATTTAGAGTAAAAGAGAGATGACATCTCCTCCGATTCCATGGATTATCCTTTCTTCAGCAGCTTATACCATTCTTCAGCTCTCCCTTTCAAGGATATGGAGAGTAACTTCTTCTTCACCTATTTAGTTGTGATACCTGCACACGAACAACCCGCATAATTCATGGATAAAAAGCAAGTGATCACTGGGATGGACAGTTCCATCCCCAAAATAATACTTATCCATAATACGGTTAACAATACTTGTAGGTATCTTAAAAGGATCTATCTCAACACGTGGTGGTTCATCTACTATCCTAGCAGTGGTAGTAGTTTTCCCAAACAGAAAACCAAGTGGGTTATCCATATTGGAAACAAAGTAACAAGCAGTAACAACAAACATACTCACAGTAAAAGTTTCCTTTACCAGTTCCACTCTTCAATAGCGCTTCACTCCCCGGCAACGGCGCCAGAAATTAGTCTTGATGACCCACAAGTATAGGGGGTGTATCATAGTACTTTATATAAATAGGAGTGTCGATCCCAACGAGGAGCAGAAGGTGCTGAACAGTGGTATGGAGCAGGAAATCCCTGTGAATACTTAGCAAACATATTTTTAGTGGTTTTATGATAAGGCAACAAAACAAAGAGCAAGTAACAAAAGTAACGAACAAACTGAGCAAGTGGCCCAATCCTTTCTTCGCAAAGGACAAGCCGGTAGAAATACTTATAGGGACCAAACGTTCTCGAGGACACATGGGAATTCTGTCAAGTGCTTCCGCTTCAAATAGCTGAGTACTCTTCTGTGGTGTTGTAAGTGTTGTCTGGGTGAACCTGTGCTAACATATCGACCGTACTTGGACTAATACATACTTGTGATTAAACCCCCTGCAAACATCCGTAACTATAGGAAAGTAATTAAGATAAAATCTAACCACAACCTTAAACTCTGAGATCCTACACACCATTGTGCAAAGGTGTCCTAACATGGGTTCAGGTTTCTGTCACTCTGGCAACCCCACAATTAGTATCCAAATACACAATGCATCCCCATAGGCCCATAAATGGTGAAGTATCATGTAGTCGACGTTCACATGACACCACTAGAAGAATAGCACCACAACTTAAATACTAAACCATTGAATAATAACTCATCACAGATTCACTACTAACAACATGACTTATCCCATGTCCTCAAGAACTAAACGAACTACTCACAAGACATCATATGGATCAATATCAAAGATGATATGGTAATGGATAACAATCTGAACATAAACAATAATCCAATTGTTTCACTCACAAGCATCAACTACAATAGTAATCAACACCGAGAAAGTTTACCCTAATGAACTAAAGCAATATCCAACACAATTGTTACATCGGGATGGAGTGGTGATGATGGTGCTGGTGGAGATGATGGTGTGGATGATGATGATCCCGATGAAGCCTAGCTTGATGATGGTGTTGATGGCGACGTTCTCCACTCTACGGGAAGAAATTCCCCCGACAGAAATCTGTCTGCCGGAGAGATCTTTCTCTCTCGGTGTTTTCTACCCCCTAGAGGCGGCGGAAATCTATCTGTGGTCGCCCCCCCCCGAGGCTTAGTGTTCCGTAGGGAAGATATAGGCGAAGGGGCGGAGTCGGAGGCCGGGCAGGTGGGCCACACCTTCCCTAGGCGTGGGGTCAAGTGGGCCCGCTCCTAGGGGGTGTGGGCCCCTTGAGGCCCTTCTTCGTCCCTCCTTCTGGTTCCTTCGTCTTCTGGTAAAACAATATGTTTGCATATTTTTCTGGTATTTTTTGGATCTTCGCAAAATTGCACCGAAACGCCTTATTTTCCATCAGAATGCAGACTCCGGCAGTCCATCCTCCAGGAATCATCCAACATGCATAAACACATGAAAAGCCATAAGTAATACCTCATAATAAGACAAATATCAATTAATAGAGTTAAATTATGATATAGAATGGTGATGAAAATTGGGTGTATCAGAGGCCGAGTCTACAATTGAGTCGGCTCATTTGGATCTGGATGCACTTCAGGCCAAGGCTCGGAACTAGCAGATCAAGCTTGGCGCCATCAACTCTTTCCTCGGTAGTGAGTCCTTACCCTTTTTGCTGTACTCATTCCTTTGTCTACTTTTCCTTGTTTTGCTAATGTTCCCTTGCTTTTGCAGAGAATTTTCCTGAGGCTGATATGTTCGCCATACGGGCCATGAAAATAGTACGAGCCGAATCTAGCGCTCCAGATGATGGCGAGGTCAGTATTGACGAGCATCTCGAAGCGTTGTCATAGCGTGCCAAGACCCTTAAGTCATGTGGTGTGGACTTGCTCAAATCAGCGATCCATGCATTCCGAATGCTCTGGCCGGATGAAGACGCGCCAACACTCATCGAGCCTCTGGCTGCCAGGCTGCTTCTTACTAAAGTCAGGCTGGATCAATGGCGCGAGTCAGCCGGCCGAGCTATAGCGGAAAAGGCTCTTGCCTTCGTGCTTTCTTGGTACTAGGACATCAACCTTGATGTTCTTGAACGCATGAGGGCTGAAGGCAAGTGGCTCCACAACCCTGAGCTAATAAAGAAACGCCAGGAGCGAGCTTACTCCATGGTTGAATATGCATTTGTGCATGCTTGGTGTGATGGGCCCAGCTTCCTCGACCTTGGCAAGCCTCTTGCCGAGATCGCTGATGACGAAGGTGTGGATAGCGAAGCCACTGAGTCAGATTATGCAGCAGACTCGGCTACCGACGTGCCTGACTCGGCAAATGCTCTAGACGACGCTCCTAGCTCTAGCCCGAAAATTACCCCTCCTTGCCCAGCTGCTTCTTAAGCTGGTTACAAAAAACACTTAAAATTTCATGATATCCCCGGTATGTCGGGTGCAGATGTATGATATAATGCACTTATTTTGGGTGTGAGCCTTGTGATAAGGCTCAAACTTTTATTTAGCTTTGAATGTGAATTATCCAGGGGCAAGTCCCCGAGTTTCATTTTGCCATTCCCCTTTTCCTTGAATTTGGCTCTTATCTACCTTTTTTTGGTGTTCGACATTAGAGTATCAAAATTCTAAGGATTGAGTTAGCGGGTCTGAAACTAGATCACTTGACTTAGGATTATTTGACATAGAAAGCAACATGACCTGCAATGAGTTAGTAAAAAGAAACATACATAGGGTCGACTCGCGTTTCTCCCTTTACTTATCCGGTGTTCATGTTTACTCATCCTTCATCCTTTCCTCTTGCTTGCCATGAAGCCGTGTTTTCGGACAACAACACAGTCGAAGAGTTGATTTTTTCCGAGTAAACATTACTTGTTCCGAGATAAGTTTTAGGTGTCAACGCCAGCCGACAAACAATAGTTAAAAAATAAGCATAAGGGGCAGTCCCCGAGTCAGTTTTTTGAGTCATACCATTTTATTATCAGCACATAGCCGGCATAAGCGTCCGACATATGAGAGTTTGGGTGATACATACACTGCTTCTCCTAAGTGTAAAAGGGGCGAAGTAGTGCCACATTCCATGGCCTTTTGGTCTCATCACCTGATTTGTCTGCCTTGTTCTTTTGTGCTTCACGAGCATCTTAGATAATATGAGTCATTGTGCAATGCTTTGCTTACAATGAATGGTCCTTCCCATGGGGGTGATAGCTTATGCATTCCAGCTGTGCGCTGCACTAGTCTGAGCACCATATCCCCTTCCCGGAAAACACGAGGTTGAACTTTCCGGCTATGGTAGCGTTGGAGATTTTGTTGGTATATGGCGGATCTGGACAATGCCAATTCCCTTGCTTATTTGAGTAAATCAACTCCATCTTCTCGAGCCTCTTTTACCTCGTCTTCCGAGTATTGCCTTACTCTTGGTGAGTCATACTCTATGTCGGCAGACAAAATTGCTTCTGCCCCATACACAAGGAAAAATGGCGTATAGCCTATTGATCGATTCGGAGTTGTCCTTAGACTCCATAGCACTGAGGGTAGTTCCTCTATCCAACAACTAGGTGATATCTGCAGTGGCTCCATTAAACGGGGTTTTATCCCGGATAGAACTAAGCCATTAGCTCGTTCAACTTTTCCATTTGATTCTGGATAAGCAACTGACGCTACGTCGAGTCTTATTCGGTTTTTCCCACAAAAACGAGCGAAAGCTCCTTCGGCAAAGTTGGTGCCATTATCCGTGATTACACTGTGAGGGTAACCATATCTCAAGATTATATCTTTCAGGAACGTGTCAGCTGTTTTTCCATCCAATTTCTTGATGGGCTTCACTTCTATCCATTTGGTAAATTTGTCAATCATTACCAGTATGTGAGTCATGCCGCCCCTCGCTGGTTTGAATGGTCCCACCACATCCAGGCACCATACTGCAAATGGCCAATTGATCGGTACAGTTTTCAATTGTGATGCTGTTAAGTGTGATTTCGACGCATAATGCTGACAACCACTGCATTTTCTCACAAGTTCCTGTGCTTCTGCCAGCACACTTGGCGAATAAAATCCATATCGAAATGCCTTGGCTACCAATGCTCTTGACGATGCATGGTGCCCACATTCTCCTTGGTGAATGTCCAATAGTATTTCTTGACCCTTCTCTGGGCTTGTGCAACGCTGCAGTACACTCGTCACACTTCTTTTGTACAACTCCTTGTTGATTATTGTGTATGATTTTTCTCTTCTTTCAGTTTGCCTTGCCAATATCTCATCGTCTGGCAAAGTTCCATCTTTCAAGTAGTTGAATATTGGTTGCACCCATGCTGGTATCAGCGGTGCCAGATCTGTTTCTTCATCAATTTCCATTGGCTCAGCCGACATATGTTCTGTCGACATGACCTGAGGAGTCCCCGAGTGCGATTCGGCAACCCCTGAGGTGAGTGGGACAGTCCCCGACTGACTCAAACCTGCCCCTGAGTCAATATCCATTGGCACAACATCTGACTCCTGATTTGTCGGGGTGAGCCTGATTGACTCGGATTCTGGTGACGGCTTGATCGATGGTTTCCTAAGATGTTACGATGCTATTCCTGGTGGTATTTCTTGTCGAGATGATCCTAACTTGGATAGTACATCCGCTGCCTCATTCTCTGCTCTTGGTATGTGATGGAATTCACACCCGTCAAAGTATCCCGAAATTTGTTGCACATGAAAATGATATAGTGCCATATTTGCATCCAACGCGTCCCAGTTCCTAGATACTTGCTGGATCACCAAATCCGAGTCACCGAAACACATGATACTTTTGATGCCAATCTATTTGGCCACTTTTATGCCGTGGACAAGTGCTTCATACTCGGCAACATTATTGGAAGCAGCGAAGTGGATCTGTAACACATACTTGAGCTGATCCCTCTTTGGAGATGTGAGCACTATCCCGGCGCCCAGACCCATTTTAGTCTTAGATCCGTCAAAATGCATCTTCCAGTAATTCGGATCTGGCAACCGTGGCTCATATTGCATTTCCATCCAATCCACGAAAAAATCAGCTATGGCTTGAGATTTGATGGCATCTCGCCTATCATATTGTGGAGTATATGGTGCTATCTCTATGGACCATTTTGCGACTCAGCCACTGGCATCTTTGCTGCCCAATATATCTGAGATAGGTGCCTCACATATTACCCGGATTGGGTGTTCTTGGAAGTAATGCTTCAGCTTCTTTGCTGCCATATACACCCCATACGTCATTTTTTGGTAATGGGGGTGATTTTTCTTTGATATGGAGAGCACTTCGCTCAGGTAATAAACTGGCCTTTGGACTAATTTGCCCTCTTATTTGCGCTCCACCACTATTACTGCACTTACAACTCTGTTGGTTGCGGCGACATAAAGCAACATCGGCTCCTTGGATAGTGGTGATGCTAATATTGGTGTTGTTGCCAACATCTTTTTTAGTTCATGGAAAGCGCTATTAGATTGCTGTATCCATGTGAATTTGTCTGATTTTTTCATCAGTTGATATAGTGGTAGGGATTTTTCACCTAGCCGACTAATAAATCTGCTCAACAAGGCCAGGCATCCTATGAACTTCTGGACATCGTTGAGGGTTTTTGGCAATTCCATTCTTTCGATGGCCCTGATCTTTGTCGCGTTAGCCTCAATTCCTCGGATGGATACAAGGAATCCGAGTAACTTTCCGGCCGGGACACCAAATGTGCATTTTTTCGGGTTAAGTTTCATCCGGAATCTTCTTAAGTTTGCGAATGTTTGACGCAAGTCCTCAATTAGAGTATGACTTTGCTTGGTTTTTATCACCACGTCTCGACGTATACTTGAACATTTTTGTCCAATTGATCTTGCAAGCATTTCTGCATGCATCTTTGATGTGTTGAACCTACATTTCTCAATCCAAATGGCATGGTACGATAGCAATAAGCCCCATACGGCGTGATAAAAGCTGTCTTTATTTGATCATTCGGATTCAGTGGTATCTGGTGGAAACCAGAATACACGTCCACAAATGACAACAACTCACACCCGACAGTAGAGTCTATGACTTGATCAATCCGTGGCAGGGGAAATAGATCTTTTGGACATGCCTTATTGAGGTTCGTGTAATCAATACACATGCGCCACACCACTGCCACGTTCGGGTCATCCTTTTTCTTCTCGACCAAGACTGGATTTGACAACCAATCTGGGTGCAATACTTCCATGATAAATCCGACAGCTAAGAGCCTGGCTATCTCGGCAGCTATCACTTTCCTCCTATCTTCGACGAAGCGGCAGAGGGTTTGCTTCACCGGCTTGGCATCTGGCCTTACATAAAGAGAGTGCTCAGCCAGCTCCCTCGGAACTCCTTGCAAGTCCTATGTGGACCATGCAAAGACATCCCGATTCTCATGGAGGAAGCTGGTGAGCTCGCTTTCCTATTTGTTAGTCAGTCCAGCACCAATGGTAACTGTGCGCTCTGGGAAATTTTCATCCACCTATACCTTCTTGGTTTCCTTGGTAGCTTGGAATGACACACTGCCATGCGGGTTAGTAAGTGCCAGCATGAACATTTGTGCTGCTTTGACCAATGCTGCCACTTCCATCATTTGATGATTTTCCTGCGCTATGACCAGTGACTCGGCCAGTGAAGATCCGGCTGAGGCACAAGCAATAGATATTTTGTAGTCTCCTTCGACTGTGATAACTCCACATGGACCTGGCAGTTTCATCTTCAAGTAAGCAATGTGAGGAGTAGCCATAAACTTTACCATAGTCGGCCTGAAGCATGGTACAAGCTGACCAAGTCAACCACCTTAAACTCTATGGCTTCAGTACGATAGTTTTCTCTGTTGCCGAATAAGACGTCAACCCAGATCTTGCCAATTGGCTCACAAGATAATCCTGGCACAATGCCAAGGAAAGTTGTCTTAGTTAGCTCCAACATGTTCATAGTGATGCCTAACTTGAGCATGGTATCCTTGTACATGATGTTGATGCTACTGCCATCATTGGTCAGTACCTTGGAAAATTTCACATTGATATCAGGGCCCATGAAAGTTGGATCCAAGACAAGCGCATAACCTCCTGGTGTTGGCATGATCCTTTATGCTCCAAGTAATCTCCTGTTCAGACCATTGCATGTACTTTGGAATTGCCGGCATTGTGGCATTCACTTCCATCATCCATCTCTGCTGACTCTTTTTGTCATTCGGCTTTGTGACGAATACGACATAGCTCTGATGGTGTTCTCTGTACTCATTTCTGGTTCCATGGCCGACATGAGCGTCGTCACTTCTTGGGTTATGCACCTGATGCACAGCCTCTCTTCTTTCTTGATTATGATACCTCGGCTGCCTGTTTCCGTATCTATGTTCAGCTCCCACAACTTGAGCATTGCCTCCTGTGAGTGGTGGAAGGGGGGTGGTGGTAGTTTCTTAGTCGACGAATCCACTCTATCTCCTTTCTGAAACCAAGTGCATTGTCTTGTTGTGTGATTTGCCGGCTTACTCGGACTGGGCATGTGGAACTTACATGTTGGTCCAACATCATCTCATAAGTATATTTCTGCCTGTCCTGATATGGCTTTCTTTGTTCATATGGATTTTTGCCATCATTCTTTGGTATCCACTGTTGTTGCCCATTTATCCTTTGATGCTGGCTACTTCCTGCATCTGGATGATCCTGACTTACAGCCGCAACTTGAGTTGAACCGTACCTGTAGTCTGGCCTTTCATCTCTTCTCTTGCTTCTATACTCGCCTCTTTACTGGCGCCTTTGCGATCCGGCCGCGTCATAGATCTAAGTCTCAGTCATCCCGTCTGCCAACATGAGCAGAGGCTGAGTTGGATCTCCTAACGCATATGAGTCGGCGATTCTTATTGTTTCTGCCAAACTTGCCAACATATCTCTCTATAACCTTTTCCATAGCATACTTCCATGTCTGCATCCTTATGCGAACCATGCAATGGCCTGTGATTCGAATACTCCTTCACAAGAGTTGTGCATTGTGCACCATCTTGTGAGGAATTCTCTGTCTGTCTCATTCGGCCTTTGTTTGCACATTGCTAGCTGTTGCGGGCGATTCGACCTCTTGTAGGTGCTTGTGAAACTGCTTACAAAAGCATCCTGAAAATCAATCCAGCTGTTGATGCTTCCGGGTGGCAAGTTATTCAGCCACACCCGTGCTGGCCCCTCTAGCATCTGCTCATCTCAAATTTCCCTACGCAATTTTTACAATAGTTCCATAATCTATAAGCCAGTCCTCAGGCTTTGTGCTTCCATCGTAAGTCTTTGTTCCTCTGGCCAGCTGAAAGTTTGGTACTGGCGGTCCCTTCATGATCCTTGGGCCAAATGTAACATCCCAGCAATTAGGAACTAACGAAGGGTAGATTAAGGAAATTGAAATGTTGCATGCATTCATCTGTGAAAATGTGGGTAAATTTTTCGCCAAATAAAAACTTAAAGTGATCAAGGTTTCTTTCATACTTTGAGATTAGATTTAGCCTTAAAGAATGATTGCTATAAACTTTGATATGATGTTTGAGGAATTATGTGTTTTGGGAAATGAATTTGAATTTTAAACTTGAGTGTTTGAATTATAATTCAAATGATTTTTTTATAATATTTAAATCTTGATTTGATTAAGAGTTAACCAATATAACTCAAACTTTATTTAAAGAAAGAAAATTAAGAATATGAATATTTGTTTCATAATTTTTATTCAATAAATAAGTTACAAAAATGTAACTTATTGAAATTATCCACAAACTTCACAATCACAAATAAATAAAGAATAAGAATATTTATTTATTGATAATAATATAATCTTTATTACAAAATAATAATTAAGATTACAAAAGAATAAAATAAAGATTACAAAGGAATAAGAATATTACATTTGCCTAATCTACAAAGAAAAATAAAAACCTAAACTAAAAGTCTTGATTTCAAAGTTTGGTACCTCCAAAACAAACACAAATAAAAAAAATAAAGAAAGTTAGGATTAATAATGTTTTACTCTCAGACATGTCAGTGAAGTGCACTGATCAAGATTCATCATTGAGTAATTTATAAAAAGGGGCAAGTTTCACCAATATGAAAAGATCTATCTTTCATAAATTTTAAGCCAAAAAGTCAAATGACAGCAAGGAGGGGTGTAAGACCCTGACTCATGGCTCAATAGAATTGATAGGAAACCCATACCAACAAGTTGCAACTTCTTTTCCGGAAGATCATTCAAAAAGAACTCTAAGGTTAAGCGTGTTTGGCCTAGAGCAATTCTAGGATGGGTCACCGACCGGGAAGTGGGTACCGGGTGCGCACGAGTGAGGACAAAGTGCGCTGAAAAGACTAGTGTTGGTCTGTGGGGTTAGTCTAGAGATCCTATTGAGCTGCCAGAAGTGACAGTCATCGGTCTGGAGTGACCGGGGGTGTTACAAGTGGTATCAGAGCCGACCCTCGCGGTTACATGGGCGTGTGCTAGTCAGTGGCGGACATGCGTAGCATGGCGCGTGTGGCCCGGAGTGGACATGGCATGGCAATGTGCCGGCACTGGACGCACATACGTGTGCCAAGAGGGGACGTTCCTGGCTTATGGTTGATCGACGAGGACGTCGATCTTCTAAGGGTGGGTGTATGTAAGACCCCGACGCATGGCTCAATAGGATTGATAGGAAACCCATACCAACAAGTTGCAACTTCTTTTCCGGAAGCTCATTCGAAAAGAACTCTAAGGTTAAGCATGCTTGGCCTAGAGAAATTCTAGGATGGGTGACCGACTGGGAAGTGGGTACCGGGTGCGCCTGGCCGAGGACAAAGTCTTGTGAAAAGACTAGTGTTGGTCTATGGGGTTAGTCTAGAGATCCTATTGAGCTGCCAGAAGTGACAGCCGTCGGTCTGGAGTGACCGGGGGTGTTACAAGGGGTAAGTTTCACCAGCCAGGTAAAAGTAATCTGATCAAAGTAATTCTCAAGTCCAGAGCATATCCACAAGTGCACAGCAAGCACACAGGCAGGACACACACCAAAATTCATGGTGTGTGCTGTCAGCACCATAGCAACAGCCCAGCAACACAAAACCATCAACACAGCCGTGGGCAAGCACACAACCACATCAATCTTTTGCTTCTACACATCAAGCTTAGCAGCCAGCAGCTAAACCAAGCACAGCAGCCAGCAGCCAAACCAGCCACAGCCAGAATCACATCACCAGGATGGTGACATAAGGAGGGGGAAGGATCAGGTGGACAGCAAGACCAAGTCCAGGATCTAGGAGGAGCAGGCTAGCTCAAGGTAAAGCACAGGAGCTCAGCAAAACAAGATCAACATCACCACCCAACTCCATAATCATCAGTTTTTTTGGTGAGTATCATAAAACCATCACATGATCTAATCATATTATCTAAACAGAAGCATGTGTTGTTTTATGAAGCAAACTCTTAGAAAGCACCCAAGTGGGGTGAATCCATCATTGAGATTTTAAACTCTAAAAGCAAGCAGCAAAGTACAAGGATCCAACCAAAACTCAGAACAACATCATTGCTTTGGTTGTCAAGCTATATATTTCAATTCAAGCACAAATATAGCTAAGATTTAATTTCTAGGCACATCCCTAAGATAAGGGTAGCACCTTAGAAGCTAATCTTTTGGATCCATATAATGATCAAGCCTACCATTATTTTTCTCCAAGATTTGATTCAAGAAACAATAGCTGGTACCATTACCAGGACTATCTAGATGAATCAACTAGATAAAGCCTAATCCCTAAGCCTCAGGCCAACATCATTGGTCTTAGGGATTATAGCAAAGAACATATTTACTTATCTTTTAAAGCCAAGCTTGTCTTAAGCTTAAACCAATCCAATCAATGGATTAGAATCAATCTTGTGTGCCATACAAATATGGTGTCACAAGAACAATTCTACATAAATCAGAATAAGCATTCCAACATCACAGATTCAAGCAATCAATCTACCAATCATTTTCCTGTCATTACATGAATCATAATTAGGACATTCCTATGTAACTCTTCACTGTCTAAGATCATTGTGATCTCAAACTACATATGAATTCTCAAGCCAACAGCACTAGGATAGTGATTACATCACACCATACTCATTATCCTTAATCAAGTAAGGACATGGATAAGTTATCAAACCCACTGACTATACCAATGATTGATTTCAGAGCAACTATATCATCTAGATCATATGAAATCTAAGCATTAATCCTCCAATAAGCCACCAGAAACATTATAGTTCATCTCAAGCAACAAGCCTCAAGCTAATGATAATTTAGCATGCTTACAGGTCATCCACACATGATCTAATTCATCCAATAGATAATCAACATCAGGATATGAACCCTAAATAGAACAAATTATCTTAACCAGGACAAGACAGTAACCAGAGAGATCACTACCAACATCTATCATAGGATGATCGAGCATAGAGAGAGAGAGCACAAGGGGAAAAGGAAAAGAACTCACCAAAGGTCCTTGCTGAAGACCAGAAGAGGAAGCAGAGGTGGCCGACGACCATGGCAGCACGGGGAGCACCCCCAGGGGGCGCTGCGACCCATACAACGCCACAACGGCGACCATATCCACATCTAGAGGCAAGGTGAATCACCACAGCACACGACGGCAGCGGCGGCGCCAAGATCCACGCCAAGCCCCAAACCCTAGGGCTCGGGACGACATCGATCCATCGCAGGAGAGCCCCATGCTCAAATCCAGTTGCATAGAAAGGATGGGCGTAGTCGACAACCTCCTATTGCACCACGACGGCGACCAGAACGACCCATGAAGGCGGGAATCATCAGCGGCGATATCACCGACCATGGGGTCGGAGGCAGAAGAGGAGAGGAGTGATCTTGGGGGTGAGAGGCAGCGAGGAGGTGGGCCGAGTGGGCTAGAACCCTTCGGGGTGACTGTTTTAACTAAGTCTCATGGGCCACCAGGGCCCAATAAGAACAAGCTAGCCCAGAAACCTTTAAGGCCTGTTTTAATAAATAGGAAAAAACCAAAATACCCCTGAAATTAATTAAATTATAGAAAATAAAATAAAAATCCAAAAATTATAAATAAAATATTTTTGGATTCACAATAATCCACATTATCCAAATAAATTAAGATATAAAATTTTAGACCTATAAATTTTATTAAGAATTTTGTAATTTATATATTCCTTATGGAATTTTACAAAATTATTGAAAGATGATAAAAATAAATAAAAATCACTTTCATCATGTATAAATATTGAATTATTTAAAAAAATACTTAACAAATATTTAATAACATTTTTGATATTTAAGTGATAATTCTTAAAAGAATTATTAAATCAATAAAAGTCAAATAAAATAAAAGAATACAATATTCTATTATAAATATTAAAAACTAATATTTATTGATGGGGATATGCCTACTGGGGTATCCTCAGCGGGACGTTTCCGACTGGCCCAAAGGTTGGCGAGTGGGCCTTCAGAACGGCGAATGGATCAAGGCCCATCAGGGTACCAGGCGACTGGAGGTCGAAGGCCCAGGCGAGTAGATAGGCCCAGTCGGTCTGAGTTAAATGATTAACAAAGTTGTAACCGAATCGGTTGAGATATGTAAACCCTAGGGGAGGTAGGCCTATATAAACCTCCCTAAGGGGTGAGTAGAGATACGTTCCCTCATACACCCAAGCAACTCGCCGCCTAGCCGCCGAGTTCGCCCATTGTAAACACCTCCATAATACAATCTAGCAGAGTAGGTCTTTACCCTCAGGCGAACACGGGTAAAACCACAGTCTCCGCCCTCATCTACCGCATGAGATGGCTGGCCGCCCTTGCCCTTCGTTCTACTACTCTGCCGATTGCGGCATCTGCCGTGGTCATTCCCTCGGCGTGGCGCCCACCGTGGGGCTGGCCGGTCGGCGGTGTTCTGCGGCGAGATCAATCTGCCCATCAACGAGGCAGTCGCCACCGGCGCATGATAGCAATCGGCGAGATGCTCCAGATCTTGCCGAGCAGCTACGTCCGCGGCGCGACCCGTCACGCCTGGCGTGATCCGCCGATCGGCACGATCAGCCTCTTCGTCGGCTTCACCGGCGTTATCACCTCGGAGGACTCGGCTCGCATCCGCGGTGCCACCACGCGATCGGCTTTCCGAGAGCGGATCGCCGCGATCCACCGCCTCGAAGTGCGACTCGGCCCACAACGTGGCGAGAATTCAGCCGCGGAAGACGCGACCCTCACCGCAGCGCCGACTCGGCGACCCGGCGTCACTCGCCGGATCCATCACCGACCTCGTCGCGGGCTCCATCGCTCAGTCTCCAGCGGGAGATTTCGAGACCCTCCATCCTCGGGATCTTCGACTCCGACTCGGGTCGGAGAACTCCGCCGACCTCCACGACGGTGCGATCGCGCCGCGGCCTACATGGCCACGGCACCGATCCGCCGGAGGACCCTTTCTCCACCCGATCCTCCCAACGCCACGGCGGAGTGAGGAACTCCGCTGGCGGCGGGAGGCGATCGCAAGGCAGGCGGCGGCGAAATTTCGCCTCGAGCGGTGACAGCCGAGGCTGTCGCGCTACCACCAGCAGCGGATCAGGTCACGCTGAACCCCACCGTTCGGCGCCTGAACCGGCGACGAACGACCCGGCTCGCATAGCGGCGATCTGCGAGAACGCGCCACCAGAGGAAGCAACCGCCCTCCGCCAGATCAACGGCGATGGGTGCCCCACCACCCAACCGCACCCTCGAGGACCAGCCGCGGATAGTCGTCTCCTCACGAGGCGCGCGACGGCCTTCCTGTTCTCCACCCGATGGACAACCTCGTGGCAGGCGAGCCGCGCCGACATCACGGCGACGGCGGCGGTGCCTTACAGATCCGATGACGTCAGGGCCCTACTCGCGAGCCGTGGAACGGTAAGCGGCGCCGACTTCGCAGGGCGAGTGTACTCGCGCTCCTCCGAGCGAGGCGGCCTCAGCGGCCGTCCGGTGGCAAACACCCTCAATTGCCGCCGCGAGCCCTGCAGCTCAACGACGACCAGCGAATGCGGCCTCTCCTAAACGATCCCAGGCGGCGACCAACCTCGTCGCCGCCAATGGAGAGCCAATCGGCCTTCGCACTCATATCGCCGCCAACGGATCGGCGCGCCGCCCGACGGCGACTGCGGCACACCTAACCACTCGCGCGATGGCGAGCCTATGGGGTCGCTCGATCGACTAGGGCCCAAGTGCCGGACCAATGATCCGGCGAAAAGTACCCACCAACTTCAAGGCGCGAAGGAGATCGAAAATCGACTCCTCGTCGACCCGTGATGCGGCTTGACACATACCTCATGGCAATGGGGATCGCGGGTCACACCGACCTACTCGCCGCCGTTACCTCCCGCGATGATGGAGGGGCGTGCAGGCAATGGATCAACACGCTCCCCGGGCGATGTCGACTCACAGGAGGAAATGCGGACGCCGTCGAGCACTTCGAGTGCTCCTACACGCGCCACCACCATCGAGGACCTGGAGCGATCGTCCGGGGACCCGCGAGTCGACCAGCGCTGGGTCCAACGGTGGCAAGAGCTCGGTACAGCGGTCGGCATCCACCGGACACCGCCATCCATTGCTTCAAGACCTCGTGCGCCACGAGCCCCTAGTCGCCAAGCTCAGCGACACGCCCGCACACTCGACAACATCCCGACCTCCTCGAGATCGCCAAACGATACGCCGAGGAAGATCCCAATCAAGGCGTCGACGACGAGTCCGGCGGACAACGACGCCGGCGGCAACGGCGGCGCGAAGCAGACCCTACGCTACAGCGGCACTCGCCTCACGAGCAAGCGCCGCAGCGATGGCGGTCGACTTCGTCGCCAATGCTGGGCACGCTAACGCGACCCCAAGAGCTACCCGCATGACGGAGGGCAGCGGCGGCGACGGAACTACAAGAACAAGCCAGTTCGATCCGCGGCCCTCCTTAACCAACCATGTGCGTTTCACGGCAGGAAGGAAAGCCCGCCACGCACACCACCGCCGACCGCCACACCCTCGGGGAGATCGAGAAGGCACGCACGCAGCGGAGGACACCGACAACGACCCGCAAAATGGCGGAAAATTCGGCAAAGTGGCGGCTCGCTCCACACCTTCACCGCTTCAACACGGCGAGAAGAAGGTCATCGCCAGCGTCGCCGTCAACGCGGTGGCCAGACGACGTCCCCGGTTCGAACTGGTCGGAGCAACCTATCACCGAGCCGGCAAGACCACTCGCCGCGCATCGAGTACCGGGGCGAGTCGCCTGGTGGTCAAGCCCAAGGTCGGCGACTCGCTCCCCAAGACTCGATGGGCGGCAGCTCCATCAACATCCTCTACCTCGACACCTTCAGCGACTACGGCTCCGCGATCGATGATCGAGACAACCCACACCACGTTCCACGCATCGTCCCGGTCGGAAGGCGTACCCGATCGGCAAGGTCACGCTACCCGTCACCTTGCACTCCGTGAACTTCCGCACGGCGGATCGTCTTGAGCTGGTGCCCTTGACAGCCCCTACCATTGCGTCACGGGCGCGTTCGCCAAATTCATGGCGGCACCCCACTGCGCACAACGCGATGAAGCTCCGGGCGTGCGGCGTCATCACCATCAACGGCGACCGACATGGCCGCGAATGCGAGGCCAAAGGAGCGAACTTCGCCGACGCGTGATCGCGGCGGAAGCTAGTCACGATGAGCTCGCAAAATCTGGCCCAGGGTCAACAACGACCCACAATACTCAAGAAGCCCAACTCGGAGGGCACAAACACCTCAACCTTTGAGGCCACGGCACACCCGCCGTCGAGCTGGTCCCAGCGACCCCAGACGGTGACGATCGGACAGCATGATCCCAGCATAGGAAGGCGCGCTCATCGAGTTCCTCCGTGAGAACAGGGACATCTTCGCATGGAAACCCTCCGACATGCACGGTGTCCCTAGGGAGCTCATGAGCACAAATTAAACGCCGACCCCAAAGTGCGACGGTCAAGCGATCGCTACGGCCATTCAACGAAGAACGCCCGGCAATCGCCGAGGAAGTGTAGCGTCTACGCTGCCGGCTTCATTCGGCCAATCAAATACTCAAGTGGCTGGCAAACCCAGTCTGGTCGAAAAGAAAAGCGGGACTGGAGAATGTGTATCGACTACACAAACCTGAACAGCGCCGCCCAAAGGCGATTCGTCCTCCCGAATCGATCGGATCATCGACTCCACCGGGCTCGGTCGTATGTTTCCTCGGCGCCTACTCGGGTATAACCAGATCAAAATGGCTGTCGAGGGCGAGGAGAAAACGGCGTTCATCACGCCATTCGAGCCTTCGCTACACCGCCATGACCTTCGGCCTCAAGAACGCCGAACAACGTACCAACGGTGCATGCAAGAATGCCTCGCGAGCCAAATTGGCGCAACATCCACGTCTACATCGACGGCGTGGTCGTAAAATCCGCCGCCAAGGCGACCTACTCGCCGACCTCGCGAGACCTTCGCCAACTGCGGAGGTACAAGATAAAGCTCAACCCAGGCAAGTGCACCTTGATTGTACCCGCCGGGCAATTACTAGGTGCGTCGTCTCCAAGCGTGGGATCGAGGCAAACCCAACGAAGATCGACACGATCGCCTGCTCGGCAAACCCGAGTGCTGCGCGGCGTCGAGCTGGCGGGCGGGTAGCGGCTCGATCGCTTCATCCCGCTGGCGAAAGCGATGCCCTATACCGCTGATGCGCAAGAATCCCACCTTCGATTGGGACAAGGAGGCGGACGACGCTCGCGACCTCAAAAAGGTGCTACTCGCCGCACCACTACTCGCCGCACCGTCGACAAGGAGCCCATGCTGGTTTACGTCGCGGCGTCCGGCGTCGTCGTATTTGTAATGGTCGTCGAGCGACGGAGGAAGGAAAAAGCGCCCAGTCCGGCGGCGGTATACTACATCGGCGAGGTCTTAACCGAGTCGCGCCAATGATACCCACGATACCAAAAGCTGGTATATGCGGTCTTGAGCTCGGGCGCTGCACTACTTTCGAGCACCCCATCACGGTCGTCTCCTCCGCTTCACTACAAGACATCATCCGCAATCGCGAGGCAGGCGGGTCGCCAAGTGGGCCGTCGAGATCGGCGTCCACAACATTAATCGAGCACGCAGGCGATTAAGTCACAGCACCGGCCGACTTCCTCGCCGATCGAGGAGGCCCGGCCGAGAAGCGCCGTACCTCCATTCTTGGAGCACTGCTTGACTGTGGGTCCAAGAACGCGGACGGCGGAGCGGGGATAGTGCTGACCTCTCCAAAGGCGACAAGCTCCGCTACATACTCCGCCTCAATTCACGCCTGCACCAACAACATGGCTGAATCGAGGCCCTACTCACGGCATGCGAGCCGCAAAGGAGATGAGCGTCAATCGCCCGATGCTACGGAGACTCCGACCTCGTCGCGGGTCAAGTCGCCGCACTGCGACGCCGTCTCCCCTACCATGGCGGCGCATCGCCAAGAGGTGGACAAGGTGGGCGGCCACTTCACGGCTACTCGGTCGAGTGGATCGACAGGAGGAAAACGAGGAGGCCGCCCTCTCTCTCGCATCGGTCGGCACGATCCGCACCACCACCGGCGTGTTCCTCGACACCATCTTCACGCCATCAGTCTCTCCTCCGAAGGAGATCGACATTGGAGTCCCGCTCCAACCAGAGGCAACCTTGGTCGCACTCGTCACCGAACCAGACGACTGGACCAAGCCCTACATCGCCTACCTGGAGACGGGCAACCTGCCCGCAGATGAGACAAGCGCCCGAATGATTGTTCGCCGATGCAAGTCCTACACCATCGTCGACGAGCTACACAAGCGCAGCGTCACCGGCGTGTTCAACGCTGCGTCCAACCAGGTGAAGGACGCAAAATCCTACACGACATCCACTCGGTATTGCGGCCACCACGCGCAGGCCTCCTGGTCGCCAAAGCCATGCGACACGGCTTCTCTTGGCCCACGACACGCCGACATTGTCGATATCGTCCAGCGATGCGCCGGGTGCAATCGCCAACCAGACGCACGTTCAAGTTCGGCCAAAACAATACCCATCACCTGGCCATTCGTGTGGGGCATGGACATGGTCGGTCCTTCAAGAAGGCCCCTCTGGCTACACCCACACCTGGTCGTCGACAAATTCACAAAGTGGATAGAGGCCAAGCCAGTCCGAAATGCGACGGAAGACGCCACTAAGTTCCTCTGAGCTCATATACCGCCACGGCTTCCCCAGCATCATCACGGACAACGGCACAAACTTCGCCAAGGAGCAATGGCGAGTTCTGCGAGGAGCACCACATCCGGCTCGACCTCGCATCGATCGCACCCGGAATCCAACGGCAGCGGAACGAGCCAACCAAAGCATCCTCCACGGCCTGAAGCCGCGACTCCAAGTACCACTCGAGCGCACCGCCGGGTGCTGGGTCGAAGAGCTTCCCTCCGTCATCTGGGGAATTCGCACCTCGGTCAACAGGTCGACCGGATTTACCCCCTTCTTCATGGTCTACGGCGCGGAAGCCGTCATGCCAACCGACCTCGAACACGACTCGCCGCGGATCGTCCACTATACGGAGGCCGCCAGCGGCCCGCCAAGATGGGCTCGACCAACTCGACGAAGCGTGCGACCTCGCCCGATCGCGCACCGCTATCTATCGGCAAGGGCTCCGTCGCTACCACAGCCGACGGGTGAAAACCCGCACCTTCCAGGAAGGCGACTTGGTGCTACGCCTCATCCAGGACAAGAAGGGCATGCACAAGCTCTCCCCTCCATGGGAAGGCCCGTTCGCTATCGGGCGCGTACTCGGCAATGACGCCTACTACCTCGTCGACGTCCGCGGGGACGGTGAACTCGACGTCAAAAGGCCGTGGAATGTAAATCTCCTCCGGAAGTTCTATACCTAGAACCCCACATGTGTACTCTCCAGTCGCTATGAATAAAAGAAACGGTTACCAAAATTCGTCTACTCTCCATTCCTTGTGCCACTCGCACCGTAATTAACGTCATGCTAAAATACAGAAGTCAACCCTTGGTACAGCGACCGGCACGGCTAAGTAGTGCGATGTAAGAGCACTGAGTCATTTCAGGTCTTGCATCGTCCACGAAAAACGCCAATCCGGAGCCCCATCGGAGTCGCCTAGCTCGACTGGTTTTACGAACCAAGACATCTGTCCTCGCTTCCCAATGACCCTGGTCCTCCGCATCCTTGGCGAGCGACTCGAGCGGCTAAGTACCACGCTCGGGACTGGATACCAGTTCGTCTCGATCGGACGCCAAGTAAGAGAGCGTGCCCAGGACTCGCCACGCGACTGACCCACCGGGCCAGGCAGGAGCGACGCGCTAACACAAACGCGCTCAGTCCTCAACCACCCTCGAGTCGCGCCTCGAACTACCAAGTACCACGCTCGGGGACTCGGCCACCCGGCACCGTTCGCGTACGGGAAAACGGTAAAGTACAGAGCACTCGAGGGAGTCGCCTTGCGACTGGCTCTCCGAGCTCGGGCGAGTCGACTCAACCAACAACACACATGATAAACAACAAAACATCATATTTAAGGTGAAACCCGCAAAAGGGCGGACACGCTCGAGGACTCACCCAAAATCAATCAAACACGCAAACAAATAGCAAAATGAACACAACGTTCCATTCAAATCGCATATCGCATTGTCTTACATTACAAAATATGCCTACTCGGCAATTGTTACTAACACTACTCCAGGCTTCAGCGATGATGCACCAGCGTCCGGCGCTTCGGACGAATACGATACGGGTTCGATGGATAAGTCGTCAGCTGGCCCGCCATCGCCGCGCGGAAGGGCTGCTCGACCTTGAAGTCGCGATGCGGCGGCTCGGCGTCGTTCGGCGCGACGACCGTTTCCTGGTACGGAAGAAGGTCGCCCATCGCCCAAACACGCTCCGAGTACGCGGCAGCACGCTCCTGCAGCTTAAGAACCTCAGACAGATCCACAGCGCCGGACGATGAAGGATAACCACTCGTCACGTCGTCGAGGTCGAAATCTTGAAGTGGGCGAGTCCCGGACTCGAGCCGTCGGCGCTCCGCCGAAAAGCCGACCGCGTCATGAACTCCACGACAGCGGGCGCCTTCTCCAAGTACTCCCACACCTCAATGAGGTCATTGGGAATAACCTCCGTGGGCGACATCTCTTGAAGGTAGGCGCGGATGCAAGTCGCCGACAGCGTCGCCGAGTCGACGAGCATGCTCACGCACTCCCTCGCATCAAGAGAACTCGCTTCTTCATGGCTATCAATCATACGGCCTGCGAGAAGGAGACAACTATGAGTACAATGGAACCCACAAACAGTACAATCGCAAAGGCAAGGAAGACGCACTCACCAATCAAAGGGCGGGCGAGCCCGTGATGAAACGAAGCGATGTATGGTCGTTAAGCCCAACAATGATGGCTTCAGGCGCTTCGATCGTCCTCCGCACAACGGCAGCCTTCGCCGCCTGCTCGAACTCGCTTCTTCTTTCGCCTCCTTAAGCTCGCGCTCGAGGTCGGCGATCTTTTGTTCGGCGGTGCCCAATGCAGACCGCACCGCTTCCAGCTCTCCAGCGGGGACAAGCCCTTGGCGAGCCACCTCCGCCTGCGCAGCCACAACCTGAAGTTCCTTGTTCGCTTCCTGGAGAGCAGCCAGTTCCTTCTCAGCACGCTGCTTCGCAGCCAATCGCTCTGCCGACTCCAGCTGCAGACCCTGTACATCCTCAAAGTCAGCACACATGAAAAAATTCATAAAGTGCCCACCCGCTAAAATTTAGCGAGTGCGCACTCGGGGACTGGCGGTTGAAAAAATTCCTAAAGTGCCCACCCGCTAAAATTTAGCGAAAAGCACTTTCGGGACCGGGCGGTTGAAAAATTCTTAAGTGCCCACCCGCTAAAATTTAGCGAGTGCACTCGGGCGGTTGAAAAAATTCCTAAAGTGCCCACCCGCTAAAATTTAGCGAGTGCGCACTCGGGGACTGGCGGTTGAAAAAATTCCTAAGTACCCACCCGCTAAAATTTAGCGAGTGCGCACTCGGGGACTGGACTCGAACGCGCAAATCAGGAAATTAAAAAGAATCATGCCTTTGCAAAACAACTACCTGATCCTCGGGGACTGGAGGTACCTGGATGGCCGCGCCAAGCATGTTGTGCGATGCGCGCGTCCTGACGCAAGCAACGCCGTGTGTCCGCGACGTTGGTCAATCTCGCGCCGGCGATCTCGAGTAGGGCTCGCGATCGCGCACTCGCCGTGGCCGCCTTGGTCATGAAGCGGGGAAGGTAGCGATTAGCGCGCCCGCTCAAGGAGCTCGCCTCCGGCCTCGGCAACGAAATGCCCCTTCCGTGGATGCGGTCGCTTCCACGCTGGCCCAGCCGCGGTCGCTGTGTCATCAGAGACGACGACAATGTCGTCGCCCTTGGCCTTCTTGCTGCCCTCCGTGGCGGCGGCGACTTCGTCCGCCTTCCTCTTACGAGAAGGGTCCTCCTCGCTAGCGGCGGAGGGCACCTTGGCCACCGTCGGGTGGCCCATCTTCTTCACTCCGGTCCTATGTATCGAGACAACTCAGTCGAAACAATTTAAATACTAAGAGAGGAAGATGAAGGCCGAGTGCACTTACTTGGCAACTGGAATGAAGCGCAGCCCAGTACGGAGGCCGGCCGGTTTCTCCAGCTCAGGGCCCGGCGACTAAGCCCTGTGTCCAGACGCCAGGGGCCCAAGATACGGAGGGCTTCTTTGACGTTGAGGTAGCGGTTGGTGCCTCCGGAACACCTTCGACGGAGGCCCCCTCGTGAAGTGGAGCTGCCGCGGCCGGAGCCTCCTTGCGAGGCGAGACCGCCACGCTCGGGACCTCCTCGCGAGGCGAAGCCGCCTCGGCCGGAGCCGCTCCTAGCCCGGAGACCGGCGCGAAGGGCGGAGGTAGTGAAGCCAGCGGCGCCTCCATGGATGGCGCATTCAGCGCGGCTGTTGCCGGAGCCGCCCCGTCGTCGGCCGAGCTATGGGCATCGGAGCCGCTTGCCGAGCGCGGCGGTGAGACCATCCTCGGCGGCTTCGTCCTCCTCCTCAGGGGGGCCCTCGCCTCTTTCTCCTTCTTCTTCTTTGCGGGAGTAGCTTGACGGAGCGAGGTGGTCTCCGGGAGTTCTTCGTCATCATCATGACGTTCGAGGCTCTTGCTCGCCTCGAGCTCGCGTTGACGTTGCCCACGGGTCTTTCGGATCGATGGGCGATCTCTTCTTCGATTCGTCTTCGTCGTCCCTCGTTGCCTTGGCGGAGGCGATCGCTTGTGTCCCGGGGCGGATGGCCCAGAACTCTCCATCATCGGTGGGAGCCACCTTCCACCACTTGAAATAACTGCGTTAAACATGAAAGAAAGTTAGAACTACCGCGATCGCATATGCTGCGATCGCGAATGGGATCGATTATTACCGGAGCCGGACGTTTCGTGGTGTATGGAGGAGCCCGCCCGCGATCCGTATGCCGCCTGGGTGATCCTCTTCAACGCCAGAGATAGTCCTCCGGCTTCCACTCGGCGAGGCAGGCCTTCGCCGAGTCTTCTCGCCCGTGTCTTGGTACATATAATGCTCGCTGGGCGAGTGGAACAAGACGCCCAAGCCGCCAGCTTGTATGCAGTTCACCGTCTGAGCCTTCTTCTTCGGACCGCGAATGGTCGGAGCATCTCGTCGACGACCATCCGCTGGTCGTCGGGTAGCTGGCGACACGGAGATTGCGCGGCTCGGGCGGTCGGCCGAGTATCGTGGGATCGCCGCCTCTTCCGGGTCGCCTCGGTCACGTAAAACCAAGACTTTTTCCCGCCGTCGCTTTGGCCGGCAAAGATAAGGTCAAGAAGGAGGCTTTGGATTTCAGTTGAAGGTTAAGCCCTTGGCTAGCATTGGGCCGCCTCGCGGCTGATCCGTCCATGGAACAGATCTTGCCACAAGGGAAAATAGGGCCGGCAAGTAGCACTCGCAGAACGCCACAAAGATGGCGAGCTGCTCGATACTATGGGGACCCAGATCCGAGGGCTGGATCCCGTAGTAGGCGCAGGCGGAAGAACAGAGTGGGAAACCCTAAACCCCGCCGAGGTGACTAGTGAAGCAGATGAACTCTCTCGCTGGTTCGGGATCGTCTCCGGCTGGGATTCGCCAAAGCCCAGAGGATTCCGGCCTCCTCAAAGGAGGCTGCCTACTGGTGCACTTGGATCTGCCCAAGGTTCGGTGGAAAAGGCCATGGCCGAGGATTTGTTTGGAGGTCGGAGGTTGCGGGTCGAGATCAGCGGCGAAAGATGTGCGTACTCGGAAGAAATGGTGGGCGGTTGGCTTTCCGATGGCCAACCATTCCCTTATATAGCGAGAGCTGCCCGCCAAATTAGGGGCCGTTACCGCGATGATTACGCCGAAAGTTACCGTTAAGTTACCTTAACGGCTAGTTTGACCACACCGACGGTCCGCCTCGGCACTCGGCTCGCTAAGTTACTCGCCGAGGTTGCGACCCGTTGGTTCGTGTCGCCGAGACGCGACTTCGCCGGATTTTTCCTTTGTACAGAGCCCGCCGACGATTTGATGGATGCCAACTTGAAGCCAGATACTCCATGCCGCCAGCCACCCGCGCCTAATCAACGACGGCCTCGGGACTACCGGGGATATGCCTCTTGGGGTATCCTCGGACGCTTCGACCGCCCAAAGGTTGGCGAGTGGGCTGCAGAACGGCGAATGGATCAAGGCCCATCAGGTACCAGCACTGGAGGTCAAGGCCCAGTAGTAGATAGGCCCGGTCGGTCGAGTTAAATGATTAACAAAGTTGTAACGAATCGGTTGAGATATGTAAACCCTAGGGAGGTAGGCCTATATAAACCTCCCTAAGGGGTGAGTAGAGATCGCCCTCATACACCCAAGCAACTCGCCGCCTAGCCGCCGAGTTCGCCCATTGTAAACACCTCCATAATACAATCTAGCAGGAGTAGGTCTTTACCCTCCGGGGGGCCGAACCTGGGTAAAACCCTGAGTCTCCGCCCTCATCTCGCACCGCAGATGGCTGGCCGCCCTTGCCCTTCGTTCTACTACTCGCTGCCGATTGCAGCATCTGCCGTGGTCATTCCCTCGACATTTATAAATCCTTTATTATTAAAAAGAATTTTATTAATAATGGGGAGAATGCATATAAAATTAAATGATGCATTACATTACTTTGCATAATCATTTTGCTTCTTTAAATATTGTCCTTACCGGGCAATAATGATGTTTTTATAGACATAGAAGATCAAGGTCCAGTGCAAGCATCAGACTTCACTACCTTGCCATCACAAGGCAAGTTCATCACTGGCTCATGTCCTTTGAAGAGTCTTTATCAAAGTATTTGCAAATTGTGTGTTATCATATTATTAATATAAAAGAAAGAAAATATTATTTTCACAAATAAAGAAATAATAGATATCATCCTAAGTGATGATATAATGGAGCAATAGAACTTAGAGTTCTACTTGCAACAATGATAATCAAGTAGGGACTTAATAACCCCTGACATCAGTGATTCTAGCGCCGTATATTACGTGTTAGCCATGAGATTTGGAATGGGACAGAGAAGTCAGCTGTATCTTCTTCCTCTCGCATGAAGCCGGATGTGCAGGTCGTGGCTGCTATCCTCGTAGCGTGCATATTAATTGGTAATTCGTAGAGGATATGCAACATATGGGTGGGACCCTCATCGTCCCATGATAGTTATGGCATCTAACGGTTTGTACAAACCATTGCCGTAATTCATTATGTGGGCATGGTGTACACCAAGGAGGCATGCGAGGTCGCGAAGGGGGTAGTGATTGGCTTGGACCAACTACTAGGCCCCACATCATGGAATTGTGGACGGGAAAGTACGCCCGGTTGTGCAACAAGGAGTTGATCTCTCATGGGTAAAGTAACGCACCTCTGCAGAGTGTAAGAACTGTAACTTGTTACTCCCTGTTCCGGAAAGGAGCTACGGACGCGGCAGCAAAGGAACTCCATGAAAGTTCTAGTCAACCTGTGAAGACTGATGGTCATAGATTTTCATAATAAAATCAATCTTTGAAGAAAGATTTACAAAAATTGCATAGTGCCAAGGATTTATAATCTGAGGTGGTAGTTAAAGCATCAAACTTCCCACCTTGCATATAATGAACTTGTTGGGTAACGCTATTACTCATCCTTTCCTTTGATCCATTTCTTAGACTCTGAGGATCCCGAAGACGTGCCAATGTATGCAGTTGAATGTCAAGAAGATGTGTTCTACGAGGAACCTGATCTGTCCGAAGGTGTTGAAGGAGTGGATTACGAAATCCGATATGGTGTTGACGATAATGAATCCAACTAAGTATCCTAGTTAGTAGTAACCAACGGAGCCGAGCAGCATGAACTTGTAGGGTTCTAAGCATAGAAAACAAAAAATTTCCTACGATGGGAACATCTAAGTACCAAGATCTATCTACTAGATACAAGCAACAGGTGGATATACATCCATATAATACATACCCTCGAAGACCGAATAGCGTTAACGAGGTTGTACTCGTGGATGATGTAGACGAACGCATGCCGATCTCAAGATCGTGATGAAGTTCGTCGTCCGCCGGTCCAAAGACGATCAAGTCCAAGACCTCAAAGCGTGGTGCATCCGTGATCGCACACACGACGGGTACCCGACAACCTCCGCCTCCAGCTCAAGTGAAGCAACAAATCCTTCTAGAAAAAGCCACCGGGAACATGTATCTCGCTTATCCGAGACCATGGGGAAATTCTAAAAGGGGGAGAGAGATCCTTCGCAAGGAGGTGTGAGTGAGAGAATGAGAGGGGGGCCTTTTATAGGGGAGAGGGGGCACCCAAGGGGCATGGCGCCCAGCCATGGGGGCTGCTCCCACCTCTCCCACATTCATCTGGGTGGAGCTCCCACTCAAAATGAAAAGCCTCCACTCCCATAAAAGAGCCTCCACTCAAAATTCCACTCACATGCATTAAATTTCCACCAAATTTAATGCAAGCTCTCATTTAAATAAAACTCTTTTATTTATTTATTTATTCAGAATTTTGTTAATTACTTTAATTAACAAACATTCACATAAAACCCCTTGCTAGTATTCCATTTCACATGCAGAACCAGTTTCAGCAATTTCAACCGAAATAGTTTCGGTGTCTAGTGAAATAAATTCCTACGCTTTCCTTTTCTTTTTCTGGCATATCATTTGCTCTGAATGGTGTCGGTATCCCTTAAGTGTGCCACCCTACGGTTCGCGAATAATGCAAACATGATCGAGACCCTTCTCCGATAATTAATCAGTAGCGGGACCTGGAGATCCCGCTACTTTTGTGATCGTGTGAACCTTTTACCTAGTATCTTAATCCCTTTGTTTCACGATATATTACATGCCCGAGATTCGATCATCGGTATCTCCATACCTAGTTTGATCTCGTTATCGACATGCACTCTTTTCTCGTTCCCGTGATATAACATTCTAGTGATCAAATCACTTGCTTGCAAGCTAATCAATGTGATATCACCAAGAGGGCCCAGAGTATATCTATCCATCATCAGGATGAACAAATTCCACTCTTGATCCATGAGTCTCAACATAACACTTTAGTAGTTTTGAAGCCATCTTTATAATCACCCAATTACGGTGTGACGTTTGATGTCAACAAGAAACTCTTCCGGTGTTAGTGATTGACATGATCTCATGGTCTAAGGATTAGGATCACTTCGTAAGTTGTTATAGCAATATAAACTCAATGACTTTGATCGTAATGCTATACTTCAGATGAATGTTCATCACACCATTACACTAATGTTGTGACCTCGTTATTAACAACATCCAATGTCCATGATCAGGAAACCTATGATCATACTGTTAATCAACGAGCTAGTTTATAAGAGAGGCATAACTAGGAACTTCCTTTTTGTTTATTAAACACACATGTATTAACGTTTCCGTATTAATACAATTATAGCATGTAAAATAAACATTTATCATAAACAAGGAATACGATAATAACCACTTTATTATTGCCTCTCGCATATTCCTTGATCTCCCACTTGCACTAGAAACAATAATCTAGTTTGAAAACTTTGCGTATTAAACACCTATGGCTTTCTGGTGTTCCATATACGCAATTGCAAGTGGTTAACATAATCTACGGATCTGATGCTTTCAGGTCCGTGTGTATTTGCATGTCTTTGCGTCTCCACGCATCACTCATTCTCCAATGAGATGGCATTGTATAAATTTGTTCTTTTGGTGAGACCTTTAGTTCCTTGGGGTTAAATCATGTCGATACTATTGTCATACAATATATCTTTAGTGTTATCCCATTGTGAACCACACCTTAGTTTGATAACAAACTTCTTGACACAAATTCCCTCCTTTGCTGCTACTATAGCAGTCATATACTTAGCCTTTTTGTTGTAGTATTCGTCACAATGTCTGAACTATGGATTTTATCCAAATCCATCAAGGAATCTCCTTTCCATTACATTGTGCCACCCATAGTTTAAATTGAGATAAACTTAGTTTGTATCTTGTGACAAAACTAGTATCAATGTAACGCTTTGCAATGAACTATTTGTAATTGTTTGTCACCTATCTACACAAATATATTCTTAGTTCTTCCAAAAGATCATAAGAATATCCTTACTATCGTCCAATGATCATTTTATGATTCATTCTGGTATATGCTCATAACACTTAGAGCACAGGACATATCTGGATGTGTACATATCATGGTATGATTGATCAAAAGATTCTCGTGATTTCACTCATAAAGTGTCAAAGCACTTGAATCTTTCTTTCACTTATCAAGTGTCGATACACTTGAATCTTGATTCAATTCTTTTTCATGCGACACGAACCGTTTCTTGTTGTTTCTATATTGAACTCCTTCAATATCTCATATATGTACGTTTGGCACAACCATATTAGCGTCACAGTCTATCCACTATAGACATTCATGCTAAATATTCTGGTTTTGCCTAAGTCTTTCATCGAAATGAAATTTTTCACCATTGTCAATAAAATATAAATCATTTCTAATCAACAATATGTCCTCCACATAATGTATTAGAAATATGTCTCAGCGCTCCCACTTAATTTCTTGAAAATGCAAGCATCTTCATCGTCTCCTAATGAAAAGCTCATTTTTCATCATGGTGAAGATTCCAACTCCGCGATGCTTACTTCAACCATTGAAGTTTGCATGCCCTTTTAGTATCCTTTGAATTTAACAAAACCCTTTGGACCGTGTCATGTACACGTCCTAGGTAACCATTCTATTAGAAGAACTTTGTTTTGTTTATTCATCTACCATATACCAAATTATATGTAGTGGTTGCTACTATAATCCGTCCAGACTAAATATCGCTATGAAAGATCAAACCTTGTCATAGTCAACTCCTTGAACATTGTCATAAAATTCTTTACGACATGTCGAATATTTCATAGATGTGAAACATCCATGTCTATTTCTTTATAGATCCAAATACGATTGATAGGTTTTTATACCTTTCCGGAGGGTCTTCCAAGTTCAAAACTTGATTTCTCATGTATGGAACTATTACAGATTTTATGGCTTCAAGCCATTTGACGGAGTCAGGGCCCATCATCGCTTCTTTGCATATAGTCGGTTCATCATTGTCAAACAATAATGATTTACTCTCAAATCTTAGTATTTGATTGTTTATCCGACCTACTTGGTTCAATAAGAACTTAGACCTCCGTGACCACAACCTTTGAGGCACGTGAGCCATGAGCATTCTGGCTGCCTTCGGAACATTTTCTGGTGCTGCGCAACTCAACACATATAGCTAAGGTTCGTTAACCTTATCAAAGTTCTATTGTCCTCCCACTTAACATTTATGAAAAAATTCCTTCTTCAAGAAACTTCATGTTTCAAGCGACAAACCCTTTTGTCCTTGGTGTTATGGAGGAATAACCAATTGTTATTCGAAATAACCTACAAAGACATGCTCATCCGACTTCGGTTGTAAACATCTTACTTATGTTTAGCACACCAAAATTTAAGAAATGACAACTTGGGTTTTACCCAAACCATAACTTCCATGGTGTCATTTCAACGGATCAAGATGGAGCTCTTTTCAGTGTAAAAGCGGAAGTCTCTAAAGCTTTAATCTTTTAAAAGATAATGGCAGTTTTATAAATAACACCTTTGATCCAACCATGTCAAACAAGGTTTCATTACAAATCTCAAAAATTCCATATTCCTATGGTGTTTCGGGAGATGTAAATCTAGGTGTTTTGCTAATTTTGTAACTTAAATAAATCCCTTTTATGATAAAATCATAATTCGTTTATTTTTCTTGTTACACTTGTAACTCAAATAAGTCCCATATGATAAAATCATAAACCATTTATTTTCATGTTACAATGATTTTCCACTTCATCTTGAAAGTCTTTGAACGTTTTCAAATATTTTATACTTCTTTCTCATTAAGTGAACATTCACTCAAATTTCCGGAGAAAGCATATGAAGATGAAATCCATCGCTTACGACTATACATAATGGACTACATACATCGATATGTATAAATTCCAATATTTTAGTCATTCGTTCTTCTTTGGCCTTTGAACGAAGTTTTAATTATCCCGAGGAAAGTCTCACAAGCGTCACTTGATCAAATCAAAGACTCCAAAAATCCATGAATATGGAGATTCTTCATGTTTTCTTTTCAATATAATTTAAACAACGATGTCACTTTGTAAGTGATCTTTCAATCATTTGTCTTGCGACATTTTAGCATTAGATTTTATGGATGTGATTTCTCCAACTAGATTTGTAAATCATCCATCTTATATGGAATACGGTAATTATTTGAACAACCTTTGTTCTCATAATACCTGATTCAAATAACAATGATTAAAACAAATCTTGAAGTCAAGCTTTGATGTCAACGAGAAATACAAACAACGGTTTGTTTGTTTTCGATGAACATTATCACATATTCTCTTGCTAGTTACTTAGGCCATTGTGGTTTATGAATTGCGTTGTTCCGTATGAAATTTCATACCAACCAATTCGGTATCCAATACCCAAGAACCACATTGTTTAACATGCAAAGAATACAACCATAACATGTATATCATCTATATACCTAAACTGGATATTTCCAGTCTTTTCTTTTCTGCCAAATATATTTTATAGATTCTCTTTCAACATTTCCTTTTTACTTTTTAAAAGAATCTATAAACACCAAAGTGGCGCCATATACATGACATATAGTCCAAAGCGTGTATATTCAAATAATAATACCTTTGGACTTGCACTTTGAAGTAGATTACCATCATCAAAATGATCGGTATTCTTTCAAAATCCATTCTTTAGTAATCTTTTAGTGTAGTAAACACTTTACATACATCCTCTATTCATCCTTATCATGACGACTTTCATGATCAAGCTACTGTAGCTTATAAAGGCGAATCGTGAGTATAACATTACTTTCCAAAACCCTTTTAGATGATTAGGATGTCTAGCATCTCCAACCTTCGTAAATTCTCATCGAATATGAGAACATATATTATACTCTATCATATTGCAACCAAAACATTGTTTCAGATATCGTTATATCTGCCACACATGATGGTTTCTGAAACAATTCTTTCAGCTCCTAGATAAACTTGATATTAAAACAATCAAGAATCATGGAGGCAAACATGATACTTAAGATACTAACACTGGAATTGTTACTCTCGATTTAATAACAATTATTAAATTTCACGGAGTAAACATAGTTTGCTGAAATTTTGCAATATGACTTTTAAACTTTAGATTGACACTCAACACAATAAGATACCAGTTCGTAAAGTATATCAGAATTCTATAGTTCTATTATCTCAATTACAACTATGCATAAGGTGGTGAACGAATGCCAATGACTACAACAAATCATGCAAATTCACTTTGATTTAATTTATGATAAATTGAGTTCTACTAATCCAAATTAGAAATGAACTCCCACTCAAAAACGACATCCCTCGTGTCTTTTTGGTGATTACATGAACCAAATCCACTACACCAATTCCGATCATCACGTGAGTCGGTGTAGCTTCAAAGGCGAGCATCCATATGGTTATCATATCAAAACATATGACTCATGCTTAACCTTTCGGTCCATGTTCCGAGGCCATGTCTGTACATGCTAGGCTTGCCAAGTAAGAACCTTAGTATTCGCGTGTGTAACTGTCTTACACCCGAGATATGCTCATGGATTCAAGTACACCCGATCATCACGTGATGTCTTGAAGCGACGAAACATTGTCGGTGCATACTTAAGGAAGAACACATTATTATCTTGATATATAAATGAGGGATCATCTTATTATGCTAATAAAACGCCAAACAATCAATATAAGATGCAATCAAAACATCACATGTTTATAAGTGAAATGATATGGTTCCTGCATATGATCTCCATCATGTGCACCGTGGTATGATCTCTATCATACCTTTATGTGTAAGGCCAAGGTCTATGGAACTTACACGCTATGTGTGTTGTAAGAGTATCATCTCATACTTCTACTTACAACATCACCATATCATAACACTAGCCCAGCAACAATCTAAACTAGACGCCTCTAATTTATCCATTGCAAGTTTTACGTGGCTTAGGGCCTTCGAAGATAGAACCGTTCTTACCTACGAACATGAACCACAACGAGGATAACAAAATTGTTGACAACTCGTTGCAAATTAGATATTAACTATAGTAGGAGAGACAGACACCCGCTAGCCACTTATGCAAAACTAGTTGCATGTCAAGCGTGGAACAGGTCTCATGTGCGAGGACATGTAAAGTTTGTCCGGGCCGCTTCATCCCACTATGCCACCAATATCCAAAGTACAACTAAGAAGCAATAAAATGATCATCATCGCCCACATACTCATATGTGTACAACCCGTGCAAAGTATCTACGCATAGATCCGGCTCTGATCCGGCTCTACGCAAAGTATCGTAGGAAAACAAAAAAAATCCTACGATGGGAACATCTAAGTACCAAGATCTATCTACTAGATACAAGCAACGGGTGGATATACATCCATAGAATACATACCCTCGAAGAACGAATAGCGTTAACGAGGTTGTACTCGTGGATGATGTAGACGAACGCTTGCCGATCTCAAGATCGTGATGAAGTCCGTCTGGTCCAGCCGGTCCAGCACGATCAAGTCCAGCACCTCAAAGCAGTGGTGCATCCGTGATCGCACACACGTACGGGTACCGCGACAACCTCCGCGCCCTCGCTCTAGTGAAGCAGCGGAAGCAACAAATCCTTCCAGAAAAAGCCACCGGGAACATGTATCTCGCTGATCCGAGACCATGGGGAAATTCTAAAGGGGGGAGAGAGATCCTTCGCGAGGAGGTGTGAGTGAGAGAATGAGAGGTGGGGCTTTTATAGGGGAGAGGGGGGCACCCAAGGGGCATGGTGCCCAGCCATGGGGGCTGCCCCCACCTCTCCCACATTCATGTGGGTGGAGCTCCCACTCAAAATGAAAAGCCTCCACTCCCATAAAAGAGCCTCCACTCAAAATTCCACTCACATGCATTAAATTTCCACCAAATTTAATGCAAGCTCTCATTTAAATAAAACTCTTTTATTTATTTATTCAGAATTTTGTTAATTAGTTTAATTAACAAATATTCACATAAAACCCCTTGCTAGTATTCCATTTCACATGCAGAACCAGTTTCAGCAATTTCAACCGAAATAGTTTCGGTGTCTAGTGAAATAAATTCCTGCGCTTTCCTTTTCTTTTTCTGGCATATCATTTGCTCCGAATGGTGTCGGTATCCCTTAAGTGTGTCACCCTATGGTTCGCAAATAATTCGGACATGATCGAGACCCTTATCCGATCAATAATCAGTAGAGGGACCTGGAGATCCATACTGACTCCCACACATTCAACGATGACTTCTATGCTCGTGTGAACCTTTTACCTAGTATCTTAATCCCTTTGTTTCACGATATATTACATGTCCGAGATTCGATCATCGGTATATCCATACCTAGTTTGATCTCGTTACCGACATGCACTCTTTTCTTGTTCCCGTGATATAACATTCTAGTGATCAAATCACTTGCTTGCAAGCTAATCAATGTGATATCACCGAGAGGGCCCAGAGTATATCTATCCGTCATCGGGATGAACAAATTCCACTATTTATCCATGAGTCTCAACATAACACTTTAGTAGTTTTGAAGCCATCTTTATAATCACCCAATTACGGTGTGACGTTCGATGTCAACAAGAAACTCTTCCGGTGTTAGTGATTGACATGATCTCATGGTCTAAGGATTAGGATCACTTCGTAAGTTGTTATAGCAATATAAACTCAATGACTTTGATCGTAATGCTATACTTCGGATGAATGTTCATCACACCATTACACTAATGTTGTGACCTCGTTATTAACAACATCCAATGTCCATGATCAGGAAACCTATGATCATATTGTTAATCAACGAGCTAGTTTATAAGAGAGGCATAACTAGGAACTTCCTTTTTGTTTATTAAACACACATGTATTAACGTTTCCGTATTAATACAATTATAGCATGTAAAATAAACATTTATCATAAATAAGGAATATGATAATAACCACTTTATTATTGCCTCTCGGGCATATTCCCTTCAGAACTCTATAGAATAAGTTGCTGAGCTCAACTCCTAGTCGGAGTTGCTACTTTTAAAATTCCGCTGAAACACTTTATATTTTGGTTTGTAAGTTGAATCTTTAGGAAGTCTTGAACTTCCGGTATTGTAATAATAATAATGTGTGTATGTTTGTAATATGGACCCACAATGTTTCTGTTGTACCACTCTGAGGGATGTGATATTTACAGAATGGTGTTCTATGAGTGTCATGTCAACGACTATAGTGTACTACACATGAAGTGGTATGTTGGGTCACCGCAGTTGGTATCAGAGAAAATTTATTTGACCTTAGGTTGGAAACCTAGTAAAGGGTATTTCCTGTAGGAAAGCTTAGCAACAATAAAGAATTCTCTAAAAGTAATATAATGGGTATTCAACTGATAATATTTCGTTATATATTTTAGTGATAATTCTTTGTTATGATGCAATATATTATTTGATAACTAATCAAAACTATTTTTCTGATATACAGAGATATGGCACCAAAGTTTCCAAAACAGACTTTGGTAAGGAAAGAGGAGACTCTTGATGATTATCAAGGATCATTCACAGACCACCTTCGTCGGCTTTTAAAGATCTTTAGTTGTCCAACTAGAATTCCAGTGAACACTATCACTTACCTTGATGGCCGGATGTTATCCAAGTATTGTGTGAGTATCCAACTCCCAGAGGAGCTTGGATTATATCAAGATCTACCTATAGGAGAAGGTAGGAGTCATTTAGCAGCATATCATGTTGTTGTTGTGGAGGCGATAGCTAATATCCGGGAGCATAAAACAAAGGAGTTAGAAGGTAGAACATTCTCTGTGACACCTCATGATTCTATAGACTCGGAGCCTATACCGGATCATCTTACTTTGGTTAAGAAGCATCCTAAGTTAGCTTCCAAGTTTATGGATAGATACCGAACACTCATTGCGTGTTTTTATAAGACACATCAAGTGATTGTTGAAGATACAAATGATATGTTAGAGGATCTAACTGATCCGGAAAGGAGGAAGCAGTTAGCATTCCTGTTAGAGAAGGAAGCAGGCAGTAGCGCAACACCTATCTTTACGGATATACCTATAGATACTGAATCTTTTGTACCATATCCTTATTCACCAAGACCTGAACCTATAAATGATCCTACTATGGATATGAGGTATGCGGTACCACAGGGCTCAGAGGAGGGTTCTGACTCAGAACTTCCTATTGAGAATTCGGATGGTTGGAGAATGGGATCGTATGAAATATCTCAAGAACACCAGATGTCCACAGATGGTTCTGACAGAAATGTTGGACAATCCAGCTGGATGGGTGCAAGAATTAACCCTAGTAACAGTAGTAGAAATACCATGTCAATAGATGATCAGGATGAAGAAGAAGATCCCGAGGAGAGAGTGTTTGAATCATCAACATCTTCTCAAAACCCAAGGAATATACATTATCCAGTGTTCAACTATCTTGCCCAAGAGAGCACCTGGGAAGCAACAGGATCTGCGTATCCTATTGACAATTGAAGGAATGAAGCTCAGGAGATGCAGGCTGGAGATAATGTTGAATATGTTTCTGGAGACTTTTCAGCTGAGCTGGAGGGAGTCAATGCGCTCAGGTTGAGTAATGACTCAAGTCCTGACACTTCAAATACAGAGTATGTTCCTTCTAGAAGGCCATTTGTTCCACAAACTGTGCGACGAACAACACGTCATCACGGTTGGACATCAGGCATGTATGATGAGCATAGTTACTACTAGAAGGAGGCAACTAGTTAGTGATATCAAGTACCGTGTATTGTACTCCAAGTAATAAGGTAGTGAGATGAATACGGTAGTTTTGTAATTATACCTATATGGTATTTGTTGTAAGAACTTTGTATCATTATGATATTATGGATAATATGTGAAATGCATATTTGGATTTTCTTTGGATCTTCATTGTGTAACTAGTTCTGTGCATAAAGTCGAGCTCAGAACACATATGCATGATGTAATTATGAGTATTCGCTTTATGTTGCAGGACTAGAGGGTCATGGATACGGGTGTAGAAATGGAAACTGAGCAGCAGCGGATGGAGCGAGAGGCCAAGGAGAAGGCCGATGCAGATGCAGAAAATCAAGGAGCATTACCACCACCACCAATGAGGCCGTTAATGGAGCAGAACTTTATGCAATGCATGCAAATGATGCAAGAAACCCAGAACAAGTTCAAGGAAGAGCTGCTGGGATGAGCGAATTAGAGGGCACCTGAAGGTGGAGGCATGAGTCTATCTGATTTCCAGGATGCAAGACCGTTACCTTTTTGCATCAGCTCCTGAACCAATGGATGCAGAAGATTGGCTAGCAGATATTGAAAGGAAGCTGAAGACTATAGGTTGCAATGATGAGTAGAAATTGAGGTATGCAACTCATCTTCTGACTAGACCCGCAACATCATGGTGGGAGAATCAGTTGGCCATGCAACCACCAGGAAGGGAGTTTACCTGGGAAGAGTTCAAGAAGAGGTTCCGTGAATATCATGTTCCGGAAAGCATTATGGAGTTGAAGCGGAGAGAATTTGAGGAGCTTCAGCAAGGATATACTAGTGTCATGAAGTACATCCAGGAGTTTAGTCAACTATCTCGCTATGCTGAGGAGGATGTCAACACTGAAGAGAAGCGAAAGAAGCGTTTCCTGCGTGGATTAAATCCATTTGTGAAGATGTAGCTAAGGTTAGCCAATAAGCAAACTTATCAGCAGTTGTTGGATGCAGCCATTACTTTTGAAGATGATTATAAGAATGTCTAAGAAGATAGGAGGAAGAGAGCCAAAAAGGAAACCAAGAGGATTCAAGCAAGCAAACCTTAACCTAACCTGGAGTTCAAACCTCGGAACAGGAATTATGGCAACAATAACAATAACAATAACAATAACAAGGGCAGTGGTGGAAATCAATCCAATCCGAGAAGGAATGTTATTTGTAACAATTGTGGAATTCCAGGGCATTTCCAGAGGGAATGCAAAAAGCCTGTAGTGATCTGTTACGGTTGTGGTTAGAAGGGACATATCAAGCCAGATTGTCCGAGCAAACCACCAGGAGGTTGGCCTACCAAGGGAGGAGGACAAGCCAGTGGAGGAAATGGACAGCCCAATAAAGGAGGAAATAATGTCAAGAACAACAATGGCAAGAGGAACCGACCTACCGGGAAAATGAATTGTGCAACCCTCGAGGAGGTGGATAATTCGGGGCATGCAGTGATAGGTACGCTCAATATCCTTACCAATCCCGGCAAAGTTCTATTTGATACTGGTGCAACTACTTCATTCATTTCTGAAGAATTTTGTGATAAGTTCGGGATTAGAAGGGCAACGTTAGAAAGTCCTATGACTGTAGTTACGGCAGGAGGGAATGTGATTGTACGCCACATAAAACAAGATCAGGTTATCTCGATCTGTGGTTGTACATATTTCGCAGACCTTTATGTGATTCCCTTGAAGGGAATTGCAGTAGTGCTAGGAATGGATTGGATGATGGAACACGGAGCTTAGATAAATTGTGAGGAGAAAACTGTCTCAATCAAAACTCCAAGTGGAGCAACGATAGTTTACCAAGCATATAAGCACAGTCATATCATGGTGGATCTGCAGTTGAACTCAATGAGAGAGGTCAAATTGGAAGAGATTCCTATAGTAAATGAATTTCAAGATGTTTTTCCAGCAGAGCTACCGAGAATGCCACCAGACCGGGAGATAGAATTCATTATTGACCTAATTCCTGGCACAACACCAATAGCTCAAGCACCATATAAAATGGGACCCAAAGAGTTAAAAGAACTCAAATAGCAAATTGATGAGTTAGCCAGAAAAGGATTTATTCAGGAGAGTGTATCTCCATGGGGAACACCCGTAATCTTTGTGGATAAGAGAGATGGTGGAAGAAGAATGTGTGGTGATTATAGAAACCTAAACAACGTTACTATCAAGAATAAGTATCCTTTACCAAGAATTCAAGATTTGTTTGATCAAGTGAAAGGGGCTGGTGTATTTTCAAAGATCGATTTAAGATCTGGATACCATCAAATAAAAATCAAACCGGAAGATGTTCCAAAGACAGCATTTGTCTCAAGATATGGACACCATGAGTATCTGGTAGTACCATTTGGTTTGACCAATGCACCGGCAATATTCATGAATCTGATGAACAAGATCTTCATGCCATATTTGGACAAGTTCGTCATAGTCTTTATTGATGATATTCTGATATATTCCAAGGATAAGGAAGAGCATGCTAATCATTTGAGAATAGCATTGCAAACTTTAAGAGAACACAAACTTTATGCTAAGTTCAGTAAGTGTGAATTTTGGCTAGATAAGGTAGAATTCCTCGGTCATGTGATCAGTAAGGATGGAATTGCTGTGAATCCATCTAAAGTTTAGTTAGTACTAGAGTGGACTGCACCAATCAATGTGAAGCAAATTCGAGGTTTCTTAGGAATGGCTGGTTATTATCGGAGATTCATTGAGGGTTTCTCCAAAATAGCCGGACCCATGACCAAATTATTAAGGAAGAATACACCATTCAAGTGGGATGAGAAATGCGAAGCAAGTTTTCAAGAGTTGAAGACTAGGTTAACCACAACTCCAATCTTAGCAGTTCCTGAAACAGGGAAGGACTTCACAGTATATTGTGATGCATCTAAAGAAGGTCTAGGTTGTGTACTAATGCAAGATCGGAAAGTGATTTCTTATAGTTCAAGACAACTGAAACCACATGAAGTCAACTATCCAACTCATGATTTAGAGTTAGCAGCAGTAGTTTTTGCGCTGAAAGGACAGAGGCATTTCCTATATGGAGCCAGATGTGAGTTATACACTGACCATAAAAGTCTCAAATATTTCTTCACATAAAAGGAATTGAATATGAGACAGAAGCGTTGGTTGGAACTAATCAAAGATTATGATTTAACAATCAACTATACCCCAGGGAAAGCAAATGTTGTAGCGGATGCTTTAAGCAGAAAGAGTGTAGATATTCAACCTAGCAATAGGGAGCTACCAAAGGAGTTACAAATGGACTTGGAAAGATTAGAATTTCAATTCATTAGAATAGAGGTTCTTGGAGGATTAGCTACTATGCAGGTAGTTGCAGAGCAGGACAGTGATCTTAAGCAAGAAATTTTTAGACATCAAGCAGAAGATCCTTTTATTGTTGAGGAAATTCGGAGGATATCTCAAGGGCAAAAATCAGTTTTTCACCTTGTGGATTATGAATCTTTATGGTTCCAAGACCGTCTTTGTGTTCTAGATGTGACTGAGATTCATGATATCATACTCAGAGAAGCACATGAAACACCATATTCTATACATCCGGGAAGTACTAAGATGTATATGGATTTGAAAGAACTGTTCTGGTGGAATAACATGAAAAGGGACATTGCTAAATATGTATCTGAATGCCATACTTGCCAAAGGGTGAAGGCTGAACATCAAAGTCCAGCGGGACCATTACAACCCTTGGAAATTCCTGAATGGAAGTGGGAGGAAATAGGTATGGACTTCATCACAGGATTGCCCATGACACCAAAAAGGAAGGATATGATATGGGTAATTATGGATAGACTCACTAAGAGTGCACATTTTATTCCGGTGAATCAAAAAGATAATGCTAAGAAGTTAGTTGAAGTATATGTCAAAGAGATAGTAAGTAAGCATGGAGTACCCAAAAAGATCGTAACTGATAGGGGATTAGTGTTTACTTCAGCATTTTGGAAACAATTGCATGAAGCACTTGGTTCGAAGTTAGATTTCAGCACAGCATATCATCCTGAGACAGGAGGTCAAACTGAAAGAACAAATAAAATACTAGAAGACATGTTAAGAGCTTTTGCACTAGATTTTGGAGGTACATGGGAATATCATCTACCATTGGCAGAATTTTCCTACAACAATAGCTATCAGAGTAGTCTGAAGGCAGCTCCATACCAAGTTCTGTATGGAAGGAAGTGTAGATCACCGATATGTTGGTATGAGCTTGGAAGCAGCAAAGAATTTGCGCCAGATTATATCAAGGAAAGACAAGATACATTGATAAGATCAGGGATAGACTAAAAATAGCTCAGAGTAGGCAGAAAAGTTATGCGGATCAAAGTTGAAGATCATGGCATCCAGAAGTGGGAGATATGGTATATTTGAAAGTAAGTCCAATGAAAGGAGTGAAAAGGTTCGGAGTTAAAGGAAAATTGAGTCCGGGATACATTGGACCATTCAAGATATTGAGTCAAAATGGAACTATAGCTTATGCTTTAGAGTTACCATCAAGATTGCCTCAAGTGCATAATGTTTTCCATGTGTCACAACTTCCTAAATGTTTGAAAGTTCCAGATGATGCAATCACACATCAAGAAATAGAACTACAAGAAGACTTGACCTATATTGAAAAACCCTGTAAGATTCTGGAAGAAAACAGGAAAAGGTTGAGGAACAGAGCAATCAAGTATTGCGAAGTACAGTGGGAACATCACACTGAAAGAGAAGCTACCTGGGAGAAAGAGGAGGATTTAAGGAAAGCCTATCCAGAACTATTCAGGTACATCTCAACGAACTTCCGGGCGAAGTTTAATTTAAGGGAGGAAGTCTGTAACATCCCAGCAATTAGGAACTAACGAAGGGTAGATTAAGGAAATTGAAATGTTGCATGCATTCATCTATGAAAATGTGGGTAAATTTTTTGCCAAATAAAAACTTAAAGTGATCAAGGTTTCTTTCATACTTTGAGATTAGATTTAGCCTTAAAGAATGATTGCTATAAACTTTGATATGATCTTTGAGGAATTATGTGTTTTGGGAAATGAATTTGAATTTTAAACTTGAGTGTTTGAATTATAATTCAAATGATTTTTTGATAATGTTTAAATCTTGATTTGATTAAGAGTTAACCAATATAACTCAAACTTTATTTAAAGAAAAAAAGTAAGAATATGAATATTTGTTTCATAATTTTTATTCAATAAATAAGTTACAAAAATGTAACTTATTGAAATTATCCACAAACTTCACAATCACAAATAAATAAAGAATAAGAATATTTCTTTATTGATAATAATATAATCTTTATCACAAAATAATAATTAAGATTACAAAAGAATAAAATAAAGATTACAAAGGAATAAGAATATTACATTTGCCTAATCTACAAAGAAAAATAAAAACCTAAACTAAAAGTCTTGATTTCAAAGTTTGGTACCTGCAAAACAAACACAAACAAAAAAATAAAGAAAGTTAGGATTAATAATGTTTTACTCTCAGACATGTTAGTGAAGTGCACTGATCAAGATTCATCATTGAGTAATTTATAAAAAGGGGCAAGTTTCACCAATATGAAAAGATCTATCTTTCATAAATTTTAAGCCAAAAAGTCAAATGACAGCAAGGAGGGGAAAGTTTCACCAGCCAGGTAAAAGTAATCAGATCAAAGTAATTATCAAGTCCAGAGCATATCCACAAGTGCACATCAAGCACACAGACAGGACACACACCAAAATGCATGGTGTGTGCTGTCAGCACCATAGCAACAGCCCAGCAACACAAAACCATCAACACAACAGTGGGCAAGCACACAACCACATCAATCTTTTGCTTCTACACATCAAGCTTAGCAGCCAGCAGCTAAACCAAGCACAACAGCCAGCAGCCAAACCAACCATAGCTAGAATCACATCACAGGGATGGTGACATAAGGAGGGGGAAGGATCAGATGGACAACAAGACCAAGTACAGGAGCTAGGAGGAGCAGGCTAGCTCAAGGTCAAGCACCGGAGCTCAGCAAAACAAGATCAACATCACCACCCAACTCCATAATCATCAGTTTTTGTAGTGAGTATCATAAAACCATCACATGATCTAATCATATTATCTAAACAGAAGCATGCGTTTTTTTATGAATAAAACTCTCAGACAGCACCCAAGTGGGGTGAATCCATCATTGAGATTTTAAACTCTAAAATCAAGCAGCAAAGTACAAGGATCCAACCAAAACTCAGAACAACATCATTGCTTTGGTTGTCAAGCTATATATTTCAATTCAAGCACTAATATAACTAAGATTTAATTTCTAGGCACATACCTAAGATAAGGGTAGAACCTTAGAAGCTAATCTTTTGGATCCATATAATGATCAAGCCTACCATCATTTTTCTCCAAGATTTGATTCAAGAAACAATAGCTGGTACCACTACCAGGACTATCTAGATGAATCAACTAGATAAAGCCTAATCCCTAAGCCTCAGGCCAACATCATTGGTCTTAGGGATTCTAGCAAAGAACATATCTACTTATCTTTTAAATCCAAGCTTGTCTTAAGCTTAAACCAACCCAATCAATGGATTAGAATCAATCTTGTGTGCCATACAAAGATGGTGTCACAAGAACAATTCTACATAAATCAGAATAAGCATTCCAGCATCACAGATTCAAGCAATCAATCTACCAATCATTTTCCTGTCATTACAGGAATCATAATTAGGACATTCCTATGTAACCCTTCACTATCTAAGATCATTGTCATCTCAAACTACATATGAATTCTCAATCCAACAGCACTAGGACAGTGATTACATCACACCATACTCATTATCCTTAATCAAGTAAGGACAGGGATACATTATCAAACCCACTGACTATACCAATGATTGATTTCAGAGCAACTATATCATCTGGATCATATGAAATCTAAGCATAAAATCATCCAATAAGCCACCAGAAACATTATAGTTCATCTCAAGCAACAAGCCTCAAGCTAATGATCATTTAGCATGCTTACAGGTCATCCACACATGATCTAATTCATCCAATAGATAATCAACACCAGGATATGAACCCTAAATGGAACAAATTATCTTAACCAGGACAAGACAATAACCAGAGAGGTCACTACCAACATCTAGCATAGGATGATCGAGCACAAAGAGATAGAGCACAAGGGCAAAAGGAAAAGAACTCACCAAAGGTCCTCGCTGAAGACCAGAAGAGGAAGCATAGGTGGCCGACGACCATGGCAGCACGGGGAGCACCCCTAGGGGGCGCTGCGACCCATACAGCGCCACGGCGGCGACGATAGCCACATTTAGAGGAAAGGTGAATCACCACAGCACACGACGGCAGCGGCGGTGCCAAGATCCACGCCAAGCCCCAAACCCTAGGGCTCGGGACGACATCGATCCATCGCAGGAGAGCCCCATGCTCAAATCCAGTTGGATAGAAAGGATGGGCGTAGTCGACAACTTCCTACTGCACCACGGCAGCGACCAGAACGACCCATGAAGGCGAGAATCGTCGGCGGCGATATCACCGACCACGGGGTCGGGGGCAGAAGAGGAGAGGAGTGAGCTTGGGGGTGAGAGGCAGCGAGGAGGTGGGCCGAGTGGGCCAGAACCCTTCGGGTGACTGTTTTAACTAAGTCTCATTAGCCACCAGGGCCCAATAGAAACAAGCCAGCCCAAAAACCTTTAAGGCCTGTTTTAATAAATAGGAAAAGACCAAAATACCCCTGAAATTAATTAAATTCTAGAAAATAAAATAAAAATCCAAAAATTATAAATAAAATATTTTTGGATTCAAAATAATCCACACTATCCAAATAAATTAGGATATAAAATTTCAGACCTATAAATTTTATTAAGAATTTTGTAATTTATATATTCCTTATGGAACTTTACAAAATTATTGAAAGATGATAAAAATAAATAAAAATTACTTTCATCATGTATTAATATTGAATTATTTTAAAAAAATACTAAACAAATATTTAATAACAATTTTTGATATTTAAGTGATAATTCTTAAAAGAATTATTAAATCAACAAAAGTCAAATAAAAGGAAAATAAAATAAAAGAATACAATATTCTATTATAAATATTAAAAACTAATATTTATTAATCCTTTATTATTAAAAAGAATTTTATTAATAATGGGGAGAATGCATATCAAATTAAATGATGCATTACATTACTTTGCATAATCATTTTGCTTCTTTAAATATTGTCCTTACCGGGCAATAATGATGTTTTTGTAGACATAGAACCTCAAGGTCCAGTGCAAGCATCAGACTTCACTACCTTGCCATCACAAGACAAGTTCATCACTTGCTCATGTCCTTTGAAGAGTCTTTATCAAAGTATTTGCAAATTGTGTGTTATCATATATATACTATAAAAGAAAGAAAATATTATTTTCACAAATAAAGAAATAATAGATATCATCCTAAGTGATGATATAATGGAGCAATAGAACTTAGAGTTCTACTTGCAACAATGATAATTAAGTAGGGACTTAATAACCCCTGATATCAGTGATTCTAGCGCCGTATATTACGCGTTAGCCATGAGATTTGGAATGGGATAGAGAAGTCAGTTGTATCCTCTTCCTCTCGCATGAAGCCGGATGTGCAGGTCGTGGCTGTTATCCTTGTAGCGTGCATATTAATTGGTAATTCGTAGAGGATATGCAGCATATGGGTGGGAACCCTCATCGTCCCACGATAGTTCTGGCATCTAACGATTTGTACAAACCATTGTCGTAATTCATTATGTGGGCATGGTGTACGCCAAGGAGGCATGCGAGGTCACGAAGGGGGAAGTGATTGGCTTGGACCAACTACTAGGCCCCACATCATGGAATTGTGGACGGGAAAGTATGCCCGGTTGTGCAACAAGGAGTTGATCTCTCATGGGTAAAGTAACGCACCTCTGCAGAGTGTAAGAACTGTAACTTGTTACTCCCTGTTCCGGGAAGGAGCTACGAACGCGGCAGGAAAGGAACTCCATGAAAGTTCTGGTCAACATGTGAAGGCTGATGGTCATAGATTTTCATAATAAAATCAATCTTTGAAGAAAGTTTTACAAAAATTGCATAGTGCCAAGGATTTATAATCCGAGGTGGTAGTTAAAGCATCAAACTTCCCACCTTGCATATAATGAACTTGTTCGGTAACGCTGTTACTCACCCTTTCCTTTGATCCCTTGCTTAGACTCTGAGGATCCCGAAGACGTGCCAATGTATGCAGCTGAATGTCAAGAAGATGTGTTCTACGAGGAACATGATCTGTCCGGAGGTGTTGAAGGAGTGGATTACGAAATCCGATATGGTGTCGACGATAACGAATCCAACTAAGTATCCTAGTTAGTAGTAACCAACGGAGCCGAGTAGCATGAACTCTATAGAATAAGCTGCTAAGATCAACTCCTAGTCAGAGTTGCTACTTTTAAAATTTCGCTGAAACACTTTATATTTTGGTTTGTAAGTAGAATCTTTAGGAAGTCTTGAACTTCCGGTATTGAATAATAATAATGTGTGTATGTTTGTAATATGGACTCGCAATGTTTTTGTTGTACCACTCTGAGGTATGTGATATTTATAGAACGGTGTTCTGTGAGTGTCATGTCAACGACTATAGTATACTACACATGTAGTGGTATGCTGGGTCACCGCACCAAAACATGGTGGACCTTGTGGACCCTGGGATTCGATCAATTCTGCCATCTTATTCGATCAAGCTTTAGTCTTGCATCATCCGGCTGAAGGTTTCTGCCTCCGAGTCTGGCTCCCATTGCTTGGTATGCTTGATCCGGCAATTCATACCCGTCATTCACCATCGCCGAGTAACCATTGTTGTACCTGTTTGCGTTCGGGTCTGCAGGTTGCTGTACTGCTTTTCCCGTGCTTTGCTATCTTCTTTCGGGTTGAGCTGGCGCATTATTCGGAGCTGGGTTTCCTCCTCCTCCCAAGTGAGCTCCATGTCTAGGTTGAGGCGCAAAATTTTGCCCTCCATTGTCATTCCTTTGTCCTGCTTGCCTTTCTCGGCCCGCATTTTCGTGGTTCTCATTTCCCTGAACATTATTCCTTCTTGCTCCCTGCGCACTTGCTGGGTTTCCCTGAACCATTGCTGGGTCATAGGTAACCATTTGCTTGTTCCTCCCTGAATCCACACTCTTTTCTTTGTCTTGGCGCCACTCCGGGTGAGGAAGCCGTATGACCTACTGACCTTGCCGGGATTGGAGTTGGCGAGTGTACCAGCTGTGACCTCCCAGCTACACCCGGGTTCGCCCTATAGTATTCTTCATTCGGCATCCCTGTTGCTCTTACCATCTCATTGACTCGCTCTTGTTGCTTTTTATTTGCTTCTCCCTGTAGGGTTCGCAGCATAGAAAACAAAAAATTTCCTACGATGGGAACTATGTACCAAGATCTATCTACTAGATACAAACAATGGGCGGATGTATATCCGTAGAGAACATACCCTTGAAGACCGACAAAGCTTAACGAGTCCAAACTCGTGGTTGATGTAGACGATCTCTTGCCGATCTCAAGATCGAGAGGAAGTCCTAGCAGTAAAACAACAAGATCCGTGCTCGCACACACGCTCGAGGCACCGAGCAACCTCCGCCTCCTCGCTCCAGCAATGCAGCGGAAGCACAACTCTTTCTTGCCGAAAAGCCACTGAACATGTATCTCGCTAGTCCGAGACCATGGGGATAAATACTAGAGGGGAGAGAGGTCCTTCACGAGGAGGTGTGAGTGAGAGAGAGAGGGGCTCCTTTTATAGGGAGAGGGAGGCACCCAGGGGCCATGCCCAGCCATGGGGCTGCCCCGACCTCTTCCACATTCATGTGGGTGGACACTCCACTCACTCAAATGCCTTTCAATTCCCTCCACTCAAAAACCCACTCAAATTCCCATTAAATTTCCACCAAGTTTAATGCAAGCTCTCATTAAATAAAACTCCTTTTATTTATTCAGAATTTTGTCAATTAATTCAATGAAAAACATTCACATATAACCCCTTGCTAGTATTTCATTTCACATGTAGAAACACTTTCTGCAATTTCACCCAAAAACCCGTTTCGGTATCTAGTGAAATAAATTCCTGCGCTTGTTATTCTTTTCGGCATGAAACTTTTGCTCCAAATGGATGTCGGTGTATCTTACGTGTGTCACCCTACGGTTCATGAATAATGCGGACATGATCGAGACCCCTCTCAGATCAATAATCAGAAGCGGGATCTGGAGACCCATACTGACTCCCACACATTCAACGATGACTTTCTTGTGATTGTCGGAACCTTTTACGCTAGTATCTTAATCCCTTTGTTTCGTGATATATTACATGTCCAAGATTCGATCATTGGTATCTCCATACCTAGTTTGATCTCGTTACTGACATGCACTCTTTTCTCGTTCCCGTGATATAACATTCTAGTGATCAAATCACTTGCTTGCAAGCTAATCAATGTGATATCACCGAGAGGGCCCAGAGCATATCTATCCATCATCGGGATGAACAAATTCCACTCTCGATCCATGGGCCTCAACATAACACTTTAGTAGTTCTGAACCCATCTTTATAATCACCCATTACGGTGACGTTTGATGTTATCAAGAAACTCTTCCGGTGTTAGTGATTGACATGATCTCATGGTCTAAGGATTAGGATCACTTTGTAAGTTGTTATAGCAATATAAACTCAATGACTTTGATCGTAATGCTATACTTCGGATGAATGTTCATCACACCATTACACTAATGTTGTGACCTCGTTATTAACAACATCCAATGTCCATGATCAGGAAACCTTTGATCATCTTGTTAATCAATGAGATAGTTTATAAGAGAGGCATAACTAGGAACTTCCTTTTTGTTTATTAAACACACATGTATTAACGTTTCCGTATTAATACAATTATAGCATGTAAAATAAACATTTATCATAAATAAGGAATACGATAATAACCACTTTATTATTGCCTCTCGGGCATATTCCCTTCAGTCTCCCACTTGCACTAGAGACAATAATCTAGTTTGAAAACTTTGCGTATTGAACACTTATGGCTTGCCGGTGTTCCATATACGCGATTGTAAGTGGTTAACATAATCTACGTATCTAACACTTTTAGGTCTGTGTGTATTTGCATGTCTTTGCGTCTTCACGCATCACTCATTCTCCAATGAGATGGCATTGTATAAATTTGGTCTTTTGGTGAGACCTTTAGTTCCTTGGAGTTAAAACATGTTGATACTATTGTCATACAATATACCTTTAGTGTTAGCCCATTGTGAACCACACCTTAGTTTGATAACAAACTACTTGACACAAATTCCCTCCTTTGCTGCTACTATTGCACTCATATACTTAGCCTTTTGTTGTAGTATTTGTCATAATGTCTTAACTTTGGAATACATCCAAATCCATCATGAAAACTCCTTTCCATTTCATTGTGCCACTCATAGTTTAAATTGAGATAAACTTAGTTTGTATCTTGTGACAAAACTAGTATCAATGTAACGCTTTACAATGAACTATTTGTAATTGTTTGTCACCTCTACACAAATATATTCTTAGTTCTTCCAAAAGATCATAAGAATACCCTTACTATCGTCCAATGATCATTTTATGATTCATTCTGGTATATGTTCATAACACTTAGAGCATAGGACATATCTGGATGTGTACATATCATGGTATGATTGATCAAAAGATTCTCGTGATTTCACTCATCAAGTGTCAAATCACTTGAATCTTGTTTCACTTATCAAGTGTCGATACACTTGAATCTTGATTCAATTCATTTCCATGCGACAAGAACCGTTTTTTGTTGTTTCTATATTGAACTCCTTCAATATCTCATATATGTACGTTTGGCACAACCTTATTAGCGTCACAGTCTATCCACTATAGACATTCATGCTAAATATTCGGGTTTTGCCTAAGTCTTTCATCGAAATGAAATTCTTAACCATTGTCAATAAATTATACATCATTTCTAATCAACAAGATGTCCTCCACATAATGTATTAGAAATATGTCTTAGCGCTCCCACTTAATTTCTTGTAAATACAAGCATCTTCATAGTCTCCTGATGAAAACTCCTTTTCATCACGGTGAAGATTCCAACTCCGCGATGCTTACTTCAACCATTGAAGTTTGCATGCCCTTTTTAGCATCCTTTGAATTAACAAAACCCTTTGGATCATGTCATGTACACGTCCTAGGTAACCATTCTATTAGAAGAACTTTGTTTTGTTTGTTCATCTACCATATACCAAATTATATATAGTGGTTGCTACTTTAATCTGTCCAGACTAAATATCGCTATGAAAGATCAAATCTTGTCATAGTCAACTCCTTGAACATTGTCATAAAATACTTTACGACATGTCGACTATTTCATAGATGTGAAACATCCATGTCTGTTTCTTTATAGATCCAAATACGACCGATAGTTTTTTACACCTTTCCGGAGGGTCTTCCAAGTTCAAAACTTGATTTCTCGTGTATGGAACTATCACGGATTTTATGGCTTCAAGCCATTTGACGGAGTCAGGGCCCATCATCGCTTCTTTGCATGTAGTCGGTTCATGATTGTCAAACAACAATGATTTACTCTCAAATATTAGCATTTGATTGTTTATCCGACCGACATGGTTCAATAACAACTTAGATCTCCATGACCACAACCTTTGAGGCACATAAACCATGAGCATTATGGCTGCCTCCGGAACAATTTCCGGCGTTGGGCAACTCAGCACATATAGCTAAGATTCGTTAACCTTATTAAAGTTCTATTGTCCTCCCACTTAACTTTTACGAAAAATTACTTCTCCAAGAAACTTCACGTTTCAAGCGACAAACCCTTTTGTCCTTGGTGTTATGGAGGAATAACCAATTGTTATTCGAAATAACCTACAAAGACATGCTCATCCGACTTCGGTTGTAAACATCTTACTTATGTTTAGCATACCAAATTTAAGAAATGACAACTTGGGTTTTACCCCAAACCATAACTTCCACGGTGACATTTCAACGGATCAAGATGGAGCTCTTTTCAGTGTAAAAGCGGTAGTCTCTAAAACTTTAATATTTTAAAACATAATGGCAGTTTTATAAATAACACCTTTGATCCAACCATGTTAAACAAGGTTTCATTACAAATCTCAAACACTCCATACTCCTATGGTGTTTCGGGAGATGTAAATCTAGGTGTTCTGCTAAACTTGCAACTCAAATAAATCCCCTTATGATAAATCATAATTCATTTATTTTTTTGTTACACTTGTAACTCAAATAAATCCCTTATGATAAAATCATAAACCATTTTATTTTCTTGTTACAATGATTTTTCACTTCATCTTGAAAGTCTTTGAAACAATTTTCAAATATTTGATACTTCTTTCTCATTAAGTGAATATTCACTCAAATTTCCGGAGAAAGCATATCAAGTTGAAACCCATCGCTTACGACTACACATAATGGACTACATACATCGATATGTATAAATTCTAATAATTTAGTCGTTCGTTCTTCTTTGGCCTTTAATTATCACGTGGAAAGTCTCACAAGCGTCACTTGATCAAATCAAAGACTCCAAAAATCCATGAATATGGAGATTCTTCATGTTTTCTTTCCAATATAATTTAAACAACGATGTCACTTCATAAGTGATCTTTCAATCATTTGTCTTGCGACATTTTAGCATTAGGTTTTATGGATGTGATTTCTCCAACTAGATTTGTAAATCATCCATCTTATATGGAATACGGTAATTATTTGAGCAACCTTTGTTCTCATAATACCTGATTTAAATAACAATTATTAAAACAAATCTTGAAGTCAAGCTTTGATGTCAACGAGAAATACAAACAACGGTTTGTTTGTTTTCGATGAACATCATCACATATTCTCTTGCTAGTTACTTAGGCCATTGTGGTTCATGAATTGCGCCGTTTTGTATGAAATTTCATACCAACCAATTCGGTATCCAATACCCAAGAACCACATTGTTTAACAATCAAAGAATACAACCATAACATGTATATCATCCATATACCTAAATTGGATATTTCCAATCTTTTCTTTTCTGCCAAATATATTTTATTAGATTCTTTTTCAGCATTTCCTTTTCCTTTTTAAAAGAATCTATCAACATCAAAAGTGGCGCCATATACATGACACATAGTCCAAAGCGTGTATATTCAAATAATAATACCTTTGGACTTGCACTTTGAAGTAGATCACCATCATTAAAATGATCGGTATTCTTTCAAAATCCATTCGTTAGTAATCTTTTAGTGTAGTAAACACTTTACATACATCTTCTTTTCATCCTTATCATGACGACTTTCATGATCAAGATACTGTAGCTTACAAGGACGAATCTTGAGTATAATGTTACTTTCCGAAACCTTTTTGTGATGGGGATATGCCTACCGGGGTATATCCAGCAGGACGTTTCCGATTGGCCCACGACCTGGCGAGTGGGCCTGCAAGACGGCGACTGGATCAAGACCTAGCGTGGATCCAAGCGACTGGAAACTGAAGGCCCAGGAGAGTAGATAGGCCCAGTCGGATTAGGTTAAACGAGTACCGAAACCTTAACAGATTTGGTTGAGATTTGTAAACCCTAGGGAGGGTGAGTCTATATAAACCTCCCTACAGGGCGTGTAGACGTACGTTCCATCATACACCCAAGCGACTCGCCGCCTAGCCGCCGAGATCGCCCCATTGTACCACCATCACAATACAATCTAGCAGGAGTAGGTCTTTACCCTCCGGGGGGGCGAACCTGGGTAAAACCCTGTGTCTCCGCCCTCATCTCGCACCGCAGATGGCTGGCCGCCCTTACCCCTCGTTCTACTACTCTCTGCCTATTGCAGCATCTGCCGTGACCATTCCCACGACAGTGGCGCCCACCGTGGGGCCTGGCCGGTGTTCTGCGGCGAGATCCAATCCGCCCATCAACGAGTCGGTTGCCACCGGCCGCATGGTAGTGATCGGCAAGATGCTCCAGATCTTGCCGAGCAGCTACGTCCCGACGGCGCGACCCATCACGCACAGCATGATCTTGCCAGTAGGCATGATCAGCCTCTTCACCGGCCTCACCGACATCATCGTCTCGGAGGACTCGGCTCGCATCCGCGAGTCGCCGCCACGCGACTGGCTCTCCGAGATCCAGGTCCGCATGATCCATCGCCTCGCCTCCGAGTACAACTCGGCCCACGGCAACGTGGCCGAAAACTCCGCGGTCGCGGAAGACGCGGCCCTCAACGACGATGCCGACTCGGCGACCCCGGCGTCACTCGCCGGATCCATCACCGCGGCTTCACCCGCGGGCTCCATCACCCAGGTCTCCAACATGGGAGACTTCGAGGATCCCTCCATCCTTGGGATCTTCGGCTTCGACTCCGGGTCGGAAAACTCCGCCGATCTCCGTGACGGGACCAGCCGCCACGCCGCGACCTACATGGCGACTGGCACCGATCCACCAGAGGATACCTTCTCCACCCTGATCCCTCCTAACGCCACGGCAACAGAGGTCGAGGAACTCCGCTTGAAGCTGGCGGAGGCAGTCCGCAAAGAACAAGCCGAGCGCGAAAAATTTCGCCTCGAGCAGGTGACGGCACAGGAGCTATCACGCTACCACCAGCAGCGAATCAGGTCGCGCCTGAACCCCACCGTCCAGGGGCGCTCCCTAAACTTTGACGATGTGAACGACCCGGACCGCGTGGCCGAGTCCGAGATCTGCGAGAACGCGCCACCAGGAGGAAGCGCCCGGCCCCCACCAGGGTCGACGACGATGGGCGCCCCACCTCCACCCAACCGCACACCCCCCAGGGATCAGCCGCGGATAGTGGTCTCCTCATGGGAGCGAGACGCGAATGGCCTACCACTATTCTCCACCCCGATGGACAACCTCATGGCGGGCCGAGCAGCGGCCGACAACATCACGGCCACTGGTGACGGCGCCCTACAGATCCAGTACGTCAGGGCCCTGCTCGCAAAGGCGGTCGAGCAGCAAAACGAAGGCGCCGACTCGCAGGGTCGGGTGTACTCGCGTTCTTCGGGCAGCAGGGTGGCCTCAAGCGGCCGCCCATTGGCGGCAAACACCCTCAACTGCCCGCCACCAGAGCCATTGCAGCTCCAACATCGACCCGCGAACGCGGCACTCTCCACCAATGACCCCAGGCCAGCGACCAACTTCGTCGCCGCCAACGGTCAGCCCATCGACGCCCGCACCCACATCATCAACAACCAAAGCTGGCGCGCATGGCAGCCCGACGACCTGCGACACACCCTAACCAATCGCCGCGACGGCGAGCCGATGGGGTCGCCAAGCCGACTCGGGCCCAGGTGCTTCGGACCGATGATCCGAGGCGAAAAATACCCGGCGAACTTCAAGGCGCCGAAGGAAATAGAGATACGACCTTCAGACGACCTCCGTGTGGCTGGATACATACCTCATGGCGATGGGGATCGCTGGCCACACCGACCTTCTAGCCGCCCGTTAGCTCCCCTTGATGATGGAGGGGACGTTCAGGCAGTGGATCAACACCCTCCCCCAGGATAGCATTGACTCCTGGGAGGAGATGAGCGACGCCTTCGTCAGGCACTTCGAGTGCTCCTACACCCGCGCCACCACCATCGAGGACCTGGAGCGATGCGTCCAGCGACCCCGCGAGTCGACCCGCAACTGGGTCCAGTGGTGACAAGAACTATGGTACAACGCGGTCGGCATCCACCCGGACACCGCGATCCATTGCTTCAAGACCTCGTGCCGCTACGAGCCCTTGGTCGCCAAGCTCAAGCGACATTCTCGCATGCTCGGCAACATACCGGACCTCCTCGAGATCGCTAAACGGTACGCGGAGGAAGATCCAAACCAGGAAACCGACGACGAGTCGGGAGGCCAACGCCGCACGAGCGGCAACGACAACGGACGACGGTCCGACCTACGCTACAGCAACACTCGCCTCACTGAAAAGCGCCGCAGTGACGGGCGAGTCGACTTCGTCGCCAACGCCGGGCACGCGTAGCGCGAGCCCAAGAGCTCCCCCCGTGACGGAGGGCAACGCCGTGACGGCGGCAACTACAAGGCGAAACCAAGGTTCGACCCCGCGGCCCTCCTTAACCAACCTTGTGCGTTTCACAGCAGGGAAGGTAAGCCCGCCACGCACAGGACCGCCGACTGCCACATTCTCAGGGAGATTGAGAAGGCACAGCGAGCGCGGGAGGACCCCGACAACAACCCGCCAAACGGCGGAAAATTCGGCAATGTGGCCGGCTCGCTCCATACCCTCACATGCTTCAATACGAAGCGCGAGAAGAAGGTCATCACCCGCACCGTCGCCGTCAACACGGTGGCCCAGGTGGACGTTCCCCAGTTCCTCAACTGGTCGGAGCAGCCCATCACCTGGAGCCGCTAGGACCAGTCGCCACGCATCGAGTACCCAGGCCGAGTCGCCCTGGTGGTCAAGCGTAAGGTGGGCGACTACTGGCTCCCCAAGACATTGATGGACGGCGGCAGCTCCATCAACATCCTGTACCTGGACACCTTCAGCATCGCGCTCCCGCAATCGATGGTCGAGACGACCTACACCATGTTCCACGGCATCGTTCGGTCGGAAGGCGTACTGATCGGCAAGGTCACGCTGCACCACCTTCGCACACCAGCAAACTTCCGCACCGAGCGATCGTCGAGCTGGTACCTTCGACATCCCTACCATCGCCCTGGGCGCCAGCGTTCGCCAAGTTCATGGCGCCCCACGCTGCATAACGCGATGAAGCTCCCCGGGCCGTGCAGCGTCATCACCATCAACGGCGAACCCGACATGGCCGCCGAGTGCGAAGCCAAAGGAGCCGAACTCGCCGACGCCGTCATCGCGACAGAGACCAACCACGCCGACGAGCTCACCAAGTACGCGAGCGGGGTCAACAACGACGATCCCACCATACTCAAGAAGCCCAATTCGGAGGGCGCAAACACCTCAACCTTCGAGGCAACGACGCACACCCGCACCGTCGAGCTGGTCCCAGGCGACTCCAGCCAGACGGTGACGATCGGGACGCGCATGAGCCCAGCCTAGGAAGGCGCGCTCATCGAGTTCCTCCGTGAGAATAGGGACATCTTCGCATGGAAGCCCTCTGACATGCCTGGTGTCCCTAGGGAACTCGCTGAGCACAAACTAAACGCCGACCCCAAAGTGTGACCCGTCAAGCAGTCGTTGCGGCCCTTCAATGAAGAGCGCCACCGAGCTATCGCCGAGGAGGTGCAGCGTCTACTCGCTGCAGGCTTCATCCGGCCAATCAAATACTCCAAGTAGCTGGCAAACCCAGTCCTGGTCGAGAAGAAGAATGGGACCTGGAGGATGTGTATCAACTACACAAACTTAAAAAGCGCCTGCCCGAAGGAGCATTTCGTCCTCCCGCGGATCGACCAAATAATCGACTCCACTGCGGGCTCGGAGTCACTGTGTTTCCTCGACGCCTACTCTGGGTACAACCAGATAAAAATGGCTGTTGAGGACGAGGAGAAGACGGGGTTCATCACGCCATTCGGAGCCTTCTGCTACACCTCCATGACCTTCGGCCTCAAGAACGCCGGGGCGACCTACCAGCGGTGCATGCAGGAGTGCCTCGCGAGCCAAATTGGCCGCAATATCCACGTCTACATCGATGACATGGTCGTGAAGTCCGCTCGCCAGGGCGATCTACTCGCCGACCTAGCGGAAACATTCGCCAACCTGCGGAAATACAAGATAAAGCTCAACCCAGGCAAATGCACCTTCGGTGTACCAGCAGGGCAACTACTGGGGGACGTCGTCTCCAAGCGCGGGATCGAGGCGAACCCCACCAAAATCGACACGATCGCTCAACTCGGCAAACCCAGGTGCCTACGCGACGTCCGGTAAGGCGAGTCGCGGCTCACCGCTTCATCCCCCGATCAAAAGGCGATGCCCCTATACCGCCTGATGCGAAAGAACCCCACCTTCCAGTGGGACAAGGAGGCGGACGATGCACTCCGCGACCTCAAGAAGGCGCTACTCGCAGCACCACTACTCGCCGCCCCTGTCGACAAAGAACCCATGCTGGTCTACGTCGCGGCTTCCGAGCGCGTCGTCAGCGCCGTCATGGTCGTCGAGCGGCCGGAGGAAGGAAAGGAGCGCCCGGTACAGCGACCGGTGTACTAAATCAGCGAGGTCCTCACCGAGTCGCGCCATCGATACCCGCAGTACCAGAAACTGGTATACGCGGTCTTTAGAGCAGAGCAGCGCCTGCCGCACTACTTCCAGGAGCACCCGATCACAGTCGTTTCCTCAGCACCGTTGCAGGACATCATCCGCAACCGTGAGGCGACCGGGCGAGTCGCCAAGTGGACCGTCGAAATTGGCGTCCACAACATCAAGTATGATCCACGAAAAGCGATCAAGTCACAGGCTCTAGCGGACTTCATCGCCGACTGGGAAGAGGCCCAGCAGCCAGAAAAGCTGCCATACCTCCACTACTGGAGCCTGCACTTCGACGGCTCCAAGAATGCGGACGGTAAGCTCCGCTACGTCCTCTGCCTCGACTTCACCCCCTACACCAACAACATGGCCGAGTACGAGGCACTATTCCACGGCATGCGAGCTGCCAAGGAGATGAACGTCAATCGCATACGCTGCTACGGAGACTCCGACCTCGTCGTTGGGCAAGTCGCTGGCACTTGCGACGCCGTCTCTCCCACCATAGCGGCATACCGCCAAGAAGTAGACAAGCTGGGGGGACACTTCGCAGGCTACTCCGTCGAGTGGATCGACAGGCGGAAGAACGAGGAGGCTGACACACTCTATCGCACCGGGTCGGCTCGACTCGCACCACCCGCCAGCGTCTTCCTCGACACGATCACCAAGCCATCAGTCTCTCCCCCAAGGGAGATCGACATCGGAGTCCTGCTGCAACCAGAGGCAGCCCTGGTCGCACTCAACGCCGAGCCAGACGACTGGACCAAGCCGTACATCGCCTACCTGGAGGCTGGCACCTTGCCGGCAGACGAGACAGACGCCCGGATGGTTGCACGCCGATGCAAATCCTTCACCATCATCGACGGCGAGCTCCACAAGCGCAGCGTGACCGGCGTGTTCCAACGCTGCGTCCAACCTGCCGAAGGACGCAAGATCCTCCACGACATCCACTCCGGCGACTGCGGCCACCACGCCGGCGCCCGCTCTCTGGTCGCCTAGGCTATGCGGCACGGCTTCTACTGGCCCACCGCACACGCCGATGCTGTCTACATTGTCCAGCGGTGCGCCGGGTGCCAGAAGTACGCCAACTAGACACACGTGCCGAGCTCAGCGCTCAAGACAATCCCCATCACCTGGCCATTCGCCGTGTGGGGTATGGACATGGTAGGCCCCTTCAAAAAGGCCCCTTCCGGCTTCACCCATCTCCTAGTCGCGGTCGACAAATTCACAAAGTGGGTGGAGTCCAAGCCAGTCCGGAAATGCGACGGGAAGACCGCCACCAAATTCCCACGCGATCTCATATATCGCTACGGGTTTCCTAACTGCATCATCACGGACAACGGAACCAACTTCGCCAAAGGATCCATGTCCGAGTTCTGCAAGGAACACCACATCCGGCTCGACCTCGCGTCAGTCGCCCACCCGGAGTCCAACGGCCAGGCGGAACGGGCCAACCAGAGCATCCTCCACGGCCTGAAGTCGCGGCTCCAAGTACCACTCGAGCGCACCGCCGGGTGCTGGGTCGAGGAGCTACCCTTTGTCATCTGGGGCATCCGCACCTCGGTCAACAGGTCGACAGGGTTCACCCCCTTCTTCATGGTGTACGGCGCCGAGGCAGTCATGCCCACCGACCTCGAGCACGACTCGCCAAGGGTCGTCCACTACACGGAGGCTGCGAACGAACTCGCACGGCAGGATGGAGTCGATCAACTCGACGAGGCACGCGACCTAGCTCTCTCACGCACCGCCATCTACCAGCAAGGACTCCGCCGCTACCACAGCCGGCGGGTGAAAACTCGCACCTTCCAAGAAGGCGACCTGGTGCTGCGCCTCATCCAGGACAAGAAAGGCATGCACAAGCTTTCCCCCCCGTGGGAGGGACCATTCGCCATGGGGCGAGTACTCGGCAACGACGCCTACTACCTCATCGACGTCCGTAGGGACGGCAAACTCGACGTCAAGCGACCATGGAATGTAAACCTCCTACGAAAGTTCTACTCCTAGAACCCCACATATGTATCCTCCAGTCGCTATGAAATAAAAAGAATTGGTTACCGCAAATTGCGTCTACTCTCCGTGTCTTGTGCCACTCGCACTCGTAATAACAGCGTCAAGCTAATCGCAGGTCAACCGGTACAGCGATCGGCACGGCCAAGTAGTGCGCTACAAGGGCACTGGGTTACCCCAGGTCTTGTAACGTCCACGAAAAACGCCTACCCGGAGCCCCATTGGAGTCTCCTAGCTCGACTGGCTCAACGAGCCAAGACAACTGCCTTCGCTTCTTACAATGACCATGGTCCTCCGCATCCTCGACACAGCGACTCGAACGGCCAAGTACCACGCTCGGGGACTGACGACCAGTTCAGCGCGAGCGGCTAGGGAAAACGCCAAGTATGAGAGCATGCCCAGGACTCGCCATGCGACTGACCCGACGGGCCAGGCGGGAGTGATGCGCTCACCCTAACGCACCAAGTCCTCACCCACCCTCGAGTCGTGCCTAGAACAACCAAGTACCACGCTCGGGGACTCGGCTACCCGACCTCGTTCGCAAGGAAAACGGAAGTCTGAGCACTCATGGAGTCGCTTGATCGGCTTTCTGAGTTCGGGCGAGTCGACCTCAATAACAAAACATTCAAAACCACAAACACATAACAAACGAGGTAAACCCCATAAAAAGGGCGGACGCGCTCGGGGACTCGTTCAACCCTCAACCAGAAACACACGACAATTCACAAAACAACACGATATCTCATTATAGCATGTCGCAATTGTCACAAAATACAAAGTATGCCCAACGGCAGAACTGCTACTAACGCCCCAGGGCACAATATTTTACTCCGCAGGCTTCGACGACGACTCGCTGCCACCCTTGCGATTGCGAATAAAGGGAGTGTACGGGTTTGACGGGTACGTAGTCAGCTCACCCGCCATCGCCGCACGGAAGGGTTGCTCGATCTTGAAGTCCCGGTCCTGCGGCTCGGGGTCGTTGGGTGCGACGACCGTCTCCTGATAAGGAAGGAGGTCGCCCATCGCCCAGACGCGCTCGGAGTATACCGCGGTGCGGTCCGTCAGCTTCAGCACCTCGGAGATCTCCACCGAGCCAGTCGACGATGGGTAGCCACTCGTCACGTCGTCCAGATCGAAGTCCTCCGGGAAGTGAGAGAGCCCAAGGCTAAGCGCCATCGCCGCTCCGCGTCGGAACGCCGATCGCGTCATGAACTCGACGACCGACGGCGCCTTCTCCAAGTATCGCCACACCTCGACGAGGTCGCTGGGAATCACTTCCATGGGCGACATCTCCTAAAGATACGCACGTATGCATGTTGCCGACAACGTGGCCGAGTCGACCAGCGTGGCTACACATTGCCGTGCATCGAACGAATTCGCCTCTTCCGTGCTATCAATGATCCGATCTGTGGACAAAAGGTGAGAGTGAATACATTAAAAATTACACAATGCATATGTTACAGGCAGAGGCAGGCACACTCACCAATCAAAGGGCGGGAGAGCTCCGTGATGAAGTTTTGAAGAGCGGAGTAATCATCTTGAAGCCCAGTAACAAGGGCGTCGGAAACCTTACGCTCATCAGCGGCGACCGTAACAGCAGCCTTGGCTCGCCCATCCGCCGAGGTCGCTTCCTCCTTCGCTTCCTTCAGCTCGCGCTCAAGGTCGGCGATCCGCTTTTCCGCCAAACTCAACGCCGATTGCGCCGTCGTCAGCTCACTCGCCGGGACAAGGCCCTGGCAAACCTCTTACGCCAAGAAGAATCGCTGAGTCCCTTGTTCGCCTCTTGAACGGCGACAAGTTCCTTCTCCGTGACACTTTGCAGCCCGGCCGGTGCTGATTCACGCCGCAAACCCTATGCAAAAGTGAAAAGCTTAGCAAAAAATCTAAAGTGCCCACTCGCTGAAATTCGGATCGGACACTCGGGACTGGCAATCAAAAACCTAAGTGCCTACCCGCTGAAATTCAGCGACTAGACACTCGGGGACTGGCGATCAAAACCTAAGTGCCTACCCGCTGAAATTCAGTGACTAGACACTCGGGGACTGGCGATCAAAATATCGAGCCCACCCGCTGAAACTCAGCGAATGCGCACTTCGGGGATCGCAAGAAATAAAAGTACAACACTAAAAGAATCGACCATCGCAATTTGGCCCGATCCTCGGGACCGGACATACCGGATGGCGCGCCAAGATGCCATGAAGTTGTAAAAGGCCCACGGAGGTGAGAAGAGCCGAGTATTCCCGACGTTGCTCGACCTCCGTCTCGGCGACCCAGTGCGTGGCTCGACGGCATGGTACCGGGCCGTGGCCGCCCGCCATGAAGCTGGAAGGTCGCGATGGACGCGCCAGCACCAAAAGAGGCCGGCTCGGTCACCCCTGGCGAGGGAGCACCCTCCTTGATTGCCGAGGCCGCCACCACCGCAGGATCACTCGGGGCCACCGTCATGTCGTCAGACACCGTGAAGACCTCGTCGCTCTTGGCCTTCTTGGCACTGTCTGTGGGGGCAGCGACCTCATCAGCCTTCCTCTTCCGAGAGGGGTCCTCCTCGGCGACGACTAGCGGCACCTTGGCCACGGACGGATGGCCTATCTTTTTAATCCCAGTCCTGCAAATCGAGAATATGAGCAAAGTCGTTCGACTACGAGGAAAAATAAAGCAGGTGAATAAAACTCACTTGGCGACTGGAATGAACCGTAGCCCCGTGCGGATGCCGGCCGGCTTCTCTAGTTCGGGGCCCAGTCGTCGACTGAGGCCCATCTCCAGGACATCATGCGTACAAGACACGGACGTCTTCTTCATCGTCGAGGCCGCGACAGGAGCTTCTGAAACATTTTCGCGGAGCTTCCTCGACGCATTAAGCCGCCGCGACCGAGCCTCGACCAGACATCGGGCGAACGGCGGAGGCATCGAGGCCAGAGGCACCTCGCTCAGGACGGCGGTGATATCTGGCGCCGCCATAGTCTGTGGCGCTTCACCCCTGGCCAGACTGGTGGCGTCGGAGCTGCTTGGCGAATGAGGCGGAGATGCTTGTCTTGCTGGCTTCGTCTTCCTCTTCGGATGGGCCTTCACCTCCTTCTTATTCTTCTTCTTCGATGGAGTGTCCTCGCGACGCGAGGTGTGCTCGGGGATCTCGTCGTCGTCATCGTCATGACGTTCGAGGCTTTTGCTCGCTTCGAGCTCACGCTGCCGCTGTCCGCAAGTTTTCCGGACCAGCGGGGCGACCTCTTCCTCGGATTCGTCGTCGTCGCGCTCCTGTCACTCTCGACGCCGCCCCTTGCTGGAGGAGATTCGCCCCCCTCCTCGACGGACGAGCTCGAACTCTCGTCGTCCGCGGGCGGAAGCCACCCTTCCACCACTTGAAATAACTGCAATAGGCATAAGACAATATCAGTATAACCGCGACAGCATTAACTGCGACTGCGAATGATCACTTACCGTCGGGGCTGGATGCTTCGCGGTGTAGGGGGCGACCCCAGCCTTCGCGTCGAGGTACGCCGCCTGGGTGATCTTCTTCAACGCCAGGAGGTAATCCTCGAGTTGCCACTCAGCCAGGCAGGATTTCGTCGAGTCCTCCCGGCCCGTGTACTCGTACATGTAGTGGTCACGGCGGGCCAGGGGGACGAGTCGCCGCCCAAGCCAGCAGTTATACAAGTTGATGGGCTGGAGACCTTTGTTCTTCAGGCCGCGGATGGTCTGAAGCATTTCATCCACAACCATCCGCTGGTCTGTTGGAAGCTTGCCAACTTGGAGTCAGCGCGGTTCGGGCCGGTCGGCGGAGTATCTTGGGATCTCCACCTCGCCATCTGGAGTCGCCTCGGTGACGTAAAACCAAGACTTCTTCCATTCACTCGCCACCTTGGCAGGTAGCAACAGATCAAAAAAGGAAGCCTTCGACTTCAATTGAAACGTCAGGCCGCCTGCAGCAAGCATTGGGCCGCCCGCTTCTTCGCGACTGATCCTCCCGTGGAACAGATCTTGCCACAGGGGGAAGTAGGGCCTGCAGCCCAGGTAGCACTCGCAGAACGCCACGAAAATGGCGAGCTGCTCGATGCTGTGCGGGCCCAGGTCCGACACCGGATCCGAGAAGGCGCAGGTTACGGAAGAAAAGAGATGTTGGGAATCCTAGCCCCCGCTCTAGGTGGATGGTGAAGCAGACGAACTCTCCCTCGCGCGGGTCCGGAGTCACCTCTCCGGCCGCACGGATGCGCCACCTGCCGGAGCGCAGGATCCCGGCCTTCTCGAAGGACGCCAGTTGTGCTCTCGTGCACTTGGACCTGCCCCATGGTTCGGTGGAGGGGGCCATTGGCGACAAGGTTCGTGGAGGTCGAAGAGTTTGGGATCGGCTAAATCGAGATGCAGAGGAGAACGAAGGTGCGCGCAATCGAAGGAGATGACGTGGGGATGTTTTTCCGATCGCCTACCATTCCCTTTATATAGCGGTTGTTACCCGCCAAATCAGGGAGCCGTTACTACGCGGTGATTACGCCAAAAGTTACCATTGGATTACCCCAACGGCTAGTTTGACTACGTTTGACGGTCCAACTTCGGCCACTCGGCTCGCCGACCCGATCACTACAACAGTGTCTTAATATTTCGTCGACCCGTTCGCCAAAGCTGCGACCAGAATGACTAGTTTCCTCCTTTATTCAGGAGCCCGCCGCCGATTCGACTGGATGTCCGCCTTGAAGCCGTATCGATCGCCAAGAACCACCGCCCAATCGACGACGGCCTCGGGGACTCGATGGGGATATGCCTACCGGGTATACCCCAGACGCTTCCGATCGCCCACGACTTTGGCGAGTGGGATGCAAGACAAGAATCGGATCAAGACCTGGCGTGGATCCAAGCGACTTGAAACTGAAGGCCCAGGAGAGTAGATAGGCCCAGTCGGATTAGGTTAAACGAGTACCGAAACCTTAACAAATTCGGATGAGATTTGTAAACCCTAGGGAGGGTGAGTCTATATAAACCTCCCTACAGGGCGTGTAGACATACGTTCCATCATACACCCAAGCGACTCGCCTCCTAGCCGCCGAGCTCGCCCCATTGTACCACCATCATAATACAATCTAGCAGGAGTAGGTCTTTACCCTCCGGGGGGCGAACCTGGGTAAAACCCTGTGTCTCCGCCCTCATCTCGCACCGCAAATGGCTGGCCATCCTTGACCCTCGTTCTACTACTCGCTGCCGATTTCAGCATCTACCGTGACCATTCCCACGACATTTTGGATGGTTAGGATGTCTAGCATCTCCAACCTTTGCAAATTCTCATCCAATATGAGAACATATATTATACTCTATTATATTGCAACCAAAACATTGTTTCAGATATCGTTATATCTGCCACACATGATGGTTTCTGAAACAATTCTTTCAGCTCCTAGATAAACTTGATATTAAAACAATCAAGAATCATGGAGGCAAACATGATATTTAAGATACTAACACTAGAATTGTTACTCTCGATTTAATACCAACTATTAAATTTCACGGAGTAAATAGAGTTTGCTGAAAGTTTGCAATAGGACTTTAAACTTTAGATTGACACTCAACACAATACGATACCAGTTCGTAAAGTATATATCCAAAATTCTATAGTTCTATTATCTCAATTACAACTATGCATAAGGTGGTGAACGAATGCCAATGACTACAAAAAATTATGCAAATTCACTTTGATTTAATTTATGATAAATTGAGTTCTACTAATCCAAATTGGAAATGAACTCCCACTCATAAACGACATCCCTCGTGCCTTTTTGGTGATTACATGAACCAAATCCACTACACCAAGTCCGATCATCACGTGAGTTTGCGTAGCTTCAAAGGCGAGCATCCATATGGTCATCATATCAAAACATATGACTCATTCTTAACCTTTCGGTCCGTGTTCCGAGGCCATGTCTGTACATGCTAGGCTCGCCAAGTAAGAACCTTAGTATTCGCGTGTGTAACTGTCTTACACCCAAAATATGCTCGTGGATTCAAGTACACCCGATCATCACGTGATGCCTAGAAGCGATGAATCATTGTCGGTGCATACTTAAGGAAGAACACATTATTATCTTGATATCTAAATGAGGGATCATCTTATTATGCTAATAAAACGCCAAACAAGCAATATAAGATGTAATCAAAACATCACATGTTTATTAGTGAAATGATATGGTTCCCGCATATGATCTCCATCATGTGCACCGTGGTATGATCTCTATCATACCTTTATGTGTAAGGCCAAGGTCTATGGAACTTACACGCTATGTGTGTTGTAAGAGTATCATCTCATACTTCTACTTACAACATCACCATATCATAACACTAGCCCAGCAACAATCTAAACTAGACGCCTCTAATTTATCTATTGCAAGTTTTACGTGGCTTAGGGCTTTCGAAGATAGAACCGTTCTTACCTACGAACATGAACCACAACGAGGATAACCAAATTGTTGACAACTTGTTGCAAATTAGATATTGACTATAGTAGGAGAGATAGACACCCGCTAGCCACTTATGCAAAACTAGTTGCATGTCAAGCGTGGAATGTGTCTCATGTGCAAGGACATGTAAAGTTTGTCCGGCCGCTTCATCCCACTATGCCACCAATATCCAAAGTACAACTAAGAAGCAATAAAATGATCATCATCGCCCACATACTCATATGTGTACTACCTGCAAAGTATCTACGCATAGATCCGGCTCGATACACCTTTGTAGGGTTCGCAACATAGAAAACAAAAAATTTCCTACGATGGGAACTATGTACCAAGATCTATCTACTAGATACAAACAACGGGCGGATGTATATCCGTAGAGAACATACCCTTGAAGACCGACAAAGCTTAACGAGTCCAAACTCGTGATTGATGTAGACGATCTCTTGCCGATCTCAAGATCGAGAGGAAGTCCTAGCGCCGTAAAACAGCAGCGCATCCGTGCTCACACACACGTTCGAGGCACCGAGCAACCTCTGCCTCCTCGCTCTAGCGATGCAGCGTAAGCACAACTCTTTCTTGCCGAAAAGCCACCGGGAACATGTATCTCGCTAGTCCGAGACCATGGGGGATAAATACTAGAGGGGGAGAGAGATCCTTCACGAGGAGGTGTGAGTGAGAGAGAGGGAGGGGGCTCCTTTTATAGGGAGAGGGGGGCACCCAAGGGTCCATGCGCCCAGCCATGGGGCTGCCCCCACCTCTTCCACATTCATGTGGGTGGACACTCCACTCACTCAAATGCCTTTCAATTCCCTCCACTCAAAAACCCACTCAAATTCCCATTAAATTTCCACCAAGTTTAATGCAAGCTCTCATTAAATAAAACTCCTTTTATTTATTCAGAATTTTGTCAATTACTTTAATGACAAACATTCACATATAACCCCTTGATAGTATTTCATTTCACATGCAGAAACACTTTCTGCAATTTCACCCGAAAACCCGTTTCGGTATCTAGTGAAATAAATTCCTGCGCTTGTTATTCTTTTCGGCATGAAACTTTTGCTCCAAATGGATGTCGGTGTATCTTAAGTGTGTCACCCTACGGTTCGCGAATAATGCGGACATGATTGATACCCCTTTCAGATCAATAATCAGAAGCGGGATCTTGAGACCCATACTGACTCCCACACATTCAACGATGACTTTCTTGTGATCGTCGGAACCTTTTACGCTAGTATCTTAATCCCTTTGTTTCGCGATATATTACATGTCTGAGATTCGATCATTGGTATCTCCATACCTAGTTTGATCTCGTTACTGACATGCACTCTTTTCTCGTTCCTTTGATATAACATTCTAGTGATCAAATCAGTTGCTTGCAAGCTAATCAATGTGATATCACCGAGAGGGCCCAGAGCATATCTATCCATCATCGGGATGAACAAATTCCACTCTCGATCCATGGGCCTCAACATAACACTTTAGTAGTTCTGAACCCATCTTTATAATCACCCTGTTACGGTGTGACGTTTGATGTTATCAAGAAACTCTTCCGGTGTTAGTGATTGACATGATCTCATGGTCTAAGGATTAGGATCACTTCGTAAGTTGTTATAGCAATATAAACTCAATGACTTTGATCGTAATGCTATAGTTCGAATGAATGTTCATCACACCATTACACTAATGTTGTGACCTCGTTATTAACAACATCCAATGTCCATGATCAGGAAACCTTTGATCATCTTGTTAATCAACGAGCTAGTTTATAAGAGAGGCATAACTAGGAACTTCCTTTTTGTTTATTAAACACACATGTATTAACGTTTCCGTATTAATACAATTATAGCATGTAAAATAAACATTTATCATAAATAAGGAATACGATAATAACCACTTTATTATTGCCTCTCGGGCATATTCCCTTCACTCCCATCAAATGGGGGAGCTCTGCCATTGCTGCCTCTGCGGCTCTCAGGTTTGCTGCTGTAGTATTGTATGTTGGCCGCATGGCTATTTCGTTGCTATTTTTTGGTGTTCTCTTTGACGTTGCATCTGCCAACTCCTCATGGAGGTTTCTCCGTCTTAACCTCGTTGCATCAAGACGGGTCTTTGCGCCCTTGACTCGATTTGCCGAGTTGAGCTCTCGGTTTGTGATATCCACATCTTGCTGTAACTGTGCTAACTCCTTTGCCTTCTCTAGAACCTTTATATTGGCCTCCTCTAACTCGGCCTGCACACGGTGCCGGATCAGCTGCTTGCGCTACTGGCTCTGCCAACTTGTCTATTGCCTCTTGCAGCTCTTTGGCACTTTTACTTCTAGCTATGTTATCTAGCTTTTCTAGCGGTTCCTTTGTTGTTCTTGCAGCCCTTGGAGTTTCCTCTTGATTTCCCCTCTCTGGATCCTCGTTCACTACGGGAGCTACCGGAGGTGCTGCCGGGTTAGGAGCTGTCATCATTACCTCGAAGGAGACGAGCTGGTGAAGTATTCCTGCGGCAGGAACCGCAGGTGGATCCGATGCCAGGATGACGCACTCTGGATACGCGCGCTCCACGCGCACCGCGACGTAGAACTGATGCTCGCCGAACTTGATGAAACGAGCGACCCTAGGGAACGACTTGGTCCTGAAGCATCCCGTGTTATCGCAGACGAAGTTGAGCATTCCAAACCTCTGGATGAGGCCGGAATAGATGCGCTCGCCGGTCTTGGCAATGATGTTGCCCGTCCGGATGAAGACTCCATCAAGCACCTGCTCCTGCCCCACGGTGGGCGCCAACTGTTGTGGTGGTGTGATACGCCCAATTTGCATCACCTTTCTATATCATAATTTACCTCTATTCATTGATATTTGTCTTATTATGAGGTATTACTTATGGCTTTTCATCTGTTTATGCATGTTGGATGATTCGTGGAGGATGGACTGCGGGAGTCTGGATTCTGATGGAAAAGAAGGTGTTTTGGTGCAATTTCGCAAAGATCAGAAAAATACCAGAAAATATGGAAACATATTATTTTACCAGAAGAATGAGGGAGCCAGAAGGAGGGACAAACAAAGGCCTTAGGGGGCCCACACCCCCCTAGGCACGGTCCCACCTGATCCCGCACCTAGGGCAGGTGTGGCCCACCTGCCCGGCCTCCGACTCCGCCCTTTCGCCTATATCTTCCCTACGGAACCCTGAGCCTCGAGGACCGACCACAGATAGATGTACGCCGCCTCTGGGGGGCGGAAAACACCGAGAGAGAAAGTTCTCTCCGGCAGATAGATTTCTGACAGGGGAATTCCTTCCTGGAGAGGGGAGACCATCGCTATCAACACCGTCATCAAGCTAGACTTCATCGGGATCATCATCATCCACACCATCATCTCCACCAGCACCATCATCACCACTCCGTCCCACTGTAACAATTGTGTTGGATATTGCTTTAGTTCTTAGGGGAAACTTCCCAGGTGTTGATCACTATTATAGTTGATGCTTGTGAGTGTAACTATTGGATTATTGTTTATGTACAGATTGTTATTCATTACCATATCATCTTTGATCTTGATCCATATGATGTCTTGTGAGTAGTTTGTTTAGTTCTTGAGGACATGGGAGAAGTCATGTTGTTAGTAGTGAATCTGTGATGAGTTATTATTCAATGGTTTAGTATTTAAGTTGTGGTGCTATTCTTCTAGTGGTGTCATGTGAATGTCGACTACATGATACTTCATCATTTATGGGCCTAGGGGAATGCATTGTGTATTTGGATACTAATTGTGGAGTTGCCAGAGTGATAGAAACCTGAACCCCAGTTAGGACACCTTTGCACAAGGGAACGTAGGATCTCAGAGTTTAAGGCTGTGGTTAGATTTATATCTTAATTACTTCCCTGTAGTTATGGATGTTTGCAGGGGGTTTAATCACAAGTATGTATTAGTCTAAGTACGGTCGATACATTAGCACAGGTTCACCCACACAACACTTACAACACCAGAGAAGAGTACTTAGCTATTTGAAGCACTTGACAGAATTCACATGTGTCACTCGTGAACGTTTGGTCCTTATAAGTATTTCCACCGACTTGTCCTTTGCTAAGAAAGGACTGGGCCACTTGCTCCGTTTGTTCGTTACCTTTGTTACTTGCTCCTTGCTTTGTTGCCTTGTCATAAAACCACTAAAAATCCGTTTGCTAAGTATTCATAGGGATTTCCTGCTCCATACCACTGTTCAGCACCTTCTGCTCCTCGTTGGGATCGACACTCCTATTTATCAAAAGTACTACGATAGACCCCCTATTTTCTGGCGCCGTTTCCGGGGAGTGAAGCGCTATTGAAGAGTGGAACTGGTCAGGGAAACTTTTACTGTGAGTATTGCTCTTGTTACTTCTTGTTACTGCTTGTTACTTTGTTTCCAATATGGATAACCAACTTGGTTTTCTGTTTGGGAAAACTACTACCACTACTAGGGTAGTAGATGAACCACCTCCTATTGAGATAGATCCTTTTAAGATACCTACAAGTATTGTTAATCGTGTTATGGATAATTATTATTTTGGGGATGGAACTGTCCATCCTGTTGATCACTTGCTTTTTATCCATGAATTATGCGGGTTGTTTAAGTGTGCAGGTATCACAACTGAATAGGTGAAGAAGAAGTTACTCTCCATATCCTTGAAAGGGAGAGCTGACGAATGGTATAAACTGTTGAAGAATGGACAATCCATGGAATGGGAGGAGATGGCATCTCTCTTTTACTCTAAATTGTATCCTCCTAGTGAGATTCATAAGGATAGAAATCTTATATATAACTTTTGGCCTCTTGATGGAGAGAGTACATCTCAAGCTTGGGGGAGATTGAAGTTACTAATGCTTAAATGTCCTATCCATGAACTCCCTAACAATATTATTCTCAATAACTTTTATGCTAGGCTTCCTCTTCATGATAAAGATTTACTAGATGATTCTTGTGCTGGATCATTCACACGTATGAAGGAAGAAGCTAAATGGGATCTCTTAGACCGTATTCAAGATAATACTGAAGCTTGGGAGAATGACAAAGGAAGAAATTCAGGTATAAACTATGATTATGAATGCATTAAATCTTTTATGGGAACTGATGACTTTCGTGATATTAGCAATGAGTTTGGTCTTGATTCCCAAAGTATTGCCAACTATTTTAAGGCCTTTGCCTCTTACATAGAAACTCCCAAGAAGAAGTGGAATAAGTACCATGCTCCGTATAAACATGTTGTTAATCATGTTCCAGTTAGAAGTACTCAAGTTTGTACTACTAATCATATTATGCCTGAACCTCATGTTGAGAAAATGCCTTTACCATCTAAGGTAAAGGAGTATTCTATGATTATTAGTGCAAATAATAAAGTTACAATGAAAACTATGGAGTCTGGTAAGCAATTGAATGTTGAACCTGTGGTAGCTATTATGAAAGACACTATCACTAGAAATATAGAGGATGAGCATATTGTCTTCTGTGAAGATGCTTCTAATATTATCTCTCATCCTAGTAAGGCTAGAACATCTAGTGTTCCTGTGCTTTCTGTTAAAATTGGTGTTCATTACTATTATGGTTTATGTGATATTGGTGCTAGTTCTAGTGCTATTCCTTATGAGCTTTACATGGAAATTATGCATGAGATTGGTCCTTGTGAGCTTGAGGACATTGATGTGGTTATGCACCTTGCTAATAAGGAGACCATTTGCCCAATTGGCATTGTAAGAGATGTGGAGGTTCTTTGTGGTAAGATTAAGTATCTTGCTGATTTTCTAGTGCTTAATTCAACAGCTAGCAAACTTGTCCTATCATTTTTGGTAGACCTTTCTTGAAAACTTGGGGAGATATTATTGATTGTAAGAAGGAAAAAGTTTTAACTAAGTTTGATGGAGATTCTTAAGATTTTAACATTTCCAAATTTGCTAAAGCTCCTTGTGAAAATAGCTTGCCTAATAAAGATTTCAGGATGGAACAACTTGCTTCTATTGATCCGGTTTATGACCTTGGACCTCTTTTTGATGACTATAAGTATGCTTATTATGATGATAAAGTTGTTTCCAGTGACAGTTATATTGTCAACTTTATTCAAAGTTCTACTGAAAGTTATTTTGAGAGAGGGAAACATGGTTTTATGCATCTCAATGATGTTAAGTTTCCATGTTTTATGTTGAAAGCTTTAAAGTTTCATTTGTTTTGTCTTCCTATGCTTGTGGCTTTTTGCTTCAACAATTCTTTTTCTCATGATACCCCCATGCATAGTAAGTGGGTTAGACTCAAGTGTGTTGGTTATTGCTTCTTGATGCTCTCTTTCACTTCAAATATATATCTCCTTTGTGAGCATCTTTGGAAGTTTCGAGCCTAACTTAAAGGCATTAAAGAAAAGTACTTGTTGGGAGATAACCCAAGAGTTTTGTCAAGTCTTGGAAGTTATTACCTCTGTAATAACCACTCCTTATCCTTTTTGTTTTGGTTTTGTGTCAAGTTCAACTACTTTTGTGAAGTAGAGGAGTTGTGAAAAGTGGCTGTCCCGGGACAGATTTTTGTGATGTATTGTAAAAATTCGTGAGGAATATCAGTACGTCGGATGGAGCTGCATTTTTCTGAGCTTGTTCTCCAAGTTGTTACCCAACTTTCATCGGTTCTGCACTTTTTGATTTGAGCAACAGAAGGTCTTCAAAAAAAATCAATCTTTACCTGCTGGTCTGTTTTGACAGATTTTTGCCATCATTTGCATTTTCCTCTTACAGAAGCTTTTGTTTTGATGGGTTTTCAGTTGAAGTGTTTACCAAAGGTTTATTATTTTTCTTACAGTAATGTTGTCATTGATTTGTACAAGGGGTTTTGTAAGAAGAAAATTTCCAGGAGAACGAGAAAAGGAATCTACAGAGTTCGTCTTTGAATAGGTAAAAGTGGTGAAAACAGAAGTTTCATGAAACTCTAATCTTTTTATATTTTTAATGTTTTTAATACATAAGGAAAGTTACAAGACGAAAATGAATAGGAAACGGAGCCCGGGGTGGACAAACCCACCCCAGGCGCGGGCCTAGCCTAGCTGCGCTCTGTCTCCGCCTCGTTTCCGTGTCAAAACCTTCCTTATGCATTGAAACTTCGTAATATATAACCCCTCGGGTGAAGGGTTTCGCGGCATAGTAAATCAAAATTTTCTACGGATGCGAACAGAGGGAAAGCCAAGATCTAATCTAGGAGATGCAAACAACGAGAGAGATTGGATTAGATCTTCATACCCTTGAAGATTCGCACAACGGAACGTTCGTCGGAACGTGGGTGATGTAGTCGTACTCGCTTCTCCTCCTCACGATCCGATCTGATCTAGCACCACAAGTGGCGATGCCTCTGTGAGATGCACACGTGCGGGACCTCGACGTCTCCTCCTTCCTTGGTCCAGCAAGTATGGTGGAGAGATGGGTTGGATCTACAACGCGACGGCGCGGTGCAATTGGTGGAGAATTTCTGTGGCAGGGCTTCGCCTACAAGCAGTCGGGAGGGAGAGAGGAGGGCAGCAGGGCGGCTAGGGTTGGAGGGGAAGGTGTTGGGGGTTGGTGCACCCCTAGCCCTCTATATATAGAGGGGTGGGTGCAGCCCTAGCCCCTCCCCCAAGCCAAGGCCGGCGGCCCCAAGGAGGATGAGTGGGGGGCAAGGAAACCCCCCCCTTCTAGAAGCTCTATCTAGAGTTTAAACCTCTCTTGGCCGGCTGGGCCCTATGGGGCCTTGTGCCCCTGGACCAATGCGGCCAGGGCACTCCCTCATAGGCCCATGCCCCCTCCCGGAAGGTGGGGCCACATTGGTCCCCTTCCGGAAGGTTCTAGAATCTTCCGGTACATCTTGATTAACCTTAACAATTCAACTCCAAAAACGACCGCCTTATATGAATCTTATACTCCGGACCACTCCGAACCTCTCGTGATGTCCCGGATCCCATCCGAGACCCGAACAAAAACTCATAAACCAATTATCCAATCTATCCTAGCCGAGACACGTTAAGTGTGTGACCCCGCGGGTTCGAGAATATGCAGACATGATCTTCTATCAATAATCAACAACGGGGTCTGGAAACCCATATTGACTCCCACACATTCATTGATGATCATATCGGATGAACCACGATGCCAGGATTCAATCAATCCCATATATATATTCCCTTCGTCTCGCGATATTTTACTTGCCCGAGATTCGATCGTCGGTACCGTCATACCTAGTTCAATCTGCTCACAGAAGTACTTTACTCGTTCGTAATCCAATATCACTTTGTGATTAACTCCTTAACCACATGCTTGCAAGCGGTCTTGATATCGACACGAGTGGGCCCAAGTATATCTCCGACTTGGGAGGACAAATCCCATATCGATACATACAACCCAATGATACTTTCCGATCACCGAGACACCTTTATGATCACCCTCTCATAGGATGACGCTTTGATGACCTCAAAGCTTTCTTCGATACTGTGGAGTTGTATTATCTCATGGTCTAAGGAATACAATATTTGACATAAGAAAAGCTTCAAAGACGAACACGATAACACGATCTAGTTGCTTCGCTTAGTTTGGTCTCATCACCATATCATTCTCCCAATGATATGATCTCATTATTAATCGACAACTCATGTCCATGGTTAGGAAACCTTAACCATCATTAATCAATGAGCTAGTCCATAGAGGTGTACTAGGGACACGGTGTTGTTCACAAACCACACAAGTATTAAAGTTTCCGCTTAATACAATTCTAGCATGGAATATAAACATTATCATGAACAAGAATTATAATAATAACATCTTTATTATTGCCTCTAGGACATAATTCCAACAGTCTCCCACTTGCACTAGAGTCAATAATCTAGTTTACATCTGGCAACAATCTCACACCCATGGCACTGAGGTGCTGATCATTTTTACACGTGGAAGAGGTTTAGTCAATGGATCTGCGACATTCAAATATGTATGTACTTTGCTAATCTTCAGATCTCCATCTGCTATATAATCTCGGATTATATGAAACTTGCGGTTGATATGCTTGGTCTTTGGATGATATCTTGGTTCCTTAGCGAGTGCTATGGCGCCAGTGTTGTCACACAATATCTCCAGTGGGTCCAATGCACTTGGAACCACGCCAAGCTCAGTGATGAAGTTTCTGATCCAAACTCCTTCACTTGACGCTCGCAGCCATGTATTCCGCTTCTCATCAGATCCCGCGATCACGCTTTGCTTGCAGCTTCTCCACAGCCTCCTCCCTTCAAAATATACACGTATCCTGTCTGAGATTTAGAATCATCCTTGTCGGTGTCAAAACTAGCGTCGACGTAACCTTTTACGACGAGCTGTTCATCACCCCCATAGACTAAGAACATTTCTTTAGTCCTATTTAGGTACTTTAGGATGTTCTTCACTGTCCAAAGGTTCCACTCCTGGATCACTTTGATATCTGCTCGTCAAACTAAGAGCATTGGACACATCCGGTCTAGTACACAGCATGGCATACATGATAGAACCTATGGCCGAGGCATAATGCACTTTGCTCATAGCTTCTCTATCATTCACCGTAGCTGGACACTGAGCCTTGCTCAATATCTTACCTGACAACATAGGCACTGAACCTTTTTTTGCCTTATCCATTTTGAACCGTTTCAGAACTTTGTCTAGGTATGCACTCTGGCTTAAAGCTATCAAGCGTCTTTGTCTATCTCTATAGATCTTGATGCCCAATATATAAGCAGCTTCACCTAGGTCTTTCATTGAAAAACACTTGTTCAAATAACTCTTCACATCGTTAAGCATGTTGATGTCATTTCCGATAATCAATATGTCATCCACATATAGTACCAGAAACGTCACCGGGCTCCCACTCACTTTCTTGTAGATGCAAGCTTCGTAGCAATTTGGAACAAATCCAAAGCTCTTGATCACTTGATCAAAACGAAGGTTCCAACTCCGAGATTCTTGCTTCAGTCCATAAATGGAACGCTGAAGTTTGCATACTTTATCAGCATCCTTAGGATCGACAAAACCTTCGGGTTGCATCATATACAACTCTTCATCAATGTTGCCATTGAGGAAAGCAGTCTTGACATCCATCTGCCATATTTCATAATCATGAAATGCAGCAATTTCTAATAAAATCCGAATGGACTTAAACATCGCTATGGGAGAGAAAGTCTCATCGTAGTCAACACCTTGAACTTGTCGAAAACCTTTCGCGACAAGCCGTGCTTTATAGACGGTAACATTACCATCCGCGTCCGTTTTCTTCTTGAAGATCCATTTGCACTCAACGGCCTTTCGGTCGCTAGGAGGGTCCACCAAAGTCCATACTTGGTTTTCGCTCATGGATCCCAATTCGGATTTCATGGCTTCTAGCCATTTCTCGAGTCGGGCTCATCATCGCTTCCTCATAGTTCAGACGTTCACCGCCTTCTACTAACAAGACAGTCAAGACAGGTTGTGCATTCACTCAGAGGGGCACGCGACCTTGTCGACCGCGACGCTCAAGAGCAAGATCGTCAAGCTTCATGATCCTTGTCATTAGCTTCCTCTATTGTTGGTGCAGCGACATCGAACAATTTCAGTCGCGCTACTCTCCAATTCAAGAGAAGGTTCAATAACCTCGTCTAGCTCTACTTTCCTCCCACTCACTTCTTTCGAGAGAAACTCCTTCTCAAGAAAGGAACCGTTCTTTGACAAACACTTTGCCTTCGGTTACGTGATAGAAGGTATACCCAATAGTTTCCTTAGGGTATCCTATGAAGACGCATTTCTCCGCTTTGGGTTCGAGCTTGTCCGGCATCAACTTCTTGACGTAAGCTTCGCATCCCCAAACTTTAAGAAACGACAACTTAGGTTTAGCACCAAACCACAGTTCATACGGTGTCGTCTCAACGGATTTAGATGGTGCCCTATTTAAAGTGAATGCAGCGGTTTCTAATGCATAACCCCAAAATGATAAAGGCAAATCAGTAAGAGACATCATTGATCGGACCATATCTAATAGGGTTCGATTCCGGCGTTCAGACACACCATTGCGCTGTGGTGTTCCGGGTGGCGTGAGTTGCGAAAAAAATCCGCTTGCTTTAAGATGCGTGAGAAAATCATAACTCAAATATTCACCTCCACGATCAGATCGTAGAAACTTAATCTTTCTGTTATGATGGTTCTCCACTTCATTCTGAAATTCTTTGAACTTTTCGAATGTTTCAGATTTATGTTTCATTAAATAGATATACCCATATCTACTTAAGTCATCGGTAAAAGTGAGAAAATAGCGATATCCACCGCGCGTCGAAACACTCATCGGTCCGCATATATCGGTATGTATGATTTCCAACAAGTCCGTTGCTCGCTCCATTATACCGGAGAACGGGGTTTTGATCATCTTGCCCATGAGGCATGGTTCGCATGTGTCAAATGATTCAAAATCAAGAGACTCCAAAAGTCCATCATAATGGAGTTTCTTCATGCGCTTTACACCAATATGACCTAGACGACAGTGCCACAAATAAGTAGTATTATCACTATCTACTTTGCATCTCTTAGCCTCAATGTTATGGATGTGTGTTTCATCCCTTTCGAGATTTAGAAGAAATAAACCATTCACAAGAGGTGCATGACCATAAAAGATGTTACTCATATAAATAGAACAACCATTATTCTCCGATTTAAATGAATAACCGTCTTGCAATAAACAAGATCCAAATAATGTTCATGCTCAACGCAGCACATAATAACACTTATTAAGGTTTAAAACTAATCCCAAGGTAAAACTAAGGAGAGCGTGACGGCCATCACATCAACTCTTGATCCGCTGCCAACGCAAGATCGTCACCTCATCCTCGCAAGACGCCGCTCATTCCGTAGCTCCTGCTTCGAGTTACAAATATTAGCAATTGAACCAAGATCAAATACCTGTGCACTACAACGAGGGCTAGTAAGGAAAACATCAATAACATGCATATCAAATATACCTTTGATGGTGCCACCTTCTTGTCCGCTAAGTACTTGGACAGCCATGCGCATGACCCTTGTCCTTGCAATAGAAGCACTCAAGGTCCGGTTTAGGACCGACTTGAGCTTCTTCTCATAGGGCAACACGCTTGCCGCCGCCTTTCTTGAAGGGCTTCCTTGCACCCTTACCTTTCTTGAAGGTGGGCTTGTTGACCATCAACACATGATTATTCTTTTTGATGTTCACCTCCGCTACTTTCATCTTAGCAAAGAGCTCAGTGATCATATCAGTGGAACCAATCTGATTGTGATCAACTACAAAACTTTTGTAGCTAGGAGTGTCAATCTTGAGCTCCTCTGGAATCTTGCAGTCCAGTTGCTCAAGGCGTTGAGTGTAGCCCGTCATCTCAATGGCGCGCTCACTAACGGAACTCCCTTCCTCCATCTTGTAGTTAAAGAATTTCTTAGAGATCTCATATCTCTCAGAACGGGCTTGAGTCTGAAACATGTTTTTCAGCTCCTCGAGAATCTCAAAGGGCCCAACGAACTCCTCAAAACGATTTTGAAGATCCGATTCCATAGCATACAACATGGCGATCTTAATCAAATCATAATCATCCTTGCGCGACTGATAAACAGCTTTTTCATCAGCCGGCGCATCTATAGCAGGGGCGTCACCTAGCGCTTTCTCAAGGACATAGTCCTTTTGTCCGCCAGCGAGAATGATTCTTAATGCGAACTATTTGGTGAAGTTAGACCCATTGTTTCTAAGCTTTTCTATCTCAGCAAAAACGTTGAAGTTGAAGTTGGACTTGGCCATGTGATCTACAGTATTTGCAAGTACAATTTAGACTATGTTCATGATAAATAGTTCAACTTAATCAAAATACTAGATGAACTCCCACTAAATTCAACATCCCTTAAGTTGTTTAGTGAACACGATCCAAATTCACCACACCTAATCCGATCATCACGAGAAGAGATGTGGTTTCAATGGTGGACAACAAAGTGTCGATCATATCATTCATATGACTCATGCTTAACCTTTCGGTTCTTGTGTTCTGAGGCCATGTCTGTACATGCTAGGCTCGTCAAGTTAGACCCAAGTATTTCCGCGTGTGCAAAACTGGCTTGCACCCGTTGTATGTGAGCGTAGAGTCTATAGCACCCGATCATCACGTGATGCTTGGACACGATTTAACTTTCGCAATGGTGCATACTTGGGGAGAACACAGCTTTTATCTTGATCTTTAAGTGAGGAATCATCTTATAATGCTACCGTCATGATCTAAGCATGATAGGATACATAAAAGGATAAACATCACATGCATATAACTTTAATGTGACATGGTATAGCCAATCTTCGCAATGATCTCCATCTTGTGCGTTAAGCATGATCTCCATCACTCCACCATGATTGCCTCCACCACGAATAGCACTACAACTATTGCTAACTACTTAGCAATAAAGTGAAACTATTACATGGCGCATAAGAAGTTGACACACAGGTCATACACAATTATAAAGACAACCATATATTCTCGCCGTTGTGTACTCATCGACATGCAAGTCGTGAAACATTACAAAACATGATCATTGCATACATTATACACATCACATCTTGGGCCATACCATATCACAGAAAACACTCCCTGCAAAAACAAGTTAGACACCTCTACTTTGTTGTTGCATGTTTTACGTGGCTTATGGGAGTAGATGCTAAGAACGATTATTACCTACGGAAAGCCACAACGGTGATATTATGGTTGCCAAACTCCGGTGTTAATCCCATGACAACTATAGTGAGAGAAACTGACATACACCAGCAGCATGTGTGGAACAAGCCACACGTCAAGTGCGGAGCCGGTCTCGCGAACGACGTCGCGTAAGGTTGGCCTGGACCGATTCAATCTCACTATCCCGCGTCATAAGAAGAACACAAACAAGAGGCTTGCAATAGAAAACATCAACGCCCGCAACAACCATGTTGCGTTCTACTCGTGAAACACATCTACGCATAGATCTAGCTCTGATACCACTGAAGGGTTTCGCGGCATAGTAAATCAAAATTTTCTACGGATGCAAACAGAGGGAAAGCCTAGATCTAATCTAGGAGATGCAAACAACGAGAGAGATTGGATTAGATCTTCATACCCTTGAAGATTTGCACAATGAACGCTCATGAACGTGGGTGATGTAGTCGCATTCTCTCCTCCTCGATCCGATCCGATCTAGCACCACAAGTGGCGATGCCTCCGTGAGATGCACACGCGGCACCTCGGACGCCTCCTCCTTCCTTGGTCCAGCAAGTATGGTGGAGAGATGGGTTGGATCTACAACGCGACGGTGCAATTGGTGGAGAATTTCGGCAGGCTTCGCCACAAGCGATGGAGGGAGAGAGGAGGGCAGCAGGCGGCTAGGGTTGAGGGGAAGGTGTTGGGGGTTGGTGACCCTAGCCTCTATATATAGGGGTGGGCGCCTTAGCCCTCCCCCAAGCCAAGGCAAGGGCCCCAAGGAGGAAGAGTGGGGGCAAGGAAACCCCTTCTAGAAGCTCTATCTAGAGTTTAAACCTCTCTTGGCGCTGGGCCCTATGTGCCCCTGGCCCAATGCGCCCGTGGCACTCCCTCATAGGCCCATGCCCCTCCCGTAAGGTGGGGCCACGTTGTTCCCTTCCGGAAGGTTCTAGAAGCTTCCAGATAATATCGATTAACCCGAACAATTCAACTCCAAAACTGCACGCCTTATATGAATCTTATTCTCCGGACCACTCCGGAACCTCTCGTGATGTCCGGATCCCATCCGAGACTCAACAAAAACTCATAAACCAATTATCCAATCTATCCTAGCGTTGAGACACGTTAAGTGTGTGACCTGCGGGTTCGAGAATATGCGCACATGATCTTCTATCAATAATCAACTGGGTCCGAAACCCATATTTACTCCCACGCATTCATCGATGATCATATCGGATGAACCACGATGCTAGGATTCAATCAATCCCATATATATATTCCTTCGTCTCGCGATATTTTACTTGCACGAGATTCGATCGTCGCATGCCGTCATACCTAGTTCAATCTCATTCACAGCAAGTACTTTACTCGTTCCGTAATCCGATATCACTTTGTGATTAACTCCTTAACCACATGCTTGAAAGCGGTGTTGATATCGATTACCGAGTGGGCCCGAAGTATATCTCTCCGACTTGGGAGGGACAAATCCCATCTCGATACATACAACCCAACAGATACTTTCCGATCACCTGAGAGACACCTTTATGATCACCCTCTCATAGGATGACGTTTGATGACCTCAAAGCTTTCTTCCGATACCAGGGAGTTGTATTATCTCATGGTCTAAGGAATACAACATTTGACATAAGAAAAGCTTTGCAAAGACGAACACGATAACACGATCTAATTGCTTCGCTTAGTTTGGGTTTGTCCACCATATCATTCTCCCAATGATATGATCTCATTATTAATCGACAACTCATGTCCATGGTTAGGAAACCTTAACCATCATTAATCAATGAGCTAGTCCATAGAGGCGTACTAGGGACATGGTGTTGTTCACAAACCACAAAAGTATTAAAGTTTCCGCTTAATACAATTCTAGCATGGAATATAAACATTATCATGAACAAGAATTATAATAATAACATCTTTATTATTGCCTCTAGGGCATAATTCCAACATCGGGTTCCTCGACGTTCGTGCATCATGTTCTCATCGTGTTTTCTTTTCGATCTGTTTCTGTCAGGAAATCTTCTCAAGTTTAGAGCACCATGGTCTCCGCCAACGACAAAGGCAAGAAGCCCGAGGAAGACGTTCCTCACAAACCCAAGGAGGAGGAGATTTTGGTAGGTTATGAAGGAGACATGGAGGAGGACAAGCAACCGGACACCCGCGCTACCGTCGCAAGCATTGGATTGGTGGCAAAACCTACCAAGCTTAAGAGGACAGCACAGATGTCTACAGGAGGGAAAACTCCACGCCATATCCTCTCTCCACGGTCATCTCCTCCTCGTACCCCTTGTTCTAACCGTGCAGGGAAGAAACACTCTAATTTGGAAGAATGGAGAAAGAATAACAAGGACTGGTATCCTAGGTCCGAGTTGATCATGGTCTGCATTGAGCATAATTCGGAGTTAATTTGTACTCTGATCTTCGATATGGAGGATTTGAAGAAACTTATTGAAGAGCTTATCAAGATAACACCACCATCACCGAAGGATTAATTCATCATCAGGTTTGGCATCCCCTTGGCTTGTTCCAAGCTTGGGGGAGTGCCACGGTATCACCACCATTACCTTTTATATTTTACCTTTTTAGTGGATTCATATCTGTGGTAGAGAGGTTATCTTATAGTTTTTTTTGCATGTGGAAGTATCTATCCTTTAGTTGATTATCTATGTATCCCTTGGTGTGAGTGCCTTTACTGGAATATTAATGAGAAGTCTCATCTTTTACTTTTTGCACTTCTTATTTTAGTTTGCAATCTTGTATGATGGATCTTGTTGATCGGTATTGGCACCACTTTGGGATCATCAAGTGGATCTAAATTGGTTTTGGCAAACCGAGTTCTGGTCAGTAGCAATACTTTTTGAGGTTTGAAAGAGAAAGAGAAAAAGCTTACATGTATTTTGTATCATTTGTTTTCTTTCTTGTTGGCTCATAAGCTTAGTATTCTTTTTTTAAGATTCTTTTGTGTCTTCAAGGAAGATTGCATGTTTGGCTTTATTACTTGTATGTTTGCTTGTTTATTTCAACTCTCTTGCTTGCTACCCAGCCTTGCTAGCCAAAAACCTGTTTTGAGAAGGCATACTTCTCATGTTTTCAAATCCCTTTGAACCAAAACTCTTGACACTTGTGTCCACCATATCTACCTAGTAGATTTTACTATTCCAAGCAAACTCTCAAGCTTCATCTACCTTTCGAATTAAAAATTATTTTGTTATGTGAAAACTAGTTAGTAAAGCTCCTGCAAACTTGATGGCACACTTTATTTCTTTTGCCCCTAATAGACTTGAAACATTGTGAAGATCGAAGTTGTATATGCTAGCACCTATACATTGGAATTAGCAGAACTGTGCTGTCATGGGGAACGTTTTCAACATTGCACTTGTACTCTATACACAATTGATATCGTGCTCTTTTGTCTATGGATGTCAACGGTATAAAATAAAGAGGGAACTTGTAAGTCCATGGAGTTTATATCCTGTGTTAGAGAAACGCCTTGCTTAATCATGGTGGAAACTTGCAGCATCACCATAGTGAGTCATCTGAAGCATCCTCGATAAAAAAGTTATGCACATAGTAAATAAAAAGATCGCGGAGATGCTCATTGTCTGCTTGCCTTGTCATTTTGGTTATATGATAGCTCCTGTACCATGTGCAAGGGGTACCCCGTTGGCGGTTCTCAATGATATGCAAATACTTACAATGACAAGAACTTACCTGTGACCAAAGTTGGGTAGCATGAGGAGTGGCCCTCGTATGGACATGAGATTGCCAACTTATATTTCGTCAAGCATATACTCCATCTTTGTTCACTTTAACCTTAATCATCTCAAGATGCCTATGATAGGGGCAATGAGGGCTTAAAGCTAGTAAGTACCATAACCTTTTGGAAGATCTTTATGACTTGTAATCCCTGCTTCCCTCTATGAAGGGACCTTTCTCCCACTTCTAAGTTGAGTCAGTAAACCTACTTCCTCTCTATCTCCAGCAAGTAATTGAGTTGTTGTGTTTCAAGCATTCATATGGTGATTTATTCAATCATGTTCTTTATCTTCCTTGTTTGCACAAAACTCTTATCTATTGAGTATTACTTTGAAAGCCTTCACTTGTGAAAAACCTTTTGAGCAAATAGTGATCCTATTTTGAATCTTCTACAAAAAGCTTTTGTGAAACTGTTTGCCAGGTGTTCTTTGACCAAGAACAAGTTTGCCAATTCCAATTATGATTTATCTTTATGCATCTCTGTTGTGAATGTTGTACTTGGTTGCAAGCCAAGTTATATAATGGTGAGTTGCTTTCTTATATGAGTTGTGCAATGGTAAGTGTGATGCTTCTTGTCCGTATTCTTTTATCGACACTTCACTCCATAAACATGTGGACATGTTTACTAAGCTCAGTTTTCGCTTGGGGACAAGCGGAGTCTAAGCTTGGGGGAGTTGATACGCACAATTTGCATCACCTTTATATATCATAATTTACCTCTATTCATTGATATTTGTCTTATTATGAGGTATTACTTATGGCTTTTCATCTGTTTATGCATGCTGGATGATTCTTGGAGGATGGACTGTTGGAGTCTGGATTCTGATGGAAAAGAAGGCGTTTCGGTGCAATTTCGCAAAGATCAGAAAAATACCAGAAAAATATGGAAACATATTATTTTACCAGAAGAATGAGGGAGCCAGAAGGAGGGACAAAGAAGGGCCTCAGGGGGCCCCCACCCCCTAGGCGCAGGCCCACCTGACCCCGTGCCTAGGGCAGGCGTAGCCCACCTGCCCGGCCTATGACTCCACCTCTTCGCCTATATATTCCCTACATAACCCTAAGCCTCGGGGAGCGACCACAGATAGATTTCCGCCGCCTCTGGGGGCGAAAAACACCGAGAGAGAAAGATCTCTCCGGCAGACAAATTTCTGCCGAGGGAATTCCTTCCCAGAGAGGGGGGGCCGTCACCATCAACACCATCATCAAGCTAGGCTTCATCGGGATCATCGTCATCATCCACACCATCATCTCCACCAGCACCATCATCACCATTCCGTCCTGCTATAACAATTGTGTTGGATATTGCTTTAGTTCTTAGGGTAAACTTTCCCGGTGTTGATTACTATTGTAGTTGATGCTTGTGAGTGGAACCATTGGATTATTGTTTATGTTCAGATTGTTATTCATTATCATATCATCTTTGATCTTGATCCATATGATGTCTTGTGAGTATTTCATTTAGTTCTTGAGGACATGGGAAAAGTCATGTTGTTAGTAGTGAATCTGTGATGAGTTATTATTCAATGGTTTAGTATTTAAGTTGTGGTGCTATTCTTCTAGTGGTGTCATGTGAATGTCGACTACATGATACTTCACCATTTATGGTCCTAGGGGAATGCATTGTGTATTTGGCTACTAATTGTGGGGTTGCCGGAGTGAAAGAAACCTGAACCCCCGTTAGGACACCTTTGCACAAGGGAGCGTAGGATCTCAGAGTTTAAGGTTGTGGTTACATTTATATCTTAATTACTTTTCTATAGTAACGGATGTTTGCAGGGGGTTTAATCACAAGTATGTATTAGTCCAAGTGTGGTCGGTACATTAGCACATGTTCACCCACACAACACTTACAATACCAGAGAAGAGTACTCAACTATTTGAAGCAAAAACACTTGACAAAATTCACATGTGTCCTCGAGAACTTTTGGTCCTTATAAGTATTTCCACCAGCTTGTCCTTTGCTAAGAAAGGATTGGGCCACTTGATCCATTTGTTCATTACCTTTGTTACTTGCTCCTTGCTTTGTTGCCTTGTCAGAAAACCACTAAAAATCCGTTTGCTAAGTATTCATAGGGATTTCGCCCATACCAATTGCTCAAAGACCTTCTGCTCCTCGTTGGGATCGACACTCCTATTTATCGAAAGTACTACGATACACCCCCTATACTTGTGGGTCATCATGGTGTCATGACAGATGCCATGGGTAGGCTTAAGTTGGGGGACGAATGGATGCTTGAGGTCACCGGGGAGGGTGTACACGGTCTTGACGCACACGAAGAACAAGATGAACTCTCCACACTTGGGAATTTTATTGATACTATATGTTTACAAGTGCTCCTTGAGCTATATGAACAAAGCTTTAGTGCCTTAGTTGCGTACTATCCCCCCTTCTCTAACCCTAGCTATACCCCTCCTTATATAGGCGATGGCTAGCTAGGTTACACCCCTTTGGGTCCTAGGGTTACTATTTGGATCTTGGTCTTCACTGTACGGGCTGGGTCATGGGCTTGTACTAAGCCCAGTGGCCCAGTCCATAAAGCTTGACAGCTAACGGTCTTCACGTATGTAGCCTCTAGTTCCCTTTGGCGTCATGCAGTAACTTTGTACGTCAGCCCTTACTTTAGGCGTCACCCGACTCCTTTCGTGTCATCCGGCATCGCCCTTCTCTTTTGACTGTGCTTTGCCATGGTCCCTCCTGAACCTCACCCGGAAAGGTGCCACGCGTTCCATCTGACTCGGCCCTTCCTCGTGAGACTCGGCTCGTTGGTTCCTGCAAGATTAACATACTTGTCTTATATGGGCCGACATGATTCCTATGTCGGCCACACATGACTATCTTACCCGGCCGTCCTTACTCGGCCTAGTTCTTTATTTACTCGGTGTAAGCCAAGCTGGGCAATGTTTTACCCTTTATGACCCTACCGGGGTTGTCCCCCTGACACTCTCCCTTTGAGCCATTTCCAACGCACATCGTCACCTCGTCTCTTGCTAGTCTTCGCTTATTCTGCAGCACTTGTTTTGAGTTACAAATATGAGCAATCGAACTAGTATCAAATATCCAGGAACTACTACGACTACTAGTAAGATACACATTAATAACATGTATATCGAATATACCTTTCTTCTTGATGTTGCCGTTCTTTAGATTTGCCAGGTACTTGGGGCAATTCTGCTTCGAGTGACCTTCGCCCTTGCAGTAAAAGCACTCAATATCAAGCTTAGGACCAGCCTTGGGCTTCTTAGTAGGCGCGACAACTTTCTTTCCCCTCTTCTTGAAGTTACCCTTCTTCTTAGGCTTGCCTTGCTTCTTGAAACTGGTGGTCTTATTGACCATCAACACTTGGTTCTCTTTCTTGATCTCCAATTCCATAGACTTGAACATGGAGAAGATTTCAGGCAACGACTTATCCATGCACTGCATGTTGTAGTTCATCAGAAAGTTCTTGTAACTAGGTGACAGTGATTGGAGGACACGATGAATACACAACGCATTAGGAATCATTATTTCCAAATCTGTGAGTTTATTCGTGTGCCTAGACATTTTAAGCACATGCTCGCTAATGGAGCTGCCCTCTTCCATCTTGAAGTTAAAGAACTTCTCGGAGGCTTCATAGCTTTCCACGACCACGTGAGTCTCGAATATCATTTTGAGCTCATTGACAATATCATGAGGGTCATGGTTCTCAAAGCACTTCTGAAGCTCTGATTTCAAATCGTACAAGATGGCACACTAAACTATGGAGTATTGATTCTTCCGAGTGAGGTAAACATTTTTCACCTCATCGGTAGCATCATCTATATGCGGGTCACCCAACAATGCATCCAACACATAGGTCAACTGACCAGTATTGGGGACAATCCTCAAGTTGCGGAACCAGTCCGTGAAGTTTCTTCCATTGTTTTTCAACTTTTCTTTCTCTAGGAACGCATTAAAATTGATGGTAGGAGCCGCCATGATCTACAACATATTTACAAAGACTGAGTTTATGATAAATTGAGTTTATATTTAATTCTTAAATTAACTAGGTGAACTCCCACTCAAAACAATATCCCTCACATTATTTTAGTGATCACACGAACCAAATCCACTACACCAAGTATGATTATCACGAGAGATGATGTAGCTTCAAAGTCGAACAATCAACATGTTCTTCATATCAATCATATGACTCATGCTTTACCATTCGGTATTTCGTGTTCCGAGAGCATGTTTGTAAATGCTAGGCTCGTCAAGGTTAACCTTAGAATCCGCATGTGCAAATCTGGCTTGCACCCGTTGTATGCACAAGTAGAATCTATCACACCAGATCATCACGTGGTGCTTCGAAACGACGAGTCTTAGAAATGGTGCCTACTAAGGATGAACACTTTATTACTTGATATTTAGTGAGAGGGATCATCTTATAATGCTACCGTCGCAATCTAAGCAATACAAGATGCATAAAAGGATTAACATCACATGCAATTCATAATGTGATATGATATGTCCTTTGTTCTTGTGCCTTTGATCTTCATCTCCAAAGCAAGAACATGATCTCCATCATTACCAGCGTGGTGTCAAGGTCAATGACGCTGTTTCATGGTAGTGGTCCGACCCAATCCTTGTGATAGCACGCAGCGAGCACAGAGGATAGGCCAATTCCCAATCAACCGAGACCAGGATCCTATCCAGCACGCTCCGGATAGGGGCAACCCGGTTGTTTGTCTACGTGTATCCCCCCACACACGGGTGATCTCTCGAAGGGCCAGGTCAGCAATACAATCATTGAACAACCGCATCCTAGGGAGGTCCACATTATCCGAGCTCTTATCGTCAGGTGATCTAATCAAATTGAAATCCCCTCCCACGACCACCGGGGTGGTGCACCTCTCTACCTTGGCAGATAGCTCCGCTACGAAGGCCGGGGACCTACGATGGTCCGCAGGTCCATAAATAATAATGACCTCCCATCTGAGGTTATTCCGTCTATTGGTGAGGGACATGCTCATGAAAAATTCCACGTGGTCCATGTCCTCTACCTCGAAGGTCTCCTCCTTCACACCAAGGAGGATACCACCCGAGTGGTCGTTCGCCGGCAACCAGTGCCAATAAACCTATGGCGACTCAATCACTGCAACTCAGGGATTGAGAAGTCCTTCCTAATCGTCTCCTGGAGGCCCACGATATCGACATCTACTTGCCTCAGGTAGTCTCGAAGCTATTGCCTCCGGCCATCATGGCCGAAACCCCTGATGTTCTAGATGAACATGGAAATCGCCTCAATCATGGGGGAACATCTGGGGGACGGATGGATCGAACCCTACCAACCGTCGAGGGTTTGGATGAGGGCTTGGGAGGCCTCCCCTTCTTCCCCATTTTTTGAACTTCTTGACAGACTAAGTTGCAAATAGGGAAATGCGAGCACAATGACATGTTTATAGATATATTTATACACGGTCACCTTGTACAAATCCGTTTGCTGAGTCATATGAAGTACTACAAAGCAAACTCCTTACGGGCAACATACTGAAACCACTGTTCAGTATCCTACAAAAGCTAAAAGGTTCGAAGAATGCATTTTTACAGGAACCGCTACCTACCGGAGTCATCTTAGCCAGTTAGAAGCTACCACCTGTACCTATTCATGCATGTAGGACAACTCATTTACATTTCTTTATAACCCCTTGCAGTTATGTGTTTTAGAAATAATAACATGATATCATATAGGATTCATGTTGACCATTCTTGTCAAATGTTTGACTATATTTTTGTTGGCTTCACTTTTTCTATTAAAATTGAGTATATTCCACATTGATTTTGTAAAATTCGTCCAAGTGAAACCAAAATCACAATGAAACTCGGTTGTAACTCATACGAAAGTTTTATGAAATCATAAAACTAGACTAAAACCTACATAAACCTTATGAAAATCATAACGAAACTCAGCTATAACTCATATGAAAATTTTATAAAATCATGAAACCAGTATGAATCCGATATGAAACCTACATGTACAAATGAATGTTTTTGAGTTTTTCATAATTGTTTCATTCAAGTTTCAGAAAAATGAAATTTTATTTTTCAAAAACATATTGAAAGTTGATCTTGTTTTGAAGAGCTCGCCGAGTCAAAGATTTCAAATTGTACACCCGGTTCAAAAGATATAGTATTTTTTTAGTTGGGCTAAGAATTTAAATGCATGCATTAAATGATGGGAAAGAGTGTAGGTGGACCGCGGGTTAATTTGGAAAAACTCAGGATGGTAAGGGTAAACCAAGTGAGTGCTTGAATCTGAAATCAGTACAAATCTCAAAGCACTCATCAACGACAAAATAAGGTGTTTTCAGTCAAATCTATGTATGAAGACCTTATGAATGATCATACGGTCTTTCTTCAGAAATATCTTTGGAAAATAAAAATCCCACTCAAGATAAAGATTTTTATGTGGTTCCTCAATAATAAGGTGCTCCTTACAAAGGATAATCTAGTTAAAAGGAAATGGATATGATGTACTAAGTGTTGTTTCTGTGGATCACCGGAGACCATAGAACATCTATTTATATCTTGTCCTTTTGCTCGTCTTTTGTGGCGTATTATTCATTTTGCTTATAATTTATCCCCTCCAACTACTGTTACAAACATGTTTGGTAGTTGGTTGAATAATATTGATAAATCATCTAAGGCTAGTATCCGTATTGGCGTTTCAGCCTTATGTTGGTCTATTTGGAGATGTCGAAATGATATTATATTTAACAGAACAAAAACTTTCAATATTTTGCAGGTTATCCATATGGTAGCACATTGGGTGCAACTATGGGCGCTCCTATCTCCGTATGACCAGCAGAATATCATGGCTACTGGGTGCAGCCGTCTCCTGATGGTCGCGGGGCACATTTTCAACCATTCTGGCTGGTTGCGTTTTAATAGACTAGAACATGATGTTTAGTCTTTTGACTCATTTATTCCTATGGTTGATACATGTGTCGACCTTGAGTGATCCTTGATTTGTAATAACTTTTGATTCTTGAATTTTTTTAATAAATGGCTGTGTGCATCAACCGATGCAGATGCCGGGGTCTTATTCCCCTTTTTTGAAAAAAAAAACGACAAAAGATACTCCGATCGGTAACGTATCCTGTAAAATTTCCATGTTGAAACCCTAGACCAGACCGGGGTCGTTTTCGCCGCAACTTTGGAGCCGGGCCACGACCATGGGACGCCAGAGCAGGGAAGCAGAGGAAAGGAGGTATTTTACGCGTTGCATCGAAAAGATGGAGAAGGACCTCGAGGAGGACGGCACATTTACAAAGGAGATTCCGCGGCCAAAAATTGTCAAGCACCCCGGTAAAGTTTAGCTTCTTCCTTTGTTCGTTACTGCTCATCTTATTTGCGCTTTCGTGCGAAATGTCTTGATCCCCCCCCGCCTTTCTGTTTACGTTGCGCTGCCTTCCCCTCCTAGTGATTATTTGCTCGCTCGTTATATTTCTTACTATCGGCATCTGTTCGACAAACTTGAATGAATACCATATCTATTCTGATGGCGATTTTCTTCTGTTTTTTCGACAGATCTATTGGAGAAGTTATGGGGATGGGACAGATTGGTATCAATGGGGGATGTCTCCTGGTCTGAATATAAAACCTACACTGAAGAGTATCACTGTCGGAATGTTGATGCAGTTAGCAGCATACCTGCTCTCGCTCGGGCTGTAAGTCAACCTCCTGCCCCATTACCAAATCACCAATTATATCCTACTTCTATTTTATTCTTAATTAGTCTGTCCTGTTTGCTAACGTCAATTTTGATGATGACTTCCAAGCAGTGCCTCAAAAGTGAGGAGCTACTTTTGTCTGAGTTGAAGATCCAGATGAAATCTGAAAACTAGCCTGTGAGAAAATTAATTGTTCTAAGTTGCCTGATCCACAAGAGGGTATGTTCATTCATCCGCGCGGGTTGCAGCTCTTCTCATCCTTACCGTGCAGCTTTGTTGGTATGTTCCTCACCTGTCACCAAATATTTTTCTTGGATGATATATGGATTATTTTGCTTGAATTTTTTTATTGCCATTGTACTAATGCAAAACGATGGTTTCAAGTGTATTGCGAATGAGGCTGACCTGACGTGCCAGTTGCTGAGGTGTGGTGCTGATCCCGATGATGATTACTTCATCGACCAGTGCAGAGAGATACGCATGTGCGCCTTGAGCCTTATGAACTGCACTTCGGACAATTCTGTTGCTGCCTCTGCTGTCATGTTGGTAAGTGCCTACCTTAGAAAAAACACCTAATATTACCATCCATCCATCTGTCAAAATAATGATCACTTATGAGCCGTACGTCCCTTCTTAAACTTAATATTATCATCCATACACTTGGTATGAACTGTACTTTGAACAATTTTATTTGTATGGGCACTTACTGCAAACTAATGGGTGGTTTCAATTTAAGGGTATGGCAAAGGAGGCTGAAATGGTGCATGCGTGGATGAGTGAAAATAAAGAGCCTGTTGATTTCTCTGATGATCTCGTACCCGACGAGATTGGGTACAGCCACAGAATCCGGTACCGAACCTTCGATGTTATGATCTACATACTAGAAGAGTCCTCTGCTGCTGCTTCCGCTGCTGCTGGGCACAAGAGTGATGAGGAAGTACCTGCCATTAGAAATGGTCATGGTGCTGATGGGAATGTTATTCCGCTGATGGAGCAAATGTTATGATCAACATACTGGAAGAGTATTCTGCTGCTGCTGCTGCTGGGAACAATAGTGATAAGGAAGAACCTGCCAGTTGAAATGGTCCTGGTGCTGATGGGATTTGCATTACTGCTGGAGCAAATGTTATGATCAACATACTAGAAGAGTCTTCTGCTGCTGCTGCTGGGCACAAGAGTGATAAGGAAGGACCTGCCAGTAGAAATGGTCCTCGTGCTGATAGAAATGGTATTACTGCTGATGGAGCAGCAAAAACCTTAGGGTATGGACATTCCATTTGTTATTTCTTCTTGCTGCAGCTATGTGTGGTTTCAAGAGAATTAGTTTGTTACCTGTTGATGATAAACATTTTGTTACTACAGGATTCACTGTATCATTGACAGGGGTGGCATTTCTGATGTACTGGATTCTCACTATAAGAAAAATATTGATGGTGGTGAGAGAAGATAATTGCCATAATTATGATTACTATGGGCTCTTCATATTTGCCTTGCAATATGCTTCATATGTAATATTATTTTTGGTATTGTTTTGTTTCGTAAGATCCCTTGGAGAAACTATGGGGGTGGGAAACTCTGCTACCACTCTCCCGTTCTGTTGATTGGGCCGACTATTGCAGCTATCTTGAGAAGTATTACAAATGCAATGTTTCTGAGTTTGTTTCTAGTGCTCCTGCTAACCTGCAAATCGTCAATAATGCTTTGGGTGCTGTTATTGCCAAATCTGTAAGTAACCTCTTGCTTCTTTACTAAAACATCGATTGCCTAAATGGAACTGTTTGCACTAGCATATTTCAAACTCTAGATTTTTTTTCAAGCAGTGTCTCAAGATGGAAGAGGAACTCTTGTCCAAGTGGAAGGCCCGTAACCTGGTAGAAACCTTACCAGTCAGCACTATCATTCAGAGTAGCCTTATTAAGGAGTTAGTACTTCCGATCTGCCTCACAGGGGGTGAATTGTTTGCTTCTTCTGAAGTTGCTTTTCTGGTATGTGCTTACCTTGCCTGAACAAAGCAAACAAAACATTCTTTTTTGTATCCTACCACTGGAATTCTACTCCTGTCTGAATCCTAGTGACTAAATGTGTGCTGCTGAATCCTAGTGACCAAAATAAGCTAAACTGAGGCATGAAACTCGAATATCTTTTGCTTCAACCTGATTTTAGTTAAATATACATATGTAGGGTTTCACCCCAATGTTTTTACCCATTCAATCATACCGACATTTCAATCTTCTTTGTTTGCGTTGTGGATAGCCAAATGTATGAAACATCACACAGAAACTGTTAAGTTCATAACAATATCAATTAATGTTTACATTTGCTAAAGTATACGGAAAGATCACTAAATAAATATTTTGTGAAGGGAGTTCTTCTTGGCGTGATGTTGTAGCGGCCAGTACCTTCGAGTCGGAGATGGGATGGATAGGGCGGAGCGGGGAGGTTTTTTGGGTGGTGATGTAGAGCTCCAGAGGGATGGCAGCCATGGTCTCCCGTCGGTGTTTCCCTGCAGGTGCGCGCCTTTGGCCTAAGAAGACTGGGGGCGGCGTCGGGAAGAGAGAGAGGGGATGTGGGAGGGATAGGGCAGGCCTAAGAAGACTGCGGGTTGATTCCCTGATTTCTTATGGTGTTTTGTGCAACCATACCAACAATCTACAGTACGAACCACCATTGCAATTTAATACTCGTAAAGATATATAGAAAAAATCCATTTATTTGTTGAATAGACAGATTGGCGATGTCGGGAAGAGAGAGAGGGGATGTGGGAGGGATAGGGCAGGCCTAAGAGGACTGGGGGCGGCGTCAGGAAGAGAGAGAGGGGATGTGGGAGGGATAGGGCAGGCCTAAGAAGACTGCGGGTTGATTCCCTGATTTCTTATGGTGTTTTGTGCAACCATACCAACAATCTACAGTACGAACCACCATTGAAATTTACTACTCGTAAAGATATATAGAAAAAACTTCCATTTCTTTGTTGAATAGACAGATTGGCAACGTCGGGAAGAGAGAGAGAGGGGATGTGGGAGGGATAGGGCAGGCCTAAGAAGACTGCGTCGGAAGTGAGAGAGGGATGTGGGAGGGATATGGCAGGCCTAAGAAGATCAAGGGTTGATTCCCGATTTCTTATGGTGTTTTGTGCAACCATACCAACAATCTACAAGATTTAACCACCATTGCAATTTACTACTCGTAAATATATATAGAAAAAACTTCCATTTATTTGTTGAATAGACAGATTGGCGACGTCGGTAAGAGAGAGAGGGGATGTGGGAGGGATAGGGAAGGCCTAAGAAGACTGCGGGTTGATTCCCTGATTTCTTATGGTGTTTTGTGCAACCATACCAACAATCTACAGTACGAATCACCATTGCAATTTACTACTCGTAAAGATATATAGAAAAAACTTCCATTTATTTGTTGAATAGACAGATTGGCGACGTCGGGAACAGAGAGAGGGGATGTGGGAGGGATAGGACAGGCCTAAGAAGACTGGGGGCGGCGTCGGGAAGAGAGAGAGGGGATGTGGGAGGGATAGGGCAGGCCTAAGAAGACTGCGGTTTTTTTTATTGTAAAGACTGCGGGTTGATTCCCTGATTTCTTATGGTGTTTTGTGCAACCATACCAAAAATCTACAGTACGAACCACCATTGCAATTTACTACTCGTAAAGATATATAGAAAAAATTCCATTTATTTGTTGAATAGATAGATTGGCGACGTCGGGAAGAGAGAGAGAGAGAGGGGATGTGGGAGGGATAGTGCAGGCCTAAGAAGACTGGGGGCGGCATCGAGAAGAGATAGAGGGGATGTGGGAGGAATAGGGCAGGCCTAAAAAGACTGCGGGTTGATTCCCTGATTTCTTATGGTGTTTTGTGCAACCATACCAACAATCTACAGTACGAACCACCATTGCAATTTACTACTCGTAAAGATATATAGAAAAAATTCCATTTATTTGTTGAATAGACAGATTGGCGATGTCGGGAAGAGAGAGAGGGGATGTGGGAGGGATAGGGCAGGCCTAAGAAGACTGGGGGCGGCGTCGGGAAGTGAGAGAGGGGATGTGGGAGGGATATGGCAGGCCTAAGAAGACTGCGGGTTGATTCCCTGATTTCTTATGGTGTTTTGTGCAACCATACCAACAATCTACAGTACGAACCACCATTGCAATTTACTACTCGTAAAGATATATAGAAAAAACTTCTATTTATTTGTTGAATAGACAGACTGGCGATGTCGGGAAGAGAGAGAGGGGATGTGGGAGGGATAGGGCAGGCCTAAGAAGACTGGGGGCGGCGTCGGGAAGAGAGAGGGGATGTGGGAGGGATAGGGCAGGCCTAAGAAGACTGCGGGTTGATTCCCTGATTCCTTATGGTGTTTTGTGTAACCATACCAACAATCTACAGTACGAATCACCATTGCAATTTACTACTCGTAAAGATATATAGAAAAAACTTCCATTTATTTGTTGAATAGGCAGATTGGCGACGTCGGGAAGAGAGAGAGGGGATGTGGGAGGGATAGGACAGGCCTAAGAAGACTAGGGGCGTCGGAAGAGAGAGAGGGATGTGGAGGGATAGGGCAGGCCTAAGAAGACTGCGGGTTTTTTTTTATCGTAAAGACTGCGGGTTGATTCCCTGATTTCTTATGGTGTTTTGTGCAACCATACCAACAATCTACAGTACGAACCACCATTGCAATTTACTACTCGTAAAGATATATAGAAAAAATTCCATTTATTTGTTGAATAGATAGATTGGCGACGTCGGGAAGAGAGAGAGAGGGGATGTGGGAGGGGTAGTGCATGCCTAAGAAGACTGGGGTCGGCGTCGGGAAGAGATAGAGGGGATGTGGGAGGGATAGGGCAGGCCTAAAAAGACTGCCGGTTGATTTCCTGATTTCTTATGGTGTTTTGTGCAACCATACCAACAATCTACAATACGAACCACCATTGCAATTTACTACTCATAAAGATATATAGAAAAAATTCCATTTATTTGTTGAATAGACAGATTGGCGATGTCGGGAAGAGAGAGAGGGGATGTGGGAGGGATAGGGCAGGCCTAAGAAGACTGGGGGCGGCGTCGGGAAGTGAGAGAGGGGATGTGGGAGGGATATGGCAGGACTAAGAAGACTGCGGGTTGATTCCCTGATTTCTTATGGTGTTTTGTGCAACCATACCAACAATCTACAATACGAACCACCATTGCAATTTACTACTCGTAAAGATATATAGAAAAAACTTCCATTTATTTGTTGAATAGACAGATTGGCGATGTCGGGAAGAGAGAGAGGGGATGTGGGAGGGATAGGGCAGGCCTAAGAAGACTGGGGGCGGCGTCGGGAAGAGAGAGAGGGGACGTGGGAGGGATAGGGCAGGCCTAAGAAGACTGCGGGTTGATTCCCTGATTTCTTATGGTGTTTTGTGCAACCATACCAACAATCTACAGTACAAATCACCATTGCAATTTACTACTCGTAAAGATATATAGAAAAAACTTCCATTTATTTGTTGAATAGGCAGATTGGCGACGTCGGGAAGAGAGAGAGGGGATGTGGGAGGGATAGGACAGGCCTAAGGAGACTGGGGCGGCGTCAGGAAGAGAGAGAGGGGATGTGGGAGGGATAGGGCAGGCCTAAGAAGACTGCGGGTTTTTTTTTATCGTAAAGACTGCGGGTTGATTTCCTGATTTCTTATGGTGTTTTGTGCAACCATACCAACAATCAACAGTACGAACCACCATTGCAATTTACTACTCGTAAAGATATATAGAAAAAATTCCATTTATTTGTTGAATAGATAGATTGGCGACGTCGGGAAGAGAGAGAGAGAGGGGATGTGGGAGGGATAGTGCAGGCCTAAGAAGACTGGGGGCGGCATCGAGAAGAGATAGAGGGGATGTGGGAGGGATAGGGCAGGCCTAAAAAGACTGCGGGTTGATTCCCTGATTCCTTATGGTGTTTTGTGCAACCATACCAACAATCTACTGTACGAACCACCATTGCAATTTACTACTCGTAAAGATATATAGAAAAAATTCCATTTATTTGTTGAATAGATAGATTGGCGACGTCGGGAAGAGAGAGAGAGAGGGGATGTGGGAGGGATAGTGCAGGCCTAAGAAGACTGGGGGCAGCATCGAGAAGAGATAGAGGGGATGTGGGAGGGATAGGGCAGGCCTAAAAAGACTGCGGGTTGATTCCCTGATTTCTTATGGTGTTTTGTGCAACCATACCAACAATCTACAGTACGAACCACCATTGCAATTTACTAATAAAGATATATAGAAAAAATTCCATTTATTTGTTGAATAGACAGATTGGCGATGTCGGGAAGAGAGAGAGGGGATGTGGGAGGGATAGGGCAGGCCTAAGAAGACTGGGGGCGGCGTCGGGAAGTGAGAGAGGGGATGTGGGAGGGATATGGCAGGCCTAAGAAGACTGCGGGTTGATTCCCTGATTTCTTATGGTGTTTTGTGCAACCATACCAACAATCTACAGTACGAACCACCATTGCAATTTACTACTCCTAAAGATATATAGAAAAAACTTCCATTTATTTGTTGAATAGACAGACTGGCGATGTCGGGAAGAGAGAGAGGGGATGTGGGAGGGATAGGGCAGGCCTAAGAAGACTGGGGGCGGCGTCGGGAAGAGAGAGAGGGGATGTGGGAGGGATAGGGCAGGCCTAAGAAGACTGCGGGTTGATTCCCTGATTCCTTATGGTGTTTTGTGCAACCATACCAACAATCTACAGTACGAATCACCATTGCAATTTACTACTCGTAAAGATATATAGAAAAAACTTCCATTTATTTGTTGAATAGGCAGATTGGCGACGTCGGGAAGAGAGAGAGGGGATGTGGGAGGGATAGGACAGGCCTAAGAAGACTGGGGGCGGCGTCGGGAAGAGAGAGAGGGGATGTGGGAGGGATAGGGCAGGCCTAAGAAGACTGCGGGTTTTTTTTTATCGTAAAGACTGCGGGTTGATTCCCTGATTTCTTATGGTGTTTTGTGCAACCATACCAACAATCTACAGTACGAACCACCATTGCAATTTACTACTCGTAAAGATATATAGAAAAAATTCCATTTATTTGTTGAATAGATAGATTGGCGACGTCGGGAATAGAGAGAGAGGGGATGTGGGAGGGATAGTGCAGGCCTAAGAAGACTGGGGGCGGCGTCGGGAAGAGATAGAGGGGATGTGGGAGGGATATGGCAGGCCTAAAAAGACTGCCGGTTGATTCCCTGATTTCTTATGGTGTTTTGTGCAACCATACCAACAATCTACAATACGAACCACCATTGCAATTTACTACTCGTAAAGTTATATAGAAAAAATTCCATTTATTTGTTGAATAGACAGATTGGCGACGTCGGGAAGAGAGAGAGGGGATGTGGGAGGGATAGGGCATGCCTAAGAAGACTGGGGGCGGCGTCGGGAAGTGAGATAGGGGATGTGGGAGGGATATGGTAGGCCTAAGAAGACTGCGGGTTGATTCCCTAATTTCTTATGGTGTTTTGTGCAACCATACCAACAATTTACGATACGAACCACCATTGCAATTTACTACTCGTAAAGATATATAGAAAAAACTTCCATTTATTTCTTGAATAGACAGATTGGCCGAGAATAGTGTGTTATTTGTAAGACGTACAAATTAATTCTACTCATTCTGGCAATCCTCTGCTCTCTTTTGGCAGCTGCACAAACTGGTGCAGTTTTTGATAACCAGCTGTAATAATTAATTGGACGTTTCAAGGTTTCCTGTCTTGGCTCCACACTAGTGTTTTATAGTAGTTGAAATCATTGCCTATCTTGATGGCCGATCTATGTTGAGTTCTTTTCGAGTTGACAAGCAGCATGTCTGTTGTTCTTTATCTGCTGCTTTTTAAACAATGGTTACCCTTGAAGGCTTGACTGTGAACATTCAGTTCTAATTTAATGTGGCATACATATTGACTGGTGTGGTGTAGGAGTAATTGCACATGAACCCAGGTCTTACATGCTTGCTGTTTCACTTGTCGTCTGGGTGGATAGCTTGGACTAGTATTACAACTCAGCTCATACATACACCTTCAGTAAAGCAGTAGTTCTTTGGGTAGAATATAGTTGCATTTCGTTTGATTCTTTCCGTGGTCCCTTGACTGATGGAAAACATTCGATTCTAGTGCATCACCAAGGAGGTTGACCTGATGTGTGAGTTGCTCAACCATGGCGCCAAGCCTTTTGATGACATCATCAACCAGAGCAACGTGGTCCGCATGTGCGCCTTGGGCCTTGCGAACCTCGAAGGACAACAATCTATTTATGCCGCTGCTGTGATGGTGGTACGTGCCTGCCTGCATTTTCCTGCTGCTAAAATGATGCTGAATTTTAACATGTATATATATCATTTCTTTTCTGTAAATTACCTATTCATATTGGCAGTGATGCAAAATGATGAATGTCTTGGATTCAAGGGTATGGCAAATGAGGCTAAGAAGATGTGTGATTGGATCAGGAGAGAGAAGAAGCCTGTCACCTTCAGCTTATCTGAACCTGATGATCTTGTGTTGTGCCACTTAATCCGTATCAAAGCCTTGGATGTTATGACAAGCATACTGCAAGATTCTACCTTGTTCCAAGGTTAGTGGAAAATACTACTCCCTCGGTTTACTAATGTAAGACCTTCCAAATATTTCGAAGTACACTAGATTCAGACTAAAATGGATGAACCTAAACAATAAAACATGTCTAGAGACATGTATTTTAAAGAAAAGCTAGAAGGTCTTACATTAGTGGAGGGAGTACTTTTCTTCATGGTGATATATAGGTGCACATAATTGTAGGTCTTTCGGATCAAGCAAAATACTCACAGTAGCAGTCTTTTTTTGTATGTACCCAAATTAACTGACTCAACTTTGTCTAGATATGCATGTATCTAGTCATTAAAATGTGTTGTATCTAGACAAAGTTCAGTCAATTAATTTGGGACAAAGAGAATACAAAGCATTTATCTATTTCTTGTTATCTCCTTAGTCTAGTCATAGTGCAAATAACTTCATGATTAACTAAGGGTCCAACTCAGCAAAATTGCTTATGTGGCAGTGAGTTAATGAAGAGAGAGAAAGATAGAGTAACATATTTGGTTATTGTAACATCACATATACCAAGGTAAAATGACTCTGTCATCTAATAAATAATACTCCTTTTGCATGGCACCGCTTGTCTGTTACTCTCCAGTATGAAGGTAGTAACATAGACTAGTAACTTATGCATGTTACTAGCCTATGTTAATCTCCATTGTGACCAGCCTTGCTTATCAAGTCTAAATATAGAGTGGGGTAATGGCAAGATCGATAGAAGGACATCAAATGTTCGCAAAACACAAATATTGCCCTACTATTCCTGCGGTTGCAATTTTATCATGGGATTGTCGTGCTCCCTTTTTTAACCTGGCCACATGAAAACTTGTCTAATTAATTGATGCTATTCTTTAAACTACAGATGCGGGATGATGATGCAATGGCAAGTGACTAAGCAAGGATTGCAGAGGATGGATATTATATTACAAATGCTGGAAACAGGTGTGACGTATGGTTGGTGTAAACTGTAAAAAGAATATCACTTAAGTAAACTTAACTATGTGCTGGAGAATGGTACTGTCTCATTTGGTTGCTGGCTATCATACGTACAACAACGACCAATCCCTTTGTACCAAGCAAGTTGGGGTAGGCTAGAAAAACCTGCCAATGGTCCTATAACTGAACCAAACCTAAACCGTACCCAATCAACATAGGTCACCCGCACAACTGTAACAAAACCAAACTCCACAACCAAACCGACCCACTTACTGATCTATGGTTTCAACCTATTTTGTTGTTTTGGGTTCAAACTCTTTGCAGCAGCTGCCCACATCCAAGTCTGCTTGGCAAACAATGTAAACCTGTTTATTAAGCAATAAAGCTCTCAGCAGGACGTCACGGCAAGCAGCAATCAGCTTGCTCTTTTTGCAATAAGGCTGAACTATAGACCTGTCTGAGAAACCGGTCATTACCCGCAAAGTCTGAAACTGTTCCACCTCAAACCCGAACAATTTAGAACCACTAGCTGAATACCCATTCGTTGTCATGGTCTTCTAAAATGTCTTTGTCCGTGCATTGTCATGAGTGAAGAAAAATCTAAATCTATACATACTTTATTTCACGTATATACATTGATGATTTGTTGTCGCCGCCATCCTTATTTAGAAAACATGGATTGCGCGTTCTCTACTACAAGGTCTGTTTGGGCACAAGTTATGTTGTGGAGCACCAGAAAATTCGTTTTTCTGTGGTGGTAATAGGCGTCACATATCTTCCCTATATTAGTTGAGTACGAACTAAAGAATGTACACGAGAGGACATAAAAAAGACAAAGAAACCTGATAAGAGGTAGATATAATAGAACAAATGGCACAATGTAGCAATTAAATTTCTATCACACATCCTCAGTCGTGAGCCTATTGATAGACAAAAGTATTTTTTTGTATTAAATTGATAGACAAAAGTATTATGTATCCTTGGAGCAGACAAAAGTATGTCGTCGGACTTTACTTCAAAAGGACCACGAAAGACCTGGAAAATGCTTTACTTATATTGGTGGATAATAATTACAAAGAGGACCCCAAAATAAAAAGGAAACATAACATATACTACACAAACTTCAGAAAATGACCCCAACATGAAAAGTAAAAGTGCAACAATTTCCTTCTCCAGCGTTGTTGCTGCTTCAAGACCTCAAGGCATGGAGACTCACCATGCCGCCAGGGATATCACCACTTGCGGTGGGGCCGTCTCGAAGGGCCTCACCGAAGTCGAAGTTATTCCTATATGGCTCGTCGTCCAGGAGGAAGAAAACAGTCAGCTGCTCATGGCAACCAAAGATGGAGTTGCCTCCCTTTCGACCAAAGATAACACCTGCAAGACATGGCAGTCATTGATGAACTCCGTAGAAACATGACAGAACTTCCAAATCCTCCCATGGGGATCAAGATCCTTGCTTCTCCTCTCCTCCTAGGGTTGAAAACGGTAAGCAAACTTTTTGTCCGCTTTCAAAGAAAAAGGAAAAAAAAAAAGAGCTAAAAAGGAAATGAAAATAGCATTTTGCAGAAAAGGAACGGAACTGGTACTGGTACGGAAAAGGAACGGAACTGGTACTGGTACGGAAAAGGAAATGAGGGAGCCATTTCCGGCGAAAACAGAAATGGTAAGAAAATTCCGGATAAATAAATACAGAAACTTTTCGGATATATAACAGCCAAGCCCATCTACGAAATAGTACTTTGCGCCAGCCATTTCTCTTGCTCTTGTCAGGTCATAGAATATATGCGTAGTCTTCGTAATACATGCAACCGGTCTAGTCTACATACTAATCAAGTGAACGTTTTATTGTTTATGTGAAACTATTTATTTGAAGTTATGTGCTTGTCGAAGTGTTGAATTTTGTGTGTTAATTTATGTTCAATTGTCACTTGTCGAGGTTGTGAACTATTCTTTATTTGTTATATGTTTCTTTTGGTGTATAGATCATGGTATTGTGCCAGTATTATATTTCGACAAATGTCCGTTTTTGTATCATATTCGTCCGTATCCGTTCCATATTCATCTCCGATGATTCCCGATTTCGTGTTCATTTCTGGAGTTTTTCGTTTCGTTTCCGATTCCGGCGACACAAGAGGAAACGAAAACGATAACACATATTTCTATATGTTTTCGTTCTGTTTTCAACCCTATCTCCTCCTTTGCTACCACAATGACCATATATAGAAGAAGAACCATGAACCGGAGCGCCACCGATCTTATTAGTGAAGTTATCGTCAGATCGACGCCCCTCCTTTATCCTCGATCATGGAGAACGACGATCAAAGAAGTTCGCTAGCCATCCCATGTCACAACTCGTTAGCGGCGAAGTTTGACTACTAGAAACCGACATGATGCCATTAGCCATATAGGCAAAGCTAGACCAATTCCGAGACGAGAACCTACACCTACTTGACACGATGGAAGCCTGGCCTCCTCTCCCAACCCTACTCTGTTCTGGGCGCCAAATGAGAGGAAGAGGAGGGGTGTCGGGAGAACAAGATGACTATGAAAGGAATACGTAGGAGAGACAAAGAAAATGTGAGAATGAGTGCCCTTCTTGAAGGGGTTCCGTGCCGGAAAACATAAAATTTCCTAAAGACGAACACCATAGCCAAGACCTATCTATGCAGATGTATAGTAACGAAAGGGATATGGTGTTCATACATTTGAAGACCGAAAGAGGAATTACGTTCCTGCACAAACATAGCCGAGGCGTAGCCGACCTCAAGGTCGAGAAGGCTTTAATCATCTGGCACCATAAGTGGAGGTGCCTCCAAAGTATTACACACGTCCGGTTAAAGACGTCCCCGGGGTCCTAGTCCAGCAAGATAGTGGAATAAGAAGATCTGCACCGACTCCAATTGCACGACGACGTGCATATGGTGGAGAAATATCTACCTCGCTGCGCAAGTTTCTAACTAGGGAGCACACACGAGAGGAGAGAGAGAGAGAGAGAAGGCAAAGCCAATTCAATTGGATGAAGAATGGGATAGGGGTCTCCCTTATGTAGGGGAAGGGGAAGCACTCCTTCCCTCAAAGTCATGGGGTGGGACTAAACAAGGGGGATGCGGAGGGTCTTGGCCACCGGTGGTGGGTGGGCCCTACCCTGCGCGCGCCTTGGCCTAGGGCCGACCGACGGTGGGGAAGGGCCCCCACCCCGCGCGCCCCTCTGCCCTCTTGGGCCCTTCTGTTGGAGATATGCCCTAGAGGCAATAATAAATGTAGTTATTATTATATCTTTGTGTTTATGATAAATGTTTACATTCATGCTATAATGGTATTAACAAGGAAACATTGATACTTGTGTGATTTGTAAACTTAATTTGAAGTCCCTAGTATAGCCTCTATACTTCACTAGCTTGTTGGTTGATTAATGATTGTGGTTTCCCTATCATGAACATTGAGATGTTATCAACAACAAGATTATATCGTTAGGAGAATGATATGGTGGACATACTCCTATAGATAAGCATAGCATAAAGATCAAGTCATTTCAATAGTTCAATTGCTATATGCTTTCTGATACATAGTAACCTAATTCCTTCGACCATGAGATCATGCATATCACCTTTACCGGATGGATGCTTTGATGACATCAAACACCACACCGTAACTGGGTGGCTATAAAGGTGGCATTAAGTGTTCGGAAAGTGTTGGTTGAAACACATGGATCAAGAGTGGGATTTGTCCATCCACATGACGGATAGATATACTCAGGGCCCTCTCGGTGGAATGTCATCCAATTGGCTTGCAAGCATGTGACTTGGTCACAAGGGATCACATATCACGGGAACGAGAAAAGAGTACTTATCAGTAACAAGGTTGAACTAGGTATGCAGAGATACCGACGATCATAACCTCGGATAAGTAACATATCGTGAGACAAAGGGAAATTGGTATCGTATGTAAGTGGTTCATTCGATCGCAAAGTAATCGTAGAAATATGTGGAGCCATATGAATTTCCGATTCCTCTATTGGTTATTGTTCGAGAAGTGTCTCGATCATGTCCGCATAATTCACGAACCGTAGGGAGACACACTTAAGGATTCGACGTTGTTTGAGTAGTTATGGTATTATGAGAAAGAGACCGAATGTTGTTCGAGTCTCGGATGGGATCCGGATATCACGAGGTGATCCGGAATGGTCCGAGAATAAGATTCATATAAGGAAAGTCCCGTTTGGAGTTCGGGAATGATTCCGTGTTTTCATCGAATGTTCTAGAAGGTTCGGATTGTCCCAAGCACTGGGGGAGGGTACATGAATGTGTCATTACTTATTGGAATGATTGCATCATGTACTAAGTGTTCTTGCTGTCCCAAATAAAGGATTAAATTGAATCCTAAAACAGAAAAGTCAAATGTCCGCTTTGAAAGTCAAACCCAAAACAAGAAACGTGGGAAACAAGCAAGAGGAGTTGAACCAACTTTGGAGGAGTTGGACTCCTCCAGCCGGCCCCAGCCCTAGGCGAGTTGGGGAGGGACTCCCTCCCTCGGCGCCAAGGCCCTCCACCTATATAAGGAGGGGCAGGGCTCCTCCTAGAGACACACAAGTTTCACCTCTAGATCTCCGGTTTAGAGCCGTTTTGGTTTAGAGCTTCTAATTGCTTTAGCCAGCGGTTTAGAGCCTTCTAATTGGTTTAGAGCCTTATAATTGGTGTGTCTAATTACTAGACCACTAATAGCCTCTCATAAGCTCCACCATACTGCCGGCTTAAGGCGAAGCCTCATGATTTCCCTCTACTGCACCACGCCGTTGTCTTGCGGAATCGCGAGGAGAGTACTACAACCTCCATTTGCTTTGGAACAAGGAGAGGAAGGTCTTCGCCGAGTAATCGAACGTGTGACCGATCATGAGCGCTTTAGGAACGTGGCGCCTAAGGATCGTCTACACGATCTTGAGATCGGGAAAAGTACGACTACATCACCCACGAGAATCCGCTCTCGTTAAACACTTTGGAATCTTCGAGGGTAAGTTATTCCATCGACTCGTTGCTACAATCTAGTAGATAGATCTTGGCTTGTTTGTTTGTATGCGATAGAATTTTTTTTTCCATGCTACGAACCCCTACAGTGGTATCAGAGCCGTGTCTATATGTAGATCTGTTGCACGAGTAGAACACAATGGTCATTGTGGGTGTTGATGCTTTATTGTCGATTGCTTCTGTGTACTTTTAATCTTGCGGTATGTTGGGATGAAGCGGCCGGCTAACCTTACATGACATCGTTCATGAGACTTGCTCCACGCTTGACATGCAACTTGTATTGCATAAGTGGCTTTATGGGTGCTGCTTTCTCCTAGCATAGTTAAGATCCAATTTACAACGGGTGATCAACAATGCTAGTATCAATGTTGTGGTTCTTGTTCGTAAGTTAGAACGACACTTATTGAAAGCCCCAAACCACGTAAAATATGCAAAGAAAGTAGAGGCGTCTAACTTTGTTTTGCAGGTGTGTGCAGTGATGTGATATGGCCATGATTGTGATTATATTTGATGTATGCAATGTTCCTTATTGTAAGTCGGCAACCGGCAGGAGCCATATGGTTGTCTTTAATTTATGTTAAGACCCGTGTGTCTATTCAAAGTAGTTGTAATAGTTGAAGCCGGTGGACGACAACCATGGAGAAGCGTCATTGACCTTGATGCAATGCCGGTGATGATGGAGATCATGTTCGTGCTTGAATATGGAGATCGGAGGCACAAAGAAGAAGGGCCATATCATATCACATATATATTGAATTGCATGTGATGTTAATCCTTTATGCATCTTGTATTGCTTAGTAGACGACGGTAGCATTATAAGATGATCCCTCATGCACATCAATTTCAAATCATAAAGTGTTCACCCTTAGTTAGCACCGCTAAAGCTTGTTGTTTCAAGCACCACGTGATGATCGGGTGTTAGATTCTACAAGTGTATACAACGTGAGCAAGCCGATTTGCTCATGCGAAACTAAGGTTTGATCTTGACGAGCCTAGCATGTACGCATGGTCTCGGAACACGGATCACCGAAAGGTAAAGCATGAATCATATAGTAGATGTGATGAACATGTCGATTGTTCGCCATTGAAACTATGTCAACTCTCGTGATGATCGGTGTTGATATGGTGGATTTGGTTCGTGTGATCACTAAAACAATGTGAGGGATATTGTTTTGAGTGGGAGTTCACCTAGTTTAATTTTATTATTAATTTGAACTCAATTTGTCATAAACTTAGTCTAAACTATTGCAAATATGTTGTAGATCAATGGCAGCCCCTACCGTCAATTTTAATGCGTTCCTAGAGAAAGAAAAATTGAAAAACAATGGAAGCAACTTCGCGGATTGGTTCCGCAATTTGAGGATTGTCCTCAATTGGTAATTTGACCTATGTCTGGATGCACCATTGGTGACCCACTGCAGCCAATGCTTCCGATGAAGTAAAAATGTTTACCTCGCCGGAAGAATCAAGATCCATAGTTCAGGTGCTATCTTGTATGGTTTAGAATCGGAGCTTGTAAAAGGTTTGAAGAGTCGACCCATATGATATTGTCGAGGATCTCAAATTGATTTTTGAGACTCATGCGCAATTGAAAGCTATGAGGCTTCGAAAAGTTCTTTAACCGCAAGATGGAAGAGGGCAGTCACAAGGTGAGCATGTGCTTAAGATGATGTCCGGCACGCAAACAAAATTCAAAGCTTGGGTATAGTGATTCCTAATGCTTTGGGGATTTACCGTGTCCTCCAATCACTACCACCAAGTTACAAGAACTTTGTGATGAACTACAACATGCGAACATGAACAAGACGTTGCGTAACTCTTTGCCATGTTGAAATCTGCAGAAGTGGAGATCAAGAAAGAGCACCAAGTGTTGTTGGTCAATAAGACCACCAAATTCAAGAAAGGCAAGTCTAAGCAAAAGGGACACTTCAAGAAGGGTGGTAAGAAAGTTGCTACGCCGACGAAGACCAAGGCTGGACCTAAGCACGATCGAGTGTTTTACTACAAGGGAGAAGGTCACCGAAGCGGAATTGCCCAAAGTACTTGGCGGATCGAAGAACGGCAACATCAAGAAGAAAGGTATATCCGATATACATGTTATTGATGTGTATCTCACTAGTACTCGTAGTAGTGCTCGGGTATTTAATCTTGGTTCGGTTGCTCATATTTGTAACTCAAAAAAGCTTTGCAGAATAAACGGAAGCTAGCGAAGAACGAGGTGACGATGCGCATGGAAACGGATCAAAGGTTGATGTGATCGCGGCACGCTACCTCTTCATCTACCATCGGGATTAGTTTTATACTTAAATAATTGTTATTTAGTGCTGCGTTGAGCATGAACATTATATCGGGATCTTGTTTATTGTAGACGGTTACTTGTTTAAATCCGAGAATAATGGTTGTTCTGCTTATATGAGTAATATGTTTTATGCACATGCACCTTTGATAGATGGTCTATTCTTATTGAATCTCGATAGTGGAAATACACATATCAACAACATTGAGGCTAAACGCTTGAAATCAGCGATAATTCGACCTATATGTGGCATCGCTGCCTTGGTCACATCGAGTGAAACGTATGAAGAAACTCCATTCGATGGACTTCTTGAATCACTTGATTTTGAATCACTTGAAAGATGCGAAGCATGTCCGATGGGTAAAATGACTAAGACTCCATTTTACGGTATGATGGAGCGAGCTACGGACTTATTGGAAATCATACATACCGATGTGTGTGGTCCAATGAGTGTAGCATCGTGATGGTTATCGTTATGTTCTTACCTTCACGGATGACTTGAGTAGATATGGGTATATCTATTTCATGAAACATAAGTCCGAAACTTTCGAGAAGTTTAAGGAGTTTCAAAGTGAGGTAGAGAATCAACGTAACAAGAAGATTAAATTTCTACGCTCGATCGTGGAGGTGAATATCTAAGTTACGAGTTTGGCGAGCATTTAAAGAAGTGCGAATACTTTCACAATTGACACCGCCGAACACCACAACAGAATGGTGTGTCCGAACGTCAATCGAACTCTCTTAGATATGGTTCGCTCTATGATGTCACTTACAGATTTACCGCTATCATTTTGGGGTTATGCATTAGAAACAACCGCATTCACTTTAAATAGGGCACCGTCTAAATCCTGAAACGACACCGTATGAATTATGGTTTGGGAAGAAACCTAAATTGTCGCTCCTTAAAGTTTGGGGATGCGAAGCCTATGTAAAGAAGTTACAGGACAAGCTTGAACCCAAAGCGGAAAAATGCGTCTTCATAGGATACCAAGGAAACTATTGGGTATACCTTCTATCATAGATCCAAGGCAAAACATTCAAGGTTAAGAATGGATCCTTTCTAGAGAAGGAATTTCTCTCGAAAGAAGTGACTGGAAGGAAAGTAGAACTCGACGAGGTTGTCGAACCTTCTCTCGAAATTACGAGTAGCGCAGACCGGAAGAAGTTCCCTGGTGCTCGCACCAATAAGAGGAAGCTAATGATGATGATCATGAAACTTGGTTGAAGTTGCTAGAGCCTCGGAGGTCAACGAGAACTCGTACCACTGCATTGGTATGATTCCGTTATGAATGTCATGGTGGTGGACAACACCGATGACCCCGAGACATATGAGGAAGCGATGATGAGCCCAGATTCCAATAAATGGCAAGAAGCCATGAAATCCGAGATTGGATCCATGTACGAAAACCAAGTATGGACTTTGGTGGACTTACTGGGATGGCCGGAAGGTCATCGAGAACAAATGGATTTTCAAGAAGAAAAGATGCTTGATGGTAATGTTATCGTCTATAAAGCTCGACTTGTCGCAAAAGGGTTTCGACAAATTCAAGGAGTTTACGATGAGACTTTCTCACCGGTAGCAAGCTAAAGTCTGAGGATTATGTTAGCAATCGCTGCATATTATGATTATGAGATATGGCGATGGATGTCAAAACAGCATTCCTCAATGGAGACATTGATGAAGAGTTGTATATGATGCAACCCAAAGGTTTTGTCGATCCTAAAGATGCTAACAAGGTATGCAAACTTCAACGGTCCATCTATGGATTGAAGCAGGCATCCCGGTTGGAATCAACGCTTTGATAAGGTAATCAAAGTTTTGGTTTCATACAAACTTATGGAGAAGCTTGTATTTACAAGAAAGTGAGTGGGAGCTCAGAGCATTCTTAATACGTATGTGGATGACATATTGTTGATTGGGAATGATGTAGACCTTCTTAATAGTGTCAAGGAATATTTGAATAATAGTTTTCAATGAAGGATCTTGGCGAAGCCTTACATATTAGGCATAAAGATTTATAGAGATAGATCAAAACGCCAAATATCATTGTCACAGTACATATTTGGACAAAGTTCTAAAGAGATTTGGAATGGAAGAAAGCAAGAAAGGGTTCTTGCCCATGTTGCTATACGACCTTGAGTAAAACTCAAAGTCCGACATCGGTAAGATAGAGAAAGGATGAGTAAGACTCCTATGCCTCACCATAGGATCTCTAATGTATGCCATGCTATGTACTAGACCCGACATTGCATATGCCGTTAGTTTAACTAGCATATATCAAAGTGATCCAGAGTGGATCATTGGAATGGTCAAAAACATCCTTAAGTACTTGAGAAGAACTAAGGATATGGTTCTTTCTTATGGAGGTGATGAACAACTCGTTGTTAATGGTTACACCGATGCTAGTTGGAACACCGATCCGATGATTCTAAATCACAACCGGATACGTATTTATTTTGAATGGTGCAGATTAGTCGGAGGAGTGCAAAGCAAAGCGTTGTGGCGAGATCTTCAACTGAATCGGAATACATGGTCGCTTCGGAGGCTTCACAAGAAGCGATATGGATGAAAGAGTTCATTACATAGATGGGTGTGGTTCCAAGTGCTTGGACCCAATGTCTATCATCAGTGATAACATGGGCGCCATAGCCAATGCGCAAGAACCAAGGTCACACAAGAAGTCAAGCATATCAAGCTGCGTTTTGTGCTATTCGAGAACATATCCGGATGGGGATATAAAGATTTGCAAAGTACACACAGATCTGAATGTGGCGGATCCATTGACTAAACCTCTCCCGAGGGCAAAACATGACCAACACCAAACCGCCATGGGTGTTCGGTATATTACCATGTAATCTAGATTAGATGACTCTAGTGCAAGTGGGAGGCTGGAGATATGCCCTAGAGGCAATAATAAATGTAGTTATTATTATATCTTTGTGTTTATGATAAATGTTTACATTCATGCTATAATGGTATTAACAAGGAAACATTGATACTTGTGTGATTTGTAAACTTAATTTGAAGTCCCTAGTATAGCCTCTATACTTCACTAGCTTGTTGGTTGATTAATGATTGTGGTTTCCCTATCATGAACATTGAGATGTTATCAACAACAAGATCATATCGTTAGGATAATGATATGGTGGACATACTCCTATAGATAAGCATAGCATAAAGATCAAGTCATTTCAATAGTTCAATTGCTATATGCTTTCTGATACATAGTAACCTAATTCCTTCGACCATGAGATCATGCATATCACCTTTACCGGATGGATGCTTTGATGACATCAAACACCACACCGTGAATCGGGTGGCTATAAAGGTGGCATTAAGTGTTCGGAAAGTGTTGGTTGAAACACATGGATCAAGAGTGGATTTGTCCATCCACATGACGGATAGATATACTGGGCCCTCTCGGTGGAATGTCATCCAATTGGCTTGCAAGCATGTGACTTGGTCACAAGGGATCACATATCACGGGAACGAGAAAAGAGTACTTATCGGTAACAAGGTTGAACTAGGTATGCAGAGATACCGACGATCATAACCTCGGATAAGTAACATATCGTGAGACAAAGGGAAATTGGTATCGTATGTAAGTGGTTCATTCGATCGCAAAGTAATCGTGAGAAATATGTGGAGCCATATGAATTTCCAGATTCCTCTATTGGTTATTGTTCGGAGAAGTGTCTCGATCATGTCCGCATAATTCACGAACCGTAGGGAGACACACTTAAGGATTCGACGTTGTTTGAGTAGTTATGGTATTATGAGAAAGAGACCGAATGTTGTTCGGAGTCTCGGATGGGATCCGGATATCACGAGGTGATCCGAATGGTCCGGAGAATAAGATTCATATAAGGAAAGTCCTGCTTTGAGTTCGGGAATAATTCCGTGTTTTCATCGAATGTTCTAGAAGGTTCGGATTGTCAAGACCGGGAGGGGGACATGAATGTGTCATTACTTATTGGAATGATTGCATCATGTACTAAGTGTTCTTGCTGTCCCAAATAAAGGATTAAATTGAATCCTAAAACAGAAAAGTCAAATGTCCAGTTTGAAAGTCAAACTGCCAAAACAAGAAACTGTGGGAAACAAGCAAGAGGAGTTGGAACCAACCCGGGAGGAGTTGGACTCCTCCAGCCGCCTAGGCCGAGTTGGGGAGGGACTCCCTCCCTCCCCTGGCGCGCCAAGGCCCCTCCACCTATATAAGGAGGGGCAGGGCTCCTCCTAGAGACACACAAGTTTCACCTCTAGATCTCCGGTTTAGAGCCGTTTTGGTTTAGAGCTTCTAATTGCTTTAGCCAGCGGTTTAGAGCCTTCTAATTGGTTTAGAGCCTTCTAATTGGTGTGTCTAATTACTAGACCACTAATAGCCTCTCTCATAAGCTCCACCATACTGCACGGCTTAAGGCGAAGCCTCAGGATTTCCCTCTACTTAGGTACCACGTTGTCAGCGGGAATCGAGGAGAGTACTACAACCTCCGCTTTTCTTTGGAACAAGGAGAGGAAGGTCTTCGAGTACCGAACGTGACCGATCATGGGAGCGCCAGGAACGTGGCGCCGAAGGATCGTCCACACGATCTTGAGATCGGAAAGAGTACGACTACATCACCCACGAACCGCTCTCGTTAAACACTTTGGAATCTTCGAGGGTAAGTTATTCCATCGACTCGTTGCTACAATCTAGTAGATAGATCTTGGCTTGTTTGTTTGTATGCGATAGAAAATTTTTGTTTTCCATGCTACGAACCCCTACACCTTCCCTCCTAGAAGGCCCATTAGGTGGAGTTTTCTCCCTTTTTAATAATTAAATGTATATTTATTAATTCATTCATTTAATTAATAATAAATACATATTAATTCATTCCTTACACTTCAAAACACCTTTCGAAGCCCTCCGGAAATCTTCGGTATTTCCCCGTGAAAGGATCGTATGGCACCTAGAGGGGGGAGGGGAGTGAATAGGTGCTACTTCAAATTTTACTCTTTTCTAAATTAGGGTTTGACACAAAAGGTAAATTCTCTAGATTATGCAACTATGGTGAATTTACCTATATGTCAATCTAGCACAACACTAAGCAAGAACTAAATAAGTAAAGTGCGGAAAATGATAGAAGTAACCAAAGTGGAGCACGCGGAGACACAAGGGTTTGTTTCCCACAGTTCCTTCCTTTTAAGGGGAAGTACGTCTGTGTTTGGAGAGGGGTGGTTTCAAACCACCAACACCACGAGAGGCCTCCCTTGTTCTCCGATAAACCTCACCCCAAAGGGTTCGATTCACCTCTTCCACTATATCGGCAACCTTCGAGGTGGAATCCGACACCTTTACAACAAGTTCGAGGCACACATCCACAACTGAATTGGAGGATCCCGAATATAAGCAAGCTCTCAAACAATCAAAGACAAGCTTGTAAGACCAAATCAAAAGCTAGGGTTTCCAAAGAAACACATGAGAAATGGGCCCTCAAATGAATGAGGAGGAAATGAAGATCTCTCTTAGTGAAGCTATAGATCAAGTCCTCCTCCTTCGATTCTCCAAAGATCAACGACTTTGGATGGTTGAGTGAAGATATCTTAAGGATTTGGTGACTCAAATGGTGATGCTATTCTTGATCTAGCCGAGCGGCTCCCAAGGTAGAAGAAGGGTCCTTTATATAGGGCCCCTGGAATTAGAGTCGCTGGGAGCCACTTACTCCGGACAGTCCGTCAAAATGCAACCGGACAGTCCGACCCAGCTGAACACTCCAGTTGTTCACTACCGGACACTCCATTCTGGTAGAGTTTCCAGCCAGAGTCCGGACAGTGTCTGGGTTGTGTCCGATTGGGCACACAGAATGTCCGCACCGGGCGAAGAAAACTTGGCGAATCCTTAGGGCCGGAAAGTACGGCAGAAACCGGCCGGATAGTCCGGTGAGTCCAGACACTCCAGTGCACATCTACACAGATTTGATCCTGGGGAGCTCTTTTTCCTTAGGTACAATTTACAATAATGTAGCTGATATCTCCTGAAACATTTAGCAACAGATTAAACCTATCCAAGTGTTGTCAACAAACATCAAAACAACGTGAAGGGCATAAATGCCATTTCAATCTCCCCCTTTTGGTGTTTGATGACAACCCAAGGATTTTCATATAGGATAGGTAATAATTTTCACAATAGGAGATTACAAAATATAGTAAGGCTCCCCCTAGATGTGTGACCAATTTATCTTTGCATTTGAATACAAGACCACACACCCTAGGATCACATCCTCACTAGATTTTGTAGATAACAAGTTATGACATGATATAATAAATACTAGAGCATAACATAGTCTTTAACGTAACTGGGAACGCATGTCTTAACACACAGAACGGAGTTCAACACAACATAACACAACATAGTTCTCAAACAAATAAGATAAAGACATGAAGCTTCAAAGAGGCAAATCGAAATAACATGAAGCTCGTGTACCCATGAAAATCCCCGGTAGCAACCTAAGAAGGGACTACTTATCCCCCTTTGGCATCGAGACGCCAAAAAGGGAAAATAGCACTACGAAAGCGTCCCAAGCCAACTCTAGCCACGGAAGTCGTCATCGTCGGTGTCCTCATCCTTATCCTCATCCTCCTCATCATCACATCCTGAGTCGAGCTCTAATCGTGAGGGCAAGAAGAAGAATTCACGTCCTCAAACATGGACCAGTCCACACGTCCCTGACTCTAGTGAACATAGGAAAGAGTGCCATCTGATGCCTGCTGCTAAGAAGGATCAACATCCATGGGCTGGTTGATCCGCTTGAGTTCCTTCATGACATTCCGGTTAGCCTTGTATGCATCATACTTTCCATGGAGAATGTCAATGTTCTGGCATAGGAGAAGCTTCTTCCACCAAGAGGCCTTCTTCACCTTCTTGTGCACCTCCTCCCTAGAGGTGTCGAAGCAATATGCGTTGCTAGCATGCTTCATGCGAGGGCCACAGGTCACAACCTCCTGCACCTCCTCAGACCCATCATCACTGTCAGTAGCACCAGCATCCATCTCATTATCCTCATAGATGTCCTGAGCAAGAGGGTAGCCTCGAGGAGCCTTGGTGGTAGGGGCACCCTTCCTCTGTAGCTTGGCAGCAAGGTTTGGAACAAGATCATTGTAGAGCAAGGGAGTTGCTGGAGTGTGGGCAGCAATGAGCTTCATCACACAAGGAGAAAACATATGACACTTCTTGTCTGTGATGCACTTGTACAAGTCCTGATAGATGAAATCCATGACATCAGTAGCACCACCTGGATGGTCTGGACCATGAGTATACACTGAGTGAGCATGGGCCATAAGATTGATTTCTGCACCTCTCATATCATCCTTATTTCCCTCCTTGGGAGTGAGTGTGTGGCGGCACATGCGAAGCAGAATGTTGTAGATGATCTTGATGTTGGTGGTTTGGCCAACCACACCATGCTGAGAGTAAATTGGGGCCAACCTCTTCTTGTCATACGCCTGTCCATGTACATGCATTTTGAGACCATTGGGAGCATTGGGATTGAAAGGCAATCCAAGAATGTGTGCAAACTAAACCATGCTGGAACGACACCTGATAGTGTCAGACATCCACTCAAGGGGAATATCCGTAGTGTCCCTAAAGACCACTGTGTCATAGAACTGCTGGACCAACTCAATATTGTAGTCTTATTTTACCTAAAAGATGGTGTGCAACCCCATCTTCTCAGTCACCCAAAGAGCATCCTCAATGTAGCTGTGAGCACGGAGCTTCTCGATGCCCAACCACTGCATGGGGCAAATAGGAGTCCTAAACCCAGAAAACAACTCAGAGAATAGTAGGACTTGATCATTTATCCAGAAGCGATCATCAGGCGAGGTGCGTGGCAGTGAATAGAACTGCTGGATTCTCATCTCCACAAACTCCTTGGTACCCAAATCTGCCATAGTAGTCAATGCTTCAAACTTCATGCGCTTGGCTTCATCCCTTTTCAGTTGTCTAATATTTTCTTGCTTTGCTACATCATGGTCACGAGCAGCTTGTCTGACCACAGAAGGATCTACATGAATGTCCCGTTCTTCATCATAACAGAACCTGCGAGGACGAGGCTTTTGAGTAGCCCGAGACCGACGAGGATGAGAACCACCCGTGAGATCAGAGTAGAAGGATATCATATGGGGAAAGCACATTTGTCCTGGAGATTCAAACACATAGCAGTAGTCAAAGTAATACATGAGCTGTTCTGGCTGAAAACCCCAGATTGTCCGGCAAAATCACCCCGGACACTCCGCCTTGCCTGGACATTCCGGTGCGTACGCGCCAGACATTTCGGCTGGACCGGAGTGTCCGAACCGTACACGTTAGACATTCCGGCTAGAGCCTTGGTGATATTGGAGCAATCCGGGAGTATTCAATCAGAGCAGATCAGGATTGCTAGAACTACTACTAGGATGAGTGTTGCACGCAAATATGATGTATCCATGGATTTAGGCAAGACATAGTCCTCAAAAATTCACCTAGTGCAAACCCTAGAAATGGATAAGGGGAGGGGCACTATACCAGAATCCATGGAGACCTTCACTAGAGGGGAAAGGATCCCAGTGGCAAAGGGAAGGCAATGGCCGATGGAAATGGTAGGATCCAGGGTGGAGGAACCCTCCCTGTAGTGCTACTGGTCGGGGGCAGTAGGCTGTGTGCAAGAGGGAGTCGGGAGGATAAGAGGACTGAACTGTCCACTTCTCCCTGACCCCTTTTACGATATTGAAACTGCTGGGGCCAGAGTGTCCGGGTGAAATTCACCAGAGTGTCCGGCCCGGCTAGAAAGTCCGGTATGAATCAAGCGGAGAGTCTAGTCTGGCCGAATACTCCAGTTGGTTCAGGGCGGACTGTCCGCCCCCTGCGACCAGAAAGCCCAGTTTCAATTAGTGGACAAATGTGTGGCAAGAGGAGCAGGTTTAAAGGTGAGAATAGGCCTGGGATTCAGAAGATGTACTGTGAAGAACTAAGAAAGCATAGATATCCAAGAAGATTACAAATTTAGTTCCAAATAAAACAAACTAAGAACCAACTCTTCAATAAGAAGAGGGCGGTGGCCGAGGCCACCATGTAAGAGTTTGTGGCATGACACTACGAAGAATTATCCTTGGGTTCATAGCCACTACTCATCAATGAAGCTCACATATCGCAAAATGATATTAAGAGAATTGAATTTCTTAATGTTGGCATTATGGGGGAGGGATAGTCCAATGTATTAGGACCGCACTCCCCCTATCTCCATGCATGTACCTAAACCAAATAAGAATCAAGACATATGTGAGTATGCAAGGTGATCAAGTCAAGCTCCTTGAATCTATGATATTTAGTTCATTCCTCAAATAAAAAAACCTTGCTTCATCAAGTGGCTTCGTGAAAATTCCAACAAGTTGGTCTTTGGTTGACACATATGATAGCTCAATATCACCTCGAGTAACATGGTCTCCAATGAAGTGATGATGAATCTCAATATGCTTTGTCCTTGTATGATCCACCGGGTTATAGGCAATCTTGATAGCTCTTTCATTGCCACATAGAAGAGGCAATTTGTCACAATAGACACCGTATTCCTTTAAAGTTTTCCTCATCCATATCAATTGAGTACAAGCACTAGCATCTGCCACATACTCGGCTTCGGCGATGGAGAGAGATATACAATTTTGCTTCTTAGAAGACCAACACATGAAGGACCTACCAAGGAATTGGCAAGCCCCGGAGGTTGATTTTCTATCATCCTTATCACCAACCCAATCCAAATTCGTGTATCCACAAAGAGAGAAAGTTGAGCCCCTAGGATACCAAATTCCATAGTTTGGGGTATGAACCAAATATCGAAAGATTCTCTTGACCACCATCAAATGGATTTCTTTAAGAGCCGCTTGATATATTGCACACACTCCTACACTCAACACAATATCGGGTCTAGATGCACAAAGGTAAAGCAAAGAACCAATCATAGACCAGTATAACTTTTGATCCACATCTTTACCATTTGGGTTTAGTTCAAGATGAGTCTTTGTTGCCATGGGATTAGGAGCTCCATTTAGATCTTTCATGTTTAATCTCTTGATTATACTTGGCTTGGTTGAAGAAAGTTCCTCCTCTTACTTGCTTGATCTCAAAAGCAAGAAATACTCTCAATTCCCCCATCATAGACATCCAGAACCTATTAGTCATAAGCTTTGAGAATTCATCATTAAAAGCTTTGTTAGATGAGCCAAAGATAATATCATCAAAATATATTTGGCATACAAAAAGCTCCCCATTGACCTTCTTAGTAAAAAGAGTGGGATCGATTTTCCCAACCTTAAACCCACGGTCTAACTACAACTCTCTAAGGTGCTCCTACCATGTGCGTGGGGCTTGTTTGAGCCTATAGAGCACCTTATCAAGTTTGTAGACATGGTTTGGTAAGTTTGGATCCTCGAACCCTGGGGGTTGTTTTACATATACCAACTCATGCAATGGGCCATTAAGAATTGCACTTTCTACATCATTTGTTGTAATTTAAAGTTATGATGTGCTGCATAAGCAACAAGGATACGGATGGACTCAAGGTGTGCTACGGGTGCATATGTCTCTCCATAATTAATGTCTTCAATTTTAGAGAACCCTTGTGCAACCAATCTAGCCTTGTTCCTCACACCAATTCCATGCTCATCTTGCTTGTTCTTGAATATCCACTTGGTGCATATAACATTGCGACAATATTTTGGCTTTTCAACTAACTTCCATACTTTGTTTCTCTCAAAGTTGTTGAGCTCTTTATGCATTGCTTCCAACCAATCTGAATATTTAAGAACTTCCCATACTTTCTTTGGCTCCACCATGGAAATGTGTGCTTGGTGTTCACCAAAACTCTTCAATTGAGATCTAGTGGACACCCCTCTTCTTAGATCCCCAACCACATTCTCTAGAGTGTGGTCTCTTAATTGCAATATTCTATCCACTCTAGCTTTGCGATGAGTTTCAATCTCCTTGTTATTTCTTGTGGGGATCTCTTCATCATTTTGGTACTTGTCTTGACCATTAAATTGACCTTGATCATCATCAGAATCATTATCTTCATCAAGAGGCAAAGATTGACCTTGGTATTGATCAGACAAACTTCTAGACAGGCATTGAGCAGATCTTATGGCTGATTATACAAATATTCCTTCTGCAATATACTGAGCAGCGGTGAACAATCTGGAAAATGGAGACTCATGTTCCTCCTAGCTAGATGTTTATCCCTGATCAACTTGTTGAGGGTTCACAGCTTGTCTTTGGCTTGGGTCATTATCCTCCTCAACAGTAGGAGCTTGTTGATGTTATGAAGATGAGGGCTCCACTTCAGTAGAGCATAGTTCTTCTTGATCCGCCACAAGGGATTACTCAACGGGGCGGATGAATCCTGCACCCATTCTTCTTATGGCATCCTGAGGCATTTCATCATATACATCACAAACATCAACACGTCCTCCTTGGGGACCATCATATTCGTCGAAAACCACACTACACGATTCTATGATAGTTCCAGAGAGCTTGTCATAGATTCTATACGTGTGGGATTCGAGACCATAACCAACAAAAATACCCTCTAATGCTTTGGAATCAAATTTGGACAAATGAACACCCTTTATGCGATAGAAACACTTACAACCGAACACCCGGAAGTATGAAACGTTGGGCTTGTTACCGGTAAGAATTTCATATGGAGTCTTGATCAATTCTTTGCGAAGGTAGAGACGGTTTGATGAATGGCATGCGGTGGAGATTGCTTTGGCCCAAAAATTGTATGGAGATTTAAACCCTGCCAACGTGGTCCTTGCCATATCAATAAGAGTCCAGTTCTTCCTCTCAGCTACACCATTTTGTTGAGCGGTATATGCAGCGGAATATTGGTGTTTTATCCCCTCATCACTAAGAAATCCATTCAAGGTGTAGTTCTTGAACTCAGTGTTGTTGTCACTCCTTATTATCAACACAGGAACATTGTGTTGACGTTGTGCCATGTTGATGAAGTCGATGAAGTTTCCTTGGGACTCACTTTTCAGCTTGAAGAAATATACCCATGTATATCTTGAGAAGTCATCAACAATAACCAAACAATATTTCTTACCACTAAGACTTGCATGATATAGAGGACCAAAGATATCCACGTGAAGGAGCTCTAAGATCCTCTTGGACTTGATGTAGTTCTTCGGCTTGTGAGGAGAATCATGCATCTTTCCTTCAACACAAGACCTGCATACACGATCTTTGGCAAAACAAACATTTTCTTTTAGTCCAACAATATGGCCATACTTGTGGAGACTTTGAAAAGTTCTCATGTTGACATGGGCTAGACGGCGATGCCATAACCAACCCACATCGGCCTTTTCGAATAAGCACACCGCACTTGTAGTGGTTTTTCCTGAAAAGTCCACCACATACAAGTCATTTTCGACGTACCCAACAAAAGAGACCTTTAGAGACTTGCTCCACATGAGGAACACAATATCATTATCAATAAATACGGCAAAGCCCATCTTTCCAAGAGCACGAGCTAAAAGTAAATTATATCCAAAGGTCTCAACAAGCATGACGTCCATGAGTGTAATATCATGGGCAACCACAACCTTACCGAAACCCACTACCTTAGACTTTGACTTGTCGGCATATGTCACGGATATTTGATCATCATTTGGTCTCAACTCCTTGACAATAGATGTGCTTCCGGACATATGACTTGTGCATCCACTATCAAGGACCCACTTTGACCCTCCAGAAGCATAGGTCTACAAAAGATCAAACTAGTTTTTAGGTACCCATTTTTCAATGGGTCCTCTTTTGTTAGCAACAAGGGTCTTGGGAAACCAAATAGACCAAGCAATATAACCATCAAATGGGCCAACATATTGTGCATACACACCACCATAATAATCACGCATTAAAACATAGTGATGGTTAGCACTTCCCGCAAAGTCATCACGAGACATAGTTTTGCCACTTGTGGTCTTACTACCCACATTGGCCTTGTCTTTTTCTTGTGCGGGCTTGGCCTTCTTCTTCTTCTTCTTCTTCTTCTTCTTCTTATTGTTGTTGTTCTTCTTGGCTTTGGAGACAAAGCTAATGCCCCTTTCTCACCATTTGGCCTCTACTTACTCAAGAGGTCATCAATGGACTTGCTTCCTTTGGGAAATGTGGCCTTAGCTAGATCCCCGTTCAACCTAGCATTTTCTTCAAGTATATTTGTACAACTAGAAGGAATGAAAGTACTAGGTGAAGAAATATTGGTCAATTGAGTTTGAATCTTTTCATGAGACTTTGTGAGTAACAAGAGTTCACTCTCCAAGGCCTTGTGAGCCTAGTCAAGCATCCTAAAGTCCTCGGCAAGTTTTTCATGAACAACACCAAACTCAATCTTGTCCTTTTTAGCCTTTTTATATTTAGCAATAGCATGGTCACGTTGCTTGATGAGTTTATTAATAATTAGGTCATTTGCCTCATCAATCCCTTCAAGTTTTATTTCAAGAGACATCCTAGTCTCTTGTTCTTCTTCTAGAGCATTATTTATAGCTTCTACCTCAATCAAGTGCTCTCTCCCTAGTTTACATATCTCATCAAGAAGCTCTTGTGTGTGAGAAAATTGATTTAAGAGGTCCACAAAATGTCTCTTGTGCTCCTCTTGCAAGTTAGTCATGAACACATCAAAAGCAACTAGTTCCTTTTTGACCTCAAGAGATATCTCATCATCAAATTCATCATCGACCAAGGAGGAGGGGTGTGACGATGATAATACCTTTGTTCCTCTTGCCATAAGGCAAGTGACGTTCTTGTTGGGGATATTCTCATTTGGAGAGTCAAAGAGGGAGAATGTGGGTGTAGAAGTAGTGGAAAGAGCAGCCGCACCACTTGATGTTTCCTCTTCATTGTCGGAGGAGAATTCTTCATGTGTTATCAAGACAATTTCACCCGACTTCTTGTTGGTGGGATTCTTCTTGATGAAGGGTTTCTTGAAGGGAGCTTTGGAATTTTTCTTCAACACAAGTTTACCCCCATGATCTTCTCTTTTATCATAGGTACAACCGGAAACAAAGTGATAGCGGTCACCACAATTCAAGCAAGTTCTCAATTTAGAGCCATTGTCTCTTCTCCTATTAGGGTTGCTTCTTCGTTGCATCTCCATCTTGGCCTTGGCGGGGTCTTTCCAAAAGTTTCTTGCATAGAAGGCCATATATTCACCATGATAAACCTTGACATCATCAGGATGGCCCATAGATAATCCTTCATCACTTTCATGTTCATCCACATACTCCACAACTTTGGCTTTAATCCAAGATTGACACCATTACTCATTCCAAGGGCTCGAGGACGGGCATCTTTGGCATTCTTGGCGGCAACCTTGAAAGAGGCCATCTCTTGCATGACTTCATTGGAGGTCATGAGATGGTAGTTGTGTCTTCCTTGTAGAATCTTCAAGTCAGTGGGCTCAAAGGGCATGAGTGCACTCACATATTTCCTTTTTATCCAAGCATCATCCACATGTGAGGCACCCACATTCCTAAAGGCGGTGGCAGTGGACTTGAGCCTTCGATACATGCCTTCATGACCTTCACCATCCTTCATATAGAAGCCTTTAGCTTCATTGCTCAGTGCATCATATCGGTTCCTTCTCATGCTCTCATTTCCAACATATAACTCCGTGAGAGCATCCCAAGCTTCCTTGGTGGTGTTGAGGTGTTCAATGTGAGGGTAATCTTTTATACCCAATCCTTGTTGAATCATGTGCAAAGCGGTGGAATTGAGTTGACTATTGAAAACTTCTCTTCTTTTCAAGTTGGTTGGATCCACAATAAGGAGTCCTTCTTCAATGATATTCCACAACTCAATACAAGAGCTGTGCACATGAGATTTCATTAATGATTGCCATTGAGCAAAAGAAGATGCAGCAAGCTTAGGTGGGTCTCCTCTATTGTTTATATGAGGGTAAGGAATTGGGGGGTCGGGAGAGTACCATCCTTGAGCCTCATGGTGCTCTCCGTTCCCACCATCCTTTTTGGTGGAGGGATTAGCGTTTTCATTTTCCTCCACCACCACACCCGCGGGTGATGACGAGGCATTCACCTTTGGAGGTGGTGGACATCCCTCTTGAGGAGAGGGAGGAGGTGAGGCAAGTTTCTCTTTAACAAGTTTCTCAACTAGGTCGCACAATTGTTTGATTTTGTTGCCCAAGGTGGAGCTTAAGCTTGTTTCCAAATTCTTGAGGTCCATCATGGACACCGTGGTACTTGCCTCATCCCCTACATCATCCCCTTTGCTCCCTATTTACTCTTAGGCGGTAAAGCCCGAATAAAGAGCCGAGGCTCTGATACCAATTGAAAGGATCATATGGGCACATAGAGGGGGGGGGTGAATAGGTGATACTTCAAATTTTACTCTTTTCCAAATTAGGGTTTGACATAAAAGGTAAATTCTCTAGATTATGAAACTATGGTGAATTTACTTATATGTCAATCTAGCACAACACTAAGCAAGAACTAAATAAGTAAAGTGCGGTAAAGGATAGAAGTAACCAAAGTGGAGCACACGGAGACACAAGGGTTTGTTTCCCGCAGTTCCTTCCTTTTAAGGGGAAGTACGTCTGCGTTTGGAGAGGGGGTGGTTTCAAACCACCAACGCCACGAGAGGCCTTCCTTGTTCTCCGATAAACCTCACTCCAAAGGGTTCAGTTCACCTCTTCCACTATATCGGCAACCTTTGAGGTGGAAGCCGACACCTTTACAACAAGTTTGAGGCACACATCCACAACTGAATTAGAGGCTCCCGAATATAAGCAAGCTCTCAAACAATCAAAGACAAGCTTGTATGACCAAATCAAAAGCTAGGGTTTACAAAGAAACACATGAGAAAGGGGCCCTCAAATGAATGAGGGGGAAATGAATATCTCTCTTGGTGAACGCATAGATCAAGGCCTCCTTCTTCGATTCTCCAAAGATCAACGACTTTGGATGGTTGAGTGAAGAGATCTTGAGGATTTGGTGGCTCAAATGGTAATGTTGTTCTTGACCTGGTCGAGCAGCTCCCAAGGTAGAAGAAGGGGACTTTATATAGGGACCCTGGAATTAGAGCCGTTGGGAGCCACTTACCCCGGACAGTCCGGCAAAATGCAACCGGATAGTCTGGCCCAGCCGGACACTCCGGCTGTTCACCGCCAGACACTCCGGTCTGGCAGAGTTTCTGGCCAGAGTCCGGCCAGTGTCCGGATAGTGTCCGATTGGGCACACAGAATGTCCGCACCATGATGACCCACAAGTATAGAGGGTGTATCGTAGTACTTTCGATAAATAGGAGTGTCGATCCCAACAAGGAGCAGAAGGTGTTGACTAGTGGTATGGAGGAGGAAATCTCTGTAAATACTTAGCAAACGGATTTTAGGGGTTTTATGATAAAGCAAAGAAACAAAGTGCAAGTAGTAAAGACAATGAACAACTGTAGCAAGTGGCCCAATCCTTTCTTAGCAAAGGACAAGCCGGTGGAAATACTTATAAGGATCAAACGTTCTCGAGGACACATGAGAATTCTGTCAAGTGCTTTAGCTTCAAATAGCTGAGTACCTTTCTTTGGTGTTGTAAGTGTTGTGTGGGTGAACCTGTGCTAATGTAACGACCTTACTTGGAATAATACATACTTGTGATTAAACCCCCTGCAAGCATCCGCAACTACAGGAAAGCAATTAAGATATAAACCTAACCATAGAATTAAAATCTGAGATCCTACACTCCCTTGTCCAATGGTGTCCTAACGGGGGTTCAGGTTTCTATCACTCCGACAGCCCCACAATTAGTAGCCAAATACACAATGCATTCACCTAGGCCCATAAATGGTGAAGTATCATGTAGTCGACATTCACATGACACCACTAGAAGAATAACACCAGAACTTAAATACTAAACCATTGAATAATATCTCAACACAAATCCACTACTAACAACATGGCTTCTCCCATGTCCTCAATAACTAAACTAACTACTCACAAGACATCATATGGATCAAGATCTAAGATGATATGGTGATGGATAAAAATCTGAACATAAACAATAATCCAATGGTTCCACTCACAAGCATCAACTACAATAGTAATCAACACCGGGAAAGTTTCCCCTAACAACTATGCAAGTATTCAACACAATTGTTACAGGGGGATGGAGTGGTGATGATGGTGCTGGTGGAGATGATGGTGTGGATGATGATGATGATCCCGATGAATTCTAGCTTGATGATGGTGTTGATGGCGATGATCTCCCCTCTCTAGGAAGGAATTTCCCCGGCAGAAATCTGTCTGCCAGAGAGCTCTTTCTCTCTCGGTATTTTCCGCCCCACAGAGGCGGCGAAATATTTCTGTGGTTGCTCCCCGTGTTTTAGGTTTCCGAGAGGAAGATATAGCGAGAGGGCGGAGTCGGAGGCCGGCCAGGTGTGCCATACCCACCCTAGGTGCAGCCTAGGGGGCCTCGCGCCTGGGTGGTGTGGGCTCCCTATGGCCCAACTCCGCCTCCCCTTCTGGCTTCCTTCGTCTTATGGAAAAATATAATTTTCCATGATTTTTCTGGTATTTTTCCGATCTTCGAAAAATTGCATCAAAACACCTCTTTTTCCATCAGAATCCTGACTCCGGCAGTCCATCCTCCAAGTATCATCTAACATGCAAAAACAGATGAAAATACATAAGTAACACCTCATAATAAGATACATAGCAATGAATAGAGGCAAATTATGATATATAATGGTGATGCAAATTGGACGTATCAACTCCCCCCAAGCTTAGACCTTCGCTTGTCCCCAAGCGAAAACTGAGCTCAGTAAACATGTCCACAGGTTTATGGAGTGAAGTGTCAATAAAAGAATACGGACAAGAAGCATCACACTTACCATTACACAACTCATAGAAGAAAGCAACTCACCATTATATAACTTAGCTTGCAACAAGTACATGAGTCATAATAGAGATGCATAAAGATAATTCATAATTGGAATTGGCAAACTCTTGTTCTTGGTCAGAGAACAGCTGGCAAACAGTTTCACAAAAATCTTTTGTAGAAGTCTTCAAAACAGGAGCACTCTTTTCTCAAAAAGGTTTTTCACAATGATGGTTTTCAAAGTAATACTCAATAGATAAAAGTCTTGTGCAAACAAGGAAGATAGAGAACATGAGTGAATAAATCATCATATGAATGCTTGCAACACAACAAATCAAATGATTGCTGGAGATAGAGAGGAAGTAGGTTTACTGACTCAACTTAGAAATAGGAGAAAGGTCCCTTCATAGAGGGAAGCAGAGATTTCAAGTCAAAAAGAGCTTCCAAAATGTCATGGTACTTACTAGCTTTGAGCCCTCATTGCTCCTATCATAGGCATCTTGAGATGATTAAGGTTAAAGTGAACAAGGATGGAGTATATGCTTGACTAAATATAAGTTGGAAATCTCATGTCCCTTGAGTACGAGGGCCGCTCCTCATGCTACTCAACTTTAGTTACTGCAAGATCCGGAGCTTCGGAAACTGATTCTGCAAGAAGCACACAACTCACCATATTCCATTCATCCAGGTAACACCAAAATTTACATGGATGTGAAGGAAATATTTTGGTGGAATAATCTCAAGAAGGAGAACCTATTTCCTTGTGTGATGTGTGTAGTCGAGTGAAGGCGGAACATCAGAAACCGGTAGGGTTATTACAACCACTACCTATTCCGGATTGGAAGTGGGACAAGATTGGTATGGATTTCATCACCGGACTGCCAAGGACTAGATCTGGATATGATTCCATTTGGGTTGTTGTATATCGCCTAACTAAAGTGGATCATTTCATACTCGTGAAGAATACTTATACAAGTGCTAAGTTAGCCAAAATCTATATGAACAAGATTGTATGCCTGCATGGAGTACCCAAGAGTATTGTGTCTGATATAGGAACTCAATTCACCTCGCATTTTTGGCGACAATTGCATGAGTCACTAGGAACAAGGTTAGAGTTCAACACAACTTTTCACCCCCAGACTGATGGACAGATAGAAAGTACCAATCAGATTTTGGAGGATATGCTGAGGGCTTGTGCCCTAGACTATGGTGCTAGTTGGGATGAAAGTCTGCCTTATGCGGAATTCTCTTACAATAACAGCTATCAAGCCAGTATTGAGATGGAACTGTTTGAATTTCTCTATGGAAGGAAGTGTACTACACCATTGCTATGGAGTGATGTTGGAGAAAGAAATTTGTTCGGACCAGAACTGATCAAGGAAACTGAAGAGAAAGTCAAATTGGTAAAGGACAGATTGAAGATAGCACAATCCCGACACAAGAGCTATGCAGATCCAAAGCGTAGAGAAGTCACCTATGAGGTAGGTGATAGAGCTTATCTTAGAGTCTCACCATTTCTTGGTGTGAAGAGATTTGGAGTCAAAGGAAAATTGGCTCCAAGGTATGTTGGACCATTCAAGATTTTGAGTCGCAATGGAGAAGTGGCTTATGAGATTGATTTGCCCAAGTCTCTGTCTGTTGTTCACAATGTGTTTCATATGAGTCAGTTGAAGAAATGCCATCCGGAAATGGAAGAAACTTCTTTAAAGGATACTATACCTTTGGAAGAGCTTCAGTTGGAGAGTGATCTCACTTATGAGAAGAAACCTATCAAGATTCTTGAGACTGCAGAAAGAGTTACTCGTACCAAGACTATCAAATTCTGCAAAGTTCAGTGGAACCATCACTCCGAAGAAGAAGAAACTTGGGAAAGAGAAGACGACCTTCGGAAAGATCACCCTCACCTATTTGCTAGCCAATCCGAATCTCGAGGGCGAGATTCACCTTAAGGGGGTTAGATTTGTAACATCCCAAAACTCATGAATTACAAAAGCTTGCATTTCATTTATGCATTCATAGCATTCTTGGATTGCACAAAAAATTTCAAATCAAAATTCCAAATAAAACCATTTTTATGCCTATTATCTATATATCATTAAGGCATGGTTTTATTTTATTTTTCAAAGTATCAAAGTGTATTTAATTGAACAGTAGTGTTTTATATACAAATAAGTGCAATGTTCACTGTATAAAAATTTAGAGAAAGTTTGAAATCAAACTCATTTGTTTTTTGGTTTGAAAATGGTTCCTGAAAATCAAATAGAAAAACAAAAAGCAAAAGGAAAAAAATAAAATCAGTCGTTGCCCTTTTGGACCAACACCAGAACAGGCCCAGCAAGCCCACCCGGGGCATCCCCCTCCCCCTCTCTCTCACGCGCGCTAGTATACCCCGCTGTCACTGCCTAGTGGCCCTGTCTAGCTCAGCACCTTCTTGCCCATCCCCCGCGCGCAGACGCAGTCACCGGCCGTTTTCTCCCCCATCAATATCGCGTTGATTACAGGCTTAATAGCCATTGATCCTCTGCGTGATTTCCTCGCCCCTGCTGTCTACTTAACCCCTCGCCGCCGCGGTCATTTCCCCTCAATCACCAGCACCAGAACGCCCCCAGGCTGGGCGTATTTGCACTTGCAACGCTGCTGCCCGAGCACCTCCGGCGACACATTACGGTGAGCTCCGTGCTCCCCTCCACCTCTCGTTCATTTGATCTTGTTCGTTAGATGCTTGTGAACCTTCTCACACCTTTGGTTTGGTCTGAATCACCCCAGGTCATCGTCCCCGCCAACCCTCGCAAACAACCGAAGTGCCTCTCGACTCCGACGAGAAATCACGTTAATTTCTAAGCGCCCCTCGAACTCTGCTTCATATGATTAGGTTCGTAGTGTCTTTGTGCATCTGTTGTTGTCTTTCATTTGCTTTACGGTGACCTATTTCATCGCCTTTATCTCCGGCAGTGAACACCCGAAGCTAGGTTAAACTCCGGCGAGTTCCTGAGCCCATGACCGTGCGCCCCCGTCGAAGACAGTTGCACGACGAGCTTCACTGCATCTTGGCGAGTCCGGTAAGCCACAGCACAACCCCTATTCCCCTCTGCAATCGCCGGAACGCCACCGCCAGTAGCGCCGCTGCCGCTGTAGCCACGCGCGCCGCTAGACTATGGTCGCTTGTGTCGCAGCCGTTAGATCTGGATCCAGTGGATCTGATTAGTTCACTCAATGAAGGGGTACACCAAGATCTGAGCCACAGGATCTAACTTAAATCCTACAGCCCACGTTGTCCGATCCACGCGAAGCGGTACGGGCCAATCAGACACAGCCACGTGTCTGGGATTTTGATTTAAAATCAGTTTTTATATCTATTAGAGATTCAAACTTGTAAAATTCATATATTTAGTTCTGTTTGGCCAAATTTTGCAAATAATATATCATTGGATTCAGAAAAATAAATCCTACACTACTGTAGGCTTGAATTTGTATTTTGATTCTGTAAAAATGGGATTTTATACAGAATCAAATATAGGCTTATTTTGGCTATATAAATTATTTTGGAAAATGATTTTAAAGCAAATTTAAGTTTGTTTAAACTTTATATAGTTAGTTTTGGTGTTAAGTACTATTTGTTTTGAATGGTTTATTGTAAAAATTCATTTCATTGCATTTGCATGCATTCATATATTTTTTCTTGATTATTTGAATGTAAATTTGGTGATATCATTTTATGTGTAGATTTTGGTGCTAGTGGTGATTGTGATTGTGAGGATTGTTGCTACTACCCTAACTACCAAGGCAAGTGGTGCTTCATGTATTTTTCCTATTATTTTTTACTATGCACTAGTGATATTTTGTATAGGGCTTGCATGAAATTTTTGCTAAGTATATATATGCTATGCCATGGGAAATCCTAGTAGTTGTAGTCTTGGTATAATTGCTCTAAGTTAAGATACTGGTTATATTATCATGGTTAGCCTAGCTAGAAGCAAACAAGGGTGGATTATATACATGCTATGGAAATTTTGCTAAATCTTTGACTTATGTTTTTACTTAACAAAACAAATAAGTGAATGAATCACCTGGGTGGAATGGTATGATTGGGTTTTGTTGAGTGGTTACACAAGGCCCATGTCTATGGTCTACCTTGTGTATCACACTTGGGGAAAGCCACCCAGGAACAAAGGGATTTGAGATACTTAGTGTTTAGAAGCTTCTAGTGCAACCACATGGCATATGGGCTCTGCCTTGATCATATAGGTTGCAATAACTTAGCCAGATGGACAGATGGTGGTAGGGTGATAGGTTGGAACACATCCATTTGGTCTAAGGGAAGGCTTCTGAAAGATCTCGTCTCGATGCATGTCGAGTCTTGTGGGGAAAGTGCACCACCTCTCGAGAAGGAAAAATCTAAGTACTTAGCCGTGTCCCCGACAACGGACAATTTGAGCATCAAGAGATTGAAGCTATCAAGGATCTCCTCATCCCAATTTCTAAGTTAAAAACTTGCGGTTGAACAAGGTTTGAAGGTTCACCAATGTCTATTGGTGGTTCCGTGGGAGTTTTTGACAAACAAAAACTTAGTGTTTTCAACTGATAGGAAAAACCTATTTTGAGCAAAGCAAGCCTAAGCTACACTTAGCCAAATTTATATAGATGATATATGGTATCACTTGCCAATACAATTCCAAATGTATTGACCCACTGTGGTTGTAACTTATGATGTTGCAGGTTATTCCGATGAGGATTAGGGTTATGAGTCTACACTCAACATGCTTGCATGTGGCACATGACGATGAAGACTTTACTTTATTTACTTATGTTATGAACTCTTGTACTAGCCTTTGGCTATGGAGTTGTAAAAGACTATGTTTATCTCTGGAATGACGATGTAATAAATACCTTTCTATCTGTGTACTTCATCTTAAACTGTGGATGCTAGCTTTTGATCTAGGGACTAGCATTGCAATGACAGGGACTTTTACCTTATAAAGGTGGGTCTTACAGAGGATTCCATATTTGTGCATATTGTATTAAAATACAAGTATTATAAAATTTGCACAAAGTTTGGAGAGCTTCTCTATTTTTATTTAAACACTCATTTTTGTTGTTGTTTCCTTTTGATATCATTTGTTAGTTTTTCAATTGGTTCTTTTGGATCTTTTGGTTGCTCGCTTCATTTGTTGAAGTTTATTTATTTTTATTTTCCTTTTTTTTTCAATCTTTAGGTCCTCAATATAGTTTTAATTCCTCCCAAGTACTCATCATTTGAGTTGTGCATAGGCACACCGTTGGAGGAATCCCCACTATATTGGTCGTCTAGAACTTTCCACCCATTTTGGCAATCAATGCCAATGGGGGAGAAGTTTTGGAGGGTTTAAGGGAAGTTGGCATTTGCTTTGGGTGTGTTCTTAAGCATTTGCCTCTCATGCTCTTGCATATTTGTGGTTGCTTTGCATGTTGAATATATAGAGGAAACTCAACCAATGGTAATGGTTGGCAATCTATGCAATGAAATTTTAGTTCATCACACATGCATAGATTGTGGGAGAGTTTGCTCTATATATTGTGATTGTACCAACATCACATACTTGTGTAGTATTTGATGTTGGGGCAACCTCTTTGGTCATTAATCGTCATATTTAAACCTTCCTTAAGGGATTGTCATCAATTACCAAAATGGGGGAGATTGAAAGGGCATGTAAGCCCCCAATCTCTATGGACTAATGTGTAAATTGAGTTTCATTTTTAGGTTTGTCCATTTGCATCTCTTGGGCCATGTGTTGGTCTCAAGGATCAAAGATGAAGAAATATCCAAGGGCTTTGTGCTATTGGAATCATGAAGAAAGAAGGAGCTTGAAGGTTGATCAAGACAAGTGCCAAGAGTTGCATCAAGATGGATCAACCTCAAGAAGGGATGAAGAAGGGCAAGATCAAGATGCGCCATCTTTAGAAGATCTCATGCTTGAATCTTTCCATCCTCGTGATCATGGGGTGATGAAGACAAGCTCAAAGAAGAGGTTTCCCCATGGATTATGGGGGAGCAATTTGCAAGGCTTCATCGAGCAAGAGCAAACAAGAAAGGTGTTCCCACTTTAGAAGAACAAGACGGTCTACATCAAGTTCAGGTGGAATTCTCAAGGCAAAGGTATGATCTTGATAGGGCTTCTCTTTTACCGGTCTCGTGTTGTTAGTTGGGAGACCGGGTTTAGGATAGATAGCCATACTATCAAGAGGGGTTCTCAAGCGGGTGTCTCGATCGCATCTTTCGGAGAGAACTCAAACCTTTGCATGCATAACATCATATTTCTTGGTTTTTATTTGGTTCTTGTCCATGAGAGGATCTATATCTTGTGGTCATCTTCATAACAAGCTCTAGTTCATCAAATAAGGATTTCACTTGCATATCTTATTGCGGTTTTTGATCGTACGGGTTTTTCCGGCTCCACACCTTAGGAGATATCTCACATATATATAATTGATATTGTCTCCCTTGGTGGTATCCAATATTTCACCTTTTGTTGGATTCTACTTGGTTTTATCTTTCCAACAAAATTGGTTTCATCTCAATCGGAGTTTCCAAGCTCAACTTCTTATGTTTTGGGTTTTGGTGGTTTTACGGGTTCATCGCTTCTAGAGAGGTCTTACCTTTCTCCATTTGGTTTTATCCTTCCATGCTAGATTATGATGTTTCTTTGCATAATCTTGTAAATCTTTTTGTTCTCTTCAAAACAAGCCCAAGATCAACAAAAATGGAGTCCAGAATCAAAAGTTATTGAAGTTTTCGTGCAATGTTGTCCAGCGTTTTTGCTTGAGCGGAAGTTCCGGTCCAAATTCTGACCCAAGTTCCGGTGACGTACTGTATTCATCTGTTTTTGTGTTCCTATTTGCCAGAAGTTCCGGGGAGTTCTAGTGGTGCGCGAATCTGGTCCAAACGGTCAGTTTTTCCTTGTCCTATTTAAGGGGGGCTTCTTCCCCAATGGTTCCCCATATTTTGAGCTTGTTTTTGCCCACCATTGTTGACCTATTTGAGCTTTATTACTCCCTCTCCCTCCCATGATTCTTACATCTTTTGAGGGAAAAGTGTGAGGAGATCTAGATCTACAATCCCCCAAGTCAAATCCCTTCTTTGTGAAGGAATCATTGGGATCTAGATCTTGGAGAGTTTTGTGTTCTCCTCTTGTGTTCTTCCTCCCTTATTCCACCAATAGCTTTTGTAGCTTTGTTGGAATTTGGGAGGTAAGGACTTGCCCTTGCATTTGGTGCATAGTTTTGAGTTCTCCTCGGAGATTTGGTGAGTTCAAGCTTGTGGGCTTGTTTCTCTTGGGTTCTTGGAACCCTAGACAGTTGTGTGGTTGGGTTGTTGACCTTTTGTGGTCTTGTTGACATTTTGTGGTCTTGTAGCCTTTTGTGGTTTTGTTGTCCTTTTGTGGCTTTGTTGTTGGGAGCCTCGAATTGAGTTGTGGAGATATCCCCAATCTTGTACGGGTTTGGTGACCGCCCTCAAGAGTCCCATAGTGGAGCGAGTGCCCACCTTTTGCGGTGCGCACTCGGGAGAATAGGGTGAGTCTTTTGTGGAGTCTGTGAGTTGCGTGCTTCCGCATCCGGGGTGAGGCCTTGTGTGGCGTTGGGTGAGAATCGAGCCACCACACCTCGTGGTGAGCCATTTGTGGCATTCAGAGAGCATTGCGCCATCACACCTCTCCAATAGATACATAGCTTCTTTGGAAGCGAACTTCGGGAAATAAATCTTCGTCTCTACGTCCATCGGTTATCTCTCAACCGAGCCCTTTACTTATGTACTTTACTTTGTGATAGCCATCAGTTATCTTGCTAGTGGTTAGGTTTTGTGCTCTATAAATTAAACGTTAGTTTTTATTCCGCATTTATTAGAGCCTAAACTGTAATATTTTTAAAAGCCTATTCACCCCTCTCTAGGCGACATCCATTGCACTTACACCCGTGTTTTAGGGTTCTGAGAGGAAGATATAGGCGAGAGGGCGGAGTCGGAGGCCGGCCAGGTGGGCTACACCCACCCTAGGCGCGGCCTAGGGGGGCTCGTGCCTAGTGGGTGTGGGCCCCATGTGGCCCAACTCCGCCTCCCCTTCTGGCTTCCTTCATCTTGTGGGAAAATATAATTTTCCATGCTTTTTCTGGTATTTTTCTGATCTTTGCGAAATTGCATCAAAACACCACTTTTTCCATCAGAATCCTGACTCCGACAGTCCATCCTCCAAGAATCATCCAACATGCAAAAACAGATGAAAAGACATAAGTAACACCTCATGATAAGACATATATCAATGAATATAGGAAAATTATGATATAGAATGGTGACGCAAATTGGACGTATCACACCGGGCGAATAAACCTTGGCGAATCCTTAGGGCCGGATAGTCCGGCAGAAACCGGCCGGATAGTCCGGTGAGGCCGGACAATCCGGCACACATCTGCCGGACAGTCCGACAGGACTTTGACTCTGCACATATTTGATCTTGGGGAGCTCTTTTTCCTTAGCTACAATTTACAATAATGTAGCTGATATCTCGTGAAACATTTAACAACAGATTAAACCTATCCAAGTGTTGTCAACAAACATCAAAAAAATATGAAGGGCATAAATTCCCTTTCACCAAATGATTCTCGTACTCTCTCTTCTATTTCTCTTACGATCACGAATCAACCCTAAGCGTCTCTACCCTTAAGCATGACACCCTTATGGTTCGGGAATGATCATACGTTATCGAGAACTCTCTCTGACCAATGACCAATATTGGTGTCTGGAAACTCATGATGGCCCCTTTGCATTCCACGAAATAATTGTTCGCTTGAACCTTAAACATTGAGTCCCGTTCCGTTTGCACTACGATACCTGGTTTTTCCAAGATTTATCGACATACCTAGTTCGATCTTGTTATCGAAAAACACATTTACTCCTTCCTGTGATATAACATCCTCCTGACCTAGTCACATGCTTGCAAGCCCATTGATGTAATCTCACTGAGTGGGCCCAGAGTATCTATCTGTCACTCGCATAGGAAAATCCTGATCTTGATACATACACCTCAACATATTCCTTTGAAATACCCAATACACACCTTTATGATCACCCTGTTATGGTGTGACGGTTGATGTGATCAAAGCAGCAGCGGGTGATAGTGATTAAACATGATCTCACGGTTAAAGGACCGAGTTGCTATGATTTGATGATATTGCAATGTTGAACTTTTGTGACTGGATCACATTGCAATACTACGGTTGGGTGTGTGTCCATCACATCATTCATCTAATGAAGTGACCTTGTTGTCAGTTGACGTAAAAGTCCATGATCGAGAAACCCGATCATCGTCTTCCTAACGAACTAGTCTTCTAGAGAATACTAGGGACTTGGTTTGTATGTACCACACATGTATTAATGTTTCCACTTAATATAGTTATATCATGATACAAAACTATTATGAACATATGACATATATCAATAAAAACAACATTATTATTGGCATGTAGGGCATATCTCTTTTAGTTTCCCACTTGCACTACAGTACAAATAAACTAGTTTACATTTGGCAATAATCGAACACCAATAGCATCCCGATATTGATCATGCCTAACTCGTGGTAGAGGCTTTGTGAATGGATCCGCTACATTCACATCTATATGTAATTTGAAAAATCTAATGCTAACCTCGCTAACAAACTCTCTTATTACATGGTAACATTGGAGTATGTGCTTGGCAGTGGAGTGGCAGTGGAGTGGAACCCATGTTGTCGCAGTAGATGCACACAGGATCTTGCACGCTTGGGAACACTTCAAGTTTGGCGATGAACTTACTCAGCCACACAGCTTCATTTTCTGCTTCCTAAGCATCAATGTACTCCGATTACATTGTAGATTGAGCCACCGAGGATTACTTTGCGCTCCTCCAGCTTACCACGCCACTGTTCACCAAAAACACATACCCTGTTTGAGACTTTGAATCGTCTGGATCAGTGTTGAAGCTTGCATCCACCTAACCAGTTACAACAAGTTCTTCATCGGGTCATCCAAAGAAAATAACCATATCTTTAGTTCTTTTTAGATATTTGAGGATGTTCTTAATTGCAGTCCAATGAACCATTGCAGGGTTAATTTGGAAACGGCTCGTCAAACTAAGATCCAGGGCCACACCTGGTTGAGTGGTCAACATGGCATACATGATAGAACCAATGGCCAACGCATAGAGAACGCCTTTCATTGTTTCCTTATCATGTTCCGTTTCTAGGCATTGAGTCGCACTCAACGGTTTACCTTTCATGATGGGAAAGAACACTACAAGAAAAATGTCCTTTTACAACGGACGATTTTCGTGGTTGAAGGTCCATTTTTCGTGGCTGAAAAGCCTTCTACGACGGATGACCATCGTGGTAGAAGCCCCGTCATAAATGATTCTACCACGGTTTTTTTCCGACCGTGGCTGATCACACCCTTTAGCCACAAAAAGTCGTTTCATCATAGATCAGTTCGCCAGCCACGTTGACTGCTGACATCATGCAAAGTGCCACATGGCGAGCGTCGTTAACGGCCAGTTAATACTGTTAACTATCAATGAAACCGTGGTAGAAGCCAGGCCTAGCCAAGGCCTGGTAATTATTAAGTGGGCCGGCCTATTAAGGAAGCCCAACAGAATCATGGTCCGTTACTGTTTCACCATGCACTGTTACAAATGGGCCCACTGGTGCAGCCGTAGGCGGCCCGTAAACTTTCTGGACCGTTACTGTTTTCACATACATTGTTTGAAATTGTCCCGTTTGTGTGGCCCATAAGAGATCGGGCATGTTACTCTTCCGCCCTGCACTGTTCTAATTGGGCCCCTTTGGATAGCCCGCCTTTTGGCATGTTACTGTATATTCCTATATTGCTTGAAGTGGGCCCATTTATATAGCCTACGGTGGCCCATAGACTTTTGGGACCATTACTGTTTCGGCCTATAGAAGGCTAGTCTACGCGCACTAGCGGATCGTTGCATTTTGGGATTTTACTGTTCTGTCCTTTAACTGTTTTGGCCTTTTACTATTTTGGCATTTTACTATTTTAGCATTTTACCGTATATCCTTTTACTGTTTTAGCCTTTTACTATTTAGAGTGTACAGGTTAAACGACCCACTACTACATGGCGGCACGGAAGGTCCGTCACTGTTGATTGGCGTACCATCAAGGGCTGGTACAAAACTAAGAAAATTGGGGGCATATTTCCAGTACTAGATTATCCATAGTACTAAAAGAATTCTGGAGCTGTGGAAGAAAACTTATAACTGTAAAAGTATTAAATTATTACAGACCAGAAAAAATCCATAGCTAAAACGACATCATAGTAGTACAACGCAACTAATAAACACAAAGAATCTCGGCTCAAAAAATGTTCCTTTTAGGAAACTCACATGCCCTCACATGTAACGACGGGCTTACCACATGACTTATTGAGGAGATTATTGAGTAGTTTCTCCATCAAAGCTTGCACGTTCTTCAACTCAGATAACTCATTCCATGCTATGGAGACTACTGCATCTGTTCTGTTGGCTTCCTGTCCAACTACATCAAGTGCATCTCGGAGTGCAGCTCCAAAAAATCTTTCTGCTGGAATGTATGGAACAGTCGATATCATGTACCTACGTGAGCAATACACACTGTCACTACTGCTCTGTGCAAAGAGATCTGCACTTGAAGTAGTTGTTTTATGTTCTTCCTTCATATTTATGTTTGCAAACTGAAACAAAAAAGAAATGTCCTATATCATCATTACCAAGGAAAAGAAAAACAAAAGAATTTCAAACGAGTCAACTAGTAGCAGCAGGGCCTCATACATCTCCATCTTCTGGAATAACTAGAACATTCGACTTCATAGAGGGATGAGATCATGTGAAACTGTCACTTCTGCTCTATGAAATGACTGCTCTACTTTATGAAGGCTGAAACTAAGATAAAAATTTACAACATCATACGAAGGAACAAAACTACATGTTCATTCTCAAAAGATTATTTTGGTCTGATATAGCAATGTGAGCACTCAAACCAAGCACCCCAAGCAAACTGATCAAAGTAGAATGCGTGATTTACGAATGTAATGAATCCATTGATACGTTGGAAACGTATCTATAATTTTTGATGCTCCATGCTTGTTTAGTATCTACTTTGATTTACTTGTCCACACTTTGAGGTGCTTTTTACATGTTTTCTGGTACTAACCTACTAACAAGTTGCAAGCGTGCGGATACTGCTTTCTCTGTTTTGGTTTCAGAAAAGTTAGTAAAGAAATATTCTCGAAATTGGATGGGACAAAGGACAAAGTCAATTACTTTCCGTGGGGAACAAGAAGTCCAGAGGAGAGCCGGAGGGGCCGGCCAGAGGGGCCAGACCCACCCCAGGCGCAGGTGGGCCCCACCCCGCGCCTGGCTAGGGTTTGGTCGCCCTGGCGGCCGCCTCGGTCTCCCCCTTCATCTATAAGAAGCCCCCGATGCAGAAACCCTGAGTACCCAATCAAATATCCACGAAACCGTCTATAGCCTCCACCACCATCGTCCCTAGATCGGGGGGATCTGAAGTTCTTTCCGGCACCCTACCGGAGGGGAGATCATCCCGGAGGCCTTCGCTCTGGTATGATGCGTGAGTAGTTCCACCTTGGACTATGGTTCCATGTAGTAGCTAGATGGTTGTATCTCCTCCTTTGTGCTTTCATTTATAGATCTTGTGAGCTTCGTTCATGATCAAGATCTAATCTATTTGTAATCATGCATGTTGTGTTTATGGGGATCCGATGGATACTGAGATTATTATGTTGGTTTGATTAATGGTTTTGTATTTATGATTCTATCATGTCTGTGTTGTTTGTGATCTTGCATGCTCTCCGTTGTTAGGAGCTATCTTGGCCAAGTAGTTGCTAGTGACTCCAAGAGGGGGTATTTATGCTCGATAGTGGGTTCATGCCTCTAGTTTCCAAGGGAAGTGACATAAATCTCTTCGGTTGTAGATGTGTTGTTGCTACTAGGGAGAAAACAACGGTCTCTTGTTCATGGAACATGTGTACTGTTTACCTTACACACTTTGCTTAAAGCAGTTGTCTGTTGCTTGCAACTTAATACTGGAGGGGGTTCGGATGATAACCTGAAGGTCGACTTCTAGTCATAGATGCAGTTGGATGGCGGTCTATGTATCTTGTTGTATTGCCCAATCAACCTGATAGGATCTTTGTGATTAGTAATTGCATTGTTATGCCTTGCTCAGTTCCTGTCAATTGCCCTGCTGTAATTTGTTTACCCTTCATGCCATGTTGTTTATCTAAGGAGAGCACCTCTAGTGAACTATGGACCCCGGTCCAATCTTTAGCATTGATACATCTTCCACTGTTACTTGTTTACTTGCTGCAAACCATTACCTTCCACACCATTCGTTTAATCCTTTGTTACAACAAACCGGTCAGCTTTACAACCTCAATGTTCGTTGGGGCAAAGTCTTGAGTTTGTGTTGTGCAGGTATCCACGGTGTTTGCAATACCTGTGTGACGTTTCCTTCCTCCTTCTGGTTCGATAACCTCGGTCTCAACTGAGGGAAAACTTGTTGCTTGCTCTTCACACCCTGCGCTTGGGGTCACCAACAAAGTGCTACGTCGAGCACCATCAAGTCTTTCTGGCGCTGTTGCCGGGGAATAAAGAAAGAAGCTCCCTCTTCAACAAGGCGCCATCAACAAGTTTTTTGGCGCCGTTGCCAGGGAGGCTAAGTACGTCTTCACAAGGGGAGTCCTTCACTTCCGTTCTCTTTACTTTGTTTTTAGTTTGCTTTGTTTCTTTTCCTTGGTTTTGTTTGCCTCTTTCCAGAAAACCCAAAAAAATTAGTCTAGTTTGGTTTGCTCGCTTTATTCAAAAACACAAAAAAAATTAGTTCTTACTCTAGTTGGTGGTCTGTCATTGCCTTTCTTGGTCATGCTTTCCATCAATGGATGGATTCTTTGAAACTAGTGCTTATTGGCAAGGTGGGTTCACGGAAGAACAAAAGTATTATTATAAGGAACACCATTTGTCGCAAAAAGGGAAGCACTTATGGGAACAAATTGATAAGTTTAATACTATTTCTAGAGACTTGTGCTTTACTTATAATGTTACTTATTGCTTTGATAAATCTTGTTTTTGTAGGAGGTATAAACACCTGCCTTTTCAATGTGAGTATAATGATAATGTTACCATATCTTCTTATGTTAAAGGAAATTATGACTTTTATGATATGGAACAAATTGAAGAATTTATTGCTTTCAAGGGTGCATTTGAACTTGCTAGTTTGCTTCAAAATACTGATGATGCACCTTATGAATGTGAGGTTTATGAGATACTCAATTTTTTCTTTGATAATTACAAGGAATAAAATGGCTATATTCTTGAATATTTTAATAGGCATTTTCCACAAATGGAAGAGACTAATGCCTTGCAGGAGCCTATGGAAGAAGAAATTGTTGAAACTAGAAGCTCATTAGATGAAAAAGAGGGGGAGAGTGATGAACAAAAAGAGGTAGAATGGATATACCCATGCCTACCTTCTAATGAGAGTAACTCTTTATCCCTTACATTATTTGATTGTCCCCCATGCTTACCAAAGGAGGATGAATGTTATGTTCCTGTGGATCCTTTTGAAATATCTACTTTGGGTAAAACCTGTGAAGGTTTTAATCCCACTATTTTTGAGCTTGATAGAAATTATGTGTTTGTAGATCATGAAAAGCATGCTTTATGTGATAGCTATATTGTTGAGTTTATTCATGATGCTACTGAAAATTATTATGAGAGAGGAAAGTATGGTTGTAGAATTTTTCATGGTACTGAAACACTTCTCTATGTGCTGAAAGTTTTGAAGTTGCTTTTGTTTCATCTTCCTATGCCTGTCACTTTGTTCTTTGTGAATTTATGTGGATACAAGATTCCTATGCATAGGAAGTGGGTTAAACTTAAATATGTTTTGAATTTGCTTCTTGATGCTCTCTTTGACTTCAATTCATAATTCTTATGTGAGCATCTTCTCAAGCTATCAAGCCTAACTTAAAGGCGTTAAAGAAAAGTACTTGTTGGGAGATAACCCAAGAGTTTCCTTGAGTCTTGGAAGTTATTACTTCTGTAATGACCTCTCCTTATCCATTTTGTTTGATTTTTGTGCCAAGAATGACATCTAATGAGAGGGAAGTAAGATTTGGGGAGTTGCTGTCCCGAAACAGATTTCTATCCTCCACCAAACAAATTAGTAAGGAGTCTCCGGAACTCGGATTGAGCTGAAAATTTACGAATAAATCCCGCAGTATGTTATCAAACTTTCATTAGTTCAACACTTTTTTAGTTGAGCAACATAAGATGTTCGAAAAAATAGGTTTCTACCTGCTGGTCTATTTTGACAGATTTCTGCCATTATTTGTATTTGCTTCTTATTGATTCCTTTTTGAGTTCTCTTTAGGTGAATTGAGCTTTTGAAGGAGTTACTATAGTAGCTTATGGTTTTAGTGAAAAGCCTTGATGTTTCAAAGCGTTGCCAGAGGTCTAATATCTTTTGAATAAGCTAATGTTGCTAATGAAGATTGTGTGAAGTTTTGTGTGAAGGAAAATTTTCAAGTGTAAAGAAAGAATGATGCAATGAGATGAAGAATGAACAAAATCTCAAGCTTGGGGATGCCACCATGGTGTCACCCCAAGAAATATCAAAGAGGTACAAGCGTCAAAGCTTGGGGATGCCCAAGGCATCCCCTTCTTCATCAATAAAAATCTCAGGTCTGTCTAGACACTTCGTTTTTATTATTATTTCATGCACATTTGTGTTGTTCTGGGATCATCTTAGTTTTCGTTTGCTTACTTAGTTTTTTTAGTTTTCTTGAGTAGTTTGGACCCCTGTTCTCGCTGTGTTGTTTTGCAAATAAGTTTGCTTGGTGTTTGGAAAGGAGTAGTAAGTCCTTGCTTGAAGTGCAAGAGGAGCTTGCATTAACTGTGACTTAGACTTTAGCATGACATGCTAGGTGTTGTTTTTGCCTTATGCTTAGTGATTATTGCTGTAGCATGTCTTGTTCCAGACAATTGGGATTTCTTAGTGTGCCTTGAAGAAATTATGCGTTGTTTTAGCATGCAAAAGCATAATATTGTGCTATTCTCCTTGATGCTTTGCTTGGGTTGACTTGGCAATGCTCACACCATGTTATGACTATGACAAGTCACCATTAGCCTCTATGATCATTTAGTCCTTGACTTGTAGTACCACTCTTTGATTTGATTAGTTTGCTTTGTTGCACTGCATGATTTTGGCCATATTTGCTCTCTTAGTTGGTTGCTCCCAGTATTTTGCTAGCCTCCACTTGTATGAGTAAGTTCTACTCATGACTCCAACTCCCAAGAAACCAAGTTATTACAAAGTGTCCACTATAAATTCCTATGCATGGTGTGTTACACCATTCCAAGTATATTCTTGTTTTCAACTATCTTCCAATTAGAAACTACTTTGTTATGTGAAAACTTAGTGATTAAAGCCTTCACGAACTTGATGGCACACTTTACTCTTTGCCCCTAATAAACTTGAACCATTGTGACAACTTTGTTGTATATGCTTGCACTTATAAGTTGGAATTAGCAGAACTGGGCTGTCATGGGGAACGTTTTCAACATTGCACTTGTACCTTGTTGTATCAGTTGATATCATGTTCTTTTGTCTATGGATGTCACCGGTGTGAAATAAAGAGGGAACTTGTAAGTCCATGGAGTTTGTATCCTGTGTTAGAGAAACGCCTGGGCCGCTAGCCTAAGCCATGCCTAATCATGATGGAAACTTGCAGCATCACCATAGTGACATCTATGAAGCATTCTTCTTACAAAAAAATAGACACATTGAGAAAAGAGGAAAGAGAGAAAAAAGCACCATATTCCCATGGTACATAAGAAGAATTGCTGAGATGCTCATTGTCTGCTTGCCTTGTCATTTTGGTTATGGGAAAGCTCCTATACCATGTGCAAGGGGTACCCCGTTGGCGGTTCTCAATGATATGCAAATACTTAAAGTGACAAAAAACTTACATGATCCCAAAGTTGAGTATGCATGAGGTGTGGCCCTCGTATTCAAGGGGCATGAGATTGCCAACTTATACTTCATCAAGCATATACTCCAGCTTTGCCACTTTAACCTTAACCACTTCAAGATGCTTATGATAGGGGCAATGAGGGCTGAAAGCTAACAAGTACCATAATTTTTGGAAGCTCTTTTTGAAACTTGTAATCCCTGCTTACTTTACAAAAAGGCCTTTCTTCCACCACTATTGAGTCTCCACCTTCTACCTTTAGGCACCATTAAGAGAGCATAGTTGTCATTTTGTGTGCAGTGTTCCACAGCTTATTAATTGATGCATATTGTGTTATTACTTTCTCTTGTGCTACTTGTTTCTAGTCACCCTTGTGAACTTTGCAGGTGTCACTATGAGGGACAAGCTGATTTCCACTATGCTATGTTTTCTGCATGTGAAACAAACAAACATTTTTTAATACATGTTATTCATGATCTTTGTTTGTATCTTGCCATGTTGCATGCATAGTTACTATGTCCTATTGTTAAAACTCCATCTTTCATGCACATGTTTAGAATTATTTGATCCCTGCTTTCAATGCTTGCAAATGGTTGGATCTTTATTGTGAGGGTGCATGTCACCTAAAAAATTATTCTTTTTATCACTTACCTACTCAAGGATGAGCAGGATTTAAGCTTGGGGATGTTGATACGTTGGAAACGTATCTATAATTTTTGATGCTCCATGCTTGTTTTGTATCTACTTTGCTTTGCTTGTCTACACTTTGAGGTGCTTTTTACATTTTTTCTGGTACTAACCTATTAACAAGTTGCAACAGTGCTAGATGCCTGTTTTCTGCTGTTTTTGGTTTCAGAAAAGTCAGTAAAGAAATATTCTCGGAATTAGACGGGACAAAGGACAAATTCAATTACTTTCAGTGGGGAACAAGAAGTCTAGAGGAGAGCCGGAGGGGCCGGACAGAGGGGCCATACCCACCCCAGGTGCGGGTGGGCCCCACCTCGCGCCTGGCTAGGGTTTGGTCGCCCTGGCGGCCGCCTCGGTCTCCCCCTTCGCCTATAAGAATCCCCCGATGGAGAAACCCTAAGTACCCGATCAAATATCCATGAAACCTTCTATAGCCGCCGCCACCATCGTCCCTAGATCAGGGGGATCTGAAGTTATTTCCGGCACCCTGCCGGAGGGGAGATCATCCCGGAGGCCTTCTCTCTGGTATGATGCATGAGTAGTTCCACCTTGGACTATGGGTCCATATAGTAGCTAGATGGTTGTATCTCCTCCTTTGTGCTTTCATTTATAGATCTTGTGAGCTTCGTTCATGATCAAGATCTAATCTATTTGTAATCATGAATGTTGTGTTTATGGGGATCCGATGGATACTGAGATTATTATGTTGGTTTGATTAATGGTTTTGTATTTATGATTCTATCATGTCTGTGTTGTTTTTGATCTTGCATGCTCTCCGTTGTTAGTAGCTATCTTGGCCAAGTAGTTGCTAGTGACTCCAAGAGGGGGTATTTATGCTCGATAGTGGGTTCATGCCTCTAGTTTCCAAGGGAAGTGACAGGAATCTCTTCGGTTGTAGATGTGTTGTTGCTACTAGGGAGAAAACAACGGTCTCTTGTTCATGGAACATGTGTACTGTTTACCTTACACACTTTGCTTAAAGCAGTTGTCTGTTGCTTGCAACTTAATACTGGAGGGGGTTCAGATGATAACCTAAAGGTGGACTTCTAGTCATAGATGCAGTTGGATGGTGGTCTATGTATCTTGTTGTATTTCCCAATCAACCTCATAAGATCTTTGTGACTAGTAATTGCATTGTTATGCCTTGCTCAGTTCCTGTCAATTTCCCTACTGTAATTTGTTTACCCTTCATGCCATGTTGTTTATCTAAGGAGAGCACCTCTAGTGAACTATGGACCCCGGTCCAATCTTTACCATTGATACATCTTCCATTGTTACTTGTTTACTTGCTGCAAACCATTACCTTCCACACCATTCGTTTAATCCTTTGTTACAGCAAACCAGTCAGCTTGACAACCTCACTGTTCATTGGGGCAAAGTCTTGAGTTTGTGTTGTGCAGGTCTCCACGTTGTTTGCAACACCTGTGTGACGTTTCCTTCGTCCTTCTGGTTCGATAACCTCGGTCTCAACTGATGGAAAATGTAACATCCCTAAATTCATATTCCAAAACTCATTCATATCATCTAAGCATTCCTCATCATTTAGGGTTCTTCTCAAAAACAGAAGTTGTGCTATGATTTCATGTGAATAAATTTCACTCATTAGGCCATCACCCTTTGAAACTTAAATGTTTAGAAACTTGTTTGCTTGCCCCACTATTGGAAAGATTAGGTGTAAAGGTTTAACCAAAATTTTCAAATTAGAAATAATTTCAAAACCTCTATTTCAAACATTTGCAAAATAGTGCAAAATCTCTGTTGTTTGAAATCCAAGTCTGATCAAGCCTTTGCAAGGCAACCCCATGAGCTTTGACTTATTTCTGAGACCAATTCACCCCTGCAAAATCTCAGAAAGATTTGAATTCAAATTGATTTTGAAACTATTTGAAAACCTAATCAGAAAATCGAATTAGAAAAGAAAAAGAACTACGCAAAGGAAAAGGGCCGAGCGCCAGATATCTGGCCCAGCAGAGGATCGAGCCCAACTAGCCCACCCGGGGATTTCTTTTTCTTCTCTCACGCGCAAGCGCACGTGTTCAGCCGCTGACAGACGGACCCCACCCTCATTTCTCACACGTCGCTGACGAGCGGGCCCTATCCACGCTGTCATCGTCTTCCCCAAACCACGCCCGCGACCACGTCGCAGCTGCAGTGACTGCCGGTAATGGCGCGACTTAATTGGGCATTTAAACACGGGCGTTTCCTGTCGAGGCACCGGCTATAAGATCCCCACCTCCTCGCAGTCATTTTCCCCCAGTCAATTCCACACTCACGCCCCCAGGCTGCCCACGACTCGCTCAAAACCACCGCAGACAGAGCAACTCCGGCGATCGATTCAGGTGAGCTCCGTGCGCCCCTTCCCCTCTGGATTGTTCGAGACACTTCGTAATCCTCTTGCGCACCTCCTAACCACAACAGAGCATCCTCAGTCGCTGTGTCGCCGTGTTCGCTTGACACCGTAAGCACCCGACGACCACCCCAACTCCGGCGACCAATCTCAGTAAGTCCCGTGCGCCCCTTGCTTTCTTATTCACCCAAGCGTGTTCGCAATTGTCCCACGCATCTCCTAAACCCACTGGTTCGTGTTAGGGCGACACAAAACCTCGGCATCGAATCCGACAACATCCACCCGACGCCAGACGCAACTCCGACGAGATCTAGAGCCCATCTCCGAGCGCCCCTCCGCAAGCCAGTACCACGTCGAGCTTCAGCAGCCTCCGGCGAACCTGGTAAGCCCCTTCTTCCCCTTGCGGACGATCTAGAACGCCGGCGCCACCGTAGTCGGCCGCGCCGATCAACGCCGCCAGCGCCGCCCGTTCGTGGCTTGATGGTTTGGTCCGTTGGATCTGCATCGTAGGGCTAGGATAGATCTAGGCCGAAGAGGTACGCGCGCATCTGGATCGTTAGATCTAATTTAGATCCTACGGCCTGCGACCGCCGATCCGCGCGAAGCGGTACGCACCAGTAAGGTTGCGACACGTGGCTAGGATGAATTCAAAAACAGAAATTTAAATCAGATTTTGATCCAAACTTTAAACAGCTATAACTTTTGAATGCCACGTTAGAATTTTACAAATTTTATACCGTTGGATTCAGTGAAACAAAACCTTTCTGAATATCAAATTTGTTTAACAGATAGTAACCATTAAAATGACTTTATTTGTGGAATCATATTTAAAGCTATTTTGAGTATAGATTTGTTTTGGTAATTGGTTTTAATGTTAAATAAGTTTGTCTTGGCAAATTTTGTGTCATGTTATGTTTAGTATCATGCACATGCTTGGTAGAATTTTCAAAAAAAATCACCACTTAGTAAAATTCTTGCATGCATGCATTCATATTATTTTTGATTAAATATATTGTGTGTAATTGAATGCTATAATTTTTTGTAGATTTTGCTAGTGATTGTGATTGTGAAGAGTGCTACTCTCCCCATTACCAAGGCAAGTGATATTTTCATGAATATTTCTATCCTATGTTTTGTACTAGCATTAGATATTTTGCTAAGTATTGCATGCTATTTTGTCTAGTGCTAAGTTGGGAAATCCTAAGTAGAGTAGCATAGTAGAATTGCTAGGGAATTTCTCCTAAGTTAAGTTATCACAACATGCTTAGCCTAGCTACTTAGCAAACAAGGGTGGTGAACAACTATACTTATCATGATGAAAATATTTCTAAGACAAGAGACTTAAGCTTTTCTAATAAAACAACTAAGTCAAATGAACCTCCTGGGTGGAATGGATGATTGGGTTATGTTGAGTGGTTACACAAGGCCATGGACTTGGGTTGTGTATCTCACTTGTGGTATGCCACCCAGGCACAAAGGGATTTGGAGGCCAAGTGTTGAGAAAGCTTACAGTGCAACCACTTGGCAATATGGGCTCTGCCTTGATCATATAGGTTGCTAGAACTTAGTCATTTGGACAGTTGGTGGTAGATGGGATGATAGGTTGGAGCGTCCATTTGACTAAGGAAAGGCTTCGAAAGGTCCTGTCTTGGGAAACCAAGTGCGGTGGGGAAAGTGCACAACCTCTGCAGATGGAAAACCTAAGTACTTAGCCTAGTCCAAGGCAATGGACACTTTTGAGCATCAAGACATGGAAGCTACAAGAATCTCATCACTCCAACTTCTAAGTAAAATTTATGGGTGAACAAGGGTGAAGGACCCCAATGTCTATTGGTGGTTCCTTGGGAATGTTTTGACAAAGAAAACTTAGTGATTTCAACCATTAGGAAAAACTTATTTTCAAGCAAAGCAAGCCAAGCTACACTTAGCCAAAATGCATATAGTAATATAGTCCACTTAAAATATACTAAGGTATCACTTGCCAATACTATTCCAAAGTATTGACCCTCTGTGGCTGTAACTTGTGATGTTGCAGGTTACTCCGATGATGAATAGGAGTCATGAGTCTACACTCAACATGCTTGCCTGTGGCACATGAAGATGAAGACTTGTGTTTATTTGCTTATTCCTTAAACTCTTGTATTAGTCCTATGGCCATGAGTTGTAAAAGACTATGTTTTATCTCTGGAATGAATGTAATAAACGACCTTTGTATCTGTGTACTTCATATTAAACTATGGATGCTAGCATTGATCCAGGGACTAGCATTGCAATCACAGGGATCCTTTCCTTTATAAAGGAGGGGTCTAACAGATGGTATCAGATCACTGTGTTGCCTGTAGGATTATGACCCTAGGAATTGAAAACCACTAAGGAAAATTTTCAACTACTTCTACACTTGTCTATTCTTCTCGTAAAACTTTTCTAATCTTTTCATTCTCAACTCCATTTGTAGATGAACTCCATCAACGAAGCCGTGAAGAAAGGACCACTCATGACCATGACCTTGGAGTGTGAAACTGAGTTTCCCAATATACTCAAGGACCTCATGGTGGCAATGGAAGCACATGGTGCAGCTGTGTACAAGGGCTTTCCAGTGATGGATGAAGGAGTGGAGTATTGGTGGGTGCAACTTCACTTGTACAAAAACAAGGAAGACAACCACAAAGAAAGGGGATTCTGCATGTACACCAACACTAAAATGCACACCACATTCTTTGAGTCAGCCAGAGATGCAGCTTGGAGGACTATCAAAGAACTAAGTGCTAGAGTTAAATGCAGAATGCTCAACCTACAAAAAGACTTAGAGAAAGAGAAGGAACTTACCCAAGAGTTGGAAGCCACCAACCAAGAGTTAAGGGGAGATATAATAGACTTAGTGATGGAATCATGTGAACAGGATAGGTGGATTGCCTCTAGGAACATTGTGATAGCCACCAGATCCAGTGAGATAGGCCTATGAGCACACTTTGTTAGTAGACCACCATCTATCACCTTATTTTCCAAAATGATACCCTAAATAAGTGTGGACCTTGAACAATGTAATGGATAAGTGTATGCTGACTTGTGTGATGTTTGTGTTCCATGGTTATGTATGAGATGGTTGTTTTGTATTTATCTTAAATGGTGTTGTTCTAACTTTTCAATTTTATAAATAGATGCCTATTGCCATCAACACTGTTGAGGAGTTCCAGGTTACTGCTTTGGACCCGTATCATTGAGCTTACCACTTTGCTCGATCTCTCTCTTCCCACCATCACGGTGTACCCACTCACCAAGTTCGAGAGGAAGGACCTCTGGGGCTTCAAGGTGAACCAGCCAGGACGCCAGACTGAGCCTACTACAGAGGCCATCGTCTTCAAGCTGATGCACGACGACAGGGAGAGAGGCATGGAGGTAGTCATGCAGGACCTGATAGGACGTTTGTTAGGCCGTCACTCCCGACAGGTTAGGGGCACCCACTTCCACGTCTTCGGAAGGCGTGATGTTGATGGAGAGTCCATCGACTTTGAGGACGACTCGAGGGACACGGCAGAGCCGATACGTCTCTATCTCCAGGACTTAGAGACTCTCCTCAGGCACGTGGACACAGACAGGACGAACGTCATGCTTGGCAATGACGAGCTTCAGGTACAGCTACGCGAGAAGGACAAGCTTTTCGCGCAACAGGATGAGATGATCAAGGAAATGGAGACAAAGTTCGAGGCACAGGACCGCAAGTTCAAGAGTCAGGAGAAACGCGTCCAGGATAGGAACAAGAAGATCCGGGACATGACCGAGGAACTGAAATCCAAGGATTTCGAGCTTGAGCAGCAGCAGATGGTTATTGAGAGGCTTCGCTCCCAGAAGAGGGCTCTCAAGGCCAAGGTCGATTCCTTGACCACTACGATTGAGGAGAACAAGACCGCGATGGAGAACGCAGGTCTTACCTTCGTCGAGGAGGAGATTGATGCTGATGAGTAGACTTGACTACTCGTTTATCTTTCATATTCGTACTTGTTATTGTGAACTTATTATTGGACCATCCGACATGTGGATGGCTTGCCACTTGTGTGTTTTACTTCATGAGCTTATTATGTGGTTGTTGAACTTTTATTCTTATGTTGCTTGTTATGTGTTTGCTTATGATGTATTGTGCATAAAACATCTATGGGTATCTCATTCTTATCTATTTGAACAAACCACAGATGCCTCCCCGTCGCGCAAACCCCAACCCCAACAACATCACCCCGGAAATGCAACAAATGATGAATGCGCAAACACAGCTTATGCAAATGATGACAACATTCATCCAAAACCAGAACAACAACAACAACAACAACAACAACAACAACAACAACAACAACCCTCCAGGTTTTGATATGCTCACCAGATTTCTGCGTCTGAGGCCAGCAAAGTTTTCGGGAACAACTAATCCCATGGTAGCCAATGACTGGCTACGTTCTGTGAACAAGGACTTAGTGACCGTGGGTTGCACGGATGCTGAAAAAGTCAGGTTCGCAGCACATCTGTTGGAAGGACCAGCCGCCACATGGTGGGACAACTTCCAAATCACCACTCCTATTGATGAGGTGACTTGGGCTATCTTTGAAGATGGCTTTCGCACTGCTCATATCTCATCAGGAATGATGAGTCTGAAAAAGAAGGAGTTTCACAACCTGAAGCAGCACCACCGCAGCGTGGCTGAGTACATAGAAGAGTTCAACAATCTGGCGTGCTATGCACCGGATGAGGTTGACACAGATGCAAAAAGAAAGGAAAAATTTCTGGAGGGTTTGAATGATGAGCTGAACCTACAGTTGTCTGTGGCATATGTTCCAACTTATCAGTCTTTGTGTGACAAAGCTGCTATTTTGGAGAGTAAATTGAAACAAGTCGAGAGTAGAAAGAGGAAACACTCCGACAAGCACAGCTCGGGATCGTCTCACAAACGATCTCACTATGATGACAGTGGCAGCTCAGGATCCCATAAGCATGGGAAATTCAACAAGCACCACAACCACAACCTTCATGACAACAAGCAACATCGCAGTCATGACAATGACAAGTATAAGAACCACAAGAGTGGACATAAGAGCCACCACAGTGGAAATGGTAGTGGAAGTGGAAGTCAGCATGTTAAAAAGGACATCAGTCAAGTTGAGTGCTTCAAATGCAAGAAGCTGGGGCATTATGCTAATGAGTGCCCTGAGAAGAAAGTGGAAGGATCTAACAAGCCAAATACTTTCCAGAAAGGACAGGTTAACCACAGCAATGTGGAGGAGGTCTATGAGGAGCCTGATGCCGTTGCTGGTAAGTTCAGACTCAATTCAATTTTAGCATTTGTACTCTTTGATATCGGTGCATCTCATTCATTCATATCAAAAGCATTCGTTGAAAGAAATGAACTACCGGTAGAAACCATTGGGTGTCCTATAAGAGTAAGTTCTCCGGGTGGAGAAATGATAGTAAACTCAGGATGTCATGACTTAGTCATAGAGTTTGGAAAACATAAGTTTCCAGTGAACCTAATAATCCTGAATTCCCAAGGATTGGATGTGATTTTGGGAATGGATTGGATGGCTAAGTATGAGGGGGTACTAGATTGTGCCAATCGTACAGTTACACTCACAACCCCAGAAGGAAAAAGAATAAAATTCAAGTCAAACTTTGAATCCAAAGGAAGTAAGCTAAATTCTCTTAAGGGGGTTAGCATGGACAGTGTGCCAATTGTGTGTGAGTATCCGGATGTATTTCCGGAAGAGTTACCAGGAATGCCATCGGATAGAGATGTGGAGTTTCTGATAGATTTGGTACCAGGTTCTGGACCAATAGCTAAGAGACCATACAAAATGTCAGTTGACGAACTGAAAGAGCTCAAGAAGCAGCTAGGAGAACAGTTGCAGAAAGGGTTTATTCAACCAAGTTCTTCATCTTGGGGAGCCCCAGTATTGTTCATAGAGAAGAAAGATAGAACACAAAGATTATGTATTGACTACCGTTCTCTCAACGAGGTGACCATCAAGAACAAATATCCTTTGCCAAGAATCAACGACTTGTTTGATCAGTTAGAAGGAGCATGTGTGTTCTCGAAGATTGATCTTTGGTCAGGCTATTTTCAACTCAAGATAAGAGAGCAAGACATACCTAAGACAGCATTCACCACAAGGTATGGATTGTATGAGTACACTGTGATGCCTTTTGGTTTAACCAACGCTCCAGCATACTTCAGGAATATGATGAACAAGGTATTCATGGAATTCCTTGACAAGTTTGTGGTCGTTTTCATCGATGACATCTTAGTCTACTCCAAGAGTAAGGAAGAACATGAAAGACACTTACGCTTGATACTTGAAAAATTAAGAGAGCATAAACTTTACGCCAAATTCAGCAAGTGTGAGTTTTGGTTAGAGGAAGTTGGTTTTCTTGGTCATGTTATGACAAAGGATGGTGTAGCAGTTGATCCTGCTAAGGTTTCAGCTGTGAAAGAATGGGAATCTCCCAAGAATGTAAAAGAAGTTCGTAGTTTCCTCGGCTTAGCAGGTTACTATAGAAGGTTCATTGAAAATTTCTCGAAGGTTGCTAAGCCAATGACAGAATTGTTAAAGAAGGACAAGAAATTTGCTTGATGAAGGTTGTGAAGTCACTTCAAGAATTGAAGAAGAGACTTGTACAAGACCAATGCTATGTTCATGATTTGGAAAAGGATTTCCAAGTATATTGTGATGCGTCTCATCAAGGTTTGGGTGCCGATACTTATGCAAGATGGTAAAGTCGTAGCCTATGCTTGAGACAACTCAAAACTCATGAAGTAAACTATCCTACTCATGATTTGAGTTAGCCTCGTCCATGCACTCAAAACATGGAGACATTACCTTTTGGGTAAGCGGTGTGAAGTGTTCACCGATCATAAGAGCTTGAAGTATATCTTCACCCAGAAAGAAATCAACATGAGACAAAGGAGATGGCTAGAACTTATTAAGGATTACGACTTAAGTTTGCAATACCACCCCGGTAAAGCGAACGTAGTAGCAGATGCTCTAAGTCGTAAGACTTTTGTGAATGGCCTTACCAAAGGAGAATTGCCAGATGACTTGTGTAAGCAATTCAAAGAACTCAGATTGGAGATTGTGCCTAAAGGACATCTCATGTCCTTGGATGTTCAACCCACCTTATTGAAGAAGATCCAAGAAGCTCAGAAAACTGATAAGGAAATTGAAAAGATTAAGGAAAATCTAAGTCTGGGGAAAGCTAAGAGTTTTCATATAGACGAACAAGGTACCTTATGGCACGGGAAACGTATATGCGTTCCACAAGACCCGGAGTTGCGGAAACTGATTTTACAAGAAGGCCACAACTCTCCGTATTCTATTCACCCGGGAAACACCAAGATGTACATGGACATGAAAGAAAGATTTTGGTGGAACAATCTCAAAAGAGACATCGCCGAACATATTTCTTTGTGTGATGTGTGTAGCAGAGTAAAAGCGGAGCATCAGAAACCAGCAGGTTTGCTTCAACCACTGCCTATTCCTGAATGGAAGTGGGAAAATATTGGTATGGATTTCATTATCGGATTACCAAGGACCAGGTCAGGGTATGATTCCATATGGGTGGTAGTGGATCGCCTAACTAAAGTGGCTCATTTTATACCCGTGAAGACAACTTATACAAGTGCCAAGTTAGCAAAAATCTACATGAGAAGAATTGTATGCCTTCACGGCGTGCCCAAGAGTATAGTGTCAGATAGAGGAACACAGTTCACTTCCCACTTTTGGAGACAGCTTCATGAATCTTTAGGAACGAGGTTGGAATTCAGTACTGCCTTTCATCCCCAAACTGATGGACAAACGGAAAGGACTAACCAAATTCTAGAAGACATGTTAAGGGCATGTGCCTTAGACTATGGAGCAAGTTGGGATGAAAGCTTGCCTTACGCAGAGTTCTCTTACAACAATAGTCATCAATCTAGTATTGGAATGGCACCATTTGAGTTGCTCTACGGAAGGAAATGTACCACCCCATAACTATGGAATGGTGTGGGAGAGAGAAGTTTATTTGGACCTGATCTTATCAAAGACGCCGAAGAGAAGGTCAAATTGGTTAAAGACAGGTTGAAGGTAGCACAGTCCCGACAGAAAAGCTACGCAGATTCTAAGCGTAGATAAGTCACCTACAAAGTTGGGGATAGGGCTTATCTCAGGGTATCACCACTCCGTGGAGTGAAAAGATTTGGAGTCAAAGGAAAGTTGGCACCAAGATATGTTGGGCCATTCAAGATTCTAAGTCGCAAGGGAGAAGTTGCATATGAAGTTGAATTGCCAGAATCTCTGTCAACTGTCCATAATGTGTTCCATGTGAGTCATCTTAAGAAATGTCACCCAGAGATGGAAGAATCATCCTTGAAAGATACCATACCTTTGGAAGAAGTCCAACTAGAAAGTGATCTCACCTATGAGGAAAATCCTGTCAAGATTCTTGAGACCGCAGAAAGAGTCACAAGGACAAAAACTATCAAGTTTTGCAAAGTACAATGGAACCATCATACCGAAGAGGAAGCAACATGGGAAAGAGAAGATGATCCTCGGAAAGACCACCCTCACCTATTTGCTAGCCAATCCGAATCTCGAGGGCGAGATTCATCTTAAGGGGGTTAGATTTGTAACATCCCTAAATTCATATTCCAAAACTCATTCATATCTTCTAAGCATTCCTCATCATTTAGGGTTCTTCTCAAAAACAGAAGTTGTGCTATGATTTCATGTGAGTAAATTTCACTCATTAGGCCATCACCCTTTGAAACTTAAATGTTTAGAAACTTGTTTGCTTGCCCCACTATTGGAAAGATTAGGTGTAAAGGTTTAACCAAAATTTTCAAATTAGAAATAATTTCAAAACCTCTATTTCAAACATTTGCAAAATAGTGCAAAATCTCTGTTGTTTGAAATCCAAGTCTGATCAAGCCTTTGCAAGGCAACCCCATGAGCTTTGACTTATTTCTGAGACCAATTCACCCCTGCAAAATCTCAGAAAGATTTGAATTCAAATTGATTTTGAAACTATTTGAAAACCTAATCAGAAAATCGAATTAGAAAAGAAAAAGAACTAAGCAAAGGAAAAGGGCCGAGCGCCAGATATCTGGCCCAGCAGAGGATCGAGCCCAACTAGCCCACCCGGGGATTTCTTTTTCTTCTCTCACGCGCAAGCGCACGCGTTCAGCCGCTGACAGACGGACCCCACCCTCATTTCTCACACGTCGCTGACGAGCGGGCCCTATCCACGCTGTCATCGTCTTCCCCAAACCACGCCCGCGACCACGTCGCAGCTGCAGTGACTGCCGGTAATGGCGCGGCTTAATTGGGCATTAAAACACGGGCGTTTCCTGTCGAGGCACCGGCTATAAGATCCCCACCTCCTCGCAGTCATTTTCCCCCAGTCAATTCCACACTCACGCCCCCAGGCTGCCCACGACTCGCTCAAAACCACCGCAGACAGAGCAACTCCGGCGATCGATTCAGGTGAGCTCCGTGCGCCCCTTCCCCTCTGGATTGTTCGAGACACTTCGTAATCCTCTTGCGCACCTCCTAACCACAACAGAGCATCCTGTACTGCCCCAGGTCGCCGTGTTCGCTTGACGCCGTAAGCACCCGACGACCACCCCAACTCCGGCGACCAATCTCAGTAAGTCCCGTGCGCCCCTTGCTTTCTTATTCACCCGAGCGTGTTCGCAATTGTCCTGCGCATCTCCTAAACCCGCTGGTTCGTGTTAGGCGACCACGTAACCTCGCAACGACTCGACAACATCCACCCGACGCCGACGCAACTCCGACGAGATCTAGAGCCCATCTCCGGCGCCTCGCAAGCCGATTACGCCGAAGCTTCAGCAGCCTCCGGCGAACTGGTAAGCCCTTCTTCCCTTGCGACGATCTAGAACGCCGCGCCACCAGTGACGCGCCGCCGCCAGTCAACGCCGCCAGCGCCGCCCGTTCGTGGCTTTATGGTTTGGTCCGTTGGATCTGCATCGTAGGGCTAGGATAGATCTAGGCCGAAGAGGTACGCGCGCGTCTGGATCGTTAGCCCTCAATTAGATCCTACGACTGCATCGCCGATCCGCTGCAGACGCACAAAGAAGGTTGCGACGCGTGCCTAGGATGAATTCAAAAACAAAAATTTAAATCAGATTTTGATCCAAACTTTAAACAGCTATAACTTTTGAATGCCACGTTAGAATTTTACAAATTTTATACCGTTGGATTCAGTGAAACAAAACCTTTCTGAATATCCAATTTGTTTAATAGATAGTAACCATTAAAATGAATTTATTTGTGGAATCATATTTAAAGCTATTTTGAGTATAGATTTGTTTTGGTAATTGGTTTTAATGTTAAATAAGTTTGTTTTGGCAAATTTTGTGTCATGTTATGTTCAGTATCATGCACATGCTTGGTAGAATTTTCAAAAAAAATCACCACTTAGTAAAATTCTTGCATGCATGCATTCATATTATTTTTGATTGAATATATTGTGTGTAATTGAATGCTATAATTTTTTGTAGATTTTGCTAGTGATTGTGATTGTGAAGAGTGCTACTCTCCCCATTACCAAGGCAAGTGATATTTTCATGAATATTTCTATCCTATGTTTTGTACTAGCATTAGATATTTTGCTAAGTATTGCATGCTATTTTGTCCTGTGCTAAGTTGGGAAATCCTAAGTAGAGTAGCATAGTAGAATTGCTAGGGAATTTCTCCTAAGTTAAGTTATCACAACATGCTTAGCCTAGCTACTTAGCAAACAAGGGTGGTGAACAACTATACTTATCATGATGAAAATATTTCTAAGACAAGAGACTTAAGCTTTTCTAATAAAACAACTAAGTCAAATGAACCTCCTGGGTGGAATGGATGATTGGGTTATGTTGAGTGGTTACACAAGGCCATGGACTTGGGTTGTGTATCTCACTTGTGGTATGCCACCCAGGCACAAAGGGATTTGGAGGCCAAGTGTTGAGAAAGCTTACAGTGCAACCACTTGGCAATATGGGCTCTGCCTTGATCATATAGGTTGCTAGAACTTAGTCATTTGGACAGTTGGTGGTAGATGGGATGATAGGTTGGAACGCGTCCATTTGACTAAGGAAAGGCTTCTGAAAGGTCCTGTCTTGGGAAACCAAGTCTGGTGGGGAAAGTGCACAACCTCTGCAGATGGAAAACCTAAGTACTTAGCCTAGTCCAAGGCAATGGACACTTTTGAGCATCAAGACATGGAAGCTACAAGAATCTCATCACTCCAACTTCTAAGTAAAATTTATGGGTGAACAAGGGTGAAGGACCCCAATGTCTATTGGTGGTTCCTTGGGAATGTTTTGACAAAGAAAACTTAGTGATTTCAACCATTAGGAAAAACTTATTTTCAAGCAAAGCAAGCCAAGCTACACTTAGCCAAAATGCATATAGTAATATAGTCCACTTAAAATATACTAAGGTATCACTTGCCAATACTATTCCAAAGTATTGACCCTCTGTGGCTGTAACTTATGATGTTGCAGGTTACTCCGATGATGAATAGGAGTCATGAGTCTACACTCAACATGCTTTCCTGTGGCACATGAAGATGAAGACTTGTGTTTATTTGCTTATTCCTTAAACTCTTGTATTAGGCCTATGGCCATGAGTTGTAAAAGACTATGTTTTATCTCTGGAATGAATGTAATAAACGACCTTTGTATATGTGTACTTCATCTTAAATTGTGGATGCTAGCATTGATCCAGGGACTAGCATTGCAATCACAAGGATCCTTTCCTTTATAAAGGAGGGGTCTAACAGAAAACTTGCTGCTTGCTCTTCACACCCTGCACTTGGGGTTACCAACAAATTGCTACGTCGAGCACCATCATCCATCGACTGAGATATCCTTAAACTGATAGAGAAGCATTTACCGAAGAACAAAATAAGCATTTAACCATTGTGGCTGATATTAACTAGCCTACTCAATGTGCAGTTGGATCTGAATGTTAGGTAGGTGGAATTGGTGTAATCATCGACAAACTACTATATTAACTCAGTCAAATTACAAATAGAACAATACTATGCCTCTAATATACTAGCTAGATCATTTCAGATAAATGGTGAAACAATCTATCAAACAGTTTGATACATAAACATTTAGATTTAAATTTTTTGATTGTATGCCCAAAGACCAATTGAACTATCGTGTGCCTCGTATTAAAATTTCTAGACAAGTGGCAGATACCAGAGTGAGATTTGAAGTTAATGGTTGATTATGATCCTTTTCTTTCTGTTATATTAGATTACGTTGCAAATCTGGCCTTGTTCTAATCATCCTAGTTCCTCTGACAAAAATAAAACTGAACTAGACTAAATGGCCTGAAACGAGGGGACTTAAACCTTAAAAACCGTGTGTATGTGTCTGTGTGTGGGGGGGGGGTAAGGGGTGCATACAGTAGCTCTATGTAGAGTCTCACGGTTTCTTATCTTGTTATAGGTATGTTCGTTGACGATGTCCGCTGCATCATGTAATTGGACTGGTGGTCTCCATACTTCAATGTTGGGCCTCTGCATAAAGGTGCAGCGGATAGCAAACACAAAAAGGTTCCAATATGATAGATGAAGTGATAGGAAAGGAATATATACTTACTAGATCATATGGGCCCTTCATTCTACGATTTATAGTGTAAACTGCACCTACTCATTGTGTAACAACATCAAACTGTTAGGAATCATGGGGTAAGCAGAATCAAATAAACCCGACCTATTACTGGAATCAATATAATGAATGTAAACGTGTACTGCACAGATAAGAGAACAATATCATGCAGTAAATAACAGTTAGTGCCATAACCTACGCCAAAACAGAGAGAATAGAATCACTTATGGGCAAGCACTTTAATAAAGGAGATAATGGAAACAAATGTGTTCACCATTCGCTGGCTCATATTTCGCCATGAAAACCAAAATCATAGTTAAACTCGTTACAGTTAAACATGACTACAAAGAGTTTATTTGGGAAGATAAGGATAACAAGTATAGCACGTGTAAGTTACTACGAAAGTAGCTTTAATAAAAAATACAGTTAACTGCTCCATATTTATCATACGAAAATCGAAGGAGATCTAGTTACCTGGGTGAGGACGACATCTAGGCATCCTGCACATGTTGTTCCGAGCGCTGGACGACAGCGGCGAAGAACCATATTCCTGGCGGTGCTTGTGGAAGCAAAATAGGGGTTTCTCCGAGAGCTGGACGACATCGGCGAAGAAACAAATTTAGGGTAAGGTGGTGAAGGTTAGATCTAGGGTTTTCCGCAGATCTTGCCTAGCCGTGGGGCGAGGATTGTGTGTGTGTGTGGGGTGTGGGGGGAGTAGGGAGGGATGTAGAGGTGGTGAATAGGGAAATTACGATTGAAGCCCTAACGAACCGCCTTAACTAGGGATGTGATGATGCTCGACGTGGCACTTCATTGGTAACCCCAAGCGTAGGGTGTGAAGAGCAAGCAGCAAGTTTTCCCTCAGTTGAGACCGAGGTTATCAAACCAGAAGGAGCAAGGGAACATCACATAGGTGTTGCAAGCAACGCGGAGACCTACACAACACAAACTCAAGACTTTGTCCTTCATACAAAACTTCACACAATCTTCATTAGCAACATTAGCTTATTCAAAAGATATTAGACCTTTGGCAAAGCTTTAGAGTAGCAAGGATTTTCACTAAAAACACAAGCTACTATAGCAACTCCTTTAAAAAGCTCAATTCACCTAAAGAGAACTCAAAAAGGAATCAATAATAAGCAAATGCAAATAATGGCAGAAAGTCAAAACAGACCAGCAGGTAGAAACCGATTTTTTCGAACATCTTTTGTTGCTCAAATAAAAAAGTGTTGAACTAAAGAAATTTATCTAACATACTGGGGGATTTATTCGTAAATTTTTAGCTTAATCCAATTTACAGAGACTCCTCACTAATTTTTTTTGGTGGAGGACAGAAATCTGTTTTGGGACAACAACTCCCCAAATCTTACTTCCCTCTCATTAGAGGTCATTATTGGAACAAAAAGCAAACAAAAAGGATAAGGATAGGTCATTACTGAAGTAATAACTTCCAAGACTCAAGGAAACTCTTGGGTTATCTCCTAATAAGTACTTTTCTTTAACGCCTTTAAGTTAGGCACAAGAAGCAAGAATAATCAAGTATTTTCAAATGATGAAGCATTACCCCTCTTGTTCTTTCCTTTCTTACCTTTCTTCTTCTCTTTAGGGAAAATATGATTGCTTACCGGAGGAGCAAAATGCATGATTCCTTTTCCCACATCTATTACTGCCCCAAGGTGTTTCAGTAGAGATCTTCCAAGTGTGATCTGTCCTTTGCCTACACATTCAATAACAAGATAATCAGTAGACACCATTTTTCCTGAGATTTTTGTAAACACACCTTCAGCTATTCCAATGGGTAATATAGTGGCATTGTTGGTAAGAGAGATTTCCTCTCCTCCTTCAGTAAGCCCCCAAAGACTCAAGGAATCATAAATATCTTTAGGCATGAGGCAAAATTCAGACATGATATCACAGCGAGCATCAAAAAGTGTAGTGTTTATTGGGACTTTGATTGTGGGAAACCACTTTGAAGGCTCAGAATTTATGGGAACATAATCATGGTAAGCCCTAAGCGTGTGATAGTGAAGGGTTTCCCAGCATAGTAAATCAAAATTTTCTACGGATGCGAATAGGGAAGCCAAGATCTAATCTAGGAGATGCAAACAACGAGGGGGGGGGTATAGATGAGATCTTCATACCCTTGAAGAAATCGCACAGCGGAACATTCAACGGAACGTGGTTGATGTAGTCGTACTAGCCTTCTCCTCCTCGCGATCCGATCCGATCCAACGCCGCAAGTGGCGACGCCTCCGAGAGATGCACACGTACGGAACCTCGATGTCTCCTCCTTACTCGGTCCAGCAAGTGGGGTGGAGAGATATATTGGATCTACAATACGACGGCGTGGTGCAAAGGTGGAGAGTTTCTGTGGCAGGGCTTCTCCTACGCGCAGTCGGGAGAGAGAGAGAGAGGAGGGCAGCAAGTAGGCAGCCAGGGTTGGAGGAGGTGTGGGGGGAGGGTGTGCCCCTGCCCTATTTATATAGAGGGCTGGCCGGCTGCCCTTGCCCCTCCTCCAAGCCCTAGGGCCAACGGCCACATGGGGTGGAGTGGGGGGCAAGTTCCCCCCTTCTAGAAGCTCTCCCTAGGGTTTCCCCTAGGGCTTGGCTGGCTGGGCCTATGGGGCCTTGTGCCCCTGGCCCAATGTGTCCAGGGCACTCCCTCGTAGGTCCACGCCCCCTCCCGACAAGTGGGGCCACGTTGGTCCCACTCCGGAAGGTTCTAGAAGCTTCAGATAATACCGAACATTCCGAAACAATTCCGAAATCCAAAAACTGCTTTCCCTTATATGAATCTTATTCTCCGGACCATTCCGGAACCTCTCGTGATGTCCCGGATCTCATCCGAGACTCCGAACAAAAACTCATAAACCAATTATCCATTCTATCCTAGCGTCGAGACACGTTAAGTGTGTGACCCTACGGGTTCGAGAATATGCAGACATGATCTTCTATCAATAATCAACAGCGGGGTCTGGAAACCCATATTGATTCCCACATATTCATCGATGATCATATCGGATGAACCACGATGCCAGGATTCAATTAATCCCATATATATTCCCTCCGTCACGCGATATTTTACTTGCCCGAGATTCGATCGTTGGCATCGGAATACCTAGTTCAATCTCGTTCACAGCAAGTACTTTACTCGTTCCGTAATCCGATATCACTTTGTGATTAACTCCTTAACCACTTGCTTGCAAGCGGTGTTGATATCGATTACCGAGTGGGCCCAAATTATATCTCTTCGACTTGGGAGGGACAAATACCATCTCGATACATACAACCCAACAAGTACTTTCCGATCACCTGAGAGACACCTTTATGATCACCCTCTCATAGGATGACGTTTGATGACCTCAAAGCTTTCTTCCGATACCAGGGAGTTGCATTATCTCATGGTCTAAGGAATACAATATTTGACATAAGAAAAAGCTTCGCAAAGATGAACACAATGACACGATCTAATTGCTCTGCTTGATTTGGCTCTATCCATCATATCATTCTCCCAATGACATGATCTCATTATTAATTGACAACTCATGTCTATGGTTAGGAAATCTTAACCATCATTAATCAATGAGCTAGTCCATAGAGGTGTACTAGGGACACGGTGTTGTTCATAAACCACACAAGTATCAAAGTTTCCGCTTAATACAATTCTAGCATGGAATATAAACTTTATCATGAACAAAAATTATAATAATAACATATTTATTATTGCCTCTACGGAATAATTCCAACAGTCTCCCACTTGCACTAGAGTCAATAATCTAGTTTACATCTGGCAACAATCTAACACCCATGGCACTAAGGTGTTGATCATGTTTTGCTCATGGAAGAGGTATAGTCAACGGATCTGCGACATTCAGATCCGTATGTACTTTGCTAATCTTCAGATCTCCATCTGTTATATAATCTCGAATTATATGAAACTTGCGGTTTATGTGCTTGGTCTTTGGATGATATCTTGGTTCCTTAGCCAGTGCTATGGCGCTAGTTGAAAGGATACGGATGTCGCCTAGAGGGGGGGGTGAATAGGCGATTAAAACTTTTCCTAGAGTGGCTCAACAAAGGCGGAATTAAACTAGTGTTTACTTTGTAAAGCACAACCTAGAAACAACTAAGGTTTACCTATGTGCACCAACAACTTATGCTAAGCAATACAAGCAACAGAGTTATAGAAAGATATATATTACTTCAAGCACGAAGGATATCACAATGTAAAGTGCATAAGTAAAGAGCTCGGGTATAGATATAACCGAGGCACGTGGGGACACCGATATTTTACCGAGTTCCTCCCAACATGCATTACGTCTCGTTTGGAGAGGGGGTGGTATCAAACCACCAACGCCACAAAAGGCCTCCCTTATTTTCCGGTGAATCTCACCCCAATGGGATCGATCCACACTTCCACTATCGGTGCACTTGTCGGTGGCAACCGGAACCTCTCACAGGGTTGGGGCACAACTCCACAACTTAATTGGAGGCTCCCAACAAACGCCACAAAAGGCCTCAACAAATGCCACCAAGGACACAATGCCACCAAGGACACAAAACCGTCTAGGGTTCCAAGAACCCAAGAGGGACAAGCTCCAATGAGAAATTCAAACCAAATCCTCCGAGGAGAACTCAAACCGATGCAACAAATGCAAATGGCAAGAACACCACAAAGATGCTCAAATCCCTCACTCTCAAGTTCCAACAAAGCTACTAAAGCTATTGGGGGAACAAGAGAGGAGGAATCAAACAGAGACACAAAATCCCCCAAAATCTAGATCCCCAAAGATACACTCACAAAGAGATGTTTTGGTTTGGTCAAAACGTAGATCTAGATCTCCTCCAACTACCCCTCAAATATATGCAAGAATCAATGGAGGGGTGAGTAGAAATCAAGATTTAAGGAGTAAGGCAAATAGGGGCAAAGCTTTAGATCCAAAGAGGAGGAAGAAGTAACCCTAAAAGGCAAAGGGGCAAAGCTATTTATAGGGCAAGGCAAAATATGGCCGTTGGAGCCTTAATGAAGCGGTAGTACCAGAAGTTCAAGCAGTACTACCGGAGAACTCCGGTACTACCGGACCAGGTACCGTACTTGGTACCGGAAGACCAATATTCAAACTTCATAAGCCCTGGCCACAGCGGTAGTACCATTGATGCTACCGTAAAGCGGTAGTACCGCAAATGGCAACCGGTACTACCGGACGTGAAGTGGAATCAGCAGTTTAGACGAAAAAAGTCTCTGTCACGCCAGGTAGGCAGACATAAGCTTTTTGCCAATGTTCAAAAGTCTACGCCTGTGCAATTACTACGCATTTTAGTATCGAGCAGTGAAGCTTTTGACAAGTGGTCAAGTTATCGCGCTAGGTACTAAAATGCGGTACTACCGCTTTTTAGTACCTAGCCCGACAGAGGCTTTTTGACAGTTAGTCAAAACCTTCTGTCGCATCCGGTAGCAAAAAGCGGTACTACCGCTTTTTGGTACCGCACCAGGAAAATATTCAAACGGCAATAACTTTTGACTGGAAGCTCCGATTGACCCGATTCCAATATTGATTATCACCAAGTGAGAAAGTATCAAGTAGAATAATGTGATATACCTCACTTGGTGAGAAACCGAAAAGCCGCATAAATCAAAATCGCAACAAGATACAAATGGAAGATCCGATTTTGATGAACAAGAGCTTGTTATGGAGATGACCACAAGCTCTATATCCTCACATGGATAAGACCAAATAACAACCAAATACGATGATGCAAGTATGCAAAGGTTTGAGCTCTCTCCGAACAATGTGACCACATTACTCCTACGAGAGCCCCTCTTGATAGTAAGGTTATCTATCCTAAACACGGTCTCATACACACAACGTGAGACCGGCAAAAGGAAAAAACCTATCAAGATTATACCTTTGCCTTGAGCATTCCACTTGAGCTCGATGTAGACGGTCTTGCCCTTCTCAAGATGGAACGCCTTTCTTAATTCCTCATCATCGACCTCGCATATTGAGCTTGCCCAACATATCTTCTTCTCATTTCATCGACCTTGAAGCCGACACAAGCTCCAAGAGATGCCAATGGACAATTCCTACAAGTATAACTTAATACACACATTAGTCCATAAAGATTGTCATTAATTACCAAAACCACACATGGGGGCCCAACATGTTCTTTCACTAGTGTTGTCACACAATATCTCCAGCGGGTCCAAGGCACTTGGAACCACACCAAGCTCAGTGATGAAGTTCCTGATCCAAACTCCTTCACTTGACGCTTCTGCAGCAGCCATATATTCCGCTTCTACTGTAGATCTCGCGATCACGCTTTGCTTGCAGCTTCTCTAGCTCACAACTCCTCCATTCAAAATATAAACGTATCCTGTCTGAGATTTAGAATCATCCTTGTCGGTGTCGAAACTAGCGTCGAATAACCTTTTACGACGAGTTGTTCATCACCTACATAGACTAAGAACATTTCTTTAGTCCTATTTAAATACTTTAGGATGTTCTTCACGGCTGTCCAGTGTTCAACTCCTAGATCACTTTGGTATCTGCTCATCAAACTAAGAGTATTGGACACATCCGGTCTAGTACACAGCATGGCATACATGATAGAACCTATGGCCGAGGCATAAGGCACTTTTCTCATAGCTTCTCTATCGTTTACCGTAGCTGGACACTGAGCCTTTCTCAATATCTTACCTGACAACATAGGCACTGAACCTTTCTTTGCCTTATCCATTATGAACCTTTTCAGAACTTTCTCTAGGTATATACTTTGGCTTAAAGCTATCAGGCGTATTTGTCTATCTCTATAGATTTTGATGCCCAATATATAAGCATCTTCCCCTAGGTCTTTCATTGAAAAACATTTGTTCAAATAACTCTTCACATTGTTAAGCATGTCAATGTCATTTACAATAATCAATATGTCATCCACATATAGTACCAAAAATGTCACTGAGCTCCCACTCACTTTATTGTAGATACAAGCTTCGTAGAAATTTGGAACAAATCCAAAGCTCTTGATCACTTGATCAAAACGAAGGTTCCAACTCTGAGATGCTTGCTTCAGTCAATAAATGGAACGCTGAAGTTTGCACACCTTATCAGCATCCTTTGGATCAACAAAACCTTCGGGTTGCATCATATACAACTCTTCATCAATGTTGCCATTGAGGAACGCAGTCTTGACATCCATCTGCCATATTTCATAATCATGAAACGCAGCAATTGCTAATAAAATCCGAATGGACTTAAACATCGCTAGGGAGAGAAAGTCTCATCGTAGTCAACACCTTGAACTTGTCGAAAACCTTTCACGACAAGCCGTGCTTTATAGATAGTAACATTACCATCCGCGTCCGTTTTCTTCTTGAAAATCCATTTGCACTCAACGGCCTTTCGGTCGCTAGGAGGGTCCACCAAAGTCCATACTTGGTTTTCGCTCATGGATCCTAATTCGGATTTCATGGCCTCTAGCCATTTCTCAGAGTCTGGGCTCATCATTGCTTCCTCATAGTTCGCAGGTTCACTGTTGTCTACTAACAAGACAGTTAAGACAGGGTTGCCGTACCACTCAGGAGGGGCACGTGACCTTGTCGACCTGCGGCGTTCAGTAGTAGCATCGTCCGAAGCTTCATGATCCTTGTCATTAGCTTGCTCTATTTTTGGTGCAGACGGCACTGGAACAATTTTAGGTGCTGCGCTAATCTCCAACTCCAGAGAAGGTTCAATAACCTCGTCTAGCTCTACTTTCCTCCCACTCACTTCTTTCGAGAGAAACTCCTTCTCAAGAAAGGATCCGTTCTTTGCGACAAACACTTTTCCTTCGGATCTGTGGTATAAGGTATACCCAATCGTTTCCTTAGGGTATCCTATGAAGACGCATTTCTCCGCTTTGGGTTCGAGCTTGTCCGGCATCAACTTCTTGACGTAAGATTCGCATCCCCAAACTTGAAGAAACGACAACTTAGGTTTAGCACCAAACCACAGTTCATACGGTGTCGTCTCAACGGATTTAGATGGTGCCCTATTTAAAGTGAATGCAGCGGTTTCTTATGCATAACCCCAAAATGATAACAGCAAATCTGTAAGAGACATCATTGATTGCACCATATCTAATAGAGTTCGATTCCGGCGTTCAGACACACCATTGCGCTATGGTGTTCCGGGTGGCGTGAGTTGCGAAACGATTCCGCTTGCTTTAAGATGCGTGAGAAAATCATAACTCAAATATTCACCTCCACGATCGGATTGTAGAAATTTAATTTTCCTGTTACGATGGTTTTCCACTTCGTTCTGAAATTCTTTGAACTTTTCAAATGTTTCAGATTTATGTTTCATTAAATAGATATACCCATATCTACTTAAGTCATCAGTAAAAGTGAGAAAATAGTGATATCCACCGCGCGTCGAAACACTCATTGGTCCGCATACATCGGTATGTATGATTTCCAACAAGTCCGTTGCTTGCTCCATTATACCGGAGAACGGGGTTTTGATCATCTTGCCCATGAGGCACGGCTCGCACGTGTCAAATGATTCAAAATCAAGAGACTCCAAAAGTCCATCAGAATGGAGTTTCTTCATGCGTTTTACACCAATATGACCTAGACGGCAGTGCCACAAATAAGTCGTATTATCACTATCTACCTTGCATCTCTTAGCCTCAATGTTATGGATGTGTGTTTCATTGCTTTCGAGATTCAGAAGAAATAAACCATTCATAGCAGGTGCATGACCATAAAAGATGTTACTCATATAAATAGAACAACCATTATTATCCGATTTAAATGAATAACCGTCTTGCAATAAACACGATCCAGATATGATGTTCATGCTCAACGCAGGCACATAATAACATTTATTAAGGTTTAAAACTAATATCGAAGGTAAAACTAAGGAGAGCGTGCCGACGGCCATCACATTAACTCTTGATCCGTTGCCAACGCGCATCGTCACCTCATCCCTCGCTAGCCGCCCTCTATTCCGTAGCTCCTGTTTCGAGTTACAAATATTAGCAACTGAACCAGTATCAAATACCCAGGCATTACAACGAGCGCTAGTAAGGTAAAAATCAATAACATGTATATCAAATATACCTTTGATGGTGCCAGCCTTCTTGTCCGCTAAGTACTTGACGATGCGCTCAAAGTGACCCTTGTCCTTGCAATAGAAGCACTCAAAGGTCCGGCTTAGGTCCACTTGAGCTTCTTCTCGCAGGGCAACGCTTGCCACGCCTTTCTTGAAGGACTTCTTTGCACCCTTACCTTTCTTAAAGCTGGGGGGCTTGTTGACCATCAACACATGATTATCTTTCTTGATGTCCACCTTCGCAGCTTTCAGCTTAGCGAAGAGCTCGGTGATCGTATCAGTGGAACCAATCTGATTATGAGTAACTACAAAACCTTTGTAGCTAGGAGGGAGTGATTTCAGAACTCTGTCAATCTTGAGATCTTCTGGAATCTTGCAGTCCAGTTGCTCAAGACGTTGAGTGTAGCCCGACATCTTAATGGCGTGCTCACTAACGGAACTCCCTTCCCCCATCTTGTAGTTGAAGAATTTCTCAGAGATCTCATATCTCTCAGAACGGGCCTGAGTCGGAAACATGGTTTTCAGTTCCTCAAGAATCTCAAAGGGCCCGGCGAACTCCTCAAACCGATTTTGAAGGTACGATTCCATAGCAAAAAACATGTTGCTCTTAATCACACCATAATCATCTTTGCGCGACTGATAAACAACTTTCTCATCAGCCGGCGCATCTACAGCAGGGGCGTCACCTAGCGCTTTCTCAAGGACATAGTCCTTTTTTCCGCCAGCGAGAATTATTCTCAGATTGCGGAACCAGTTGGTGAAGTTAGACCCATTGTTCTTAAGCTTTTCTTTCTCAGCAAAAACGTTGAAGTTGAAGTTGGACTTAGCCATTTGATCTACAAAATTTGCTAGTACAATTTAGACTATGTTCATGATAACTAGTTCAACTTAATCAAATTACTAGATGAACTCCCACTAAATTCAGCATCCCTCAAGTTGTTTAGTGAACATGATCCAAATTCACCACACCTAATCCGATCTTCACGAGAAGAGATGTGGTTTCAATGGTGGACAACAAAGTGTCGATCATATCATTCATATGACTCATGCTTAACCTTTTGGTTCGTGTGTTCCAAGGCCATGTCTGTACATGCTAGGCTCGTCAAGTCAAACCCAAGTATTTCCGCGTGTGCAAAAACTGGCTTGCACCCGTTGTATGTGAACGTAGAGTTTATAGCACCCGATCACCACGTGGTGCTTGAACACGACGAACTTTTGCAACAGTGCATACATGGGGAGAACACAGTTTTATCTTGATCTTTAAGTGAGGAATCATCTTATAATGCTACCGTGGCGATCTAAGCATAATAAGATACATAAAAGGATAAACATCACATGCATATAATTTTATGTGACATGGTATAGCCAATCTCCGCGTAATGATCTCCATCTTGTGTGTGCCAGCATGATCTCCATCACTCCACCATGATTGCCTCCACCACGAATAGCAACCAGAACTATTGCTAACTACTTAGCAATAAAGTGAAGCTATTACATGGCGTATAAGAAGTTGACACACAAGTCATACACAATTATAAAGACAACCATATGGCTCCTGCCGGTTGTGTACTCATCGACATGCAAGTCGTGAAATATTACAAAACATGATCATTGCGTACAACATACACATCACATATTGGGCCATACCATATCACAAAAACACTCCCTGCAAAAACAAGTTAGATGCCTCTACTTTGTTGTTGCATGTTTTACATGGATTATGGGAGTAACAAGCTAAGAAAGATTCTTACCTACGGAAAGCCACAATGGTGATATTATGGTTGCCAACATCCGGTGTAAATCCCATGACAACTATAGTGAGAGAAACTGGCATCCACCAGACGCATGTGTGGAACAAGCCACACGTCAAGTGCGGAGCCGGTCTCGCAAACGAGGTCGCGTAAAGTTGGCCTGGACCGCTTCGATCTCACTATCCCGCGTCATAAGAATTACACAACAAGAGGCTTGCAACAGAAAACATCAACGCCCGAAACAAGCATGTTGCGTTCTACTCATGAAACACATCTACGCATAGATCTAGCTCTGATACCACTGAAGGGTTTTGCAGCATAGTAAATCAAAATTTTCTACGGATGCGAACGGGGAAGCCAAGATCTAATCTAGGAGATGCAAACAACGAGGGGGGGATAAATGAGATCTTCATACCCTTGAAAAAATCGCACAGCGGAACGTTCAACGGAATGTGGTTGATGTAGTCGTACTAGCCTTCTCCTCCTCGCAATCCGATCCGATCTAACGCCGCAAGTGGCGACGCCTCCGAGAGATGCACACGTACGGAATCTCGAAGTCTCCTCCTTCCTCGGACCAGCAAGTGGGGTGGATATATAGATTGGATCTACAACACGAAGGCGTGGTGCAAAGCTAGAGAGTTTCTGCGGCAGGGCTTCGCCTACGCGCAGACGGGAGAGAGAGAGGAGGGCAGCAGGTAGTCAGCTAGGGTTGGAGGAGGTGTGGGGGGAGGGTGCGCCCCTGCCCTCTTTATATAGAGGGCTGCCCGGCTTCCCTTGCCCCTCCTCCAAGCCCTAGGGCCGGCGGCCACATGGGGTGGAGTGGGGGGCAAGTTCCCCCCTTCTAGAAGCTCTCCCTAGGGTTTCCCCTAGGGCTTGGCCGGCTGGGCCTATGGGGCCTTGTGCCCCTGGACCAATGCAGCCAGGGAACTCCCTTGTAGGCCCACACCCCCTCCCGACAAGTGGGGCCACGTTGGTCCCACTCCGGAAGGTTCTAGAAGCTTCCGGTACAATACCGAACATTCCGAAACAATTCCGAAATCCAAAAACTGCTTTCCCTTATATGAATCTTATTCTCCGGACCATTCCGGAACCTCTCGTGATGTGGCATCCCGCAAAACCACTACTAGAAAATCGCGTTGTTTTTGTGCATTGCATCATCATTACCAGCATGCTCATGTCATCATGCCACATTGCATTTGAGCATCGTCATCATCTTGCATTTGCTTGCATGAAACTAATTGCAGAAAAACCTATTTTGTGTTTTCCAAAACGCCCCGTCTATGTTCAAACGCAAAACCCGGGTCTCTGGATTATTTTTTTTTTGTCTGCTATCGGTTTGCAAAAAGCCATGTTTGAAATAAATAAAATATTTAATTATTTTAGGGGGGCAGTCGAACGGGCCGGTTCGACCCGAACGACCACCCCCAAAATAAAACGGTCCACCCCAAAATCCCTAGTCTACCCAGACCTATTCTACCCACCCCTCCTCCACATCACCCCCACCAATCCCTGGCTGCCACCTCACCTCTCCTCTCTCCCTTACCCAACCCCAGCCCGCCACCTCAGCTGGCCCATCCCTCTTACCCCACACCCCTACCTGGACACAGCCCACACCCCACCCACACACGCACGCAACACACACAAGCCTCACCCGCCTGGTCCCACAGGCCCCACCCCTGTCGGCCCCCTCCTCCCGCACGCGCTCTCCTTCCCCACGCCAGCCTTCCTCCCTGTTCTTCTTCCTCCTCCCGCCTCTCTCCTCCGCCATCGCCCTCACCCTTGGGCTGGCCTCCTCCGCTCGCCTCCTTGAGCCCATGAGCCCTTCCTCTGCGTCGTTCAAGGCCTCGCGCTCCCGCCTCCCGCCTCCGCCACCGCCCGCCACCGGGCCCGCCTCACCGGCCTCCTCGCCTCCCCTCTCCAGCCCCACGCCCACCGCTGCCCCGACCGCCTCCAGGCCCGTGCCGCTCTCCCGCCCGAGCTCCCCTCCCGTGGCTCCTCCTTCCCGTCGCCTCTCCCGCCGCCTCGAAGCCACGGCCGCGTGAGCCCGCCCCTCGCCGGCACCCTCCCTTCTCCGCCTCCCGCGCCCCGCCGGACCGCACCTCCCCCACCTCCACCCTCCGCCCATGAACCGCCACCACGCCAGACGCCACCGCCCGCCTCCAGCCTCCGCCGCCTCCTCTCCTCACGCTGCTCCGCCTCACGCCCTCTGCACCTCCTACCGAGCCCGCCCGCCGTCATCGTCCTCCCGGCCGGCGAGTCCCAGGGAGCTCGCCCTGTCGCCGGACACCCTCGAGCCTCCGCCCACCCGTGCTCTGGCCGCCCAACGCTGACATCGACCCCCCTACGAGATCCCAAGCTTCGTCGCCCTGTTGGCATGCTTCCTGAGGCCGAGCTCGCCTCCTCGTTTCCCCAAGGTCGACCCCTGCTCGTGTTGTCCTTGCCGTGAAGGATGCTCAAGAGGGCCAAGCTGACTTGTGTGTAGCATACTAGCACTCAAGTCTGACCAATCGGTTCCAAAATCCGACAAGATCTTCGCCTTGGAAAAACTCGAAGACCGATTCCGCGGGAACCCCAAGGTCGTCGACATGGAACCATCGAGCCACGCAAGACCATCGACGCCACAACCGAGTCCGGCACCGACACCCGACGACCTCAACATATGACGCCAAGGTCTTCAATCGGTCCGAGAACACCGAAACCCGGTGCGACAAGAACTCCTTTCCGGACGCCAAGGTCGCCGATGCGAATACGACAAGTACTTCTTCCCGAACGCCATGATCGTCGACATGACCCGAAGACCACGAATGCGACAAGACCGGCCGATCCGCGGAACCGACAAGAGCGACCGCTTGGACCCAAGATCCCCGGCACGTCACGTCAAGTTCTTCGTCTTGTATCCGCTCCCGCTGATCCCGTCGAACCCTGGACCCCGAGACCTACCCCGAACCCCCCGGAACCCCAAGTTCGTCGAGGCCCTCTAATGTGTGACCCTTATCCGAACCCCTATTTTTATAAATGCTAAACATAAAAACTTGTTGCATATTAAATTGTCATACTCGCATGCATATTTGTGTGGTTTGGGGGCCTTATGCCGATTCACCTTATAATTAAATATGGGGCCCATATGCGGGCAAATCTAGTCTCATATTGGCCTCATTTAAATTTGTGCATCGAACCGGTACCATATCTTGCCATGTTAAGACAACATTTAATTTGCGGGGTAGCTAAATAACATGAACCATCTAGTTAATTGTCGGGACCCCCGGTTCCGCTTAATATGACCTAATTGCATTGCACCTTTGCCATGCCATGCATCATGCCCGATCTTTTGCCGTAGTATTAAATATTGCATCCGGTGTTTATTCTAGTGTTTTGCTTCTTCCCGGATAAGGCCGTTGAGTTGATGCGAGTGTCGACCCGATCTTCGGTTGAACCTTCGACAATGTTTTCAGGCGAGCATCTCCCCCCTTTCTACCTATCTTACTTTTATAGTATTTATTCCCTCCTGCTGATCTATTGCTATCTGTGTTGCGATGCTCTAGTTTCCGTACCCGTGATATCCCTTGCAGCCATATATTGCCTTGGACACATCCTATTACCTGTTGTTTGGTAGATAGTTGGACTTGCGTGTCGTAGTCGCTTGTTCAAGTGTTGTTGCGTGTCGTCCAGTACCATAGTTGTTGGAGTATTGCCGCATGTTGATGTTGGAGATGATCATGGCTTTACTTATCGTTCACTTTAATTCCTGTTTTATAACTAAAATTGAAGTAAGTAAGCAGAGGCATCGGTGGGTGATAGATATTATTTGGTTTCCGACCGCCCACTTGTGTTCCGTAGGACCCCGAGTACTTGATACCTGTTCCTTGTTTTATCGCGCTATCCACATCCGGGAGGATTATGGGACCCCCCCTGATCCAGAGCATGATTCATTCTTATTTCTTGGGGCCACAAACTAGTTTGAGGTTTTATTTACGATCCTGTACTTATTCCATGCTTTACTGCTTTATTTAAATTGTGCGATGGATAGCACACTTTGTCTTTGTTAAGCGGAGTGTTTTCGCGGTATCGACAAGCCCAGTTTTGGGTTCCCAGTCATTTACAGCCATTGTCGCAAACCTTGAGTCCGTCTCGGAGTCAGCTGGCTTCTTTGCGGGTCTACTCAATGGGGTGGCCCCCTGAAATATTTCTGAATCCTGTGATTGCTTTGTCGTGAAGGCCTCGTTGGGTTTTGATTTGGTTTTTCCGAGGTTGATCGAGCGTGTGTTGCTATTGGTGCACCCCGTCCGGGTAAAACTTTCTGAAAGCCGTGTCCGCGGTTATGGACGACTTGGAGCACAGTATCTCGATCATAGACAACTATAACTAAAGTAGTGCTATAAATTTTGACTCTATAATGACTAGTAATCAGCTTCACTATAATGGAATGGCTAACTAAAACTGCCCACAATTGCTTGTTTGGTTTGTCGCTTGCGACAATTGTATCTGACTAGTAAGTACCGCAACTACAACGGAATGGCTAAATAAATGTACCAACAACTGCTGGGTTTTGGGTTATCTCATGTTAATTGTATCTGACTAGTAAGTGATGCCACTACAACGGAATGATTAACTAAAACGGCCCACTGCTTATTTTATCAGGATGATTATCTACATCTGACTAGTAATAGCTACAACGATAACTGAATAAATAAAACTGCCAACTATGTGAGTTCCTCTGTTGACTTCCTCGTTTGGTCTCGAGGGGGAAACACCAGGATGGGTTTGTTTGATGGTAGTATCAGGTTATCTCCGAATAGGTCTTTCTTACCCCTCTCTGATAACCGCTAGTTGTACCGAGTCTCTATAGGTTGTTTAGTGCATGCTGCCGCTGCCGCTTCAGTCCACCATACCTATGTAGGCGAGGACCGCCGAATTCTAGCCTCGCCGTGTACTGGCCTCGATCGACGCTCCTCTTTTTCCTTTGCCCTTTGTCGCACCCTTTTGTTTAAGCAGGTTTTGAGATCGACGTCGTTAGCAGGTTACCCTTCCGCTTGGCACAGGTGGTTATGGACGCCATTGGTTATTCTTTAGGGCTCTTAGCCCCATTTGCATCTTGTCCGTAGTCGGACGCTCCATCTTTTCAAGGTGATTTGGATCTTTGTACCGTATATCTGTATATTTGACTCTTTGAGTCGCTGTTGTATATATATCTGTTCTGTGGGTCCCATCGAGGACTGTTGTGTAATGTTATTACTTCGTTTTCCACCCGCACGCAAGTGCCTGGTGGGCACATTTGAATCGTTTCTATGCGGGTTTGGCGGGCTTCGCTAAAACTTGCATAGGTCCGATTCTGAGGGTGTTACACGTGATGTCCTGGATCTCATCCGAGACTCCGAATAAAAACTCATAAACCAATTATCCATTCTATCCTAGCGTCAAGACACGTTAAGTGTGTGACCCTACGGGTTCGAGAATATGCAGACATGATCTTCTATCAATATTCAACAGCGGGGTCTGGAAACCCATATTGACTCCCACATATTCATCGATGATCATAACGGATGAACCACGATGCCAGGATTCAATTAATCCCATATATATATTCCCTTCGTCACGCGATATTTTACTTGCCCGAGATTCGATCGTTGGCATCGGAATACCTAGTTCAATCTCGTTCACAGCAAGTACTTTACTCATTCCGTAATCTGATATCACTTTGTGATTAACTCCTTAACCACTTGCTTGCAAGAGGTGTTGATATCGATTACCGAGTGGACCCGAAGTATATCTCTCCGACTTGGGAGGGACTGTCACATCCAAAAATTTTCCAAATTTTGAAATGTGAAAAATAAATAAACAAAATAAAACTTTGTTTAAATTCAGGGTGAGAAGAAACTTTTTGATTCCAATTGGAAACATCAAAACCTATTTGGACCAAATAAAATCCTAAAGGGATTTAAAAAGAAACAATTAATAAAGAAAGTTTTAATAATTGGAATTACTATTTTTGGATCTTTTAATAAAAAGATTTGATTTTCAAAAGCAAAGGTAGAATTATGATTAAAGATTATTTTATTGAGCCAAATTAAATCTTGGCCAAGCTTTTGAAATGAAATACTACTATTTGATAAAAAGAGTAAAGGTTTAATTAAATAAAAAAATGAGGATTTATTAATACCCAATTTTATTAAAGTAAAGGCTTTCCATTTTAAATAAACACTAAAACTTATTAATTTATTTTAAATAAATTTTCCAAGTGTTTTATATTTCAAATAAAACCTACTGAATTGATTTTGGTATTATTTAGATTTCAAATGGAGTTTTTAAAATAAATCAAATCCTATTTGAATTAATGACTAAGGTCTATTTTATTTAATTATTAAATGGATCCTAAAAAGAATAAAATTAATCTATTTTGGTCTTTGGATTATGTGGTTAATCAGAATTAGAATAAATACAAAGTTTGCCAAAAGTTTGAATTTATTTGTTGTTTGAATTGTTTGTTTGAAAATCAAAACAGAAAATCAAATAGAAAAAGGAAAAGCTTACATAATAAAAAAAGTGAAACAAAACAGCCCAACTAAGCAAACCCAGCAAGGCCCAGTCGCAGCCCAACTAGACTCCCCGCGGTGAAACGTTTTCTAACCAAACCTACACCCGCGCAGTCACAAACGAGTGGACCCCGCTCCCCCTCTCTCTCCCTCGCTGATAGACAGGTCCCACAGCGCCAGCACATCGTCTTCAACCCGCGACATTTCCTCCTCGCCTTTTCTGGCAGTAACTCCGGCGTTGAATTCGCGTTGATGACGGCCTTAACTCCTCTGGTGACCACGCACACTTAAGTGCACGCCTCTCCTCTACCTTTCCCCTCACTCGACTCTCCCTCTGTGCCCCCAGGCTGGGTAAATTTCGAGCTCGAGCAGCTCTGTCTCCGACGAGGTTCTCCGTCGATTCCATCAAAACCTCGCCGCCCCTCGCCCCCCACTGCACACTAGCATGCTCTCCAGTCCCTTGCGCGTCTGCCCATAGACCCAGCTAGCTCCCGCGCACTCTGGAAGCTCGGCTTCTTCGACCACAACTCGCCACCGCCGTTTGTTCCGCCTCCGGCAAACTTCCCAGGTGAACTCCGACCGCCCCGAACCATCTCGATGACTCTCACGTGAACCCCACGTTCGCCCGCATCTAACCGTGTCTTTGTTTTGCCTTGGGTGAACTGCAGCGTCGCCCCATCGTCAACCAGATCCGCTAGACGCTGTTGCAAACTCCGGCAAGGAATTGCCAGCAGCTCCAAGCACCCCTCGCCAAGCCAGCGCCACCTTGAGCTTCACCTCGACCTCGCGAGCACGGTGAGCACCTCCGCTTCTTCCCTTGCGTCCTGTACCGCTGTCACATCCCAAGATTTTCCAAATCTTGTAATGTGAAAATAAATGAATAAAATAAAACTTTGTTTGATTTTCAGAGCCAGAAGAAACTTTGTGAATTCAATTGGAACTTCAAACCCATTTGAATTAAATAAAATCCTAAAGGGATTTAAAAAGTTAAACATTTATTAAAAGAAAATAAAATAGTTTGGTATTACTATTTTGGAATCTTTTAATAAAAGATTTAGTTTTCAAAAGAAAGGTGGATTCATAAATAAAGATTATTTATAAAAGCCAAATTAAACCTTGGCCAGGCTTTGGATTTAAAACATTTTGTTTTAAATAAAAATAGCAAAAGTTGATTTAAATAAATTAATAAGGATTTAATATCCAAATTTTATTTGAGTAAAGACTTTTCCCATTTTAAATAAACACCAAAACTTATTTATTTATTTTAAATAAGTTTTCTAAAGTAAATTATATTCTCAAATAAAACCTACTGATTTGAAAACAAGTTTCCAAGTATTCTTTATTTCCAAATAAAACCTACTGATTTGGTTTTGAAAATATTTGGATTTCAAATGGAGATTCTATTAATTAAATCAAACCCTATTTTATTAAATAACTAAAGGTCCACTTTATTTAATTATTAATGGACCCTATAACAAAAATGTTATTTTAAACAAGCTTTCCAAATATTCCTCAATTTTCAAATACAACCCTCTTGAATGGTTTAAAATTATTTAGTTCTCAAGAGGAGCTTTGAATTAAAACAAAACCTATGAATTTAATAATTGGTATATCTATTTATTTAATTAATAATGGATCCTATTATTAAAATTATTATTTTGAATTTGGTTTTTGGTTCATGCTCTCGAGCGTAACTAACTCAATATTACAAAGTTTGGGTGTTGTTTGAATTGATTTGGTTGATGTTTGTTTGTTTAAGAATTCAAAATGAACATAGAATTAGAAAAGAAAAGCCAGAGAGAAAAAATAGAGTTTGGGACCAGCCCGATCGAAGCCCAATAGGCCCTTGAGCCAGGTTCCTCTATCCACAGTAAACGCTTTTCCTACCTAAACACTAACCCACATAGACAATGGCGTGGACCCTCCCCTCACTTCCTCTCTCGCAGTAGGGACCCACCCTTCTCTGCTCATCGTCTTCAACGAGACCCCGTCGCCGGCCGTTGCGAGTGAGTTACACCGTGGTGAATGCGTTGAAGGAGGCTTTGATTCCTCCAGACCACGCCCCTTAAACGCCCCGCCTCCTCTACTTTCCCTCTGTTTCCTCCCCCAGGCACGCCCCAGGCCGTCGAATTTTACTCGAACACCACCTCTGTCCGACGACGCTCCGACACCGATTCCGGCAGCCCCTCGCCGCCCCTCTCCTCCCCTACCAAGCACACACCTTCCCCACTCCCAGGAGCATCTCCCGGCACTTCCCATTTACCCGCGGGCGCCCCAGAACGCCGTATCCAGCAAACCACTGAGCACCGCCGCAGCTCCGACGAGTTCGTCGACAAATCCCGGTGAACCCCGACCCTCTCTTTCATTCTGGTTTCCCCTTATCGCAAACCTGGTTATCATCCGCGTTCACTGACGTCTTCCGTTTACCCTCGTGTGCCTTGTAGACCCGCCTGTGACAACCTCTGCTAGAACCCGACGAAGAGCATAACTCCGGTGAGCCCTAACGTCTGAACACGTGCATGCCTTGCACTCTAGCCCAAACCATGTTGATCTCCATTGTCTAACGCGTTCTCTGATACTCGCCATTTATCCGCGCATAACCTATAGGTTCGCCATCGACGACGACAGAAAGCATCCGACGCCGACGACAACTACGGCGAGGAATTCAGGTTGACCTAGAGCGCCTTCACGACAAGAACACATTGAGAATCAGCAAGGCACAGAGAACTGTGAGCTACCCTCTCCTCTAGCCCCGGTGTCGCCAAGAACCTCGCCGCAGAGCTCCGCGCCGCCGCCTCCTGCGGTCAACAGACCGTAGCCGTTCGATTTAAATCCAACGAGTGCGATAGATCCATTTAACTGAAAGGGTACGCTAGCTCTGAACCGTGCGATATGACTTAAATCTAACGGCTGCTGTCAGTCGATCCGCGCGAACCGTTTTCAGCGAATTAGAACGTGCCGCGTGGCACTAGATCTGTTTAAAAGAATTTTTGAATCAGATTTATTTGCAAACTTCAAACCCTTGTAACTTTCAAACCACACGTCCAAAAATTTCAAATTTTATATCAATGGATTCAGGAGAGCAAGACCTAGGCAACCATACCCTTGGTTTAGTAAATAGTATCTTTTAGCTTGCTTGTTTTTGCAGAATCATTTGTGAGCTTGTTTAGGGTAGAAAAATTGTTTAAAATTTATTTTAGGGTTAAAACTTTTGCAAAATGGTTTGTTGTGACCTTACTGACCCTAGGAACCAACCCATAGTTTGGAAAATGGATTTGGTAAAGTTTAGGATGGAAAACTTGATTTAGTCATTTTTAGCCAAATGGAAATAATGGTTTTTGTTATGAAAATGATTTTGAGTAAAAACTTTGGGAAAATGATTTAGACCAAACCTACTGACCCAAAACACCAAGTTTTGCAATAGCAACTCATTTGGTGAAAAACATAAAGTTTTGCTTTGATAAAAATAATATTCACCACATAAAATAATGATTAGATTTAAAAATGGTTTATGGACCAAAACCCTTTTGCAAATAACTTTGCCACTTTTGGAAAATGACCACTTTTGACTTTACAAAGTTTAGAAGCCTAGTGGAGACCACCTTTGTAATTAGAACCATCTTTTGCATGCTTGCATGCATTACTTTGACTTGGTCATTTTATGTGTTGTTTTGCTTGATTGGTAGATTGAGTTTGTGCCTTGTTTGATTGAATTGTAGTGACTTGAAGAGTGTGATTGTTGCAAGGACAAGGATTGAACCTATACCCTCTACCAAAAAGGCAAGTGATGCTTCATACTTTTTGTCCCATTACTTTCACTATGCATTAGTGATTTTTCTTTAAGTAAAACTTGCATGAATTTTGCTAAGTATAAACCTTACTATAGGAAAACTAGTAGATGAAACCTTAGTGGAAATCTTCCTAAGTTAAGATTCCTACTACTATCAAGCTTAGCCTAGCTAATAGAAAACATGGGTGGAAGATATATTCACACTATGGAAAAATATTCTAAGTCTGAGGACTTGTGATTTTGTCTAATAAAACAACCAAGTTAATGAATCACCTGGGTGGAATGGGCTTGCTTGGTGGTTTTTGGTTGAGTGGTTACACAAGGCCAGGGGACTGGTGAACCTTGTGTATCTCACTTGTGGATGGCCACCCAGGAACAAAGAGATTTGAGATGTCAAATGTTGAGAAGCTTCAAGTGCAACCACTTGGCAATATGGGCTCTGCCATGATCATATAGGTTGCAAGAACTTAGCCATATGGACAGAGGGTGGTAGTGTTTGATAGGTTGGAACGTCCCATTTTGGTCTAAGGGAAGGCTTCTGAAAGATCTTGTCTTGGGAAACCAAGTCTTGTGGGGAAAGTGCACCACCTCTGCAGAGTGTAAAATCTAAGTACTTAGCCATGTCCCTGGTAAAGGACAATTTGAGCATCAAGACATGGAAGCAATCAAGGATCTCATCATTCAAATTTCTAAGTTAAAATCTTGTGGTTTGAACAAGGGTTGTTTGAAATCTTCAACCTTTGATTGAGAGATGCCTTGCAAAGGATCTTCAATCTTTGATTGAGAAAATGATTTTATCAAAGCAAAAACTTAGTATTTTCAAATGTTAAGGAATAACCTATTTTGAGCAATGCAAGCCTCAAATCCACTTAGCCAAATGCATATAGATGATAGACTCCACTATACTATTATAGTATCACTTGCCAATACAATTCAAATGTATTGACCCTTTGTGGCTGTAACTTGTATGTTGCAGGTTTGATTGTTTTAGTGAAGATTGATTGATTAGGATTACAAAGTCTACAACCAACATCTGCCTGTGGCACTTTGAAGATGAAGGACCCCATGACTATAGTTATTCCGCTGCAATGTAATGTAATAGCCAAATGAGCTATGTATGATGTAATAAATTATGTTATTCCTGGTTATAAAGTTATATTATGACCTTTGTTTCTTGATATTACATCTTAACTGTGGATGCTAGCTATTGATCCAGGGACTAGCATTGTAAACACAGGGGGGCTCTATCTTATTAAAGATTGGCACCCCTACAGATGGTATCAGAGCATTGTGTTGCCTGTAGGATTTGTAAACCTAGGATTGGACAAAAACCCTTAGAAAAATAGGAGTTGTTTTGTTCCAAAAAATTATTTACAAAAACTTGTAAGCTCTTTCCTCAACCATTTTGGTTTCAACTCTACATCTCTTCTACTTCAACTTGATGGAAAAGCCTACCCCATGACCAAAGACTACACCATGTGCAAAGGACTTCTTCAACTTCTTCAACTCTAATGACTTCAACATCTCCAGCATATTCACCAAGGACTTCCAACTTGGATACCACTAAGGACTACAAGTGAAACAAGGAAATCTTGCTCAAGATTTAGAGACTGAGGGAATGCAAAAGTTAGAAGGAGCCTACATCACTTGAAGTATTATGACCAAAAGTTTTTCCAAGGAAACCAAGATCTCATGCAAGAAGAATCAACCAAGAAGGAAGGAAAGATCACAAGTGAACCATGTAGATGGACCACCATTTATAGTTAAGTCAAACACACCAACTTATGTGGAGTAACAAAAATATTTTGTTGCCTAAAAATGTGCTTGAACTTTGTTGTTTGAGTGAAAAGTTGTTTGTGAATGCTTGCACATTGTTTGTGTGAATTGTGATGTGTGTGATTAGAAATATTTCCTTAGAAATATCTTGCCTATTCTAATCTCCCATCAAACCCAAACAGATGACTACTCCAAGAAACTCCAACATCAAGGTTGATGACAACCACAACCAAGAGGACAACATGAGAGAACTTATAGTAACCCAAAACCAGTTGAGCCAAGAGACAACTTAGCTATTAGCCAACAACAATGGACTAGACCCAACCATACAAAGGATTTTGAAACTTCAATCCCAATTGTTGCAAGGAATGGTTACTCAAATGATCAACATGGGAGAAAACTTTTCCCAAAGAGCTAATGACAACAAGGATGACAAAGAAGCTAATCTAGAAGGAATCCAAGCCATCAATAGTTTTAGAGACAAAGATCATACATCCAAGGAACATGAAGATAACTGCCCCAAGAAGAGAGAAATATATCCCACCTATGAAGAACATGAACTAGAAGAACTCCTAGCTTTGGAGAGACCCAAAAATAAGAAGAAGGACATAAGCCAGTTGCAGTATTACAATTGCAAAGAGATGGGACACTATGCCAGTGAATGCCCAGAAAAGGAGAAGAGCCAAGAAGACAAACAAAGGCTAGTGAAACCCGAGATGAGGAAGGATATTAGCCAAGTGATGTGCAAACACTGCAAGGAGTTAGGACATTATGCATCATATTGTCCAGAGAAGCCACCTCAAGACCTCAAACTTATAACATGTTTCAAATGCAAGGAACTAGGCCACTATGCAAACAATTGTCCAGAAAAGATGGAGAACAAGTTAAACAAGTCTATGAAGGATCTCAACCTTGGCCCATGAGTCAAGTATGGAAACCAAGGACACCATGCAAATGTTTGCTTAGAGAAATTTTCCCCAGGATCCCAAGAAGGACAATATGTAATTTTTGTTTGAAAATTTTTTAAGGGTGGTAGTACCCTAGTTGTTTTGAACCAGCTTGTAACCCCAGCCTTCCCAAATCTCGGGACGAGATTTATTTTAAGGGTGGTAGCCTGTCACATCCCAAGATTTTCCAAATCTTGTAATGTGAAAATAAATGAATAAAATAAAACTTTGTTTGATTTTCAGAGCCAGAAGAAACTTTTTGAATTCGATTGGAACTTCAAACCCATTTGAATTAAATAAAATCCTAAAGGGATTTAAAAAGTTAAACATTTATTAAAAGAAAATAAAATATTTTGGTATTACTATTTTGGAATCTTTTAATAAAAGATTTAGTTTTCAAAAGAAAGGTGGATTCATAAATAAAGATTATTTATAAAAGCCAAATTAAACCTTGGCCAGGATTTGGATTTAAATTTTTTTGTTTTGAATAAAAATAGCAAAAGTTGATTTAAATAAATTAATAAGGATTTAATATCCAAATTTTATTTGAGTAAAGACTTTTCCCATTTTAAATAAACACCAAAACTTATTTATTTATTTTAAATAAGTTTTCTAAAGTAAATTATATTCTCAAATAAAACCTACTGATTTGAAAACAAGTTTCCAAGTATTCTTTATTTCCAAATAAAACCTACTGATTTGGTTTTGAAAATATTTGGATTTCAAATGGAGATTCTATTAATTAAATCAAACCCTATTTTATTAAATAACTAAAGGTCCACTTTATTTAATTATTAATGGACCCTATAACAAAAATGTTATTTTAAACAAGCTTTCCAAATATTCCTCAATTTTCAAATACAACCTACTGAATGGTTTAAAATTATTTAGTTCTCAAGAGGAGCTTTGAATTAAAACAAAACCTATGAATTTAATAATTGGTATATCTATTTATTTAATTAATAATGGATCCTATTATTAAAATTATTATTTTGAATTTGGTTTTCGGTTCATGCTACTGAGCAGAACTAACTCCAATATTACAAATTTTGGGTGTTGTTTGAATTGATTTGGTTGATGTTTGTTTGTTTAAGAATTCAAAACAGAAAATAGAATTAGAAAAAGAAAAAGCCAGCAAACAGAAAAAATAGAGTTTGGGACCAGCCCAGTCGACGAAGCCCAATAGGCCCAGTGCCAGCCCAGTTCCTCTATCCACAGCGAAACGTTTTCCTACCTAAACACTAACCCACACAGACAATGGCCAGTGCACCCTCCCCCTCACTTCCTCTCTCGCAGACAGCCGGGACCCACCCTTCTCTGTTCATCGTCTTCAACGAGACCCCGTCGCCCGGCCGTTTGCAGTGAGTTACACCGGTGGTGAATGCGCGTTGAAGGAGGCTTTGATTCCTCCAGAGACCACGCTCCCTTAAACGTCTGCCCCTCCTCTCTACTTTCCCTATGTTTCCTCCCCCAGGCACGCCCCAGGCCATCGAATTTTACTCGAACACCACCTCTGTCCGACGACGCTCCGACACCGATTCCGGCAGCCCCTCGCCGCCCCTCTCCTCCCCGACCAAGCACACACCTTCCCCACTCCCAGGAGCATCTCCCGACACTTCCCATTTACCCGCGGGCGCCTGTAACGCCAGATTCAAAGAACCATCGAGCACCGCCAGCTCGACGAGTTCATCGACAAATCCCGGTGAACCCCGACCCTCTCTTTCATTCTGGTTTCCCCTTATCGCAAACCTGGTTATCATCCGCGTTCACTGACGTCTTCCGTTTACCCTCGTGTGCCTTGTAGACCCGCCTCTGACAACCTCTGCTAGAACCCGACGGAGAGCATAACTCCGGTGAACCCTAACGTCTGAACCCGTGCATGCCTTGCACTCTAGCCCAAACCATGTTGATCTCCATTGTCTAACGCGTTCTCTGATACTCGCCATTTATCTGCGCATAACCTATAGGTTCGCCATCGACGACGACAGAAAGCATCCGACGCCGACGACAACTACGGCGAGGAATTCAGGTTGACCTAGAGCGCCCCTTCGTCAGACAAGAACACATTGAGAATCAGCAAGGCACAGAGAACCTGGTGAGCTACCCCTCTCTCCCTCTAGCCCCCGGTGTCGCCAAGCAACTCGCCGCAGAGCTCGCCGCCCCGCCGCCTCGGGTCAGACCGTAGCCGTTCGATTTAAATCCAACGAGTGCGATAGATCCATTTAACTGAAAGGGTACGCTAGCTCTGAACCGTGCGATATGACTTAAATCTAACGGCTGCTGTCAGTCGATCCGCGCGAACCGTTCTCAGCGAATTAGAACGTGCCGCGTGGCACTAGATCTGTTTAAAAGAATTTTTGAATCAGATTTATTTGCAAACTTCAAACCCTTGTAACTTTCAAACCACACGTCCAAAAATTTCAAATTTTATATCAATGGATTCAGGAGAGCAAGACCTAGCCAACCATACCCTTGGTTTAGTAAATAGTATCTGTTAGCTTGCTTGTTTTTGCAGAATCATTTGTGAGCTTGTTTAGGGTAGAAAAATTGTTTAAAATTTATTTTAGGGTTAAAACTTTTGCAAAATGGTTTGTTGTGACCTTACTGACCCTAGGAACCAACCCATAGTTTGGAAAATGGATTTGGTAAAGTTTAGGATGGAAAACTTGATTTAGTCATTTTTAGCCAAATGGAAATAATGGTTTTTGTTATGAAAATGATTTTGAGTAAAAACTTTGGGAAAATGATTTAGACCAAACCTACTGACCCAAAACACCAAGTTTTGCAATAGCAACTCATTTGGTGAAAAACATAAAGTTTTGCTTTGATAAAAATAATATTCACCACATAAAATAATGATTAGATTTAAAAATGGTTTATGGACCAAAACCCTTTTGCAAATAACTTTGCCACTTTTGGAAAATGACCACTTTTGACTTTACAAAGTTTAGAAGCCTAGTGGAGACCACCTTTGTAATTAGAACCATCTTTTGCATGCTTGCATGCATTACTTTGACTTGGTCATTTTATGTGTTGTTTTGCTTGATTGGTAGATTGAGTTTGTGCCTTGTTTGATTGAATTGTAGTGACTTGAAGAGTGTGATTGTTGCAAGGACAAGGATTGAACCTATACCCTCTACCAAAAAGGCAAGTGATGCTTCATACTTTTTGTCCCATTACTTTCACTATGCATTAGTGATTTTTCTTTAAGTAAAACTTGCATGAATTTTGCTAAGTATAAACCTTACTATAGGAAAACTAGTAGATGAAACCTTAGTGGAAATCTTCCTAAGTTAAGATTCCTACTACTATCAAGCTTAGCCTAGCTAATAGAAAACATGGGTGGAAGATATATTCACACTATGGAAAAATATTCTAAGTCTGAGGACTTGTGATTTTGTCTAATAAAACAACCAAGTTAATGAATCACCTGGTGGAATGGGCTTGCTTGGTGGTTTTGGTTGAGTGGTTACACAAGGCCAGGGACTGGTGAACCTTGTGTATCTCACTTGTGGATGGCCACCCAGAACAAAGAGATTTGAGATGTCAAATGTTGAGAAGCTTCAAGTGCAACCACTTGGCAATATGGGCTCTGCCATGATCATATAGGTTGCAAGAACTTAGCCATATGGACAGAGGGTAGTGTTTGATAGGTTGGAACGTCCATTTTGGTCTAAGGGAAGGCTTCAAAGATCTTGTCTTGGGAAACCAAGTCTTGTGGGAAAGTGCACCACCTCTGCAGAGTGTAAAATCTAAGTACTTAGCCATGTCCCTGGTAAAGGACAATTTGAGCATCAAGACATGGAAGCAATCAAGGATCTCATCATTCAAATTTCTAAGTTAAAATCTTGTGGTTTGAACAAGGGTTGTTTGAAATCTTCAACCTTTGATTGAGAGATGCCTTGCAAAGGATCTTCAATCTTTGATTGAGAAAATGATTTTATCAAAGCAAAAACTTAGTATTTTCAAATGTTAAGGAATAACCTATTTTGAGCAATGCAAGCCTCAAATCCACTTAGCCAAATGCATATAGATGATAGACTCCACTATACTATTATAGTATCACTTGCCAATACAATTCAAATGTATTGATCCTTTGTGGCTGTAACTTGTATGTTGCAGGTTTGATTGTTTTAGTGAAGATTGATTGATTAGGATTACAAAGTCTACAACCAACATCTGCCTGTGGCACTTTGAAGATGAAGGACCCCATGACTATAGTTATTCCGCTGCAATGTAATAGCCAAATGAGCTATGTATGATGTAATAAATTATGTTATTCCTGGTTATAAAGTTATATTATGACCTTTGTTTCTTGATATTACATCTTAACTGTGGATGCTAGCTATTGATACAGGGACTAGCATTGTAAACACAGGGGGGCTCTATCTTATTAAAGATTGGCACCCCTACAACCGCCGGCACCGCCGCATACCGAGCGTGCGCCGCCAGTCGCCGCCGCCAGCGCCGCCTACTCTTGGTCAATCGCATGTCATCCGTTAGATCTTGATCGTCTGGCCGTGATTAGAACTTAGACGAAGGGGTATGTGCGCATCTGAGCCGTATGATTTAAATGAAATCCAGCGGTCCAGAGAGCTCGATCCACCCGACGCGGTATCGTCCAGTTATATTGCGCCACGTGGACAAGGGTTAGATTAAAACAGAATTTAGAATCTGATTGATATGCAAATTTGAAAAATTCATAACTTTAGTTCTACACGTCCAAATTTTGCAAATTTTATATCAATGGAATAAGTAGAACAAGTACTTTACAACCATGCACTTTGTTTAATGTTTTGCTTCTGTAAAATTGGTTGAAATTGCAGAAACATGTGTATGCTTATTTTGAATATAAAAATTGTTCTAGATATAATTTTAATATGAAATCTTTGAAAAATGGATTGTTGTAAACCTACTGACCCTAGGAACCAACTTATGGATTTAAAAATGTATTTTGTGAACTTTAAAGAATAAAAATTGAATTAGCTCATTTCTAGTCAAATAAAAATATTGATTATGGTTTAGAAATAATTATTGGAATGAAACCTTTGGGAAATGATTTGATTCAAACCTTCTGACCCTAAACACCAAGTTTTGTGTATTAACAACTTATTTTATGAACAATATAAAATTATTGCTTTGCTAAAAGCATTTTCAACCACATAAAATAATGAATTGATTTAAAAATGGTTTTTAGATAAAACCTTTTGCAAATGGTTTTACCACTTTAGTAAATGATCACTTTGAACTTTATAATATTTAGAGCCTAGTAGAAACCAGTTTTGCAAATAAAACTATCTTTTGCATGCCTGCATGCATGACTTTGTTTTTGTTATTTTATGTGTGTTAAGTTGTTTGAATGTTGTGTTGAATATGTGTTTGCTTGATTGTATTGTAGTGGAATTAGAAGAGTGTGATATTTGCAAGATCAAGAAGTGAACCAACATTCTCTACTAAAAAGGCAAGTGACACTATCATCCAAGTCCTATTATTTTCATTATACTTAGTGGATTTTTGAAACATGCATGATAATGATTTTTATATTTTATGCTATGCTAAATCCTAATAGGATACCCTTATATATTCCTTAGTGGAAACATTGTAGTTGTAATATGCTTAGCCCAGCTATATATTGGTATGGGATACATGTTATGAATTATATGAAGAGTTGAAAAGTTATAAGTTTTATATAATAAAACAAGTACTCAATGAACCACCTGGGTGGACAAGGATACTCAAGGTTGGACAAGGTGGCAACAAAAGGAACCATGTTTATATGGCTATCTCTTTTTGTTGTGCACTAGAAGAAAACCACCCATGGACTTAGAGATTGAACATGTTTCTCGTACAATGGCTTCTGTGTACAGCCACATGCTAAATGGGCTCTGGCTTAGTCAACTACATAGTGGAAGACCCATGCATTGGCATCTTTAGGTTAACTAGGATTGTGTAAGGGAACTTGAAACCCTACATTGGTGCCTGGATGAAAAGCTAGCATTGTGTATTGGGAGGACTCATATGTAAAGAATTTGTCACATTCTCAATCTGCCAGTACTCCATCTTGGTGAGTACTTATCCAGCGGCCACTGGTGGCATCAAGATGAGATTGTGTCATGTGGGTAAAGTGTACAACTTCTGCAGAAGATTAAATTCTAAGTACTTAGCCGTGTCCCCGGTTACGGACAACTCTGAGCAACTAAGGACTAAAGCTATGGAAGATCTCGACATTCCAATTTCTCAAAGTAAAACTTGATGGTGACAACAAGGGGTTAGAAGCACTTGGAGTTTTCCAAGAAGTTCAAAAAGATTTGACAAAGATCAAAAACTATTTTGAAAAGATAGGATAAAACTATATTGCTTTCTGCAAATGAGCCTAAACCCCACTTAGCCAAATATGCATGTAATGATAGGATCCACATATTTCTACTTAGTAGTGAAACTTGCCAATACAATTCAAATGTATTGACCCTTGTGGCTGCAACTTATTATGTTGCAGGTTTGTTTGATGTTAAGTGTGTTGAATAGGATTAAAAGTCTACAACCAACATGATTGCCTGTGGCACTTTGAAGATGAAGGACTCCATGCTATATAGATATTCTGCTGCATTGTAATGAGATAGCCAAATGAGCTATGTAAGATGTAATGAATTATTTTATTCCTGGTTATAAAGTTGTATTATGACCTTTATTTCTTGATATTACATCTTAACTGTGGATGCTAGCTATTGATCCAGGGACTAGCATTGTAAACACAGGGATCTCTACCTTATTAAAGGTTGGGAACCTTACAGATGGTATTAGAGCACTTTTTTTCCTGTAGGATTGTAACCCTAGGATTGGACAAAACCCCTTAGAAAAATAGGAGTTGTATTTGTTCCAAAAACTTATTTACAAACAATCTTGTAGACTCTTTCCTCAACCTTTTGCTTTGAATTCTACACCTCCTTTTTTCAACTTGATGGACAAAGCCTTCACCATGACCAATGACTTTAACTTTAGATTCACCAAAGATTTCATCAACTCTAATGACTTCAACATCTTCAAGTGTTTTCAATTATAGTTTCACCAAGGACTTCAACTTAGACATCACTAAGGACTACAAGTGAGAACCAAGAAACATTAGATTGCCTACCAAAGACATTGATACCAAGTTAGAGTATGGCTCATATTGACCTATGAGGTATGATTATACTAAGTTATTATTTTCAAGAAAACTTGTTGTTTCCTTCAACTCATGAGTTAAGCTCATAAGTTGTTAAGTGGATATTTGCTTGTTGATTGTTTGATTGTTTGATTGAACTTGGTTGTTTTTGAGTTGTGTGTTAAAACTTCTTAAAAACCTATCCACCAATACTTATCCCTATCAAACCAACAGATGCCTCCTCGTCGTGCCAACCCCAACCAAAAGAACAACATTCCCCCTGAGATACAGCAGATGTTGGTAGTTCAGACACAATTGATGCAGGAGATGACCACACTCATACAGAATCAGAACAACAACAACAACAACAACAATCAGAATAATCCTCCAGCACTTGACATGCTCACCAAGTTTCTGAAACTTAGGCCTGCAAGGTTCTCTGGAACAACTGATCCAATGGAAGTTGATGATTTGTTACGTTCGGTAAACAAAGACTTAGTGACTCTTGGCTGCACCGATGAAGAAAAAGTTAGGTTTGCAGCATTTCTGCTTGAAGGACCTGCAGCAACATGGTGGGACAACTTTCAAATCACCACTCCCCTTGAAGATGTAACTTGGGCTATTTTTGAGGATGGATTCAGAACAACCCACATCTCACCTGGAGTAATGTACTTGAAGAAAAAGGAATTTCACAATCTGAAACAACGTCACCTGAGTGTGGCTGAGTATATTGAAGAATTCAACAATCTGGCACGCTATGCACCGGATGAAGTTGATACAGATGCTAAGAGAAAATAAAAATTCCTTGAAGGACTTAATGATGAGTTGAACCTGCAGCTAGCTATGGCCTATGTACCAACTTATCAATCACTCTGTGACAAAGCCACCATTTTGGAAAACAAGATGAATCAAGTTGAGAACAGAAAGAGGAAACATAAACTCAAGAATCACTCAGGATCATCAAAGAAGAAGCATTCATTCAAAAAGAACAATGAAGATTCTGAACCACATCAGTATCACCACAACAACAATGAAAGTGAAAATAATGGAAATGATACTGACAATGGAGATGACCTTGGTCAGAACCAACATGACTCTTTTAAGAAGAGAGACATTAGCCAGTTACAGTGCTATAACTGCAAGGAACTTGGACACTATGCATCAGACTGACCTGAGAAGAAGAAGAATAAAAAGGATGCTAGAGGAGCCAATGGAAATGACTCCAATGTGACCCAGAAAGGACATGTGAATCACATTGACATGGATGGAAACTTTGAAGAGATAGAAGAAGTGGATGTTAGTAACTAGCTAACTCGGAAGAGACAAATAAGGATTCCTTGTCTGGATATTAAGTGTTGAACCCATAGTCAAGTGAACCATAAATGTAACCCTATGAGACTTTATTTTTAAGGGTGGTAGTACCCTAGTTGTCTTGAAGCCAACTTGTAACCCTAGCCTTCCCAAATCTCGGGACGAGATTTATTTTAAGGGTGGTAGCCTGTCACATCCCAAAATTTTCCAAATTTGAAATGTGAAAAATAAATAAACAAAATAAAACTTTGTTGAAATTCAGGGTGAGAAGAAACTTTTTGATTGCAATTGGAAACATCAAAACCTATTTGGATCAAATAAAATCCTAAAGGGATTTAAAAAGATAAACAATTAATAAAGAAAGTTTTAATAATTGGAATTACTATTTTTGGATCTTTTAATAAAAAGATTTGATTTTCAAAAGCAAAGGTAGAATTATGATTAAAGATTATTTTATTGAGCCAAATTAAATCTTGGCCAAGCTTTTGAAATGAAATATTACTATTTGATAAAAAGAGTAAAGGTTTAATAAAATAAAATAATGAGGATTTATTAATACCCAATTTTATTGAAGTAAAGGCTTTCCATTTTAAATAAACACTAAAACTTATTAATTTATTTTAAATAAGTTTTCCAAGTGTTTTATATTTCAAATAAAACCTACTGAATTGATTTTGGTATTATTTAGATTTCAAATGGAGTTTTTAAAATAAATCAAATCCTATTTGAATTAATGACTAAGGTCTATTTTATTTAATTATTAAAAGAATAAAATTAATCTATTTTGGTCTTTGGATTATGTGGTTAATCAGAATTAGAATAAATACAAAGTTTGGCAAAAGTTTGAATTTATTTGTTATTTGAATTGTTTGTTTGAAAATCAAAACAGAAAATCAAATAGAAAAAGAAAAAGCTTACAGAATAAAAAAAGTGAAACAAAACAGCCCAACTAAGCAAACCCAGCAAGGCCTAGTCGCAGCCCAACTAGACTCCCCGCGGTGAAACGTTTTCTACCCAAACCTACACCCGCGCAGTCACAGACGAGTGGACCCCGCTCCCCCTCTCTCCCTCGCTGACAGACAGGTCCCACAGCGCTAGCACATCGTCTACAACCCGTGACATTTCCTCCTCGCCTTTCTGGCAGTAACTCCGGCGTTGAATTCGCGTTGATGACGGCCTTGACTCCTCCGGTGACCACGCACACTTAAGCGCACGCCTCTCCTCTACCTTTCCCCTCACTTGCCTCTCCCTCTCTGCCCCAGGCTGGGTAAATTTCGAGCTCGAGCAGCTCTGTCTCCGACGAGGTTCTCCGTCGATTCCGTCCACACCTCGCCGCCCCTCGCCCCCACTGCACACTAGAATGATCTCCAGTCCCTTGCGCGCCTGCCCATAGCCCCAGCTAGCTCCCGCGCACTCTGGAAGCTCGGCTTCGTCGACCACAACTCGCCACCGCCGTCTGTTCCGCCTCCGGCGAACTTCCCAGGTGAACTCCGACCGCCCCGAACCCTCTCGATGACGCTCACGTGAACCCCATGTTCGCCCGCATCTAACCGTGTCTTTGTTTTTCCTTGGGGTGAACTGCAGCGTCGCCCCGTCGTCAACCAGAGCCGCCAGACGCCGTTGCAAACTCCGGCAAGGAATTGCCAACAGCTCCAAGCGCCCCTCACCAAGCCAGCGCCACCTTGAGCTTCACCTCGACCTCGCGAGTACGGTGAGAACCTTCGCTTCTTCCCTTGCGTCCTGTACCGCCGGCACAGCCGCATCCCGAGCGTGCGCCGCCAGTCGCCGCGGCCAGCGCCGCCCACTCTTGGTCAATCGCATGTCATCCGTTAGATCTTGATCGTCTGGCCGTGATTAGAACTTAGACGAAGGGGTATGTGTGCATCTGAGCCGTATGATTTAAATGAAATCCAGCGGTCCAGAGAGCTCGATCCACCCTAAGCGATATCGTCTAGTTATATTGCGCCACGTGGACAAGGGTTAGATTAAAACAGAATTTAGAATCTAATTGATATGCAAATTTGAAAAATTCATAACTTTAGTTCTACACGTCCAAATTTTGCAAATTTTATATCAATGGAATCAGTAGAACTAGTACTTTGCAACCATTAACTTTGTTTAATGTTTTCCTTCTGTAAAATTGGTTGAAATTGCAGAAACATGTGTATGCTTATTTTGAATATAAAAATTGTTCCAGATATAATTTTAATGTGAAATCTTTGCAAAATGGATTGTTGTAAACCTACTGACCCTAGGAACCAACTTATGGATTTAAAAATGTATTTTGTGAAGTTTAAAGAATAAAAATTGAATTAGCTCATTTCTAGTCAAATAAAAATATTGATTATGGTTTAGAAATAATTATTGGAATGAAACCTTTGGGAAATGATTTGATTCAAACCTTCTGACCCTAAACACCAAGTTTTGTGTATTAACAACTTATTTGATGAACAATATAAAATTATTTCTTTGCTAAAAGCATTTTCAACCACATAAAATAATGAATTGATTTAAAAATGGTTTTTAGATAAAACCTTTTGCAAATGGTTTTACCACTTTAGTAAATGATCACTTTGAACTTTATAATATTTAGAGCCTAGTAGAAACCATTTTTGCGAATAAAAACTATCTTTTGCATGCTTGCATGCATGACCTTGTTTTTGTTATTTTATGTGTGTTAAGTTGTTTGAATGTTGTGTTGAATATGTGTTTGCTTGATTGTATTGTAGTGGAATTAGAAGAGTGTGATATTTGCAAGATCAAGAAGTGAACCAACATTCTCTACTAAACAGGCAAGTGACACTATCATCCAAGTCCTATTATTTTTATTATACTTAGTGGATTTTTGAAACATGCATGATAATGATTTCTATATTTTATGCTATGCTAAATCCTAATAGGATACCCTTATATATTCCTTAGTGGAAACATTGTAGTTGTAGTATGCTTAGCCCAGCTATATATTGGGATGGGATACATGTTATGAATTATATGAAGAGTTGAAAAGTTATAAGTTTTATATAATAAAACAAGTACTCAATGAACCACCTAGGTGGACAAGGATACTCAAGGTTGGACAAGGTGGCAACAAAAGGAACCATGTTTATATGGCTATCTCTTTTTGTTGTGCACTAGAAGAAAACCACCCAGGGACTTAGAGATTGAACATGTTTCTCGTACAGTGGCTTCCGTGTACAGCCACATGCTAAATGGGCTCTGGCTTAGTCAACTACATAGTGGAAGACCCATGCATTGGCATCTTCAGGTTAACTAGGATTGTGTAAGGTAACTTGAAACCCTACATTGGTGCCTAGATGACAAGCTAGCATTGTGTATTGGGAGGACTCCTATGGAAAGACTTTGTCACATTCTCAATCTGCCAGTACTCCATCTTGGTGAGTACTTATCCAGCGGCCACTGGTGGCATCAAGATGAGATTGTGTCATGTGGGTAAAGTGTACCACTTCTGCAAAAGATCAAATTCTAAGTACTTAGCTGTGTCCCCAGTTACGGACAACTCTGAGCAACTAAGGCCTGAAGCTATGGAAGATCTCGACATTCCAATTTCTCAAAGTAAAACTTGATGGTGACAACAAGGGATTAGAAGCACTTGGAGTTTTCCAAGAAGTTCAAAAAGATTTGACAAAGATCAAAAACTATTTTGAAAAGATAGGATAAAACTATATTGCTTTCTGCAAATGAGCCTAAACCCCACTTAGCCAAATATGCATGTAATGATAGGATCCACATATTTCTACTTAGTAGTGAAACTTTCCAATACAATTCAAATGTATTGACCCTTGTGGCTGCAACTTATTATGTTGCAAGTTTGTTTGATGTTAAGTGTGTTGAATAGGATTACAAGTCTACAACCAACATGATTTCCTGTGGCACTTTGAAGATGAAGGACTCCATGCTATATAGATATTCTGCTGCATTGTAATGAGATAGCCAAATGAGCTATGTAAGATGTAATGAATTATTTTATTCCTGGTTATAAAGTTGTATTATGACCTTTGTTTCTTGATATTACATCTTAACTGTGGATGCTAGCTATTGATCCAGGGACTAGCATTGTAAACACAGGGATCTCTACCTTATTAAAGGTTGGGAACCTTACAGGGACAAATCCCATCTCGATACATACAACCCAACAAGTACTTTCCGATCACCTGAGAGACACCTTTATGATCACCCTCTCATAGGATGACTTTTGATGACCTCAAAGCTTTCTTCCGATACCAGGGAGTGGCATTATCTCAGGGTCTAAGGACTACAATATTTGACATAAGAAAAAGCTTCGCAAAGATGAACACAATGACACGATCTAATTGCTCTGCTTGATTTGGGTCTGTCCATCATATCATCCTCCCAATGACATGATCTCATTATTAATTGACAACTCATGTCTATGGTTAGGAAACCTTAACCATCATTAATCAATGATCTAGTCCATAGAGGCGTACTAGGGACACGGTGTTGTTCATAAACCACACAAGTATCAAAGTTTCCGCTTAATACAATTCTAGCATGGAATATAAACTTTATCATGAACAAGAATTATAATAATAACATCTTTATTATTGCCTCTAGGGCATAATTCCAACAGATAGCAACTATTCATAGCAGCAATACCTGTCTCAAGAGTGTTCAACCTAGCAAAAATATTTGTGAAAGAGGAATTAGACTTGCCAGGTGTACCATAAATCATGATTAATTTCTTTATGGCATCAAAAGCTTCATCCTCAGTACATAGCAAGAAATCTTTCTCAGCCACAACATCCAAAGCATATCTATAACGAAGAGCAATACCATGGTAGAAACTATCAATAACCAAGCTAAGGCTCACCTTAGGCTCAGTTTCCCTCTGTAAAGCAGAGATTCTAGACCAAGCTTCTTTAAAACTTTCTTCACTTTTTTTCTTAAAATTGGAGATTTATACCACAGGAAGGTTGGTCCAAAACCAGACATGGTTGCAACTAGAGCAGGAACTATTTTTTTTGTGTTTTTTAATAAAGAAAGCAAACAAAACTAGACTAAATTTTTTTTGGTTTTTTTGGAAAGCAAACCAAACAAAACTAAGCAAAATAAACAAAGCAAACTAAAAAAGAGTAAAGAGAAAGGAAGTGAAGGACTACCCTTGTGAAGACGTCCTTATCCTCCCCGGCAACGGCGCTAGAAAGTCTTGATGATGCTCGACGTGGCACTTCGTTGGTAACCCCAAGCGTAGGGTGTGAAGAGCAAGCAACAATTTTTCCCTAAGTTGAGACCAAGGTTATCGAACCAGAAGGAGGAAGGAAATGTCACACAGGTGTTGCAAGCAACACGGAGACCTGCACAACACAAACTCAAGACTTTGTCCCAACGAATCAGTGAGGTTGTCAAGCTCACCGGTTTGCTGTAACAAAGGATTAAACGAATGTTGTGGAAAGTAATGGTTTGCAGCAAGTAAACAAGTAACAGTGGAAGATGTATCAATGGTAAAGATTGGACCGGGGTCCATAGTTCACTAGAGGTGCTCTCCTTAGATAAACAACATGGCATGAAGGGTAAACAAATTACAGAAGGGCAATTGACAGGAACTGAGCAAGGAATAACAATGCAATTACTAGTCACAAAGATCCTATGACATTCGATTGGGCAATACAACAAGATACATAGACCGCTATCCAACTGCATCTATGACTAGAAGTCCACCTTCAGGTTATCATCCGAACCCCCTCCAATATTAAGTTGCAAGCAACAGACAACTGCTTTAAGCAAAGTGTGTAAGGTAAACAGTCCACATGTTCCATGAACAAGAGACCGTTGTTTTCTCCCTAGTGGAAACAACACATCTACAACCGAAGAGATTTCTGTCACTTCCCTTGGAAACTAGAGGAATGGACCAACTATCGAGCATAAATACCCCCGCTTGGAGTCACTAGCAACTACTTTGCTAAGATAGCTACTAACAACGGAGAGCATGCAAGATCACAAACAACACAGACATGATAGAATCATAAAGACAAAACCATTAATCAAACCAACATAATAATCTCAATATCCATCGGATCCCCGCAAACACAACATGCATGATTACAAATAGATTAGATCTTGATCATGAAAGGAGCTCACAAGATCTATACATGAAAGCACAAAGGAGGAGATACAACCATCTAGCTACTACATGGACCCATAGTCCAAGGTGGAACTACTCACGCATCATGCCGGAGAGAAGGCCTCCGAGATGATCTCCCCTCCAGCAGGGTGCCGGGAAGAACTTCAGATCTCCCCCGATCTTGGGATGATGGTGGCGGAGGCTACAGACGGTTTTGTGGATATTTGATCGGTTGCTTACGGTTTCTGCATCGGGGACTTCTTATAGGCGAAGGGGGAGGCCGAGGAGGCGGCCAGGGGCCACACACCCCTCCCAGGTGCGGGGCAGGGCCCACCCGCGCCTAGGGTGGGTTGGGCCGTCCTGTCCAGCCTCTCCGGATCCCCTCTGGACTTCTTGTTCCCCACGGAAAGTAATTGACTTTGATGTTTGTCCCGTCCAATTTCGAGAATATTTATTTACTAACTTTTTCTGAAACCAAAAATAGCAGAAAATAGGCATCTGGCACTGTTGCAACTTGTTAGTAGGTTAGTACCAGAAAACATGTAAAAAGCACCTCAAAATGTAAACAAGCAAAGCAAAGTAGATACTAAACAAGCATGGAGCATCAAAAATTATAGATACGTTTCCAACATATCAGGATGGAAAGAGAATTCCAGTATATTTGAAACTCTAGGGCGCGAAATAGTTTGGGGATAGCGGTATATTTTCTTGCTCGACAAATTCTAGGCCGTACTCCCTAGAATCAAAGGCAGTCACGTGCCCATGTTCAGAAATTAAGGCCCATTAGGCATTGATCATCCATGGCTCATATTGGATGTTTGGATGTACCAAGAAAGCCCTTTTAAGAGGCCATGAACAACGACCAATGCTCCGCATCGAGGCACGACGCACACACCGAAGAACTTTCTCTGTCTCTCCCCTGCCTCCCCCTCCCTCTAGGCTGGCCAAGCCACCACACACACACACACACACAAATGTCGCGCAGCTGCACTGATCAGTGCACCTCCATTAACAAGTCCAAGGCATTGGCCAACAGGGATAAAAGTCCCTACCATGGTGATAGCTGGGAGTCCGTTGACGGGCCGTACTATTCCGACAATCCGGAAGGTAGTCTTTCTGACGAGGACCCTGCTTACCGTCATCTGATGGAGGGGACGCCGCCAGAGAGCACAAAGGAGGAGGATGAGGACGATGGTTTATCTGTCATCTATGATGGACCTGTCATCTTCAAGAATATTTCAATCGATCCACCCTTCTTTGGCAAGAAGAAGAGGAAGCAGGAGGATGAGGGGTCGTAAATCATCTACAAGAAGAGTGCCCCGATCCCTTCTTCACTGGCAATAAGAAGAGGAAGGAGAAGGAGGTGGGAGGCTTGAATAAGAAGAAGGCGATAGCTGGGGGATGCCACAGGAAGCGGAAGGACAACGCCAATAGGAAGGTCGCAGCGGAAGGATCCAGGTCCAAGAAGAAGAAAAAGTCTTATGATTAATTTAACCTCTAGTACTACTTATCTATAATAAGGTTTGGAGATTTAATATCATCAAGTGCAAGTTGGAACGATGTTGGGATCTAGCACAAGTACTATATTTGTCATTTCATCTCCCTCACTTCCACACAATAAAACCTCTTGTACTCCGTATTACTTTCTCCCCTTAATTTCTGCATGCGTTCTAGGAAAGAGGGGTGCCAATATAGAGAAAGCGACGTCAATTAATACTCATGTGATTTCAGATAATTAATACTCATAATAAAAATAAGAAACCTGAGAAACCGCATGTATTCGTAGTGATTAAGTGAAATACAAAGTACTACTATCATAGTCCCTGGATAAAAAATAACTTTTGTACAACGTACTTACACGTAAATCATCTCCTTGCTCGGCATTGAATTAAATTATTTAATGTCACATTGATATGAAAACTCGACTGCGTCCAACGTGCTATCCCTGGCCGGCACCACATCACGTAAAAAAAGGCCGCATCACCTGCAAAATCAAGCAAGCATCTGAGTAGTACAATACTGTTCTGTAGTCTCACTTCATGAAGTCATGAGAGCACTCGAGTACTACCTAGTAAAAAGCCGTAAATAACTACCACCACCCGCCCATCGCAAATGCCTATACCTACCGGAGTACTGTAAAAAGCGATGTACTACTCGAGTATAAAAAGACATGTATTACCGGAGTATTAGTACAACTGTACAACTACTGCTTCTACTGTTCTACTCTGGTTACTACTACGGTGGAGTTTCCAAAATCTGGACCTATTTTTTTAAATTAATCCTAGTAACTCTATCTAGACAAGCTTAAACACAAGAAAGAAATGGAACTATGCTGAGGTTTTGTGTACCGGGGCGTAGATCCTGACGTTTTCCATGTGGACCAGAATGCTGTAAACTTGGTTTCAACCGGGGCAGATGCCCTTTGCCTCTAAAATAGAGAGAGAAACGAAAGAGACAGAAGAGACAGACAAATAGAATAAAATACAGATCATGTTGAAGACATGCATGCAGTCCCCGATCTTTCCCCTGCAGCACTATACACTTTGCGCCAGACCCCAGGCTTCTCTATCTCTCTCTAGGAGTAGATCTTCACGTGGGTAGGATCTGTTACTGTACAGCGTGATACTTGCTTTAATATCACCTATCAACATCCTGCAGCCTTGTTTTGACCGACCAGTGTGAAGCATGGTGTTGAAGTAGCGATACCTACTTACTCCATTTTTATGCAGGAGCATGGCTCTAGGATGGATCTAGGATGGATCAAGGGACCCCATATTCAATGTTCATAAAAATTCTAGAATGCGGGCACTACATCGGCGAGCCGAGCTTCTAGGGAACCACTCCAATGTCGCGCATATAGGTGGATTCCACCAAGAGCTCGCCAACGATGGACAAAGACGAGCTAGCACTGATAACTGTTCCATGAATCCACGACGCCTGTCTCACCATGGTCGTCTACCACAAGCTCGACGAGCTACCACCGATAACTGTTCCATGACCCCACGACCGCTGTCTCACCATGGTCGCCTACCACGAGCTCGACGACCACCAGACTGCATGACCATACAGCCCATGCGACTGCATGGAGGTGGGCTGCATTTTCACCGCCTCACCGGTCGAGCTCCTTATGAACCTCAACGGCTACCACAAGGTACGAGTGCATAGGATATCATACAACCATCCCATGGAGTTTACAACAATGATTCCATTACCGTCCTTTTCTCCATCCATGGTCATCGTCTACTGTGATGACGCTAGCGTGTTCAGCCTCATCATCGGTGATCTCGGCCAGGCCGTCGCCATTTCCTTAGTGTGCGTCAGGGCGGCTGCGTGCTTGTGGCCCCGGTCCAGGGTGAAGCTATGCGCGACTGGGCCGTAGTCGCCGACGGACTTTTCGACGAACACCATTATTGAGGTAATGGAGCCGACGAGCTGCGCGTCGCCCCGCAGTGTCGTCCTCAAAGATCTGAAGTTCCTCACGGTGCCTCCGCGGTACATAACCGCGGCTACTAGATAGTACCAGAAGGTGTTCTCTTTTGCCGTTTGCATCGACTAAAAGAATTGATCTTAAAATTCCGCTAATGATCCTAATGCGATGGTAATGATGTATTACTATTTAATTTAGTTCTAGAGTTCCACTCGTTTACTTGTTACTGTAGTAGTACTCGGAGACAAGGTCTATTTTGACACTAGGAAAGGTGTATTTTGGATGTAAAGTAAGTTTATTAATAATATTTATATTTAGGATTTAAGTGTTCTCTGAAATGATATTTCAAACTTCTATATATTACGCCACACGCACGTGCAAAGCACGTACAACTTAATCATCCCACTACTTTTCCTTGCTTGATTTCAGGATCCTTTGTGCTAAATGTTTGGACTTGGAAGTAATTTTATCTTTTGTGAGGTCCTTCGTGTAACATATATGTACACATCCTATGACCGTGTTAATTGAAACATCTCGCTCCCCCGGGACATACCCCGGTCAGAAAAAAATGTGCCACCACTCGGTTTTGAAAAAAATTAGACGTTACCTTGGTCATTTGGCCTGAAACCCAAGAAAGTACACACGGAGTACGTGGTATAGTAGGCCATACCGTCAAACGAGTTTTTCAAGTATTTTTACTACTCCCCCGACCCATGTTTGAAAAGAAAGTCTAAATAATATGGATCTGGATGCCATAAGCCAAGATTTCGACATATATTGTGGACCGACATGTTTTTACTTATGATTAATTCCCATGTTTTAGGAGTTTTCAACCTTCGGCCTAGCTAACTCTGTCCACTTGAATGAATTTAAGTCTATTTACCAAGATTAGGTGAAAAATTTGAACTTCAAGTAAATTATGGGTTGCTTTGAAAGTTTACTAAAAAGCTTTTGGAATGTACCCACTAGGGAGTCACAACTAATATATCATAAACCACCGAGATTTTAGACGACATGTCCAACTTCTTGCTAAGATTTTTCTTCCAAAAATTTAACGAAATTTTGTCAGACTTGAGCTACACAAGTAAGCGCAATAGATTTCTCTTGAATTAAATGTATTTTGAGAGGTAAATGGGTGCATCTTCTTGTAGTAAACAATGTCATCAGTGTGAGTTTCGAACTATGAGCAAAGAACATTCAATTCTCAATTTTTTCGAGTGATGAGTACATAGTTCTTTTCTGTAAAGAAAAGTTCGAAGAATATTGCATCTGGATGCCACAAGACAAGTTTACATACATATATATTGGACCAGCATGTTGTACTTACGATTCCCATGTTTTATGACTTTTCAAACTTCCTAGCTAACTAAGCCTGCTTGAATGAATTTATGTCGATTTATCAAAATTAGGTCGAATTTGAAACTACAAGTAAATTGTAGGTTGCTTCGAAAGTTTATAAAAATGCTTTTGGGGGTACCCACCATCAGGGGCATAATTAATATATCAAACCACCGAGAGTTTTGACGATGGCTTCAACTTCTTGCTAAGATTTTGCATCTTGACAATTTAACGAAAGGTCAAACTTGAGCTACCAGTAAGCGAGATAGATTGCTCTTGAATTAAATGTCTTTTATGAGGTTGTTGGGTGCACATATTATATATTGTATTAAACAATGTCGTGGGTGTGGGTTTCCAACTATGAGGAAATAACATTATAAATTTTCCGAGTGATGACGAGATTGTTCTTTCCCGTAAAGAAAGTCCGAAGAACATGGATCTAAATACCAAAAGCCAAGTTTGCAGACATACATAGTGGACCAACATGTTGTACTTATGATTTCCCATGTTTTATGAGTTCTCAAACTTCCTAGCTAACTCCGCCCACTTGAAGGACTTTATGCTGACTTATTGAAATTAGGTCAAATTTGACTACCGCTAGTAAATCCTAGGCTGCTCCATTAGTTTTATGAAATGGCATTTGGAGGTACCCACATCGGGCAGTTAATTAATATATCTGAAACCACCGGGGGTTTTGATGACTGGTTTGACTTCTTGCTAAGGTTTTGCATCTTGGCAATTTTGAACCCCTCTTGAAAACGACCACATGAAATAAAGAAAAAAGAAATTAAAAGATTTACGCATGATACTCCCTATCATGCATGTCGTGTGCGCTACATGCCATGAAGACGTTAACCATGGGATTTGCCGAGTTTTGGAAAAAAAACAGCTTCAAAGTATTTTTCTGCCATGTATAGACACTATTGGGTTTCAAATGGAACGACCAAGGTTATCAAGGCCATACCGATCAACATCGTAGTTTATGACCTGATGGAGTTCCCGCAGTAGATGGGTGCATCTTGGGGTAGTAAGCATTGTTGACCATGGGACTTTTTAGACATATAGTGGATCATGCTTCCTATCTAACTCAAGATTTTGAATTTTGGCCGAGATTACCGAAATTTCGCTAAAATTCAGCCATTTTGGCCAGGACCAGTAAGAGAATTTACCGAACAAAAACTTTCTAAATTTGGGGATTTTTTTGTTGAATTATCTAAAATATTTTATATTTGGTAGAATTTTATCTAAAACTCTAAATTTTGGTTGATTCTTGCATTTCATATGATATTTGACCGAAATTCACCGAAATAGCCGAATTTTGGCCATTTTGCTTGGACCCGGTAAAAAACCAAAACCAAAACCAAAATCCAAAACCTTGATCTAACTACATCGGTTAAATGAATTTCACAAAAAAAATCAAGTCTAGCGCGGTGGAGATGGGAGTACAAAGCACGAGTGTCTAAGGGCATCCGTAATGTAGGACCCACCCGGCTTATGAGAATTGCCACAATGTATAGGTCAACATTTGCCACAATGTAGGACCCACATCGCTTGGTCATATTCCTCCATGCAAGAGAGAGGAGTGAGGGGAAATGATTTTTCTATTCTATATGGGCAACCCACAGGCTTGAGGTAACTTTATTTTCTCCACAATGTACTCCTACATTCCTTAAGGTGTGCATTTTTTACACATTGCGGATGCCCTAAGGGAAAAAAGAAATAATGGGCTAACTTGGCAGTGTATGACCAAGCTATAAAACTCCCATGCAAAATTTCTTCAGTTTAGTGGATCCCATGAATCATCTCATTTAGATACTAGTGGAGCTTATTACTTGTAAGTACAATAGTATTTCTGTTTCTTAGACATAAGTACTATATGCTAATCTCTGTCCATGTGTTGTACTTGTAGAGAGAATAAAACGTAGGCGGGGAAGAGGGCAGCGGTGAAAAGAGAAGAAGAGTTGAAGGCGGTTCCGTGTCAGAGCAAAGTTTATGATGGTTTCCTGACACGAGATACTCTTGACTATACTAGCAGTAGTAAATGTCAGGACCTATGCATGCAAAAAATGGAAGTGTATTTGATCTCTCCTTTGCTGCCTCTCATATCTCCACCCCTCTCCGCTCGCGCACCGGCCCGGCTGATCTCTCCCTCGTCCACAGCATGGCGCTGCGCACGTGTGCCTCGGTATGGCGGCTCTGTTTTTTTTCTTTTTTGAGAGAGAGAGGGCGGCTCTGTTTCTCTGGCGTGTTCGGCAGCCGTGTTGGTGTGGAGTAGGAGTAGTATTGTACATAGGAAGGAAACAACTTTGGTCCTTGGCGGCAAAAAGATTGAAACTTTTCTGGTTTCAAAATTTTCACTTGCTTCCCAAACATCAGGAGGGAAAGGTTATTCAAAAGACCGGCCTTTCGCAGTAGTACTTCTTATCTTATCTTTTTCATCCAAAAAACTATATAGTGTACGGAAAACTTTGAACATGGACCGTTGGATCAATACTGGCAAATCCAAACATTGCTAACCGTTGGATCTTCTTTTCCATTCTTAGCATCTAGAAGATTCTATTGATAGTCTTTAGCACAATGAACGCTTTTGTGCGCAAACCTCAAAACACACTTCATTTCTTAGTTTCAGTGACCTTGTGCTAAATGCATGGTCTTGGATGTGATTTTTATTTTTTACGAGGTCCTTGATGTAACTTGTACTTCCACCGACCATGTTAACTGAAGCTGTAGGGTTCGCAACATAGAAAACAAAAATTTTCCTACGATGTGAACTATATACCAAGATCTATCTACTAGATACAAACAACGGGCGGATGTATATCCGTAGAGAACATACCCTTGAAGACCGACAAAGCTTAACGAGTTCAACTCGTGGTTGATGTAGACGATCTCTTGCCGATCTCAAGATCGAGAGGAAGTCCTAGTGCCGCAAATCAGCAGCGCATCCGTGCTCGCACACACGTTCGAGGCACCGAGCAACCTCCGCCTCCTCGCTCCAGCGATGCAGCGGAAGCACAACTCTTTCTTGCCGAATAGCCACCGGAACATGTATCTCGCTAGTCCGAGACCATGGGGGATAAATTCTAGAGGGGGAGAGAGATCCTTCACGAGGAGGTGTGAGAGACAAGTGAGGAGGGGGGCTCCTTTTATAGGAGGAGGGGGGGACCCCAAGGGGGTGGCCGGCGCATGGGGCTGCCCCCTTGCCCTCCCCTCTTCATGTGGGTGGACACTCCACTCACAAATCTCCTTTAAATTCCCTCCACTCAAAAGTCCACTCAAATTCCCATTAAATTTCCACCAAATTTAATGCAAACTCTCATTAAATAAAACTCTTTTATTTTATTCAGAATTTTGTCAATTACTTTAATGACAAACATTCACAAATAACCCCTTGCTAGAATTCTATTTCACATGCATAACCACTTTATGCAATTTCACCCGAAAACCTGTTTCGGTATCTAGTGAAATAAATTCCTGCGCTTGTTCATTCTTTCGGCATGAAACATTTGCTCCAATTGGATGTCGGTGTCTCTTAAGTGTGTCACCCTAAGGTTCGTGAATAATGCGGACATGATCGAGACCCCTCTCGGATCAATAATCGAGCGGGATCCGGAGACCCATCGACTCCCACATTCAACGATGACTTTCTTGTGATCATCGAACCTTTTACGCTAGTATCTTAATCCCTTTGTTTCACGATATATTACATGTCCGAGATTCGATCATCGGTATCTCCATACCTAGTTTGATCTCGTTACGACATGCACTCTTTCTCGTTCTGTGATATAACATTCTAGTGATCAAATCACTTGCTTGCAAGCTAATCAATGTGATATCACCGAGAGGGCCCAAAGTATATATATCCGTCATCGGGATGAAAAATTCCTCTCGATCCATGAGCCTCAACATAACACTTTATTAGTTCTGAATCCATCTTTATAATCACCTCATTACGGTGTGCGTTTGATGTTATCAAGAAACTCTTCCGTGTTAGTGATTGACATGATCTCATGGTCTTAGGATTAGGATCACTTTGTAAGTTGTTATAGCAATATAAACTCAATGACTTTGATCGTAATGCTATACTTTGGATGAATGTTCATCACACCATTACACTAATGTTGTGATCCTGTTATTAACAACATCCAATGTCCATGATCAGGAAACCTTGATCATCTTGTTAATCAACGAGCTAGTTTATGAGAGAGGCATAACTAGGAACTTTCTGTTTGTTTATTAAACACACATGTATTAACGTTTCCGTATTAATACAATTATAGCATGCAAAATAAACATCTATCATATACTTGGAATACACATAATAAACACTTTATTATTGCCTCTCGGGCATATTCCTTGATCTCCCACTTGCACTAGAGACAATAATCTAGTTACATAGTGATAAATCTAACACCCATTGAGTTCTCGTGTTGATCATGTTTTGCTCTAGGGAGAGTTTTAGTCAACGGATCTGCTACATTGAGATCCGTATGTACTTCTAAATCTTTATATCTCCATCCTTGACATGCTCATGGATGGAGTGAAACCGCGCTTAATATGCTTGGAATGCTTGTGAGACCTTGGCTCTTTGGCATTGGCAATGGCACCATTGTTGTCACAATAGATCACCATTGGGTCCAATGCGTTTGCCACCACTCCTAGTTCGGATATGAACTCCTTCATCCAAAGCGCTTCGAGCCGCTCAAGCAGACAACATATTCGCCTCCGTTGTTTATCCGCTACCACAGGTTGTTTGGAGCTCCTCCAACTAACGCCGCCATTCATGAGAAATACGTATCCGGATTGAGACTTAGAGTCATCCAGATCGGCGTCAAAGCTAAGCGTCGACATAACACTTAGCGACGAGCTCTTCTTCACCTCCAGATACAAGAAACATATCCTTAGTTCTTCGTAAGTACTTAAGGATATTCTTGACCGCTATCCATGTTAGAACTCGGATCCGATTGGTACCTACTAGTCAAACTAATAGCATGTGCCACATCCGGTCTTGTACATAGCTTGGCGTACATTATAGAGCCTATGGTGAAGCATAGGGACTTTGTCCATTATCTCTCTTTCTTCCGCCGGCCGGACTTTGAGTCTTACTCAATGTCTTGCCTTGCAACATAGGTAAGAACCCTTCTTACTTCCGTCCATTTTAAACTTCTTTAAAATCTTATCAAGGTATGTACTGCGATAGCCCTATTAGGCGCCTAGATCTATCTCTATAGATCTTTATGCCTAATATGTATGACGCTTCACCTAGGTCCTTCATTGAAAATTTCTTTGTTTAGATAACTTTTAACACTGTTTAAAGATCTATATCATTTCCGATCAATAATATGTCATCCACATATAATATCAGAAATGCCACATTGCTCCCACTCACTTTCTTGTAAATACAAGCTTCTCCATAAGTTTGGACAAATCCAAACTCTTTGATCACCTCATCAAAGCGGAGATTCCAACTTCGTGATGCTTGCTTCAATCCATAGATGGATCGCTGAAGCTTGCACACCTTGTTAGCATCCTTAGGATTGACAAAACCCTTTGGTTGTATCATATACAACTCTTCTTCAATATTACCATTGAGAAACGCGGTTTTGACATCCATCTGCCATATCTCATAATCGAAATATGCAGCAATTGCTAACATAATCCTAACTGACTTTATCATCGCTACGGGAGAGAAAGTCTCATCGTAGTCAACTCCTTGAATTTGTCGAAACCCCTTTGCGACAAGTCGAGCTTTATAGACGGTCACATTACCATCAGCATCAGTTTTCCTTTTGAAAATCCATTTGTTCTCCACGGCCTTTCGGTCATGAGGTAATTCCACCAAGTTCCAAACTTGATTTTCATACATGGATTCCATCTCAGATTTCATGGCTTCTAACCATTTGTTGGAATCCGGGCTCATCATCGCTTCTTCATACGTCACAGGGTCATCATTTTCATCAACCATGAAATTCATGACAGGATTTCCGTACAGCTCGGGAGATGCACGCGTCCTGTTTGACTTGCGAGGTTCGGTAGTACTCTCTTTCGGAGTTTCATGATCAAAGAGAAGGTTCCACAACCTCTTCGAGTTCTACCTTCCGACTACTCACACCTTTCGCGAGAAATTCTTTCTCTAGAAAGGATCCATTCTTGGCAACAAAAACCTTGCCCTCGGATCTGTGATAGAAGGAATACCCAATAGTTTCTTTAGGGTATCCTATGAAGACGCATTTTTCCGCTTTGGGTTCGAGTTTATCCGGTTGAAGTTTCTTCACATAAACATCGCATCCCCAAACTTTAAGAAATGACAGCTTAGGTTTGTTTCCAAACCACAATTCATACGGTGTCTTTTCAACGGATTTAGATGGTGCCCGATTTAAAGTGAATGCAGCAGTTTCTAGTGCATAACCCCAAAATGACAACAGCAAGTCCATCAGAGACATCATAGATCGAACCATATCTAATAAAGTACGATTACGACGTTCCGACACACCATTTTGCTGTGGTGTTCCGGCAGGTGTGAGTTGTGAAACAATTCCACACTCTTTCATGTGAGTGCTAAACTCGTAACTTAGATACTCACCTCCATGGTCGGACCGTAGAAATTTGATCTTTCTATTACGATGATTTTCCACTTCATTCTAAAATTCCTTGAACTTTTCAAAGGTTTCACACTTGTGTTTCATCAAGTAGATATAATCGTATCTACTCAAATCATCCGTGAAATTAACAAAATAACAATATCCACCTCGCGCCGACACACTCATTGGACCACATACATCAGAATGTATGATTCCCAATAAATCTGTCGCCCGTTCCATTGAACCGGAAAACGTCGTTCTAGTCATCTTGCCCATAAGGCATGGCTCACATGTATCAAATGATTCATAATCAAGTGATTCCAAAAGTCCATCCGAATGGAGCTTCTTCATGCGTTTAACGCCAATATGACCTAGACGGCAGTGCCACATATATGCGGATATATCATCATTAAGTTTAATCCTTTTAGCATCAACATTATGAATGTGTGTAATATTATCATCGACATCTAATAGAAATAAACCATTCATCATCGGTGCATGACCATAAAAGATTTCATTCATATAAATGGAACAACCATTATTCTCGGATTTAAATGAATAACCACTTCGCATCAAACACGATCCAGATACAATGTTCATGCTTAGTGCAGGCACCAGATAACATTTATTCAAGTTTATAACTAATCCCGACGGCAAGTGGAGAGGCAGCGTTCTGACGGCGATCACATCAACGCTTGATCCATTGCCGACACGCATCTTGACCTCACCCCTTGCTAGCGGTCGCTTGTTCCGATTCGAAAGTTAAAAATATTAGCAACTGAACGGTATCAAATACCCAGTGCTACTGCGAGCACTAGTCAAGTACACATCAATAACATGTATATCATATATACCTTTGTTTGCCTTGACGGCCTTCTTGTCCCGAGATACTTGGGGCGATTGCGCTTCGATGGCGATCCCTTACAATAGTAGCACTCGGAATCGGACTTAGGTCCAACTCGGGTTTCTTTTCAGGGCGGCAACAGCTTGCCGCCTTACTTTCCTTTCGCTTTCCCTTCTTGTCTTTCTTGAAACCAGTGTTCCTATTGATCATCAACACTTGATGTTCCTTTTGATCTCCACTTCTGCGGTTTTAAGCATTGTGAGCTCGGGAGACTTCTTCATGCCTTGCATATTATAGTTCATCACGAAGCTCTTATAGCTAGGTGGCGAGAGACGCAACACGATGGATGCCTAAGTCAATGGGAATCGATATTCCCAAGGACACAAGCTTATCGGCGTAACCCGACATCTTGAGTACATGCTCACTAACGGAGCTATGCTCTTCCATCATGCAGCTAAAGAACTTTTCTGAAGCGTTGTAGCTCTCTACAGCAGCATGTGTGTCGAAAATCATTTTCAACTCACCCATTGTATCAAATGCATTGCCGTTTTCGAAACGCTTTCGAAGTTCCGGCTCTAGCCCATACAATATGCTGCAATGAACTAAGTTGTGGTCCTCCTGACGAGTCAAATAGACATTCTTCTCCTCGTCAGGGGCATCATCTAAAGGTGGGGGGCCTAACGGCGCTTCTAGCACATATTGCTTTTGTGCAGCAGAGAGGAGAATCCTCAAATTCATGGCCCATTCGGTAAAGTTGCTACCGTTCGTTGCTAGTTTCTCTTTCTCCATGAACACATTGAAATTAAAAGCAGGTGGTGCCATCTACAACAGAATTTGTAAAGTTTAGACTAAGTGTATGATAGATTGAGTTCAAATAATCCATATTATGAATGAACTCCCACTCAAAAACGACATCCCTCGTGCCTTTTGGTGATTACATGAACCAAATCCACTACACCAAGTCCGATCATCACGTGAGTCGGTATAGCTTCAAAGCGAGCATCAAATGGGCATCTTATCAACTATATGACTCATGCTTAACCTTTCGGTCCGTGTTCCGAGGCCATGTCATACATGCTAGGCTCGCCAAGTTAGAACCTTAGTATTCGCGTGTGTAACTGTTTTACACCGAAATATGGTCGTGGATCCAAGAACACCCGATCATCACGTGATGTCTTGGAGCGAAAACATAATCGGTGCATACTAAAGGAAGAACACATTCTTATCTTGATATTTAAATGAGGGATCATCTTATTATGCTAACAAAGCGCTAAACAAGCAATATAAGATGCTATCAAAACATCATATGTTTATTAGTGAAATGATATGGTTCCGCAGATGATCTCTATCATGTGCATGGGATGATCACTATCATACCTATATGTGTAAATCCAAGGTCTATGGATTTTACGCTATGTGTGTTGTAAGAGTATCATCTCATACTTCTACTTACAACACTACCATATCATAACACTAGCCCAAAGAACAATCTAAACTAGACGCCTCTAATTTATCCATTGTAAGTTTTACGTGGCTTAGGGCTTTCGAGATAGAACCGTTCTTACCTACGAACATGAACCACAACGAGGATAATAAAATTGTTCAAAACTCGCTTGCAAAATAGATATTGACTATAGTAGGAGAGACACACCGCTAGCCACTTATGCAAACTAGTTGCATGTCAAGCGTGGAACAGTCTCATGTGCGAGGACATGTAAAGTTTGTCCGGGCCGCTTCATCCCACTATGCCACCAATATCCAAAATTACAACAAAGGAGCAACAACATGATCATCATCGCCCACATACTCATGTGTACTACCCGTGTAAAGTATCTACGCATAGATCCGGCTCTGATACCACTGTAGGGTTCGCAGCATAGAAAACAAAATTTTTCCTACGATGTGAACTATATACCAAGATCTATCTACTAGATACAAACAACGGGGGGATGTATATCCGTAGAGAACATACCCTTGAAGACCGACAAAGCTTAACGAGTTCAACTCGTGGTTGATGTAGACGATCTCTTGCCAATCTCAAGATCGAGAGGAAGTCCTAGCGCCGCAAATCAGCGCATCCGTGCTTTTACACGTTCGAGGCACCGAGCAACCTCCGCCTCCTCGCTCCAGCGATGCAGTGGAAGCACAACTCTTTCTTGCCGAATAGCCACCGGGAACATGTATCTCGCTAGTCCGAGACCATGGGGGATAAATTCTAGAGGGGGAGAGAGATCCTTCACGAGGAGGTGTGAGAGACAAGTGAGGAGGGGGGCTCCTTTTATAGGAGGAGGGGGGGACCCCAAGGGGGTGGCCGGCGCATGGGGGCTGCCCCTTGCCCTCCCCTCTTCATGTGGGTGGACACTCCACTCACAAATCTCCTTTAAATTCCCTCCACTCAAAAGTCCACTCAAATTCCCATTAAATTTCCACCAAATTTAATGCAAACTCTCATTAAATAAAACTCTTTTATTTTATTCAGAATTTTGTCAATTACTTTAATGACAAACATTCACAAATAACCCCTTGCTAGAATTCTATTTCACATGCATAACCACTTTATGCAATTTCACCCAAAAACCTGTTTCGGTATCTAGTGAAATAAATTCCTGCGCTTGTTCATTCTTTCGGCATGAAACATTTGCTCCAATTGGATGTCGGTGTCTCTTAAGTGTGTCACCCTACGGTTCGTGAATAATGCGGACATGATCGAGACCCCTCTCGGATCAATAATCAGAAGCGGGATCTGGAGACCCATACTGACTCCCACACATTCAACGATGACTTTCTTGTGATCGTCGGAACCTTTTACGCTAGTATCTTAATCCCTTTGTTTCACGATATATTACATGTCCGAGATTCGATCATCGGTATCTCCATACCTAGTTTGATCTCGTTACCGACATGCACTCTTTTCTCGTTCCTGTGATATAACATTCTAGTGATCAAATCACTTGCTTGCAAGCTAATCAATGTGATATCACCGAGAGGGCCCAGTGTATATACTGTCATCGGGATGAACAAATTCCTCTCGATCCATGAGCCTCAACATAACACTTTATTAGTTCTGAATCCATCTTTATAATCACCACATTACGGTGTGACGCGTTTGATGTTATCAAGAAACTCTTCCGGTGTTAGTGATTGACATGATCTCATGGTCTAAGGATTAGGATCACTTCGTAAGTTGTTATAGCAATATAAACTCAATGACTTTGATCGTAATGCTATACTTCGGATGAATGTTCATCACACCATTACACTAATGTTGTGATCCCGTTATTAACAACATCCAATGTCCATGATCAGGAAACCTTGATCATCTTGTTAATCAACGAGCTAGTTTATGAGAGAGGCATAACTAGGAACTTTCTGTTTGTTTATTAAACACACATGTATTAACGTTTCCGTATTAATACAATTATAGCATGCAAAATAAACATCTATCATATACTTGGAATACACATAATAAACACTTTATTATTGCCTCTCGGGGCATATTCCCTTCAGAAGCACCTCGCTCTGGGGGACCTACCAGAGTTAGAAGAAAATGCAACCTTCCCAATTATCACACAAAGTGGACCACCGTTTCTTATATAATTCCATTTTTCAAGCTTCCTAGCTAACTTCGCACGCTTCACTTACTTCTTTGTCGATTCAACAAAATTAGGTCAAACTTGAGCTATAAGTTAGTGTAACATCCCAGATTTTGCATTAGGATGTTATTAGTGTCATGCATCATCCTTGCATCATTGCATCCTACAATTAAAAGTTGAAATAAAAATCCTAAACACCTAAACCTAGAAAACCCTAATAGTGGTTGCCTTATGTAAGCTTTATTGTAGAGGTCAAGTATTGACCCTTCTAAAAACCTTGTAAAACACTAAACTATGGTCCTATGTTGACCATCTCAATTTTTCAACAATTTAGAAACAGATTTCGTCAAGTTTTGACTTAGTATGCAAAAGATATTTAAGTTTTGGTAAAACAGAAATTGTTAAAGAAAGGAAATAAAAAAAAGGACTTAACTAACTTCCGGGCCAGCCCAATAACCCCCTCACCCTGCCCCGCGCCCGCGCGGCAGCTAACCACCCGCGACGCGCCAGCCCACCTTCTCCCCTCCGCCGCTGACAGCTGGGACCCACGAGGTCATCTCCTACCTCGAGCAGGACTCCTCCTGCGGCACGCCTTAGACCGAATCCGGTAGGATTCCGCGGCGGTTGTGAACCCCTCGCCCAAGTCTCCATCCCCTTATAATCCCCGCCACCCTCGGTTCGTCCGCTCGATTTTTCCCTGACGAAAACCCTAGCCAAACGAAGGCTCCGCCGCCGCTGCCGTCAGGGTGGACCTCACCGAGACGCTCGGGACTTCCCCTTGCTCCTTCTTTCCTCTAAAGCTTTCCCTCGTTCACCGCTGATTCGCCCCGTGCGTTTTTCCCTCTCTCTACTACTGCAGATCGTCGGCAATTTCTCACCGACGCGTCGCCGGAGACGAGGAGGATCGGCGGGACCTTGCCAACGGAAGGGGAAACGAGGGGCGCAGAGGCGCAGACGAGGCCACAGGTGAGTCCGCGAGCACCAGACGCACCCCGTCGACCTCATCGCTGCCTGGGGGAGCCACCAGAATGCCGCCGGCCATCTCCACCGACGCCGTCGCTGCTCATCGCCGCCGTCGCCACCACGGTGAGTCACCGCACCTCCTCGTCCGTCCGATTTGCCACCTGCGGCTACGATTAGAACAATGCCGAAGGGGTATCGTCGAATAGCGGCGTGCCACGTGGCCGCGCGCGTCAGCACGCACGCGCCAGCGCCGCGTCACCCCCCCATTGCCAGCTGGGCCGATCAGGAGCTGCCACTTGGCAAGCTCTTTAAGTAAAGTTCACATCTGTTTCAGATTTAGATTTCAAACTTGCGAAAATCGTATAAAATCGAATATTTGTCCAAATTTAGCTTGTAATATACCGTTGGATTCCTAATTTTATTTAGAATCCAAATATTTAATAATATTGCAGGTTTACAGTAATGTTTTAGGTGTATAATTTAATCATTAGATTAGAGAGTTTAATCTATAGAAAAATAATTAAAATTCTATTCTATTTGATTCTTGTTGCTATAACTTTGTTTCCACAATACCTACTGATCCGAATCATTAAGCTTTCATTAGATCTAGTTTGGGGCTAATTAGATGGTTTGATCTTCTTATAATCCCAGGATTTGTTTTAGTGACTCTATTAGATCTAAACCCTTGGGAAAATCAATCCTAGTGACACCCTTACACTATCACAACACAAACTTGCTACCTTGATCAATTTAACCAACCTTGCATAAAATACCATGTTGCATGCATGCATGATATTATTTGTGATATGCTTAGAGCAAGTTGTGATCAGATCTATGTTTGTGATTCGTTAGATTGCTCGGAGTGCGCTAAGGAGTGCTATTGTGTAGAGTGCTGCTCGGATCAAGGCAAGTTACACCACTTGTTCATAATTTTGTCCTAGTTTTGATTCTATGCATGTGATCTTCAAAATTCTGTAGTATGCATGTGTAGGATATTCTAGTAGAATTTTTCCTTAGTGTTATTTTGCAAGTGCGATGATTTTGTAGTATGCCATGAGTAGCTCTATACTTAGGATTTCCATCCTAATAGGTATCCCTGTTTTTGCTAAGTATTGCTTGCTATGCTATATATACAAAGTACCGTTGGGGGGTTCGAAAGACAAAGAATTTTTATAAGTATAAAGGCTCTCTAGAGCAAGCTTTTCTTCTCAAATCCACTTCAAAATAAAACTAAGTTTTCTTCTGGGCGGAATGGTTGTTAGGTCAACGAGTGAGATTTTGGTGGAGGATGGCCGCCCACGAATCAAAGAAGTCTGCCACGTTTCAGGATTCAGAAGCTTCCAGTGCAACCACAATACATTATGGGCTCTGTCTTGGCCTAGTACTTAGTGGGAAACCTCACCTGGGTACCAACATTTGGAGGTTCTTGGCACGGTTGGATCCGGAAGGTAGAGGGGCTACTAAGGGAAAGCCTCGCCATGGTCTTGTCTGTAAAAGGACTTGATCGTGGATTGTGGGTAAAGTGCACAAACTCTCGAGAGTATTGCAATCTGATCGATCAGCCGTGTTCACGGTAACAGAACAACAATGAGCGTCTGAAGGATGGAGCCTCTGAAGGATCTTCCTCTCTCTTTTCTAAAACAAAGTTTTGAAACCCCATGGTGTGCGTAATATCGCTAATGGGTGGGAATTTGGGGAACTTGGTGTGTAATATCCAAGTGACACTTGGTGCGTAATATCCAAGTGTTTGGTTGTTTGGACACTTGGTGCGTAATATCCTCGTGTGCCACTCGACCTTATTTTATCCAAGCAAATGTTTACAAAGTAGGGCAATCCTCTCTTCTTCCCTCTACTTAAGAAAACTAGCTTTGAGCAAATGAACTCTACAGCCTATACCAGCCTTGCATGTAGAGATAGTCTTTTCTCTCCTTGGTGTAATTTGCCAATACATTCAAAGTATTGACCCAACTTGTTGGCTGCACGTCTTATGTGCGTAATCCAAGATTGAAAGGTGTGTAGGGATCGCGGGTCTACACTCGACAAGCACGGGCGTTGATGCACTCATCTGCTTTTATGTTTCATCATTATTTGAGCTAGCATAATGCTAAGCAATTTTTGTAACAAATTCATACTCTGGATTCTCCGTGTAATAAAGACTTTGTGTTTTACATGATATTTCATCGACTGTGAGTGCTAGCTATTGATCCAGGGACTAGCATGTTAATCACAGGGACTTAGGATCCTTACCGATCCGAGGTCACTACAGTTAGCGCGGTAGATTAATTGCTCTTGAATTAAATGTAATTTTAGAGGTAGATGGGTGCCTCCTCTTGTAGCAAACAATATTGTCAGTGTGAGTTTCGAACTATCTGGAAAGAACATTCTCAATTTCTCGAGTGATGACGAGATTGTTCTTTTTTGTAAAGAAAACATTCCGAAGAATATGGATCTGAATGCCACAATCCAGCAAGATTCTGGACATATTAAGTGGACCAAAATGTTGTACGTAATTGAGATTTCCATGTTTTATGAGTTTTTAAAACTCCCTAGCTAACTCTGCCCACTTGAGTGACTTTATGACGATTTATTGAAATTAGGTCAAATTTTGAACAACGAGTAAATTTTAGGCTGCTTTGATAGTTTTACGAAAAATCTTTTCGAGGTACCCGTCGGGGGGGGTCAATTAATATATCAAAAATCATCGAGAGTTTTGACAACATGTTCAACTTCTTGCTAAGATTATTCATCTTGACAACTTAATGAAATTAGGTCTTAAACTTGAGCTACAAGTAGGCGCGATAGATTGCTCTCGAATTAAATGTAATTTCACTGTGGTAGATGCGTGCATCTTCTTGTAGTAAACAATACCATCAGTGTGAGTTTCCAACTATCAGGAAATAACATTCTAATTTTTCTGAGTGATGATGATCGAGACTGTTCATTTCTGAAAAGAAAGTCTGAAGAATATTGATCTGGATGCCATAAGCCAAGATTTCGACATATATAGTGGACTGACATGTTTGTACTTATAATTAATTCCCATTTTTAGGAGTTTTCAACCTTTGGCCTAGCTAACTCCGTCCACTTGAATGAATTTATGTCTATTTATCGAGATTAGGTAAAAATATTGAACTTCAAGTAAATTGTGGGTTGCTTTGAAAGTTTACAAAAAAGCTTTTGGAAGGTACCCACTAGGGAGTTGATGGGGATATGCCAAAGGGGGTATACCCAGCAGGACATTCCATACTGGATCCAACTCCCAGCGGGTGGGCCTGCAGGACGACGACTGGATCATGACCCAAGAAGGAGCTAGGAGACTGGAAGCTGAAGGCCCAGAAGCGTAGCTAGGCCCAGTCGGATTAGGTCAAAACCCTCCGAGTCCTTATCCAACTCGGTTGTAGATCTTTAAACCCTAGCGAGATGATGTCTACGCACTTCTATTCTTGTAGACAGTTGTTGGGCCTCCAAGTGCAGATGTTTGTAGAACAGCAGCAAGTTTCCCTTAAGTGGATTACCCAAGGTTTATCGAACTCAGGGAGGAAGTGGTCAAAGGTATCCCTCTCAAGCAACCCTGCAATCAAGATACAAGAAGTCTCTTGTGTGCCCAACACACCCAATACACTTGTCAGGTGTATAGGTGCACTAGTTCGGCGAAGAGATAGTGAAATACAAGTGGTATGGATGATTATAAGTGGTAACGGTGCCAGAAAAGAGCTTCAGACGGGGAGGAAAAGACTAAAGGCAAAAAGATGGAAGCAAGCAAACATGTAACAGATCTAGATGCAAATGGTGTTTCAATGTTTAGAAACAAGGCCTAGGGATCATACTTTCACTAGTGAACACTCTCAATAAATATATTCTCTTCATGATACTACCCTGAACCACTCTTCGGTTGGACACTCTAATCCATGGTAGGGCTATAACAACACTCCTCAAAGTCCGCCTTCCCAATCTAGATAACCCCACACTGTCACCTTGAGCGCTAGATGGTTCCAACAAACACCACAATTTCATAAAGACATCCAACTCCAAATATACTCATGAAATATATATATGTAATCTAGCTTAAGTGCCTGATACGTCGGAAATGTATCTATAATTTTTGATGTTCCATGATTGTTTAGTATCTACTTTGCTTTGCTTGTCTACACTTTGAGGTGCTTTTTACATGTTTTCTGGTACTAACCTATTAACAAGTTGCCACAGTGTCAGTTGCCTGTTTTCTACTGCTTTTGGTTCTAGAAAACCTAGTAAAGAAATATTCTCAGAATTGGACGGGAAAAACGTCAAAGTCAATAACTTTCTATGGGGAATAAGAAGTCCACAGGGGAGAAGGAGAAGCGGGCCAGGGAAGCCAGACCCCCCTAGGTGTGAGTGGGCCCGGCCCCACGCCTGGGAGGGGTGTGGCCCCTCTAGCAGCCTCCTCGGCCTCCCCCTTCGCCTATAAGAAGCCCCCGATGCATAAACCCTAAGCACCCGATCAAATCTCCATGAAACCTTTTGTAGCCGCATCCACCATCGTCCCTAGATCGGGGGGATCTAAAGTTCTTCCCGGCACCCTACCGGAGGGGAGATCATCCCAAAGGCCTTCTCTCCGGTATGATGCGTGAGTAGTTCCACCTTGGACTATGGGTCCATGTAGTAGCTAGATGGTTGTATCTCCTCCTTTGTGCTTTCATGTATAGATCTTGTGAGCTCCGTTCATGATCAAGATCTAATCTATTTGTAATCATGCATGTTGTGTTTGCGGGGATCCGATGGATATTGAGATTATTATGTTGGTTTGATTAATGGTTTTGTCTTTATGATTCTATCATGTCGGTGTTGTTTGTGATCTTGCATGCTCTCCATTGTTATTAGCTATCTTGGCCAAGTAGTTGCTAGTGACTCCAAGAGGGGGTATTTATGCTCGATAGTGGGCTCATGCCTCTAGTTTCCAAGGGAAGTGACAATAATCTATTCGGTTGTAGATGTGTTGTTGCTACTAGGGGAAAACAACGGTCTCTTGTTCATGGAACATGTGGACTGTTTACCTTACACACTTTGCTTAAAGCAGTTGTCTGTTGCTTGCAACTTAATACTGGAGGGGGTTCAGATGATAACCTGAAGGTGGAATTCTAGTCATAGATGCAGTTGGATGACGGTCTATGTATATTGTTGTATTATCCAATCAAATATCATAGGATCTTTCTGACTAGTAATTGCATTGTGATGCCTTGCTCAGTTCCTGTCAATTGCCCTGCTATAATTTGTTTACCCTTCATGCCATGTTGTTTATCTAAGGAGAGCACCTCTAGTGAACTATGGACCCCGGTCCAATCTTTACCATTGATACATCCTCCACTGTCACTTGTTTACTTGCTGCCAACTGTTACCTTCCACACCATACGTTTAATCCTTTGTTACAGCAAACCGGTGAGCTTGACAACCTCACTGATTTGTTGGGGAAAAGTCTTGAGTTTGTGTTGTCCAGGTCTCCGCGTTGCTTGCAACACCTGTGTGACATTTCCTTCCTCCTTCTAGTTCGATAACCTCGGTCTCTACTGAGGGAAGACTTTCTGCTGTGCTCATCACACCTTGCTCTTGGGGTTTCCAACGAAGTGCTCCATGTCAGCACCATCAACAAGTTTTCTGGCACCGTTGCCGGGGAGGCTAAGGACGTCTTCACTAGGGGAGTCCTTTACTTCCTTTCTCTTTACTTTGTTTTTAGTTTTCTTTGTTTCTTTTGCTTGGTTTTGTTTGCCTCTTTTCAAAAAACCCAAAAAATTAGTCTAGTTTGGTGTGCTTGCTTTATTCAAAAACACAAAAAAATTAGTTCCTATTCTAGTTGTTGCTGCTGTTTTTGGCTTGCCCACCTTTGCCAAAATGAACTCTGCTAAGAACACCAAGTTGTGTGACTTCACTAGCACTAACAACAATGATTTCCTTAGCACACCTATTGCTCCACCTACTCCTGATGCTACCTTTTATGAAATTAAGCCTGCTTTGTTGAATCTTGTGATGAGAGAGCAATTTTCTGGTGCTAGTTCTGATGATCCTGCTACCCATCTCAATAGCTTTATTGAACTTTGTGAGATGCAAAAGTATAAGGATGTAGATGGAGATATTATTAAGCTCAAGCTTTTTCCTTTCTCCTTGAGAGGAAAAGCTAAAGAATGGTTGCTATCCTTGCCTAAAAATAGTATTGATTCTTGGACTAAGTGCAAAGATGCTTTTATTGGAAAGTACTATCCTCCTGCTAAGATTATATCTATGAGAAGTTATATTATTAAATTTAAACAACTTGGCAGTGAACATGTTGCTCCATCTTGGTAAAGAATGAAATATTTGGTTAAGAATTTCCCTACTCATGGACTCGCTGCTTGGATGATTATCCAGACTTTTTATGTAGGTTTGAACTTCTCCTCAAGAAATCTGCTGGATTCAGCTGCTAGAGGTACTTTTATGGGGCTCACTTTGGGTGCTGCAACAAGGCACCTTGATAATATGATGGTTAACTACTCTGAATGGCATGTTGAGAGAGCTCCACATGGTAAGAAGGTAAATTCTGTTGAGGAAACTTCCTCTTTGAGTGAAAAGATTGATGTTATTATGGATATTCTTGTTAATGGGAAAGCTCCTGTAGATCCTAATAGTGTTCCCTTAGCCTCTTTGGTTGATCAAGAAGAGCAAGTTGATGTGAACTTCATTAGAAACAACAATTTCAACAACAATGCCTATAGGAATAATTTTGGTAGCAACAACAATTATAGGCTATAGAGGAAACTTGAAGTCATGCTCAAGGACTTCATTAGTAAACAAACCACTTTCAATAAGACTATAGAGGAAAAGCTTTTAATTATTGAGAAAAATATATCCTCTTTGTCTGAAGCTCAGTCTTCCTTGATTAATAAAATGGCTGCTAAACCTGAAACTATGGAGAACACCTTTGATACTGCTCATGCCATTCAAGTTGCTATTGATGAAAATGTTAGGATGTTAGCTAAACTTCATGCAAGGTGGGAAAGGGAAGCTGAAATTGATAGAAACAATAGTGTGTGCACCATCACCACTAAACCACAAGTAGTCCCTATTCCTCCTCCTACAATGCCTAAGCCTATTGAGCCTACTACTAGTGATGCTAAGTTTGACTTTGATATTGATGGTTGCAATATTTCTGAACTGATTATGTTCCTACAGAAGCTTGCTAGAAGTCCTGATGCTAGTGATATGCATGTTGCTTTCACTAAACACAATACAGATGCTCTTGTGAAAATTAAGGAAGAGAAGCTGAAACAAAAAGCTTCTATTCCTAGGAAAGTAGAAGATAGTTGAGAACCCATTATTAATATACAAGTGAATGACTTTGATCTCAAAGCTTCATGTGATCTTGGTTCTAGTGTCTCTATTATGCCTAGGAAGATTTATGAAATGCTTGATTTACCACCATTGGAAGATTGTTATTTGGATGTCCCACTCAATGATAATGCTAAGAAGTAACTCATGGGGAGTATTAATCATGTTCTCATTATGGTTAACAATGCTTATGTCCCTGTTGATTTCTATGTTTTGGATGTTGAATACAATGCTTCTTGTCCTATTACTTTAGGAAGACCTTTTCTTAGAACAGTTGGTGCCGTCATTGATATGAAAGAAGGCACCATTAAATATTATTTTCCATTCAAGAAAGGTATTGAACACTTCCCTATGAGGAGAGAGAAGTTGCTTTTTGCTCCTCCTTTGAAAGCAAGGTTTTATGTTAATGCTTCATCATTTGAAAATAATTTATTCTACTTGCTTCTTGTGCCTAACTTAAAGGCGTTAAAGAAAAGTACTTTTTGGGAGATAACCCAAGAGTTTACTTGATTCTTGGAAGTTATTACTTCAGTATTGAACTTTTCTTATCCTTTTTGTTTGCTTTTTGTGCCAAGAATAACTTCTAATGAGAGGGAAGTAAGATTTGGGGAGTTGCTATCCCGAAACAGATTTCTGTCCTCCACCAAAAAATTCGTGAGGAGTCTCTATAACTCTAATTGAGCTCAAAATTTACGAATAAATCCCCTAGTAAGTTATCTAATTTCGTTATTTCAACACATTTTTATTTGAGTAACAGAAGATGTTCGAAAAAATCAGTTTCTAACTGCTGGTCTGTTTTGACAGATTTCTGCCATTATTTGCATTTGCTTCTTATTGATTCCTTTTTGAGTTCTCTTTAGGTGAATTGAGACTTTTGAAGGAGTTACTACAGTAGATTGTGTTTTTAGTGAAAATCCTTGCTGTTCCTAAGCTTTGCCAGGGGTCTAATCTTTTGAATACACTAATGTTGCTAATGAAGATTGTGTGAAGTTTTGTATGAAGGAAAATTTTCAGGTGTAGAGAGAGAATGATGCAATGAGATGAAGAATGGATAAAAGCTCAAGCTTGGGTATGCCACCATGGTTTCACCCCAATAAATATCCAATAGGTACAAGCGTCAAAGCTTGGGGATGCCCAAGGCATCCCCTTCTTCATCAATAACAAGCTCAGGTCTGTTTAGACACTTCGTTTTTATTGTTTCATGCATAGTTGTGTTGTTCTTGGAGCGTCTCAGTTTTCGTTTGATTTTATTAGGTTGTTTAGTTTGCATGAATAAAGTAGTTTGGACCCTCATTCCCGCTGTGTTGTTTTGCAAATAAGTTGCTTGGTGTTGGAAAGGAGTAGTAAGTTCTTGCTTGAAGTGCAAGAGGAGCTTGCATTGACTGTGACTTAGACTTTAGCATGACATGCTAGGTGTTGTTTTGGAATTATTCTTAGTAATTATTGTTGTAGCATGTCTTTTTCCAAACAATTGGTATTGCTTAGTGTGCCTTGAAGAAATTATGCGTTGTTTTAGCATGCAAAAGCATAGTATTGTGGTATTCTCCTTTGATGCTTTGCTTGGGCTGACTTGGAACATGCTCACACCATGTTATGACTATGACAAGTCACCATTAGACTCTATGATAATTTATTCCTTGACTTTTAGTACCACTCTATGCTTTGATTAGTAATGCTTTGTTGCACTGCATGATTATGGCCATTATTGCTCTCTTAGTTGGTTGCTCCCAGTCTTTTGCTAGCCTCCACTTGTATGAGTAAGTTCTACTCATGCTTCCAACTCCCAAGAAACCAAGTTATTCCAAAGTGTCCACTATAAAATCCTATGCATGGTGTGTTACACCATTCCAAGTATATTCTTGTTTTCAACTATCTTCCAAATAAAAACTATTTTGTTTTAAAGCCCTCACGAACTTGATGGCACACTTTATATTCTTTGCCCCTAATAAACTTGAACCATTGTGAGATCTTTGTTGTATATTCTTGCACTTATACATTGGAATTAGCAGAACCGTGCCGTCACGGGGAATGTTTTCAACATTGCACTTGTACTTTGTACTCAGTTGATATGATGCTCTTTTGTCTATGGATGTCACCGGTGTGAAATAAAGATGGAACTTGTAAGTCCATGGAGTTTGTATCCTGTGTTAGATAAACGCTTGGGACGCTACCCTAAGCCATGCCTAATCATGGTGGAAACTTGTAGCATCACCATAGTGACATCTATGAAGCATTCTTCTTATAAAAAAGAGACACATTGAGAAAAGAGGAAAGATAGAAAAAGCACCATATTCCCATGGTACATAAGAAGATTGCTAAGATGCTCATTGACTGCTTGCCTTGTCATTTTGGTTATGGAATAGCTCCTGTACCATGTGCAAGGGGTACCCCGTTGGCGGTTCTCAATGATACGCAAATACTTAGAATGACAAGAACTTACATGTGCCCAAAGTGGAGTATGCATGAGGTATGGCCCTCGTATTGAAGGGACTTGAGATTGCCAACTTATACTTCGTCAAGCATATACTCCATCTTTGTCACTTTAACCTTAATCACTTCAAGATTATTATGATAGGGGCAATGAGGGCTGAAAGCTAACAAGTACCATAATTTTTGGAATATCTTTTTGAAACTCGTAATCCCTGCTTCCTTTACAAAAAGGCCTTTCTTCCACCATTATTGAGTCTCCACCTTCTACCTTTAGGCACCATTAAGAGAGCATAGTTGTCATTATGTGTGAAGTGTTCCAAAGCTTATTGATTGATGCAAATTGTGATATTACTTGTTCTTGTGATATTTGTTTCTAGACACCCTTGTGAACTTTGAAGGTGTCCTATGCATCTACTTGCTACTCTATGAGGGACAATATGATTTCCACTATGCTATGTTTTCTGTATGTGAAACAAACAAACATTTTTCAATGCATGTTATTCATGATCTTTGTTTGTAGCCTTTCATGTTGCATGCATAGTTACTATGTCCTATTGTTAGAACTCCATCTTTCATGCACATGTTTAGAGTTCTTTGATCCCAGCTTTCAATGCTTGCAAATGGTTAGATCTTTATTGTGAGGGTGCATGTCACCTCAAAAATTATTATTTTATCACTTACCTACTCGAGGACGAGCAGGAGTTAAGCTTGGGGATGCTTGATACGTCGAAAACGTATCTATAATTTTTGATGTTCCATGCTTGTTTAGTATCTACTTTTCTTTGCATGTCTACACTTTGAGGTACTTTTTATATGTTTTCTGGTACTAACCTATTAACAAGTTGCCACAGTACCAGTTGCCTATTTTCTGTTGTTTTTGGTTCCAGAAAAGCTAGTGAAGAAATATTCTCGGAATTGGACGGGACAAACGTCAAAGTCAATAACTTTCCGTGAGGAACAAGAAGTCCAGAGGGGAGACGGAGAAGCGGGCCAAGGCAGCCAGACCCCCCTAGTCACGGGTGGGCCCTTCCCCACACCTGGGAGGGGTGTGGCCCCTCTGGCCGCCTCCTCGGCCTCCCCCTTCGCCTATAAGAAGCCCCCGATGCAGAAACCCTAAGCACCCGATCAAATCTCCACGAAACCTTCTATAGCCTCCACCATCATCCCTAGATCGGGGGATCTAAAGTTCTTCCCGGCACCCTATCGGAGGGGAGATCATCCCGGATGCCTTCTCTCCGGTATGATGCATGAGTAGTTCCACCTTGGACTATGGGTCTATGTAGTAGCTAGATGATTGTATCTCCTCCTTTGTGCTTTCATGTATAGATCTTGTGAGCTCCGTTCATGATCAAGATCTAATCTATTTGTAATCATGCATGTTGTGTTTGCGGGGATCAGATGGAGATTGAGATTATTATGTTGGTTTGATTAATGTTTTTGTATTTATGATTCTATCATGTCTGTGTTGCTTGTGATCTTGCATGCTCTCTGTTGTTAGTAGCTATCTTGGCCAAGTAGTTGCTAGTGACTCCAAGAGGGGGTATTTATGCTCGATAGTGGGTTCATGCCTCTAGTTTCCAAGGGAAGTGACAATAATATCTTCGGTTGTAGATGGGTTGTTGCTACTAGGGAGAAAACAACGGTCTCTTGTTCATGGAACATGTGGACTATTTACCTTACACACTTTGCTTAAAGCAGTAGTCTGTTGCTTGTAACTTAATACTGGAGGGGGTTCAGATGATAACCTGAAGGTACTTCTAGTCATAGATGCAGTTGGATGGCGATCTATGTATATTGTTGTATTTACCAATCGAATCTCATAGGATCTTTCTGACTAGTAATTGCATGTTATGCCTTGCTCAGTTCCTGTCAATTGACCTGCTGTAATTTGCTGAGTTCCTGTCAATTCACCATATGTTTAATCCTTTGTTACAGAAAACCGGTGAGCTTGACAACCTCACTGATTCGTTGGGGCAAAGTATTGAGTTTGTGTTGTGCAGGTATCCGCGTTGCTTGCAACACCTGTGTGACGTTTCCTTCCTACTTCTGGTTCGATAACCTCGGTCTCTACTGAGGGAAGACTTGCTGATGTGCTCATCACACCTTGCTCTTGGGGTTTCCAACGAAGTGCTCCACGTTAGCACCATCAGTGCCACACACACGGTGTGCACGCTGTCACTTTCACATACGTGGGGAAAATCATAGATCTATTAAAGCACGATGAGTATTTATGTAGACTCTAGCCTAAGTGCCACCATGGCGTGCACGCTTACACTTGCACACACATGGGGAGAGCAGAGATCTATTGAAGCACTTGAGTAGCAGAGCAGATCTACTTGATTACAAAGCTCATGACCACAACAAGATCATGCATAGAGAGAGAGATGAACACATAGATATCGGTAGAGCCCTTAGCCTCGGGGAAGAACTACTCCCTCCTCATCATGGGAATAAGAAACGGTGATGAAGATGGTGGTGGAGATCGATGGAGATGGATACGGGGGCACTTCCCCATCCCGACAGGGTGATGGAACAGAGACTTTCTGTCCCACGAATCTCTACTTTAGTGGTGGTGGTGCTATGGAGGTTTTCGTGGCTTTTTGGTCGATGATCTAGGGTTTCTGAGTCGGGGGCTTCTTATAGGCGAAGGAGGCAAGGTCGATGGAGGGATAGGGGGCCCACACCCCTGTGGGCGCGGCCAGGGCGGGCCTGCGCCCACCTAGGGTGTGTCCACCCTTGTGTCTTCCTCTGTATCGTCTTCAATTTTCCGTATTGTTCAGGGAAAAAATATGAACTTTGGCTTTTGTCCCGTCCAATTCTGAGAGTATTCATTTTTTGGCTTTCTAAAACCAAAAACAGCAGAAAACAGGCAACTAGCACTATGGCATCTTGTCAATAGGTTAGTACCAGAAAACGTATAAAAACACCTCAAAGTGTAGACAAAGCAAAGCAAAGTAGATACTAAACAAGCATGGAACATCAAAAAATATAGATACGTTTACAACGTATCACGAGACACCCCTATATAAGCCTCCCTTGGGTACCCTTTGTAATCATGTTCCATCATTCCCCCCATCGACTTGCCGCCTAGCCTCCGAGCTCGCAACCACTATAATATCTCAGTAATACAATCTAGCAGGAGTAGGTCTTTACCCTCAGGGGGCGAACCTGGGTAAACCCTTGTGTCTCTGCCCTCATCTCGCACCGCAGATGGCTGGCCGCCCTTGCCCCTTGTTCTACTACTCGCTGCCAATCGCAACATCTTTCATGGCCATTCCCACGACATTGGCACCCACCGTGGGGCCTGGCCGGTCTGGCCTGAGTTCTGTGACGAGACCCTATTTGCCGATCAACCGATCGATCGCCACCGGCCGCATGATCACATACGGCGAGATCCTACATATCTTGCCCAGCAGCTACGTCCCGGCGTCACTCCCGGTCACGCATAGTGTCATCATGTCGGTTGGCTCCATCAAACTTTTCGTCGGCTTCACAGACGTAATCGTCTCTGAAGACTCGGTGCTCATCGGCAAGTTGACGCCACGCGATTGGCTCTGCGAGAGGCTGGTCCGCACCATCCACCGCCTCGCCTTCGAGTACAACTCGGCCAACAATGATGTGGACGAGACCAACACGGTCGTGGACGACGCGGCCCTCCACGACGACGCCGACTCGGTGACCCCCGCCTCCGCCGGGTCCATTACCGCTGCATCGCCAGAAGGCTCCATCGCGCGAGTCTCCAACGCAGGGGAGTTCGAGGACTCCTCCATCCTCGAGATCTTCGACTTTGACTTCGGGTCGGAGAATTCCGGTGACCCCCACGCTGGATCCGGTCGCTTCGTCGTGACCTACATGGCGAGTGGCACAAGCTCCCCGCTAGACCCCTTCTCCACGCCGATCCCGCCAACCGCGACGGCAACGGAGGTCGAGGAAGCCCGCCAGCGCCTGGAGGAAGCGGCCTGCAAGGAGAAAGCCGAGCGTGAAATACTTCACCTCGAGCAGGCAACGGCGTAGGAGTTGTCGCTCTACAACAACGTCGCATTAGGACGTGCCTGAACCCTAGTGTTCAGGGCCACGCCCTGAACTTCGACGAAGACAACGATCCCGCTCACGCGGCCGAGCACGTGATCTGCGAGAATGCGCCACCAGGCTTCAATGCCCGTCCTCCACTAGGAGCGCCAACAAGCAGAGCCCCCCACCGCCCGGTCACATGCCCCCTCCCACCCAGCCGAGAGTCCTTATCTATCCGCAAGAGCGGGACATGAATGGCCTTCCACTGTACTCCACCCCGATGGACAATGTCATCGCGGGGCAGGCAGCGGTCGCCAACCTCAACGTCACTGGGGAAGGCGCATTGAAAATCAAGTACGCCCAAACCCTACTCGCCAAGGTTGTCGAGCAGCAAGTCGCGGGAGCCGACTCACAAGGATGGATGTACTCCCTCTCCTCCGGAAGAAGGGCCGCCTCAAGTGGCTACCCAACGATGGCCACCCTCCACTATCCGCCACCCGAGCCCCTGCAACACCAACCACGGGGCGCGCACCCTGCGCTCTCCACCAATGACCCGTGACCGCCAAACAACACGGTCATCGCCACTAGGCAGTCGATCGACGGACGGACCCACATGATATCCCACAAGTATAGGGGATCGTATGTAGCCTTTTCGATAAGTAAGAGTGTCGAACCCAACGAGGAGCTAAAGGTAGTATAAATATTCTCTCAAGTTCTATCAACCACTTATACAACTATACACACACTAAACGTTTGCATTATCTAGGAAATAAGAGCAACAAAACAAGTACTAGAGAAAGCTTTGCAAGATAATAAATAACAAGAAAGTAAAGCAAGTTGCTACAGCAATAAAATACACTAAACTAAGAGAACCATGAGTGTGGAATAGTTGTGGTAATTGTGGTGGCTTTGTCCAAGTTTAATTGGCTAATAAATCAGGTTCATTGTCTTCTATGTAGTTTTGTATGGGGGAGAGGCTAAATATACATTCTTTCTTTACACCTGAAAATTTTCCTTCATACAAAACTTCACACAATCTTCATTAGCAACATTAGTGCATTCAAAATATAATAGACCTTTGGGTTTAGTTCCAAAAAAATAAAACTTTCACTAAAGACACAATATACTGTAGCAATTCCCTCAAAAAGCACAATTTCCCAAAAAAAAACCAAAAAGGAATCAATAAGAAGCAAATGTAAATAATGGCAAAAATCTGTCAAAACAGACCAGCAGGTAGAAACCGATTTTTTTCGAAGACCTTTTGTTGCTCGAATCAAAAAGTGTTGAACTAACAAAAGTTATCTAACAACCAGGGGATTTATTCATAAAATTACATCTCAATCCGACTTACAGAGATTTTTCAAGAAGTTTTACAATGGAGCGCAAAAATCTGTTTCGGGACAGCAACTCCCCAAATCTTACTTTCCTCTCATTAGAGGTTATTCTTGGCACAAAAATCAAATAAAAAGGATAAGGATAGGTTACTAAAGAAATAATAACTTCCAAAACTCAAGAAAACTATTGGGTTATCTCCCAATAATTACTTTTCTTTAACGCCTTTAAGTTAGCGACAAGAAGCAAGATTCAAATATTTTCAAATAAAGAAGCATTAAGAGCAACTTTTGTTTTAATAGGAGAGGCAAAAGGTATTCTATACCTTTCTTGAATGGGAATTGATATTTAATGGTGCCTTCCTTCAGTTGAAAAGCTTCCATGGGAAGATATTTTTTTGGTTTCATAGGCATGAACACCAGTGTTCAAGGTCGACCCCCACTTAACCATTACTCATATTTCCAATCACTTTCCTTTTTGAAAACGTTTTTAGGTAAAAAGTACAACTATTTTTTTGGCAATTCGCAATCCCTATCCATACTAAGAAAGAGACCAACTTAAAACTGAAACTAAAAAATACTTAGAGATAAAGCAAACAAGTGCACACAATAATATTCACCCACACGCTATTGCTCCCCGGAAACAGCGCCAGAAAAGGTCTTGATATCCCACAAGTATAGGGGATTGTGTGTAGCATTTTCGATAAGTAAGAGTGTCGAACACAACGAGGAGCTAAAAGTAGGATACATATTCTCTCAAGTTCTATCAACCACTGATACAACTCTACGCACTCTAAACGTTTGCATTATCTAGGAAATAAAACTAGAGCAACAAAACGAGTACTAGAGAAAGCTTCACAAGATAATAAATAACAAGAAAGTAAAGCTAGTTGCTGCAGCAATAAAATACACTAAACTAATAGACCATGAGTGTGGACTAGTGGTGGTAATTGTGGTGGCTTTGTCCATGTTTAATTGGCGAATAAATCGGGTTCATTGTCTTCGATGTTGTTTTCTATGTGGGAGAGGCTAAATACACATGCGCTTTACTACTTAGAGTTACATGTACTATATGGTTGGATTATTAGAAAACATCCGTAACTACTAAAAATGCATTAAGGTTTCCCCAACCATATCCTTAAGTTAATGGTCCTCTTACTCCCATGCGTGCAACGTTCCGGTTTGCATCCTTAGGTTTCTGTCACTCCGGCAGAACTTCCCCCTTCCTCTTACACCTAATACAAACCCTATGATGTTTAATCCATGCGCACACAAATATAATGGACACCAAAGGACTGTACCATATCAACATACAACTCTAATGAACCAAAGACGTTTAACCATTCAATCTAAGAACAACGAAACTACAAAAAGACATAGATCATATGATTATAACTTATAGCATCAAACACCATGTTTACATAGGACGGTATAGAGGTGTGTTGGAGGATGAACCACTGCATAATAGGAGGATTAGGTGATGGAGATGGTGGTGAAGATGGTGAAGAGGGCGACAACGACACCGACGGCGGCATGGGGGACTCCTTCCCCGTTGCCGGTATCGTGGGGGAGCACCGCCCCTTAGCCCCCTTCCTTCATGGCTTTTTGGGAGCCCTCCCCCATGGGAGGCAAAAACGTGGCTTTGGTGGCTGCAAATTCGTGGGTGGAAGTCTCTCCCACGAATTAGGTTTCCTTCCTTTATATAGCTTTTCGGATTCCCGTCACCCCATCTTGGGCTGCAGTAAATCGGGCCTAGCGGGCCCGTTCAGACTCGGAATCAGCTAAATTTTATGTCCAGAACGATTTTCACGAAATGTCCTACAACTTTGTAGTTTAAGAGTTTTCCGTTTGACACCGTCTTCGACCCAAAACGTGACCATCTTCAAAAAGAGTTGTGAGACAGATTTCTGGAAAATCCCAATTTGACTCCAACAAGAGTTCTACTTGTATTCTTGATAATTCCTACACATCAAAGTGTAAAACAAGAACATTGTGCACTTTTGCAACTATTAGTAGGTTAGTCCAAATAACTCATGAACTTTATATAAAAAGGAGTGTCAAAAGCATAATAATAGCATAAACCCATCAAAAATTATAGATACGTTATGGACGTATCAACATCCCCAAGCTTAGTTTCTGCTCATCCTCGAGTAGTTAAACAATAAAAACAATATAATGTTTTAGGTGACATGCACCATCATAATATTGATGAAACCATTTGCAAAGCATGGATAGCTGGATCAAAGTACTCTACACATGAGCATGAAATATGTAATTCTAACAATAAGACATAGGAACCAAGTTGCAACATGAAAAGGTTACAAACAAAGATCATGAATAACAATGCATTGAAAAACACGTTTGTTTGTTTCACATAAAGAAAACATAATATGAGTGGTATTCAGCTTGTCCCTCATGGTATAGCAAATCATAAATGCATAGGACACCTTCAAAGTTCATAAGGGTGACTAGATAAATAGTTCAAGAACAAGCAATATCATCCTTATGAATCAATCAACAAGTTTTGGGACAATGCACATAGAACTAAGAATGGCAACTATGCTCTCTTAATTGGTGCCTAAGGATAGAAGGTAGAGACTCAATACAATAGTGGAAGAAAGGCCCTTCAAAGGTAAGCATGGATTTCAAGTTTCATAAAGAGGTTCCAAAAATTATGGTACTTTTTAGCTTTCAGTTCTCATTGCCCCTATCATAAGCATCTTGAAGTGACTAAGATTAAAGTGAACAAACTATGGAGTATATGCTTGACAAATTATAAGTTGGCAATCTCATGTCCCTTGAGTACGAGGGTCGCTCCTCATTCTACTCAACTTTAGTCATCGGTAAGTTCTTGTCATAGTAAGTACATGTGTATTATAGAGAACCGCCAACGGGGTACCCCTTGCACATGATACAGGAGATATCCCATATCAAAATGACAAGGCAAGCAGACAATGAGCATCTCAGCAATCTTCTTATTTACCATGGGGAAATGGTGCTTTTTTCTCTCTTTCCTCTTTTCTCATCTCTTTTTTTTCTCAATCACTATCTCTTTTTTTATAAGAAGAATGCTTCATAGATTGATTACTATGGTGATGCTGCAAGTTTCCACCATGATTAGGCATGGCTTAGGCTAGCGGCCCAGGCGTTTATCTAACACACATACATAAATCCATGGACTTACAAGCTCCCCTTTTATTTCACACCGACGACATCCATAAACAAAAGAGCATGATATCAACTGGGTAGATTTTTACAAGTGTTGAAAGTGTTCCCCATGACAGCACGGTTCTGCTAATCCCAACTTATAAATGCAAGCATATACAACATAGATGACACAATGGTTCAAGTTTATTAGGGGCAAGAAAAATAAAGTGTGCCATCAAGTTTGTGATAGCTTTAATCACTAACTTTCACATAACAAGTTTAATTTGTAAGATAGATAAAACAAGAATATACTAATCAAAGAATAAAGTGGTACCACAAGTCAAAAACTAAATGATCATAGAGGCTATGGTGACTGGTGTCATAACATGGTGTGAGCATGTGCCAAGTCAACCCAAACAAATCATCAAAGGAGAATACCACAATATTATCCTTTTGTATGCTAAAACAACACATGATTCTTTCATGGCACATTAAGCAATCCCAATTGTTTGGAACAAGTCATGCTACAACAATAACCACTAAGCATAGGGTCAAAACAATATCGAACATGACATGATAAGGTCTAGGCCACAGTCAAAACAAACTCCTTTTGTACCACTTATAAACATGAAGCTTCCTACTCCTTCTCCAACACCGATCAACGTATTTGAAACAACACAGCGAAAACAGGGGTTCAACCACTTTATTCAAGAAAATGAAGCAAACAAAAACCAAAAACAAAAACTAAGACGCTCCAAAAACAACACAACAGTGCATGAAACAATAAAGACGAAGTGTCTAGAAAGACCTGAGATTTTTATTGATGAAGAAGGGGATACCTTGGGCATACCCAAGCTTTGACGCTTGTACCTCTTGAATATTTATTGGGGTGACACGGGGTGGCATCCCCAAGCTTGAGATTTTGTCCATTCTTCATCTTATTACATCATTCTTTCCTTACACCTGAAAATTTTCCTTCATACAAAACTTCACACAATCTTCATTAGCAACATTAGTGCATTCAAAATATAATAGACCTTTGGGTTTAGTTTCAAAACAACAAAACTTTCACTAAAGACATGAGATATTGTAGCAATTCCCTCAAAAAACTCAATTTCCCAAAAAGAACCCAAAAAGGAACCAGTAAGAAACAAATGCAAATAATGGCAGAAATTTGTCAAAACAGACCAGCAGGTAGAAACCGATTTTTTCGAAGACCTTCTGTTTCTCGAATCAAAAAGTGTTGAACTAATGAAAGTTAGATAACTGCGGTGACCCAGCATACCACTGTATGTGTAGTACACTATAGTCGTTGACATGACATCCACAGGACACTGTTCTGTAAATATCACATCCCTCAGAGTGGTACAACAGAAACATTGTGGGTCCATATTACAAACATTCACACATTATTATTATTACAATACCAGAAGTCCAAGACTTCAAAAGGATTCAACTTACAAAACAAAATATAAAGTGTTTTCAGCGGAATTTTAAAGTAGCAACTCCCACTAGGAGTTGAGCTCGGCATCTTATTCTATAGAGTTCATGCTGCGCGGCTCTGTCGGTTACTACTAACTAGGATACTTAGTTGGACTCGTTGTCATTCACACCATAGCGGATTTTTTAATCCACTCCTTCAACACCTCCTAACAGGTCAGGCTCCTCGTAGAACACATCTTCTTGACATTTGACTGCATACATTGGCACGTCTTCGGGATCCTCAGAGTCTAAGCAAGGGATTAAAGGAAAGGATGAGTAACAACGTTACCCAACAAGTTCATTATATGCAAGGTGGGAAGTTTGATGCTCTAACTACTACATCGGATTATAAATCCTTGGCACTATGCAGTTTTTGTAAATATTACTTCAAAGATTGATGTTATTATAAAAATCTATGACCATCAGCCTTCACAGGTTGACTAGAACTTTCATGGAGTTCCTTTCCTGCCGCGTTCGCAGCTCCTTCCCGGAACAGGGAGTAACAAGTTACAATTGTTACACTCTACAGAGGTGTGTTACTTTACCCATGAGAGATCAACTCCTTGTTGCACAACCGGACCTACTTTCCCGTCCACAATTCCATGATGTGGGGCCCAGTAGTTGGTCCAAGCGAATCACTACCTCCTTCGCGACCTCGCATGCCTCCTTGGTGTACACCATGCCCACACATTGAATTATTGCAATGGTTTGTACAAACCTTTAGATGCCAGAACTATCGTGGGACGATGAGGGTTCCCACCCATATTCTGCATATCCTCTACGAATTACCAATTAATATGCACGCTACGAGGATAACAGCCATGACCTGCACATCCGGCTACATGCGAGAGGAAGAAGATACAGCTGACTTCTCTGTCCCATTCCAAATCTCATGGCTAACGCGTAATATACGGCGCTAGAATCACTGATGTCAGGGATTATTAAGTCCCTAATTGATCATCATTGTTGCAAATAGAACCCTAAGTTCTATTTCTCCATTATATCATCACTTAGGATGATATCTATGATTTCTTTATTTGAATAATATTTTATTTCTTTGGAGTATATATGATAACACACAATTTGCAAAAATATTTTGATAAAGACTCTTCAAAGGATATGAGCAAGTGATGAACTTGCCTTGTGATTGCAAGGTAGTGAAGTCTGATGCTTGCACTGGACCTTGAGCTTCTATGTCTATAAAAACATCATTATTGCCCGGTAAGGACAATATTTAAAGAAGCAAAATGATTATGCAAAGTAATGTAATGCATTATTTAATTTTATGTGTATTCTTCCCTATTATTTAAATTATAAGAATTCTTTTTAATAACAAAGAATTTATAAATATTAATTTTTAATATTTATTGAATATTATTTTATTTAATTTCCTTTTATTTGAATTTTATTAATTTAATAATTCCTTTAAGAATTATCATTTAAACACCAAAAATTGTTAGTAAATATTTGTTTAGTATTTTTCTAAAATACTACAATATTAATGTATAATTAAAGTGATTTTTATTTATTTTTATCAATTTTCAATAATTTTTAAAATTTAGTAAGGAATATTTATATTTAAAAATTCTTAATAAAATTTATATGTCTAAAATTTTATTTCTTAATTTATTTGGATAGTTTGGATTATTGTGAATCCAGAAATATTTTATTTTTAATTTTTGGTTTTTTATTTTATTTTATGGAATTTATTTAAATTCAGGGGCATTTTGGTCTTTTCCTATTTATTAAAAATAGCCTTTAGGTAAATGGGCTGCCTGTTTGGTTTATTGGGCCCTTGTGGCCCAATAGGACAGAACCAAAACCACACCCCGAAGGGGTTTTGGCCGATCCGACTCCCCTCTGTCACTCGATCTCACCTCTATCCTCTCCTCCTCGACCCCGTGGTCGATGGCGCCGCCACCGTGCTTGGCTCGCCGCCGTGGTCCTTCCTGGACACTGACGTGATGCAGGGCTAGGTTGTCGACAACACGCTACCCTCCTGTCCAATTCAATTTGGCTTAGGAGCTTTCATGTGGCCAGTCTAGCCTCATCTCGAACCCTAGGGTTTGGGGTGATGCGGGTACTGCCACCGCCGTTGCTGCCGTGGGCTGTGGTGGTGCTCCTCGCCTTCAGGCGAGATTGTGGTCGCTGCCGTGGCGATGTGTGGGTTGCAACTCCCCCTTGGGGGTGCTCCCCATGCCGCCGTGTTCATCGACGACCCTCTGCTTCCTCTTCTAATCTATAGCGAGGACCACATGTGAGTTGATCCTTGGATTTTTCCCTGTGCCTCTACCTCCTCTGAGTTCATATGTGTGTAACTAGTGGCCATTCCTCATTAGGGTTCATCTCTGTTCTAGGGTTCTTCCCTGGTTCTAGGATTCATCCCTATTTGTGCTTGTAAGATGATGGTTTGATTTGGTGGTGATGACTAGTGAAGATTGTGCTTACTGCACTTCAGTTCTTTCTGTCATGATTTGATTATCTGATGATATTCTTGATCTGTTGCTGGTGATTTAGTAGTTTTTCTTAGAACTGGTGACAAATCTTGGTTAAGTTGATGATTTAACTTGGAAACATGGTTAATTAAGTTGAGGCTTGGTGAGTTTCTCTACTGTTAGTACTCCAGTACTGATAGTAGCACTGTCAGTGGAGATGTGCTGATGGAAGTTACTTAGTTTCTTACTGTAACACTTTGCACACATGTAAACCTGATCCTGATTCCTAATTATTCCTTCCAGGACGATGATAGTGATTAATTTAGTGGTTTATTTATGAAAGTTCAATGATTGTTGGCTTGTTTTAGAATTGGTTCTTGCGACACCATCCTAGGATGGCACACAAGTAGTGATTCTACAGCTGGGCTTTTACTTAGCAGTGCATAAGATTGGATGTCTGTTAAAATAAATTGTAATCTTCCTTCTTTAAAAGATTATGCCTATGTGTTATCGCCATATTTTGGCCAAAGAAGGAGATGGGCCGTGATCAAGATGGGCTTGGAAAATGCATATATTCAACGTGTTGTTGGATCGGCCTAGTGCGTGGATTTGGGCTAAATTGCCCGTGTATCTTGTATCATAGTAGGTTTCGTGATAGTTTAGGTTCCGTTTCAGTTTAGGTAAAGATAGAGTTGTAGAGTTATTCCAAAAGTAGAGAGTCTCCGGACTATAAATATGTACCTAAGGTTATTGAGAAAAGGAGGACAATCACGTTCACAACAAACACAATCTCGAGATCGCCACCCCTTGTTCTAGGGTTTCTTTCGGGTAAGTGTCATCTTGCCTAGATCGCATCTCGCGATCTAGGCGATATTACTATCGTTATTTAGTGTTACTCGTCTTTGAAGCCTTGTTGATGACAGTAACACTACTATCGTGGTTCTTCGAGGCTAGCGTCGGTACTTTTCATTATAATTCTTTGATTTACGCTGCCTCTAGTTGTCTCGCTACCTTTGCACCTTTTCCCAAGTGCAAGGGTAGCACCTTATGATCTTTATTCGGTGATTCGATCTTATGGTTGTGCCTTGCTCGCCAAGGTTTAGTTTGATATCTCGTAGTCGGGCCTTACAAATGGGTTGAGCGATCCGAGTGCGTAGGGGCGTGGCTTATTCGCTCTAGAAGTTGTTCGGTAATTGACTTTACGTTGGTTATTAGGCCTCCTCTAGGGTTAATATTCCTCATCTTTTGTACATACCAGGCTCAATTACGTGTAGGGCGTTCGATTACGTGGTGAAAACATTAAACTGTCGTAGATCGATTTAACTTGTAGTGATCAAGCAAAACCCCATGTTATCGTAAATCTAATGCGAGAACCATGGGGCAATCGGCTCTAGGAGCCGATTCTGAGAACACAGGAGCCGGTCACGGCTCGAATTTTATATACTTGTTTACCATGCAGGAAATCAATCGAGCAATCCTTCACCTTCTGACCAGGTATAGGTCGGTGGCATCTCGAACCAAGCCGGCGGCGTCTGCCGGAGTTTTATGGCCGTTGCCGAGGGACCAGGGCCCACCGGATTCAGGAGCCTCCGGCTCTTCGTGTTGCTCGTCGCTGCCCGCGGTGAGTTTTGACAGCAACACATTTCGCACGCCGGTGGGACCTTCAACAACGTCTACATCAACATCCGACGCTGCAATGGAGAAACAGACCGATCACGTCTGACGAGCTTCCTGAAGAGCACAAGGCGAAGTACGACGAGATCAGAAACCTCTTCGAAGCCGATCTCATCGGCTCTTTTGAGAGGACCCGTAAGCATGGCATCAAGTGGAGGGGGTTCTCCCCCGAGGGTGCTCTTGATGAGGTGGACCTGTCTGTTCCTTCGGAGGAGCGCACCAGAGCTCTACGACAGGAAGTCAACTACATGGTGGCTCATTCTCTTCACCGCCATTCTGAAAGCCTGGTGAACGCTTTCGAGCGGGTCGCGGTTCGCGTAGTTCAAGAAATCATGAAACATCAGTACTCTCCGTCGGGGCCTACTTTAGGGACTCACCAGGGAGAAAGACCGCTCCAGACTAGGCCGCAGCTGCCATTCACGCTCGCGGCCCCAGAGCCACCAGGAGCAGCGGCGTACGTCGTCTATAATTTGGGCGACCAGCGACGCCAATTCCTGTTCGAGCCACCTAAGGAAATCCCACACGGATACATATGCACCTACATGCCGGACTGCAACAACCTGCCACGCACCAACCAGATTGCAACGCGAGTTTTACGGCGGGGTTCTGGGCGGGAGCTCGAGGAACGGCGTTTCGAGCAGCGATATGCAGGGTGGACGCCGATAAACAGGCGTGGCTAGCCAAGTACGCCACTGGAACAAGCCATGAGAATCTAGCCCCTGCGGCTCAAACAATGGAGCAAATCCGTACTATCTTGAGAGACCAGTTAAACCGTGCGAAGAAGGACAATCGGCTATTCAAAGCCGTATTCAACGAAGTTTGATCTCGATTCCTGCCACCCAAGTATCGACTCCACAGTTCTCAAGGTTTAGCGGGTCGGAAGGGTCGAGCTCAATCGAGCACGTGGCCGATACGCACAACTAGGCATAATTTCGGCGGATCGGATCGCGTAAGGTTTTTGCGCAATCTCGGCGGGACCGGCTTTTGGGTGGTACACCTCGCTGCCACCTGATTCGATTCAGACCTGGAAGCAACTGGAAGAGCAGTTCCACATCCAATATCATTCAGAGGCTACCGAGGCTGGCATTGCAGACCTGGCACAGGTGCGGCAGAAGCGAGGAGAAATAGTAGCCGAGTACATCCAGCGCTTCAGGATCGTCAAGAACCGATGTTACTCCGCTCGTTTAACTGAGAAGGAAGCAGTCGAACTGGCAGTGTTGGGTCTCTCAGCACCCATCAAGGATCTGGCTTTCCAAGTAGAGTACAACTCATTGGCGCACATGGCCCAGAAACTGACGATGTATGAACAGCGCCACCCTGAGTTATACCATGACAAGTTCAAGCGTCCGATAGGCCTGGTCGATACAGAAGAAGGTGATCCTACGCAAGACCAGGGGGTGGCCGTGGCTGAATGGGCTCGGGGGGCAGACCCCGTGTCCTGCAAATGGGTGAAACAGCAAGGGCCTGCAAAAGGGTTCGACTTCGACGTGAGCAAAGCTGAGCAGATTTTCGATTTACTGCTGAAAGAGAAGCAGCTGAGGTTACCCGAAGGCCACAAAATCCCCACAACTCAGGAAATGAACGGGAGACCATACTGCAAGTGGCATCACTCGTTCACCCACACCACCAATGACTGCAAAGAGCTACGTCGCCAAATCCAAATGGCGATAGAGCAAGGCCGTCTGATCCTTGGGCAGTTCGCCATGAAAGTGGACACAAACCCATTTCCTGGCGTCAACATGGTAGAACTCAGTCGCTCCGCGAGGCGCCAGCTGGATTTTTCGTTCGGTGTTAATATGGCAGGGTCTGGGTACCACCATGACACATACAAAGAGGGAGTTGTCCGCTCTCGGGGCAAAGAAATAAAGGAGGCTGGTCCATGCGACCGGCCCAGCCACAATGACAGGCGGTACTTAACAGAGGAACAAGTGAGGAGAGTGCGGTATCAGAGGCCACATTCTGCCCATCTCCTTAACAAATATGAGCGTCAGTATGACCAACGTCGCCGGCGCAATGGAGACGATAAAGGATATGAGCACCTCGCTAGGGGACCGTCAAAAGAAAAGGAAGGTGCAGAAAAACATTGGGATTGTCCTTTCTTCAAGTACTGCTGGGACGCGGGAATGAGCCGATTGCCTACAGTCGACAACTGCCCGGAGTGTGGACAGCAGAAGGAGGACACGAGGCCAGTTTCAGTATTCAAACGTTTAGGGCCTCCCCACCTCGAGCCACACAGGAGTCCGCTCGAGCAAAGGACCTCGAGAAGCCAAGGGATGACAAGGAAGAAGACAGATATCACCGTCCAAGATGGTGTCGACGGACTCGACATACCCAAAAGCGTAGAGTGCAGCGTAACAGAATTTGGAGGAAGCTGAAGCATGGTATCTCCACGCTTTAAAGAAAGCGCGGCCCGATCTAGCCGTCAAAGTCAGGCAGACCTTGGAAACGGGAGACCGCCTGACAAAGAAAGAGTGGCGCCCCAAACAAATAAAAGCCGATGCACAGACATCGGCTGGTACAAACATGGTGTTCATACTTCCGTCAGAGTTCTGCGTGCCAAGAACCAATGAGCTACCAGTGGCACAGTTCGACTGCGGCCCACGGCCAGTTATTTTTTAGAAGCCACATGAGAAGGGCTACAAACATCTGAAAGCCCTGTACCTGCGAGGTTATATCAATGGGCAACCTGTCAGCAAGATGTTGGTGGACACCGGAGCGGCAGTCAATATCTTGCCGTACTCCATGCTACGACATTTGGGGCGCTCTACTGCAGATCTGATCAAAACCAACGTCACGTTAAGCGACTTCAACGGCCAGTCTTCGGAAACACAAGGCGTACTGAACATGGATCTGACAGTGGGCAGAAAAACCATACCCACGTCATTTTTCGTCGTGAACAGCAAAAGTACCTACGCTGTCTTGCTAGGTAGAGATTGGATTCACGCTAATTGCTGCATTCCGTCCACGATGCACCAGTGCCTCATACAGTGGGACGGAGATGAAGTGGAGGTCATCCATGCAGATGATTCTATCGAGGTTTCCATAGCTGGCATGAACGTCTGGGAAGCAGAAGACCAAGAGCCGATCTCTGGAATTAGTTTAGACGGCTGTGAGCGCATTGAAGCTACAAAAAACGGGGTGAGGCTGGTCTTATCCACTGGCCTGACAGAGTAGAAAAGTCCACAACCATACGTGGTACGGCCGATCCTCGCGATCGGCCACAAAAAATGAAAAGCACCAATCACACGACAAGAGGATCATGCAGTCATGGCAGGGAGACGCCATGCCATTGTAAAACAATAAGGTGTAGACCATCCCTGACTAATGCAAGCAAAAAGGGGGCCGATTCAGGCGATCGGCCCAAATTATTTTTGTTACCCTCACCCACTGTTTGCCCTGTGTTTACCATCGATTTGACAGGTGACGGAAAGCTAGGGTATGGGTTTACATCTGCTGATGAGCTAGAAGAGATCGACATTGGTCCTGGGGATAAGCCACGACCAACATTTATCAGCAAGAAGTTAGACCCGAGTCTGCGGGGTCCGATGATAGCCCTGTTGAAACAATATCCAGACTGCTTCGCCTGGGACTACACAGAGATGCCTGGGTTAGACAGGAGCATTATTGAGCATCGACTCCCGCTTAAAAAAGGATTTCGGCCATTTCAGCAGCGAGCACGACAAATGAAGGCCGAAATTCTGGAAGAAGTCAAAAAAGAGGTCGAGAAAATGTTGACGGCCAAGTTAATCAGGCCATGCAGGTATGCTGAGTGGATTTCTAGTATAGTACCTGTAGAGAAAAAGGGTGGCCGATGGCGTGTTGCCATAGATTTTCGGGATCTAAACAGAGCTACCCCAAAGGATGAGTATCTGATGCCGGTGGCAGAGACGCGTTAACGCAGATGGTCACAAAATCCTGAGCTTCATGGATGGCAATGCCGGTTACAACCAAATTTTTATGGCTCCAGAAGATATACACAAGACGGCGTTCAGAGTCCCAGGCTCAGTGGGGTTGTTCGAGTATGTAGTCATGACGTTCGGACTGAAGAATGCCGGCGCCACTTACCAAAGGGGCATGAATTACATTTTCCATGATCCGATCGGCAAGTTGGTGGAAATTTACATCGATGACGTGGTGGTCAAGTCTGCTTCGTTACGGACACTTGACGATCTTCAGCGTTACGGACCGAACACGAAAATTCAGACTACGGATGAATCCAAAGAAGTGCCTTCGGGTCACGGCCGGTCGTTCTTGGGTTTTGGTCCATGAGCGAGGATTGAGATCGGCCTGAAAAGTCAGGAGGCAGTACGGACAATGAAGCCACCTACCACAAAGAAAGAGCTGCAGTCACTAATCGGCAAGATCAACTTCGTCAGAAGATTCATCTCCAATCTGTCAGGAAGAATAGAACCGTTCATGGGACTGGTGAAAACTAAACCTGACGAGGAATTTCGCTAGGGGGCAGAGCAGCAACGAGCCTTCGACGAGATCAAAGAATATCTGACGAAGCCGCCAGTGTTTGTTCCGCCCCAGCCGGACAGACCATTCTACATTTACTTGTCAGTGGCTGACACGTCCATCGCCTCGGTGGTGGTACAAGTTTATGATGGGCTAGAGCGAGTCGTATTTTACGTAAGCAGAAGGATGCTGGACGCAGAGACAAGGTATCCTGATATCGATAAGTTGTGCCTCTGCCTGTTTTTCACCTGCACCAAGCTGCGCCACATTTTGCTATCAGCAGAGATCATCATCATATGCAAATCAGACGTCATAAAGCACATGTTGTCGGCTCCTATGTTGAAAGGCCGACTGGGCAAATGGATGTTTGCATTATCAGAGTTTGACATCCGGTATCAACCCGCAAAAGCAGTTAAGGGACAGGAGTTGGCCGACCTTATCGCTGAAAGGATCAACACTAACATAGCAGCACTGTCTATAAGAGCATGGGCTATGTTTTTTGATGGATCGGTTTGTGACGATGGCTGCGGCATCGGCATTTTACTCGTGTCGCCCCGGGGGGCAACATTTTCCTTCTCCATCAGATTGTCTACCTCTCGCACCAACAATGTAGCCGAGTACAAGGCGATACGCAAGGGGATGGAGTTACTCCTCGAAGCCGGAGCAGAAGCAGTGGAAATTTTTGGAGACTCCAAGTTGGTGATTTCCCAACTCACGGAGGAATACAAGTGTGAGAGCGAGTCCCTCTTCCCATTATGGTTGCACTGCCGTGAGCTGATGACACAGTTCCGGTACCTAAACTTCACTTGGATCCCGCGGTCGCAGAACATAGAGGCAAATGATCTTGCACAGATGGCTTGAGGCTACAAGGATGTAGTAGAGGGAGCCGATATTCAGGTACAGTTCCTGGAAGCTGACGACTGGAGAGCCGATATCTTCAATTACTTGAAGGATTCGGCTCGGGGGGCACCTAAACGGATAAGGTACAAGGCCATGAAGTATGTGCTTATTGGGGATGACATGTTTCTGAGGACTGGAAGGGTTATTGCTCAAATGTCAGGGACGGCCGAGGCCAATCGGCTCCTACACGAGGTACAGAAGGCGCTGTGGAACTCACCAATCGGCTCACAAGATGAAATGGTTGATCAGGCGATCAGGGTTTTATTGGCCCACCATGCTTGAGGATTGTTTCAACTACTACAAAGGGTGTCAAGCATGTCAGAAATTTGGGAAAATTCAGATGGTACCCGCGTCAGCAATGAACCCCATCATCAAGCCTTGGCCATTCCGAGGTTGGGGCATGGATATGATTGGCAAAATCAATCCTCCATCAAGCAAAGGCCACATGTGGATTTTGGCCATCACTGATTATTTCACTAAATGGGTGGAGGCTGTCCCGATGAAATCAGTAAACTCAAAGGATGTTATCAATTTTGTGAAAGAACATGTCATCCATAGATTCGGGATTCCCCAAACTATCACGACCGATGGGGGTTCGGTCTTTATTTCCCAGGAGTTTAGAAAGTTCTGCGAGGACATGGGGATTAAGCTGATCAGATCATCTCCATACTATGCTCAGGCTAATGGGCAAGCTGAAGCATCCAACCAGAGCCTCATCTAGCTGACCAAGAGAAAAGTCGATGAGCACCCTAGGCGTTGGCACGAGGTTTTGTCAGAGGCATTGTGGGCTTATCGCATGTCATGCCATGGGGCGATTAAAACTTTGCCATATCATCTAGTATATGGACAAGAAGCCGTATTGCCCTGGGAAATTACGGCGGGATCGAGACGTGTCACTTTTCAGGACGATCTAACAACTGAAGAATATGCAACCCTGATGAGTGACAGTGTGGAGGATTTAACTGAGCTCAGGCTGTGGTCGCTTGAGAAGATCAAAGAGAACAAGGCCAAGGTAGCTCATGCATACAACAAGAAAGTGAGGCCAAAGGAATTCCACGTTGGTGATCTGGTATGGTAAGCTGTGTTGCCATTAGGGACTAAGGATGCAACATATGGTAAATGGTCTCCAAATTGGCACGGGCCATACAGGGTTGATCAAGTTTTAAGAGGAAACGCATACATGCTTGAGGAGCTGGACGGCGTGAAATTCCCGGTGGCGGTCAACGGTCAACATCTCAAGAAATATTCCCCAAGCATGTGGGATGATGGACAGTAAAACATGGGAGCCGATACATGAAATCGGCCAGGTAAAAAGCACATGAGATGTTGGACAGTAAAGTATGTGGGGGGCCGATACTGAAAATCGACCGAATAAAAAAATATATATATAATATATAGCCGATGCATGGTCATCGACTCTAGAGGTTCACATATGCTACAAACAGGTGCCAGTGTCCACATACAAGCTACTGAAGAAAACTTCAGTCGCCCTTTTTTGAAGAAGATCGCAGGTTACCGTTTGAGACTAAGAAGTGACCGTTTAGGTTTGCCTGAGCATGTGACCAAGTCGGACCTTGTCAACGTTTTTGGGAAAACCGATATGCATCGACTCTTTGACATGCTGGTGTTGATCGAGTAAACGTAGCAAGGTAAAAGCCGATGCTATATCGGCTTCGAGCATCGACCTATTTTGTTATCGGCAAAATTGGGCGACAAGAGCAATCTTCGGGAGAACGGATTTTCATTTCATTGAAGCTGGTTGCTTACAAAAGGATGATCGATTCTGAAGGGCTTATGACTCTGCCGTTCGCTACTAGTTCCTAATCTAGGCCGAGGTCGCTGCCATTGCCGTCGCCGCCGCCCGTCTTGCGCTATCCTCAACGCCGCTCGCGTCGTCTTCGCCTTCTTCTTTGAAGAAGCCAGGGGCCTCCTCGTCTTCGTCATCGTCGGTGTCCTCGCTGGACCCGCGGAAGTACTTCACCGGTGGTACTCCTCGGAGGAGGTGTCCTCCTCTTCATCCTCCTCCGGAGGAGTCGACGCCCCGTGACATGGCATCGTCGATCTATGCGCCTCGATCCCCATCGGCAGGAATCGCAGGTCTTCTTCGCCGGTCAAGGACGCGTCGTCCTCCGACCAAACGGCAGTCAACCCTCTCGTCCCACCATTGTGGGGCGAGAGTGTATCTGCCGCCATCGGCGGGTGCTCGGCGGCTCTCTCGCTCATTGATTTGGAGGCGTGGGAGGACAGGCCAGAGGAAGCAGAGGAGGCCATGGCGGAGAAAGAGGGTTTTTTCGGCGGAGGAAGAAGGGTTTTTTGGCTGTTGGAGGAAGATGGGGATTGCGAACTGTTTAGATGGATTTAAATAAGGGGAATAGTGGAGAGACGGTTCAATGCCATAGCGGTTTCGAATGTCGCCAAAATCGTCAAATCATGCAATCGCGAAGGAGTTGAGAAGACAGGCATCATGATGAAGGGTGGCGTGGCGATCCTGCTCGCAACGATTCTCCAACGCGCAACCCGATACAAAAAAAAGAGGGGGAAGAAAAAAAAATATCAGCAGAGTGGTTTTGGAATTATCATTGCCAAAACCAGGGGGCATGTGTTATCGCCATATTTTGGCCAAAGAAGGAGATGGGTCGTGATCAAGATGGGCTTGGAAAATGCATATATTCAACGTGTTGTTGGATCGGCCTAGTGCGTGGATTTGGGCTAAATTGCCCGTGTATCTTGTATCATAGTAGGTTTCGTGTTAGTTTAGGTTCCGTTTCAGTTTAGGTAAAGATAGAGTTGTAGAGTTATTCCAAAAGTAGAGAGTCTCCGGACTATAAATATGTACCTAAGGTTATTGATAAAAGGAGGAAAATCACGTTCACAACAAACACAATCTCGGCGCATCGCCACCCCTTGTTCTAGGGTTTCTTTCGGGTAAGTGTCATGCTGCCTAGATCGCATCTCGCGATCTAGGCAGTATTTTTACTTATGCATTATTTAGTGTTACTCGTACTGAAGCCTTGTTGATGACGAGTAACACTACTATCGTGGTTCTTTCGAGGCTAGCGTCGGTACTTTTCATTATAATTCTTTGATTTACGCTGCCTCTAGTTGTCTCGCTACCTTTGCACCTTTTTCCCAAGTGCAAGGGTAGCACCTTGCTTGATCTTTATTCAGCTGATTCGATCTGTTATGGTTGTGCCTTGCTCGCCAAGGTTTAGTTTGATATCTACGTAGTCAGGCCTTACAAATGGGTTGAACGATCCAGTAGTACGTAGGGACGTGGCTTATTCGCTCTAGAGAAGTTGTTCCGGTAATTGACTTTACGTTGGTTATTAGGCCTCCTCTAGGGTTAATATTCCTCATCTTTTGTACATACCAGGCTCAATTACGTGTAGGACGTTCCAGTTACGTGGTGAAAACATTAAGCGTCGAGATCGATTTAACTTGTAGTGATCAAGCAAAACCCCATGTTATCGTAAATCTAATGCAGAACCATGGGGCAATCGGCTCTAGGAGCCGATTTACAGGGAAACCTGGGAGCCGGTCACGGCTCGAATTTTACATATACTTGTTTACCATGCAGGAAATCAATCGGAGCAATCCTTCACCTTCGACGGTATAGGTCGTGGCACGCTCGAACCAAGCCGAGCGTGTCGGAGTTTTATGGCCGTTCGAGGGACCAGGGCCCACCAGCAGTTCTGGGAGCCTCCCGGCTCTTCGTGTTGCTCGTCGCTGCCCGCCGGTGAGTTTTGACAGGCAACACTATGATGCTGGTCTTATGCTTAGGAATTAAATTTCTATCCTATGGCCCTTATAGATATGCTTAAATATCAAGGTTGTTCACTGAACCTTGAATCCTAGTGGGATAAAATGATTGGTTTGCTTGTATCTTAATGTTGGTGCATATAGTTTATAAAATCTGAGGTGCTACTCCATCATGAGATGTGCCCAAATTTTATATGCTATTTGAGAACATTTTGGAATATATGAGTGGTTTATGATTACCAGGACCTATGATGCTGGTCTGAGGTCCTGGTGTATTTGGTAGGGCTACCTACTGGCCTTTATATTTTAAACTTCCTCTATGATAGGTTCACCCCACTTGGGTGATCACTGAGAGGTTTAACTTGTAAAACATCACATGCTTTTATGTTGGACTAAGATGAACAGAATATATGGGTGTTTTATGATACTCACCACACTTGGGTGTTGTTGGGTTGCAAGTGGTGAATATTATGGCTAGCTTGATCTGGTGCCCCTCCTGGTATTTCCAGTTCTTGGACTTGTCCTTGTTCTAGCTCTCCACCTCCTGGTCCTGGTGGCTTGATCTTGTCCTTGCTATCCACCTGATCTACTCCCTCCTTATGTCACCATTTTTGGTGATGTGATCCAGGGTTTTGATTGGTGTGATCTTGCTTGGTTTTGATTTTGTTTAGCTGAGCTGCTGTTCTTGGTGTGTATGAACAAGGAAATGGTGTGGGGATGCCTCCTACGGCTGTGTTGATAGTTTTGTGTGTGTGGAGCTGTTGTTGTGGTGCTGACAGCACACACCATGCAGTTTGGTGTGTGTGCTGCCTGTGTGCCTGCTGCACACCTTGTGGATATGTTGTGATTATGAACTTACTTTTATCTAGTTACATTTTACTTGGCTGGTGAAACTTGCCCCTCCTTGTTGTTGATTTGGCTCACGGCTTGAAATTATGAAAGATATATTCTTTCATATTGGTGAAACTTACCCATTAAAAGATTTACTCAATGATGAACCTTGAACAGTGCAACTCACTGTCAAGTGTGAGAGTAAAATAATTTTAATCCTTAACTTCCTTTCTTTTTAGTTTATGTTTATTTTGCAGGTACCAGACTTGAAGTTCAAGACTTTAGTTTAGGTTTTCTTTTCTTTATAGAATAGTCACTTGTAATATTTCTTTCATTCTTTTGTAATTTTATTTTTATTCTTTTGTATTTTTCTTTTTATTCTTTTGTAATAAAGATTGTACTATTATTCAATAAATAAATGTTCTTTTATTTCCTTTACAATTGTAAAGATTCTTGATTAAGTTACCTTTTGTAACTCATTTATTGAATAAATTAATATTCATTTTATTGATTATTTTCTTTCATTTAAAGTTTGAGTTATTATTTGTTAACTCTTGATTAAATCAAATTACTCAAACTTAATTATAAATTCTTCTATATTATAAATCCAACATTCAAATTCAAATTCAAATTTCATTTCCCAAAACATACTAATCCACAAAGATCATATCAAAGTCTATTACAATCATTCTCCAAGACTATTCCGAATCTTAAAGAGTGAAAGAAACTTTGATCACTTTAGGTTTTTTTATTTGGCGAAAAATTTACCCACATTTTTACAGATGAATGCATGCTATTTCACAGATTCCTAAATCTACCCTTCGTTGGTTCCTAAATGTTGGGATGTTACAGACTTCCCCCCTTAAATTAAACTTCATACCGAAGTTTGTTGAGATGTACCTGAATAGTTCTGGATAGGCTTTTCTTAAATCCTCTTCTTTCTCCCAAGTGGCTTCCCTTTTAGGGTGATGTTCCCACTGTACCTTGCAGTACTTGATTGCCCTATTTCTCAACCTTTTCCAGTTTTCTTCTAAAATTTTATAGGGTTTTTCAACATAGGTCAAGTCTGCTTGTAGTTATATCTCTTGATGTGTGATTGTATCATCTGGAACTTTCAAACATTTACGAAGTTGTGACACATGGAAAACATTATGCACTTGAGACAATCTTGATGGTAACTCTAAAGCATAAGCTATAGTCCTGTTCTGACTCAGTATCTTGAATGGTCCGATATATCTTGGACTCAATTTTCCTTTAACTCCGAACCTTTTAACCCCTTTCATTGGACTTACTTTCAAATATACCATATCTCCCACTTCTGGATGCCATGATCTTTGACTTTGATCAGCTTAACTTTTCTTCCTACTCTGAGCTATTTTCAGTCTATCCCTGATCTTATCAATGAAACTACATAAACATGACATAGGTCATAGGATTATAACTTATAGCATCAAACACCATGTTTACATAGGACGGTACAAAAGTGTGTGGGAGTATGAACCACTGCATACTAGGAGGATTAGGTGATGGAGATGGCGGTGAAGATGGTGAAGAGGGCGGCGGCGACGCCAACAGCAACGCGGGGGACTCGTTCCCCGCCATCAGTATCATGGGGGAGCACTGCCTCTTAGCCCCCTTCCTTCATGGCTTTTTGGGAGCCATCCACCATGGGAGGCAAAAACGTGGCTTTGGTGGCTGCAAATTCATGGGTGGAGGCCTCTCCCACGAATTAGGTTTCCTTCCTTTATATAGCTTCTCGGATTCCCTTCACCCCATCTTGGGTTGTAGTAAATCGAGCCTAGTGGGCCTGTTCGGACTCGGAATCAGCTAAATTTTATGTCTAGAACGATTGTCGCGAAATGTCCTACAACTTTGTAGTTGAAGAGTTTTCCGTTTGACACCGTCTTTGCCCAAATGTTACCATCTTCAAAAAGAGTTAAGAGACAGATTTATGGAAAATCCCAATTTGACTCCAACAAGGGTTCTACTTGTATTCTTGATAATTCCTACACATCAAAGTGTAAAACAAGAACATTGTGCACTTTTGCAACTATTAGTAGGTTAGTCCAAATAACTCATGAACTTTATATAAAAAGGAGTGTCAAAAGCATAATAATAGCATAAAACCATCAAAAATTATAGATACGTTGTGGATGTATCACCACATCATCAACAACCAAACCTGGCGCACATGCCAACCCAAATACTTGAGGCACACCCTCACCAACTGCAGTGATGGCGATCCAAGGGGCTCCCTCAGTCGAGTCAGCCCCCAATTCTTCAGACCAATGATCCGAGGCGAGAAATACCCGGCCAACTTCAAAGCGCCGAAGGAAATTGAGAAGTATGACCCTATGTACGATCCAGCTGTGTGGCTGGTGTTGGAGATATGCCCAAGAGGCAATAATAAAGTGGTTATTATCATATCTTCACACTTATGATAAATGTTTACATACCATGCTATAATTGTATTAACCGGAAACATTAATACTTGTGTGATTTGTAAACTAAAATAAGAGTCCCTAGTAAAGCCTCTTGTTAAACTAGCTTGTTGGTTAATATATGATCATGGTTTCCTGATCATGAACATAGAGATGTTATTAACAACAGGATCATATCATTAGGAGAATGATGTGATGGACATACTCCTATAGATAAGCGTAGCATAAAGATCAAGTCATTTAAATAGTTCAATTGCTATATGCTTTCTGATACATAGTAACCTAATTCCTTCGACCATGAGATCATGCATATCACCTTTACGGATGGATGCTTTGATGACATCAAACACCACACCGTGAATCGGGTGGCTATAAAGGTGGCATTGAGTGTTCGGAAAGTATTGGTTGAGACACATGGATCAAGAGTGGATTTGTCCATCCATATGACGGATAGATATACTCTGGGCCCTCTCGGTGGAATGTCATCCAATTAGCTTGCAAGCATGTGACTGCTCACAAGGGATCACATATCACGAACGAAAAGAGTACTTATCGGTAACGAGGTTGAACTAGGTATGCAGAGATCACGATCATAACCTCGGATAAGTAAACTATCGTGAGACAAAGGGAAATTGGTATCGTATGTAAGTGGTTCATTCGATCAAAGTAATCAGAAATATGTGGGAGCCATATGAATTTCCAGATTCCTCTATTGGTTATTGTTAGGAGAAGTGTCTCGATCATGTCCGCATAATTCACGAACCGTAGGGAGACACACTTAAGGATTGACGTTGTTTGAGTAGTTATGGTATTATGAGAAAGAGACGAATGTTGTTCGGAGTCTCGGATGGGATCCGGATATCACGAGGTGATCCGGAAGGGTCCGAGAATAAGATTCATATAAGGAAAGTCCGTTTGAGTTCGGGAATGATTCCGGTGTTTTCATCGAATGTTCTAGAAGGTTCGGATTGTCCAAGACTGGGGGAGGGTACATGGATGTGTCATTACATATTGAATGATTGAATCATGTACTAAGTGTTCTTGCTGTTCCAAAAACTGAAAGTCAAACGCCAGCTTTGAAAGTCAAAGCTAAAACAGAAACTGTGGAAACAGAAACTGTGGAAACAGAAACTGGGAAACAAGCAAGAGGTGGTTGAACCGAGTTGGGGAGGAGTCCTCCAAGCCGTGGCGCCAACCAAGGCCGACTTGGGAGGGACTCCTCCTTGGCCGCCTCCCACCTATAAAAGGAGGCAGGCCTCCTCCTCTAGACACACAAGTTCCTATCCTCTAATCTCCGGTTTAGAGCCGTTTGGTTTAGAGCTTCTAATTGCTTTAGCCTTCGGTTTAGAGCCTTCTAATTGGTGTGTCTAATCTCTAGACCACTAATAGCTCTCTCTCATACTCCACCATACCGCCCGCTTAAGGCGAAGCCTGGGATCTCCCTCTACTTAGGTACCATCACAGTTGTCTTTGCCGGAATCGCGAGGAGAGTGCTACAACCTCCGCTTCTTTGGAACAAGGGAGAGGAAGGTCTTCGTCAGTACGCGATGTGACCGATTGTGGAAGCGCTGCCGAACGCATGAAGGATCGTCTACACGATCTTGAGATCGGAAAGAGTACGACTACATCACCCACGAGAATCCGCTCTCGTTAAATACTTTGGAATCTTCGAGGTAAGTTATTCCATCGACTCGTTGCTACAATCTAGTAGATAGATCTTGGCTTGTTTGTTTGTATGCGATAGAAATTTTTGTTTTCCATGCTACGAACCCCTACAGTGGTATCGAGCCGTGTCTATATGTAGATCATTGCACGAGTAGAACACAATGGTCATTGTGGCGTTGATGCTTTTATTGTCGATTGCTTCTTGTGTACTTTGCATCTTGCGGTATGTTGGGATGAAGCGGCCCGGGCTAACCTTACATGAGATCGTTCGTGAGACTTTCTCCACGCTTGACATGCAACTTGTGTTGCATAAGTGGCTTTATGGTGCTGTTTCTCCTAGCATAGTTAAGATCCAATTTACAACGGGTGATCTACAATGCTAGTATCAATGTTGTGGTTCTTGTTCGTAAGTTAGAACGACACTTATTGAAAGCCCCAAACCACGTAAAATATGCAAAGAAAGTAGAGGCGTCTAACTTTGTTTTGCAAGGGTGTGCAGTGATGTGATATGGCGATGATTGTGATTATATTTGATGTATGCAATGTTCCTTATTGTAAGTTGGCAACCGGCAGGAGCCATATGGTTGTCTTTAATTTATGTTAATACCCGCGTGTCTATTCAAAGTAGTTGTAATAGTTGAAGCCGGTGGACGACAACCATGGAGAAGCGTCATTGACCTTGATGCAATGCCGGTGATGATGGAGATCATGTTCGTGCTTGAAGATGGAGATCGGAAGCACAAAGAAGAAAGGCCATATCATATCACATATTATTGAATTGCATGTGATGTTAATCCTTTATGCATCTTGTTGTTATCGCCGTATTTTGGCCAAAGACGGAGATGGGCCGTGATCAAGATGGGCTTGGAAGATACGTATATTCAACGTGTTGTTGGATCGGCCTAGTGTGTGGATTTGGGCTAAATTGCCCGTGTATCTTGTATCATAGTAGGTTTCGTTTCAGTTTAGGTTCCGTTTATGTTTAGGTAAAGATAGAGTTGTAGAGTTATTCCAAAAGTAGAGAGTCTCCGGACTATAAATATGTATCTAAGGTTATCGAAAAAGGAGGACAACCACGTTCACAACAAACACAATCTCGGCGCATCGCCACCCTTGTTTCTAGGGTTTCTTTCGTAGTAAGTGCCATCGCCTAGATCGCATCTTGCGATCTAGGCGATCTACTATCGTTACCTGGTTTTACTCGATCAAGCGTTGTTGATGGCGCAGTAATACCATTATCATAGATTTTTGAGGCTAGCATCGGTGCTTTTCATTATTATCGTTGAAGTTATGCTACCTCTAGTTATCTCGCTACCCTTGCACCTTTTCCGAAGTGTAAGGGTAGCATCTTGCTGATCTTTATTTAGTCGATTCGATCTGTTATAGTTGTGCCTTGTTTACCAAGGTTTAGTTTAATATCTACGTAATCAGGCCTTAAACGGGTTGAACGATCCAAAGGTACAGGTGGACGGCTTATTCGTTCTAGAGAAGATTGTTCAGGTAATTGACTTTACGTTGGTTATTAGGCCTCGTCTAGGGTTAATATTCTTCATCTTTTGTACGTACCAGGCTCAATTGCGTGTAGGACGTTCCAGTTACGTGGTGAAAACATTAAACTGTCAGAGATCGATTTAACTTGTAATGATCAAGCAAAACCCATGTTATCATGAATCTAATGCGAACCATGGGGCAATCGGCTCTATGAGCCGATTCTGAAACCCGGGAGCCGGCTCGAATTTTACGATACTTGTTTACCATGCAGAAATCAATCGGAGCAATCCTTCACCTTCGACCAGGTATAGGTCGTGGCACTCGAACCAAGCCAGACGCGTGCCGGAGTTTTTGGGCGTCGCCCGAGGGACCAGTGGCCCACCGGAGCCTCCGGAGCCTCCGTGTTGCTCGTCGCTGCTCGCCGGTGGGTTTTGGCGGCAACACATTCTCGCACGCCCGGTGGGACGTTCAACAACGTCTACATCAACATCCGCTGCGATGGAGAATGACCCGATCACTTACGACGATCTACCCGACGAGCACAAGGCCAAGTATGACGAGATCAAAGCTCTCCTCGAAGAAGACCTCATCGCTTTTGAGAGGACCCGTAAGCATGGCATCGTGGAGGGGTTCTCCCAGGGTGCTCTTGATGAGGTGGATCTGCTCTTCCTTCGAGGAGCGCACTGGGGCTCTCTGGCAGAAGTCAACTACATGGTGGCTTCTCTGACCGCCATTCGGCAGCCTCTTGATGAGGTGGATCATGCTCGCTGAGCGGGTCGCGGTTCGCGTAGTTCGGAGATCATGAAACACCGACTCTCTCCGGGCCTGCTTTAGGGACTCACCAGGAGAAAGACGCCTGCACCAAGCCATACCGCTGCGTTCGCACTTGCAGCTCCGAACCGCCAGAGCAGCGGCTTACGTCGTCTACAAGGCTGGAGGCGACCAGCGATGCCAATTCCTGTTTGAGCCACCTAAGGAGATCCCACACGGATATATATGCGCCACGTCGGATGCAATAACCCGACACGCACCAAACAGATTGCAACCAGGAGTTTTGCGGCGGAGTTCTGGGCGGATCTTCAGCGGCGGCTGGAGCGGCGATGTCCAGGATGGACGCCGACAAACAAAGTGGCTAGCCAAGTATGCCATCGAACAAGTCATGAGAATCTAGCCTACAGCTCAAACAGTGGAGCAAATCGGTACCATCTCGAGGGACGGTTAAACCGTGTCAAGAGAAGGACAATCGGCTATTCAAAGCCGCACCCCAACGAAGTTTGATCTGATTTCGCTACCACCCAAGTATAAGCTCCCCGAGTTCTCAAGGTTCCGGGTCAAGGGTCAAGCTCGATCGAGCACAAGCCGATACCGCACAACTAGGCATGATTTCGGCATCGGATCGATGCGCGTAAGATTTTTTGCGCAATCTCGACAGGACCAGCCTTTGTGTGGTACACCGCTGCCACCGATTCAATTCATACCGAAGCAATCGGAAGAGCAGTTCCACATCCGTAACCATTCGAGGCTACCGAGGTGGCATTGCAGACTGGCGCAGTGTATGGGAGAAATCAGAGCCGAATATATCCAGCGCTTCAGGACCGTCAAGAACCGATGTTACTCGGCTCGTTTAACTGAGAAGGAAGCGGTCGAACTGGCAGTGTTGGGTCTCTCAGCACCCATCAAGGATCAATTGCAGGCTGCATCAAGAAAATTTGCAAGTAGTGGTACCTGGTCCACGGGGATGTCATAGTCAGCATCGAGCTGTTTCAGCAACGGTCCCAGAGCTCTCCTGAAGACGTGAGTCTTCCACATCGACCACCAGTCTTCAAAGCCATCGGTTGATGAGGCAAAGGTGAGGTCGTTGGGAATTGGGATGGTCAGAGCATCAAAGAAGGAATAACACCTTTGGCTGGTGAGAGGATCAGGCAGATCGGCTCTGCTCTCCGTAAGGTGATGGAGAAAGAAGTGGGGAGCTACTTGTCCAAGGCCGAATTGGCGAGCCACTACGACTGGCTGATAGAATTCATACCCAGGTTTGATTATCCTGTTGATGTGCTCATGCCAACTGGAAGGAAACAGGGACGAATAACGGTGGAAAAGAGCTGCCGAGTGCTAGTGTCATCGGCAAAATTGTCCAGCCTGAAGGAGAGTGGATTTTCAAAGTGTTCTGCTTCTTCCATGTAAGGGAAGAAGTTGGGGTTGTCCAGGCCTTGAAAAAAGATACTGAACCATTTAGACGCCTCTTGAGGGGTTTCTTGCTGGCGGTCGATACAAAGCTTGGCCATAGGGTGCATCGATTTGCTTCCTTTAACATCCGGGAAAGTACAACTCGCGAAGGGGAAGTGGGATGTGGTTTTGAAGTACTGGTGAGCCCACAACCGGATGAACCACCAAGGTCCACCTGCTTTGATTGCTATGCTCGAGAACGAACAGACATCAACTGGAGATATCGATAGACCTCTCCAAGGAACAGTTTGCCGATGCCAAGTTGAGTACCTTTGGCCAGTTCGTGGGCCAAGGAAAGATAGTTCTTGGTGGGAGCCAGGGAAGGGCCACAGAAGATGAAATGCTCTAGCCAGAAGTTGAGAAAGGCTGTATGTTCTTTCTCTGAAACAGGGCCCTTTGTTTTCATATGGCGTTGGAGATAAGCACCCCAACTTGTACAGTCTGTTTTAGAAGACAGTTTGTAGGGGACTTTGGTCAGTTTGAAAGCAGAGGGGCTGGGTGATGTAATATCCAGACCAGTGATCATCACCACGTCTAGCAAGGTTGGTGACATAGGGCCATGGCCGAACATAAAACAGTTCAGAGCATCAGACCAGAAATAGCCGATGGTTTTGAGAAGATTCTCGTGTTTCTCAAGAGGAGACAACGATAGATGCAAGGCATCGGCTATTCCCAAAGTTTCCCATTGGGATTGGTAAGCTCTAGCTACCCTACTGAACCAAGAAACCCAATGTTCAGGGGGATTAGGCCAGGCTCGCAAGCAGTCGGCCCAAGAGTTCAGATCTAGGTCTTGGCTTACGAAGGGGATTCTATTTTCTTCGCAAGAAATCAGGTGGGCAGGGCTAGAATCTGTACGAGGGCCAAGACAGAGAGAATTGGGGACAGAAGGATGCGGCAGCAGAATGTCTGAAACCTAGAAAGTTTAATGGTGGAATAAAGGCATTAATTCAGGTGTTCGCCATTAAAATTCTAAACATTGCGTTCAGATTGCGAGGGGTAGGCGTACCTTCAGACCGGAGACCTCTGGATTGGTGTTGGACGATTCTGCCATCTGGTTTACCGGCGGAGATGGATCTGTGCAGATTGAGGATTGAGGGTTCTTGCTGTGAGCTCGATTTGGTCGGTGGACAGTTGGGGATCTAGGTCGCCCTTTTTGAAGAGAGTCGCAGGTTACCGTTTGGGACTAAGAAGTGGCCGTTTAGGTTTGCCTAAGTATGCGGCTGAGTTGACCTTGTCAACAATTTCGGGAAAGCTGATGTGCATCGGCTCGTTGAGTTATAGCTTGGTTGACTGTGAGAACGTAACAAGGTGAAAGCCGATGCGTTGCTATCGGCTCCTGGAGCATCGACTTATTCATGTTATCGACAAAATTGGGGCGGAAGGACAATCTGCGAGAAACGGATTTTTCATTCATTCATTCAAGAGCAGATTGCTTACAAGCGACTGATGGATTACAAAAGGGGACCTACTACTACTACGGCTACTACTACTGATTCCTAATCTAGGCCGAGGTCGTAAATGCTGCCGCCGCCTTGTGCTCTATCCTCGCCACTGCTACGGTCGTCTTCGCCGCCGCCGAAGAAGTCGTGAGGGCCTCGTCCTCGCTGCCGTCGTCCTCGCTGGACCCGTCTGGAAGTACTTCACCGGCTGGTACTCCTGAGGAGGTGTCCTCCTCTTCCTCCTCTTCTTCGAGGAGTCGACGCCGCCCGTGACATGGCGTCATCGCTGCCCGCCTCCGATTCCCCATCGGCGGAACTGCAGGTCCTCCTCGCCCGGTCAGGGACGCATCGTCCTCCGACCAGACAGCGAAGTCCCAACCCCTCTCGTCCCACCATTGTGGGGCGAGAGTGTTGTACGCCGCCATCGGCGGGTGTTCTGGCGTCGGCTCTCGGTCGCTCATCGAGTTGGAGGCGTGGGAAGACACGCCGGAGGAAGCAGAGGAGGCCATGGCAAGAAAGAGGGTTTTTTCGGCGGAGGAAGAAGGGTTTTCTGGCAACTGGAGGAAGATGGGGACTGCGAACTGTTCAGGCTGATTTAAATAAGGGGAATAGTGGAGAGACGGTTCAATGCCATAGCGGTTTCCCAGATTGCACTGCCAAAATCGTCAAATCATGCACTGCGCAGGAGTTGAGAAGACAGGGCATCATGATGAAGGGGTAGCGTGACGATTACGCTACGCCACGATTCCGCCGACGCCACCCGATAAAAAAAAGAGGAGAAGAAGAAAAAAACATTCAGAGTGGTTTTGGAATTATCATTGCCAAAACCAGGGGGGCATGTGTTATCGCCGTATTTTGGCCAAAGACGGAGATGGGCCGTGATCAAGATGGGCTTGGAAGATATGTATATTCAACGTGTTGTTGGATCGGCCTAGTGTGTGGATTTGGGCTAAATTGCCCGTGTATCTTGTATCATAGTAGGTTTCGTTTCAGTTTAGGTTCCTTTTATGTTTAGGTAAAGATAGAGTTGTAGAGTTATTCCAAAAGTAGAGAGTCTCCGGACTATAAATATGTATCTAAGGTTATCGAAAAAGGAGGACAACCACGTTCACAACAAACACAATCTCGGCGCATCGCCACCCCTTGTTTCTAGGGTTTCTTTCGGTAGTAATATGTTGCCTAGATCGCATCTTGCGATCTAGGCGATATCACTTATGCGTTACCTGGTTTTACTCGTACTGAAGCGTTGTTGATGGCGAGTAATACCATTATCATAGATTGTTTGAGGCTAGCATCGGTGCTTTTCATTATTATCGTTGAAGTTATGCTACCTCTAGTTATCTCGCTACCCTTGCACCTTTTCCCGAAGTGTAAGGGTAGCATCTTGCTTGATCTTTATTTAGTCGATTCGATCTGTTATAGTTGTGCCTTGTTTACCAAGGTTTAGTTTAATATCTACGTAATCAGGCCTTACAAACGGGTTGAACGATCCAAGAGTACACGGGACGTGGCTTATTCGTTCTAGAGAAGATTGTTCGGTAATTGACTTTACGTTGGTTATTAGGCCTCTAGGGTTAATATTCTTCATCTTTGTACGCATTCAGGCTCAATTACGTGTAGGACGTTCCAGTTACGTGGTGAAAACATTAAACTGTCGTAGATCGATTTAACTTGTAATGATCAAGCAAAACCCCATGTTAACATGAATCTAATGCAGAACCATGGGGGCAATCGGCTCTATGAGCCGATTTACAGGGAAACCTGGGAGCCGGTCACGGCTCGAATTTTACGTATACTTGTTTACCATGCAGGAAATCAATCAGAGCAATCCTTCACCTTCCTGACCAGGTATAGGTCAGGTGGCACGCCCTCGAACCAAGCCAGGACGTGTGCCGGAGTTTTGCGGGCCGAGGGACCAGGCCCACCAAGATTCCGGAGCCTCCCGGCTCTCCGTGTTGCTCGTCGCTGCTCGCCGGTGGGTTTTGGCAGGCAACACTTGTATTGCTTAGTAGACGACGGTAGCATTATAAGATGATCCCTCATGCACATGAATTTCAAGTCATAAAGTGTTCACCCTTAGTTAGCACCGTTGCTAAAGCTTGTTGTTTCGAAGCACCACGTGATGATCGGGTGTGATAGATTCTACAAGTGTATACAACGTGAGCAAGCCAGATTTGCTCATGCGGAAACTAAGGTTTGATCTTGACGAGCCTAGCATGTACAGACATGGCCTCAGGAACACGGATTACCGAAAGGTAGAGCATGAGTCATATAGTAGATATGATGAACATGTTGATTGTTCGCCATTGAAGCTATATCAACTCTCGTGATGATCGGTTTTGATGTGGTGGATTTGGTTCGTGTGATCACTAAAACTATGTGAGGGATATTGTTTTGAGTGGGAGTTCACCTAGATTAATTTAATTATTAATTAGAACTCAATTTATCATAAACTAAATCAAAGTGAATTTGCATAGTTGTTGTAGTCATTGGCATCCGTTTACCACCTTGCGCTTAGTTATAACTGAGATGATAGAACTATAAAATTCTGGTTAGTTAATTTACGAACTGGTATCGTATTTTTTGAAGTGTTAATCTAAAGTTTAAAAGTCCTATTGCAAACTTTCAGTAAGTTCCGGTTACTCCATGAAGTTTAATAATTAGTATTAAATCAAGAGTAACAATTCCAAGTGTTAGTATATAAGTATCATGTTTGTCTCCATGATTCTTGATATTCAAAGGATTCTCTTAATATCAAGGTTATCTAGGATCTGAAAGAGTTGTTTCAGAAACCATGATGTGTGAAAGATATTGTGATATCTGAAACGAAGTTTTGGTTGCAACGTGATAGAGTATAATATGGCAAAGTTCATGTTCTCATATTTGGATGAGAATTTGCAAAGGGTTGTAGACACTTGTTGTCCTAATCCTCCAAAAGGTTTTGGATAGCAATATTATACTCGTAATTCATCGTTATAAGCTAAAGGTAGTTTGATCATGGACGATTCCATGATAAGGATGAATATTTGATGTAGGTAAAATGTTTACTATACCAAGATATTACTAAAGAAAGGAATTTGAAAGAACACCAAAAACATAATAATGGTGATCTACTTCAAAGTGCAAGTCCAAAGACATTGGTATTTAACTATACACGCTTTGGACTATGTGTCATATGTATGACTCCACTATTGATGTTGATAGATTCTTTCAAACAGAAAAGGAAATATTGAAAGAAAATCTCATAAGTATATGGCAGAAAGGAAAAGACTAGAATTGTTCAGCTTAAGTATATAGATGATATACATGTTATGGCTATATTCTTTGCTTATTAAACAATGTGGTTCTCAAGTATTTGATACTGAATTTGTTGGTGTGAATCGTCATACGAAACAACATAATTCATGAACTACAATGGCCTAAGTAACTAGCAAAAGAATATGTGATGATGGTCATCGAGAACAAATAAAGGGTTATTGTGTTGCTCGTTAAACATCAAAGCTTGCCTTCAAAGATTTGTTTTATCAGGTATTATGAGAACAAAAGGGTTGATCAAATAATTGCCGTAATCCATAAAAGATGGATTCGCAAATCTCATTGGAGACATCACATCCATAAAACTAGTGCTAAATATGTCGAAAGACAAATTGATTGAAAGATCACTTAGGAAGTGACATCGCCGTTTAAATTATACTGAAAAGAAAACATGAAGAAACTCCATGTGGATGGAATTTTGGAGTCTTTTTGATTTTTGATCAAATGACGCTTGTGAAACTTTCCTAGAGATAATTGAAACTTCGTTCATAGGCCAAAAGGGAACGAAAGACTAGCTTATTGGAATTTGTACATATTGTTCTATGAAGTCCATTATGTGTAGTCAAGAGCGATGGATTTTAACTTCATTTGCTTTTTCCGAAATTTTGAGTGAATATATGAATATTTACTTAATAAGGATGAAGTATGAAACATTTGAAAAGTTCAAAGACTTTCAAGATGAAGTGCAAAATCATTGTAACAATAATATAAACAGTTTATGATAAAGATCATAAAGGAAGATATTTGAGTTACAAAGTTTAGCATAATACCTAAGATTTATGGAATCGTTCCGTGGATTTGCATTTCCCGAAACACCATAAGAGTATGGGGCGTTCGAGGTATGTAATTAAACCTTGTTTGACATGGTAAGATCAAAGGTATAATTCATAAAACTGCCATTATATTTTAAAGATTAAAAGCTTTAGAGATTACCGTTTTTCCACTGAAAAGAGCTCCATCATAATCCGTTGAAATGACACCATATGTTATGGTTTGGGATAAAACCCAAGTTCTCCTTTCTTAAACATTGGTATGCTATGCATAAGAAAGATGTTTGCAACCAAAGTCGGATGAACCTGTCTTTGTTAAGTATTCCTCCATAACACCGGAGACAAAAGTGTTTGTCACTTAGAACGTCAAGTTTCTTTTAGAAGGAATTTTTCGTGAAAAGAAAAGTGGGAGGACAATAGAACTTTGATAAGGTTAAAGGAACCTTAGCTATATGTGCAAAGTTGCGCAGCACCGAAAAGTGTTCCGGAGGCAGCAACAATGCTCATGGCTCGCATGCCTCAAAGGTTGTGGTCACGGAGATCTAAGTTCCTATTGAAACAAGTAGATCGGGTAAACAATCAAATACTAAGATTTGAGGGTTGAATCATTATTTGAGAATAATGAACCGACCACATGCAAAGAAGCGATGATGGGCCCTGACTCCGTCAAATGGCTTGAAGCCATAAAATCCGTGATAGTTCCATACACGAGAAATCAAGTTTTGAACTTGAAGGACCCTCGAGAAAGGTGTAAGACCTTACAGTTGTGTTTGGATCTATAAATAAATAGACATGGATGTTTCACATCTATGAAATAGTCGACATGTTGGGAAAGAGTTCACAACAATGTTCAAAGGTTGTATATGACAAGATTTGATCTTTCATAACGATTTTTAGTCTAGACGGATTAATGTAGCAACCACTACATATAATTTGTTATATGGTAGTTGAATAAACAAAACAAGTTCTTCTAATAGAATCGTTACCTAGGACATGTGCATAACACGGTCCATAGGGTTTTGTTAATTCAAAGGATGCTAAAAGCATATGCAAACTTCAATGGTTAAAGTGAGCATAGCGGAGTTGGAATCTTCACTATGATGAAACTGTTAAAGGAGTTTAAAAATTCATTAGAGACAATGAAGATACTTGCATTTGCAAGAAATTAAGTGGGAGCGCTAAGACATGTTTCTAATACATTATGTGGAAGACATATTGTTGATTGGAAATAATGTATCTTTTATTAACACATATTAAGAATTTCATCTCGATGAAAGGCTTAGGCAAAACCCAAATATTTGGCATCAATAGACGCTAATATGGTTGTGCCAGAAGTACATAGACAAGATATTGAATGAGTTCAATATAGAAACTACAAGAAAGGTTCTTGTCACACAGAAAAGATTGAATGAGTTCAATATTGATGATATATTCAAGTGTAATGACACAGGGTAAGTGAAACAAATAATCAAGTATAGATTGATACTTGATGTATGAAATCACAAAGAGTATTTATATCAATCATACTGTGATATGTACAAATCCAGATATGTCCTATGCTCTAAATGTTGTGAGCATATACCGTAATGATTCGTAAGATGATCATTGGACAATAGTAAGGATATTCTTATGATTTTTGGAAGACCTAAGAGCATATTATTTGTAGAAGTGACAAATAGATGGTTAGTTCATTGTAAAAGTACTACATTGATACTAGCTTTGTCACAAAGTACAAATTAAGTCTATCTCAATCTAAACTAAGGGTGGCACAATATAATGGAAAGTGAGTTCCATAATGGATTTGGATGAGTTCCAAAGTTAAGACATTGTGACAGATACTACAACAAAAGGCTAAGTATATGACTGCTATTTTAGCAGCAAAAGAGGGCATTTGTGTCAAGTAGTTTGTTATCAAACTAGGTGTAGTTCACAGTGGGATAATACTATAAAGATATATTGTGCGACAATATTATCAACATGTTTTAACCCCAAAGAGCTAAAGGTCGCACCGAAAGACCAAATTTATACAAAGCCATCTCATTAGAGAATGAGTGATTCGTAGAGACGCAAAGACATGCAATTACACACGGACCTGGAAGTGTCAGATCCGGAGATCAGTTGACCACTAGCAATTGTGTACATACAACACCGGAAAGCCATAGGTGTTATATACACAAAGGTTTGAAACTAGATTATTGACTCTAGTGCAAGTGGGAGACTGTTGGAGATATGCCCAAGAGGCAATAATAAAGTGGTTATTATCATATCTTCACACTTATGATAAATGTTTACATACCATGCTATAATTGTATTAACCGGAAACATTAATACTTGTGTGATTTGTAAACTAAAATAAGAGTCCCTAGTAAAGCCTCTTGTTAAACTAGCTTGTTGGTTAATATATGATCATGGTTTCCTGATCATGAACATAGAGATGTTATTAACAACAGGATCATATCATTACGAGAATGATGTGATGGACATACTCCTATAGATAAGTGTAGCATAAAGATCAAGTCATTTAAATAGTTCAATTGCTATATGCTTTCTGATACATAGTAACCTAATTCCTTCGACCATGAGATCATGCATATCACCTTTACCGGATGGATGCTTTGATGACATCAAACACCACACCGATCGGGTGGCTATAAAGGTGGCATTGAGTGTTCGGAAAGTATTGGTTGAAACACATGGATCAAGAGTGGGATTTGTCCATCCATATGACGGATAGATATACTCTGGGCCCTCTCGGTGGAATGTCATCCAATTAGCTTGCAAGCATGTGAGCTCACAAGGGATCACATATCACGGGAGCGAAAGAGTACTTATCGGTAACGAGGTTGAACTAGGTATGCAGAGATATCGGATCATAACCTCGGATAAGTAAACTATCGTGAGACAAAAGGAAATTGGTATCGTATGTAAGTGGTTCATTCGATCGCAAATTAATCGTAGAAATATGTGGAGCCATATGAATTTCCGATTCCTCTATTGGTTATTGTTCGGAGAAGTGTCTCGATCATGTCCGCATAATTCACGAACCGTAGGGAGACACACTTAAGGATTCGACGTTGTTTGAGTAGTTATGGTATTATGAGAAAGAGACCGAATGTTGTTCGGAGTCTCGGATGGGATCCGGGATATCACGAGGTGATCCGGAATGGTCCGGAGAATAAGATTCATATAAGGAAAGTCCCGTTTGAGTTCGGGAATGATTCCGTGTTTTCATCGGGAATGTTCTAGAAGGTTCGGATTGTCCAAGACTCGGGGAGGGTACATGGATGTGTCATTACATATTGAATGATTGCATCATGTACTAAGTGTTCTTGCTGTTCCAAAACTGAAAAGTCAAACTGCCAGTTTGAAAGTCAAACGGCTAAAACAGGAAACTGTGGAAAACAGGAAACTGTGGGAAACAAGAAACTGTGGGAAACAAGCAAGAGGTGGTTGGAACCGACTTGGGGGAGGAGTCCCTCCAATCCGGTGCGCCAACCAAGGCCGACTTGGGGAGGGACTCCCCTCCCCTTGGCCGCCCCTCCCACCTATAAAAGGAGGGGCAGGGCCTCCTCCTCTAGACACACAAGTTCCTATCCTCTAATCTCCGGTTTAGGGCCGTTTTGGTTTAGAGCTTCTAATTGCTTTAGCCTTCGGTTTAGAGCCTTCTAATTGGTGTGTCTAATCTCTAGACCACTAATAGCTCTCTCTCATACTCCACCATACTCACTCCGGCTTAAGGCGAAGCCCTGCGGGATCTCCCCTCTACTTCCGGTACCACGCCGTTGTGCTGCCGGAATCGCGAGGAGAGTGCTACAACCTCCGCTGCCTACTGGAACAAGGGAGAGGAAGGTCTTCGTCGAGTACCGAACGTGTGACCGGCTGGAAGCGCTAGGAGCCTTTGGAAGGATCGTCTACACGATCTTGAGATCGGAAAGAGTACGACTACATCACCCACGAGAATCTGCTCTCGTTAAATACTTTGGAATCTTCGAGGGTAAGTTATTCCATCGACTCGTTGCTACAATCTAGTTGATAGATCTTGGCTTGTTTGTTTGTATGCGATAGAAATTTTTTGTTTTCCATGCTACGAACCCCTACAGCTGGACACATACCTCATGGCGATGGGAATCGCCAGCCACACTGACCTCCTCGTTGCTCGCTACCTCCCCCTGATGATGGAGTTAGTGACTTGGCAGTGGATCAACACCCCCCCCCAGACAATATCGACTCCTGGGAGGACATGCGTGAGGCATTCATCAGGCACTTAGAGGGCTCCTACACCCGCGCCACCACCATCGAGGACCTGGAGCAATGCGTCTAGAGACCTCGCGAGTCGACCCGCCATTGGGTCCAACGATGGCAGGACCTATGGATCAACACCGCCGGCATCCACCCCAACACGGCGAGACACTGCTTCAAGAACTCATGCCGATACGAGCCATTGGTCGTCAAGATCAAGAGGGTGTGCGAAACGCTCGACAACATCCCCGACCTCCTAGAAATCGCCAAGCGATACGCAGAGGAAGATCCAAACCAGGAAACCGACGACGAGTCGGGTGGGAATTGCCGCCCAAGCGGTCACGACAATGGTAGGCAGCAAGAGTTTCGCTACAGCAAAAGTCGCCTCATCGGCAAGCGCCACAGTGACGGGCGAGTCGACTTCGTCGCCAATGCCGGCTATGCGCCACGCGGCCACAAGAGCTTCTGCCGCGAAGGAGGACAGCACCACGACAGAGGAAACTACCAGGTGAGGCCGAAATTCGACCCCACAGCTCTCCTCAACCAACCCTATGTGTTCCATGGCAGGGAGGGGAAACCCGCCACACACACAACTGTCGTCTGCCACTCTCTGAAGGAGATAGATAAGGCACGGCGAGCAAGGGAGGACCCCGACAACAACCCGCCAAACGGCAGGGCATTCAGCAACAACGTCGGGTCGCTACACACCTTCACCAGTCTCGGCACCAAGCGCAAGAAGAAGGTCCTCTCCTGCTCCGTCTTCATCAATGTGGTGTCTCAGGTCGATGTCCCTCGCTTCCTCAACTGGTCCGAGCAGCGCATCACGTGGAGCCATGAGGACCACTCGCCGCGGATCTTGTTAGCACCGTTGCTAAATCTTGTTGTTTCGAAGCACCACGTGATGATCGGGTGTGTTAGATTCCGCAAGTGTATACAACGTGAGCAAGCCAGATTTGCTCATGCGGAAACTAAGGTTTGATCTTGACGAGCCTAGCATGTAAAAAACATGGTCTCGGAACACGGATCACCGAAAGGTAAAGCATGAATCATATAGTACATATGATGAACATGTCGATTGTTCGCCATTGAAACTATATCAACGCTCGTGATGATCGGTGTTGATGTAGTGGATTTGGTTCGTGTGATCACTAAAACAATGTGAGGGATGTTGTTTTGAGTGGGAGTTCACCTAGATTAACTTTATTATTAATTTGAACTCAATTTGTCATAAACTTTGTCTAAACTATTGCAAATATGTTGTAGATCAATGGCAGCCCCTACCATCAATTTTAATGCGTTCCTAGAGAAAAAAAAGTTGAAAAACAATGGAAGCAACTTCGCGGATTGGTTCCGCAATTTGAGGATTGTCCTCACAGCTGGTAATTTGACCTATGTGTTGGATGCACCGCTGGCTGACCCACCTGCAGCTGATGCTTCCGATGAAGTAAAGAATGTTTACCTCGCTCGGAAGAATCAGTACTCCATAGTTCAGTGTGCTATCTTGTATGGTTTGGAATCGGAGCTTCAGAAAAGGTTTGAGAATTCATACCCATATGATATTGTCGAGGATCTCAAATTGATCTTTGAGACTCATGCGGCAATTGAAAGCTATGAGGCTTCTGAAAAGTTCTTTAACTGCAAGATGGAAGAGGGCAGCTCACCGGTGAGCATGTGCTTAAGATGTCTGGGCACGCAAACAAACTTCAAAGCTTGGGTATAGTGATTCCTAATGCTTTGGGGATTTACCGTGTCCTCAATCACTACCACCAAGTTACAAGAACTTTGTGATGAACTACAACATGCGAGAACATGAACAAGCGGTTGCGGGCTGTTTGCTATGTTAAAGTCTGCAGTGGAGATCAAGAAAAGCGCCAAGTGTTGTTGGTCAATCGGACCACCAAATTCAAGAAAGGCAAGTCTAAGCGAAGGGACACTTCAAGAAGGGTGGTAAGAAAGTTACATGGCCGAAGAAGACCAAGGCTGGACCTAAGCACGATCTTGAGTGCTTTCTGCAAGGAGAAGGTCCTTTGGGCGGAATTGCCCAAAGTACTTGGCGGATTTGAAGAACGGCAACATCAAGAAGAAAGGTATATTTGATATACATGTTATTGATGTGTATCTCACTAGTACTCGTAGTAGTGCCTGGGTATTTGATACTAGTTTGGTTGCTCATATTTGTAACTCGAAACAGGTGCTACAGAATAAACGGAAGCTAGCAAAGAACGAGGTGACGATGCGCGTGGGAAATGGATCAAAGGTTGATGTGATCGCGGTCGGCACGCTACCCTTCATCTACCATCGGGATTAGTTTTATACTTAAATAATTGTTATTTGGTGCCTGCGTTGAGCATGAACATTATATCGAGATCTTGTTTATTGCGAGACGGTTACTTGTTTAAGTCCGAGAATAATGGTTGTTCGATTTATATGAGTAATATGTTTTATGCACATGCACCTTTGATAGATGGTCTATTCTTGTTGAATCTTTATAGTGGAAATACACACATTAATAACATTGAGGCTAAACGTTTGAAATCAAGCAATATTTCGACCTATATGTGGCAATGTCGTCTTGGTCACATTGGAGTGAAGCGTATGAAGAAACACCATTCCGATGGACTTCTTGAATCACTTGATAGATGCGAAGCATGTCTGATGGGTAAAATGACTAAGACTCCATTTTCTGGTATGATGGAGCGAGCTACGGACTTATTAGAAATCATACATACCGATGTGTGTGGTCCAATGAGTGTAGCATCGCGCGGTGGTTATTGTTATGTTCTTACCTTCACGGATGATTTGAGTAGATATGGGTATATATATTTCATGAAACATAAGTCCGAAACTTTCGAGAAGTTTAAGGAGTTTCAAAGTGAGGTAGAGAATCAACGTAACAAGAAGATTAAATTTCTACGTTCTGATCGTGGAGGTGAATATCTAAGTTACGAGTTTGGCGAGCATTTGAAGAAATGCGGAATAATTTCACAATTGACACCGCCGGGAACACCACAGCGTAATGGTGTGTCCGAACATCGTAATCGAACTCTCTTAGATATGGTTCGTTCTATGATGTCACTTACAGATTTACCGCTATCATTTTGGGGTTATGCATTAGAAACAGCATTCACTTTAAATAGGGCACCATCTAAATCCGTTGAAACGACACCGTATGAATTATGGTTTGGGAAGAAACCTAAATTGTCGTTCCTTAAAGTTTGGGGTTGCGAAGCCTATGTAAAGAAGTTACAGCCGGACAAGCTTGAACCCAAAGCGGAAAAATGTGTCTTCATAGGATACCCAAAGGAAACTATTGGGTATACCTTCTATCATAGATCCGAAGGCAAAATCTTCGTTGCCAAGAATGGATCCTTTCTAGAGAAGGAATTTCTCTCGAAAGAAGTGACTGGAAGGAAAGTAGAACTCGACGAGGTTGTCGAACCTTCTCTCGAAATTGCGAATAGCGCAGCACCGGAAGAAGTTCCTGTGATGACTGCACCAATTATAGAGGAAGCTAATGATGATGATCATGAAACTTCGGTTGAAGTTGCTACAGAGCCTCCGAGGTCTACGAGAACTCGTACCACTCCAGATTGGTATGATCCCGTTATGAGTGTCATGTTGGTGGAAAACACCGATGACCCTGAGACATATGAGGAAGCAATGATGAGCCCAGATTCCAATAAATGGCAAGAAGCCATGAAATCCGAGATTGGATCCATGTACGAAAACCAAGTATGGACTTTGGTGGACTTACCGGATGGCCGGAAGGCTGTCGAGAACAAATGGATTTTCAAGAAGAAAACAGATGCTGATGGTAATGTTACTGTCTATAAAGCTCGACTTGTCGCAAAAGGGTTTCGACAAATTCAAGGAGTTGACTACGATGAGACTTTCTCACCAGTAGCGAAGCTAAAGTCTGTGAGGATTATGTTAGCAATCGCTGTATATTATGATTATGAGATATGGCAGATGGATGTCAAAACAGCATTCCTCAATGGAGATATTGATGAAGAGTTGTATATGATGCAACCCAAAGGTTTTGTCAATCCTAAAGATGCTAACAAGGTATGTAAACTTCAACGGTCCATCTATGGATTGAAGCAAGCATCCCGAAGTTGGAATCAACGTTTTGATAAGGTGATCAAAAGTTTTGGTTTTGTACAAACTTATGGAGAAGCTTGTATTTACAAGAAAGTGAGTGGGAGCTCTATAGCATTCTTAATACTATATGTGGATGACATATTGTTGATTGGGAATGATGTAGACCTTCTTAATAGTGTCAAGGAATATTTGAATAATAGTTTTTCAATGAAGGATCTTGGCGAAGCAGATTACATATTAGGCATAAAGATTTATAGAGATAGATCGAAACGCCAAATATCATTGTCACAGAGTACATATTTGGACAAAGTTCTAAAGAGATTTGGAATGGAAGATAGCAAGAAAGGGTTCTTGCCCATGTTGCCCAATATGACCTTGAGTAAAACTCAAAGTCCGACATCGAGAAGATAGAGAAAGGATGAGTAAGACTCCTATGCCTCGACCATAGGATCTCTAATGTATGCCATGCTATGTACTAGACCCGACATTGCATATCTTTAGTTTGACTAGCAGATATCAAAGTGATCCAGGAGTGGATCATTGGACGTGATCAAAAACATCCTTAAGTACTTGAGAAGAACTAAGGATATGGTTCTTTCTTATGGAGGTGATGAACGACTCGTTGTTAATGGTTACACCGATGCTAGTTGGAACACCGATCCGGATGATTCTAAATCACAATCTGGATCGTATTTATTTTGAATGGTGCAGCGATTATTGGAGGAGTGCAAAGCAAAGCGTTGTGGCGAGATCTTCAACTAAATCGGAATACATGGCGCTTGAGGCTTCACAAGAAGCGATATGGATGAAAGAGTTCATTACACGGTGGTGTGGTTCCTAGTCTGTTGGACCCAATGTCTATCTACTGTGATAACATGGGCGCCATAGCTAATGCGCAAGAACCAAGGTCACACAAGAAGCTGAAGCACATCAAGCTACGTTTTCACGCTATTCGAGAACATATCCAAGATGGGGATATAAAGATTTGCAAAGTACACACAGATCTGAATGTGGCGGATCCGTTGACTAAACCTCTCCCGAGGGCAAAACATGACCAGCACCAAACTGCCATGGGTGTTCGGTATATTACCATGTAATCTAGATTAGATGACTCTAGTGCAAGTGGGAGACTGTTGGAGATATGCCCTAGAGGCAATAATAAATGTAGTTATTATTATATCTTTGTGTTTATGATAAATGTTTACATTCATGCTATAATAGTATTAACAAGGAAACATTGATACTTGTGTGATTTGTAAACCTAATTTGAAGTCCCTAGTAAAGCCTCTATATAATACTAGCTTGTTGGTTAATTTATGATCATGGTTTCCCTATCATGAACATTGAGATGTTATTAACAACAAGATCATATCGTTAGGAGAATGATATGATGGACATACTCCTATAGATAAGCGTAGCATAAAGATCAAGTCATTTCAATAGTTCAATTGCTATATGCTTTCTGATACATAGTAACCTAATTCCTTCGACCATGAGATCATGCATATCACCTTTACCGGATGGATGCTTTGATGTCATCAAACACCACCGTGGCGGGTGGCTATAAAGGTGGCATTGAGTGTTCGGAAAGTATTGGTTGAGACACATGGATCAAGAGTGGGATTTGTCCATCCATATGGCGGATAGATATACTACGCAGGCCATCTCGGTGGAATGTCATCCAATTAGCTTGCAAGCATGTGACTGGCTCACAAGGGATCACATATCACGGAGCGAGAAAATAGTACTTATCGGTAACGAGGTTGAACTAGGTATGCGAGATACCGACGATCATAACCTCGGATAAGTAAACTATCGTGAGACAAAGGGAAATTGGTATCGTATGTAAGTGGTTCATTCGATCGCAAAGTAATCGTAGAAATATGTGGGAGCCATATGAATTTCCAGATTCCTCTATTGGTTATTGTTCGGAGAAGTGTCTCGATCATGTCCGCATAATTCACGAACCGTAGGGAGACACACTTAAGGATTCGACGTTGTTTGAGTAGTTATGGTATGATGAGAAAGAGACTGAATGTTGTTCGGAGTCTCGGATGGGATCCGGGATATCACGAGGAGATCCGGAATGGTCCGGAGAATAAGATTCATATAAGGAAAGTCCCGTTTCGGAGTTCGGGAATGATTCCGGTGTTTTCATCGGGAATGTTCTAGAAGGTTCCGGAATGTCCGGCACTCCGGAGGGGAAGGGGTACATGAATGTGTCATTGCAAGTTGGAATGATTGCATCATGTACTAAGTGTCATCGCTGTTCCAAATAAAGGATTAATTCAAATCCTAGTTTGAAAAGTCAAATAGCTAAATTGAAAAGTCAAACGGCTAAATTTGGAAAGTGGAAAAGAGGAGGAAGGGGGAAACCGAGTTGGGGAGGAGTTCCCTCCTCCAACCGGCGGCGCCCCCTCCAAGCCGAGTTGGGGAGGGACTCCTCTCCCTCCCCTTGGCCGCCGGCCCCTCCACCTATATAAGGAGGGGCAGGGCTCCCTCCTAGCACACACAAGTACCTCTCCTCTAAACCCTAGCTTGGCGCCTACCACCATAGCCGCCGCCGCCCCCCTAGGGTTTTGCCCTAGCCGCCGACTTGGGGTGCCCCAAACCCTAGCCGCCGGCTCTAGCATCCCCTCCTTGGTGTGTCTAAACCCTAGAACACCGAGGACTCTCTCATACTCCATCATACTCGCTCCGGCTTAAGGCGAAGCCTGAGATCTCCCTCTACTTGGTACCACGCCGTTGTCTTTGGAATCGCGAGGAGAGTGCTACAACCTCCGCCTGCTTTGGAACAAGGGAGAGGAAGGTCTTCGTCGAGTCGAACGTGTGACCGATCAGGGAGGCCGCTTGGAGCAACGCCGGAAGGATCGTCTACGCGATCTTGAGATCGGGAAGAGTACGACTACATCACCCACGAGAATCCGCTCTCGTTAAACACTTTGGAATCTTCGAGGGTAAGTTATTCCATTGACTCGTTGCTACAATCTAGTAGATAGATCTTGGCTTGTTTGTTTGTATGCGATAGAAATTTTTTGTTTTCCATGCTACGAAACCCTACATTCTTTTCAGATGGGATTCTGGAAAAGAAGTTGCAACTTGTTGGTATGAGTTTCATATCAATCATATTGAGCCATGTGCCAGGATCTCACATACACCCACCCTTATAATATCGACATCCTCGTCGATCAACCACAAGCCAGGAACGTCCCCTCTTGGCACATGTCTGTGCGTCCAGTGCCGGCACATTGCCATGTCGTGTCCACTCCGAGACACACGCACCATGCTACACATGCCCCCAGTCACTTCGGACCAATGGTTGTCACTTCTGGCAGCTCAATAGGATCTCTATACTAACCCCACAGACCAACACTAGTCTTTTTTGAGCACTTTATCCTCACTCATGCACACCCGGTATCCACTTGCCGGTCGGTCACCCATCCTAGAGTTTCTCTAGGCCAAGCACGCTTAACCTTAGAGTTCTTTTCAGATGTACTTCCGAAAAAGAAGTTGCAACTTGTTGGTATGTGTTTCCTATCAATCCTATTGAGCCATGTGCTAGGGTCTCATAATGCACGTCCCCAGTTCAGCGCTCAAGACGACCCCCAACACCTGGCCATTCGTCGTATGCGGCATGAACAAGGTGGGCCCTTCAAGAAGGACCCTCCGGCTATACCCACCTTTTATTCGCAGTCGACAAATTCACCAAGTGGGTGGAAGCCAAGCCAATCTGGAAGTGCAACGGGAAGACCACGGCCAAATTCCTCCGCGAGCTCATCTACCGCTATGGATTCCCGCACAGCATCATCACGGACAACGGCACCAACTTCGGAAAGGACGCCATGAACGAATTCTCGAGGAGCAAAACATACGGCTCGACCTCGCCTCAGTCGCCTACCCGGAGTCCAACGGCCAGGTGGAACGCTCAAATCAAAGCATCCTCCATGGCTTCAAGCCGCAATTAAAAGTTCCCCTTGATCAAACTCCGGGGTGTTGGGTCGAAGATCTCCCCTCCGTCATATGGGGCATCCACACCTCCATCAACCGGTCGACTAGGTTCACGCCCTTCTTCATGGTATACGGCGCTGAAGCCGTCATGCCGACTGACTTGGAGCACGATTCACCCCGGGTCGTCAATTACGCGGAGGCCAACAATGAGCTCGCACGCCAAGACGGGGTCGACCAGCTTGACAAGGCACGCGACCTAGCTCGCTCCCACATGACCATCTATCAGTAGGGCTCTGCCTCTATCACATCCGCTGAGTCCAGACTGGCACCTTCTAGGAAGGCGACCTGGTCCTATGACTGATCTAGGACAAGAAGGGCGTGCGAAGCTCTCCCCCCATGGGAGGGACCATTCTCCATAGGGAGAGTCCTCGGCAACGACGCCTACTACCTCATCGATGTCCGAGGCGACGGATAACTCGACGTCAAGCAGCCATGGAATGTAAATATCCTAAGGAAGTTCTACACGTATAACTCTGAACTATATTCCCCCCGCCATGCAATATAATACATCTGACTCACACAAATTGTGCTTACTCTCCAAGTCTTGTGCCAGTCGCACTCGTAACTACATCAATATGCTACTCACGGAAGTCAACCCTTGGCTGAGTGACTGGCACGTCTAATTAGTGCGGCGCAAGGGCACCGAAAGAATTCGGGCCTTGCGTCATCCACAAACACGCCAACCCGGAGCCCCCGTTAGAGTCTCCCTGCTCTACTGGCCCGCCAGGCCAAGAAAACCGTACACGCTACATACAGCGAACAGTCCTCCACATCCTCGACACAGCGACTCAAACGGTTAAGTACCATGCTCGGGACTCGCCCAAGTCTAAACCCACACGGCTCGGGAACACACCAAGTATGAGAGTGTGCCCCAGACTCGCCACGCGACTGGCTCTCCTAGTCCTCACCTACCTTGGGCATGCGACTAGAACGGCCCAGTACCACGCTCGAGGACTCGCCTAACCGACCCCGCTCGCGTTCGACAAAATGGCTAAGTACAGAGCACCCCTTGAGGTCCCCAAGCGATTGGCTTTCCAAGCCACGGAGAGTCGACCCTAACTAATTAACAGTCTAAAAATAACCAAACATACAAAACGCGAGGTAAACCCCATTAAAGGGCGGACGCGCTCGGGGACTCACTCCACAAACAAATCACAAGTCAAAGTCGAATCGATTCAACATATTCTCATTTCCTAAGCAACAAAATATATTGTTCGCAGGCAAGGATTTTTACAGATCTACTTATATTAATACAAAAGGCCAACTGGGAAATGTTTATTCTGCAGGCTACAAGGTCGACGCGCCGCCACCAACACGGATCCGGATGAAGGGTTCCCACGGATTCGTCGGGTACGTCGTCAGGCTATTTGCCATTGCCGACCGGAATGGTTGCTCCAATTTGAGATTGCGGTGGGCTGGCTCAGGGTCGTTCGGCGCCACCATCGTCTCCTGGTATGACAACAGGTCGCCCATCGCCAGCACCCGCTCAGAGTATGTGGCCGCCTTCACGGTCAGCTTCAAGACCTTGGAGATCTCCACCGAGCCGGTCACAGACAGATACCCGCTGGTGACGCCATTGAGGTAGAAGTCGTCAGGGAAGTGCGCGAGCCCGAGACTTAGCGCAGTAATGGCCCCGTGGTGAAACGCCGACCACACCATGTACTCGACCATCGCTGGTGTCTTCTCAAGATAACGCCATACCTTCGTCAGCTCGCTAGGGATCACCTCGGTAGGCAAGATCTCTTGGGGAACATCAAGAATGCACGTCGCCGAAAGGGAGACCGACTCCACCAGCGTGGACACGCATCGCTTGGCGTCATATGACTGCACCTCAGGGTCTTGGACACATATTTTTCCGGCAAACAACACCAAGTCAGAATCAAAGGAGTACACAACTTCAGCTCCACCTGCCCGAGGACTCGCCAGCGTAGCAACTCGCCCACTCGGGAACCCACCAGCTACTACGACAAAGACTCTATGAAACGCTTACCAAGGAGGGGACGGCAGATCCCCGTGGTGAAGTCCTGAAGAACCGTCAATTGATCCTCAAGACCCGCAACAAGCGCGTTAGAGAGCTTCCGCTCGTTCGCTGCCGCGGCGACAACGTCCTTGGCCCTTTCCTCCGATGAGGTCGCTTCCGCCTTCGCGGCCTTCAGCTCCTTCTCCAGGTCGGCGACCTGCCTCTCCGCGGCGGTCTTTGAAGACCTAGCAGTCTCCAGTTCGGAGAACGAGATGAAACCCTCGCGGGATTTGGCAATGGCAGCAGATTGATCCTCTGCAACGAAAAACCAAATTGAGTTTCCACATGACACAAGCGAAGGAACTGCTCGGGCACTCGAACACCTACCTGCAGTCGCATGAAGCTGCTGGTTCACCTCCTGTAAGGATCGGAGGTCACGCTCTAGGTGCTCCTTCATGTCTAGTCGCTCCGACGACTCACGCTGAAGGCCCTGCGAAGAGGAAACACATGTAAGAGGACACCAAAATTCCTTAAGTGCCTATCCACTGAAATTCAGCGACTAGCAACTTGGGGACTGGACACCAAAACTTCCTAAGTTCCTAGCCGCTGAAATTCAGTACCACTCGGGGACTGGACACCAAAAATTCCTAAGTGCCTAGCCGCTGAAATTCAGAGACCAGCTACTCGGGGACTGGACAACAAAAGAAATAAGAATCCACCCGCTGAAATTCAGCGAGTAGATCCTCGGGACTGGACATACCTGGATAGCTGCGCCAAGCATGTTGTGCAGCTCGACAACGTCAACTGACGACAGCACAAAGGGTGTTCGCCCGCGACGCTGCCCGATGTCCGCGTCTAAAACTTCAGGCATCTAAGGCGACTGCACCACAACTCCCGTGGCGGAGGCCTTCGCCATGAAGCGGGGAAACGTCGCTGCCATTGCCCCTAAGCACTAGTCGCAGGCTCTGACGCCTCAGCCAGCGCGGTCATCTCGCCCGGCTGCGACCCCGCGGCCACTTCGGCCTCCGCGGCCGCGACCACGTTGGCCTTCGCGACCTCGCTCGGCGCATTGGCTGGCTTGTCCACGTATATAACAGATTCATCGCCCTTCTTCTTCTTCGTGCCCTCAGCGGGCGCCTCGGCTTCATCGCCCTTCCTCTTCTTCGAGGGGTCAACCTCCCCTCCCGTGGCGACTGGTGGCACTTTGGCCACCGAAGGATGCCCGGTCTTCTTCATGTCAGTCCTGCAAAAAGACACAATCAGTAACTCAGTCAACGACTATGAAAAACTACTCCAAATCGGTTCGGCGAGAACTTACTTAGTGACTGGGATGAAGCGCAGACCGGTGCGGATGTGCGCTGGCTTCTCCAGCTCCGGGCCTAGTCTGCGACTGAACTGTCTCGAATACGGCTGGATCCCACGACATCGAAGCCTTCTTCGATGACGAGGCCGTGGCCGCAGGGACCTTTCATCTAGTCGACACCGGTGCCTCCTTTGGCGGAGAGGCCTCCACAGTCGGAGCGGCCCCAAGCCCCGAGACCACCGAGAATGGCGGTGCGATTGTCACGAGGGGCGCCTTATCCTCCACCATATCCTCGACTCTAGGGTATGTCGCCTCCGGAGCTTTTGCCGAAGCTTCGGCCTCCGCGTCATTGGCTCCGCTGTCCGACTCAAAGTTGGCTGTCGAACGGGGCAGAGATGCTTCTCTAGGTGCCTTCTTCTTTGCGGGTGACTTCTTCTTCGCTGGCATGGCCACACGCCGTGAGCTATGCTCTTGCGCGTCGCCTTCGTCGCCTTCATGCCCCTCGAGGCTCCGACTGGCCTTGAGTTCGCGTTGCTTCTGCCCGCGGGTCTTCCGAGCCGCGGGCGGAGGTGCGGCAACCTCTACCGCATCATCGTCATCGTTGGAGGATTCTTCGGAATCTTCTCCAACCTCCTCGAAGCTCTCTTCGTTGGCGGGAGGGAGCCAACCTTACAAAACTTCGAACGGCTAAAAAAGATAAGAAAATGTCGATAAACCGCGACTGCACTCCTACGACTGCGAAGTCAGAAAAGACAAACTCACCGTCAGCGCCTGGCGCTTTCCGTTGGCGGTTTACGGGGCGATCCTGGCCTTCGGATTGACGTACTCCACATCAGTGATCTTCCTTAGCGTGGCGGCGTAATCGTCGGCGCTCCAATCGGCCGAGCACGCCTTCGTTGCATCATCCATGCCGATGTACTCATACATCTAGTGGGATCGAATCGCCAGCGGCACCAGCCGCCGTCCGAGCCAGCAGTTGTACAAGTTGATGGTTTCAAGCCCATCTTTCTTGAGCTGACAGGTCTACATCAACATCTCGTCCACGAACATCCTCTGGTCATGGGGGAGCTTGGTCACCTGCAGCCGACGCAGTTCGCTCCTGTAAGTGGTGAACATTAGGAGAGACACCTCGCCGTCCGGTGTCGACTTGTAGACATAGAACCAGTATTTCTTCCATTTTCTGGTAGCCTTCTTTGGCAGCATGAGGTCGAGGAAGGGGGCCTTGTTCTTCGATTGGAATGTGAGGCCACCCGCTGCCAGCATCAGGCCGCCTGCTCTTCACGACTGATGCGCCCGTGGAATAATTCTTACCACGGGGGGAAGTATGGGTGGCACCCCATATAGCACTCGCGCAATGCCACGAAGATGGCGAGCTTCTCGATGCTATGGGGCCCTAGATCTGAGGGCTTGATGGCATAGTAGGCACAGAACTGCCGAAAAATATCAATGTGGGAAACTCGAGCCCCCTCTCGAGGTGGCTGGTGAAGCAAATGAACTCGCTGGCACGAGGATCCGGCTCCGTCTCCCTGACTGTGGGGATCCGCCACTTCGCCTTTCATAGGATCCCTGCATCTTGGAACAATTTCAACGACATTGTGGTGCACTTGGATTTGCCCAACTGCTCCTCCGGAGGCACCATCGGGGGAAGGATCTAGGTTCTCTCGCTCGCTCTGGAAATTCTGGATCAGGAGGAAATGGAAGATTTAAGGATGCGCGGGATCGGGGGAAATGTGAGGAAGACTCGCAAACTCCCATGTCACTCTCCTTATATAAAAGTTGCTTCCCGCCAGTTTCGGAGGAGCTGTTACCCCGCGGTGATTACGCTGATATTACCGTTGGATTAACCAACGGCTAGTTTGACCAGAACGGCGGTTCAACTTCGTCTACTCGACTCGCCGACCCATTTTCCAGAGCCGCGACTCGACTAGTCGCCAAATTGGTGATTCGACTGCTTGTCGATATTGTGACTGGAGATATACGCTGAGGATTCCTTCCTTCATTGGGGGAGTCCACCGCCGATTCGACTGGGCGTCCAAATTGGACCCGTATACTCCGACTGCCAAAGAACACCTACAACGAATCAACGATGGCCTTGGGGACTACTGATGGGGATATGCCGAAGGGGGTATACCCAGCAGGACGTTCCCTACTGGATTCAACTCCCAGTGGGTGGTCCTGCAAGACGGTGACTAGATCGTGACCCAAGAAGGAGCCAGGCGACTGCAAGCTGAAGGCCCAGAAGCATAGCTAGGCCCAGTCGAATTAGGTCAAAACCCTCTGAGTCCTTATCCAACTCAGTTGTAGATATGTAAACCCTAGCGAGTCACCCCTATATAAACCTCCCTAGGTTACCCTTTGTAATCACGTTCCATCATACCCCCCATCGAATCGTCGCCTAGCCGCCAAGCTCGCCACCACTGTAATCTCTCGGTAATACAATCTAGAAGGAGTAGGTCTTTACCCTCTAAGGGGGAGAACCTGGGTAAACCCTTGTGTCTTCGCCCTCATATCACACTGCGGATGGTTGGCCACCTGGTGACTCCTTGATGGCGCCAGAGAACTTGGTGCTTGATGTGGAGTCTTGTTGGGAACCCCAAGAGCAAGGTGTGAAGAGCACAGCAGCAAGTCTTCCCTCTGTTGAGGCCGAGGTTATCGAACCAGAAGGAGGAAGGAAACATCACACAGGTTTTGCAAGAAATGCGGAGACATGCACAACACAAACTCAAGACTTTGCCCCAACGAATCAGTGAGGTTGTCAAGCTCGCCGGTTTGCTGTAATAAAGGATTAAACGTATGGTGTGGAAGGTAATGGTTTGCAGCAAGTAAACAAGTAACAGTGGAAGATATATCAATGGTAAAGATTGGACCGGGGTCCATAGTTCACTAGAGGTGCTCTCCTTAGATAAACAACATGGCATGAAGGGTAAAAAATTATAGCGGGGCAATTGACAGGAACTGAGCAAGGCATAACAATGCAATTACTAGTCAGAAAGATCCTATGAGGTTGATTGGGAAATACAACAATATACATAGACCGCCATCCAGCTGCATCTATGACTAGAAGTCCACCTTCAGGTTATCATCCGAACCCCCTCCAGTATTAAGTTCCAAGCAACAGACAACTGCTTTAAGCAAAGTGTGTAAGGTAAACAGTCCACATGTTCCATGAACAAGAGACCGTTGTTTTCTCCCTAGTAGCAACAGCACATCTACAACCGAAGAGATTTCTGTCACTTTCCTTGGAAACTAGAGGCATGAACCCATTATCGAGCATAAATACCCCCTCTTGGAGTCACTAGCAACTACTTGGCCAAGATAACCACTAGAAACGGAGATCATGCAAGATCACAAACAACACAGACATGATAGAATCATAAAGACAAAACCATTAATCAAACCAACATAATAATCTCAATATCCATCGGATCCCCGCAAACACAACATGCATGATTACAAATTGATTAGATCTTGATCATCAATGGAGCTCATAAGATCCATCTAGCTACTACATGGACCCATAGTCCAAGGTGGAACTACTCACGAATCATACCGGAGAGAAGGCCTCCGGGATGATCTTCCATTCGGCAGGGTGTCGGGAAGAACTTCAGATCCCCCCGATCTAGGGACGATGGTAGCGACGGCTACAGACGGTTTCGTGGATTTCTGATCGGGTACTCAGCGTTTCTGCATCGGGGGCTTCTTATAGGAGAAGGGGCGAGACCGGGATGCGGCCAGGGGCACCAAACCCTAGCTAGGCGCGGTCCCACCTGCCCCTGCCCCTGGGGTGGGTCTGGCTCCCCTGGCTGGCCCCTCCGGCTCTCCTCTAGACTTCTTGTTCCCACGGAAAGTAATTGACTTTGACGTTTGTCCCGTCCAATTCCGAGAATATTTCTTTACTAACTTTTCTGAAACCAAAAACAGCAGAAAACAGGCATCTGGCACTGTTGCAACTTGTTAATAGGTTAGTACCAGAAAACATGTAAAAAGCACCTCAAAGTGTAGACAAGCAAAGCAAAGTAGATACAAAACAAGCATGGAGCATCAAAAATTATAGATACGTTTCCAACGTATCAGCATCCCCAAGCTTAAATCCTGCTCATCCTTGAGTAGGTAAGTGATAAAAAGAATATTTTTTTAGGTGACATGCACCCTCACAATAAAGATCCAACCATTTGCAAGCATTGAAAGCAGGGATCAAAGAATTCTAAACATGTGCATGAAAGATGGAGTTCTAACAATAGGACATAGTAACTATGCATGCAACATGGCAAGTTACAAACAAAGATCATGAATAACATGTATTAAAAAATGTTTGTTTGTTTCACATGCAGAAAACATAGCATAGTGGAAATCAGCGTGTCCCTCGTAGAGTAGCAACAGAATGCATAGGACACCTTCAAAGTTCACAAGGGTGTCTAGAAACAAGTAGCACAAAAGCAAGTAATAACAAAATATGCATCAATTAATAAGCTTTGGAACACTGCACACAGAATGACAATTATGCTCTCTTAATGGTGCCTAAAGGTAGAAAGTGGAGGCTCAATAGTGGTGGAAGAAAGGCCTTTTTGTAAAGGAAGCAGGGATTACAAGTTTCAAAAAGATCTTCCAAAAATTATGGAACTTGTTAGATTTCAGCCCTCATTGCCCCTATCATAAGCATCTTGAAGTGGTTAAGGTTAAAGTGGCAAAGCTGGAGTATATGCTTGACGAAGTATAAGTTGGCAATCTCATGCCCTTTGAATACGAGGGCCACACCTCATGCATACTCAACTTTGGGTCCAGGTAAGTTCTTGTCACTTTAAGTATTTGCATATCATTGAGAACCGCCAACGGGGTACCCCTTGCACATGGTATAGGAGCTTTCCCATAACCAAAATAACAATGCAAGCAGACAATGAGCATCTCAGCAATTCTTCCTATGTACCATGGGAATATGGTGCTTTTTTTCAATCTGTCCTCTTTTCTCAATGTGTCTCTCTCTTTTTTAAGAAGAATCCTTCATAGATGTCACTATGATGATGCTGCAAGTTTCCACCATGATTAGGCATAGCTTAGGCTAGCGGCCCAGGCGTTTCTCTAACACAGGATACAAACTCCATGGAATTACAAGTTCCCTCTTTATTTCACACCGGTGACATCCATAGACAAAAGAACATGATATCAACTGAGTACAGCAAGGTACAAGTGCAATGTTGAAAACGTTCCCCATGACAGCACGGTTCTGCTAATTCCAACTTATAAGTGCAAGAATATACAACAAAGTTGTCACAATGGTTCAAGTTTATTAGGGGTAAAGAATAAAGTGTGCCATCAAGTTCATGAGGGCTTTAATCACTAAGTTTTCACATAACAAATAGTTTTTAATTGGAAGATAGATGAAAACAAGAATATACTTGGAATGGTGTAACACACCATTCATAGGAATTTATAGTGGACACTTGGAATAACTTGGTTTCTTGGGAGTTGGATTCATGAGTAGAACTTACTCATACAAGTGGAGGCTATCAAAAGACTGGGACAACCAACTAAGAGAGCAATAATGGCCAAAATCATGCAGTGCAACAAAGCAAACTAATCAAAGCAAATAGTGGTAGTACAAGTCAAGGACTAAATGATCATAGAGGCTAATGGTGACTTTTCATAGTCATAACATGGTGTGAGCATGTGCCAAGTCAACCCAAGCAAAACATCAAAGGAGAATACCACAATACTATACTTTTGCATGCTAAAACAACGCATAATTTTTTTCAAGGCACACTAAGTAATCCTAATTGTTTGGAACAAGACATGCTTCAGCGATAATTACTAAGCATAATGCTAAAACAAGACCTAGCATGTCATGCTAAAGTCTAAGTCACAGTCAATGCAAGCTCCTCTTGCACTTCAAGCAAGAACTTACTACTCCTTTCCAAACACCAAGCAAACTTATTTGCAAAACAACACATCGAGAAGGGGAGTCCAAACTACTTTATTCAAGAAAACTAAACAAACTAAGAAAAGCAAACGAAAACTAAGAAGCTCCAAGAACAACACAACTGTGCATGAAACAATAAAAACGAAGTGTCTAGACATACCTGAGCTTTTTATTGATGAAGAAGGGGATGCCTTGGGCATCCCCAAGCTTTGACGCTTGTACCTATTGGATATTTCTGTTGGAGATATGCCCAAGAGGCAATAATAAAGTGGTTATTATCATATCTTCACACTTATGATAAATGTTTACATACCATGCTATAATTGTATTAACCGGAAACATTAATACTTGTGTGATTTGTAAACTAAAATAAGAGTCCCTAGTAAAGCCTCTTGTTAAACTAGCTTGTTGGTTAATTTATGATCATGGTTTCCTGATCATGAACATAGAGATGTTATTAACAACAGGATCATATCATTAGGAGAATGATGTGATGGACATACTCCTATAGATAAGCGTAGCATAAAGATCAAGTCATTTCAATAGTTCAATTGCTATATGCTTTCTGATACATAGTAACCTAATTCCTTCGACCATGAGATCATGCATATCACCTTTACCGGATGGATGCTTTGATGTCATCAAACACCACACCGTAACTGGGTGGCTATAAAGGTGGCATTGAGTGTTTGGAAAGTATTGGTTGAAACACATGGATCAAGAGTGGGATTTGTCCATCCATATGACGGATAGATATACTCTGGGCCCTCTCGGTGGAATGTCATCCAATTAGCTTGCAAGCATGTGACTGGCTCACAAGGGATCACATATCACGGGAACGAGAAAAGAGTACTTATCGGTAACGAGGTTGAACTAGGTATGCAGAGATACCGACGATCATAACCTCGGATAAGTAAACTATCGTGAGACAAAGGGAAATTGGTATCGTATGTAAGTGGTTCATTCGATCGCAAAGTAATCATAGAAATATGTGGAAGCCATATGAATTTCCAGATTCCTCTATTGGTTATTGTTCGGAGAAGTGTCTCGATCATGTCCGCATAATTCACGAACCGTAGGGAGACACTTAAGGATTCGACGTTGTTTTGAGTAGTTATGGTATTATGAGAAAGAGACCGAATGTTGTTCGAGTCTCGGATGGGATCCGGATATCACAAGGTGATCCGGAATGGTCCGGAGAATAAGATTCATATAAGGAAAGTCCCGTTTGAGTTCGGGAATGATTCCTGTTTTCATCGAATGTTCTAGAAGGTTCGGATTGTCCGGCACTCAGGAGGGTACATGAATGTGTCATTGAATGATTGCATCATGTACTAAGTGTTCTTGCTGTTCCAAAACTGAAAAGTCAAACGCCGGTTTGAAAGTCAAACGGCTAAACAGAAATGTGGAAAACGAACTGGAAAACAGGAAACTGTGGGAAACAGGAAACTGTGGGAAACAAGCAAGAGGAGGTTGAAACCAACTTGGAGGAGGAGTCCCTCTCCTCTCCAAGCCGGCGACCCACCTAGGCCGAGTTGGGGAGGGACTCCCCTCCCTCCCCTGGCGCGCCACCCCTCCCACCTATAAAAGGAGGGGCAGGGCCTCCTCCTCTACACACAAGTTCCTATCCTCTAATCTCCGGTTTAGAGTCGTTTTGGTTTAGAGCTTCTAATTGCTTTAGCCTGCGGTTTAGAGCCTTCTAATTGGTGTGTCTAATCTCTAGACCACTAATAGCCCTCTCTCATACTCCACCATACTCGCTCCGGCTTAAGGCTGCGGGATCTCCCTCTACTTAGGTACCACGGTTGTCTGCTAGGAATCGCGAGGAGAGTGCTACAACCTCCGCTCTTTGGAACAAGGGAGAGGAAGGTCTTCGAAAGTACCGAACGTGTGACCGATTGCGGAGCGCCGGAGCCTTGCCGGAAGGATCGTCTACGATCTTGAGATCGGAAGAATCGACTACATCACCCACGAATGCTCTCGTTAAACACTTTGGAATCTTCGAGGGTAAGTTATTCCATCGACTCGTTGCTACAATCTAGTAGATAGATCTTGGCTTGTTTGTTTGTATGCGATAGAAAATTTTTGTTTTCCATGCTACGAACCCCTACAATTTCTTGGGGTAACACCATGGTGGCATCACCAAGATTGAGCTTTTGTCCATTCTTCATCTCATTACATCATTCTCTCTTTACACCTAAAATGTTTCCTTCATATAAAACTTCACACAATCTTCATTAGCAACATTACCTTATTCAAAAGATATTAGACCTCTGGCACAGCTTAGGAACAGCCAGTATTTTCACCAAAAACACAAGCTACTGTAGTAACTCCTTCAAAAAGCTCAATTTACCTGAAGAGAACTCAAAAAGGAATCAATAAGAAGCAAATGCAAATAATGGCAGTAATCTGTCAAAACAGACCAGCAGGTAGAAACGAATTTTTAGAACATCTTCTGTTGCTCAAATCAAAAAGTGTTGAACTTACGAAAGTTATCTAACATACTGCGGGATTTATTCGTAAATTTTGAGCTCAATCCGAGTTACATATCCTCCTCACGAATTGTTTTGGTGGAGGACAGAAATCTGTTTTGGGACAGCAACTCCCCAAATCTTACTTTCCTCTCATTAGAGGTCATTCTTGGCACAAAAAGCAAACAAAAAAGGATAAGGAGAGGTCATTACAGAAGTAATAACTTCCAAGACTCAAGGAAACTCTTGGGTTATCTCACAACAAGTACTTTTCTTTAACGCCTTTAAGTTAGGCACAAGAAGCAAGAAGAATCAAGTATTTTCAAATGAAGAATTGCCCCTCTTGTTCCTTCTTTTCTTACCTTTCTTTTTATTCTTAGGGAAGATATGATTGCTTACCAGGGGATTAAAGTGCATGATGCCTTCTCCCACATCTATTACTGCCCCAAGGTGTTTCAGTAGAGATCTTCCAAGTGTGATCTGTCCTTTGGCTACACATTCAATAACAAGATAATCAGTATACACCATTTTCCCTGAAATTTTTGTAAACACACCTTTAGCTATTCTAATGGGCAATATAGTGGCATTGTTGGTAAGAGATATTTCCTCTCCTCCTTCAATAAGCCCCCAAAGACTCAAGGAATCAAAAATATCTTTAGGCATGAGACAAAATTCAGACATGATATCACAGCGAGCATCAAAAAGTGTAGTGTTTATTGAGACTTTAATTGTGGGAAACCAATTTGAAGGCTCAGAATTTATGGGAACATAATCATGGTAATTCCTAAGAGTGTGATAGCAACTATTCATGGCATCAATACTAGTCTCAAGATGGTTCAACCTAGCAAAAATACTTGTGAAAGAGGAATCAAACTTGCCAGGTGTACCATAGATCATGATTAATTTCCTTATAGCATCATAAGCTTCATGCTCGGTACAAAGCAAAAAATATTTTTCCCACAGCATCCAAAGCATATCTATAACGAAGAGCAATACCGTGGTAGAAACTATCAATAACCAATCTGAGGGTTACCTCAGGCTCAGTTTCCCTCTGGAAAATAGAGATTCTAGACCAAGATTCCTTAAAACTTTATTCACTTTTTTGCTTAAAAGTGGATATTTCTACCATAGGGGAAATAAAGGCAGACCCCGACATGGCAGCAACTAGAGCAGGAACTAATTTTTTTGTGTTTTTGAATAACGCAAGCAAAACAACCTAGTCTAATTTTTTTGGGTTTTTTGAAAAGAGGCAAACAAAACCAAGCAAAAGAAACAAAGCAAACTAAAAATGAAGTAAAGAGAAAGGAAGTGGAGGACTCCCCTAGTGAAGACGTCCTTAGCCTCCCCGGCAACGGCGCTAGAAAACTTGTTGGTGACTCCTTGATGGCGCTAGAGAACTTGGTGATTGATGTGGAGTCTTGTTGGGAACCCCAAGAGCAAGGTGTGAAGAGCACAACAGCAAGTCTTCCCTTAGTTGAGACCGAGGTTATCGAACCAGAAAGAGGAAGGAAACGTCACACAGGTGTTGCAAGCAATGCGGAGACCTGCACAACACAAACTCGAGACTTTGCCCCAACGAATCAGTGAGGTTGTCAAGCTCACCGGTTTGCTGTAACAAAGGATTAACCGTATGGTGTGGAAGGTAATGATTTACAGCAAGTAAACAAGTAACATTGGAAGATGTATCAATGGTAAAGATTGGACCGGGGTCCATAGTTCACTAGAGGTGCTCTCCTTAGATAAACAACATGGCATGAAGGGTAAACAAATTACAGCGGGGCAATTGACAGGAACTGAGCAAGGCATAACAATGCAATTACTAGTCAGAAAGATCCTATGAGGTTGATTGGGCAATACAACAATATACATAGACCGCCATCCAGCCGCATCTATGACTAGAAGTCCACCTTCAGGTTATCATCTGAACCCCCTCCAGTATTAAGTTGCAAGCAACAGACAACTGCTTTAAGCAAAGTGTGTAAGGTAAACAGTCCACATGTTCCATGAACAAGAGACCGTTGTTTTCTCCCTAGTAGCAACAGCACATCTACAACCGAAGAGCTTTCTGTCACTTCCCTTGGAAACTAGAGGCATGAACCCACTATCGAGCATAAATACCCCCTCTTGGAGTCACTAGCAACTATTTGGCTTAGATAACCACTAGCAACGGAGAGCATGCAAGATCACAAACAACACAGACATGATAGAATCATAAAGACAAAACCATTAATCAAACCAACATAATAATCTCAATATCCATCGGATCCCCGCAAACACAACATGCATGATTACAAATAGATTAGATCTTGATCATGAACGGAGCTCACAAGATCTATACATGAAAGCACAAAGGAGGAGATACAACCATCTAGCTACTACATGGACCCATAGTCCAAGGTGGAACTAATCACGCATCATACGTAGAGAAGGCCTCGGGATGATCTCCCTCCGTCAGTGGTGGGAAGAACTTGATCCCCCGATCTAGGGACGATGGTGGCGGCGTCTACAGACGGTTTTATGGATTTCTGATCGGGTACTCAGGGTTTCTGCATCGGGGACTTCTTATAGGCGAAGGGGCAAGACCGGGAGGCGGCCAGGGCCACCAAACCCTAGCCAGGCACGGGGCCACCTACCCCCACGCCTGGGGTGGGTCTGGCCCCCCTGGCTGGCCCCTCCAGCTCTCCTCTGGATTCTTGTTCCCCATGGAAAGTAATTGACTTTGACGTTTGTCCCGTCCAATTCCGAGAATATTTCTTTACTAACTTTTCTGAAACCAAAAACAGCAGAAAACGGGCATTTGGCACTGTTGCAACTTGTTAATAGGTTAGTACCAGAAAACATGTAAAAAAGCACCTCAAAGTGTAGACAAGCTAAGAAAAGTAGATACAAAACAAGCATGGAGCATCAAAAATTATAGATACGTTTTCAACGTATCACCGCCCTTGCCCCTCGTTCTACTACTCGCTACCAATCGTATTATCTGCCATGGACATTCCTACGACAGGAGTCACAACTAATATATCAGAAACCACCCATATTTTAGACGATAGGTCCAACTTCTTTCTAAGATTTTTCTTCTTGACAATTTAATGAAATTTTTTCAAACTTGAGCTACACAAGTAATCGCAGTAGATTTCTCTTGAATTAAATGTATTTTGAGAGGTAAATGGGTGCATCTTCTTGCAGTAAACAATATCATCGGTGTGAGTTTCGAACTATGAGGAAACAACATTCAATTCTCAATTTTACGACCTGATGGAGTTCCAAATGGAACGACCAAGGTTGTCAAGGCCATACCGATCAACATCGTAGTTTATGACCTGATGGAGTTCCCGCAGTAGATGGGTGCATCCTGGGGTAGTAAGCATTGTTGACCGTGGGAGTTTTCAGACATATAGTGGATCATGCTTCCTATCTAGCTCAAGGTTTCTAATTTCGGCCGAGATTACCGACATTTCACCGAAATTCAGCCATTTCGGCCAGGACCGGTAAGAGAATTTACCGAACGAAAACTTTCTAAATTTGGGGATTTTTTGTTGAATTATCTAAAATATTTTATATTTGGTAGAATTTTATCTGATACTCTAAATTTTGGTCTAATTTTAGCCAAATTTCGTTTTAAAGTTTAAATTTTGATTCTTGCATTTCATCTGATATTTGAACTAAATTTTCGTCTAATTGCTCTCGAATTAAATGTAATTTCACATCGGTAGATGTGTGCATCTTCTTGTAGTAAACATACCAAGGTTGTCAAGGCCCTATCATGCATGTCGTGGACCGACATGTTTCAAACTTTCTTTCACAGCGGTATATGGCTTCTGGCATCTACCCACCATCGGGGGCTTGGCTTATGTTGGAAACACACTTCATTGTCGTAGTACTATACATAGGAAGGAAACAACTTTGGTCCTTGGCGGCAAAAAGATTCAAAATTTTCACTTGCTTCCCAAACATTGGAAGGGAGAGGTTATTCAAAAGACTGGCCATTCGTAGTAGTACTTCTTATCTTATCGTTTTCGTCCAAAAAAACTATATAGTGTACGAATAACTTTGAACATGGACCGTTGGATCAAGACTGGCAAATCCAAACATTGCTAACCGTTGGATCTTATTTTCCATTCTTAGCATCTAGAAGATTCTATTGATAGTCTTTAGCCCAATGAATGCTTTTGTGCGCAAACCTCAAAACACACTTCATTTCTTAGTTTCAGGGACCTTGTGCTAAATGCATGGACTTGTATGTGATTTTATTTTTTTACGAGGTTCTTGATGTAACTTGTACTTCCACCGACCATGTTAACTGAAGCACCTCGCTTCGGGGGGACCTACGAGAGTTAGCAGAAAATGCAACCTTCCCAATTATCACACAAAGTGGACCACCGTTTCTTATATAATTCCATTTTTCAAGCTTCCTAGCTAACTTCGCATACTTCACTTACTTCTTTGTCGATTCAACGAAATTATGTCAAACTTGAGCTACAAGTTAGCGCGGTAGATTAATTTCTCTTGAATTAAATGTAATTTCAGAGGTAGATGGGTGCGTCTTCTTGTAGCAAATAATGTTGTCAGTGTGAGTTTCGAACTATCTTGAAAGAACATTCTCAATTTCCCGAGTGATGACGAGATTTTTCTTTTCTATAAAGAAATAAAGTCCGAAGAATATGGATCTGAATGCCACAATCCAGCAAGCTTCTAGACATATTAAGTGGACCAACATGTTGTACGTAATTGAGATTTCCATGTTTTATGAGTTTTCAAACTCCCTAGATAACTCTGCCCACCTGAGTGACTTTATGCCGATCTATCAAAATTAGGTCAAATTTTGAACAACGAGTAAATTTTAGGATGCTTTGATAGTTTTACGAAAAAGATTTTCAAGGTACCCATTGGGGGTTCAATTAATATATCAAAAATCACCGAGAGTTTTGACAACAGGTTCAACTTCTAGCTAAGATTATTCATCTTGACAACTTAATGAAATTTGGTCTTAAACTTGAGCTACAAGTAGGCGCGATAGATTGATCTCGGATTAAATGTAATTTCACAGTGGTAGATGGGTGCATCTTCTTGTAGTAACCAATACCGTCGGTCTGAGTTTCCAACTATCAAGAAATAACATTCTAATTTTTCTGAGTGATGACGATCGAGATTGTTCATTTCCGAAAAGAAAGTCTGAAGAATATGGATCTGGATGCCACAAGCCAAGCTATCATATATAGTGGACCGACATGTTTGTACTTTTGATTAATTCTCATGTTTTAGGAGTTTTCAACCTTCGGCCTACCTAACTGTGTCCACTTGAATGACTTTATGTCTATTTACCGAGATTAGGTGAAAATTTTGAACTTCAAGTAAATTGTGAGTTGCTTTGAAAGTTTACGAAAAAGCTTTTGGAAAGTACCCACTAGGGAGTCAGAACTAATATATCAGAAACCACCGAGATTTTAGACGACACGTCCAACTTTTTACTAAGATTTTTCATCTTGACAATTTAACGAAATTTTGTCAAACTTGAGCTACACAAGTAAGCGTGATATTTTTCTCTTGAATTAAATGTATTTTGAGAGGTAAATGGGTGCATCTTCTTGCAATAAACAATGTCATCTGTGTTAGTTTTGAACTATGAGGAAAGAACATTCAATTCTCTATTTTTTCGAGTGAGGAGAACATAGTTCTTTTCCGTAAAGAAAAGTTCAAAGAATATTGGATCTGGATGCCACAAGCCAAGTTTACATACATATATATTGGACCAACATGTTGTACTTATGATTACCATCTTTTATGACTTTTCAAACTTCCTAGCTAACTGATCCCACTTCAAATTTATGTCGATTTATCGAAATTAGGTCAAATTTGAAAATACAAGTAAGTTGTAGGTTGCTTTGAAAGTTTACGAAAAAGCTTTTGGGGTACCCACCATCGGGGGCATAATTAATATATCAATCCACCGAGAGTTTTGACGATGGATTCAACTTCTTGCTAAGATTTCGCATCTTGACAATTTAAAAAAATAAGGTCAAACTTGATCTACCAGTAAGCGCGATAGATTGCTCTTGATTTAAATGTCTTTTAGGAGATTTTTGGGTGCATCTTATTGTATTAAACAATGATGTGGGTGTGGGTTTCCAACTATAAGGAAAGAACATTCTCAATTTTCCGAGTGATGACGAGATTGTTCTTTCCCGTAAAGAAAGTCCGAAGAACATGGATCTGAATACCACAAGCCAAGTTTTTAGACATACATAGTGGACCAACATGTTGTACTTACAATTTTCCATGTTTTATGAGTTCTCAAACTTCCTAGCTAACTCCACCCACTTGAATGACTTTATGCCGACTTATCAAAATTAGGTCAAATTTGACTACCGCTAGTAAATCGTAGGCTGCTCCATTAGTTTTATGAAATGGTGTTTGGAGGTACCCACATCGGATAGTCAATTCATATATCTGAAACCACTGGGGGTTTTGACGACTACTTTGATTTCTTGCTAATGTTTTGCATCTTGGCAATTTTGAACCCCTCTTGAAAACTACCACATGAAATAAAGAAAAAATAAATTAAAAGATTTATGCATGACATGCCCTATCATGCATGTCGTGTGCGCTATATGCCATGAACATGTTAACCATGGGATTTGACGAGTTTTGGAAAAAACAGCTTCGCGGTATTGTTCTTCCATGTATAGACACTATTGGGTTTCAAGCGGAACGACCAAGGTTTATAGATGTACAAAGAACCAAATATACACCCATATTTTATAGCTAGGAGTAAATGTTTTGAGATTTACCTATTATAATTAAATATAATGATGATATGTTATACTTATGTAAATTATGCATGTGTTACGTGCAAGGCACATGCAACTTACTGGTAGTACTAGGAAGAACATGGCTCAGCCACCGGATTGTAAAAGTGAGTATATTGCATGCGGCAATGTTAGTACTATAGGGCAAAACTGAGTACAACCAAATTTTCAGTGTTACTCTCGAGAGTATAACCGAGTACACCTACCTCGCCATAGTTTTAGACATAAGTAAAAAACATGACCATAGTACGCATGTCGCGGTGCACAGGGCGTTATTAGCAGACGCGCGTGGCCGTGGTACACGGTGGTGCAATGAAACGATCGTTCCCTTCACCTTTATTACAGATGCCCTCTCCCTCTCCGCCTCCCTACTCTCAATCACTTAGTAACCGTCTCCACTATCCCATCACCTTCTACAAACCCCTAGGAAAACCCCAACCGCGCCGGCGATGGACAAGAAAGGCGTGTTGGCCATCGTCGCCTCCAAGGTCGCCGGCGAGGAGGTCGTCTTCCTCGAACAGTCCCCCGTCGAGGCATCGCCGTCAGCCGCCGTCCCCGTCCCCGCTAACGGCGTAGCCACCGGTGAGGAGGCCCTCGCTGGTCGCGGGAAGCTCCCGCTCGATTGGGACCCCTACGAGGAGCAGGAGTACATACGCCTAGAGAACCCCTATGACACCAGCATCGTCGACCCATGGTCGGAGGTAACTAATGTTTTCTTCCCTTCCCTTGTTCTCCCCCCATTCCCATCGTTGGATACTAGATCGTTTGTTATTAGGGTTTGGTTGTTTGCATTTTCAATCATTGGACGCTAGATCTTTTTACAAAAGCTAATGCTCTTGTGTTTCTATGAATCTTCATGTTCGTATTTCAATCTTATTTTATTTGTCCTCCGAGTTGTAGTTAAGGAATTCCCTAGTTGGTACTAGCGTCGATCTGTAGTTGGGATCAGTATTTGATTTTGTTTGAGTTTTGGGGATTGGGGAATTTAACCCACCCGCTTCACTTATGAAAATAATCATGGGGTCTCAATCGGTTAATTTATGCAAATAATCAATCCCAATAACCAAAGGTATCTCAATAATGTCTACTATTTTTTCAATGGGTGGATAGTAGCGACATTTGCAGCGACGACGAGTGCAAGCACACCAAGACTCGTCAGGTGTTGAGGAGGCTGAAGTCCGGCCAGTACGACCACTACTTCACCGGCGACGTCTACAGGTGCCCCTTCTGCGAGAGGAGACTCCACGCCACCGACTTCAACCGCCTCGTGAAGCATGTCGAGGACGTGACCACCTGCGGCCACAACGTGAACGTCCACGCCTTCAGAGCCAAGCACAAGGTGCTCGGATTTCACCTCCGCAATCTCTAGAAGGTGGCCATCAAAGAGGGTCGCATGCCCCCGATCAAACCCAAGGAGCAAAACGTCAAGGTAATGGGTAGCAAGAAGTGTAGGAAGCGTCAGAGAGAGGAGGCGGAGGCCAGGAGGTGCCGCTGATCTTGTGTGATGTTGTTGATGTCAAGCAGCTTCTTTTGTATTCCGGTGTTGAACTTGTCTGCTGCTGCTGAGCAGCCGAATTGTCGAACCTTGTTTAGTATTGTACTACATATCCTATGTTATCGTTGCCTATATCTGCTATGTTTACTGAATGTGCTGGTTAGATTTGCTACCAGATTGGGCAAAAACGAGGGCAAAAATGAATAATGAATGATGAAGAGAGAAGCTGCCGCAAAAGAAGGATACGAGAGAGAGGGAGGAGGGGAAGAACATGAGAGGGATGACATGTGGGCCCTAGGTCCATGTCATTTCTTAATTGTGGGCCCATCATGTTAGTTTAGCTGTTAAAACACGAGTAGCCAAAAAATATTTACCTATTTGTAACAGCTCGCCCCAAAAGCGGTGCGTATCCGCAAAAAATCGCAGGGCACTAACCTATTAGCCTGGCCCCAATTGTGTTACTAATAAATGTAATTTACTCGACAAATGTGAGTTCACATCCTTTTCTGAAACATAATAAAACTTATTTATGATATTATTTATAGCTAGTCTATGTGATGAGAGAATACAATCACTAGTGGAAACGAGGTCTTTTGTTGATCCCGAAAAGGGGCTCTAACACCGGTTCTTCTACGAACCGGTGTTAAAGGGGGGGCCATACCAGCGTGGCCCCTATGGCAAAAAAGTAGCCCCCCCTTTAACACCGGTTCGTGCCACAAACCGGTGTTAAAGGTCCCTACACCGATGGCCACATTTCTTTAACCGGTTCGTGGCATGAACCGTGTTAAAGGGGGGCTATATAAGACACCAGCCCACACACCCCACTCTTCCATTCTTTCACATTTTGGAGCCTAGCAAGAGGGTGTGAAGAGTGCTAGTTGTGTTTTTTATATGCACTAGAGGTGTTCGGTGAAATGCCCGAGAGCTCAAAATAAGCTTTCTTGTTGCTCTTTCCGTCTCGGCCGAGGTCGGCAACTATAGTTTCATGTGTCATTGATGTACTATATATATAAATGGTCATCTCCCTATTATTTTTTGATATATACTACATATTAATGCAGACGAATCGGCAATGGATGTACGGTGACCGCCGCACTTCCAGTACATTACGGGCCTCCAAAATTTCATCGTTGTGGCTAATGCAAACCGTGGTCACAATGGTTTTATGTCTGTCCGTGTGTTCCTTTGTCGAACAAGAAAGACTACTCAAATACCAGAACCATTCACGCCCACCCTTGATCCGGTTTCATGCCCAGCTATAATTGTTGGACCAAGCACGGAGAAAAAGGGTTGTGATGGAAGACAACGAAGAAGAAGAGGATGATGAAAACTATCATAATATGTATCCTGAATATGATGATAATGCAACGGAGGTAGATAATGAAGATCAAGAGGGAGCGGATGGGCCCACGATGACGATCTTGGTCGGGCCATTCTTGATGCAAAGGAAGAATGTGAAACTGAAAAGGAGAAGGAGAAGCTGGAGCAGATGTTAAAGGATCACAAAACATTGTTGTATCCAACTTGCGAAGATGGCCACAAAAAGCTAGGTGCCACCTTCGGATTTGCTGCAATGGAAGGCGGAGAATGGTGTTCTTGACAGCATTTTCAAAGTTGTTGGTAAAATGAAGAATCTTCTTCCAAGAAATAATGAGTTGCTGACGGTACATACCAAGCAAAGAAGGTTGTACGCCCTCTAGGATTAGACGTGCGAAGATACATGCTGCATTAATGATCGCATCCTCTACCGCGGTGAGAAGTACGAGAATTTGGATGCATGCCGGTATGCACCTGCATGTATAAGATCGACGAGACGATCTGGCGATGTTGAGGCGAGGCCCCTAGGAAGAAGGTTCCTCCAAGGTTATGTGGTATGCTCGTATAATACCACGGTTAAAACGTCTCTTGAAATAAAGAGCATGCCAAGTTGTTGCGATGGCACATGGAAGACCGTAAGAAAGACGCGATGTTGAGACACTCCCGATGGGTCACAGTGGAGAAAAGTCGGCGAGAGTACCGACTTCCGACGTGACACAAGGAACTTAAGGTTTGGTCTAAAATACGGCATGAATCCTTTTGGTGAGCAGAGCTGATCCACAGACCTGGCTGTGACCCTATGTATCTATTACCTTCCTCCTTGGTTGTGTATGAAGAGGAAGTTCATTATGATGCCGTGCTCATCCAAGGCCCGAGGCAACCCCAGCGACATTGATGTGTACCTAAGGCCATTAGTTGAAGAACTTTTACAATGGGCCAAACCAGGTGTATGTGGGATGAGCACAAAGGGGAGCCATTTGACCTCTGAGCATTGCTTTTCGTAACCATCAATGATTGGCCTGCTCTTAGTAACATTTCAGGCACAAACAAGGGATACAATGCATGCACACACGTTTAGATGATCTGAAAGTGTATACTTGGATAAATGTAAGAAGGTTGTGTACCTAGGGTATCGCCAATTCTTAGAACTGCATCTAGTAAGAAAGAAAGGCAAGCATTTCAAACGTCTGGCAGAACCCCGGAGGAAGCCTGTCCTCCGTACCGGTGAGGAGGTATTTGGTATGGTCAAGGACCTAGAAGTAATCTTTGGAAAAGGTCCTGGCAGTCTATCTGTTCCGAATGACGATGCCGGACACGCGCCCATGTGTAAGAAGCAATCTATATTTTGGGACCTACCCTATTGGAAAGTCTTAGAGGTCCGCTCTTCAATCGACGTTATGCACGTGACGAAGAATGTTTGCGTGAACCTGCTAGGCTTTCTAGGAGTGTATGGGAAGACAAAAGATACACCGGAAGAACGACAGGACCAGCAACGTCTGAAGGCCCCTGAAGAGCCTATGCATCCTAAGAACGAGAAGGGTAAACGATGCCACTTAACTCCTGCCAGCTACGCTCTTACCAAAGCAGAGAAGGAAATCTTTTTGAATGTCGGCGATCAAGGTCCCATCGGCTTCTCGTCGAATATAAAGGAATAATAAATATGGCGAGAAAAATTCCAAAACCTGAAGTCTCATGATCGCCACGTGATTATGACACAATTGCTTCCGATTGCATTGAGGGGATTCTACGAAAATGTTGAGTACCCATTGTGAAGCTATGTGCATTCCTCAATGCAATATCTCGGAAGGTAATCGATCCGGAAAGCCTACCAGGTTACAAACAGATGTGGCCCAATGTCTTGTCGACTTTGAGTTGGTGTTCCCACCATCCTTCTTCAATATTATGACGCATCTCTGGTTCACCTAGTAGAAGAGATTATCATTCGGTCTGTATTTCTACACAATATGTTCCCCTTTGAGAGGTACATGGAGTCTTAAAGAAATATGTTCATAACCGTGCTAGGCGAAGGAAGCATCTCCAAGGGCTATGTGAGAGGAGGTCATTGAGTTACGTGTTGATTTTATTCTGACCTTAAGGCGATTGGTGTTCCGAATCACGACATGAGGGGAGACTGCATGGAAAAGGCACCCTAGGATGTAAAGCAATGATATGTAGGACGGGTATTCTCTCAATCAAGCACACTACGGTTTTACAAAGATCTATCTTGGTTGCCCGTATATCAATAAATACAAGAATTTAATACGCCTCAAACACCGGGCAGTCGATGAATGGATTATAAGTGAACACATGGCGAGTTTTGGCGGTGGTGCAAAGACTTCTCACGAATAACACCACTGTTGGGGATCATTTGTACTTGTTGGCGAGGACACCGTCTTCGATGTATGTACTTTCCAAGGGCGAGATAAATGGGAATACATTTTACACGATAGGCCAAGATAAAAGAGCACCAACCAAAAGTGGTGTCCGCTTCGATGCAGAGAAGACAATGGGCAAAAGACCACGTATTATGGGTTCATAGAGGAGATATGGGAACTTGACTATGGACCTAATTTTAAGGTCCCCTTGTTTCGATGCAAATGGGTCAAGCTAACAGGAGGAGGGGTTGAGGTAGACAAGAATGCGGAATGACAACGGTGGATCTCAACAATCTTATGAAGAACTTAGGCGAACCATTCGTCCTAGCCAATGATGTGGCTCAGGTTTTCTATGTGAAGGACATGTCCTCCAGACCATAAAAAGAAAAAATATGCAAACGAATACATCATATGATGAGCAAAAGCGTCACATAGTTCTTTCAGGGAAAAGAAACATCGTGGGAATCGAGGACAAGACAGACATGTCAGAAGATTATAATAAGTTTGATGAAATTCCGCCCTTCACAGTGAAAAGTGACCCAAGCATTCCGTTAAGTAAAGAAGATGCTCCATGGTTACGTCTGAAGCGATCATAAGGAAGGACATATGCCAAGAAGTTCATGCTCATATTATGTAACTCTAGTTCATGTTTTTAATATTAATACATGTCTTGAGTGTTAGTCATGCTTTGTGGATGGACCGGGACTATGAGAAGAAGTTGTCCCGATTCATACTTACCATTAAGATCTGATCTCCAAACGCGCGCGGTCACATATTAGGGAGTGCCTCTATGACCAGTTTCTTGGAGATGCCGGAGGACTGGGCTCCGTCGGCATCTCCTGGCAACCGTAGTGGTGTCCCTACTCTCGAAAACCATCTTGCAGCTTTGTAACTTCTCTAACTAGATCAATACACACAGGAGCTAACTAATTTCACATATTAGGAGTGCCTCTATGACGATTTCTCGGAGATCTTGGGAGGCTCCGTCGGCATCTCCACGATCGGCTGTAGTGGTGTCCCTGCTCTCGAAGGAGGTAAAGCATAGCCTCAAACTGGCTGGAGGACTCACAAGGATGCCTATTTATAGTACAAGCAGCTCGACATAGTGTTGACACTTACGAAATAATGTCGACACTCACCCCTATTATTAGTTCTGACTCGTGTTTTGTCCCGGGTTGTGTCTCCAACCGGGTCGAAAGGTTCATCTTTAGTCCCGGTTGGTGTCTCCAACCGGGACTAAAGGTTCATCTTTAGTCCTGGTTGGTGACACCATCCGGGACAAGGTACACGCCGCACGACATAATGTCGACACTCACCCCTATTATTAGTGCTGACTCGTGTTTTGTCCCGGTTGGTGTCTCCAACCGGGACTAAAGGTTCATCACGCCATTTTTTCCCGCCATTTTTCTTCCCGCCAGATCTTCTTCCCGCCATTTTTCTTCCCGCCAGTTCTTCCCGCTAGTTCACTATATATATATATATGTAGGGGTTGGCCTCCATTGTCATTGCACATCTCTAGACTCATATCTGCAACCTCATCACTCTTTCCCATGGCTTCCACCGTAGCACTAACCTTGAGGCGAGGCGCTTACGCCTCGAACTACCCCTGCCAGACTCTGTCCCGTCGGTTTGGATCTTTGGCGTCGGGCGTGCAGTTCCTCCTGTCCCTCTAGGTGTGGCGCCGGATGACCATCACGAACCACTACTACTTGAGCTCACGCCGGAGCGGAGGAATCCCGGATGGCATCCCGACTATTTCCCTACTTGGGAAGCCTTCTTCGTGGATTGGCATGAGAGGCGCTGTGAGCACGCGAGGACGGCCACCTCCTCCTAACTTCAACGAGGCCGGCCGGGCTATGGTGGCAGTCGGACTCTCCAGCGTCATGGCCTATGACATCGCCGCCAACTCTAACCCCGTCTGCGCTACCCTCAAGTCCACGCGCTACCCTCAAGTCCAGCCCACGCGTACTCTAGAGGTTCAATTCTGGCGACCCGACGGCAGCGATGATGACGGCGGCAGTACGACTCTGATGGGCAGTATTACAGTGTGGCGAGCATGTGAATCACTCCAACATTCGAAACAAGTTCGGCGATTGTTACTTAATCGGCCATGTATCTTAATTTTCAGTTCTTTTATGTATCTTAATTTTCAGTTCGATTCCGATTGTTACTTAATCTGGCCATGTATCTTAATTTTCAGTTCTTTTATGTATCTTAATTTTCAGTTCGATTCGGCTTTATGTAGCATCTCAAAATGACCTATCTCATTCGAGGTTTCTTGGCTTTGGTCAAATGACCAATGTTATGGCTAGAATCAAGGCATAGTTTGTGATAATATGGCCATATTGTGCATACATGTGCATCATGGCATGGCAAACAATGTTGCAAGAGGAAGTTTTCCTTTTATCGCACCAAAAGGCATTTTCCATTTTCATAAAAAAAAACGACGGTTTTATGAAGCAACCACCAAATGGCTAATTCAAAAACCACCAACACATTTTACAAAATACTAGACCACCTTATATGCACAATGTACAGGGGGGGATGAAACTTTTCCGTCCACCTCTGGTGAAAAAGACAAATTCCTACCGAATCGGCAGGAAGTGGGTCACATATGAACTACAAGTACATGATACGATGCTCATGATTTTTTACAAAACTCATTTTTAGGTTCACAATATGCTATTTTATCAAAAAACAATGCAAGTTGAGCGAGGCTTGGTGAGATTCAAGTGTATACAAAAGATGCGACATTTAAATATCCAATCAATTCAAAAATGTTAATACAAAAGATGCGGCATTAAAATATGATTTGATCTAACCAAAATCATTTTTTAGATGCTTAATATTTCTTATGTTCAAAGTTTTAGGATTTAACAATTTATTTTTGTTTGAATTGAATAATCAAAATTTATATGTAAGTGTTTTAATTATTTTGAAAATTTTCATGTAAAGTAAATATAAAATGATTTACATGAATGGATAGATATTATTTTTCTGAAAATTATGATATATTATTCATATTTTTCTGAGTTGAAATGAAAAAGATATGAATTTTCTAAATTCATATCATATTTTTTGAATTAAAAATGCCCCTTTAATGCATGAAATAAATGCCCCCCTTTAACACCGGTTCCAGACAGGAACCGGTGTTAAAGGGGGGGCATTTATTTCGTTTCCCGCGCGCACCACCCCCCCCCTTTAACACCGGTTCGGGGCTGGAACCGGTGTTAAAGGGTAATATCATCTGTGGCACGAATTCCCTTGAACACCGGTTCCAGCCCCGAACCGGTGTTAAAGGGGGGGTATTAAATGTGCCATCCCCTTTGCTCCTTTCTTCCCCCCAGAGCCAGATCGCCACCGCCCAGAGCCAACCCCTCGCTTGCCGCCATCGCCACCGAAGCCTCCGGCCCTGCCGCCGCCCTCCACAGCGTCTGCGCCACCGCCTGCGCATACCGCCGGCGACCGCCACACGCCATCAGCGCCACCGAAGCCGACGACGACGCCGGCGCCTACAAGAACCCCGACACCGTGGTGAGCTAGCGGACCGCGCCTGGTCGTCCCCTCTGTTTCCTCCCCTTCTCTGTTTCCTCCCCTTCTCTGTTTCGTCGCCGGCGCCCCCCTTTGCAGGCTGCGCTCTGCCACGTCGCCGGCCGCCTCTACCCGGTCCTCTGTCCGCCGTTGCAGCTGCCCGTCGTCGCGCATCTGCAGGCCGTCATCGAGCCCTGCAGACGCTGTTGCCTCCCCGTGCTCGCCCCCGAGCAGTTCCTCGCCGGAGCCGGCCTCCCCACGCGAGCTCTCTCGCGAGCGCGTCCACGGATTGGGGCCCTCCGAACAGATGTACCAAGATGAAATCGAACCCCTCCGAACAGATGTACCAAGATGAAATCGAACAAGCTTTGTAGAAAGTATGATTTCAAACCATTGTACTTATTAGTAGTAGCTAGGATCAAATCGGACACGAAGACATCTTTGACGTGGTAGCTCGCGTCATCGGGTGTGGCGGGCAGGAGCGGCTACGCGAGCGCGTCCACGGATTGGGGCCAATGACAGGGAAGTGGAGGGGATGGGTCAGGGAGGCGGATTCGTCGGGGAGGCCCAGGGCCCAGGCGCGGTACGGGGACGGCCTCCCCTCTCGGCTGCGGGGGCGGCCTAGGTGGGGTGCAAGCTCCGATGGTGGCCATGGGGTGCAAGCTCGCGATGCGGCCTAGGTGGGGTGCTAGCTCCGATGTGGCATCCCCCCTCGGTCTGGGGCCTATCTTGGGGACATCCCCTCCACATTGTATCTGTTCTGCCAAGTTGTTTTCCGTCTCTATAATGTTTGCCTCGGCCTCCTCTTTCGAACAACGCCCATTTTAGGTAGGCCGCATCACGCTACCTCGCGCTCCCTAGGTCGCTCTCCAACGCCGCCAGCCTCCGGTCAGCCACTGTAGCTAGCCCCTCTCATATGCATCCGGGATTTCTCCGAATTAGGGTTTGGACCCCTCGGAACTCGTTTAAAATGATCAAGCATCCTTAGGGTTTTAATTTCATTTGTGTATTTTTGTATGAATAATATGTATATTTGTCTATGAATCCAAGTCCACTTGAATGTTTACACTCTTACTCTAGATAATATTATTGTTTTAGAAACTATGGATCCACTTAGTAGAAACCTTGAAGAAGAAGAAATAATGGAGAACATTATTGATGAGGACACCTCACAATATCTGAACTTGGAGGGACATGATGACGACAGCTCAAGTACTAGTCATGGAGAAGATGAAGACTCGGTGAAGCAAATTTAATGGTTACAAAGTCCGGCGAGGTATATGCATTGATTAAGCCTCTACTGACTTCCACAAACAATCTTCTTCTACATGTATTAATTAACGCTTCTTTCTTCTTTTAGCCCTCTGGATCGACCAGCCAGCAACCATCTTCTTCTATGAAAAAGAGCAAGCGGGGCGCGAGCCAGCGGTTGAAAGATCGTGCAAAGTTCACGATCGAAGCAGTCCGTGTTGATGGCAGGCCGATGGAGCCCAAGAAGGCCGCAGAAAAATTTGTACGTCAGGCTGGAGTTCTTGTTAGGGACCAAATCCCAATCACAATTGAAAATTGGAATAAGCCAAAGAAGGGTGAAGGTACCTTTGTCGATGACAGATCCAAAGAAACGCTTTGGAATTCGTTGTTGGTAAATTTCACCCTTCCGCCAGAGGAGGATGAAAACAACCCGGTTATAAAGGAAAAGGTCAAAGAGTGGACTCTAAAGAAGATGGCTGACGCTTTCCATGAATCGAAGACAAAATTGAACAAATTTGTCAAATCGCGAGACTCAAATTTGAAGACGCATATTATGCGAAGATAAGACCTCAACGCCCGAATTTGAGACATATAAAAAGTGCTATAGCTAAAAGAGGTCGAAACCAATACGCTTAATGCCCCAAGAAGGAATATCACCAGGAGGGGGTCGGTGGCTACATATCTCGAGAGGCCTAAGTGGGAGGCTGAGAAGGCCTCGCGAGAGGATCACACCCAGACGGATGGGTGGGACCTACGTGCAAAGACTTGGTTCTACGGAATCGGGCAAGGTTGGACCCGAAACAGGATTGTGTATCTTCCCAACCATCCTTGCCAAACCCGTCCTGAACTCATCAAGGCATACGAGGAAACATCCGCCAGACCTTCCATCCCGACAGAGAATGACCAGCTCACACGCGCCATCGGTAAAAAGAACACCTGGACATGCACGAGGCACGGGGGTATGGCGTGGAAGGATGGGTTTGCCGATCGCGACTCTTACAGATGGCGCGTAAAAGAAAAAAGCGTCTGAGCGGATGACACAGATAGAACATGCACTTGCGGCGTTGCGCAAGTGAATGCACAATGAGCCATCAAGCTACGGCCCATCTCGTGACACGAAGAGCCTGCATTGGAAGCTGCCAGCTGCCTGACTGCGTGGAAAAGCGGTGTGGCTTCCACGGAGAACGCAGCACGCTTGAAATGACGGGTCCTCGATACCCGTGGATGAGATCACGGAGAGCGAATGCTGAGCTGCATGTGAGATTAATGGGCTTATCCATTAAGGTGGTATCGGCTATGCCTTACCTCCTATAGCTGGTGGAACTTACCACCGCCGACCGATTCCAGATGGCTATGCTATTGTCGGGGTGGATGAGGTTGTGAAGGAATATGAGGAAGCACCTTGACCATGCTACGGTGAAGGGAAACTCAACTCAAATTTGCGTGAAAACAACCATTCTTTGGAAGAAGGAACACATTGTGCTTCCAAATTGGAGGTCATGGCACCCCTCCGTCTTCGTCGTGATCGAGCCTTCAGCTATCTCTCTGCGGCAGCCATCTCCGGCTGAAGCCATCTCCGCCCGTCACCATCTCTGCTTGGCAGCCATCTCCGTCGGCCATCTCTGCTGGCAGCCATCTCCGGCCAGCAGCCATCTCCGGTCTTGACCATCTCCTCGGTGTAAGCGGAAGAGCACCGCCACGAGGAGCATCGGTACCGCCACAAAGAAATCCATGAAGAAACGTCGCCAAAGAGTTCAAAAAACTACGTCCCGCAGCCTTCCGCCAAGCCATTGCCGGTTTTACCGTGGAATCGCAGCGACGAGGAGACCAATAGGATCTCGGAAGAACAGGTCAAGAAATTCTTTGCACCTAGACGGGCCGAGCCAAAGGAGAAAATAGATCCGGCGGTGGTGGAGAAGTTTTACAATAATCTTTTGAAACCTGAAACCCCACTTGTGCCGGACTACGAGCGCCAGATACCCCAGAAAACAGTTCCCATGCTCGGAGAGCAGGAAAACCAATCATGTGCCCCGCTCCAAATGTTCGACACACGAGACGCTCCTCCCGTAAATGATTACGAGGCAGAGCTACAAAGAAAGGCCAATGAGATGGGGATGACTTACATTGCATACTTGAACGTCATGGGAGACAACTTGCCCAAATGCGATGCCAACCCCATACAGCCATGGAAGTATGGGAAGAATCTCGTCAAGAAAGAGGAGCTCAAGACTCTACCAACAAAGATGCGAAAATTGCACAAGTGGTACCTTCATTTCTGCAAGACGATAAAGGTAGAATGGATCACGGCGCATATAAGAGATGGTATTTTCTTCTGTGGAGATGACGCGATTGACTTCAACATTCAAGACTTGCATTTTCTATTCAATCAGAAGGAAATCGACAAAGCTGCCATCAGCCTTTATTGTGTGTAAGTACTATTTCTATAATTTATATCTCATCTCATTCACTTTATTAATTGCATGTATATATATATGCTCACCATATATGTATATACTATTATGCAGGAAAAAGGTTATGGAATGCAGGAAAGGAGGCCCTTTTGACATTGGGTTCGTTGACCCAAATAGAGTTCATGAAGAAGTAGTAGAAACCAAACCGGCAAATGCAGATTACTTGCTAACGTCTTTCTTGAGACAACAAACCAAAAGGGAAATACTATTGCCTTACAACTTCTCGTGAATCTTGTACCTCTCTCTTGTACACATTCTATTTCAGCTTACTCGATGTTAAGTGTATCTGATGATGAGTTATGGGTGCGTAGGTTCCACTTTATTCTGCTAGTCATTCAACCCGACTCAGGAAAAGTCCTTGTCATGGACTCGTTACGAAAAGAAAAAGAGATATGGGCAAACTTTAGAGAGATGCTCCAGAGGTAATTTCAATCATATTATCGCACTAGATCGGCAACTTTCGTGACAATAAGTAATTAATTACTCCTTTCTCCATTTTCTTTGTCGGACAGGGTTTGGAAAAGGTTCACGGGCAGGGCCGTGGGTGAATGGTCAAAAGAACTAAAATTGGTAGACCAAAATGTAAGTAATACTAGCTAGCTTCCAATTCCATTATATCATGCTTTATTGATTATTATTTTGATTGAACTCTCTATTCTCGTAAAGTGCGCGCATCAGGGACACGACAATAACTTATGTGGGTACTATGTTTGCGAATTCATTCGCAACACGATATGTGCGACGGGCCAAGCCGCACTAGAACAACTTAGAGTAAGTAAACAAAGTCCACAACATTATTTTATTACCATCAATTGTGTTGAGTTTTATTCTTATATATATATTGACGGCCCATTCTTCATATATATTCAGATCGAACGAATGCGGGACCAACTCCTACCATTTGAACGCATACGAGCCATTCAAGAGGAATTGGCGGGGTTCATACTTGATGAGGTCGTCACGCCTGGCGGAGAACTCTTTAGATATCCACCAAAATGAACGATGACGATGTATGTGCCAATGACGATGTATGTGCCGATGACGATGTTTGTGTATAATAATAGTTGCTTAATTATTCATGTACTCGTATGTACCGATGACGATTTATGTGTATACCGCTCGATCGATTCCCTCGCCCTCCGCAGAAATACGCCCAAACGGGCAGATAGAATACTTGGCGAGATTTAGGCCGTTTTCCGCCACAGAACTCGCCGGGCAGAAAACGGTCAAATCTTCGCTGCAGAAGAACTTTAACACCGGTTCCAGATACGAACCGGTGTTAAAGGGGGGGCTGAGGCCTACGGCAGCCCCACGTGCGCCACCCTTTAACACCGGTTTGTATAAGAACCGGTGTTAAAGGGGGCCCCCCTCTAACACCGAACCCTCAACAGCGGTTGGGGAACCGCTGTTAGAGGGCCCTCCCAACCGGAGTTAAAGGGGGGCCTGCACTAGTGAATATTGAGCCAGGACGTGCCCGCTTGCTTGTCTAGCTATAACTCCAGTCGGCGTCCTCGATATAGCTGTGCACTATAGAAGACCGATGAGTAAACACGCAAACACCCCTCGATCAAAGAGCCTCCCATCTTCTCCATCTAGTGTGCACTTCGCAAATTTTCCTTAGCCACTTCTCGCCCGCATAATCGGTTCTTGTAGGCCGTCATCACTCTCCTCCAAGAAACCCCAACAATAATATTTGAATCCACCCTCGCCCCCAGTTCATCGGGACTCAATAGCGGATTCGATGCACAAGATTCGGTACGGTGGCTGGAGCAAGTTCGGGGACGACACCTTCGGAGAAATCGCTATGTGTATGGACACTACCAGCACCGTCCAGCTGGCCGCATGCTCCAAAGAGTTGCGCCGCCAAGTCGCTGGCGGAAAAGGTAGCAGATGCCCCAACGACGGTTGCGGGACATTGGTCGCCTTACACGACTTCCTCAACCACAAGATGGCGTTCCCGCACGGCCCGCGCTACTGCCCTGAGCCTGGCTGCAATTTTGCCGCCACACCCACAGCGCTCCTCGCCCACCTCGAAAAATCTCACTCGATGGAAGTGCACTGTTTCCACTACAATTTGGAACACAGGTACATCTCTCAGCTTTTGCTGGCACCTGGCTCATAGAGAGTAGATACCTCCTTATCCGGGGACGATGGTACAATGTTCGCCGTGTGATTTGACATGCTCCACTCTGGCCTCGTCATATCCATCCAGTGCGTCAGGTCGCCAGCATACAAGTTTCCACGGTACATGGTGGAGTTGCATTTATATAAACCTTCAATGATGGGAGGGGATCTGGAGGAGTTCTCCTAATATAGCTTGTTATTCAAGTCGAAGAGCAACGCGTCACCGACCGCCGCCAGGATGACTAAAGATTTACGGAATTTTCTGATTAATAAACATGATAGGTTCATCCTGGATTACTCATTATGCATCCACAAGGTGGTAGATGAAATATATGACCGTGTTGATTCTGATGATATGCCGTTCTGTTATCGCCATATTTTGGCCAAAGACGGAGATGGGCCGTGATCAAGATGGGCTTGGAAGATACATTTATTCAACGTGTTGTTGGATCGGCCTAGTGCGTAGATTTGGGCTGAATTGCCCGTGTATCCTGTATCATAGTAGGATTCGTGTTTGTTTAGGTTCCGTTTATGTTTAGGTAAAGATAGAGTTGTAGAGTTATTCCAAAAGTAGAGAGTCTTCGGACTATAAATATGTACCTAGGGTTATTGAAAGACAAGGACAATCACGTTCACAACAAACACAATCTCGGCGCATCGCCACCCCTTGTTCTAGGGTTTTTTCTCGGGTAAGTGCCATGCTGCCTAGATCGCATCTTGCGATCTAGGCAGTATTTACTTATGCGATTCCGGCGTTACTCGTACTGAAGCCTTGTTGATGGCGAGTAACACCTTTACCATAGATTGTTAGAGCTAGCATCGATACTCTTACTATGATTGCTTGCTTGTGCTACCTCTAGCTATCTCGCCATCTTTGCACCTTCTCCCGGGTGTGAGGGTGGCACCTTGCTTGATTTCTATTTAGTCGAGTTGATCTGTTATAGTTGTGCCTTGTTCATCAAGGTTTAGTTTAATATCTACGTGGTTAGGCCTCACAAACGGGTTGAACGATCCGGTAATACGTAAGGTATGGTTTATTGATCTTAGAGGGGATGTTTCCGGGAATTGACGTTATGTTGGTTTTTAGGCCTTCTCTAGGATCGGTTTTCTACTATCTTTCGTATCTATTAGGCTCAACTACGCGTGGGACGTTCGGTTGCGTGGTGAAAGCGTTAAACTATCGTAGATCGATTTAACTTGTAGTAATTAAGCAAAACCCCATGTTATCATAGATCCAATGCGAACCATGGGGACAATCGGCTCGAAAGCCGATTTATTGTGGAAACACGGAGCCGATCACGGCTCGAATTTTACGTATACTTGTTTACCGTGCAGGAAACCAATCGGAACAATCCATCACCTTCCTGACCAGGTATAGGTCAGGTGGCACGCCCTCGAACCAAGACAGGACGCGTGCGTGCCGGAAGATTTGCGGGCCGTCGACCGAGGGACCAGGGCCCACCAGCCGCTCTGGGAGCCTCCCGGCTCTTCGTGTTGCTCGTCACTGCCCGCCGGTGAGTTTTGACCGGCAACACATTCTGGCACGCCCGGTGGGACATTCAACAACATCTACATCAATGTCCGACGCTACGATGGAGAACAGGCCGGTCACGTACGACGAGCTTCCTGCTGAGCACAAAGCGAAGTATGACGAGATCAAGGAGCTCTTCGAAGCCGACCTCATCGGCTCTTTCGAGAGGACCCGCTCGCGTGGCATCAGGTGGAAGGGATTCTCCCCCGAGGGTGCTCTCGATGAAGTGGATCTGTCTGTTCCTTCGGAGGAACGCTCCAGGGCTCTACGACAGGAGGTCAACTACATGGTGGCTCATTCTCTACACCGCCACTCTGAGAGCACGTGAACGCTTTCGAGCGGTCGCGGTTCGCGTGGTCCAGAAATCATGAAACATCGATTACTCTCCATGGGGCCCACTTTAGGAACCCACCAAGGAGAAAGACCGCCCACACCAGCCGCAAATCGCCATTCACATCGCGGCTCCAGAGCCGCCAGGATCCGCGGCATACGTTGTCTACAAGGCCGAAGGCGATCCAGGTGATTGCCAATTCCTGTTCGAGCCACCCAAGGAGATCCCGCATGGGTACATATGTGCCTACGTGCCGGACTGCAACAACTTGACGCGCACCGGCCAGATCGCAACCGCAGGAGTGTCATGGCGGGGGTTCCCTCTGCAGATCTCTTGAAGCGGCGTTCACGGAGCAACGATGTGCAGGATAGCGGTGACAAACAGTGGCTAGCCAAGTATGCCACTGGAACAAGCCATGAGAGTCTAGCCCTGCAGCTCAAGCGGTGGATCAAATCACTACCATCCCGAGAGACCGTTAAACCCGTGCGAAGAGGCGCCATCGGCTACTCAAAGCCGTACCCCAACGAGTTTGACCTGATTCCACTACCGCCCAAATATAAGCTCCCGAGTTCTCAAGATTCAGCGGTCGAGGGTCAAGCTCGATCGAGCACGAAGCCGATACAGCTCGGCTAGGTATGATTTGACATCGGATCAAATCGCGTGAGGTTTTCGCACAATCTCTAACAGACCAGCCTTTGGGTGGTACACCTCCCGCCACTGATTCAATTCGCTTTGGAAACAACTAGAAGAACAGTTCCACATCCAATACCATTCGGAAGCTACCGAGGTCGGCATTGCGCTGGCGCATCTGACGAAGCGGGAGAGATCAGATCGAATACATCCGCTTCAGACCATCAAGAACAGATGTTACTCGGCTCGTTTAGCGAGAAGGAAGCAATCGAGTGGCGATATCAGGCCTCTCGGCACCCATCAAGGACGTGGCATTCCGGGTAGAATACAACTCATTGGCGCACATGGCTCGTAAACCGGCGATGTACTGGCAGCCACCACGAGTTGTACCAAGACAAATTCAGACGTCCGATAAGCACGGTCGATCAGAAGAGGAAGATCCTCGCGGGACCAGGAGGTAGCCGTAGCTGAATGGGCTCGGGGCGATCCTGTGACACGTAAATGGGTGAAACAGCAAGGGCCTGTGAGAGGGTTCGACTTCGATGTGAGCAAAGCTGAGCAGATATTCGATCTACTGCTGAAGGAGAAGCAGCTGAGGTTGCCCGAAGGCCACAAAATCCCTACGGCCCAGGAGATGAACGGGAGACCATACTGCAAGTGGCATCATTCATTCACTCACCCCACCAACGAGTGCAAGGAGCTTCGCCAAATCCAGATGGCTATAGAGCAAGGCCGTCTGATCCTCGGCCAGTTTGCCATGAAAGTGGACACGAACCCGTTCCCCGGTGTCAACATGATAGAACTCAGTCGCCCCGCGAGACATCAACTGGACTTTTCGTTCGGTGTCAACATGGCTGGGTCTGGGTACCACCATGACACGTGCAAGGTGGGAGGCGATCACTCGGGGCAAAGAAGGGAGAAGGCTGGTCCACGCGACCGCCCAGCCACGATAACGGGCGATACTTATGAGGAACAAGTGAGGAGAGTGCGATATCGAAGCCACATTCCACGCATCTCCTTAATAAGTATGAGCGCCAAGATGACCAACGTCGCCAAGACGAGCGACGACGGAAGATATGAGCACCTTGCTGGGGACCGTCGAAGAGAAGGAAGGCGCAGACAAACATTGGGATTGCCTTTTCAAGCATTGCTGGGGCGTGGGAATGAGCCGATTTCCTCTGATGACAACCGCCCGAATGTGGACAACAAAAGAAGGGCACAAGGCCGATGTCGGTGTTCGAACGTCTAGGACCTCTCCAACCTCAGAGCCGTCCTAAGGAGTCCGCTCGAGCGAAGGGCCTTGAGAGGCCCAGGGATGACAAAGAAGAAGACAGGTGTCACCGTCCAAGGTGGTGCCCCGATGGACTCAGACACACCCAGAAGCGTAGGGTGCAGCGGCTGCGTAACTTAGAAGAGGCTGAAGCGCAGTATCTCCACGCGCTAAAGAAAGCACGGCCTGATCTGGCCGTCAAAGTAAGGCAGACTACGGAGACGGAGGGCCGCGCGACAAGGAAAGAGTGGCGAACCAAGCCAATAAAAGCCGATGCACAGGCATCGGCTGGCACAAACATGGTGTTCGTGCTCCCGGCAGAGTTCTGCGCGCCACAAACCAATATGCTATCAGTGGCACAACTTGACTGCGGCCCACGGCCGGTTATCTTCGAGAAGCCACGTGAGAAGGGTTACAAACATCTGAAAGCGCTGTACCTGCGGGGCTACATCAATGGACAACCCGTCAGCAAGATGTTGGTGGACACCGGAGCGGCAGTCAATATCATGCCATACTCCATGCTACGACGTTTGGGGACTCTGCCATCGCGGACTGATCAAAACCAACGTCACGTTAAGACTTCAACGGCCGGTCTTGGAAACACAAGGCGTTACGAGCGTGGATCGGCGTAAGGAAGACCGTACCCACGTCATTTTTCGTGAACAGCAAAAGTACCTCGCCCGTCTTGCTAGGAAGGATTGGATCCACGCTAATCGCTGCATTCCATCCACGATGCACCGATGTACGTCTGATGGGGCGGGGATGAAGTGGAGGTCGTCCATGCGACGATTCTATCGAGGTTTCCGCTGGCATGAACATCCGGGAAGCGGAAGACCAAGAGCCGATCTCGGAATCAATCTAGACGGCTGCGAACGTGAAGCTACAAAAAGCGGGGTGAGGCTGGTCTTATCCGCGGCCTTACAGTAGAAAAGCCCACGATCATCCGTGGTAATGCGGCGATCCTGCGATCGGCCACAAAAAATAAAAAGCAGCGATCATCGACAAGCGGTTCATGTAGTCGTAGCAGAGGATACTCGCCACCGTAAAATAATAAGGTGTAAACCGTTCTTGTGATGCAAGAAGAAGGGGCCGATTCAGCGATCGGCCCAAATTGTTCTTGTTGTCCTCACCCATCGTTTGCCCTGTGTTTAGCGTCGATTTGACGGTGACGGAAAGCTAGTGCGGGTTTACATCGGTGATGAGCTAGAAGAGATCGACATTGGTCACGGGATAAGCCACGACCAACATTTATCGTGAAAGTTAGAGCCAAGTGCAGGAACCGATGATAGCCTGTTGAAACAATATCCATCGCCGCATGGGACTACATAGAGATGCACGGGTTGGACAGAGCATCATCGAATCGGCTCCCGCTCAAAAAGGATTTCCATTTCAACAGCGAGCACGACAAATGAAGGCCGAAATTTTGGAAGAAGTCAAGAAAGAGGTCGAAAATCTTGGCCAAGTTGATCGGACCATGCGGTATCTTGAATGGATTTCTAGCATCGTGCTCGTAGAGAAGAAGGCGGCCAATGGCGTGTTGCTATAGATTTTCGAGATCTCAGAGCTACCCCAAAGGATGAATATCCGATGCCGGTGGCGTAAACATTGATCAATGCAGATTTGGTCATAAAATTTTGAGCTTCATGGACGGCAATGCCGGTACAACCAGATCTTCATGGCTCCGGAAGACATACACAAGGCGCATTGAGTCCTGGTCCGTGGGGTTGTTTGAATATGTAGTCATGACGTTTGGACTGAAAATGCGGTACGTATCAAAGGGCCATGAATTATATCTTCCACGATCGATCGGCAAGCTGGTGGAAATCTACATCGATGGCGTGGTGGTCAAGTGCGCCTTATAAAGGGCACTTGGGCGTCTGCAGCGTCTGGACCGAACAAGAAAGTTTGGCCTGAGGATGAATCCAAAGAAGTGTGCCTTCGGTGGACGGTCGGTTCTTGGGTTTTTGGTCCATGAACGCGAATTGAGATCGGCTGAAGAGTCGAGGAGGTCTGACGATGAAGCCACCCACTACGAAGAAAGAGCTACGATCTCTCATTGGCAAGATCAACCGTTAGGCGATTCATCTCTAATCTGTCGGGAAGGATAGAGCCGTTCATGGGGCTCGTGAAAATTAAAGCGATGAGGAATTCGGCTGAGGGGCGAACAACAGGGCCTTGACAAAATCAAAGAATACGACAAAGCCGCGGTGTTAGTTCCACCCGGCCAGACAAATCGTTCTACATTACTTGTCGATGGTGACACGTCCATCGCCTCGGTGGTGGTACAAGTACATGATGGGCTAGAGCGAGTCGTATTCTACATAAGCGAAGGATCTTTGGGCCTTGAGACGGTATCGGATATCGACAAGTTGTGCCTCTGTTTGTTTTTTACATGCACCAAGCTACGCCACATTTTGCTATCAGCAGAGGTCATCATCATATGCAAGTCGGACGTCATCAAGCACATGTTATCGGCTCCTATGTTAAAAGGCCGATTAGGCAAATGGATGTTTGCATTATCAGAATTTGACATCCGGTATCAGCCTGCGAAAGCTGTTAAGGGACAGGCGCTGGCTGATCTTATTGCCGAGAGGATCAACACTAACATAGCAGCACTGTCCATAAAAGCGTGGGCTATGTTTTTCGACGGATCAGTTTGTGACGATGGCTGCGGCATCGGCATTTTCCTCGTGTCGCCCCGGGGGGCAACATTTTCCTTCTCCATCAGATTGTCTACCTCTCCCACTAACAATGTAGCCGAGTACGAGGCAATACGCAAGGGGATGGAGTTACTCCTCGACGCCGGAGCGGAAGCAGTGGAAATTTTTGGAGACTCCAAGTTGGTGATTTCCCAGCTCACGGAGGACTACAAGTGCGGAAGCGAGTCCCTCTTCCCATTATGGCTTCACTGCCGCGAGCTGATGACGCAATTCCGGTACATCAACTTCACTTGGATCCCACGCGCAGAATACCGAGGCGAACGATCTTGCAGATAGCCAGGATACAAGGATATGGTGGAAGGAGCCGATGTCCGTGTACAGTTCTTAGAAGCGACGATCGAGAGAGCCGATATCTTCAATTACTTGAAAGATTCGCTGGGGCACCTAAACGGATAAGGTACAAAGCCATGAAGTACGTGCTTATTGGGGATGACATGTTTCTGAGGACTGGAAGGGCTATTGCTCAAGTGCACGGGGACCGAGGCCAATCAGCTCCTACATGAGGTACACGAAGGAGCTGTGGAACTCACCAATCGGCTCATAAGATGAAATGGTTGATCAGCGATCGGGGTTTTATTGGCCCACTATCTTTGGAGGACTGTTTCAACTACTACAAAGGGTGTCAAGCATGTCGAAATTTGGAAAAATCCAGATGGTACCCAGATCAATGAATCCCATCATCAAACCTTGGCCATTCCGAGGTTGGGGCATGGACATGATCGGCAAGATCAATCCTCCATCAAGCAAAGGCCACATGTGGATCTTGGCCATCACAGATTATTTTACCAAGTGGGTGGAAGCCGTCCCTATGAAGTCGATGAAGTTCAAAAGATGTCATCAATTTCGTGAAATAGCACGTCATTCATAGGTTTGGGATTCCCAGACTATCACAACCGATGGAGGTTCGGTTTTTGTTTCTCACGAGTTCGAAAGTTACGTGAAGACACAGGGATTAAGCGATACGGTCATCTCCGTACTACGCTCAAGCAAATGGGCAAGCGAGGCCCCAACGAGCCTTATCAAGCTGATCAAGAGGAAAATCGATGAACACCGAGGCGTTGGCATGAGGTTTTATCGAGGCTTTATGGGCTTATCGCATGTCGTCGTGCCATGGGGCGATAAAACCTCTCGGTACCATCGTCTATGGGCAAGAAGCCGTATTGCCTTGGGAAATTACGGCTGGATCGAGACGTGTTACTTTTCGAATGAGCTAACGATCAAGAATATGCAACTTTGATGAGTGACAGTGGAAGGCGTGGTGAGCTTAGGCTGTGGTCGCTTGAGAAAATAAAAGAGAACAAGGCTAAAGTAGCTCGTGCCTACAACAAGAAGGTGAAGCCAAAGGAGTTCCACGTTAGAGATTTGGTGTGGAAGTCGTGTTGCCCTTGGGTACTAAGGACGCAAAGATATGGTAAATGGTCTCCAAATTGGCACGGGCCGTACAAGGTCGACCAAGTTTTAAGAGGGAACGCATACATGCTTGAGCAGTTGGATGGTGAAAAATTTCAAGTGGCAGTCAATGGCCAGCATCTCAAGAAGTATTTTCCAAGCATGTGGGATATGGGACAATAAAAACTTGAGGGGCCGATACGAGAGATCGGCTAAGTCGATTGGCAGTAAAATATGGGGGCCGATGTTGAAAATCGGCCGAATAAAAAAAAAACAACAAGCTACTAAGGAAATGCTTTGAGGGCATGGAGAGCGTCAGCACGGAACTCAGTTGTTTCAGCTTCGTCATCATCATCCTTGCTGGTCGATAGCTGTTCGGTCAGGGCACATTTTTCGATGGGCAATGGAGGTTTGGTTACCGTTTCAGACCAGGAAATAGCCGTTGTGATTCAACTGGGGGTTGACCCTGTCAAACGTTTTTTAGAAGGAGCCGATGGGTGGTCATCGGCTTTGTGCAATTTAACCCGTTTAGAAGGAGCCGATACCGTGTCATCGGCTTATGGAACATCGACCTGTTTCGGTTATCGGCAGAATTAAAGCAAAAGGAAGCAACAATTGGGAAACAGAGTTTCATTCATTCGGAAGGTCATTGCTTACAAGGTTCGATTACAAAAGGGGCCTACTAATGCTACGGCCATTACTACTACATCCTAATCGAAGCCGAGGTCGTCGTCGCTGCTGCCGCCGCCGTCTTCCTCATTCTCGGTATTGCTACCAGCGTCGTCTTCGCTGCTACTGAGGAAGCCAGTAGGGGCCTCCTCGTCCTCGTCTTCGTCATCGTCGTCGTCTTCGGACCCGGCACGGAAGTACCGCACCGGCTGGTACTCCTCGGAGGAGGTGTCCTCCTCCTCCTCTTCTTCTTCCTCTTCTTCAGGAGTCGACGCCATCGAGACATGGCGTCGTCGCTGTCCGCCTCCGCCCCGTCCGAGGAACTGAAGGCTCTCTTCGCCGTCGGGGACGATCGTCCTCGACAGGGCAAAGTCAACCCCTCTCGTCCCACCATTGTGGGGCGAGTGTTGTACGCCTTGTCGGCGGTGCTCGAGTCGGTTCGCGGTCACGAGGCTATTGGAGGCGTGGGAGGAGAGATCGAGGAAGCAGAGGAGGCCATGGCGAGAAAGAGGGTTTTTTCCGTGGAGAAAGAGGGTTTTTGGCTTCGGAGGAAGATGGGGACTGAACTGCTCAGCGGATTTAAATAAAGAGGAATAGTGAAGAAACGGTTCAATGCCATAGCAGTTTCCAGATTACCGCCAAAATCGTCAAATCATGCCTCGCGGAGGAGTTGAGAAGACAGGCATCATGATGAAGGGGTGGCGTGGATCTGTTACGCCACGCGTTCTGACATACGCGTAGCCCGATAAAAAAAAAACCAGGAGAAGGAAAAAACACACAGAGTGGTTTTGGAATTATCATTGCCAAAACCAGGGGGGCATGTGTTATCGCCATATTTTGGCCAAAGACGGAGATGGGCCGTGATCAAGATGGGCTTGGAAGATACATTTATTCAACGTGTTGTTGGATCGGCCTAGTGCGTAGATTTGGGCTGAATTGCCCGTGTATCCTGTATCATAGTAGGATTCGTGTTTGTTTAGGTTCCGTTTATGTTTAGGTAAAGATAGAATTGTAGAGTTATTCCAAAAGTAGAGAGTCTTCGGACTATAAATATGTACCTAGGGTTATTGAAAGACAAGGACAATCACGTTCACAACAAACACAATCTCGGCGCATCGCCACCCCTTGTTCTAGGGTTTTTTCTCGGGTAAGTGCCATGCTGCCTAGATCGCATCTTGCGATCTAGGCAGTATTTAATTATGCGATTCGGCGTTACGATCGAAGCCTTGTTGATGGCGAGTAACACCTTTACCACAGATTGTTAGAGCTAGCATCGATACTCTTACTATGATTGCTTGCTTGTGCTACCTCTAGCTATCTCGCCATCTTTGCACCTTCTCCCGGGTGTGAGGGTGGCACCTTGCTTGATTTCTATTTAGTCGAGTTGATCTGTTATAGTTGTGCCTTGTTCATCAAGGTTTAGTTTAATATCTACGTGGTTAGGCCTCACAAACGGGTTGAACGATCCGGTAATACGTAAGGTATGGTTTATTGATCTTAGAGGGGATGTTTCCGGGAATTGACGTTATGTTGGTTTTTAGGCCTTCTCTAGGATCGGTTTTCTACTATCTTTCGTATCTATTAGGCTCAACTACGCGTGGGATGTTCCGGTTGCGTGGTGAAAACGTTAAACTATCGTAGATCGATTTAACTTGTAGTAATTAAGCAAAACCCCATGTTATCATAGATCCAATGCAGAACCATGGGGACAATCGGCTCTGAAAGCCGATTTACAGGGAAACCTGGGAGCCGATCACGGCTCGAATTTTACGTATACTTGTTTACCGTGCAGGAAACCAATCGGAACAATCCATCACCTTCCTGATCAGGTGGCACGCCCTCGAACCAAGACAGGACGCGTGCGTGCCGGAAGATTTGCGGGCCGTCGACCGAGGGACCAGGGCCCACCAGCCGCTCTGGGAGCCTCCCGGCTCTTCGTGTTGCTCGTCACTGCCCGCCGGTGAGTTTTGACCGGCAACACGTTCAAATTTGGGATTAGGTATTGATGTTGATTCTAGTCAGAGGGTTTTCAGTATGTCGGAAATATGGATTTTGGCTACAAAGTAGTACAGTACAATACTAGTGTACTAGTTCTTGTAATTAGGAGTATATTGTTTCTAGTTCTGCTTGTGCTATTGTATTTTGCAGTATGTACTGGTAGTACTTGTTTGGATCAAATCTCTCGAGATGATCTAGCATTTCCTTTCAAACATGGCTCTGTAGTTCTGCTTGTGCTATTGTATTTTGTAGTATGTACTGGTGTACTTATTTATATCAAATCGCTGAAGATGATCTAGCATTTCCTTTCAAACATGGCTCTGTACTAGGAGCTAGCACTACTTGCTTGAGATCAAGTAGCTTTTCCTTTGAAACAATGTCCTTGCACATGTAGTCCGTAGGTACTCCTTCCGTTTGAAAATAGATTCAAAGGATTTGTGCAACACATGAATAGGGAAACATGCAGAAATAGAATGGCATAAACTTGATATTCTATTGGAATAAAAAGTTTAGGAATCAGTAAAAATAGCTATTTCCTTGCACCGTAGGAAAAGGACAGTAAATTTGTAGGGTTTAAGTACATGGCATATAGGAATTTTTCCAAGATGTCTCACCTCTTCTTAGAAATCCTATAGAATTGTAGTGTAGGAAAGAAATGTATAGGAATTTTGTAGGATTCATTCCTTTCAAACAAACACACTCTAGGATAATTCCTTTGGATATATAATTCCTTTAGAAATCCTTTGAATCAAACAGGCCCTATGATGTTTTAGCTTTTGTGAAATGAGTGTATCTAGACTCTCTAATAGTGTGTAGTTCGGAGTGAAAACATGCTATATAGGGGTCTAGATACACATCACAAAATCTAAACCATCTTATATTTTGAAACAGAGAGAGTACTACGTATGTTTTATTGCAGTCAGGTTACTTATATTTAATTTATCATTTTTCTTATAATATTTCGCATGCTGCAATTTAGTACACCGATTCTTACTTCCTTTAGTAACTCCAGGTTCATCTCTTAGCCGATGTTGGCATCGCGCTCATCGAGAGTAGAGAAGATCGGATCAGGGGACGATGGTACGATATTTGCTATGCTATTTGACATACGCGAGTCGGGCATCATTGTCGTATCCATCGTGTGCGCCAGGAAGGACGTGTGCTCGTCGCCCTTATACAATATGAACCTCACTATCTATACCCCGTCAGTAAAGCTGGAGTTTTGGGATATAATCTGCAGTTCCTCCACGCCTAGGATCAGGGCGATGCCGGCCATCATGCAGAAGAAAAATCATTCCCTGTTGTTGTACCATGAAACAACTTATATTACCCAGGGAGTGCATTACTCAATATGCATCAATTGAGGGGTAGAATTCTCAATTGACAAAGAATTGGAAGAAAGTGAGGCTAGCCATGAAGTAGTACTAGTATAGTATCAGTTCTTGTATTTCGGAGTATTTTGTACTATATACTGCTAGTACTTGTTTAGGTCAAGGGCAAGAGATGGTCTTGCTTTGCCTTTGTTCCCTTGTTTTCTATTAACAAAGTATTTTGTTGAACTAATAGTGATGTACTGTTACCTGTTTAGATCAAGTGTAGTAGATTGTCTTGCTTTTCTATAGAAACCTAGCATTGTCATAATTATCTAGATGAGTCTTGGGCATTTTGGGTTGCATATGGCACAGAAGCATACTTGATCGTCAGTTTTGCTTGATCTAATGATCGAGTCTATTCAGAGAACGTGGCAAACTGATCGTGTGCCATGGTTTTTGAGATGGAACAAGAACTTGTTCTCTCTGTACTACTATTGAATTTCAAGCGGGAAAGCTACAGAATCTCTCAAATGTTCTGTCGTTGCTATTATTAAAGAATTTTGTGGAACTAATACTGATATACTGCTACTTGTTTAAATCAAGGGCAGTCGAAAGTCTATCTTTTCTTTTGAAAAATGGCCTTGTCACAATCTTGATGAGGCTTGGGCATTTTGGGTTGCATCATGGGTCACACAGGCATTGATGTGAGAAGAAGGTATTCAAAATAGGCTCGATCATCAGTTTTGCATGCTCCATTGGTCGAGTGTTTTTGGAGAAAAGGGCAAACTGATCGGGCAACAAGGTTTTAAGAGCTGAAACAAGAACTGGTTCTCTCTGTATTTCTATTGTGTTTCAGTGTCTGTATTGCTGAATCGCTCACTTTGAAATGTTGCTGAATTGTTCAAGTGTTGCCGAATGTGAACTACGAATCTGTCAATATGTTTTCTATCTTATTATTTACTGCAAAGTTTATATAAATAGCTACCAAAAAGAATTATCGATTTCTTTCCCTCCCTCTCTGAGATCCTTGTTTCGAATCCGGCTGAACCATATCAAAATGCAATTTTTATATACCAGGAGAAGAAATCTAGCTTATTCGGCCCCTCTTTAGCCTAGAACATTTTAATTCGGCCTTTTAGGGGTATAAGGGGATTGCTGACCATAGCTTTCAGGGAAATTTGAGAAACCAGCCCATGGAGAATAGCCTATGGAGTATAGCCCATGTAGAGCAGCCCATGTAGAATAGCCCATGTGAGGAGAATAGCCAAATTCTTTTTAATTCAGCCCCTACCTCTCAATATTTTTAAAAAAACTCTGTCTGCAGATTTTTTACAGCGCATGTAGTTTTTAGTTTGGCTATGAGGAGCGCCGCCTTATTATTTGATGGGAGATAAAAATGTTCAAAAAAAAGTCTTTTAAGGAGACAAGTCAATAAGTTATAATATCAAAGCTTAGTGATTCTATTCATTTAGTTGTTTCTATTGTAGTGGCAAGGCACCTAGTCAACCGGTGGTGAGGTCTCGAGTTCGAATTCTCGACAATTTGTGTTAAAATATAGAGTTACATTTTTGTACTCTCAGGCTGACATCTGGGACCAGATAAACTACTGCTGCATCTAGCAATGTTTCCAAGGTCATGTTGCCAAGGTCAGGACAGCGTACTCGACCCAAAAAATAATACAACATATATACGCACGTTTAATATAAATAGAGGTTGACATATGGGACCCAACATGGCACGTTTAATTCAAATAATGGCTGACATGTGGGACCCAGATAAACGGTTGCTGCATCTAGCAATGTTGCCAAGGTCAGGACGACGGACTCGACCCAAAAAAATATTCCAACATATATACACATGTGGGACCCAACATGGACATGTTTAATTGAAATAGTGGCTGACATATGGGACCTAGCATAGACACGTTTCCTATACAGAGAGGGCTGCAATGTGGAACCCAGCATAAACATGTTTCCTGTACATAAAAGGTTAATATGTGGGATCCAGAATCGGAGTGTGGATTAACATTTTTTGTACTCTATAAGACTGATATCTAGGGCCTAGGTAAACTAATGTTGCATCATAGACACATTTCCGCTAAAAAATCCACCAATTTTGCCAAGGTCATAACGGCGGACTCAACTAAAAGAACATTCCAACATACACACGTTTCTTCAAATAGAGACTGACATCTGGGACCCAACATAGACATATTTTCTCCATAGAGGTTGCTGACATCTGGGACCTAGCTACGAACCAAATTCAGAACAACGGAGGCGGCCGAAAAAAACTCCATCATAGCACGTTTCATTTATGGAGAGGCTGGCATGTGGGACCCACCAGAGAGACCTTATATAGGTGCCGCATCGAGCAGCGGTGCCAAGTTTGAATAAGGTAGGCGCGAGCGAGAAAAAATTCTAACATGCACACGTTCTTATAATGAGATGCTGACATATGCAGCAGCCTGACCAAACGGCATATTAGTCAAGCAACGCTATCTAGTTCGAAATAGGGTAATGCTATAGAATAAAAAAATCCATCATATACACACTATTCTTCTAATGTGAGGCTGACATATGTGACCCACCAGCCTATATAAACGGCTGATGCAGCGAGCAACGCTATCAAGTTAACATGGAGGAGCGAACGAGGGAAAAAATTCCATCATACACATGTTTTTTCTAATGAGAGTATGACACGTGGGGCCCAGCTGCATGATTATGCATCTAGCAGCGCTATCAAGTTCGGAACAGCATAGCGTGACCGAGGGCAAAAAATCCATCATACACATATTTCTTCTAATGAGAGGATGACATGTGGGTCCAGATGCGTGATTAAACGACAGGGCAATCAAGTTCGGAACAGGGTAGAAGGAGCGAAGGAAAAAATTCCATCATACATACGATTCTTCTAATGAGAGGCTGGTATGTGGGACCCAGCATCGTGATTAATGGCAGATAGTTCGAGCAACGTTATCGAGTTCAAATTAGGGAGGCACGATCCAAGGATTTTTTTTATCATGCACATGTTTATTCTGATGAGAGGATGACATGTGAGACCCAGCTGCGTGATTAAACTGTAGATGCATCTAGCAGCGCTATCAAGTTCGGAACATGGTAGCGAGAGCGAAGGAAAAAATTCCATCATACACACGATTCTTGTAATGAGAGGCTGGCATGTGGGACCCAGCATCGTGATTAACGGCATATAGATCGAACAACGTTATCGAGTTCATATTAGGGAGGCACGAGCCAAGGGAAAAAAATCCATCATGCACACGTTTCTTTTAGTGTGAGGATGAAACGTGGAACCCAGCAACCTAATTAAACGACAAATGCATCGAGCGACGCTATCAAGTTTGGAACAGGAAAAAAAATTCTATCATACACACGATTCCTCTAATGAGGCATCGAACAACGTTATCAAGTTCAAATCAGGGAGACGCGACCAAAAAGTTTGGTCCGCTATAGTCACCGACGTCCGGGATCCACACGTAAAAAAATACTTTGGCGAGTCAAGAAATCGCGAGGAAGCGGAAATCTTACTTCTGCCACGTGCACGTCGAGCTTCCTCCACGTTTTAGCGGTTTCATCGTAGTAGAGGGGCGCGAAACCGGAATAAAAAAGTTTTGCATAGGCCACGGTCGAGCCAAGATTTTCGTTGCGGAAGAAGCGCTTTCTACGACGACCGACGGGCCCAGTCGTTGCGGAAGGAAACATTTCTTAGTAGAAGTCTTTCTTTGCCTCATCCATTCTGAACCATTTCAGAACTTTCTCTAAGTAAGTGCTCTGGCCTAGTGCTAATAAGCGCTTTGATCTATCTCTATATATCTTAATGTCTAATATATATGCAGCTTCACTCATGTCCTACATAGAGATTTACTATTTAAATAATATTTTACACTATTTAGAAGATTCACATCATTCCCTATTAGCAATATGTCATCCACATATAGTAACAGGAATGCCATCGAGCTCCCACTCATTTTCTTATAAATGCAGGCTTCTTCCTCATTTTAGACAAAATACAAAACCTTGGATAACTTGATCGAATCAAAGGTTCTAGTTCTGAGATGCTTGATTCAGTCCATAAATGGAACGTTGAAGCTTGCACACTTTCCCAACATCCTTTGGATTAATAAAACCTTCCAGTTTTATAATATACAACTCTTCCTCAATGTTATCATCCAGGAAGGGATTTTCACATCCATCTGCCATATTTTGTAATCGAAATGTGCAACAACTATCGGAGACTTGCGTCCCGTGAAGGAACAAGGAGTCCAACACGTCCTGAGTTCGTGAGGGGGCTGAACATGCGTTCAGATCTCCTTGGCAACGAAGGCAGCGACAGAGCTCACACATGACATAGAGTGAACGCGGTGGTTCTTTACCTAGGTTCGGGACCCTCGTGAGGAGGTAGAGTCCCTACTCCTGCTTTGTTGTATTGCTCATGGTGCTTCACGAGGGTATAATGGTGGATGAATATCTAGGATTTAGATCGCAGGGACTGATCCCCTTCTAAGGTAGGAGTGCCTCCCATTTTATAGTGGTGACATGCATCTTCCCCCAATCTTTGAGCGGGAAGGGCTACCACATGGTCGCCCAAGGGAGAGATGGTCTACTAGACTGCTTTTCGTGAACTCGGTCCAGGGTCTTTTGGAGTTCTTCGGTCTTCCATAAATCTGAAGTTTTCCGTGATGCCTCCCACTACACGACGCCTCCTGCGGCCTCCTTTGCACCAAAGCGACAAAGAGAGGGATCTGCTAACGCTGAAGTCATCTGCCCGGCCTTAACACCGAAGAGGACAGACTGTGTCCTCTTTACTGAGGCGGTTCGGGTGGTCCACAAGCTTTTGGGTATGCCCGTTAGGCTTTGTCATTTCTCCCCCTTTGCAGCGAGATTACGAATGCGCCCCTGGTACACGCTTCGAAGGCATCCGAGGCCTTCATAGAAAAAAAGGGGGGCGTATGATGGCAACAACTCCGCGTGTACCAACTCGTTGGGACTCCAAGTGTAGAGTGTAGTAGCAAGCATCTTTTCCCCACAAGAATGACTCGAGGGTTAATATCTAACTCTCGAGGAATTGGCTCAGAGGTTATTCTTGTCCTCTTCAAGCAACCTACAAAGAAAAGTTTCGTCTTGTGTCCCCAAATCCATCGTGTGGTTGTCGAGCACAAGTTTTCATATTAGTAATATGAAATAACAATATAAATAAAGTAAAACAAATCAAAACTAGGCAAGCAAAGTAAGAACAATAAAAGGATGGTTGTTTTTGGGTCTTGTGTGTGTGTGCAAGTGAAGAATGTATTTTTGTATTCTCGAAATGATAAATTGCAGAAAATATAGAGTGTGATAGTGGTGTTGGAAAGGTATTTCTAATGGTTTAAAATACATCAGGGTTCATGGGTTCACTTGTCTACTCTCTTTTTGGGTTGCAATGGACACAAACAATTCATCAAAGACATAATATTGGTGGAACTTCAACATGTGTTTGATAAGAATTCATATGGGCATCACGTCCTAACATAGAGATGATGCAACACATGTCTCTTATACTCCTCTAGAAATGGAAAAATCCAAGCAATCTTGAATTAAGAATCAACAAAGTATAACCTTATGTATTTTTACATGATGTTTGAATCACAAATATGCTACCTTGACCAAACAAGATTATCAAGATATCACAAGATAATTATAGCACATGAATTCACTTTATCCATAGTGAGGCATGTGATATGTGATCCCTTATGAGCCAGTCATATGCTTGCAAGCTAATTGGATGACATTCCACCGAGAGGGCCCAGAGTATATCTATCCGTCATATGGATGGTCAAATCCCACTCTTGATCCATGTGCCTCAACACATACTTTCTGAATACTCAATGCCACGTTTATAACCACCCAGTTATGAAGTGGTGTTTGATGTCATCAAAGCATCCTTCCGGTGATGGTGATTAACACGATCTCATGGTTGAAGGAATTAGGTTACTATGTATCAGAAAGCTTATAGCAAACAAAATAATGAAATGACTTGATCTTTATGCTACGCTTATCTATAGGAGTATGTCCATCACACCATTCTCATAATGATATAATCTTGTTGTTAACAATATCTCAATGTTCATGATCTGGAAACCACGATCATCTATTAACCAAGAAGCTAGTATTAAAAAGGGTTTACTAGGGACTCTAATCAGTTTACAAATCACACAAGTATTAATGTTTTCGGGTTGGTTTTGGCCTTAGCCGAGAGGAGGTTCTGGCGTTGGTTTCAGCGGGGCGCCAATTTTCTTTGGCGACCACCGGTATGGTTCGGCGGTGGATCCGACAGTGCTGGTTTTGGTGCCAAAATCCTCCTTCTTCCATCTTCTCTTCCATGCTTCTTGCTTGGACGTCTTGGCCCCTATGGTATCCTTGCCTTCTCCTCTTGGCGTCATGGTCATGAGCCTAGTCATAGCATTGGCACTTGTCTCAAGTAGGATCCCATTCTCATGATGGCCAAGGGAGGGTGAAATATGTAAGGAAGTCATCTTTGTAGGAATGGTTGGCGTGACATGATGTGGACCAATGGTGTTTGTCATATGTTGGGATGCATCACAATTCATCCCAAACGGACTCCGGACTTGTCCTCAAGAGGGTACATAAGCAGTTTTGAAATTTCAAAAGTTTGTGATGTGATTAACTCAAACTCTTTCCATACTTGAGGGATTCGGTCAAGCCACAGCTTGATGGACTCATAAAGTATTGAGAGGAGACCTAGGAAGGTTCTATATGTGCCAAAAAACGTTGGATCAAAGGGGCATACATCCGGTGACCTAGATTGCATCTCTATCTCTATATATTGAGAGAAAACCCTAATTTTAGAGGTACCCATCCACTATGACGAAAATTCTCCCTATTGGCAGCTGCCAAAAGTTCGAAGAAAATTTCATATATACATCTGAACATTCTATGGTAGCACACAAAGTCTGGCAAAAAAATTGTGACTTGTGCAAAAAATTAGAAAAATGACTTGTGAATAGTCATATTGTAGCACCGAAAATTGTCATTTTTACCTAAACCACAAAAAATGCTTGCCGAAACTTCGTGTGCAAACAAGCCAAACATGAAACATGAAGACCCGTATACATTTTTTTACTTTCTTTTCACATTATGAAATATATATTTAGACAATAGGTGTGCATCGAGCCAAAGTGGATTTCCTATAAAATAGAAGTTACTTTAGGGTTTTGACCATATTAGAGTTGCTCTAACACCATGAATCAAGCAGCTCTAAGTTTTTTTAATAGGCCCTCGGCCCATTTTGCATGCAAATGGCCAACGGCAGTGGCATACTTTGGTAGGAGACCATAGGTTTTTTCCGAGATGGAGGCCCAAAGCGCAAGAGAAGTGTACATGGTAACATGGCTGCCTGGCTCGTCTTGGAGTCAAGACCCAGTGGGCGTGCGCGGTAGTCGGAAATCGGAATGCACGGCGGCGCTATCCCTTGTACTAGTACCGAGGCGGTGGCGGCAAGCCGGCGATGGATCCCAGGATGCGGCGGGCGTAAGGTCACGCACACAGGTATTAACAAGTCACCCGCCCGTCCTCCCTTTCACCCTATTAGAGCATCACTAATAGAACCCCTAAACCCTTAAATCCTCGAAAATAGCCGCTTTTTTTACAGATTGCGACCGAAAAATCCCGTAGATTAAAACCCCTAAACCCTCTAACCCTCGAAAAAATTTACATGCCCAATCCCTACTCCCCCTCCCAACCTATACAAGTAAGGGTTGGAGGCCCCCAACCCATCCAACCCTATTCATGGACCACGCGCGCGCGGGTGGGAAATTTCACCGCCTCCTCCCATCCGAGCCGCCGGCAGCCGCCAGCCGCCAGCCGCCATTCCGGCCGGCCCCCGCCTACCGTCGACGCGCGCCGCCCTCCACCCGCTGCCCCACACTTCCCGCCGTCGGTTCCGCTTTCCCGCCTCCGTCCCTCAGAAGCGCTCTGAGCCGTGCCGCCCGCCTCGAGCTCTCCCGGCCGCGCGCCCCTTGTCGCTGCTTGCCTCGCCGACCTCCCGAGCCAAGGCTCCGCCGACCTCCCCGAGCCAGGCGGGCCAGAGGTAGTCGCGCCGTCCCGAGCTCTCCTCGCCGACCCGCCGCGCTGCCCCGAGGTATGACAGTTTTGAGGGTTTAAGGGTTCTAGTCTCTGCCCTTAACCCTCAATTTTAAGGGTTTAAGGGTTCTAGTATTTGCCCTTGTTTTTCAACCCTTAAAAGTGCCAAAAAATGTCATTTCTCAACCCTTAAACTGCTTTAAGAATTTGAGGGTTTAGAATTACTACTAGTGATGCTCTTAATCTACTCGTGTTCGATTGATGCCGCCGCGATCAAATCCCCATCGATATGTGCTTCTCGATTAGCTGTAATCGCATTGCACGTTGTCTTCTCTCGTAGTAGCGGGTGGCTGCGTGGTCTGCATCCTCATGGGTGGCCACCATCGAAGTCCAACCACTCGCCTTATATCGCAGCTCAAGTAAATTCATTCTTCTAATGTACTTTCTCCGTTTGGAAATATAAGATATTTTAGGTTTATAAATGAGATGTATCTAGACATCTTTTAGTATCTAGATTTATTTGAACATATACACTAAAAGGTGTTTAGATACATCTTCTTCATAAATCTAAAACATCTTATATTTCTAAACGGAGGGAGTAAGAAGCAGAATTCATATAAATATGAAGTTATAGGTTGGCTCAAAATGTGGAAATTGGTCGGAAAGTCCTTTTGTCTCCCAAGCTCCGGTGCTCCTTTCTTATTAAAAAATAAAATTTATAAGTTTCACAAAATCATGAAACAAAATCCTAAAAGTTGCTAATGATGTATCCCACAAACGTGTAAAATCTCAATTCGAAGTGCTTTGTATTTAGAACTGCACAAAAACGACAAAGTCTGAACTTTTAGATTGAGGGTTTAGGGTTTAAGATTTTGCACGTTTGAGGTATAAACCACAGGCTACATCATAATTTATTTTTAGAATTTTTTGAAACTCAAAAATATGATTTTTGATTTTTTTAAAGCGGGATCATCGATGCCCATGTGCACCAAATCTCCACTCGAAATAGGTACTCTACAAAAGACCAGCCTTCTTCGTGCATTGATCTGGGTTTTATAGTACTACTTCGATTTAGTAGGATCATGAATCGACAATTAGTACTTCCTCCGATCCGATTTAATTGTTGTTGTTTTATTGTGACAATTAAATCGGATCAGAAGTTGTCTACACTAATACTATTACAGGCATGTTTGGTGTACGGTTCCAAAAAAACACCGCGCACGCCTATCTATAAGTTGCCACTCCAGTTTACAATGATCTAAAATTACAGTAAGAGAATATAATGCTCGGTTATGTTGTACCTTATGTGTTCTTACTACTATGCATCAATGGATAGTACTCCATCTGCAAGAGAAATGCTTGTACTGTTTATTATCATTTTGCTGCAAGTTGCCAATTGCGCTGCAAGTCTATTCTTCAGCTGCCTTGACTCCATCTCCAGGGCTTAATTCCAGTGGCCATGGTCCGTAGGATGTCCAGTGGTCTCCAGTCGGCGTCGGACGTGATGGTTGGCCGCCGGTTCCGCTCCATGTGGCAGCACCTCAGCGCCAGCCTCAGGAGCCGCTCTGCCTGCACCCCGGGCCAGCTCCCGGCCGACGCGTCCAGCAGGCTGTGCACGGCGTCCATCCTGATCGCCTCTTGCGCCTGCTCGGCAATGTTGAGGTCGAGCAGCCCCGTGAGCACCTGCAGGATCACCACGCCAAACGCGTACACGTCCGACTCCGCGGTAAGCTCGCCGGTCGTGAAAAACACAGGGTCCATGTACCCCATCGTGCCCATGGGGTTCGTCCGCCGGCAGATTGTGTCCTCCAGCGGCTTCATCTGCACGACGCGCGCGGTGCCGAAGTCCCCTAGCCGGCTCGTGTTCCCGGCGTTGAGGAGGATGTTCGTCAGCTTCAGGTCCGCGTGGATGATGGCCTGGGGGCGGCTGGAGTGGAGGTGTGCCAGGGCTGACCGCTGCTCGGCGAGGATCCTGATGCGGTCCTTCCATGGGAGCCCCTTGGAGAGCCCATCCATGAGCGTGCCGTTGGGGAGGTGCTCGTAAACGAGGGCGCATGATTCCTGGCACACGCCGATCAGCTTCACGATGTGTGGGTGCTCGATTCTGCTCAGCACTACAACCTGGAGAGTTCCAAACATGATTGCCATTTCCTCCGGTTACGATAATGCAGTTCAGGAGATGCTTCTCCAAGTAGTAAGGTATGCAAGCCTGTTATTTGTTCCATCTATACTTAACTGATTGTTGATCAACATGGTGTTAAAATATATAATAACAGTTCTCTTAAAAAGAAGTTCGGTAACAGGGATCCTACGGGGATTCTACTACAATTCAGATAGGAATACTTGCTTATTACTCTGTACTGAATCAGTGTTTGCATCTTCCTCTTATAGTTATTGGTAGGCTATGTTGTGTGCATACTCAAACAGTAAATGAATGACCTGATAGAATAGAATGTCTATTATATTTACCTCCTGCTGAAACTCTGGGAAACCTTGTCTTCCATGGAGTTTACCATGGGGTCTCAACAACTTGATAGCCACTGTGACGCCACCTAGTCTTCCTTTGTACACTGGGCCATAGCCTCCTTCTCCTATGAGATTTTGCGAGTAGAAATTGTTGGTCGCTTTCGTGATACGCGACATGGGAAACTCCGTAATGTGATCTGGAATTTGTAGCTGTGGGTATCTTTTTTTCAATAAGGTCCTCTCCCTCAGCAAATCATTCTTTTTCCTGGGTGACAGGATGTTTTCTTCATGATCATGGCCCTCATCCTGCAGATATTTTAATCTCCTTCGGAGTTCCTCCATTTCCTGTTATAACAAAACAAAAATCCCATGGATCACAGTAGGCGCTAGAGGCCTAAGAGACGTCTGGCCAACTACCTGGGATGTACACTAGGAACTTAATAAATTTGTAATGGACTTGAAACCTCCTAAGAGGCGTGTATTGAACCCTATCTTTTCAATGAAATAAAACGCAAAGACTCCTTTGCATTTTTCTCAACAACAACAAAAATCCGCATACTGAAGAAGTAATCAAGAGATTCAATGATGTACCGATGTTGTGTGACACACACTTTGTGTCCCGTGATTTTCTATCACCTATCATGGTCATATGTTGGAACCTTCACCTCTCGAAACAGGCTTTCGCCCAGCTTTATAAATAAAGCACACAGGTGAGACCGTTGCTGGACCAGACAGCACAACGCCTAAAGACAGACACAACACGATACACAATGCTGGGGCAGCAGCACACACACGTCCGAAAGAAAGCAAGGAACAAAGCAAAAAGGAAGGAAACGGAGAGGGATCAACTAGACGAGAAAGACCGCAACCGCTGCGCCCTCCGAAGAATACCCACCACGCTCCTAGCCCCGACTCGCCAAGCACCAAGCAGCACCCTCAAGAGGGAAAGCGATCACTTGCCGGACCAAAGCGGCCCTAGGGTTTCCCCCGGCACACAGAGGGGAATGGATGAAGGGAAGCCACGACGCCCTCCAGGAAGGAAGGTGCCACCCGCGGGCGGCACCGCGTCGGTGTCGGTCGAGCCGACAAGGATTTCTCCCGAGGACCCTATCCATAACCCCCGAACGCGCCGAAGCACAGGAGACCCGCGAGGGCGAGGCCTCGCCACCACCAAAACTTGCCGCCCACGAGCATGCGCCACTCCGGTTCCGACTTCGTCATCATTGTCTCACCAAGCAAGCCGGTGCGAGGTCTACAACATCGCGACACAGGTAGAAATGAACCGGGACCCTCAGTACCATGGTCGCGGAGGAACTTCCTCCACCGCCAGAGACGGTCGATCGGACGCGGGCAGCAGACAAACCAGACCCCCATAGGTCCGGTCGGGCCCAACAGGCCCGTTAAGCCTCCGCGGAGGCAAACCAGTCCCATGGCGGTCCGGCCGGGCCCCGAGCCCGTAGAGTCCGCCACCGCGCTGCAACAGGCCGACCAAGGACACCGAGGATCCCATCCATCCTAACCCTCTAAGATTTGCAGCACAGCCAAAGCAAGGCCGACCCGACCAACCCAGATCGGGGTCAATGAGTCCGATCCGGGCCGCCATGGCCGCGCCCGACCCGAGCTACGCCATGGAAGCACCGCTGCCCGCCGCCCAAGACCATGCCGCCGACTGCCCACCTCGCCGACGAGCCCTCCCAGAGGCGGGCCGAGAAGACAGTCCAGATCGGGCCCGAATGGGCCCAGATCTGCCACGCCACCTGGCCACCATCACGCCGCCGCCGCCACCAGACCCGACCGCCGAGACGCCGCCACCGCAGTCCACCACGCCGCCACGGAGATCCGCCGACGCGCCCTAGGCCCAACGCCGCCAAGCGGAGGCCACAGCGGCCGCCAGCCTCGAGGAGAAACAGGCCGCCTTCGCCGACGACGCCCGGCAGCGGCGAGGGAGGGGAGGAGAGGGGCTAGCGGAGGAGGCCTCCCGCCGCCACAGGAGGCGACGAGGGACGGTCGAGACGGAACCTTCACCTAGCCATGTTTCATGTTTTTTCTGTCCAAGCTCTACTGGTTCTGATTTCAAACCGGATGGATTATGAAAAAGTTTGTGTCATGCGTACCATCAATTTTGCAGATTTTTCAGAAATATTTCTGGAACTCTGTATCTCATCAGATTCATCAGCGCCCTCTTCCGGAAAAAATTCCAGCTCCTCATAGCTGTTAGATTCCTCAATGCTTTGTTCAGCTTCCTGCACGTCATACTGGAATGAAGCAAATCTTAACGTTATGAACACAAGTTGCACATTTTGGAAGTTATATGTAACACTCTGTCCATAAAATGGTCCAACAACCTGCCTTTATGGCAACAGTGGTAAGTATCATTTTGGTCAAACATACTTAAGCGCAGAATGAATTCAAATACGATGTCATTTGTTTCTGTACCTGTATGTGTGGACAAACTTAGGTAGAAATTCTTAATGCACATGTTTTAGTAGTTTCGTTAAAAGCAAAACCAAGGCAAGTTATACCTTTGCTGATTGATCAGCACCATCCATCTGAATCACCCCATTCCCATCCATGATATCATCTGCCTCAAATGAGTCATACTTGAGAATATGCCACGAGTTAGGACCCAAACTCTGAACCATGGTCATAAACTTGTAAACTGAAACAGTTATTGTTTGCATGTGTGTAAAACTTTACTAAAAAGTTACTTACAAAATCACTGGGTGGTGTTGTGTATCCATCAGATTCATCGCTCAGCTCATGTGTAGATGCCAACAATTCAGAGCTCCCCCCGTATCCAATGCTTCCCGTATGCCTTAGATGATCACTGCTGCACTTAAGAATGATCTCATCCATCAAGTAATCACTGGATTTGATCCAGATGTTACTGAGAGTAGTTCAAATGCAGTTGTGGACTTGAGAGAAAACTATACCTAGTGGACACGTATTTGCCATTAATCACCACCCAAACCTGACAGCATTTGCGAAGCACCTCTTGCTTTGCCATATTCCTGCATAACTTGGTTCAGTGTTATACTGTTCATTTGTGGTGAGCATGTTACCTCGAGTAACATATACCAAGAGGGAAATGCCCTCTTTTGGGGGATGAGTTCACTTTACGATCTCACCTTGAACCGATGACGATTCTCTTAATCTTGAGCTTCTTTACCAGGTTCACAAGACCAGTAAGAATGTCATCGTGTGTGATGTAATGCGCCCTCACCTGCAAAGGTACATGCCTGTTCACGAAACATGTCTTATGCGAAATAGTTATCTTGTTACCCTCATCATTCAGAACTTAATTTAACATTGATTTGATCCATCTCCACATGGTATGTCTGGTTAGCTATTAGTATTGGATAAAACAGTTATTCAGCTTATGTTATTATTGCTAATCCGTGTTCATTCACGATCTCAAACAAATATCAGAGAAGTACAAAGCATTTTGAACTCACGAGCATCGCTGTAACCTGAATTATCTTCATCTGAACTACAATCTTACTCTGGTAGATCGGAAATACAAATGTACATGCACATATGGGTACGGGAGCTATCATGTCCATTCGTTTGCAAAGAAGTTGTGTTGAGCTCTAATGATAGATAGCATTACCTCTCTTGTATCACACAGGCTTTTGTATTGTGATAACATCCTGACCATTGCTTCCGTCTCTCTGCCTCTGTGCATCTCCTTCTCCTTTTCATCTGCTAACCTGTATAGCAGCTTGCCACCCACTGCAGTTGTTGGGTAGAAACATACAACTATTTTATACAGCTCATAAAATAAAGTTATACTCCCTCCGTCTCAAAATAGATGTCGGAAGTTTGTCTAAATTTAGTGTCTAGATACATCTAAATTTAGAAAAATTTGCGACATCTTTTTTGAGACGGAGAGAGTACTTTATCTGTTATCAATATAACTATTTGTTGCAATAAGTTGTGTGTGTAATCTTCTACAACATTTTTACTACCCACAACTGTGAGAAACCTCCCGACTCCCTCCTCTCCCCGTGCCGCCCAGCTGGCGGCGGGATCTCCAAGATGCGCGCTCCGACACCGCCCCAGCCTCGTCCTCCTCTCCCGCCGTCGCCGGTGGCGCCGTCCGCGGCGCTCGTGTTGGCCGGCGGCAGCTCTTCTCCCGCGTCAGCGCCATCGCCGGGTGGCGGTGGGCGGTGCTGCTCGGCCGGCAGCGGTCCATGGTCCTGGGCGTCATGGCGGCGGGGTGCTGCCCTTGGCAGCGGGCACCTACAGTGGCTGGCGAGTTCGGCCCAGATCTGGGCCCTTTGGGCCCGATCTGGGTCTGAGTGGGCTGGTTCGAGCAATGGTGTCTCCGGCGGACTGAGGAGCGTCCTGGGACGGGGTTGGCGGTGTTGATACCATGCCTTCTGCAGCGCGGTGGTGGAGCTTCACGGGCCCTTCTGGCCCGGCTGGACCTATTGCTTCCTCGAGGGTAGCGGCGACGGAGCCCTACGTGCAGCAACGTGGCGGCAAGGACTTTGCGAGCTCATTCAGGACTCGGCCGGGCCTTCTCGGCCTGGTGTGTCCTCGCGGCTGCGTCCGGTCGGCACCCGCCATTGGCGGTGGAGGAAGTCCTCCAGGTGGCTCGGCACCTGCCGCCCTCCGGTTGCTTGTGGCTTGGTGTGCTCGGGCCGCGGCATCTGGTCGGTTACCGTTTCTGGCGGTGGAGGTTGTTCCCTCCCGCATGGTGGTGGTATCGCTAACCCTTACCCTCGGTTGCTCCCTTTCGGTCCGACCGACCTCGCAGCGGGTGTCGTGGTGCGACGACGGTGATGATGGCAAGACCGTGGTGGCACACGTTGGTGGGCGGTGTGTTTGGTGGTGTGCTCCGGATTGCCTGGGGTTGGGGTTTTGGGGTCGGGCGAAATCCCTGTCGGCCCTGTCGGCCCTGCCGGCCCCAACGCGGTGACGCCTGCGGGTGCCACCATCCTTCCTGAAGGGCGTCGGGTGTTCCCTTTCCCTACCTCTGCAGCGTACCGGGGGAAACCCTAGGACTAGTCCGGGCAACAGCGTCGTAATCGTCGCGGTCCTTCTTGGAGGTGTTGCTTGGTACGAGGCGCGTCAGAGTGCGAGGAGCGTGGTGGTCATCATCCGGTGGGTGCAGCGGTTGTGCGTTATCGTTGTTTTCGTCGGGCCGCCGTCGTCGGCATTGTTTTCTCTTTCTCTTTCTCTTTTCTTTCTTTCCTTTGGGCTTGCTTTGTGCTGTTTGCCCCAGCTGTGGACTCGTTTCTATCGGTGATTTGCTATATTAATATAGCGGGCGAAAGCCTGATTCGAGAACTGCTCTGTGTGTATCTTCCAGAATAACAGGAGATAAGGAAAAGGCTGTTTATCATACCGGAGAAGTTTGATTAGGCATCTTACTTTCTATTCACACACAAATTGAAATATAGTACACTGAATTCGCACATGGGTGACCCTTAGATCTGTACAAATAATGGAAAAGATTTGGCTAAAGAAATCTTACTGAAGGGCATCCACTTGGATGGCCAGTGAACATTGACAAGAACTATTGTGGCCCTTGGGAACTTTGCAGTAGCCCACAGTATATTAGCCTTCTCTTTCCTGAAGTTCTTTCCGACCGCGATGTGAACCTCTTCTTCATCCATCTTTGTTGCTCCCTATATACAGTTTAAAACCAAGAGTAACATCATCAAATCTAGATTCTTCTTTTGCTATCTGGTTCAGCAGAACCTGAACCACAGAAGCCCCACCTCAAACAGAATATGGAACTGGTCTAGAAGGCTTATGGAAGTGCCTAATTGTGCTGCACCACTTCTCATCAACCCATGGGCATCAATATCAACGTCATCCTTGGCCCTTTTGTCCCTTTGCTTTTCCTTGGAAGTGTCAGTTCACAGAAGGTCTGAACGAGAGGGTCTGGTGGCGATTTTGAAGAGTGGCCTTGGATTTAGTCTTCCTCTTACTTTGGGTCCCAAGTCCAGTCCAATAAGAAAATGTGGTTACCCTTCAGACATTAGCTGAAAACTTGTCCTCCATTCTTGGAAAAGACTCATATTTTGGTGTATTTTTTTGAAGTTTCCACTGCTTCCAAAAAGCTGTTTGACAGGCCTGCCCTCAATAACTGTCTTTTAATACTTAGCAATGAAATCGTCCCATTAGATGGAGGGCGTTCCATCTCAATATTTTTAAATCATCATAGGCCGTAATGTCTCCCTGGCCGGCAGTGCCCAACAAATGGTTGCTTTCAAGATGTGGAATTGTTGTCCAGGACATATAACTCTGATGTGATTAAACGTCTGCAGTATTGTTCTTTCTCTGAAGATGGATCTCACATGATTCTTGCTCTCAAGCTGTCAATATAGTAATGTACATCAAGACATCTCCTGTTTTGTAAGTTGTGTTGACCAGCATATACGGGCATTATACCTTGGAACTACAATATGTGAAGGTTGAGGGAGCAGCTTGTATCCATTGGAATCTCCATCAAACTAATTTGGATGGAAATGCCTGTCAATAAGAAATTGCACGCTCGCAGTCCTAACATAGTGATATCCTGACATACTAGAGTACGTCAGAGATGAACTAACTCCTGCTAAAAATCAAAGTCAAGATTGGATAGATCGCGTCTGCAAGGAGAAACAAGTTTCTTTCTGGTCACTGACTTCTGAGGATACCAACTGATATTTCGTTTCTCAAGTTCCTGGTCAGATTGTACTGGCAATTTGGTCGGTCATTTGATACAAGGACATCATACCTTTTGAATTTTTTAGCGACTTGCATTGGTAAGAAAATTCAACAGACCTGGTATATCGAGCATTTTCCAGAGAAGATTCTGTTCAACTTTATGGATTTGTGTAATTGACAAGAGGACAAAAGAAGCTGATCAAAGCTCACTGAGAATTGATTTACCTTCTAAAGAGTTTAATTTTGATAATTGTGGACTTTCAGAATAGATACATCGATGCTGCGAATAATAGATTTTAGAATGGATGTAACATGTAGAATGACAGTTTAACATATATGGTTGTACTTGCACAAATTGATAGTTCCACTCTCAGATGCATTTTCATGCAATCTTTCACGAGCCATCGACATTCAGAGGCCAGTCAGTAGAACGCCATTATTGATTGTTCAATCAAGCAGCGTGAACATGTAACAGCGGTATCATCACCAAAAACAGTTTTCTCTTTATAAATCCATGTGCAAAGTCCAGCATCCCACTTATGAAGCCCCAAGTTATTGCATTTTACGTAGCTCAAGATCGAAACAAAAGGTATGTGCAGATTAATCTTAAGTCATTCTTTCAGAATAACACGGAAGCGTTTGGTTTGTGCAGATTAATCTGAGTTAAGGAGTTAAGTACACAGCAAATTTCCATTTTAAAGTTCCATGGTGATAAAGCTAACATGTTAATTTGCATTTTTCTGCAGCCATTCTTGGATCGCAGAGCGGAGGGCATGGTTCGGCAAAAGATCACGGTGGAGTAGTTCAAGATTTGTCATGGGTGATGTATGGTGACCACTGTCAATCCACTCCCTTATAGCTTCGGCTTCATAGGTAAAACCATCCGCAGCAATTAGAGGCTCCCTCATCACATCCTGCACCATAGAAATGTAAAAGGTGAAGCAACCTGAAATTACAAATTGCTGTCTATGCAAGAAACCGACTGACTTTGTCTAAAATTACTAGAAATGGTTATTGAAAACAAAATGCAGGGGAAATTTAAGGTTAATCAAACATGCTTTGTATCTTTTACAGATAGTCCTCCATACTTTAATGTATCAAAACTGACAGTAGAAGAAAATGATATCAACCAAGTGAAATGTATGACTCACCTGTAGTATTGGACAGATGAAGTAGGATGGCACACCACCAAGGTCTTCTGATACCGATTTAAATGATAAGGAACATAGCATATTGGTAGCAGATTCCAACATTGGTTCAAGCACAGTCCAAACCTCCGTTTTCAGGTCAGGGCGATTTTTTCTTCTAATTTCACAACACCTCAGACCTACCCGAGCCAATTGCTCAGCCTGCATAGCTGGCCAATCCCCAGCAGATGAATCCAGTAGTGCTTCCAAGCAACCCTTTTCCGTCGCCCGTTGTACATCTTTCAACAGCCCAAATCCTGGCCTTCCAGTCAAGAGGCGTAGGAGCACGACTCCGAAAGAGTATACATCAGATTGGGGTGTCAGATCACCAGTCATGACATATTCAGGATCAATGTACGCAAAGGATCCCTTTGGGTGGGTATGCCTATATAGAGTGGTTATGTTCCTGAACTCATCATTGAACATTCGGCACACACCAAAACCACTGAGCTTAGCTACATTATTCCTGTCAAGAATAATGTTAGAAGCTTTCAGGTCACTGTGAACAATGCTATGAGGTTTATTAGAATGGAGGAAGATCAGCGCGGAGCAAACATCAGAAATGATGCGGGTGCGCAACTGCCAACTAAGGCTTTGTTCGGTTAGTCCCCAACCCGCCGGGATTTATGTCCAACCCCCGTGGATTGGTCGGGATCTGGCCAGCCGGGGATTTGGCCCCGTCCACTCTATTAAGCGCATTCGGTTATACCCGGCGTGGATGATATCCACGTTCAATCCCTCCCGAAACCCCCCAATTTCACCGGGATAAAAAAATCGTGTCTCCTCCCGTGGAATCTACCCCGAACCGGTTGAAGGGAAGAAAAGGAATTAGTCGAGAGGAGCTTCGTTCCCCACTCCTCTCGCGATTTGGAGGCGGCGGCTACGGGGACGGAAGGGAGGACGGCGGCGCAACAAATCGGAGGGGATCGAAGACAACGATGCTCGTTCATTCCAAATTGGTGGCGACCCTGAAGTGAAGTGAAGCTGTGGCGATGTGCTCTCGACGGTGACCCAAGGTGCAGCGTGAGAGCTCGCTGGCCCCCTATCTCCGGCATCCCTGCCTCCACATCCTTCGACGGAGGCACTCACTGCTGTAAGATTCTTCTCCCCAGTCCCCCCACCCCATTTACCTTCCCTCAATTCATCTCCTCTTCCTTGAAATCTAGGGTTCTTGGCTCAGTTTCTAGTGTTCTTTGCTCAATTTCTAGGGTTCTTTACTCAGTTTTAGCTCAGCGGTAAGGTTCTTGGTTCATTCAGTCTGCAAGTTGGTACATGGTTAGGTTGCAAGTTGGTGTGCTTGCGTGCGTGATGCAGAATCCCTGGTTGAAACAGAGTGCAATGCTCACTCCCCTGTTGCAAGTTAGTACACAGAATTCCTGGTTCAATCCCCGGTTGCAACTTGATTTTGTTTAATCAATGCTCACTCTGTACTACTCCATCTGATCCAAATTATTTACTTAAGTTTTTCTAGATTTAGATGCTAGATCAATCTGAATCTAAACAAAACTAAGTCAATTAATTTGGATCAGAGGGAGTACAATATCTCCGCGGAATCTAAACAAAACTAAGTTTTCTGCAATTTTACGGTTCTGTTTAGTTCATGCAGATCAGAAAAAATAGATATCTCCATCAGCCAAGGACAAAATTAAATATTTTCTTTAGAACACGTAGCAAAGGTTAGTAGATTGCAGTGGTAATTTTTTCTCCTTCGAAGATGTTGTATCTTTTTAGATAATATGCTATATGTCAGTACAAAGTTGTTGCCATCATCAAGTCTGATGTGTGAAGGGAGTGTTGGATCTGAATCTTCTCAGTAGTTGGAGCTGAATGACAACGGCCATTGGATAAAGTGTTGCAGTAGTCCGTCAGGTTACTAAAGCTTGACACATGTGTTATGTGTAGCCTTCGGGTTGTTCCTCTTTTATATTGAATGATCAAAGTGCCAGAACTATAATGTATTATGAAATTGATTAGGTACTTGTATTGGGGACGAAGCTTTGTGATTTTCCTCTCGAGAACCTGGATTTTTTGACTTGTTGGCTCGGTAGTTGTATTCGTAATTTCCTCTCCAGAATCTGAATTTGATGTGGTTTTGAAACACATAGCCATATTGAGGACTTAGAAATGTGCGTGTGCTTCAGATCAGACTATGCCATAAACTATATCTGTGTAATGTATCAAATTAATGAAGGGGATAATTATATTACATTATAGCCAGTACATCAGTAGTTATGAACTTTAATAAGGAATTGTTTACTTGGACTTATTTTAGTAGGACAATGCTATAAGCCCTATGCTTCAGATCAGACTATTGGGACTATATTTATATTCCTAGTTTTGGAGACATTTTTTGATCAGCACATGATCTTCATGTTTGTCGCTTCCAATAGGATTAGGAGATGATCAGCACATTATTGTATTTGCATGGTAACCTTGTTAGTGCATGAATAGACTAGAGAGTGTGTCAAAAGTCCTAGAGAGAGATAGGCCAGTCATCATTTATCAGTAGATCTACAGGTAGTAAGGCTAGCGGCGACCGATTGACTGATCGAGCATGGCTGCTGGCAGCATGTGTGATGTGGCGGGGGCTTACCCCATCCTGGAGTTGGCAGTAGCGTTCTTCCCTCTCTACACCATCTCGCTCGACCGGCCACTTTCCAGGTAGGGTCGTAGATCGAAATTGGGAGGACTTGCATACATCATATCCTTGTTCTGGTACATGAATGTTTTTATCCTATGCGTCCTCATCTATTTGGGAGGACAATATTCAAGCAAATTATCTTCTATTCAATAACATGTGTATTTGTCTTCCGAAAGTGATTCTATGAGCTTCTCACATAATCATATTTGAATATTTTCTTTGTGGCGATGATTTTAGAAATACTATGGACATGTAATGGAGAAAGATAGCTAGTGTGATGTGACAAAAGACTCGGGGTGCACAGGTTGCAGTTGCGACCTCCCATCAGGAATGTTGTTGGAAAAGCTCTTGGCTAGAGTGACTTTAATTATATTGGTATTTGTCTACATAAACATGAGTTTAACCGATGTGATCAAAAGGAATATGTTTGTTTTTTTGTCTCCAAACCTCCAGAAGATCTAGTGTTTCATGTATGAAATGTGAAGCATTCTGGATTGTGGAAAATTTGATACGATGGAGAGGCCAAGTTTTTGTATATGCTTTACATTTTGTGATTCTGTTATAATTCAATCAAAAGTTTATGAGACGATATTAGCAGAATGGTTGGATTGATCAGAAGTGGATGCTGCACATTGTGCATGTGATCCGAACAGGTTTGACCGTATATATATGTTGATATTCCTCCAGGGCTTAACCGAACGTGCCAAATCACCTGTGGGGTTTGGTGGAATTAACGGAGGGGGTTAGCAGGGATTTGGATGACATTGGGGGATCACCCAATTCCCGTGTGGATTGGATCCTTGTAGGGTTTGGTTCCCTGGAAACCGAACGAAGCCTAAGAGGTTTAGAATTGTCCTTGCAAGCCAGGCAGTCATCCAAGCTTCCATTGGGCATGTATTCATACACAAAAGCTTGATCCTCCTTGCAAGCTCCTATAAGAGTAACCAGGTTTGGATGCCGCACCCTGCTGAGAATCTCTACCTGCAAAGTAGGCATCATGAACAAACTTAACTTTCCGCAACACGGTAATTTATTCGAACTAGCAAAATACCAGACAATTAACTAGAACCAATAATTCAACCTCTTGATTGAACTGCGACTGTGACTGTGTGCTTTCGGGATTTAACTTCTTTATTGCTACATTTGTGTGCCGAAGAAATCCCTTGTACACACTTCCGTAAACACCTTCTCCAATCATTAATGAGTGGTCAAAGTTGTTGGTTGCCTCCTTAATCTCTGAGCAAGATAACTCTGTGATGTGCATTTTCCCCTCTGCGGTTGCACTAGACTCTCCTTTCTTTGCATGTAGGGCTTGTATCTCTCTTACAGCTTTGTCACGCTGCAGCATCAAATCCTTGACGATACAGTCTGAGTGGGCAGTTCTCTTCTCCAGGGCCAATCTTTTCTTGCGTTCTTCCTGAAGCTTTGCGCAAAGTTCATCAGTTCTTTCTGTGAGTCTCTCAACTTCCTCCATTGTTGTTGTCAACTTTTCCTCTGTTTCATTCCTTTGCTTCACTTCTCTTAAGTACAGATTCTCGGAGTCTCGTGCCTGTTGGATAGACTAAATGTGAGAATGTATTTCATTCGAATATGTAGCAGGCAGTTATCCAACACAATGGGCATTTTGTTTAAAAATTTATTACTGGTGGTAAAGTTTGTGAAGGTGCTGCACAAGCACAGTAGCAAGCGCTTCTTACATCCATGCAACTAAATTAACTGTTAACAGTAGTATACTTGATATGGCTGTTAAATGAAAATTAAGCTACTCTTACTTTTTGGAAGGTCTCAAGTAACTCCCTTTCTGCCTTCTGGCGACTGCATTTTTCTTCATAAGCTTGTTTCCTTACACTGTCTAACTCCCAGAGCATATGCTGGAACTTATTGTCAGGCTCCTCAAATTCTCTAACAATGTCCTGCATGCGATAAATTAAGAACTTCACATCAAGTTTTTATTTTGAATTTTAACTGTCGTCATCTAGAAGTTGGGAGTAAACTTAGATTTCAGCACTATAGGTTAGGACTGATGGACTACCAGATAAAACAGCATGATGTAGAGATTCATCTACTTTGTGTATTTACCAAGCAAACTTACATCATGGATTACCTTTTCATTATCATATGATCTGCACAGACTAGTCCTTCCTGTCTGCGGTCCGAGGTTTGGTCCAAGGTCTGACAAGCTAGTTGATCTATCCACTGAAAACTGCTGATCACCAGACTTTCGCCTATCCTCTCTCATTGCTTCATTGCTAAGGGCAACATCCTTCCTAGAACAGAGACGGCAAAGACAGGGAGGCAAACATTTCAAACGGGCTGTAATCCTAATAAGAATACAAAGTGAAGATTGCTTGTGGTCGACCAACCGTACCTGCGGCAAACGAGTGTTCCTTTGCAAATGTACCATATTCTGCAGAAAGGATCCGCCTTCTGTTCTACAACCTGTGCTTTCTTGGACTTGAGGGCCTTCATATTCCTGAACTCTTGAAACAAGGAGTTAGGGTTTTATTTTTGTGTGGCGATACCAATGACCACCAAGTGTTCAGTTTTATTGATCCTCCATAAACGTATCACTCGAGAAATTTGTGACGTACTTTGTATAATGCTTATCGGCTGCTGCCCCCATGACAAGCGCCGTGACATGTTGCTCGGAGACGAGCTGCACTATCCCCTCTGCGACATCATCTGATTCAACCACCAGCTTCTCAGCTTGTACCTGAAACAAAAATATGTACTAGGTAAATTTGTTATGTTTCAGCAATGTAAATCATGTTACTTATTAATTTTTTGTTTGCATTCCGAGAGCGAGAGGTGACTATGTGTTAAGCAAGCAAGACCTTTTCCTGTGCACACAAGAGCAGGTGCTGGTCCAGGATGTCACTGATGTTCTGCAGCTCCATCCTCTTGTGCGCAATCAGCTGCTGCTCTTGCACCTGACTAGCAGGAATCCTGGTGCCCACTGTAAAACAACACTCTTGACATGAAACATTTTGCATCCATATTTTTCTACTCCCTCCTTTGCGAAACGTGTTGATTCGGGTCTAACGAGTAACGACACAGATTTTCATATCACGGAAAATCTATATCTCCGCCTAATGAAAGAAATGGAGGGAGTAGTAACCAAAATTTGACTAGTGATCCAATGTTCACCCAAAGAAGACTCCTGTTTTAGTTTGTTTTTGTTGCAGAAAGGGAGTGCAAGATCATGTCAACAAAAGGAAAATGTGATTTTGCAGAGACAGTTGTAAAAATTTTTATGGGAGAGAGATAACTGAACATGGAGGGCAAATGGGAAGGAGGGCAGGAGCGCACTGATGGGGATGAATTTGGGGCGGGAGTAGACATGGAGCAGCACGAAGGCGGCTGTGTCTTTATCGGGGAACTTGTGCAGCGCCCACAGCACCATGGCCTTGGACTCCCCCGGTCCCACCGCCACGTACACCTTCTTCCGCTGCTCGCCGCTGGAGGACGGCTCCGCCGATTCACCGGCCATGGCGTCCATGGCGGCTACCTTCCTTGGTGTCCTGGTGCTCAGCAGCTCAGCCAGCTTTGGATTCGCCCCCCGCGCTTGTCTGCTCTACCATTTTATACCTGCCTACTTGTTCATTCACCATTTATTTTTTCCGGCTCATTATATATTTGCCATTTTACACACACGCACCTGCTTTCAGCTTGACTTGTCGTTTTTGCCAAAACAGACAGCTGAAATCGATTAAGCCATGTACTGTACTAGTACAAGTATATGAAAGAATTGCCCAAGAATCTCACTGTAACTTCCATGGTGGACGACTAGAGCAAGTCCCCCTCTCTACACTGTGAATGACCGCAGCTGCAAAGTCAAGTGAGACACCTTCAGCTCCCTCTTGGATATTGATCCCAATTTCCGACCGTTCGTGTTGTAAGTCTTCTTCTCCACTCCTCTCCTCTCCTCTCCTCTAGTCTTGTCGTCCCATAACTGCATTGCATGGTTGCTTCTTCCTATACTATCGCCAAACAGCTCTTGTTGCCCACAACCTGTTTGTCTAAATGCCTAGCCCACATTCTCGATCAACCCAAGGATGAGGGCGAAACAGAGTCTAGTGATTTTTCTTTTATGGAACGATCTTCTGCCCTCGTCGCAATGGACCCACGATTGCTCTAGTTTCTACTTGGCTCTTCGTGCCACCAATAAATCCTCTCTTCACTAATAACTAGTCAAAAACTTTTTGCTGCTGACCTACACGTTTATGCTATGCTATTTTACTGTATGTCATATAAAATGGCAGCATGCAGAGAAACTACCAAGTCAAAACAGTACCTGTAGCTCTAAAGATCGAAAAATCAT